>OU753559.1:2515000-5015000 GCA_916701695.1 Agrochola macilenta | reverse complement strand
AAACAAACAGTTAATTACTAATAGTAATAAATAATATGATCAATTGTCGAGGTCACTAGCTAACCACATATTGCAATACAACTCATAAAAAAACAGTGTGATGAGTAGATTTTGTCAAAAATAAATTAAAATAACTTGACTTAAAATGTCAACAATAATTAAATTTAAATAATTTGACTTTTATAGTCAAATAAATTAAACAATTACTTATATAAACTCATATAACTTGTCAGTGGGTAAGCTGGAGAAAGAACATAAACATTGTCTTGAGTTAACTACAGCGACCAACTATTCTTATCATTTAAGTAGTCGTTGATAGAATAGTATGCCTTTGAACAAAGCTTGGATTTTACTTTCGTTTTAAACGCATTAAAAGGCAAATCTACCAAAGAAGAGGGTAGCTTGTTATAAAAAGTTATACCAAGCCCAACAAATGAGTTATGAACTTTATGAAGCCGGTGAAAGGGAGCTCGTAGTTTGTCCTTATTTCTAGTGTTAACATTGTGAAAATCACTGTTTTTACTGTATAAGTGTATATTTTGCCTAATATATAAGATATTGGCGAAGATGAATTGAGATGCCACCGTGAGGATACCAATATCTTTGAAAAAATCTCTTAGAGAAACTCTAAATAAATCGTAATTAATCGTAAATCAAATAGTTATATTAAATAAGAGCCAAGTAGTAAGTCATGGTTTTTCTGTATTTTTTATGACATACAAAAAGCACAATGACAATACAGAAATATGGTTATCCTATACTATTAAATGAGCAATATTTGTATATCTATCTTCTAATATATAAAATTCTCGTGTCACAGTGTTTGTAACAAAACTCCTCCGAAACGGCTTGACCGATTGTTATGAAATTTTGTGTGTATATTCAATAGGTGTGAGAATAGGACGTAAACTATTTTTCATACCCCTTAGTGATAAGGGTGGTCCATCCCAAAAAACCAAAATAAAAAATTTTGGTCAATTTTTTTTTTTCTTTTTGGTTTGGTTTAAAAAAAAAATACTTACAAGCTTAAATGTTCACCCTTCTACCACCAGCCCCATTTTTTTTATAGCGATGTTAGTACTGCAGGTAGGTAGGTATGGTAGGTAGGGTAGGTAGGTAGGGTAGGTATGGTAGATAAGTACCCGTGCGAAGCCGGGGCGGGTCGCTAGTATATATATATTTGTAATCACGTTCTTGAAAACGGCACTAACGATTTCGATGAAAGTTGCAATATAGGGGTATATAGGGGCAAAAAATCGATCTAACTAGTCTCATGTCTGGGAAAATTTGTGTTCTCCGTATTTTCACCCGAGCAGAGCTCGGTCACCCAAAGTTTAGAACAAGATGGCTACCTTTGAATAATGACATGGCAGCATGGAATTAGTATGTACTGTACATACATGAAATCAGTATGAACTATCCTATACTATTAAATAAGCATTCTCTATTTCCACCCGAGTAGAGCTCGGTCGACCAGGAAGTACTTAAGAGTAAAAAATAAAAATAAGTATTTAATACACACTTTGAGTATTTACTACAAACTTAACCAACTATTCTAAGATCTTTATGCGAGAAATTCAGATTTAAAGAAGACTATAATTAATTAAATCCCATACTCATAACACATCTTAAATATGGTACACGTCCTAGGACTTTCATCAAAATGCCAGCGCTCATATCATGTGTTTGTTGATTATTAAGAGTAAAAAATACAAATAAGTATTTAAGAGTTACTTTGAGTATTGACTACAAATTCGACCACGTGTTTGGCGGCATCACTAGCGTCCATCAGTTCGTGTAACGTGTAGCACACGACACGCAGGACATGATATTAAGTATCCCATCATTTGTGGAACAGCACCACATGTACACTCCAAGGCAGAGTCGTCTATGAATCTCCACCTGAACACGTTTTCCTTGCTTCAGCCAATCTGGGTTCGGAGGTTACCCAAGGCAACTCGTGTCCAGGTGGGAGATCTTCAGCAGGTGGACCGAATGGTATGGGTAAGGAAGCACTGTCTCGCCACATCTTCAGTCTTTTTTTTATCGTTCGCTAGTGAGTGAGACGTCACACTTTAAAAAACTGTATGAAAGCAATAATTAATTTGATGTTGTTCCTAATAGGTTCAGTAGGCCGCATGTCGATAACACTTTGGCCTTGAGCTGGCCTAGCGTAGGACGAAGTTTCAATAGAATAAAAGGCCAGCTTATACTGGTTTCGTAACCAATGGCATGCTTTTTTTTTTTTTTTTTTTTTTTTTGGGTGGGAAATCATCAAATGACTCCTCCCGCTCTGGGCGGAGCGAGAGGGAGTGTCAGACTTTTACTGACTAAAACCCACCCGTGTTCCTTCCGTTGCCTGTGTGCCGGGGCCGCGATATCCCTTTCGGACAAACTCGCAACCCTGGCAGGCATTGGCCCTTACGGACCCCGTCAGTTGGTGCTGACATCTCTTTGAAACCCGGGCCTGGTCCTAATCGGACGGCGAGCTACCCATTGCCCACCGTCCGCAAGCCCGCGCCTACGGTGGCCGGAAGTCGGCTCGCGACTCCCGACGCCCGGGGCGTCTCCTGCGGCGACTAGGGGCGCGAGGGCGCGCATCTTGCATTTCCTTCGCGAGCATTACTGCTTCGCAGAAGGAAGTGACGGCTTCCCATGCACTCTCGCTCCGGACCATGGCCTGAACCAGGGCCGGACGCGAGAGATCGCCGCTGCCGATCGCCTCCGTGAGGACACGGCGGTGCCCCGCCCAAGCCGGGCAGACCTCCACCGTATGCTCCACCGTGTCCTCCGGGCGATCCACACAATGGTAACACCCGGGCGTTTCCTCCCGCTTTATCCTGAACAGGAACCTCCCGAAACAACCGTGTCCGGTGAGGACCTGCGTCAGGCGGAAGGTGAGGACGCCGTGGCGCCTCTCTAGCCACTCCTCAAAGAGGGGCCTTACCGCCGCAATTGTGGCGTGCCCAACCACTGGCATGCTTACGGTGCTATAAGCCATTTCATATAGAAAAAAGTGTTTTTGTTTAACTTTGAAAACAGTTACTATGGTGATTGAGCAACAATAATTTAAAAAAGTTCCCGTACAGTACGTCGTTTTTTAACATTCCCCAAGCGAGTTGAGGAGAATGGTAGAAACCGTTCTCCTCAACTCGCTTCAAAATATGAACCGGTCTGAACTACAAGTTTACAATCGATTTAGATTTGTAGACCGCACAGCTTTAGAACGGAGGATATCCCAAGAGACGAGTATCGTATAAGACAGCTACTCGTTTAAAATTCTATATCGTTTTCATGGATATCTGAAAGTAACGTAAGATATTGGAAGCGTTCCAATTATGAATCCTCCAATTTACGAAGATCCATTGGGAGAAATTCTTATGAAATACAATTTTATTTTTTACTAGCTTCTGCCCGCGACTTCGTCCGAGTGAAATTTTTCACCGCGTTGCATCCCATCGCCGGCCCGCGATATTACTTCGTTTTCACTTAGCGTTCGTCCTGACTTTTTTTTTTGCTGGGCTCCTAATGGTCGTAGCGTGATGTAACATAACCTTTATTCTTCCTCGAGAATTGGGCTATCCAATGCAAAAAGAATTTTTCAAATCCGACTGGTGGTTCCGGAGATTACTACCTACTTACAAACAAACTTTTTTGTTGGTTGTTTATGTATCTATTTATAAATAAGTCTCTTTGAAAAAAAAAAACAATATGGCAGACTGATTAAAACCGGTTTAAACATTGATTTTCATTGTTCCCGACAAAATTGAAATCGTTAGATTCGCCCTACCGCGTCAAAAGATGGTCCCGTTTTTGTTTTGTTTTGACACCTCTGGCATACACAATGTGGCAATCGCCATGGATGTGTGAGCTCACTCTTCTCAGTGTGGACATATTTTTCGCGAGATAAGTACGGTGAGGGTAAATCTAACAATTTAAATCTTTGGTTCTCAGCAAAAGCAGGTATTTAGGTATAAGGAAGATCTGGTAATTTACTCTTGTGTTAGTAGGTATAACCACTAAGTTATACAAAATAACTTTGACCTCAATTTTGCATCAACACCAAAATAGTTCTAAAAAGTAACCTATAGCTACTATACTACTACTCTAATGAGAATGGAAATAAGAAAGGGTTGGATGACTTGCGTTCACTAAAAATGAGATACAGATTGACTAAGCATTTTCGAGAAAGCCCGAAATTACCCTCCGGGGCAGGCACCATCTGGGTAAAAAACCAACGCAACAAAACTATGACACTATAGTAAAACACTTTCGTTTTACAAAAATAAGTTTTTGAAAAAGATCTCGTCCTTAATAACAAGACTGCGGGACAGTGACAACAGTATTCTGAGGACAGTGGCGGAGAGCATCTACTCTCCCATTCTGTGACGTTTTATGGGGGTGATGAATGAGTGAGGTGCTTCCTTTCGCATGTGCGTCGTCCCCATGAAGCGAGCTCAAGTATTAGGCTTAAATTTATATGGATGGTATGTTTACTAACATTAATTATAAGAAAATTACTAACACAGTGGATCTAATGTTATCCTAAATAAAGAATTTATTATTATTATTATTTACAGTGCATCAAAATATAAACATTTATTTTTTATACCGTATACAAATAGGTATCTACTTCATGTCGGTTGGACCTCAACCGTATGTTCCAAAATATACGCACCAAAAGTTAAACTTCTGCTTCACCCCTAACTGCAGTAACAACATTGTTGATGACAGCCGAAATCCAGAGTTAATTAACAAAATATGCGGTAGAAACATGTCCTATCTGAAGCAATTTATTTTTACCTTTTTCGTAGTGAAAACGATGTTGTGATGATGTGAAAAGGTCTGATATCGCCAACCGCAATGCTTCTCTTCATTATAACATACATAACATAATCTGTCTATAATTTTCGCACTGCTGAGACAGAGAGAGTGGGCCGTAATCTACCACGCGGGCCCAGTGCGGGTTGGTAGATGTCACATGTTTTGGAATTTTTTGATTCTAGGACATGCCGGTTGATCGATGTTTTCCTTCACCGTTTTGAGAGCAGTAAAAAAATAAAAAAATAAATAAAAAATAAAAATGTTTTTATTTATGCCTTAGTTTACAAAAAAGGGTTTCGTGTTTGGAGCCTCCTTTTAAGCAAACAATGCCTGTGTTAGGAGACTCCGCTCTTCCATAGTACAGCATAATTACTTAATCTACGAGTATTTACACAAATCCGTAGGTACTTAAAATATCAAATAAAAACAAGTACCTATGTTAGTGAGAGTATGATTCGAGGGTGAATACCTGTAGTGTGTCTGTATGTGAGAGTGTCTGTAAGGTATGCGAGAGTATATGGGAGAGTATGAGAGAGTGTGTATGTGAGAGTGTAAGTGAGAGTGTATGTGTGAGTGTATCTGCTACTTTTTGTGCTCCAAAAGCGCCTCCGTTTCATCATATAGCAGTGGTGATTAAATTATTTACACAAAGTAAAGCGCCTGCCTGGGTTCGAACCGGCGACCTACCTACTCGTAAATCGGGGCCGTTACCACCGGGCCACCACTGCTCTCCCCTTCTCTTATCTTCTTTATGATTGGAGTATTAGAGATTTATATCACTTTTATACAGTCAGACAAACAGATATCGGCTCCATAAACCCGGTTTGTTTTTACTATTTTTGTACGTAACAACCCCAAACGAGGTTTTTGTCCTGCATGCTACTTATACTAAATACAAAGCTTTGCATACCCCTAGAATAAATAAATAAAATCTTGCTCACGTACATTTCTCCCGAAGATTCACCTCAAACAGACACTTTCTTAGCTCTAAATAGGTTCTGAGCGCCGTTTTGTCCATCTCGGATTTAATAAAGAAATAGTTAGAAGTCTCATTACACGTCTGTCGGAGCAGGTCGCCAGCTGTTGCGACCAGCACCGCAATATAAACAAAAGGTATATGAAGCAGCGAAGCTACAGAAGTTATAGGGGACGCACGTTCGGTAACCCGTTCGATCTCAAAATTCCACCTGCAAGCAGTTGGTCTGGTCTTTAACCCTCATCTAGGAATGTACCTTCTTCTATGTCCCTGGGAAGTGACTGCGATACGGAATCCGTCAATAAGGACTTGTTTTAAGCGTTCTTTGGAGATCTTTCGTTTACAACCAAGTGCTTACGCCATTTTCGAACTGCTAATGGCGCTAAGCAGTTCTCCAAAATTACCCAATCCAAAATTACTAAACATTTGAAGTGGCGTAATCTTTTAGAAGTCCGCTTGCAAACAGCCACGGAATTTTATTGTGGCATGGAGCATCTCAAACTTAAACTCAAAGCATTTACGTATTTCAATTAAACAATTTACAGTTATTTTTGAATTGTCAAGGGATCGGTCAGATAGGAATATGAAGCTAGTTGCCCATTCCAAAGCGTAGTAGGTAACCATGGCAGCTAAGAGTTGACCAATCCCAACTGACGGCGCCCGTTCACGAACATGACGCATGGATCAGCACCATTCTGCTCAACCATTTTGAAGGGAGCTAAATGAACTAAATAATAATTGATGATCCAACACACGCGCCGCCATCAGCGAGACATCTGAGTGAGCATGACATACTCACTGCCGCCAGGGCACATTCAAGTCAATAAAAGACGTATTACCCAGTAACTTACTAGCTAAGCTTACTTCTGTTTTACTTTTATTTTATCATTACACTTTTATTAGATTTTCTAGTGCCTATTGTAGTCAAAAGTTAGTTATTATTACGATCTCGAAAATCTATAGAAATGTAAGAAACAATGTTTATTTAATTTAAATTCTGCTTCGAGCTACAGACGTTAACTAATTATAGAAACTGGATTGAGCTCCCGAATTGAATTGTAGGCCTGAAAATGGAAAATAATTATTGGAATTTTCCTTACAGCTGTGGAAAGTTCTAGGCTAGACATCTAGGGAATAACTGAAATTAGAGGTGATAGTATTCTATGAATTTTGATTACTTTATCATATTTTTTGAAAGTATGTTTGTAGTTACTTACTCATAGATAGAAAATAGGTCTTAATTTTCGCAGTGAAACGAACTTAATAAATAAAATTAAGTTTTAGTGACAGGTACTCGACCTTATGCAAAATAGCGATTAAATCATTAGACGAAACGACAACTTATTAAGTTATTCTTTTGCTACTTCTTTAACGCTAGGCGCTTCACTAAAAGGTATAATCACGGCATTCTAATTGTTTATAGCTAAAAACTGAAAATAATAATACTTATCTGTATCAATCTAAATCACATTCCTCGACCACTTTTTGTTTTAAGACGGTCAGATTGGTCATCGATGTTCGCTCGTAAGTAATAGATAAATATTTCGCATATTACCCTCGTTGTTGTTTTTGTTACTGTATCATTTTATAATTATGAAAATATGTTTGTTTTGATTGTCTAAATTATGTGGTCGATGATTTTGGTGCACGGTAAAACTCTAATGAGTTTATGTTAGCACCAACTTATTATGTATAAAGATGTAAGTAAGTACTGAATGAATGAATGAAATAATAAAATAATAATAATAAATAATATCCTAACCCATTTCCTGCAAAATAACGTGCTTGTTTACAACACAATACGGGCATATGAGTGTACATAAATCACATCAATTTTACATCTATCATGAGCACACCCACTCCATATTCCATCAATGACAATTTTGCGGACAAGTACACCGCCGTCATGTTTTATTCAATCTGACGACGGGCGGTGCTGGCAGGGTTCCGCGCCAGAACTCGACCGGGAAAGCTAGAAGCGACCGACGCAAAACAAGGGTTAAATATCACAATATAAAAGTCGCGGAGGGGTTACAATTCAGTAGGTAATTGAACGAGCGATCAACGCGTCTCTGCTTCAAGTCTGGCAAAATTGGCTTTTCTCTGTGAGTTTGTTGGTACTCCTCTACAGGTCGTATTTTGCAACCGATCTGGACGAAACTTGGTATATAAATTTACGACTTTATAGAGTTTTTTGTTGTCAGGGATTTTTGATTGGAGGGTTACTTCCTCCAAAAAGGGGCAAAAAGGGGGCTACTGGATATCTCCGCCTTATGAGATCCGATTTCGATAGTTTTTTTTATTTTATTTGAAAGGTAGTAAATTTTAATTGGTCTTATAAAAAATTGGTGAAGATCTGATGAGGATCTTCGGCGTGATGAGCAATAGCTCCTCAAAATGCGGTAAATTGCTCACTTTTAGATTTTTACCAGTGGAATCGGCCCTTTAACTACTAGGTAGGGATTACTGGAGCATCTAGGACCACCTTCTCCACACAAAACTAGAGAACTAACTAAACTACGCTTTAAACCCAAAGTTAATGTTAGTTTTACAATAGGGTCACTAGATGGCGCTACTGTGCATCGCTAGATCGCGCTGTCGTTGTCGGTCACCAAATGGCGGTCCTGTCGAACATTTAGTAATTGTTGGATAGGTATATTAATTGTAGGATTTTAAACTGTTGGTAAAACGGTTGTTTTCACTAATAAAGTTATTTAAAACGGGATATTTACCATGTTTTTAGTTTTAAAAAACATTTATATCACTTACATTTATATCATTTATATCACATATCACAGTATATATTCCGTTGTAAAAACTCTACGTAAAAGCATGTATTTTCCATACCAAAATTAAATTACTTCACTATCTCCGTAAATTACCTTGCACTTACTACTACCTACCTTACGTTTTAAAAATATGCAGTTTTCTGAAAATACCAACGTACCAAGTGCCGATTTACTTTTTTCACTTTCATTTTGGCACGAGTCAAACTGAATAATCATTAGCTCACCCCTTCTGAAAATGAGCCAAACAGCAGGTTGTACCATTTAAAAAAAAACACTTTATTTTATTTCTTCCTTTTTTTTTACCTAAAACATAGTATCTTAAATTGTTTAACAGTGACTTAGTGACTTTTAGCTTTACAGGAAAAATACAGGGTTCAGTACTCGACCGCAATGAGACAAGTTGTCAAACGGCGCCAAAAGGGTTAAATATTTTCCCTTTGTTTTTACATGAAGGTTTTATGAAAGGTGTTAAGTTAATCTATTGGATTTATGTGACTTGTTTGAATGAGGGTTGAATTGTTTTTGTCATTTGTATGATTGAACCAGTGAGTGAGGTAAAAATGAGTGAGGGTGACAATTGGGTGATGTTAAGAGCGCATAACATAAAAGTTGAAAACGTCGCAAACAGCTGTCAAATATTTACCTGTTTTTTATGTGAAAAAATGATGATAACGATGTGTGATGTGTGTGTGTGATATTCTAGTTAGCAACATTTCATATTTCCATACAGTAATATTGCCAAATTAATCAAAACAGCGAAATATTTGACATCTATTTGCGATATTGCTCACTTTCAGAATAAACGCTCTTAAAGAAAGATTGTAGATTTATAGCATACGTAGGTATGTAAAGTCACCTCTGCCTAACCCTTCGGGGAAATACAGACGTGATGTTATGTTATGTGTGTATGTAAGTTTTAAAAGAATTAAGAATTCTCTATGTCACAATCGTTGGCACTATTACAACGTGAAATACTTTTAAAATTTTCTTACAAGTGATTCAAAACGGGTACGTTAAGTTTTAAAAGCATTAAGAATTCTCTATGTCACAATCGTATGTACTATTACAACGTGAAATACTTTTAAAATATTCTTACAAGTGATTCAATACGGGTACGTTAAGTTTTAAGAGAATTAAGAATTCTCTATGTCACAATCGTATGCACTATTACAACGTGAAATACTTTTAAAATATTCGTACAAGTGATTCAATATGGGTGTGTCAAATTTTAAAAGAATTAAGAATTCTCTATGTCACAATCGTAGGCACTATTACAACGTGAAATACTTTTAAAATATTCTCACAAGTGATTAAATACGGGTATGTTAAGTTTTAAGAGAACCAAGAATTCTCAATGACATAATCGTAAGTACATTATGAAATACTTTTAAAACATTCTAAAGTTCTTCAGTGTTGACAAACAGTGGTGTTTTTTCATCTGTAATTAAATTATGACTACGATACAAAATCCCAGTACTATCTAATATATCTAATCAATTTCTCATTGTTCTAGAATTGTAAATATTTAAATACCCATAGCTGCTGTTAATGTTATGACGTTTTACAGAATACCTTGTAATAGGAGCTTTGTTATCAACACTGATATAGGTATTCTGCGTTGAATCAATCTGCCTAACTATTTTTGGGGTCGGCTTCCAGTCTAACTGAATATCGGTATTTTACATGGAGCGACTCCATAACTGACCTGATATATGTACTCTGCGGTGAATCTAAAAAATAAATCAGTGTTAGTACCAAAAGGCTTCTACATTTTTTACGTGGACGTCATAACGACATTAATTGAATTTGCGTTCGATAAAATGTTACGTTCGATCAAATTAAATTGATGCGACTAAAATTAAATTGATAGGACCAGACTGAGTTAGGCACTAGGATATATCCTAAAGTGTTGTATCGATTAGTAGGTACGGTCGGTTGCATTAATTCCTTCCAGACGGGATCGGGCCCTCAAATCCCAAACAAGGCCAAGATATGTTCAGTAAGTAAAACGCAGTTTGTAGTTGGAGGCCTCCTACGCTTGCTCAATATAAACGTAGGGTGCTAAAATTTTCAAGCTCGCTTCGTTCGCTCTTGCAAGCTACATTCTTGTTTTTGCCCAGACTTTGCTGCATAAGTCTACAAAGTAACTCCTTTAAATGTAGGTACGAATAGTCAAAAGACTATCTTATCTACTCGAGGTGGGGTACTAAAAATTTCGAGCTCGCTCTTGTATCCTACAGTTTCACATTTTATGTGTATACGTTGACAAAGTAATTCCTATTTCTCTATAAATGTTCAAAAGAAAATCTTAAATATGCTGGGTGCAAAAATTTTCGAGTTCGCTTCGCTCGCTCTACCACCGCTTTTCTTTTGACGACAAAGTATCTCCTATTTCTGTATCAAAAGTCATAAGAAAACCTAACTTTTTCGAGGCAGCGTGCTAAATATTTCGACGTTCATTCTTGGGCAGGAGGGCCCCATTTAGTTTTCTCACCCTGGGCTCCCGATAGGCTTAGTTTGCTACAGACATAGTGCACCAAGCTATCTAAAAGATATGAAAACTCTTTTTGTGATACCTACTATCTCTCCTGATGAATTTGCTCTAATGTGAAGCACCCTTTTCTCTAAGCTTTTATTACTGTCTTAAATTGAGGAATGTCTAAATTGTTCTTTTGTAGCGACAACATACCAATTCTGAAAGTTTATCTTTGTTTCAGTTTGAGGGAAAGAGGTGAATGTACTATAAACATTCTTATTCCTAAGGTAACAAACAGGTGAAGGATTTATTAAGGGCAAAGGGGAATCGTGTTCACTGTCATTTAAGTATTTTTTATTTATTACATTACGCACACAAATGTGCAGCATAATCAGGTTGTAATCTTCCCACTGCTGGGAGCTGGGACACAGGCGTCCTCTCTGTGGGAGGGAACTCTCTGCACAAAGTGCAGAGGCGGACTTAATGCCATAGGCATTTCCTATCAGTCAACTTTTGGGTGATGCAGCACAAAGAGTAGCAGGCACCTAGGTCCTATAAAGAAAATTGAGGAATAAATATTTATTTAAATATAAAGAGATTAAGACGAAGCGTTGGAAGGCCTCCCACAAGATGGACCGATGACCTTGCGAAGGCCACAGGAATCAGCTAGATGCGGGAAATTAAAAACTATAAATATAATATGTATACCTAATTATATATAAGTAGCAAAGCATAGTATTCTCGTAACTATTTAAAAACAAAAGTGATACGATACTTCGTCCTTAATATAACTTTCAGACTTTATACAATATTAATTTTCAAAATTAGTTTTTGCGAAACTAAATGAAAGTTCCACAACCATTTATGGGAATAAAAGCTCCTAATTTAATCTTGTTATTATATCAAACATAATAATAGGTTCATCAAAAACTTATGAAATTGCGGTGAGAACGTAATCTAACGTTTTAGATGTAGAGCTTATGTTAATAAAGGAAGGTTATGGCTGTCACAGTTTAAGGTAAAAACAGAGACAATTTTCCAGGTGAACATTTTTGTTGGATAAAAAAATATAATAAAAGTTAAAGTAAAAAAGTCTTTATTTATTGAGTATAAATGAACGATGAACCCCACAAAAAATATCAAATTGTGGTATATAATTGTAATGACAAAAATAGGACGTTAAGCAGCTTGATATCATGCAGCAAGTTGTTTAATACACACTTAGGAAAATAAACGAATTTATTTATTTATTTATTATAAGGTAGCTTCACAGCTGACAGTAAGTATAACATTAAAACTATTCTAAACATTACTCCAATTACGAAGTACACAGAAAAATATGGAAAACAAAGAGAGTGACATAATTATTAATATTTGTAGTGCGTGCGGGCGTGTATATATGCGGTGTAGTGTGTAAATGGTTGTGTTGTGGAGGGTGTAATGGAATTGCTTTTTTTTCTTCTTTGTTTACGAGATATTTCTTTGTCAGTTATTAGGATGAATCATTTATGGAGACGAACCTTGGAGGTTCCATTTTACCTATCATAAGTAACGACTAATGCATAAAAAAAAAGCTTTAATTGTAAATCGAGTCAACAGTGACTGACAACGTGATAAGCCTGACTACACCTGAAACCTGTTCGACAGGTAAAAGCTAAGCTTAATTTTATATGCTGTACCTATGTCTTATGTAAATTAAATGGATAAACGAAACTCTTTGAAATACCTGCGGTGCACTTGATACCGCTAATTAATTGGAGATTATAAGGTATCAGTATCGTGCAGTCGGCAGCATAAATAAAGTATGAATGTTAGCCCGGGTTCGCACGTGCGATTTATCCCTGCGGCGATTTTTTTTCGAGCACTGGATTTTCAACGCACTGCTTTGCGCCGAGAGTTGCAAAATCCAATAGTGTGTATTTTCAACGCGCTAGGACGAAAGTGTGTCCCAGCGCGTTGGATTCTCAACGCTCGGCTCAACACAGAGAGTAGAAAATCCAGTGCGCTAAAAAATCCCAACGCGATATTGTACGTCCGTGCGAACGTGGGCTTAAAGTAGTGCGTTTGGCTAAGCGAGTATTATTACCTCGGTGTTTATACTTACACCCAGTTTTTTAATTGAGAATTTGAAGATGAGAACTTGTCAAACTCTACTTTAGCATTAATTAATGTGAAAGCCCGAAATTAAAAAAATCTTTGCAAAAAACGTAAGAAGAATTCCTTGAAGGAATTACCTTAAGCTAATATATTGATGATTTTACTGACAATAATTCTGCAAATACATTTATATTACGGTCGCGAATACTACAATAATTTAATAATTAAAATAACAAGCAATTTTGAGAGTCAAACTCATCGACCTTCATTATGAAAAAATGTAAGAAAATTTTAAAAATGTAGGATTAAATACAGGAGGAGTCTATTACGTGGATATATTTAGTAACCTGTTCTGTTTAACAATTTTTAAAGAGTCATCAAGAACCCTGTAAAAAATCGACGTGTTTCACCTCTCAACGAGGCATCCTCAGGATGACGATTGACTTGTAGCAAACCCGGACCCGACGCGTTGACACGTCAAGCGTCGCTGCTCTCGACGTTTGATGTGTCAACACGTCGGGTCCGGTTTTAAATGAGTCCGGGTTAGGTTACTAAATATATGTCTTCTATTGTATTTTATAATGGATTTCCGCAAGGTCACGCTTGAATCAATTAACGATCTTAAATTTCGGTAATATTTACGTTACCGACAGAACTTATGTTAAATTAGTCATAACTAGAGCTATGTGTTTTTCTTACTATTCTGACCCTGGATACATATGCCGAGTTTTCAATGATCTTTCTCCAATGTCCGAACTTTCGCTCGAACGAAGCCTTCAGGCAAGGTCCGGATCCCAAGTCCGGTCGCTTAGGGTACTTTTATTTAGTTCCGATAAGATTTTTCTAAAACTAAAAAGTCCGAAAAGGAATCCATTAAACTTAACATTAGGTATTTATATTAATTATAAATCGTATAGTAGTTTAGCAATCAGAAAAAGCGGCCAACTGTGAGTCGGACTTGCACACGATGGGTTCCGTACAATAGTTGACACTTCATTTTTTATATCCTACTATTATTAAAAATGCGAAAGTTTGTGAGGATGGATGGATGTTTATTACTCTTTCACGCAAAATCTACTGAACAGATTTGAATGAAAGGCACACAATTTATTTTGTAATCCCCTAGTGGGATTTATCAAAGTCCGTAGGTGTGGCATCACAGTGGGCTCTATCAGAATACCAGCGCTGCGGTATTTTTTTTTTAATATCGCCGCTGAGATAGGAGCCTTTTTGGCCTCGCACAGGTCGTTATTATTCTGTTAGTTTTTAAATGCTCCTTTTTGGTTAAAACGTTTTTCTTTCTTTCTTTCATATAAATTGTTCAAACCCTAGATTAACACATAGGATACTTTTTATCCCGATGTTCCCATGGGATCGAGACTTATGCGGGTGAAACCGAAGGGCGTAGTTAGGACTTTATAAAAAAAACACGTTTTTTGTATGGGTATCAGACCCCCTTTAATTTTCAAAATTTTATTTTAATTATTTGTTGTTATAGCGGCTTGGTACACACTGAGAAAACAAGTGTCAAGTGTCTACCTATTACGGTTCTAAAGATACCGCGCGCCGTCCGATAGACGGACGTATACGGACGAACAGCGGAGCCTTGGTAATAGGGTTCTGTTGGCACCCTTGGGTACGGAACCCTAAAAAGTAATTTTCAAACAGTTAATAAACTACACGGAAATATTATAATTGCTACAATTTGAACTACAGTAAACCAATTCAGCTCGACGATTAACTAAAATGTACCCCACAAAGCATTTAACTTATAAAACTTTTAAATGTTTTGCTTTTGCGCATTGCACCTCCCTTGCGAAAGCGTTTGAAAATAAAGAGGGCATTTACACTATTAAATTCAGTTGCACCAGCAGTTTAGACGGCTGTCCAATACGGCTGATGAATCATGGCCGATCTGAACATAGGATCTCTGAACTTTCGCATGTACACTCGCCTTATGTGACCATTTGGTTAGGTGGCCATGATTCATCGGCCATATTATAGTCTAAACTGGTCCTACTTTTGCTTACATTTAGGATTCCGAAGGATTTTGAAGGAGTTTCATAATCTAATGCTACATAATGTTTGAACAATTCATCTGCTCCCCATTGTAAATAACGTAATGACTATTTTTCAATTGGCAAAATGTCAGGGGCTAAGGCTGCTGGCCTCACAAGACAGTTAACAAACAATAAAACAATATCGAACAAACATACCTACTGATTTAATTAAAAAATATTGAAGTGTTTATTACACAATACTACTAATTCATGTTTCGAAAATTACGGGCCCTTTATGGTGCAAAATAACACTTTAAATTTTTAATACAGGGTCCTGCCACCCTGTATTAAAAACACCATATACAGGGTGGCAGGGAAATCGACGCGAAAACTGATACCATGGATTCAGTCCGTGATTCTGAACCCCCCCCTGCGTTGAAATTTTTCATCGGTTATTTAAAAAAAAATCTGCTGTGTCATAAATTTTGACCGCGTCCAAAAATTTCAACACAGAGTTTCAGAATCATTTACTGAATCCATGGTATCAGTTTTCGCGTCGATTTCCCTGCCACCCTGTATATGGTGTTTTAGATGTGAAACAACCCTTTTACGAGTAGTGTCATGTACGTTTCGCTGTGTTTAGTCCTAATATTCCGCAACCAGCAACTGCAACTAGTTGTCTGGTTTTCCCGCATTGCGACTCCTATGGGAGTTTGTCGACATGCAAATATCGGTTTGACTGCATTAGTATCCTTCGTGTGCTGCGTCGTGATTATACGTTATTTAAAGCAGTCGTGACGGAGGGGAATTTTACCTTAAGTTTAGAAAATATTATTTTAATTTAGTGGCAATGTATTTTTTGGTAACGTTTGTAGTTTTGTGGGAAGAATTCCTTATAGTTGCTTGATATTATTAAAAAAAAATGCTTGCATGTGAACAGTAGTAACAAATTTAAAAACTTTAAATATTTTTTATTTTTTATAAATTTATATATTTTTTAATATTATAAATTATTTTATATAATTTATTATTGTAATTATTTAAAATGATAATTTAAACAACCAATATTACTTTTGGCGTCATAATAATACACATTTTCAGAAAAACTGAGCACATTTGCACGCGATTTTCATAATGATCCCCTACTTTTATAAAGAAAATATTCTGCAAATCCCCTGGTTCAATGTTTCAACTCGTAATGGTCGAATGCTAAATTATACGAGGAAAAGGAAGTTAAGGGGATTTATGAAAATTATTAATAGTTTCGCATAAACGTCCGTTGCAGTGTTTTATGCACCGTGTTATCTCATGTTATGAGTTTAATGAATCTGCCAGTTAGAGTTAGTTGGATTTAAGCTGTTTTGGGAACCTTATTTAAGGAGTTAAATAGAAACTAGCTGAAAAATATTTCAAATAGTAAAAGTACTGGACAGAAAAGCTTAATAGCCTTTTTTTGATGTACTATTTTAAGCAATCGGAATAGCGGAAAAATACCAAACGTGTGCAAAAAATTTCATAGGTCATTTTATTTTTGACGGATCTTAATAGGGATGTTGACTAAAATTTTTTTTTTTCTCGTCAGGTTGATTATTAATAATATTGGACACGTATTTTTTAATGTTTTACGTAATCAAAAGATTAAGGCAACATTGAGTTAAAATATGTCACTCCCCGGTAGATTTTATACTGACTTGTGACGTAGCGAGCCCCACTCCCAACTTTAATGCGTTTTATCTAAACCATTTTTTATTAATATGATAAAGCAAAAAATACGTGTCTATTGTTTTTTAATTATCTGACTCACGGACTAAATAGATTTTTTTCCAAATTTTCGACTAGAAAAAGTGAAACTCAGCTAATATAAATTTTTCTTTTCATTTCACCATTAATAACAATCCACCATAACAATCACCAGGAATAACAATCTTAGTCTATCCTAAAGAACCAATAAGCAATGCAAGCAATTAGCTCACAGCAAGTTCTCGGTTTCAAATACTTGGAATTAATTACAGTGAAATATTCCGTGAAAACCAACACCGCAGCCAAGCAATGAGTTTCAAGAAAAATAGTATTTATCAGGAAATTTGTGTTTTTTATTTTTTTATTCTATTATAATTCATTTTGAATTAGAGGAAGATCATATCTTTTCCGTAAGAAGAACTTTTCATAAGGAAGACCTTATGAAGTGTACTTGTATAGAGTAATCTCGTTTCTTTGTATCTTCTACATAATAAAATCTTAAAGTCATTCATTTATTCAATGACAGAAAATGCATAGCCTAAACCACTGGGTCCAAAAGCATGAAATTTGGAACAAGTATTCTTTAAATAGCAGAAATAAAAATAAAAAAGTTATAAAAACTAAAACCCAACTATGTCAGAAAAGTAACTCCGGATTTTTTATTTGTCTGTGATCTCTTGATTATACCTTTTAAGTAGATGTTTTTGTTTTTATAACTTGTATTTTTATTTAAATTATTTTGGGGTTATAATATATATATTTATGAAATGTCCTAATTATGCCCTTTCATTTGATACCCAACATGACATCATTTTTTTTCTATTTCTTTTGTGACTTTTTGTCCTCTACAGGACATCACATATATGTGATTGTCTATAACCAGCGGACGAATAAGACGCTTCTAACGATGCCTCATTTGTCAAATTATGATGAGTATTTTAGAAGTTATGAGGTAACAGATGAACATACATGACATACATACATACCGGGAAAATCATAACCCTCCTTTTTGTTTCGTTGTAGTCGGTAATGACATAAAATGTGGTAATGAATAAATAAGGAGGCATTTTTTAAGGTTAAATAGGGGATGAAAGTTTGATGGAAGTTCGTCATTTTTTCCGCTGGAAAATTTTATAAGGCACATGGCTAAGTATTTTCTTTCATAAGTCTACTTGAAATTGTGATTTGATTTTGTCTTTATGCTTAATGATTAATCACTAATACAAAACTAAATTAAATTACTTAGTACTTACTAAGCATTACGTAATATGAATCAGTAATATCTAGTTACGTACTTCATGAATTATACATTTATGTCTATCTCTACAAGATCTCAGGAGATTCTAATTTCTAATCATAATAATTGAAGTTTGACAAATCTGAAACTTTTGACACCCTTTGAATTATACTCGTAGTTTGATGACTTTCGTAATGGCAATTAAACAGAATAATACTGATGTTATTTGAGATTGAGACTAGCCTTACGGACCTTATCTATGTAAATAAAAACATAATAAAAACCTAAGCTATGTAAATAATGTCATGAGGAGAGAGGAAAGTTTTTTTTTGCTATGAATTTGGATGGTTATAAGAGCAGGGGAAGACCGAAGAAACGATGGATGGACTGTGAAAGATCTTCTTCTTTTCGTGAGGTTAGTGACTAACCTGGTGTCAGAGTTTTAAAGCCCATAGGCCTCTGACTTGGTTCCACATGGCGTCGAGAAATACCTCCTACTTACCTTCGATTTGTCGCTGTCTAAGCACATTAGCCGACTACCTACTTCAAAAATCTAACGTAGCCTTGAAGGTGATTTATGCATTATTTGTCCTAACCTGGTTAATAATATTGCAAACACAATCATAATCGTGTAACTAAGTCCTAACTACTATGTATTTTCCGTAAATAATTTATACATTTTTCCCATAATTATTAGTATTTAAGTATAATAAAACATAATAAATTAACTAACTATATCACTATTCTTAACACTTATGTGAAATATTGTTTAAGAAATCATTTGTCCAAATAGTAATTGTAAGAACTCATGCCGCCTGTGATACAGGTTTATCCTAGTACAGGCATCATACTTTGTAAAACCAACATTATTTCTAAGATTTATACTGTATTTTACCAATTTTTATTTTTGAATAAATGTTATAATGTTATAAATGTTATGTTATAAATATCTCTCAGGCATGCCAGTTTCGTCACGATGTTTTCCTTCACCGATTTTGAAGCAAGTGATAATTATACAATACGCACATGAATCCGAAAAGTCAGAGGTGCGTGCCTTGTCGCACTTAAGACCTATGACTTGGCAGTCTGACGGTCACACCACTAAGATAATATGGCTAGAAACGGGATGACTAACTACTGAGATGACGACTCAAACTCAAACTCAAAGCATTTATTTCAATTAAACCATTTACAGGCACTTTTGAATTGTCAAGGAATCGGTCAGTCAGAAATATGAAGCTAGTTGCCCATTCCAAAGCGTAGTAGGTACCTATGGAGAAGAACGGGCAAGAAACTCCACGGACACTCTTTTAAATAAATTGTTACAAAATATCGGTTACATCTGTCATGTTGAAATTAAACATTTGGGAACAATGTAGAAAGACGTTAGAAGCGTCCGTAATAAAAAGATAAAACAAATAACAATTCAAAAATTTTAATCAGCCAAGGCAGCTAAGAGTTGACCAGTCCCAACTGACGGCGCCCGTTCACGAACATGACGCATGGATTAGCACCGTTCAGCTCAACCATTTTGAAGGGAGCTAAATGATCCAACACACGCGCCACCATCAGCGAGACATCTGAGTGAACATGACATACTCACAGCCGCCAGGGCACATTCAAGTCAATAAAAGACGTATTACCCGGTAAAACTAAAAAAAAGTATGGAAGATGACGTCATGTTGAGCTAACCCAAAACAAATTGAGCTAAGGGCAAGCGAATGATAATAGCCTTAGATTAGGGGATCCGACCGGAATAACTCTAACCAGCACGGGATCAGATCTGGGGATACGACCGGAATAACTCATTGCAAATAAATTCGTATCAACTTATTCGCAGACTCTCACTTATGTAACTAAGCGAAAACCCAAAGAGGATATGTTTTTATACCTAATATGACCTATGGCCTAGAAAACGTCGCATAATTTGGTAGTGATCCCAAAGCCATGCGCATCTATTATGATAAAAACATAAAGCCAAATAAATTACGTGTAATCTAACTTGCAGCATGATTAAGGGAAAATATGTTTTTTAGATAAAACTTAAGACCGTGCATTCTGAAAGTGGGTGACGTCGCAAATAGATGTCAAATATTTCGTTGTTTTGATTAATTTGGCAATATTACTGTATGGAAATATGAAATACTGCATACTAGAATGGTGAACTAACATATTGATTATGAAATACAATGATTAATATCGTAACACCGAATATTTAATTTTAGATGTAAAAAAGTCACACAACAAGTTACGACATCAAATTCTGTGTTATTATTGCAATTCATTATTAATATTCTAGTTCACTAGTTAGCGATATTGCATATTTCCATACAGTAGTATTGCCAAATTAATTGAAACAGGTAAATATTTGACAGCTATTAGCGACGTTGCCAACTTTTAGAATAAACGCCCTTAATCAAGCTGTTTTTTTTCTAATACAGGCTTTTTTTTTTTTTTTTGTGGGTGGGAAATTATCAAATAAATTCTCCCGCTCTGGGTGGAGTGGGAGGGCGTGTCAGACTTTTACTGACTAAAACCCACCCGTGTTCCTTCCGTTGCCTGAGTGCCGGGGCCGCGATATCCGTTTCGGACAAACTCGCAACCCTGACAGGAGTATAATTCAGCCTTGTGTGGTGATACCATATTGCAATCTCAACCATAACCTTTACAAGACTTAATGCTGGTATTCTACTTACGTCAACTAAAGCCGTTTTCTTTTACAATGACGAAAGCTGATCTTCAAACAATGAAAAGTTTTCCCGGCCTACTTTTAGAATAGGCGTCGCTTGCAAGACCGGTTGTTCATCGACAAGCCGCTACTGTTATCAACCGGTTTTTGCTGTCTGTGATTGTGTTGATGTCTAACTTGTTGAGCATAATATAATACGTAGGTACTCACTGCTCAGTATGCTTTTTATCCTTGCAAAGGAGGACGCAGAATTTCTTGGAGATATTAGAGTTTGATTAAATTCTACTACAAATAGAATTTAACTGGCAAGTAGTAAGGGGGAAAATGTTAGAAGGAATGGCGTTAAGTTTTGTCAGCACTAGGAAAAATGTGAG
This sequence comes from Agrochola macilenta, assembly GCA_916701695.1. Lineage (NCBI taxonomy): Eukaryota > Metazoa > Arthropoda > Insecta > Lepidoptera > Noctuidae > Agrochola > Agrochola macilenta. Next base: position 4,993,798 of record OU753559.1, on the reverse strand, counting down.
TAGCAAGATGAAATGGAATGTTTGAACTATGTCATGAGCTCAACATGAGACATAGTTTCGCGACTTTGTTATTCTTTGCGTCCTGCGCTCGGCATGACAACACGCCGTGTTCGGGTTCGCGACAAGTCAATCGTCATCCTGAAGATGCCTTGTTGAGAGGTGAAACACGTGTCGATTTCTTACATGATTTTTTATGTCTTCTTAGGAATAGCTAAGCGGAATATGTTACTAAATATATCTACGTCTATTGTATTTTAGTATTCTAGGTAAAACACGAAAGGACGATTTCTGAGAAGAAGTGTTGTAGGTACCTGAAATCACTGTAACAAAATTGCAATAAGTCTCATTATCTTTTCAGAAGTTTTCCTCTTAAGTACTTTGTTCTCAAGATTATTAAGTAGCGTTGGCGTAAAACTTAAATTTCAGCGTAACTATGACGAAGGAGAATTATTTATTTTAGTCTGAAGTACTGCGACAAAGGAAGCACTTCTCAGAAATTTTTGCAACCACGTTCCATTTAATGCTTTAGTACTTGAGTCAACTGCCAAAGTAGGAAAAAGGCTATTCTCAAACAAGAAAGGTGCTTATCGAATTTAATTTCAGGTCTTAGATTCACTCACAATTTTTTCTAAGTTATATATACTGTGAACTGTGGTAAAATACTCAATTGGACACTTAGGTGGTTTCACTAACCTTAAAGCCATGAAAATAATAAGCAAAAGCAAAGTCGAAAAGTCTGCGACAACGATAAGCCTTAAAAATGCTGTGCCAAATAGAAACATTTGCCTGAAGTTGCTGCGCTGTAGTATGCCTTTATAGCTCCTCCATTTTTATTTGGGCAGCCCCGTTCAGTGCCCACTCTCGAGAGCATTATGTAAGGCCGACGTCGACGTCAAACGTCTGCGTCAGGAGTGCACTTAGCGACGCGGTATCTTGTTTCTGTTAATAGCTTCACTGACTTGCCGAGCAGTTCTGATTACGCGGCCATTTTGTCTTAATTTCGAATTAAAAATTCTGCCCGTTGTTCGCGTTGGCTGTTTCTTGCGAGAGAGAAAGCTGTTGTGTCATTTTTGCTGGAAGGCTTAGGAAAAATTAATAGTAAAATGCTGGGTGACAATATTTGTGTCTGAGTGGACTTTTGCGGAAGGTGATTCGACAAAATGCTCGCGATAAAGTTTTGAAGCTAAAAGATTTGTGTCCTGGCAAAAAAATAAAAGTTGTTTTCCATATTTCCTTCAATTAAGTTGAAATTTATTCATAAAGAAATAGTTTCCCATTCTTCAAAGTAGTTTCAAAGTACATGAGCGTGAACGAAACTTTCAGTTTTGAGTCTTACTTCATTAATCTTAATTACCTGAAGCAAAAAGAGATATTTCTTCGTTTGGTCTTATTCTATCTAAAGGTCTAATCCTTAATTCCTTCAAAGGGCTGTCATTAAAAACACTCCCCTCGAAAGAATGAAAAAGCTCCTAAACCGTTTTTCTAAGAAACCAGTGATGGGATTGTATTTCAAGTTTCACTGCAAATCTCCGTTACTACTTTACCGTGAGGGTTGAAACAAAAGAGCGTCTAAACGTCTTCCTAATGAGGGGCTTGAAAAACCGTAAACATCTCCTCGGCGAAGCGTTGACGGGCTGTCGTTGGGTTGGTTGCTATACATGGTTATGGAAAGGCAAGTACGAGTTGGGAGGTTGATTTGTGTGAAAAGTCAAGGCTATATTTAAGTTCCTTTGAATATACTACGCTACAAGATAAGTAGATAAGTTTGTTTAAGAAGTCTATTTTAAAGGACAAATTCTGTTAAAATACTTCACTTTAAGTATGTTAACAAGATACAATCATCTTTAAAATCGTAAAACCGCTTTACCAAACCCAAATTATATCAACTTTTCGAGAAACTTGAAAGGGTTTTTTAGGAGTAACAAAGCACATTACGTGGCTAATCCAATTTGTTCGAAGACCTGTAAAGATGAAAGCCTAAAAATACAAAAGGGTCGAAAAGACATTAGACAATATATTATTTTATCCCAATATTATCGATGGTAGAACTTTCTTTGTGAAATCGCTAGCAAATTGCCCCAAGGGGGACAATTGGAATTTTTCGTACCGCACAAAAGGGGATGATAAATTAAATTTTTATACGCAGAATTCCCAAAAATTCCGTCTTTCGGCGGCAAGAATTTATCGTGCGCCTTGGATTACGTTTGTATGGAATTAACGAACTGGTTAAAATTGAAATTACTTTCGGAAAAAGTGGGTGAGAAAAAATAAATGTTCAGAAATAAATTGTTATTTTATTTTGTTGATTTTAAAGAGAACATTGCAAATGTCACGTCAACACCTGTCAGACGTAATTAGTATTCCAAGTAATTATACAGTGTATATTAAAACAAAGACAATATTTTAAACTGTCGTAATTACTATGAGGTCCAAATTCAAATAATAATGGTTTCTAAAGTTTCAAAGCCTATTCATATTTTACAATAGGTTTTGTTGTTATTTTGGTAAACCAATCACAAAAGCTTTGATTAATTGAACGTAGATTGATAAATTGATCAGGCTACCAGAAACCAACGGGTCGTATTTATTGCTAGCCCTTACAAATACTAATAGTTCCGAAATATAATTCGTCCATAACAACAGCTTTGTCAACAAACACTTAACAATAGACGAATAGTCATAAGATCAAATTCTCAAACGTGACTTGGACAAACATCATTATATTAAACGGGTTTGAGACGGTCCATTAATTTCCTTCGGCATCAAGACATACGTTGTAGAAATTTCGACCAAATCTTGGGAATAATCAAGTTACTTGGTAAGTAGTTAGATAACTGTGAATTGAGTCTAACAGATATAATATCTAGGTCTTGGGATTTGGCTAAAAGAAAGGAAAAGAACTCAATAAATACACGGTGGTAGGTATCGTAATACAAACTTTTAGCATGGATTCACTCTCAGGTGGAGCATACGGTGGAGGTCTTCCCGGCTTGGGCGGAACACCGCCGTGTCCTCACGGAGGCGATCGGCGGCGGCAATCTCTCGCGTCCGGCCCTGGTTCAGGCCATGGTCCGGAGCGAGAGTGCATGGGACGCTGTCACTTCCTTCTGCGAAGCAGTAATGCTCGCGAAGGAGAAGGCGGAGCGCGCGAGGGAGAGGCAAGATGCGCGCCCTCGCGCCCCTAGTCGCCGCAGGAGACGTCCCGGGCGTCGGGAGTCGCGAGCCGACTTCTGGCCACCGTAGGCGCGGGCTTGCGGATGGTGAGCAATGGGTAGCTCGCCGTCCGATTAGGACCAGGCCTGGGTCGACGGCGCGTTGTGTTCCACGCGCGCCTCAAAGAGATGTGAGCACCAACTGACGGGGTCCGTAAGGAGCAATGCCTGCCGGGGTTGCGGGTTTGTCACACAGGCAACTGAAGGAACATGGTTGGGTTTTAGTCAGTAAAAGTCAGACACACCCTCCCGCTCAGTTATTTGATAATATCCCAACCTCAAAAAAAAAAAAATCTGCTCTTTCATACAAAAGTGCGGTATCTAAACGGTCAAAATGTAGGTATGGAATATATTTTTTATAACCGACAGAACATTTCGAGTTTTACTGAATCCATGGTAAAAGATTGCGTCACGATAAATACGAGTATTATGTAGTAGACTTATTTCACAATATATTTAGGGCTGACGTAATAGTATAACATGATGCCTGGGTGCAGAATCGTAAACATATGTCTAAAAACGTAAACGACATTCAATTTTTAATTAAAATTAGCTTTTCACGAGATGTCAAATAATAGAGCCTTGGCTTTCTAATAAACGAGATGATTCTCGTTTCATAAAATAGTACCTGGGAGACCGATCTCTGCTCTGGTGAAAATAGAGAATGCTCATTTAATAGTACACGATAGTTCATACTAACTCCATGTATAGAACATACTAATTCTATGCTGCCATGGTAGTAGGTACTTACTAATTCCATGCTGCCATGATAGTAGGTACTTACTAATTCCAAGCTGCCATGATAGTAGGTACTTACTAATTCCATGCTGCCATGATAGTAGGTACTTACTAATTCCAAGCTGCCATGATAGCAGGTACTTACTAATTCCATGCTGCCATGATAGTAGGTACTTACTAATTCCATGCCATTATTCTAATCTCTTTCTAAACCTTGTTCTAAACTTTGGGCAACCGAGTTCTGCTCGGGTGAAAATACGAACGACGAATTTTCGCCCCCGTAAACCCCTATTAAGTATTGCAACTTTCATCGAAATCGTGAGAGCCGTTTTTTAAAAATATTGCTCATTTAATAGTAGGTCAATCTGCCTAGCCTTTTCCCAACTATGTTGGGGTCGGCTTCCAGTCTAACCGGATGCAGCTGAATTTTAAACCAGTATTTTACATGGAACGACTGCCTATCTGACCTCCACAACCCAGTAACTGGGTAATACGATATCCCTTGGTAAGACTGGTGTCAGACTTTCGGGCTTCTGACGACTCGTAACGACTGTCAAAGATCCATGAATGACAGCCGGGACCAACGGCTTAACGTGCTTTCCGAGGCACGGAGGATTCTCGGTATGTAAAGATGGTCACCCATCCACTGATCAACCCCGGCAAGCGTAGCTTAACCTGATGGATCGACCAGTGCGGCTGTTGTTACTTAGCCACGAGCTCCTCCATCGCTCATTTAATAGTAGGTATAGGATTTATAAAATATCTAGAAAAATAAAATAACACCATTCCATTTCTAAATAAACACCCATGTAGAAAGGCATTGTAACTTAATACATCTCGAGGTCACGTGGGCTAAGTAATTATTTCCTACTTGTTAACCCTTCCGTGCTCACAAGTGTGTCGGACGGAATCTTACCGAGATGAGGGGTTATCGGGAAGGTAATGAGCATCGTGTGGATTGAGGATTTGTTTTTCCTGTAAGGGTTGAATCTTGGGATGTTTTTATAACTAATCAATATTAGTTTCTAACTTAACTAGCATACTAATCTGTGCTAGGATCAAGAAACTCTAAAAAATTGTGTGCCTAAAAAGAAAGTAGGTATTTTTGTTACAAAGACTCGAAACTCAGGGGAAAGAAGAATGCTCTCGAACCGGTGACGGTCATCATCGTGAGGACGCTTCGATGTCCTAGCACCAAACATTAAAAGACACATCACATTGTCACACCCGCCAACTCACACAGGACCCGTGTGATGTGTGTGATTACGGCCCATTCCTTCTCAAAAAGAAATTACCTATGTCTCAGCAGTTAGAACATTATAAACTGAATATTCAAGGAGAGGATGTTCAGTAGTGGATAGCGATGTGTTTAATTAGGTACTGATGTTGCTAGTAATCTTAGTATCTAAATAGGATTACACTTCTAAGGATTGTAGAGGTTTGGTTTGTAAGGGTTGTGAGGTTGAGGGTTGTGATTCTAAAGGTTGTCTGTAAAAGATCGCTTTTAGCGATAAGACCGCCCATTGTGTCACCCTATGTAACATTTCTAAATTTATTTCTGTAATTTGTATGGTGTGCATAATAAAGAATATTCTATCTTATATCTATCTATTGTAGTGAAGTTTTTCTAAATAACTTTCGTAATAGAAAGTTGAAAAAAGAATTTTTAGCAACTGGACACAAAATGCAGCAGGATATACAGGGTTATTGGTAAAACACCAATAACCTTTTAAGGGGTCATTGTATTCCTCATTATGAACAACTTTTACTAAGGGACCAAACCTGAAATCACGAATAAAAAATCTGCTGTTCCCCGTATTTATGTTCGCATAACTCGTCAAAATGTAGGGAACAGCTGATATTTTTTTCATGATTATATGATGACATAATGACGAGTACAATGACCCCTTAAAAGGTTGTTGGTGTTTTACCAAAGGGGTATACCTGCTCAGCTTCACATGTTCTTATTAAATTTCATACGTAGGTATAAAGTTTCATGACGTGAACAGAAAATTCGAAGAATTCTAAAGTTGCAATATCGAGGAGCAAAAACTTTAATATTGTGACGATGTGATAAACGTGCTCGTGCATTGGGTGGCAGATAAAATGGCTTAATGGTGATTCGATTAAATAACATATTTTTTTCGAGTTAATTTGATTGTAGTTAATGTTATTACTTTGATTTTGTCTTCAGTAATTTTTTTGTAAATATGTTCAATGTTCCTCTACGGTCGTTAGCCAATGAAACTTAGAGTTTTATTGTACATCGTTTATGTTATTGATAAAATTAAAATATAATATGATCTTTATTGAACTTAAAGAAGTGTTGATCATGATTTTCTTAACACAATTGCCTACAATTGAAAGCCTAGTTTTATCATTATAAGAAATATTTTTGCACAAACTTCCAACCACAAAAATACAGGAACTGTTTAAAACTGAATCCATACTTTGACCTTCAAGGGAGACAAGCGGAAAATAAAACTGAATGTAGGTCACCTTTGTTTTGTAAAGACGATCTTGAAGAAATTCCAAGTTCCTACATTTATTCTGAACACATACCTACATAATATTATGTGCTTCGTTCATACATCGTTGACGTGGTAAGTAAATAATTTAAGAATGAAAATGTTCAGAGGGGCAATTCCCGTATTTTTTAAGAACGTCCGCATTCTAATCTCTTACGCAATCTGTCAAAATTACAACCAATTTACCAACATTTTTAACAAGTTTGACAGATTGCGACTTGAATGTGAACGTTTCTTATGTACGAGAATTGGCCTTCAGATCAAAGAAAATTGATTATGCAAAAGATGCCAGGGATAGTAAGGTATACTGAGATGCCAGCTGATAGAGATGTATGTATGGATCAAAGAGAAGAAGGTACCTATGCCCCGACTACATATAAAACCGTATTAAAAAAACGACGTGTGGCACTTGGAGACTGCCGCGGTAAAGCTATTGCATAGCATTTTTTATCAACTTATGCAATTTGTGTCACAGTGACAATTTGTGTCACAGTGATGCTCGCGCATCTTAAAATTTCACTCTATGGGGTGTTAGGTTATTTTCGTTACGGAATTTCTGGATTCGTTCTCCACGCTCAAGGCCCGCGATAGAAGCTATGCAATAGCTTAAAAAAATGATATGTACAGTACATTAATAAGGATGTCGACTGGAAGGAATAAAAAAGATTTAGTCCGTCAGTCAGATAATAATAAAATATTAGACACGTATTTTTTGTTTTATCATATTAATAAAATAAGAAATTGTTAAAACGCATTTAAGTTGGGGAGTGGGTGCTCGCTACGTCATAAGTCAGTATAAAATCTACCGGAGATTGACGTCATGCCACATTTTAACTCAATGTATTGCCGTAATCTTTTGATTACGTAAAAAAATAAAAAATGCGCGTCCAATATTTTAATAATATATCTGACGGACAAAAAAAAATTGTCAACATTCCTATTGCAAACAGTAATTTGGAGAGTACGTCAGAAACAGTGATGTATTGAGTAGTTTTCATCAATTTTAAAGTGCTCTACGAGGCACAAAGTGATCGCAGTGTGTAAAAAATGTCCAACCGGACACCGGCTGACCACAGCAAGCGCAACTTGAACGGGACGGTTATAATTTAGGCACGAATCATTATAGCAAAGTAGATACGAGTGTGATACGAGTAGTAGATTATATTATATATATAACTAGCTGCCCCGTTCCGGCTTCGCTCGGGTAGCACTATGTACTTATCTACTGCTTACCTACCCTACCTACTTACCCTACCTACCCTACCTGCTTACTCTACCTACCCTACCAACTTACCCTACCTACCCTACCTACCCTACCCTACCCACTTACCCTACCTACCTACCTACCTACCCTACCTACCTACCCTACCTACCCTACCTACCTACCCTACTCTACCTGCCTTCCTACCCACCTACCCTACCTACCTACCCTACCTACCCTTCCTACCCTACCTACCCTACCTACCTACGTATCTACATACTAACATACCCTACCTACACCTACCTACCTACCTACCTACCTACATACATACCTGTCCTACCTACCTACCTATCCTACCTACCTACCTACTTACCTACCCTACCTATCCTACCTACCTACCTACGAACCTATTCCTCTGCTAAATTCACATTCATCAAACGCGCTAACTGTCCAACGCGCGAAGTTAAAATAGTCGTTAAGTTTTCTGAAATTTTCCAATTTTCTGCGCAATATTTTTTTTTTCTGTAAGAACCTCCTAACATTATCAAACGCAACAAAAAAAGAATTAGCGAAGTTGGTCCAGCCGTTCTCGGTCATTTATATTATATAGATGGAAAGAGTCCAACATTATGTACGTAAACACTCTAAAATAACACTTTTGCACTCCAAGGTGACCATAATTTATTTTAATCATTCCTAAAATTATGTATGTAGAGCATGGGACCTGAACAAGAAAACAAAGCACAATTTAATTCAAAAGAAAATTATTTCAAAGGATCCTATGAAATATTAAAACTGTGGGCCGCGCGGAAACTTAATCTGTAAAGGAAGATCAGAGTGGAGACCTCATAAAATATTAATGGAGTCTACAGGCAACAGGATTTAGAGGCTACAGTGAATTTAGGCGCTAACAAATCTGTACCGATTTTTACCCGACTACGGCAAAGCTAAAAAGAAGGGCTATGATTTTAGCAGTCTTGTTCTTCTTTTCGTGTGGTTAGTGACTAACCTGGTGTCAGAGTTTTAAAATCACCCATGGGCCTCTGACTTGTAGAGAAATAGACATGCCGGTTTCCTCACGATGTTTTCCTTCACCGTTTTTGAAGTAAGTGATAATTATACAATACGGACATGAATCCGAAAAGTCAGAGGTGCGTGCCTTTGGTTCGAACTCGAGTCCTATGACTTGACAGTCTATCGGTCATACCATTAGGCTATCACTGCTAACGTAAGCAGTCTATGTATGTTTGTATTTACGTGTGTTCCATCGTAGCGCCTAAACTACTGAACCGATTTTGATGAATAAGATATCAATAGATTCGTAATAATGATCCGGGTGACATAGGCTATATAAATTCTCCCTAAATTTTATATGTGGACTATACTTTATGGTGGTTTCTATGTATTTCTATGAAATACCTTCCGTAGCGATACGGTATTTTCTAGAAATACTAGAAACCAGTAGTGTCGCGACGACACGTCGCCTGCTGCTGCTGTCCGCAATTGGCTACGGACTTGTACTTTTATTGTGAAATTTTATTTGATTTGTATTGTGTAAATAAAGAGTATTCCATTCAAAATCAAAATGAATTTTGGTTTTTATTTATCCTATACTAGTAAATGAGTACTATTTTATGTGTATAATCACGTTCTCGAAAACGGCTCTAACGATATCGATGAAAGTTGCATTATAAGAGTTTATGGGGGCGAAAAATCGATCTAGCTAGGTCTCATATCTGGGAAAAATCACTTTTTTGTCTTTAATTTTTAACCCCCGTTATAAGTTTGACCGCTGTCTGTGGCACCGTAGCTCTTAAACGGGTGAACCGATTTCAATGTGGTTTTTTTTTATTTGAAAGCAGGTTTTACAGCAATGGTTCTTAGACATATTATATCAAATCTGTTCGCCGTTTGAAGATTATCAGCTCCTTTCTAGTTGTTAAATGGATGTAAGCGTCTTCCACAGGTCTCATCAATTTCAAATTTGGTATTCTGTTACTTCAATGATATTAGAAGAACATAGTAACCTTGAACTGATGCTGCAGCATCACCTGGAATTTGCAGGATACCCAACTCTCTTACCAACTTACAGCACAGGTATCATGTTTGGGCTCATTTTAATGGTTTCAATGAATAGGATAAAGATAGATGATGAACAGAGTCTGGTGATGGAGATGGAAAGAGAAATGAGGAAATATTTGTGTCGGGAGTTTTTTAAGTTTTAATATAATTTTACTTGTCACTCGAGCAGAGCTCGGTCGTTCAGTTATGTGCTTTATATTCTCTAATTACTTATCTATTTTTATTTTCTTATTACTCTAATTATGCTATTGAAGAATAAAGATTTCATCAACATTAATTTGAATACTCACAAAAATCTCGTTTTCGATAACATAACATTTCTTCTAACTAAACAGACAGCTGTGCTGCTGGGGAGTTTGTTGCGCCACTTCTTCTTCCCAGCTAATGCACTAGGAAGTGGTGAAGGGTGGGCGTTTTGGGGGACTGTCTTATGTAATTTTGACGTTCGAAAAGTGCTGATTCTCAGCCTAGTTTGAATAAATGACTTTTGAATTTTGAAAACTTTTGAACATAACATCACGCCTGTCTTCCCGAGGGTTAGGCAGAGGTGTACCTAGTAAGTACACCCATATTTCGCCAGTTAACTATTATAATATTATAATGGTTATAAATCATGTGACTGATAGAGATTTAACAAACGGTACAGATGTACAAATGGATCTAGTTAACGTTTCATATAATCATAGGGTAACAATTAGGATTATTATTACAGCCAACCAAAATGGTAACTTTTAGTTTAGAAAATCAAAACCCTTATGAATTAATTAACTGTTGAATTTCACCGAAATGCAAATTTTCAGGTTAGGTCCACAAATTTTGCGTGAATTTTACCTTAAATTTGACCCAGTTTCGAAGGAAAAGGACCAAACTACTGGCTTTCTCTTTTACTCAAAATATATTATCCTTTATTTATATAATTTATATACATCATTTGAATTCGTTTTTGTTCGAAAATAAACAAAAGCAAAGTTTACTTACGAAGACGTATCAGATTTAGCTGCTTACCTGTAAAAGAAAAAAAACAGTGTTAAAATAATAGTAGAAACATTCTTAAAATGCACAGCCAAAAATTAAGAAACGACAATAATGTAGAATTGATTTCGTATAATTTTGTTGAACATCTCACACAGACGATGAAGTAAAATAATACAATATTAGTTAATATTTTGTCATTTTTATAACATTTTACAGTTATAGGCAGTCGCTCCATGTAAAATACTGGTATTCAGCTGCATCCAGTTAGACTGGAAGCCGACCCCAACATAGTTGGGAAAAGGCTAGGCAGATTGATTGATAACATTTTACAGTTCGACATTTTATTTGTTATACGGTTCTGACATTTTTATAATTTTTTGACTATTTTAATTATAATTTTGTATTTTTAATGAGTTGTTGAATATTAATATTTAATTAATCACAATTTTATTATGGATTTTTATCTGTTTAGAATTTAAAATAGTTTATAATTTAAATGTATGAGTGTAAAACTATGGACTAGAATAAATTAAATTAAATTTAAATTAAAAGTTCGTAATACAGATGACACTGCACACATTTTAAAATAACTACCAGCAGGCACCAATTTCAGTGCTGTATTAAATGAAGAAGATAATATTGTTAGCACGGCCGATGACAAGGCTTACGATTTGGCTGACATCATAAGACCATACAATGACTTTGTTTTAGAAACTCCCTTGCACAACAATGGATTTTCAAATGCGAATCCAAAATAAATAATAGATTATTTTCAAACAGCAATGGTCATATCTGATGATAAAAAGGCACAGCAGCTCCTTTAATCGGCGAATCATTCCAGTACGGTAAAAAAAATGCAGTGACGGTTAATTTTGAAATTATTGTAATTATTAACTTTGAATTCTATGAAGACCACTAATAGTTATTGCGATTTTGGAAAAAGAAATACATGTTAAAACAGTGTTTTTGAGTTCAAAGAAGTAGGTTGTGAAGAGTAAAACCTCCAGGTAAGACACACTAGCGATGCCCGAAAAAAAAAAAAATCTAATAAGGTTACATGAAAATTTAATTCAAGTAACAAAATCTTGTTTGCTGTATACGTTTGTATACATTTGAATTTTGCGATTCAGTTTAAACTCCAAGCTTTTCGGGCACGCATACAATTTTCCGCAGTGCTTATTAAGTTTCACATTGTTACTCTGTGTCTAACCACAGCTTAGGCGCGCTTTCAGCTTGTCAGCCATTAATTTATTCCATTATCCGCGAACGTTGCTGCATTCTCTTCACAGAATGCAAGTGTTTTAGGTTCCCTAAAATTATCTTTTGTAAATTGTTGTAAAATTATGCATTCTGCATTCTGTTTATTGAATTGTTGTAATTTATGCATTTTGGGTTAAGCTTGTTAAACGACTTCTAATAAAAAAAGAGGTTATCAATTCGAAACGTATGTATGTAATATTATTGGAACTGCAATATATTAACTTAAGATAATCTATTAGGGCTTCCAAACAAATATACAAAATTTTGTAGGTATATGTATGTTTGTCCACGCATTTCTCTGAAACTATTAATCGGATCATTCTTTTTGGCTTACATTTACTTGAAATTAGGTGTAACAGTGCAAGTTTAACAAAATTTGTTCAGTAGATTTCAAGATATGGACTAATACGTAAAAGTGTAGCCTGGCTTCTTGATACGAGCTCCGGGTGTGGTGTATAACGGAAACATCTCAAAACCTTGGTCAACCACAACTAAAAAGTTAAAAATAAATAACTTTCTACAAAAGAAAAACCGCCTTACAAAAAAAAAATGCACAAAAAAAAAACTTAAATTTTGGAAGTCGGTGGCAAAAAATTTTTTGTAACGTGTTTTTTTATATTATTAATTATTCAAATTTAGAACCTATTTACAGGTAAAATTACTTGAAAGTCGTTTTTTTAGTTTTCATTTCTACCAAATGCTGTTATTGGTCCATGCATTTTACAGGCACATAGCACAATATGATTTACTGTCAGTTATTGAATTGAAATCATTGTGACATTAAAACCTTCACACAAATGTTAGATGTTTTCTTAAATAAACTAGCTACATTGTAAGAGATCAAGTTCTATTCACAATATTATTACAAATTGAGTTTTCTTTTGCGCTAGCTAAGGTTAAATATTATGATAGGGAGTCGTCCAATGTTTCTTGTTTATCAAACCAAGTTTTCCTTACTATAGTTGGAAATTCTATTTCATTAGCTGCTATTCCATCAGTATACCTCTATCAGTGAGCGCCTTGAGTAATTTATCCCGGAAATATGTTTTAAAGTTATTCAGTACAAAACTTCGTGTTAATTTTCGCAAAACTTTATCATGAATTTTTTAGTTGGTACTTACCTACTTATTTTTTTTTATATGCTATAAGTGTACTATTAAAAAAAAGAATGATTACTGTTTTGAAACTTCTGTAAACTTCTCTTTCATTACTTATATTTGTTTTATCGTACTCATCTTTCATGATTTTTGATGGAATTATTTTATTTTTATTCAACAACGTTGTTGTGTCTAATGTGTCTGGGGTTACGATAGTGCCCCCGCCAAGTCAAGCTTTTAATTAGTAAATTAGATTTTTGCTCATGTCATTTAATCATTGCTTTTGATGTTCATTTCATAACTTTTCACTGTAGGTAATTTACCGTCCACCAATTTTCAACATTTGTCCGTCATCTATCTCAACCTTAAAATAATTTCCAGTGATGTGGCAGTTACTAGTTATTGGCACCGTAGTGCTGGCGGCTCAGGGAAGATATGAAAATATAAACTTAAGGCAGGACTGGTGGGAGACCGCCGTTTTCTACCAGATCTATCCAAGATCCTTCATGGACAGCGATGGGGATGGCGTGGGAGATCTAAATGGTGAGCGTCGTGTTACTAAAAAGATCTAAATGGTGAGCGTCGTGTTACTAAAAAGATCTAAATGGTGAGCGTCGTCTTACTAAAAAGATCTAAATGGTGAGCGTCGTGTTACTAAAAAGAGTGTGTAAAGTAAACGTGTAAACTTATTCTCCATAACAACGTTTTCATCAATATTTTAATTGCTAAAAATCCTTAGTTGCAGAAAACTTTTTTAGTGGAATCAAGCCAAACAAAAGCTTAAAAAAATATATTTAATTCCAAACCGTTTTCACTTTTATATCAAGAAGCCTTTTTTAAATAAAATACAAAATGGGACACCGTTACAGTTCGTCTTTGCATATCGTCTTTATTTCATCTGAGTTCATTAATCTACTTGACAGTCTTGCATGGCTCGTTATCTACTCAGAATTTTACAGCACGCATACCGGGACACACTAAAAATAGGGTTTAATAATAAATTATTACCTTTAAGGCCAGCGCACTTCGACGGACAGCGGGCAGAATATTTTAAATTTACCACCGTAAATTCGTACTTATCTAATGGTAACAAGATATAGATTTCAAAGCCCAGAGACCGACCAAGGGGCATCAATAGAGATTTCTCTCTGCGGTATTGAAGAGCGCGCTATTGGAGGATACCGCGGAGGGCTGCGACGGTAGGCGCCGGAGTCCGCTAGCATAAGATCGCGGGATAGAGGCAGTGCAAATGGGGTGCATTCCCTATTTCCCCCGTGGCATACAGCGGGATGCTCCACGGCAAATCCTCCTCGATGCCGTCTCCCGCCGTCCTTCGGTGTGCGTTGGCCTTTACTTTTACCTTGAACGGATAAAGTAAGGTTTGCCATGTAAATGTTTTAATTTTGTCGGTGAAGGGACCATTGCCCGAAAGTCTTTGAACTTGAAAAATTGTGTGTTTTGGAAACAAATCTTTTTTTTTGTTCAACTGCTTACTACGGGGAAGCTCTTGGCCTGCATCTCACCTGATGGTAAGTGATGATCACGCCGAAGGTGGAAGCGACGTTCACCCGGAATCCTCAACCACAGAGGAGAGCTATCTACCTCTAACTGCCGAAACACAACAATGCTGTTAACATTGTTGTTATGGCGAGACTTAGATAAGATGATGGTAGCTAACCAGGCGGACTTAGTATATTTGTTAGCCGTAAAGTGTGATAGCTCGATCATAAGGAACAAGGTTACTTTTGCTGATGACGATAATTAAAGTAAACCTTACTATATTGTTTTCAGGAATAACATCAAGGCTAGAGTATCTGAAAGAATTAGGAGTGGACGCTACATGGCTATCACCGATTTTCAAATCTCCGATGAACGATTTCGGTTACGATACCTCCGATTATTATTCCATTCAACCCGACTATGGAACCATGGAAGACTTTGAACTACTTCTCAAAAAAGCTGGAGAGCTAAGTGAGTCCAAATTATGATGTCATTGAAATTATTGTAAATCAATGCATAACCCACAAACGAAATTATCGAAAATTACTTTGCCGAAATTCGATAGCAAGGCGGATCGGTTATTTGAACTTTCTAAATAAGATTCCTTTTACAATTTATATTCGAAAGGGCCTGCTTGTTTGTATAATTTGAACAATTTATTCTGGTGTTGTTTTTCCACGATTGAAATTATTTCTGATTGGATGGTTCGAGACATTTGGTGGTGGTTTCAACAATAATAATTTGTAGTTCGGAGTGGTATATTGTGTTGATTTTTGTCTTATAAATCGAAATCGAGATGGGTTCGCAAAGATTTGAACAATCGAAATGTTTTCCGATACTCAAGATGCTCAGATAAAAAATATAACATAAATGATTTCATACAATTGGAGCTCAAAATGATAGGTATATTTTATAAGCTTCATTGGAACAAGTCGTTGAATAAATAAATACCTAAATTAGTAATTTATATAAATACACAACACTTATAACGTTTAATCAAGTGGTTTCATGCTAACACGTGATATAGCTGTCTGATATAATTTCCGTCTCACTTACTAATTAATCTTGTCAAGTAATTTCTCATACCTCTATTGGATTGTCGAATATTCGTTCCAGATATAAAGGTAATCCTAGACTTTGTGCCAAACCACTCGAGTAACGAGAGCGATTGGTTCATTAAATCTTCGAACAAAGATGAATACTATAGCGACTGGTATATTTGGGAAAACGGACACATGGATGATCGTGGTCAGAAAAGCCCACCTAATAATTGGGTAAGGATATTTTCTTTTAACTAATAGTAGTTTATGAAACTGTTGCATAAAGAGTGGTATTAAAATACTAGAGTGTGTTTAAAAACCGTGCCGTAGGCGTGGTTTTTAATAGTATCACACGAGTATCATAGTACACTACGTTATCTACTCTCATACATTGGGATTGAACCTTCTAAATAAAAGATCAAAGTTAAAGATCAAGATTTAAAAAAATCCCACGAAATTTTGTACAACTTCACGTATGAATGGCGCCTGCACGCAGCACATCACCGCGCATGCGCTAGAGCGGTGCTGCTGTCCCCCGCTAACGTTCCATTACAAAAGTTTATGGAAACTCTTTGGTGATAATAACTACCTGGATTTGCCCTGTATCGTAAAAGAAAAAAAATATGTTTTATAACATTTTTTTGTTTGAGAAAAAGTGTTATAATAATGATTCTATTTTTAAATTTCGGTATTTTGTTTATAAAGTATGTCTATATAAACTCGATTTGAAATTTATAATTCAAATATTAGCGGGAATTATAATTCGATTATTATTAACGTTAGTGGGGGACAGCAGCACGGTTATGTGTTCTGGGTGCAGGCGCCATTCATACGTTTTGTTGAACTGAAATTTCGTAGGATATTTTTATTCTTGATCTTTGATCTTTTATTTAGTAGGTTCAATCCCAGTGTATGAGAGTACATAAAGTAGTGTATAAAGTTGCACATAACTAGGTATTAAAACACTCGTGTGATACAAACACACACTCGTATTTTAATACCCCTCTTTATGCAACAGTTTCATAAACTACTATTATTAAAATGGTCTCGACCTTCTTGTTTGTTTCAGTTGACTTCGCTTCCAAATGAGAGATAATGCTTGAGTGTCATTTTACCTCCTTGACATATTGTTGTTATTACCATTTTTCAGGTCAGTTTATTCAGAAAAAGCGCTTGGACTTACATGCCATCTCGTGATCAGTACTACCTCCATCAGTTCGGAATAAGCCAGCCTGATTTCAATTATAGAAATCCTGTCGTTGTTGAAGAGATGAAGGTAAGGCCCTAGAACCTAAGAGTTATCAGGAAGTATTATTCATTACTTATGTTTTCTACCACTTTGGCAGCGCGTGGCTGTCAAACTGTATTGACACAATAGAAAGATTATATTAACACAAGTTAACTCGGTCAGTTTTTTTCTGATATTACACGAATGATTTCATATTACTGCGTTTTGAGAAACTTTATTTACCATAAAACACCAAGGTGACTTTTAAAACATCGTTGCTATAGGATCAATTTATTATAAGTACCTGGTCGAGCTCTGCTCGGGTGAAAAGAGACAATGCTCATTTAATTGTATAGGATAATTCATACTAATTTCATGCTGCCATGATAGTAAGTACTAACTAATTCCATGCTGTCATGATAGTAGGTACTTACTAATTCCATGCTGTCATGATAGTAGGTACTTACTAATTCCATGCTGCCATGTCATTATTCTAAGGTAGCCATCTTGTTCTAAACTTTGGGCGACCGAGCTCTGCTCGGGTGAAAATATGGAGAAAACGAATTTTCCCAGATATGAGACCTACCTAAATCGATTTTTCACCCCCGTATTGCAAGTTTCATTGAAATCATTAGAGCCGTTTTCGAGAAGGTGATTAAAAATATATATATATACAAATATTGCTCGTTTAATAGTAAAGGATAGGATAAGATAGGATAAGATAGGATTATAAATATTGACACTATTAGCAAAGTTGTTCTTAAAAACTGAAACAGTATGACTGAAACTGAAACAGAGGTTGGGAAGACCAAATCAATATTGTCCCAGCACCAATTGATGTCATGTAAGCCTTTGAAAGTAAATTTTTTTTAATGGAAAATTCCTAACATTTAATTCAACAAATTCATACTATTTATGTACACACGTGAACCATTTGGCCGAAAAGTTTGGTTACTGTCTACATTTGTTTCGTTAATTCACAAGGCAACATAATAAACAGATAGTTACTACAGACATTATCTAAATAAAGATTCAGATTTGTAAATAACATTATTTTGTGACTCGGCAACATGCAATGAAGATTAATGTTTTCGTGGTCTACGGCTCTCTGTAATGACCTTAAATATTTGAAAAAGCTTTGTACACAGAATTTATATAAATTGTTTAGTTGGAGGAATATAAATTATCAGGTTGCTAACTGAAGCATGAGTGTTGGGTTCTATGGTCACTCGGATAAGTGATGGCAGCTTTGATCACATATGCCTTTTGAAATTAAACCTACCTCTTTGAACGCATTGAAGTAGGCCTTTAATGGTAAATACGCTGGACTGGATTAGACTCAAATTATTTTAATGTTAAAGAATATTTTTTTGATAATTTAAATAGAAATCACGAGAATTCCGATTTTAAGAGATCATAATCTTAAAAAATAGACATAATGGCTTGAAATTGCAGAAGATCGTCAGATCATAGAAAAGAAGCAAATTCCATTTATTTCATACTAGCTGCGCCCCGCGATAAGCACCCGCTAAAGCTAAGCTAAAAGCTATAAGTCTCGATTCCGTAGGAATATCGGGATTAAAAGTATCCTATGTCCTAATCCAGGTCATGGTCTACCCATGTGCCAAATTTCATCCAAATCTGTTCAACCGTTTTAGCGTGAAAGCGTAACAAACTAAACTCACTTTCGCACGTATTAGTTAGGATACCTTTGTTTTCTGGGTAAATTCTTATGTGTAGAGGAAATATCGCATAAGATGGTTCTTGTAAAAGAACCTGCATCGCGTTACAGTATTTTGTTCTATTATTTGGTATTTTTCCCTTGTCTGCAACTCAATCTACCTAGCCTTTTCCCAACTATGTTAGGGTCAGCTTCCAGTCTAACCGGATGCAGCTGAATACCAGTATTTTACATGGAGCGACTGCCTATCTGACCTCCACAACCCAGTAACTGGGTAATACGATACCCCTTGGTAAGACTGGTGTCAGACTTTCAGGCTTCTGACGACTCGTAACGACTGTCAAAGATCCACGAATGACAGCCGGGACCAACGGCTTAACGTGCTCTCCGAGGCACGGAGGATTCTCGGTATGTAAAGATGGTCACCCATCCACTGACCAACCCCGGCAAGCGTAGCTTAACCTGATGGATCGACCAGTGCGGTCTCGTTTCTCTTGTCTGCAACTGTGTCATAATAAAGAATTTCTAATTTCTAATTTTCGCCTGTCTCTTACAGAACATTATAAAATTTTGGCTTGAAAAGGGGGTTGCAGGAATGAAAGTTAATTCTATCAATCACCTTTTTGAAGTTGATAAAGATGTGTATGGTGGGAGATACCCTAATGAACCGATTACTGGTAAGCCAGGAATTGGGCCAGATGACTATGGTTACCTTGACCATGTTTATACTAAGGACCAAGACGAAACGTATGACATGATATCTCAACTGCGAGACGTATTTGATGCTATCACTATCAGGGATAATTTAACGAGGTAAGTTGAAAAAAAAAAAACAACTTTAAGAGGGCTTATCCTAAAATTTGGCGACGTCGCAAATAGCTGTCAAATATTTACCTATTTTGAGTAATTTGGCAATATTACTGTATGGAAATATGAAATGTGGCTAACCAGTAAACTAAAATATTGGGTATGATATGCAATAATTATCGTAACACCGAATATTTAGTTTTAGATGAAAAAAAGCTTTTCCAAATGCCTCTTTTACACCTAAAACGGTTACAGCACTCAGTGTTATAATTGCAATTAATTATTAATATTCTAGTTCGCTAGTTAGACACATTTCATATTTACACACAGTAATATTTCCAAATTAATCAAACCAGCGAAATATTTGACAACTATTTGCGACGTTGCCCACTTTCAGAATAAATGCTGGTAGCAGACAGTTCTAAGTTAATATAAATTTTTCAATAGCTGCGTAGGGTAAAGCGGTAGCTCACGCAAATATAAAAGTAATAGAAATAAAAAATATGATATATTTCTTTCTTCCCTTGACAAATCTGATGATGATGATGAATGAATCCTCAAGACATCCGAATGAATATGACTGTAAAAAGATTTTTTTTTGACCGTCATGAACATAGAACTGTAGTTTATACCACTATACTATTACAATTTTAATTACTTGGAAAACTAGAATTTCTTGCCAGAAAACGAGGAATGTTATCCGGTCATGATAAATTAAATACTTTTGAATTTTGTAACTCAAAAGCTGTGCGGTAAACAAATGTTGTTTGTTGGACACAACGAAAATTTATGCTGGTGCTAATAAATTTATGAACGCACATTGCGTGTAGGTATGTGTCGACGCGCGTGCGTCTATTGAATGAGAAGGTGTATAACAAAATCTGTTTCAACGAATAAATATTAGGTTTTATGGCTGCAAATTCGCGTATTGGATTATTCTAATTTAAAACTTTCATCTACCTATATGATCGTGAGAAGATTTATAATGATCAGCCTCAACAAACATGTTTACTTTAAGAAAATATGAAAGCATGTTCTCTCTTCACATCTCCTTTGTTGATGACCAAATCACATAAGTTTTACCCATTCTCAATAATATTTTCTCTTCCAGAGTAATGATGTGTGAGGCTAGTACGACTATCAAAAATGCAGTGAAGTATTATGGCGCGGGCCATCACGGTGGAGCCCATATTCCATTTAATTTCGCTCTCATGGTAGACCTGAACAAAGAGTCTGACGCTAGAGATATCAAGTACACGGTAGATAGATGGCTGACGTACAAGCCTTTGAGGAAACAAGCCAACTGGATGGTGAGTAAAACATATTTTCAAAATACACCGTTCTATCTATAACCCACTCATTGAGACCATTCCAATGAGCCTAATTACGACACCTGTGCTGTAAGTTGGTAAGAGAGTTGGGTATCCTCCAAATTCTAGGTGATGCTACAGCATCAGTTCAAGGTTTACTATGTTCTAATATCATTGAGGTAACAGACTATCAAATTTAAAATCAATCAAACCTGTGGAAGACGCTCACATCCATTCATCAACTAGAAAAGAGCTGATAATATTAAGGCTGAACCAATTTTGACAAAACATGTCTAAGAACCATGGCTAGAAAACCTGCTTTCAAATGAAAAAATAACGCATTCATATCGGTTCACCCGTTTAAGAGCTACGGTGCCACAGACAGACACACACACATGGCTGTCAAACTTATAACACCCCTCATTTTGCGTCGGGAGTTAAAAAACAGAATGAAAGCATGTATATTATATTAATGTAAGTTTTAATCGTTAAAATACATTTTTAGAGGTATCTTCGTGATTTTTTTCTATCATATTAAATGAGTTGTATTATGTTTTCAATACACTATCTTACTAGCATATATCCTGAGGAATATCATATATTTTTCTGATTTTGTTTACTGCAGTGGATCATATACTTTTAGGCATTATAAGACTTGTGTGTAGGCACGTTTAGGTCCTGTAGTCCCCTTAAAATAAAGACTCGTCATTCATCATGATCTTTATGCTGACCATAACTATCTCCTATCTATTTGTAATCTTTGTGAGCGTAAGGAACCAGTATTCCAACTTCTATTTGAAATAAGGCAACTAATTTATTCAAACAATTACGCATATTAAAGTAAACGCCTACACAACATCCTAAGTACCGCTAATGAGTCTGGTTGCGAAGGTGTGCTTACAAATTGACACTTGTAACAACTTTGTGAACTTTATCAAACCGCCTCCGGCCTCCAACGGTGTCGTCTAATTTTCGGATACATCTACCCGACGGGAAAAAGTGTTACCACAACGGATATTAATTGGTTCATGTCAACAAAATGTAACAAGGTCTGCAAAATAAGCCGTTTTGATATACCCAGTTTGACTGATAACTATTAGCCTCAGGGAATGTGCAGATTTCGTTTCTCTAGCTAATAATGTGGGCGTGTCTATTGTGATATTGAAAAAGGCCTCCCTTTCTACTCTTGGAACGTAATAAGATAATTATTATGATCGATGTTGTTGCGGATTGAGCGCCTCGGGAATCGAGTTGTGTGTCAACTGATAATGTGTTTCTATAATGGGAAGGTCGCTGGTTGATATTCGGATACAATATAGAATTGCGATGTGTGAAAAGATGATGAAAGAGACGAATACATCAAGTAAACAGATTGTAAAAAAAAATACAACGTGTTAGTAACAAATGTTAATATGATTTAGGCTTCCCACAATACTATCCAGGTAATTAAAATGTAAACAGATATATATTGATGTATGAATGGATATAGATAAAATATTCTTTTCAATGGTTTCCTTCATCTTCCAGACTGGCAATCATGATAAGAGCAGAGTTGCATCGCGGTTCAGACCTGAGCTAGTAGACGCCTTCAATATGCTGGTGTTATTGCTGCCTGGGATTGCCATCACTTACATGGTCAGCAGCTTGAATTTGAACTTATAACTTCATGGCTATTTAGAATTTTAGTTCTCGTTTTAAAATTCATTACATTCACAAAATAGAAATTTTGTAAAACCAACTAAGAGTATAAGTAAATAAGCAATTACGCATTCATGTCAAAGATTAAAAAAGCAAGCTCTTACATTGACCCTTTTGACCTTTGAAGCTCAAAAAACGTCCCTAAATCAGATAGGATTATCACACGTGTTGTTTCTACTTAAAAAGTCTGTTAGCTATAGCAGAATTTAAATTCACGTTATTATGAGAAATCATTTATTAAAACTAACGCAAATTGCACATAAATATTGAAGGGCGAAGAAATAGGGATGGCAAATGGATTCGTGCCGTGGAGCGAAACGAGGGATCCTCGGGCCTGTAGTACGGACGACCCGGTTAACTTCATCGATGTGTCCCGCGACCCTGTCAGGACCCCGTTCCAGTGGAGCCACGGAAAACACGCAGGTACCCAACCTTTTGAATATTTCCACATGAATAATACCGAGGTCAACTGACTACAAAAATGTACCTTTAACTTTATATGGACTGAAGTGACTGCTGTCCATCAACACTCTGAGGGTCCTATTCATTCCATCATTAGAGTTTTGTTGATATTTATGGACCCAACATTCTCTTAAAGCCAAACTGTAAAACTGTCTAGACAATTTTTCAAGTTTTTCTTTGAACTTGGTCATGTAATCAAAATTCAATCTGAAGTCTCAAAATTTTTGCGAGTTAAAAAAGGTTTATGTATGTTGGTATAACCTTCTTAACTTGAAATCTCGAAGGGTTATTCCAGAAAGAAAAACACACTGCCTCGCATATTATGTACATCATCCGATTTTGAATTCAAATGACTGAACCCTTTTGAATTAATGTTCTTAAAAAGCTTATTTTAGAAAGTGAGTGACTTAAACATTGTAACTACGTTACCTTTAATCCTAAGACACTCAAAAATGGGAAAATGGCTTTCAAGGACATTTTTACTACTTTTATGCAGCGTGGGTAGATCTCTTACTAAGTTTATGACGTAAAAGAGACTATGACCTCAGAGGTTGTTTCGGCATTTTTTCTCAAGGATTAGTCAGTTAAGGAAGCGCCAGCTAGTTTTAAAATATTTACAAAAACATTGACGTGCAAAAGTGTCTTAAAATAAACACTATCAGAAACTTTCATAAGACCGAAGACCTGATGGACTTCGCAGCAATCCGCGGGATCCATTATTGTGGCGATGTTTGGGGCAGGTCTATGTCCAGCAGGGAAAATATTTTAAGTGAAGTGACGATAATTTCTATACACTCTAATAATGCCATGTTATTTTTCAGGATTTTCAAATGCTGACTCCACCTGGCTGCCAGTAGCTGAAGGCTTCGAGCACTTGAACGTGGCTGCCCAG
Organism: Agrochola macilenta; assembly: GCA_916701695.1. Taxonomy (NCBI): domain Eukaryota; kingdom Metazoa; phylum Arthropoda; class Insecta; order Lepidoptera; family Noctuidae; genus Agrochola; species Agrochola macilenta. The sequence goes on along the minus strand of OU753559.1, from coordinate 4,970,087 downwards.
AGGTCGGCAGTCCGTTCTCATTACCAAGTCTATCGGGCCCTGACAACCCTTCGCATGCGACCAGCTTTCAGACTCGGCAGATTCGAATCCTTGGCACTCAACAGCGATGTTTATGCCTTTAAGAGGTTTGATACGTATTTTGTATGCTGTGTTGTGTACAAGCAAAGTTTGTTACCGAAGTTTTAATTAGAGATTACGTTTCGTTTTTGGCTTTTACTTCAAGGTTATGAAAGTCGTTGTTAGTGTTCTGACTCATGTTTACATAAGATAATATTAATGTCAGTAATATTTTTTATTTTCAAAGGCTTTAATTGATAGATCGTCATCATCCGCCTACACAAATTTTTTGTTGTAAACTTATTAGCATGGGTATTAATTTAATATATTTTTGCATGATTGCAGATGGTATAACGATGACGCTTACGTCGTAATTGTGAATGTGGGCAGAACCTATCACGTCGTTAACCTGACTGCTTTCGATTTGATCTTTGGACAGCTAGAGGTCGAAGTGAGCAGCGTGCTATCTTCCCGGACTTACAGGTAAGGTTCATTCATCTTTCTAACGAAATATGCAAACAGTATACAGGGTGGCAGAGACAGTTTTCGGGTCGAAATCCCTGCCCAGGATGGCAGGGACATTGACGTGAAAACTGTGACGAAAAATTTCAACGCAGTGGGGTTCAGAGTCATGTACTGAATCCATGGTAACAGTTTTCGCGTCGATGTCCCTGCCACTCTGTATTATATTAAAAATTACAAGACGTTGTGTTATAAATCACTCAGTTAATACTACATATCTTAAGAACAATGTTGCTTCAAATTGTGGCTGTGATTATCTGTCATATTATAGTAATAATTTAGTAAAAAAGTAAAAGGAACTCCTTGACACGGCAAGTATTATTAGTTACTTACCGTCGTACTCGTAAAACAAACAAATAGTAAATTTTGATTTTATTGCAAAAGCTGTAAAAGCCGATAGTATTTGACTATGAGCAGTGGTGGCCCAGTGGTAACACGTGGTGGCCCGACTTACAAGTTGTAGGTCGTGGGTTCGAACCCAGGCAGGCGCTTTAAATTGAGTAAATAATTTTATCACCACTGCTCTCAAAACGGTGAAGGAAAACATCGTGAGGAAACCGCCATCCAAAAATTCGAAGACATGTGACATCTATCAATCCGCACTGGGCCCGCGTGGTAGATAACAGCCCACTCCCACTCGAAGAGAGGAGGCCTCTATCCCAGCAGTGGGATTATAGGAACATGGGAACATATGCTATTTGACTATGGAAAATTGTGAAGAAAACACTCTCATTATATTTGTAGTATTCGGTTCCAAGATTTTCCCGAGCCTTTCATCCGCTTTTGAAAAAATTTAACATCGTGTAACTATAATGCAAAGAGTAGAATATAGTAGGTATATTTGACGATATATCTACATTTTGTATAGTTCGTAAATCTATGTGACTACATATCCGTAATTGATTTTCTTGCTAACCTGTTTGTAGTTTTAATTAGTATAAATATTATTATAAGTATTATATTTGTAATCATGATGTCATTAAATAAGTTAAGCCCAGCAGGTAGCCAAGCCATCAAGGCCAAGGCATCAGTGCGTGGTTATGGGACTGTATGGTGGACGTATGAGCGAATTCTTATAATACTTTCCAATATTAAGGAAAAAAAGACAAAATTGCTTGACCTAAATACAAAATCAAGTGGTTTTCTTCCACTTTTGTTTTAAATCCCTTGAACGTCCTAAGACCCAACGTTTGTCCTTAAGGACGACAACGTTTGTCGCGGCATTACTGATTATTAAAGATGATTGATTTCCCAACAAATACTTTTTGGTTGCAGTGACAGTGTCCAAGCTAACTACTTGGATTTGGCGGCAGACGAAGCTCTTGTTCTTCGGATGCAGGTCTGAAGAAGCTAGCATTGTGGGAATATTAGTAAATAATATAGATAAAATTATTGTACGTTTATTAATAAATCCAAATAAGTTACCAATTATTTTATGGATTTTATTTGAGCTATAATCATAACTATTTTTTCGTATAATTTTACAATGTTTGTAAATATGTGAGCACCATGTATCTATCACATAATTAATTTATCTGTCATTGGTTCATTTTTCATTCTTTTTACTGCATCGTCTTCACATATAATTAATGTATGCAAAATATTGTGAAAACATTTTAAAAGAGTAACGGTGGAGTTTCTTGCCCATTCTTCGCCATACGAAAACCTTACCGTACCTTTTGGAAAGAGCGACTAGAATCAATTATTCTATGTTTTGTAAATTTTGACGTTCAAAAGTGCCTCATAAGTACCTAATTGAAATAAATTATTTGACTTTGACATATTATAAGTAGTACCTGGGTGACCTAGCTCTGCTCGGGTGAAAATAGATAAAGCTCATTTAATAGTATTGGATAGTTCATACTAATTCCATGCTGCCATGATAGTAGGTACTTACTAATCCATGCTGCCATGTAATGGCATTCTAAGGTAGTCATATTGTTCTAAACTTTGAGTAACCGAGCTTTGCTTGGGTAAAAATACTGAGAAAACGAATTTTCCCATACATGATTTTAAAAAAAAAACTATTTTTTTGCCCCCGTAAACCCTATATTACATTTTTCATTGAAATCGCTAGAGCCGTTTTCGTTTAACAGTATAGGATTGAAAGGGGGGTCGAAGAAACGTTAATAGGAGAGTCGATATTACAAGATATTAATGTTTTATAAAAAAACAATAACTGAAGGTTGCCTGGAAGAGATCGCAGAAAGCGATAAGGCCGCCCATTGTAGTTTTGTAGTGTTAAATTTATGATTAACTATGTATTTTCTGGTGTACAATAAAGTATATATAAATAAATAACTCATTGAATTGAGTCCCGTTACATGTTATAACAAATTAGCAAGTTACAGACAGTTGCTCCCTCCGCACCTGGATAGAATATTAATTGATCTAACATAAAGTTTAGACAAGGGACAAGGGACCTTGGTATTCTTCGAGAATATTCTATCGTCTCAAAGCTATGTAAAAATTCAAAAGATTTTTGAACATCCTGTAATGGTTTGTTGGTTAAAAAGATTCTGCTAGTGGTGGCAATATAATCTCATCATGATAAAAATTTTTTTTAGGGTTGCGTACCTCCTAAAAGAAAAAACGGAACCATTATTGGATCACTTCATTGTCCGTCCGTCTCTCTGTCTGTATGTCAGTCTTTAAAGACCCTTTTTCTCAAGAGGTATCAAGTTGAAATTAATTTCAACTATAGTAGCTGTAAAAAAGCAGTTGCAGCTCTAAAAAATGTAAGCTTCTAAACGCAATAAAAAAATACGGTCACATACGCGGCATTATCCAAATAAATCAAAACCTTGGAGGGTACTTCCCGTTGACTTAGAATCATGAAATTATGCAACAAGCAAGGTCTCATAGCACAAGTAAAGGAAAAAGTTCGAAAATTATTAATTTGCTTAAATTTTTAATTTTTATGTGATAAAACTATTTATTACTAAAAAAATATCGATGTATGAGAAGAACATGTATTTCAACAAAACGTTAAGTTTGTTTTTGGGATAGATTCATCCCAACTACGGAACCCTTCATTGTACGTGGTCCGACACGCATGTGGCCGGTGTTTTTTTTTACTTTCATAATCTTATCTTGTCAGTGTAAATTCTCTTTTTGAACGTTCCATGGAATTTTACTGTGACGAGGCAGTTGATACCTATTGATCAAATACTTGCAAATAAAAATCAAATAGAATGTAAAAGATTTTCTTTAAAAGATTTTTTTAATTTTCACCTTAAAAATAACATTGAATTTATCTTCTGACTTTTACAAACGACACTTATTCAATAAGCCAGCTTGTGATCAGTGACCCATATAAGAAGCTCAAGGGAACGTCTTTTTTCCAACAAATAAATTCTTACCTAAGTTTCTCAACTATCCATTCTCACAGGTAAAACTTTGGGAACAACCTTCATTTTTCAAAGATTCCAAGCACACAAATGAAATATCAGAATTTAAATTGATTAAGGCGTTAGAGTGGAAAGTATAGCAATCAAACGTGTCAAACCTAATAATATTTGATTGGCAATCAATTCAGATAGCATTCTACGGGGTGGTAAGCTTATTGGCGCGATTGATACTGATGTGTAGGTATTTTGTGTCTTTATGTAACATTTTTTTTTACAGCTATTTAAGAGCGTTTATTCTGAAAGTGGGCAACGTCGCAAATAGATGTCAAATATTTATCAATTTTTATTAATTTGGCAATATTACTTTACGGAAATAAGAAATGTGGTGAACTAGCGAAATAGAATATTGATTATGAAATGCAGTAACTAATATCGTAACACCGAATATTTCGTTTTAGATGTAAAAAAAGTATTTGGAAACTTTCCAAATGCCAAATACACCTAAAACGGGTACAACATCAAATTCAATGATATAATATTGTAATTCATTATTAATATTCTAGTTCGCTAGTTAGTTATTTCCATACAGTAATATTGCCAAATTAATCAAATCAGGTAAATTTTTGACAGCTATTTGAGACGTTGCCAACTTTTAGGATAAACGCTCTTAAGACTGTATTTAGACAATGAATTCTATGATAACAAAAATAATGTATTTTTTTATGTGTAACATCTTCAAGACGGAAGTTTGTAAAAGGAAGACGGAAGTGTGTAAAAGGAAGCGGGGAAGCGCGCGCTATTTGATTTGATCAATGAGCGCGCGCGGTGCTAGAGTTAGACGTCAGAAACAACCTTGACGAGGCCCCGCCCCTTATTACATTAATGTTGCTTAATATCCAGGTGAGATGTCAGATGTTACATATCATATGCGACAACTGTAAAGCTTGTTCGTTTTTTTCTACTGCACGAGTTGTTCTTATATTGTTCATGAGAAACTAAGAATAATGATATAAGGCTCGAACTGCATTTTCTCCCAAATAATCTTATTATATGTTATCTAATATTCCTGCTTCAAGAAACTCGTGAGTGACATTGGATTTTTTTTTTTTTTTTTTTGGTTGGGAAATCATCAAATGACTCCTCCCGCTCTGGGCAGAGCGAGAGGGAGTGTCAGACTTTTACTGACAAAAACCCACCCGTGTTCCTTCCGTTGCCTATGTGCTGGGGCCGCGATATCCCTTTCGGACAGACCCGCAACCCCAGCAGGCATTGGTCCTTCCGGACCCCGTCAGTTGGTGCTGACATCCCTTTGAGGCGCGCGTGGAACACAACGCGCCGTCGACCCGGGCCTGGTCCTTATCGGACGGCGAGCTGCCCATCGCTCACCGTCCGCAGGCCCGCGCCTACGGTGGCCGGAAGTCAGCTTGTGACTCCCGACGCCCGGGGCGTCTCCTGCGGTGACTAGGGGCGCGAGGGCGTGCAGCTTCAATCTCCCTCGCGCGCTCCGCCTCCTCCTTCGCGAGCATTACTGCTTCGCAGAAGGAAGTGACGGCTTCCCATGCACTCTCGCTCCGGACCATGGCCTCAACCAGGGCCGGACGCGAGAGATCGCCGCCGCCGATCGCCTCCGTGAGGACACGGCGGTGCTCCGGCCAAGCCGGGCAGACCTCCACCGTATGCTCCACCGTGTCCTCCGGGCGATCCTCACAATGCTGACACCTGGGCGTTTCCTCCCGCTTGATCCTGAACAGGAACCTCCCGAAGCAACCGTGTCCGGTGAGGACCTGCGTCAGGCGGAAGGTGAGGACGCCGTGGCGCCTCTCCAGCCACTCCTCAAAGAGGGGACTTACCGCCGCAATTGTGGCGTGCCCAATGTAGAGCATGCCTTACTTATCATATTTCTTCTTGATAAGTGAGATCTAACAGTGCGTGTGTCTGGCGTGATGTTATCTACTTAAAAAATGAGATAGCCGCTTATCCCCCCACAGGAGACCATGTCTGCTCTTGAAAATTATCTCATTTGAGCGGTATATGAATCTGAACATAAACTTTCAGCAAATGTAAATGTCTTGATACATTGACGAGTAGGTATGGTACTATGCGTATGTTAAAAGAAGATCAGAATCACGATGTATTTATTAGACAGCAAAGTTACAGTCGACGGTTGGCACGTTACAAATGGATGATTTAATGTAGTACTTTAAGAAACACTAGATATTCTTCCTACATTAGAAAACATTTGTTTGTTGTCGCGACCAAAACACTGGATTCAAAGTCAAAGTCAAAAATGTATTTGCAAACTAAGTGTACACAGTTGGTGTTATTCTATAATGTAGGTACTTACGACTTAGCGGCCTTTTACAGGCATCGCAAATTTGAGGGATATTTATTTAACATTCAAAATTTAAATAACTATGCTATTGACACGATTTTACATTAATAATTTAAGATCTTAGATCTTTCAGCAAGATCGGTACGTAGTACCCAGTACTGATGTTTTTGGTAAATTATAATAGTTATAGAAATGAAAGGTTACATAACTAAATCCACTGATACAATCGTTACTCAACATGTTTGTGTATTTAATCTTAAGATCGGTCCACATCATCCATTTTTATCAGACCACTCAGTTAGTATCTTATTTTGATAATAGATACAGAATCTATATAAATCAATGTATTCTTAATATTCAGTAGCAGACTTCGCTGTATAGGGTTTATAAGGTTCTAAAATGAGGGCAGTAATTTTGCTGCCAATACTGTTGGTGTTTTGTAGAGGAAATGTTTTGAAACATGATGAAAAGGACCTGGATTGGTGGGAGACAACCATCTTCTACCAGATTTATCCCCGTTCTTTCGCTGATAGCAATGGTGATGGAATCGGGGACCTCAATGGTAGGTGGTTTTCAATTTTTGATTTAATAGGAAAAGCCAAAGCTATTTCTTAATCTCCAGAAATTAATGATTGCAGCAAATCCATTACTATTTTATTGTATGATTAACCTACATTCGGATTTTGCAACTACACCGAACTATACTGTACTTCAATGCCTGTATAGGTAGTGCGATTAGCTAAGTTGATTGATTGCTCCGCTGGTGTCTCTAATTTCACTGAATGATCCGAGTTTACGTAAGCCCCCACCCACAATGATACAAGCTTGTCCTATTTCCCGAGTTGATCATTTACCTCACTTTGAGGCACATTTCACAAATGATAACTAGAATTTACACCTTTGTGAAACAGTTCTCTTGGGAAATATTCGAGTATGTTAACGACAGAGATGATTATATTATCAAGAATTTGAATTTTCATGTCTTTGGCAGGTATTACTTCAAAGTTGGAATACATCAAAGGGCTTGGAGTAGGCGCTATCTGGTTGTCGCCTATGTTCCAATCGCCTATGTACGATTTTGGATACGATATTTCTGATTTTTATGCTGTGCACGATGAGTATGGAACTATGGAAGATTTTGAAGCTTTAGTTGACAAGGCCAATGAACATGGTAAGTGTCTTGATAATCTTATTATGTAGAGACCAATGTCTTAATAATAATCAATAGGCGAAAAGTACCTACTACTGATAGGTATCTTACGGTTAATAATGAAGCTTTAAAAGTGACAAGTTAAATAATAAAAAAGATAAGTACTTCATTTTCATGAAAAAAGAGACTGAATAGCAATGTGACGAAGTTACAAGTGCCTCTATTCAACTCTTAGAAATAAAACCTCTGAATGTAGGCGTTGAAAATATTCTTTTAAAACATTCTCAAAAGTTTTTTGACGAGAAGTCTCAAGTTGGTACGACAAAGCAGGAAAAAATATTCAAAGTCTGATTTCAACAGGGATAAAAGTAGTCTTGGATTTGGTGCCGAATCACACATCAAACGAAAGCGTCTGGTTCCAAGAGGCGCTAAATGGTAATGAGAAGTATTACAATTATTTCGTCTGGGAAGACGGAGTGATCGACGAAGACGGTAACAGGCAGCCGCCAAATAATTGGGTAAGAGTTTTAGTATAATGAGACGTGCTAAGATTGCTCTCTGTGGACTTAATGATTGTAATGAAGAAAGTTTATTTGGTGCCACTTTCTTTGTAAGGAAAAGCTCATCCTTTGAACTTAGAATTAGATGAAAGTGAGGAAGGATGTTAGTGAAATGTTAAGAATGATTAACGCTAACAAGATTCCCTCTTTGATGTAATAAATACCGAACTTAAATGTATATTAGAACACTTAATAAACTTTGTTCTCGATACGCTGTTTTTAGAGGAGCCATTTCCGAGGTAGTGCCTGGGAATACAGAGAGGAAATTGGAAAATATTATTTGCATCAGTTCGTCGTTGGTCAGCCTGATCTGAACTACCGTAATCCTGATGTTGTTGAAGAAATGAAGGTGAGGTCCTTTAATGGTTTGGAAGTTTTTAATATTTTAGTGTCTTGAATTATACTAAAGTGTGTTTTTTTTTTTTTTCAGAATATTATTCGTTTTTGGTTAGACAAAGGTGTAGCAGGATTCAGAGTTGACGCTGTCAACTGTTTATATGAAGTCGACAAAGAACTTTTCGGAGGAAAATATCCCGATGAACCATTCTCTGGTAATGTCAACGTTGATCCTGAATCCCACGACTACCTTAGTCATATTTATACCAAAGACCAAGCAGAAACTTACTACATGGTTTACAAATGGAGAGATGTTTTCGATGAGTTCAAAGAAAAGGATGGCTTAACTAGAGTGATGATGACTGAAGTTTACGCATCCATTCAAGACGTAGTGAGGTATTTCGGCGAAGGTGATAAGCTAGGAGCACAAATGCCTTTCAACTTCGATTTAATCACCGACGTTGATGCCTCATCATCGGCAGCTGACATCAAATACGCAGTAGACAAATTCTTGACTTACAAACCTGTTGATCAGGGCGCGAACTGGGTGGTAAGTGTTCGGTAAAGATTTATTCAAATGTATTTAATAAGGAAGGAAGTAATAAGAGTAAAATTAGAAAGGAATATTTCGCAGGTCGGTAACCATGACAACAGCCGAATGGCAACTAGGTACGGCCCGCCGTTGGTCGACGGAATCAATATGATTGTATTGTTGCTTCCTGGAGTGGGAGTTACATATATGGTAAGATTTGGTTTTTGAAATTGATTGAGAACCACTTTTGAATAATTTTACTCATTGTTCGCTAAACGATATATAAATTAATGTACGTCCATGAAACCTAACCACACTCTAAAATGCTTTTACCAGATTTACTTATCTGGTTCTCAAAACTCCGAGACCATTATAAATAAAGTTCCTAAAATTACAAGCTCTGTTTGTTAAGTAGTCGATTGAAAAAAAAAAACAATTTTTCTACCTACTCCTTTGCTTTTGTATTTTGTTACTTATTAGAAATACAATTTTTATTTTAAATAATGTTAAAAGTTTTCCAATATTTACAAAGACTTTGATCTCCAGGGTGAAGAACTTGGATTAGTAGACGGTTACGTCAGCTGGGAAGAAACAGTTGATCCATCTGGATGTAATACTAACGACCCAATCAATTACGTGTTGTCATCTCGCGATCCAGAAAGAACTCCATTCCAATGGAACGCAGACAAAAACGCTGGTAAGGCGAGATGAATAGTTGTTGGGGATAACTAAAAATACTGCCATAGTAAAATTGTACTGTATAATTATCGCAGAAGACGATGGTCATAATGATGGTCATAAGACCGTCATTGTACCTATAGAATTAACAATATCATAATTGATCTCCGCTACAATTTTGGCGTTCTATAAAAATACTTTATTGCACAGCAAAATTGTATTATGTTCATCTATAGTATCTGTCTATGACAGCCAAACGTGCTGTGGTATAATACCCGCTTAGTTTAAATAAATACAATCAACACGATCTTCGTTTATTTCAACTACGGATCAGGAAAACACAGATGTTGAGTTCACTTGTCATTCCGCACTGGCTCTGAGTTCTATCAATGTTATTGTTGGACGAGACGATGGACAGCTTTTGATGATATTGACTCAGGATGTAAATACGATTGGTAAATTAATAGTGAAACTATTTAAGAAATAGTTGAGGTTTACCATGTGCATTTGGTTACAATTGTATCGAGTCGTATCTTTATTAATATAGGGACTGAAACACGAAGCATTCGCTTTTGCAATGTTATCATTGCAAAAAAAAATAACTGGTGTATTTTTTTGCAATGGATAAATTTATGCTATATTTTGAAGAATCAATTCAAACAGGTTCTTTACCTCACAGAATATTATAAAAATCTAACCCACTGGCTGTATTATTTTGTAGTGTAAAACGGGAGCACTAATTTTTTGTCTCATTTCATAGGTTTCTCGACATCTGACAAGACATGGCTGCCAGTAGCCGAAGGTTACGAGTCTTTGAACGTCGAAGTCCAGGTAGCCGCTGAGAGGTCCCACTTGAAGGTCTACCAAGCCTTAGCTGATCTGCGTCAAGAAAAGGTCTTTAGATATGGTCGTTACGACTCCTTGGCTATGAACCAAGATGTCTTTGTGTTCAGAAGGTATGATTTATTTCCTAAAAAAGTATTACAAATTAATTGGATTATTTCTTGATAATGATGTGATGGATAAAGAAATTCTACACTATTCAATTTCGGACTAGTAATCCAAAATGTAACAAACCGAATAAATCATTGGCCAATTTCGTTGAACACGTTGATTCGAACAACTTTGAATTGTAAATCCGTATCTACGTAAAAAACAATGCTAAATAATTATCATTATGAGATTCAACGTAAACCGTTGAATGTTTAACTCATGGATGGCAGCCAGTTATGAGGAAATTTTGTCTTTGCATTTGTCAAACATTTTGTTAATAACAATTCTCTTGTTGCTGTTCATCTATGACAAAGTTTTTCTATCTTTTCTTAGTAACCATCCTCACTGCTGCTGGGTTTTCCCATTTCTTCTCATAATTTATTATTTCATGTTTTTTTTTATTTCAGATGGTACCACGGTGAGACCTATCTGGTCATCGTTAATATGCGTGACGTTGACCACGTCATCGATCTGACGTACTTCGAAAATGTTGTCGGTGACGTCAGCGTTATCCTAAGGAGCATTCAGTCTCCTAAGAACGAAGGGTGAGTTTTAAAGATGCTTGAATCTACTGAAGTTGAGGTTATAAAAATTAAGTATGTAATTACTGCTTTAATAATGGAAGTCTGCAGATAAGTTTCAGATGGTATTGTAATAAAAATGGTTTTGTGGTTGTTAGGTTTAGTTTTACAGATAAATTTTACTATATTTTAAACTACTGTTTTTCTATATGCTGGTGATTTATTAGTATTCACCTGCATTATGAGGTAATTCTATCCGAAATCCCTACAACTTTTTCTGTGAAACGAATAACAGATTTAAAAAACAACTACTTTTAATACCTCCATGCATATATATTTTCTATCCACTATTGATATGGAATTTATTCATTTAAGAATGGATTTTGTTTATGATTTTTAATTTTATGTTTATTTTGCAGCGACGTATTCAACGCCTCGTCTGTACCAGTCACTGGCTTCGAAGGACTTGTATTGAAACTGCACTAAATAAAAATAAGAAACGATTCTATTTATTTTATGACTAATAATTTATTGGTATTTTGTTGATTAAAATGAATCACGCAAAACCTGGTTTTAATTTGTATTTTGATATACTTTCTACCTATACCTGCTACCTATGTATATACTCTTTGCAAGTGAATGAGCAAAATAATTACTGAATGTTCAAAAAAACTTGGGTTAGTAACATAATCGAAATTAACAAAGGAAATGCTTCCAAATAAATTTCCTTGACCTTATTCGTACGTAATTAATTTATCAATGCGTGTAGTCACCCGGGGTGTGGAAATGGATCGAGTTCGGATTAGAAGCGAGTTCGAATCGAAAACCAAATCAAAATCGAATCGTTTTCGGGAGTAAGGCTCCTGTGCCTATTAGTATTAGGTACTACACTGTTCACAAAACTATTTGTCTATTAAAAAAATATCGCCCTATGGAAAATGCTGATAATAAGCTGTATGGACTAACAGAAAAAACTTTTTTGATAATATTCAATAATAATTATAATATACGTATATCGAAAATCTATTTTGTATATAAAATGATAAACTGACTGACTGACTGACTGACTGACTGGGTGATATATCAACGCACAGCCCAAACCGCTGGTCCTAGAGACATGAAACTTGGAGGGTGTATTCTTTGTGAAGAGTAAGTATCCACTAAGAAAGGATTTTTGGGAATTCCACCCCTAAAGGGGTAAAATAGGGGATGGTAGTTTGTATGAAAGTCCGTCAGTTTTGAAGTTATAATCTTCAAATTTTGTGTTTAGGCTGACGATTGAAAATTAATTTATACGTGTCTCAGCGTTTTTGATAATTCCACCCCCGAAAGGTTAAAAAGGGGGATGAAGCTGGAAAGTCCTTAATTATCGAAGAAAAATCACTAAATTTATTATCTAGGCTTATGGTTGGAAGCTAACATAACAATGTTGTTAGAACTTCAACCCTTAAAGGGGTGAAAAGGGGGATGAAATTTTGTTTTTAATTAAAGTTTATTTTTTTAGTTAAAAGCACAAATATTTCGACTTATGGATGGAAACTAACACAACGTAAATCGTAATTTTTTTTAAATTCCACCCACAAGTGTCTGAAAAGGGCGATGAAGTTTTGTATTGAAGTTTTCATTCGCAAAATTTTGTATTTAAGTAAAAATAATATAAGTACACGTGTACTGTTTCTAACTTTACAGTATTGTACATGGAGCGACTGCCTATCCACAACGCAGTTACTGGGTAATACGATACCCCTTAGTAAGAATGATTGGCAGACTTTCAGGCTTGTGACTTCCCGTAACGACTGTCAAAGATCCACGAATGACAGCCGGGACCAACAGCTTAACTTTTTATCCGAGGCACGGACGGGTCTCTGTCTGTATGTAAAGATGGCCACCCATCCACATACCAACCGTGGCAAGTGTAGCTTAACCTGATCGATCGACCTGTGCGGCTGTTATTATTTAGCCACGGGCCCTCCCCCGGAGAACCACCCCCATCCCCTTCTCCGGGAGAATCGATATAGATATAGCTTAGGATACGAACAGAATTCGATACTGTTCATCCCTCATAGCAAATAGCGTGATAATTTGTACCCTACAGACTGACCACACATATAGGGAACATCTATGCGATGTTATTGAGGCCAAAATACTAACTGGATCAGCCAGAGGTGAAAGTCTTCGTGCCGCGTATACCATTGATACCAAATGACCTTCCGTTTGAATTTAAAAGTTTGCTGTTCCCAATCAAGGTTTGTTTAGCGATGACTATTAACAAGTCACAGGGACAAACTCAGAAATTTGCTAGAGTTGATTTGCGGCAAGACTGTTTCTCCCACGGCCAATTTTATGTAGCTTGCTCACGTGTTAGCTCTCCAACTGTTTGAGTGCCCGCTTCCGAAATAGTGAAAAACATTGTAGGTAGGTATATAGAGAAATACTGTGAAGGATTTAGGTAGATACCGGTCCTTTACAGTAGGTATTTCTTTACAGTATTCACCAAATATCACATGTAGTGGAGGACAATTAGCCATGAACAAAGCTCTTTATTGTTATTATAATTCATAATTAAAATGATCTAGAACAAAGAATTTATACTCTACGCAGTCAGACGCAGACGAAGTAAAATAAAATAGTACCGAAGTCAAACCTTACATTGAATATTCGAGTCTGATGTTGATATAGTTTTTAGAATGTTGGTCTATTTGTTTGTATGTATGTTCCAGTTTGCACAAAAACGGTTGAACGGATTTGGATGATATTTGGCACACAGATAGTTTATAACCTGGATTAACCTATAGATTATTTTTTAATCCCAGTAGTACGTTCCCGTCGGATATTTTTCGACATCCACGCGGGCGAAGCCGCGGGCAAAAGCTAGTATTATATAATAGTAGTTTATGGAGCTGTTGCATAATGAGGGGTATTAAAATACAAGTGTGTTACTGCTCTTTTATCGTAATATTCAAATTATAAACTTAAAACGAGTTTATATTGACATACTTTATAAACACAAAACCGAAATTTAAAAATAAAATCCTATTATAACACTTTTTCTCTAACAAAATAATGCTATAAAACATTTTTTTTCTATTACGATACAGGGCAAATCCAAGAAGTTAATATCACCAAGGAGTTTCCATAAACTTTTGTAATGGAACGTTAGCGGGGGACAGCAGCACCGCTCTAGCGCATGCGCGGTGATGTGCTGCGTGCAGGCGCCATTCATACGTGAAGTTGTACAAAATTTCGTAGGATTTTTTAAATCTTGATCTTTAACTTTGATGTTTTATTTAGTAGGTTCAATCCCAATGTATGAGAGTAGATAAAGTAGTGTATGAAACTGCACATAACTAGGTATTATCATAAACTACTATTAGGAAACAATCAATCTTCTTCTTTTCATGTGATTAGTGACTAACCTGGTGTCAGAGTCTTAAAGCCGCCCACGGGCCTCTGACTTGGTTTCACATGCGATAGAGAAATATCTCTCAGGCATGCGTTTCCTCACGATGTTTTCCTTCACCGTTTTTGAAGCAAGTGATAATTATACAATATGCACATAAATCCTAGAAGTCAGAGGTGCGTGCCTTGGGTTCGAACTCGAGACCTATGACTTGGCAGTCCGACGGTCACACCACTAGGCTATCAATACTGCCAATAATATCTAAGAATTAAAATAGAAACTACGTAACGTTATTCTGAAGTCGGCCATCATAAGTAGGTATCTGCCTAGCCTTTTTTGTGTCATTGAACATTTTAAGTACTCGTTCATATCTATACATATAATGAAATAGTAGCAAAGTCAAAACTATACATTGAATATTTTTGGACAAAAGAAAATATATTTTTAAGATTTTTTGTCCGTTTGTCTGTTTGTATGTTCCGGATTGGCGCAAAAGCGGCTGAACGTATTTGAATTAAATTTGACACACAGATAGGTTATAATTTGGATTAACACACGTGTTGTTCCCGGTACAACGTTCCCGTGGAATATTTCCGACATCCATCGCTGGCGATGCCACAGGCAAAATCTAGTATTATACAAGGTCCCATTAAAATAGATGGACAAATTTTCCCACAGCGCAGTTCGTATAACCAAAGATATCAAAGCATAAAAAATACTGACAAAAGTGATTTTAAACTGATCTAAAAAATTTAATGGCATTGGGTAATCATTTTTTTAAATGTATTTTCGTTAGCAGATTTTTTGTCTTGTAAGTATCTAATGCTTCTTATTATTATTTTACCATTGTCCTTATTTTGGTGGTCCGAATGATTTCTAAAAGTTTGTCCATTTATTTTAATGGACCCTTATATAAACCACGCTATCATGTACTATTTCCGAAAAAAAATTTTAGAGTTACTTTATAGAAATTTTCAGTCCATCGTTCCACTGAGAATATAAGCTATTATCACAAGATATTTATCATTTCCAAACCTATGCGGTATTAGGAAAGTCCAGATAAAACCCAAGTGTTTTGTTTATCAGCATTCTGTATCATTTATCTCGAATATAAGATATGTTTTTCTATAAAAACGGATGGAGGGACAACATATACCTAGTAGCAGATATTATGGGGTGAGTAACATACCATTTACTGACGCTTTTTACCAAGTGTGTAGACGAAACTACTGAACCTCAATACAAAGATCCTTTTCGTCCATCCTCGCTCATAAATCTTGTAACAAGAACGCTGGTTGTGAATATTTCGCATGTGACCTTTTTGAAGCAATACGATCGGTTTACATAATAATATATGTATTTTTTGGAGTGTCCGCTCCCTACTTTTCTTTTAACATCTGCCTCATTAATTCGTTTGTTAGTAGCTTTTTATTCATCCTCTTAATAGTATGTATCAAATACATGACAAGAACAATAAAAGGTCACGATGACCAGAATAGAAATAATGCATTAAAAATAAGATACACTTTATCTACCTACGTACGAGTATTTTATTCTTAATATTCGTATGGAATGAATCTATGTGTGAATGGACTATGATACCAACATGCTCACTGCATAGTGGAGCATGCCAACTCTTCATTTATTCACGTTTAAAGTGTGTTTAAGACTTAGGTGAAAAGATGCAGTGATATATTTTTATTGATTTGTCTTCAGTTAGTGTAAGTGCGTGATACTTTTATTGTACGCCTTTGAATTTTGTATCGGTTTGTGTAAATATTCACCGTATCCCGTTTTTACTTACATCGGTTTATTGAGTATTGTCAATGTCTTCTTATTCTATGATGTTAATTATTTAAAAAGGAATCAAGGTGTGATGATATGTTAGTTTTAATTTGAATTCTCATAATCATAGACCATACATCAGCCCATAATATCAACATTTCACTATTTCGCCTATACAGATTGAAAATTCAAATTCAAAAGTCATTTATTCATACTAGGCTGAGGATCAGCATTTTTCGAACGTCAAAATTACATAAGGCAGTCCCCCGAAAACGCCACCCTTCACCATTTCCTATTGCTTTAGCTGGGAAGAAGACGTGGTGCGACAAACTTCTCAGCAGCACAGCTGTCTGTTCAGTTAGAAAAACTTGATTCTATACAATAGTAGTTATGCAAAATAATGTAATGTAATGTACAATTTACTTTTCTTCTCAGTGTTAGGATGAAGAGCATCCTAATTCTTCCAGTGCTGTTCGCACTAGCTCTAAGTAGTCATGACAAGGAACTTGATTGGTGGGAGACTACGATCTTCTACCAAATCTACCCAAGGTCATTCAAGGACAGCAATGGTGATGGCATTGGAGATCTAAATGGTAAGAAACTACAAATGATTAAGTTTCTCTCTCTGTCCTTATGCAAAAATATACAACTTTAAATTACTTTTACTATAGCTATACGGGGTGTCAGGGACATCGACGCAAAGCCGGTTACCATGGATTCAGTACATGATTCTGAACCTCCCCGTTGAAATTTTTCGTCGGTTATTAAGAAAAAAACAGCTGCTCCATACATTTTGACCGCGTAGGTATTGCACTTTTCTATGAAACAGCTGTTTTTTTTTTAAATAAACGACGACAAATTTCAGCGCAGTATGGTTCTGAATCATGTACTGAATCCAGGGTAGCCGGCTTCGCGTCGATGTCCCTGCCATCCTGTATACAGGGAATTCTTTCTTTATTATCACTTTTTTGTCTTCAGGAATCACGGAAAGTCTGGAATACTTAAAAGAGCTGGGTGTTGGAGCTACTTGGCTTTCACCTATGTTCAAGTCACCAATGTACGATTTTGGCTACGACATTTCTGATTTCTATGCCGTTCAAGATGAATACGGTACTATGGAGGATTTCGAAAATCTTATGGCTAAAGCTAAGGAATTAGGTAAGTTTTATTTTTAGAAGTTCAACTGAAGAACAACTGTTAGCGGAGTAGTCAGGTCCTGTAAATACAATATTACAAATAAATGGAAAGTAACATTATTCAGAAAACGGACAGTTTCCACAATTTATTTACTCATGAATAAAATAGCAGACTGGAATTAAAAAAGCATTCGATGCTACCAACAACGAATTCTTTCCGTGAAAAACCGAAATAACGAACATTAAAAATAATACTGTGTATTATATGTATATATAACTTTAGGATTAAAACCGGAATAAAAACTTCAATGAAATTGATACAATCTAGAAGCAAAAGTAATTTGATTATTTATCATTCAGTATTTGATAACTATTTCACAGACAAACAAACAAAAAATACAAACACTATCGTTTACCGTTCTAGATATTAAAATAGTTCTGGATTTAGTACCAAACCACACGAGTAATGAAAGTGTGTGGTTTGAGGAGGCGTTGCGAGGTCACGAAAAATATTTCGACTACTTTATCTGGGAGGACGGAGTTGTTGACGAAAATGGGGTTACGCATCCGCCTAATAATTGGGTAAGCATAAACTGGAGGTACTACTTATTTTTTATAAAAGTATATATATAATAATACCATGAATATGGCAAAGAGGACATGTTTACCTGAACATAATACTTGTTGAGAATTTAATATGATTGATGATTCACATGAATGATTAAATACTAATAACATAGTTGTTATGGTGGATAAACCTGTTGATATTTATATATTCTATGGTAACAAATTTTATGTCACGTTCAAATATACATATTTACAACTGACTGATAATAATCGCTCTATGGAAAATTTCTAACATTTTTTTTTTCTATTCTTAGGTCAGTGTTTTCCGTAAGAGTGCCTGGGAGTACAGAGAAGAAGTCGGTAAGTACTACCTGCACCAGTTCGTGATCGGGCAACCAGACCTTAACTACCGTAACCCCGACGTCGTCGAAGAAATGAAAAATGTCATTCGTTTCTGGTTAGACAAAGGCGTCGCAGGTTTCAGGGTTGATGCTATTGCTCATTTGTTCGAAGTTGACAAGGCAGATTTTGGTGGGCAGTATCCTGATGAGCCTCTATCAGGCCAAACAGATAACCCTGATAATTACGATTACTTATCCCACATTTACACCACTGACCTTGATGAAACAGTAGAAATGGTATATCAATGGAGGGAAGTCTTCGATGAGTTTAAAGAAAAAGATGGACTGACTAGAGTCATGATGACTGAGGCATACTCTAGTCCTCAGATGACGATGAAGTACTTTGGTGAAGGTGATCGCAAAGGTGCCCAGATGCCTTTCAACTTTGTGCTGATTTCTGATGTAAATGGTGGTTCAAGTGCTGCTGAGATTAAATATGCTCTGGATAGGTTCCTCACATTCAAACCTATTGATCAACACGCAAACTGGGTGGTAAGAGTTCAACCTTCTTTGTATAGTTATTGTTTTGCTCAAAAATTTTTGCATCAGTAAAGTATAGTTATTATTTTTCAGGCCGGAAATCACGACAATAGCCGAGTAGCTTCCAGATTTAGCCCAGAACTAGTTGATGGTATCAATATGATCACATTATTGAGTCCTGGTATCGGCGTTACTTACATGGTAAGGACAATCTAAGTTCATTTTAAAATTCTTGTGAAAAATATTTAATATCTAAGTAAAACATATATTTTAACGTACTTGTAAATCCTAAGAATAAGTAATGTACGTATATTTTAGGGTGAAGAAATCGGTATGGTCGATGGTTATGTAAGCTGGGAAGATACCGTAGATCCCAGTGGATGCAACACTGATGACCCTATCAACTACTGGATATCTTCCAGAGATCCTGAGCGTACACCATTCCAATGGAGTGCTGATAAGAATGCCGGTATAAGTGGACCATAGTTTAACTAAGCCAATATTATGGCTGTTCCTATGAATGAAACTGAAATTAATTAACGATACTTCTTTGACTGAGATTTACATAAACACATAATATATTTCCACAGGTTTCTCAGACGGTGACAAGACCTGGCTTCCAGTAGCAGCTGGTTTCGAGAACCTGAATGTAGAAGTCCAGAGTCTGACAGAAAATTCTCACTTGAACGTCTACAAGGCATTATCCGCGCTCCGCACTGACAAAATCTTCAGATACGGCAGATACGAGTCTGTTGCTTTCAATGAAGGAGTTTTCGCTTTTAGAAGGTGAGTGCTGTCATTTAGTCTACTATTCTCAAAATTTCATCATCGTGGGTAAGGAAAACAAAGGTGTTCAATTATAAATACCGCCTTACTTACCTAACACCTATCTGCTCTCAAATCATCGTAAAAAAAGTTGCCTTTTGAAATGATAAAACAAGATAAGATCGATAAACAAAATGATGACTCATTTTGTTTATCGATCTTATCTTGACAACCGAAGTTTTGAAAAACCAACATAAACTAAATAATAAACACTTGAGAGGACATATCCATTTATCAAATTCACTCGATTACATGGTTACATGTTTAGGAGCATGAGGAACAGGGTGTAAAGTTCACTCACCCCCCTCAGAAAAGGGAGGATCCTCCGACCAGACGGGCGTCGTGTCTGACGGGCAACTGCACAAAGGTTGAAGTTGGGAGATTGTATATATGTCCATCGCGCGGTACTCTAATTGCGCGATGCAGGATTTGAGTGACGTCAGGATGTTGTGTGACGTCAGGTCCCTGATGCGTAGTTCGCATGTGGCGACTGTAGAAAAACTTGCAAAAATTAGTAGATCTAAACTGGAAAATAGAATTCCGTCATAAGTGCGGTAAATACACATTGTACACATTATATTTTTACAAACATCCAGGCTGTGAGCGAATGTTTGTAGACCTGCTGTGTACCTACAGGTATATACGACCTATTTGTCTTAATGCGGAAATTGATCCAGCGTTCTTGGAAAATATTGGCATTACAGTATTTAGGTCACAATATTAACATAAATACATCGCATCATTGTTTGAACATATTGAATCGAGGAGTACATTAATACATCGCATCATTGTTTGAACATATTGAATCGAGGAGTACATTAATTATTTCATTCATGAGTTCTCATAAGTCGACCGGAACATTTCATTTGATCAACTTTTCGGTGAATTTCTTTTACTGGAAAAAACAATCAAATTTCTTTCAGGAAAGTGACAGTATGTTTTGAGATTTTATTATTAGCTTTTGTGCGTGCAGTTTTATACCAGATACTTATTCGTTTGCAGAAAATAAAGAAAACAATATTTTTCCTTTCTAAATATTTTTCTTATATCAACTGCTCATATACAGCAACTCGTGTAAATACTAAATACAGCCTTAGACCTAGATGTCTTTGAACTGGTCTACATACAACATTGCGTGACGATAATGTTTTCATTGGTAACGCTTATCTCATACATGAATATCTAAATGAACATTCAATACCGGTCAACAACGATATTGGTTTAAGAACCGTCAACAGTAATTAAATAAGTGACATTGATGTATGTATGAGCTTTTCTCGAGCATAAATATGTTGCGTGAACATATCAATTTATTAATTGAGTAGTTACTACACTACTACAGTAGTTACTAGACTAGTACACAATCCATTATAACACTATAAAAATGTCGTCAATGCAAAGCGGGATGGTTCATCCAGCAGCCAAAGAATTTATTGACGAAACACCACTGATCAATAAGGCAGTTGATCGTGTTGAAATCTTCGCCGATACATTTCAGGAGCGTTGCAGCAAATAGCAATAACCATTGGGAAAACCAGATTGCATTTATTTTTCAATGAAATTTTACTTCATTTTTTACCGAGCAGCCATGCACGATCATTAGACCCATGAAAGGACTCATGACGTCATCTTTTATTATTCCAGATGGTACGAAAAGAAAGCCTACATCGTCGTCATCAACTTCAGAGAAGACGCATACACAATCGACCTTACTTACTTCGAAGGCGTCAACAAGAAAGTTGAAGTCGTTATTAGCAGTATCCAGTCACCGAAAACTTCGAGGTGAGAACTAATAATATTATTATAGCAGCATGGTAACTAACTTACCATGGCTTTTGTATTGATGTTCAACAAAAGAAGTAGGTAGGACAATGTTATTATTAAAGCCTACCAGGCTAAGATGATAGTCGAGAATTCTCATATTATGAAAGTTAGAAGTTTGGGCATAATGCCAGTTTGCTAAAGGTCAACATTCTCTTTAATACCCTAGAATTTGGAACCAAATCGTGAACGATGATTATCTTATTATGTGCCAAAACTTCTTTAGTGGTTTCATTCTTAATTTCTACTTTCTTATCCTGGGAGCTATTTTTGGATATAAATACGGTTAATATATGATATTCTGTAACATTATCAATATTAACAATAGTTTCTATTACAATTAAATTACTTCTCAACTAGTAACTCCTAATATCTTCCATCTCTCATAGTTTTTCAACAATTCATGTTTACCTCAATAACTATGATAACACAGGAGCAACGATTACTTGAGCAGGCGAGAGCATTCGATAACTTCTGAGATAAGAGACTTGTTTATCAAATGGATAATCAGGTTTAAGCTGATATTATTGATGTGTATGTTCAAGAAATTTTGACCCTTTTTTAAATGGAGCTCGTTGTAATAGTTGAAAGCGTTGTATTTGGTAATTTCAAAAGATCAGATTGTGTTATACCGATTGTAGTGCCCAAAAGAATAAAAATAGAAAAAAAAAAAACGTACTGAGCCAAACCCAAACAATAAGACCGCAATATTTGAAGAAAGTTATTAGAAAAGTTTTGAAAAATTTAATTTATTTCATTGTTTTCAAAAAAAAAATTAAGAGACTGTTAAAATCCCTTAATCGAAAATTGTAATATAAGAGAATTGTGAGAGCGTTTTTTTACCAGAGGCATTAGGTAAATACGAAGGTCAGTCAATGAAATATACAGACCATAAGTAGTTTTGTATACCACATTATGACAGTTGTGAAATTGTCACGTTATCTTGTCTCTCTAACCCCTAATTCAATTAGACTAGTAAACCAAATTGACTGATACTCCATCAATTTGGCTGGCAATAACAGATTCCTTGTCAGAATTTACAACTGTAGAGGTAACATAGTTATCTTTAACATCACTGCTTTCCTTATTACCGTCTAGATCAAGTTCAACATTAATTGAAAGAAATAAGAAATTCAATAACTCAGCTTCTGTATTTGTTTGTTTATTAATCACTATAACCCAGTTTTCCATTTCATTTTTCCAGGAATGTTCTTCAAGCGAACAACGTCGAGATTCTCGGCAGCGAATCTTTAGTGCTCAAAGTTGCCTAACTATCATCAACTTGATAAACTTCTGAATAACAACTGCGGTCTACAACTCTACATTTATTTATTCAAATATCCCTAAGATTGGACGAAGCAAGTTTTGACTGCAAATCTTGGTTATACAGCTGTAACAACTTATAAATGTTATCAAAAGTTCGCTATTTTGTTTTGAATTGGTATTCATTGAAATGGAATTTTTATTCCTCCTATTAAATCGAGGCTGGTTATGCCAGCACTTCATACTTTTGAAAATAAAATGAAACGTCTTCACAAAATTGTTTTAACTTTACTCCGGATGAATGGAACGAAATTCAGGCACCTAATGAGAAATTAATTTACATATTTTATACATTAATTATGGATTAGCTGTGTAGGGCGACGGATTAGTGTTAAATATGTAATTGCGACACGATTATGTATGTAACACTTGACTAATAGTGATATGTCGTTCATAATTACCTCTTGAAGTTATGAGTTAATTTGAAATCATAGAGGCACTTGAATATTAATTGCATTAGATATGTATGTGATTAGTATTATATATTGTAAGCCTGTTTAATTTGGATACTTTGTATGTGGGTTAAGCCCGCAATTATCATGAAACACGCCGCCTAACTTCTCAATAAGTACGTGCCGATTTTTTTTTTTTTTTCTCACACATTGTTGGTAATTTTAGTTTCAAATTACAACACTTATCAAAGGAACCTCAAGAAGAAAAGTAAAATAAGTCACATTATTAAAAGGACATAATTATTATGGTGATCAATCCTTTTAAACCGCTAAAGGCATTTATTTCAATTAAACCATTTACATGCCTGTAAATGGTTTAATTGAAATAAATGCCTTTTGAATTGTTAAGGAGTCGGTCATAAATATGCAGCCACTTGCCCGTTTCAAAGCGTAGTAGGTACCTATGGAGAAGAACGGGCAAAAAACTCCACGGACAATCTTTTAAATAAAAAAAATGTTACAAAATATTGGTTTCATAATTCATTTTCAAATTATACATGAACAATGTAGAAAGACGTTCACGTTAAAAGCGTCCGTAATAAAAAGATAAAAACAATTCAAAAATTAAAATAAGCCATGGCAGCTAAGACGTGACCAGTCCCAACTGACGGCTCTCGTTCACAAATATGACGCATGGATCAGCACCATTCAGCTCAACCATTTTGAAGGAAGCTAAATGATCCAACAAACGCGCCACCATCAGTGAGATATGACAGACACTATGAGAATGGTCTTGCTGCAGCAAAACTTTAACCTACCATAAAACGTAATATCAAAGACAATGACGCTCATGAAGGCTGCAAGAAATACCTACAGTTTGAGCTCAAATCATCTGACGTAGAATTTACTGAACATTACAACGCGGTAAAGATACAATATTGTTCGGTTGACCGCGGCCACCGCACTCGCTCACTGCACCGTGCCTAATACAAATAGTAAGGGTGTGTACGCACTTGCGAATACGAATACGAAAATACGTTGTTCACTACGAATATTCGTTGTTCGCTACGAAAATACGGTGTTCGCTAAGAAAGACCAAACAGTTTTGCAGCAATATATTAGGTTAAAAAAGTATATCTACTTACAATATACGTACATATTATTGGGTAGAAATTCGGAAAACGTCCTTCTAAAGTTTTTGTTTAAGCGGGCAGTTTAGGTACAAAGATTCAATTAAACATTCGGTATATAACGAATATTAATAGAATAAGAATAATAATAATCATGTTTTTTTTTTTATATAGTTTTTAAGAAATATTTAAAAATGCATTTGATATGTTCGAAAATAAACGAAATAATAATTATTTATTTGCAAACGAGCAATGAAGAATACAGTATGTTGAAAAATACACATAATTAAGATCCGTCATAATCTACCAGGTAGCTGGTTCGCAAAAAAAATTAAATAAGAAATGGAAATAAAAAAATATATCAACACTTTGTCGGACAGAAACTCGAAAATATAATATTATAATTTTGTAGGAAATTATTATACTTTAGTTCAACAATACTTATTTCCTAAAAGTCATTAGATAAGTCCAAACGATTCAAACATTCGTAATCACTGTTCGGTTATGCGAAGATCCCAAGTTTCCATGATATTTAAATTATTCGAGGCTTTTGTTCTGTACACGTACGGAATGTGCGTACACGCCTTTACGTACATGTACACAATGTCAAACCACGGAGCCCGGCTGTTGCTCTAGACCGCATGGGGTGGTGATGTAGCAACACCACGCTCTGAGCTCCGATGCGCTGCAATCGACAGCGTATCGAGTAAAATGTTTGTTTTATCGAGTCCCAGTTTTTGTTGAGTCGGTTTCACTGGCTTGGAGTTTTTCGTTTATGCTGACTGTTAGGCTTTTAGCTTTATTATTTCGTGAGTTTCGAGTTTACAAACTTTTTGTTTTGGAATAACTTTTCAGTATTGATTTCCGCGGGATAGCTGTTAATGTATTGATGAGAGCACAAAGATTAAGCTCAGTGGCTGTAATAGGAGAGGCTTATGTCCTACTGTAGACTACGTGATGCTTATGTCTGTGTTTACATCCATCGTTTGATTATGACACATACAGTTACAGTTACATTTTATCTACCAAAACTAGGCCAATTAACAATTTTTGGGGTTCCGACGCGCATCAACAAGATAAAAGCTAAACAGCGTCTTTATCGCCGTTCAAGTTTGAAATCTAAAGAATAGGTAAGTATGTGCTCACCCTAAAATAACAAGAACAGTTTAAGTAACAGTTACAAAAGGCAGTATTAAACAGAGTAAATTAATTGGTAACGAGCCTCAGTTCTCAAAAGTCAACCAGGACTGTACGATGTACCCCTTTTGATCCTTAATTAAATGACTATACAATGGAAAGGCTACCTTTACAAACTGTGCCTTTATGTCTTGTTAATGACTTGGAACCTAGGTTTTGTTTAACGGTACCTAAGTTTAGGATTAACTTTGAGTCTGGGAGAAGGTATCTTAAATATGTCTTAGTTGTTAAGTAATGTAAGGAGTTTCCTGGGGCTATTGTAATGTATCCTAGAGTAAAGTTTCCTGGGGCTATTTATTATTAACTAACAGCTGTTAGATGAGTTCATTATATTTAAACGGTAAACGTACAACGGACTGGCAAGGGACCACTCCCTTGCCAGTCCGTTGTACGTTTACCGTAAGGCCTTCATTCATATAACAAGGAGAGGCTTAGTTAGGTCTACAGAGTATCAGTAGGTAATGTAACCTACATTTCATTTCTTTTTAAGACCGAAGTTCTTTATCGCGGTTTGTAAAAAAAAAAAAAACTTTAATAAATCGTCACGCTAAAAAGTGTTAGTAGTGAAAGAGAGAGAGAGAGAGAGAGAGAGAGAACGCAGGCGGCAGAAAAAAACAAAAGAAACGAGTAAAGTGATCACAGTGTTGTGGGATAAAATTTAACACGTCGGCCCGAGTACACTGCGAGAGAGAGAGAGAGAGAGAGAGAGAGAGATATAGAAAGTGTGAATTTGGTCAAAATTAAAATCCCAGATGTTGACTACGAATTTTATGAATTTTTTCGTCATTGGTGTCGATTTCATCGTTTTCGAGGGTGCTAAAGCCGATAGTTAGGTCAAAATGTAAATCAAAGATGGCGGCTTTCAAAACATTAAAAAAAAACCTCATAGGTGTCGTTTTCTTTGTTTTCGAGGCTGCTAAATCCGATAGTGAAGTCAAAATGAAAATCCAAGATGGAGGCTGAAAAAAAAAAAAACATCATGGGTGTCGTTTTCATAGTTTTCGAGGGTGCTAAAGCCGATAGTGGCCTATGGCATTAAGTCCGCGCAATGTACAGAACATTTGTGTACTTAAAGTATGAAATCAATAAATAGGTCTAAATATAAATCTATGATGGTGAAAAATTTGTAAGTTTTGATAACTTACAAATTTTTCAACATGGTTTTCGAGGGTGCTAAATCCGGTATTGAGGTCAAAGTGAAAATCCAAGATGGCGACTGCAAAAAAAATGTTGTTTTAAATCATACGTGGGAAGGAACTTCGTTCTGGACCCCAGTCGGCACAGGTTTTTTTTTTAAAAGCATAATTTTTGGCAATCATTGGATGTGCGGTAGACCATGCATTTCATTACACGAGTATCGTTTTGGCCTACTTTTAAAGGTTGGATGCGTTACAATACGATGTGCGATTAACCTTAATACATCCGTAGACATCTGAGAGGTTAATCCACCTAATGGTGCTGATTGTTAAGCTTAAAAGCCCCATATAGATAATTGTATCTCGAATAATAGACCAATCAAGCTGCCTTACACGATAAATATATTGAGTATTGAGTATATATCTTTGTAAAAAAGCATGAGTTTTTTTTTTCCTTGGTTTTTAAAAACCCAATCTCGTATCCGATCAGAATTTCTACTGTTAAATCTCAAGTTAGCAATTTTTTATTATTTTTACAAACTATCATGATAAGTAGCATGATAACTCAACATTTAAAATTAAATTAGTTTCCAGAAACAAGATGAAAGACTTGAAGTAAACTTTCCTTATACAACGTTCCGTATCACATGAACTATCAAAAACTTTACATCTTATGTTAGCCAGAGTTCATATCAGTCAGAGTTCCGTGAACTAGTAAAGTATTTGTTCTTGACAGTTCAAGAGCATTGCGTGCAAACTTGGCATGAATTCAGACAAAATGAAGGCAGTTTTAGGGAAGTTTCTAGCGCATATATTCTGACGATGACGAAG
The DNA here is from genome assembly GCA_916701695.1 of Agrochola macilenta. NCBI lineage: Eukaryota > Metazoa > Arthropoda > Insecta > Lepidoptera > Noctuidae > Agrochola > Agrochola macilenta. The sequence continues at coordinate 4,942,632 of OU753559.1, read as the reverse complement.
ATGAACTGGAGTGTTTGCCTATATATAGGTTGTGAGACTATGTACAGACTGACATTAAAGGAGAAGCTTCTTTTGTGTTTACAAACATTCAACATTATATTTTGTTTGACGTAATTGAATTTCAAGTTCGACTCTTCCTTCTAAATTCAGTAAAACATACGCCTGTTGAACAGTTTTTTAAATTTATTACCCAATTATTTAAAAAAAATAGCTCGAATCTGTTCAGTGGTCCTTAAGTTATCTATGGCCGGCATCGCATCCAAAAATGAAACGTATCCTTTATTGTGATCATACAGGGGTGAGAGTAACTCTGAAATAAATCGCGAAAAAAATAATTAGTTTGGGTACCTAACACCCTTGTTGGTACGAAATCTACATGAGCTGGTCCCAGAATAAAAAATTTCAACCTGATATTTGTGAGTAAGTTCACCACCTGTAAGATTGTCAATAACCTCAACTCAGCCTGTGTATAAATATCAAGGACGCTGCGTGGGTTCTACCTTGTTTATTTCATTTAATTATATTTAAAGGAATCTATGTTTAGAATTTCTTTGAAGGATGAAATTCAAAACGTAATAAAATTGTTATTATTCGGAGAGATAACAATCAGTGTCTGTGACATTTCTTTATTTACTGGTGTATCTACGATCGTTACACTGGTCAAACAATTAACACAAGCCAACATACAAGCCAAGTGCACCATATTAAGCGATAGACCCAGCATGCAAAACAATATTATGTATATCAAAGCATATACATGTAGCCGATGAACTGAGATGACGCCGATTGCAATAAATCGCGATAGATAAATGCGCTTGTGTTATGTTATCCTATACTATTAAACAAGCAATATTTGTATACGTACATATATTTGTAATCACGTTCTCGAAAACGGCTCTAACGATTTCGATGAAAGTTTCAATATAGGGGTTTATCAGGGAAAATTCAATTTCTCCGTATTTTCAGCCGAGCAGAGCTCGGTCGCCCAAAGTTTAGAACAAGAATAATGACCACAGAGTATGTAATTTTAATAGTGACACCTTACAATAATGACATGGCATGGAATTAGTAAGTACCTACCTACTATCATGGCAGCATGGAATTAGTATGAACTTTTCTATAGTATTAAACGAGCATTGTCTATTTTCACAAGAGCAGAGCTCATTTGCCCAGGTACTTTAATGTTATGTTACTTAAGTTCCGATGATGTAAATAAATTTGGGTATAAAATATACACATCAAAAAAAAAAAAAAAACAATATAAGTACAGAAGAACCACAAGAACGAGCGATGTATTAATGATCCTTATGATTATAATTTTGTTGATACATATAAGTTATGGTCGCGAATAGTATTTTGATCAAGATACAACCTGACACTGACCTGCAAAGTAAAAGTTGCGGGCTATCACTGCGGATCCCAACTTAAATTAATATCTCGGCAATCAACTCAATATATAAATAAATAAAATTAGTTTATTTCAAGTAACTAAACTAATAAACAGACATTCATAAAAGGATACATATAGGATAACAAGCACAGACAAAAACGAACACTCACAAAGTAACAATATGTCTGCTGCAGCATTGCCGGATATAAGGGCAATCCAGTCTGTTGGCGATTATCGCCAGGACGGTGTTGGCGCTGCCCCGCACTCTGCGCACCAGAGACGCGCATCGCTTGCACATCGTTGCGTGAAAGCAGTCGGTGCGCGCCTCCACGAATATGCCCAAGGCGCTGTAGTGGCGGGGCAGCCCCACCACCGCCCTGAACGCAGAATCAGCTCCTTTAAGTGTAAAAATGACGAAGCACCTCCTTTTAAAATCAAGAATGTATCGTTATCTAGTCTCTTAATCTTAAGATACTTAAGATTATTTTTATGAACGCCGAAGAATGCGCTCCATAACACGGAGCTATGTAATCAAGATTGATATACCACAAATATTTTATGACATTCTACCTCCTAGTATCATATAATATCTAACGGCTTAATAAATCACTAATCGAAGGTGCCTAGAAAAAAAATCTAGTAGACATATACCTGCATCTGAGAAAGGTAATACGTGTCAATTAACGCGAGATTTTTCGCGTGAAGCCCATATCCACACAGTGTGATAACATCTATACAAATTCCTTGCCAAAGCTGACAGTGTCCGTAAATGGAAATATAATAGTTGACTTGGTTTTATGAGAATATTAAGATGACGTTCCAGGTATAGCAAGTAAATAGTTTAGCGACTTGATGTCCGCAATGAATAGTGCACATGATGTGCAAGTCTAGCCAAGCAGTGATAACCTAGTGGTGTGACCGTCAGACTGCCAAGTCATAGTTCTCGAGTTAGAATTTTCGGGTTCATGTGCGTATTGTTTAATTATCACTTGCTTAAAAAACGGTGAAGAAAAACATCGTGAGGAAACCGGCATGCCTGAGAGATATATCTCGACGGCATGTGAAGCCACGTCAGAGGCCCATGGGCGGCTTTAAAACTCTAACACCAGGTTAGTCACTAACCACACGAAAATAGGAAGAAGATGTGCAAGATCAATGACCCAACCATATTTACATATAAGACTTACTGATAGCTGTTATTTGTCTGTAATCCTCGTAAATACCCAGAGATAAAGTAACATCTAGTTTGGCTTAAGGGCGCGTTTGCAAATCGGACAAAATTATGCTGTTTTTCGGTGGATTTTGTGACAAAACTAAACCGAATCAAATATAACTAATAACTACCACATATAGGTTGGTTCTTCATCTTCAAATGATAGGAACTTTTTTGTTCAAAATTATAGCTTTTTATATTGTAAAAACGATCTTCCGTTGCCATTTTCCACAAAATTAACGTTATCGGGTTGAGTTTAGGTACATTTTTTGTTCTATTATCAATATATTTTAAGATTTCTAAAAATACTATTAGTAGGCAGACATGTTCAATTTTAAACCTTAGGAAAAAAATGTTTCAAAATGTCACAAATAGCAGCAAAAAAAAAAAAAAAACGAAACTAACTTTTTCACATATTTTGCTATTACGGATGAATCGTAATCGATTGTATTAAGGGTTATTTTATTTTTGGTCTGTTTTGATTTATTTCACAAATATTTCGAAAGAAACCTCAGTCCGCGCTTGGCCGCTGTCGGTGGTGGACCCTGTGTTGCCTTTTTGCAGCGGCTCGTGTGGAAAAAGATCGTTGTACAAATACAAAATATTCGATAAACCAAATTTGATATTTGATATGGTAAGATAATTTTGCATTCACAGATTTTTATAATCATAATTATTTTATTTCGGTAAAAGTAAGTACGGTTTATAAATGCCTATTCGACTGGGACTTGATGGAGTGACCTGTGTACTTCGGTGACTGCTACTGGAACTCCTCGACGAGTAGAACTAGGTGTGCCGAGTTTGAGCTCGTTTAGTTAGTTATGATGAGACCTTACCTCCGGACTAGATGGAATTATCTGAAGGTGTACTTCGGTGACTGCTACTGGAACTCCTAGACGAGTAGAACTAGCTGTACCGAGTTTGGACTCGTTTTGTTAGTTATGATGAGATCTTACCTCCGGACTTGATGGAGTGACCTGAAGGTGTACTTCGGTGACTGCTACTGGAACTCCTGGATGAGTAGAACTAGGTGTGCCGAGTTTGGGCTCATTTTGTTAGTTATGATGAGATCTTACCTCCGGACTTGATGGAGTGACCTGAAGGTGTACTTCGGTGACTGCTACTGGAACTCCTGGATGAGTAGAATTAGGTGTGCCGAGTTTGGGCTCGTTTTGTTAGTTATGATGAGACCTTACCTCCGGACTAGATGGAATTATCTGAAGGTGTACTTCGGTGACTGCTACTGGAACTCCTCGACGAGTTGAACAAGTTGTGCCGAGTTTGGGCTCGTTTTGTTAGTTATAATGAGATCTTACCTCCGGACTTGATGGAGTGACCTGAAGGTGTACTTCGGTGACTGCTACTGGAACTCCTCGACGAGTAGAACTAGGTGTGCCGAGTTTGAGCTCGTTTTGTTAGTTATGATGAGACCTTACCTCCGGACTAGATGGAATTATCTGAAGGTGTACTTCGGTGACTGCTACTGGAACTCCTCGACGAGTTGAACTAGTTGTGCCGAGTTTGGGCTCGTTTTGTTAGTTATGATGAGATCTTACCTCCGGACTTGATGGAGTGACCTGAAGGTGTACTTCGGTGACTGCTACTGGAACTCCTCGACGAGTAGAACTAGGTGTGCCGAGTTTGGGCTTGTCTTGTTAGTTATAATGAGATCTTACCTCCGGATTTGATAGAGTGACCTGAAAGTGTAGTTCGGTGACTGCTACTGCAACTCCTGGATGAGTAGAACTAGGTGTGCCGAGTTTGGGCTCATTTTGTTAGTTATGATGAAACCTTACCTCCGGACTAGATGGAATGATCTGAAGGTGGACTTCGGTGAATGCTAATGGAACTCCTCGACGAGTAGAACCAGGTGTGCCGAGTTTGGGTTCGTTTTGTTGTACACCTTCAGGTCACTCCATCTAGTCCGGAGGTAAGATCTCATCATAACTAACAAAACGAGCCCAAACTCGGCACACCTAGTTCTACTCGTCGAGGAGTTCCAGTAGCAGTCACCGAAGTACACCTTCAAGTCATTCCATCTAGTCCGGAGGTAAGGTCTCATCATAACTAACAAAACGAGCTCAAACTCGGCACACCTAGTTCTACTCATCGAGGAGTTCCAGTCGCAGTCACCGAAGTACACCTTCAGGTCACTCCATCAAGTCCGGAGGTAAGATCTCATCATAACTAACAAAACGAGCCAAAACTCGGCACACCTAGTTCTACTCATCGAGGAGTTCCAGTAGCAGTCACCGAAGTACACCTTCAGGTCACTCCATCAAGTCCGGAGGTAAGATCTCATCATAACTAACAAAACGAGCCAAAACTCGGCACACCTAGTTCTACTCATCGAGGAGTTCCAGTAGCAGTCACCGAAGTACACCTTTAGGTCACTCCATCAAAACCGGAGGTAAGATCTCATTATAACTAACAAAACGAGCTCAAACTCGGCACACCTAGTTCTACTCGTCGAGGAGTTCTAGTAGCAGTCACCGAAGTACACCTTCAGGTCACTCCATCAAGTCCAGAGGTAAGATCTCATCATAACTAACAAAGCAAGCCCAAACTCGGCACACCTAGTTCTACTCGTCGAGGAGTTCCAGTAGCAGTCACCGACGTACACCTTCAGGTCATTCCATCTAGTCCGGAGGTAAGGTCTCATCATAACTAACAAAACGAGCCAAAACTCGGCACACCTAGTTCTACTCATCGAGGAGTTCCAGTAGCAGTCACCGAAGTACACCTTTAGGTCACTCCATCAAAACCGGAGGTAAGATCTCATTATAACTAACAAAACGAGCTCAAACTCGGCACACCTAGTTCTACTCGTCGAGGAGTTCTAGTAGCAGTCACCGAAGTACACCTTCAGGTCACTCCATCAAGTCCGGAGGTAAGATCTCATCATAACTAACAAAACGAGCCCAAACTCGGCACACCTAGTTCTACTCGTCGAGGAGTTCCAGCAGCAGTTACCGAAGTACACCTTCAGGTCATTCCATCTAGTCCGGAGGTAAGGTCTCATCATAACTAACAAAACGAGCCCAAACTCGGCACACCTAGTTCTACTCATCGAGGAGTTCCAGTAGCAGTCACCGAAGTACACCTTTAGGTCACTCCATCAAAACCGGAGGTAAGATCTCATTATAACTAACAAAACGAGCTCAAACTCGGCACACCTAGTTCTACTCGTCGAGGAGTTCTAGTAGCAGTCACCGAAGTACACCTTCAGGTCACTCCATCAAGTCCAGAGGTAAGATCTCATCATAACTAACAAAGCAAGCCCAAACTCGGCACACCTAGTTCTACTCGTCGAGGAGTTCCAGTAGCAGTCACCGACGTACACCTTCAGGTCATTCCATCTAGTCCGGAGGTAAGGTCTCCTCATAACTAACAAAACGAGCCCAAACTCGGCACACCTAGTTCTACTCATCGAGGAGTTCCAGTAGCAGTCACTGAAGTACACCTTCAGGTCACTTCATCTAGTCCGGAGGTAAGATCTCATCATAACTAACAAAACGAGCCCAAACTCGGCACACCTCGTTCTACTCATCGAGGAGTTCCAGTAGCAGTCACCGAAGTACACCTTCAGGTCACTGCATCAAGTCCGGAGGTTAGTAAAAATATAAAGAACATTTATTTTTCATTAGATAAAAAAACAATTTTCCAAAGTATCAAAATTAGTTCACTTCGCTACTATTCCCGCAGCTAACCGAGCGTACACTTGTGTGTGTGACCCGTGTCGACGTAGTAGTTCGATTCTATACCTATCAATTTTGCAAACGCGTCCTTAACGCTACAAAAAAGAGCTTAAAAATCTCTATACTGTGCTACTGTAGCTAACGGTAGGTACTATTAAAAACCTATACTTTCAAAATCTATGGATTATTGGATGAATTATAGTTCCTAAATACACTTTAGACGGGTTTATAAGTTTGTGTTTGGAAAATGTTTGTTCAATCGTGACGTAAGAGCTGTTACAACTTTTTCCACCATAATCCTCAGCTGTCGCTAAACTTTAATCATTTTGAACCACAGTCAGAACATTAAAGTTTGGAAACTGCGAGTCTAAATTTATTTGTTATTGTTTGCAATTATAATGTAAAAATAGGCAATAGTGTAGCAGTTTTAGTTCCGGTTTGTTTTGTTCCCACTGTTAGGCCACTTTGTATCTTTATTAGTTCTTACAGACCACTACTTGTTGTGGTCGTGATAACCCCAGTGGTTAAGGCCTCACCTGTCATGCACGAAGCTGTGAATTCAAATCCAGAATGCGATTTTTTCAATTCATATGTACTTCCTGACTTTATTTTGAATATTACTGACATCAGCGAAGGAAAACATCGTGAGAAAACCTGAACTTTTGTAGTTAATATAAGTCTGAAATCGCCTACCCGTCTTGAGCCAGCGTGGTGATCAATGTTCGTGCCTTCTCTGTATGTGAAGAGGCCTTTACCCTGCAGTGGGACAGTAACAGGCTGGTATTATTTATATAATATAATAAATAATAATATGTTATGTATAATACAGACTTTACTAACTAATAAAGTCTGAAATCGCCACCCTCTCTTGAGCAAACCTGGTGACCAATGCTCGTGCCTGCTTTGTATGAGAAGAGGCCTTTTCAGGGCGACGGCCTCTTCATATATAAGCCACGGCGTCCCACTTCTGAGTGGGATAATAATAGGCTGGTATTATAACCACTACTTGCAATCATGGCGATGCACACTCGAAAAACTCATGGTACCATTGCAGTTTTATTATTTACTCAGGCTAGCGTTAGAATATTGCGTTTTGGATTTTCTTTGTTTAGTAGATAACAACCTGAAATTGGAAATCAATATTATTTTCGTTGAGTTTAGAACAGTGCACTTCTAAATATATATATTTTCCATGGATTTATAAGAACTTGTTCTTAATTACAATCTAGCCCAATAAGCAATTTAAATGTAACTTATTATTTTACGTGACAAAATATATTATATCCAAGAATAGTGTAAATTTTCACTTTTACACAATTAAGAAGCACTTTCTTAGGTTCCGATAATTGATAAAACAAAAAGTCAATAAATGGGATATAGTTTTTGTTTATATGTAGTAGCTCATGTTCCTCGCCTAGCCGATACTGTAGCGAAATCCTAACTCACTAACGATGTTCAACCCATCCGATACATTATTTACCTTATAAAGCGTAGTTAGATGCTATTCAAAGGCGCGTTCCGAAGTTCGCGAGAAAACGGTCTAGCGCGGATCATTTACTCCCAAAGTAGCCTTGTGAAATGAGGTGTGAAACGTTACTTGCCGGTTGTTATCGTAGTGATAAATAGGGAGAAATGTTTTTTCTTCTTTTGAAAGTTGGTGTGAAAATGTAGCTGATCTTATACTACAAAAAAAAAGTTTGCCTTGATCAGGATAAGTCTTGAGGAATATGTTTTTTTTTTTTGTGAGTTAACTAATGTATATTTTATTGCAAACCTGTAAATGCTCGGTATGCTGTATTCTGTATAGATTATCGAACATTTACGGGCTTGTCATGAAACAATACTAATGCATGAAAGAATTATAGCCACATTACCCCGACATGCTTTGTAACACCCAAGTGTGAGACAAAATGTTACGTTTAAATATGTATGTACGGTGACCATACAAACATGATGATCACTTTTAGAATATGTCACATTAAACTCGTCATTTGTCAATTGATGTCTTACTTGAAATTAAAGTCGCCATTCGCTACGTAAAATATGACGTTAGTATGTTAAAGGTATTCGTTATTTGACCATACATAGGTCTTTATATTTTACATCAAGTTCTTTTTATTTTTACTTGTTCTTATTAGCTTATCATCTACAGATATTATATTGTAATAAATTTACTTACGCGTAAAGGGGTGATTTGAATTTCAAATTAAATTGTCTCCTAGAGCAATTTATTTACACTTTCTTACTTAGAATATTCTGAAATGTTATGAGAGTATCGTCTATGAAAATGAATTGGTGCTGTTTCACCAATATTAGAGTGTTTTTGTGAAGGAAATAACAACAAAACAATATATATACAGTGTTCCAAGTGTACCAGCTCTGCTCTGCGTGCTGGTAGACTTGGAATAAACCTGTGTCTACGGTGGTCATCCACCGTAGACACAGGTTTTGTCGACGGAAGAATAGACAAAATGACAGATTGTGATTGTTTATCTGACATTTTGTCTATTCTTCCGTCGACAAAAGCCGTTTCTACGGTGGTCACGCTACGCGTGCTGTACCATTTTTGCCCTAAAGTCGACATACCTATATACCAACGTCGGCAAGCATACCTATAATTCATTAGTGTTAGCAAATACAGATATAATGCCGAATCGGAATCATAACAAATTATATAATCTCAATCATTTCGTGGCTCAAATTATCTTATCAGCCTATGTATTGACCTCCACATGACCGCTGCAAAAGCATAAGCATAATCCATACTAGCTGTTGCTTGTGACATCGTCTGCGACCTAGGGTGAATTTATATATGTTCTCCAGATCCCAGGCTTTATACTCGTATATTTGTCAAATTTGATAACGATCGAATTAGTGGTTTAGGAGTCAAAAAGACAGCCAGACAAACCGACAAAGTTACTTTCGTATATATATAGTATGGATACAAGAGTACGTCACTACAGAATGCAGAAGGTACAGCAAGATGGCCGCATCGACGCTGTACCCATTTGTCGTAAGCCCTTAAAAATTATCATAATTTCGTCCATTTGACACGGTTGACGTTAATAATACTAATGTAATCTTTACAAAAATAAACCATGTTCTGTACAGATGTTTTTGGAATTCTCGACACGACAGGTGTAACAAATCAGTCGTAGAAAAATTAGCCTTTTGACGAGATGCACCGTAGCTAATGCAGCAGATATTTTATGCTTTTTGGTGGTCTCAAAATCGAAATATTTACTTTAACATAATTCTACAAGGGCACTTATGAAACGTCAGAAACTAGGTCATCATCATCCATCATCATGCCAGCCGAAAGACGTCAACTGCTGGACGGTTCCGTGCTTCCCGAATCCAGCGGATTCCTGCGGCATTCACAAAGTCATCGGTCCACCTTGAGGGGGGCTTTCCAACGCTACGTCTTCCGGTACGCGGTCGCCACTCTAGAAGAAGCTAGGTGTAAGGTTCCAATTTGACGTTTCCTATGGAGAAGAGCCGGCAAGAAACTACACCGTTACTCTTTTAAAAATAATTGGCTTTTACAATATTTACAAATAACAGTGTTAATAGCTATGGGAGGACAGTGTAGGCCTGTCAACAAGTACCAGGCACTTGACAAAATAGAAAATGAAAGAAAGAAAGATAAAGTATTTATTGAGACTCGCACAGGAAATCACACATTAAACTAAAAACACACTAATCATAAATAAAAACAATAAAAAACAAAGCAACATTAAAATTTAAAGAAGGAAGTCCTGTACGAGACCAAAAGGCTCCTATCTCAGCATGACGCTGTTACATTAAAAATAAAAAACTTTTCTTTCCTAAATCTCCTTTTAATTATATTTAAACTTTTCTTTTTGCCACATTACCAGCTAGGCTGTCAGTTAACAACCTCGTATCGCCCACAGCGACAAAAATAACATCCTTCAGATCGTTGACATCTTTCACTTATTGATTTCCTGCTTGCCTGGGAGGAAACACAGAAAACCTTATTATTCCATTAAAGATCAGCGTGAAAATGTTACACGATGAAAATATCTGAAAACTCATGAAAATGTTTTATTTGAAAATAACAACACTGGGAACAATGTTGGGATAGACAGAGGTGCTACACCATTATTTCATCATGTTTGTTTTATGTAAGTCATGGGGAAATCTTTTCAGTCAGTTTAAAAAACTGTAACCTGACTGCGGAAAAATTAAAGTGATCTAAAAAGTACGAAACAAGAAAATATAGTAATCAGACAGAAATCAAGACTTAGGTACAAAAATGGTAAACCCGCGGTCACTTGTATACCATGTGGAGGCCAAGAACAACTACAAAATTATAATGGCATACAACGACGGCTATCTATTGATACCTCATTCATCAAAATCGGGTCAGTAGTTTAGGCGCTATGGTGAAACACACGTAAATACAAACATACATACATATATAGACTGCTAAAATCATAACCCTCCTTTTTAGCTTTGCCGTAGTCGGGTAAAAACGCCACAAATTCAGACTTGGGCTTAGTTTTTCAAAATACGTCAATGTTTCAATAACAGTACATATGAATTAAGTGGGTGTACTATAAGTAGGTACATATCTCGGCTCGAGGCTACACGATAACAGCCGCACTGGTCGATCAAAGGCTAATCTACACTTGCCGCGGTCGGTTTGAAGATGGGTGACCATCCAATACATATCGAAACCACTCCGAGCCTCGGAAAACACGTCAAGCCATCATTAGTAGATCTTTGACAGTTGTTACGGGTAGTCAGAAGCGCAAAAGTCTGACGACCAGTCTTAAAAGATAAAAGACAAAAAAATATAAAAGATATTTTATTTTGCAAATATGGGTACAGTACACGGTGTTATAAGGAATAGATTCAGCCATATTTACTCTCTAAAACGAATCTACAAAATTTTAACAAACAGAGCAAAAAAAACAACACAAACCTAAACATTATTCTAATTTTGAAACATTACAAACTAAGTTACAAATTTTTTTTCACTTAGAAATTCTGTTACGCTATCTATCTTAACTAGGGGTACCGTGTTACACAGTAACTGGGTTGTGGAGGTCAGATAAGAAGTCGCTCTATGTAAAATACTTGTATTCAGCTGCACTCGGATAGACTAGGCAGATTGTGTTAAAGTAAACGCAGTGGAATTAGGTTTTTTACAAAATATAATATACCTATTGCGTGCGATATCAAAGGTACATAACAGTCAAGTGTTAGCCTAGTGGTGTGACCGTTGGACTGCCAAGTCATAGGTCTCGAGTTCGAACCCAAGACACGCCTCTCACGTTTCGGATTCATGTGCGTATTGTATAATTATCACTTGCTTCAAAAACGGTGAAGGAAAACATCGTGAGGAAACCGTTATGCCTGAGAGATATTTCTCGACGACATGTGAAGCCAAATCAGACGCCCATGGGCGGCTTTAAAACTCTGACAGCAGGTTAGTCACTAACCACAGGAAAAGAAGAAAAGTCAAGTGTTGCCTAGCAACCACAGAATGCAGTTTGTTATTTGCTCTGAGTCTTGCGGTGAGTGTAGTATCTATGGTTGTGTGGGTAACTACTCTGTATTCACATATGAAGTGATACAGACCACTGAAAATCAGCGCTGTGCTGTGGGCCCCCATAGCACAGCATCATGCTGAGTGGAAGCCTTCTTGTCACAGTCATGACGTGCCAGCAGCTGCCGACTGTTTCTGTTTTGTGCTCGTTATTGTATTGTTATTGTTTTGTTATCTACTCGAGTTTCTTTTTTTTTTTTATGCACGTGTTTCTGTGACAAATAAACTTATTTTTCTTTAAGTGTTTGCCTACATAGCCTAGGTCTTAGTCTTGGTCTTAGTTTTAACTTGGATTTATTTTTTATGATTATTTAAGCAAAGATTCGTGCAAAATCCACAAGAACCTACTGCCGACAAATTGCCTTGCAGTTTGGCAGGTGTTGTGTAAAAATAAAATATTGTAACATTACGGATTAACTAAACATAAAGAAAAAAAAAAATACTCATCTTTTCTATAGACTAAAAGCTCCTTCGTGTTAACTTACTTCCCATTTCACCCCGTTACACGTATTTTAGGGGCAAACCGTAACGTGAAAAATGATGTGGCGTGCAAATAAAAATTAACTAAAACCTCCGACGAATTTCCTTGATGAATGTTTGTACTTAATTTTAGTGTGCAGTAACTTATTCTGGTTAATTTATTAATAAAAGCTACTTCCTTGAAAATAATTCATAATGAAAAGAATTAATGTTGGTATAGAGACGGTACGAAATTTTTTTGGGACTCACTAGCAAAACTTTGTTTATGGCAGCTTAGGCAGTTACCTTCAAAGTTCTGCTGACTACATCGCCAGCGTATAAATCATTACAACACGGCATAAACTCAAAAGTTATCTGAGACAAAACATTTTATGAATGTAAAGTTGTTATTTATGAATCTACAGTTCACATAAATAACAACTTATACCTAATAATAATAATAATAATATATTCTTTAATTCGGACTACACATACAAGTACACACAATCCATATAGTGTTAGTAACAATGACTTAAAAAAAAAAAAAAAAAAAATATGTTAGTAAACTTTTACAAACTAAAAACAATTAAAATTGACGTGGCCCAACACAGGTTGGCACATGCCTCCGTACCCAGTGCCTTATAAAGGGACTATCAACTTTGTCTAATAATGTTTTCAGGATGCTGTTGGAGCTTCCGCGCAACCTACCCATTATTGACGCTGTTCTCTTTCTTATAATGGCATGAAAGTCGTCAACACGGGCTTCCGCGAACATCTGCGAAGCGCTGCAGAAGCGCGGAAGCCCCATCAACATCCTGAACCCATTATTATACTGTACGCGCAGGACGTTGTAGGCTGTCTGCGTATATTTCACCCACAAGCTGCACGTGTAGAAGGTTTGGCAGTACGCCTTGAAAAGCGAGACTTTAACATCCCCACTACAACATAATATCCCTAATACATTAATAAAATAAAAACATAATTTATGAACCTAACTAAAACTATTAACTAACATAAATAAGGTAAAAGTTATCTTGTATATTGTTTTGTTTGAGCCATTTATGAGAAGAATGACATTTTACGGAATATGAAAAAATCTTATGCATTAATTGATAATTAATCAGGAATAATAATTCAAAAACCAAGAACAATCAACCCATTAACCGTAAACACATCAAGTATGTCAAACGTCTCATTTACTAAATTATCTATTTAACTACCGTTCGAACTGAAAATAAATATTGTGCCGCCAAGGCTAACCGTAGATCGTTATTAATTGAATACGACACCTAACGTCTGCGCCAGCGCACCGACTTACCTAACACTAATGACACATGCCGCAAATGATCAAAGATTAATATTGATGTTTTATTGATTAAATTGTTAAATGTTTTATGCCTAATAAAGTTGTAACTCGTAGAAGCATGGTCTGTGGTCGACTGGATTAGTGTAATCATTTGCAACTTATACGTATTTTATGGGCTTTAATTTTTATTTACGTCAGTGTAACATTTTCCAGCCATTTTTAGGGTTCCGTACCTCATAAGGTAAAACCGGAACCCTTAGAGGATCACTTCGTTTTCCGAGTGTCTGTCAGTTTGTCAAAACCGTTTTTCGCAGGAATGCGTGGAGGTATCAAGTTGAAATTTATATGAAATACGTAGGTCTACGGTCACTTGGAGCTCTAAAAAACTTTTTACAAAGAAAAAACAACCAACTTCCGAAAAAAAACACTACAAAGTGAAAAATAACTTTAATTTCGGAAGTCGGTGCCTTTGGTTTTGAATGTTCCTTTTTTGCCACCGACTTCCGAAATTAAAGGTTATTTTTCACTTTGTAGTGTTTTTTTTCGGAAGTCAGTTGTTTTTTTTTTTGTAAAAAGTTTTTATTTTTCACTTTTTCGTTGTGGTTCCTACCCCACACAAAGCTCGAATACCAGTACCTGCTATATAAATTAACAGTGACAGGAACTTATCATATCATCCATGTAGACTAAGTGGAAAAAATACGTATTATTGAAGCTTAATCAAAAACTATCCAAGCAAATTTAATAAAATTGAAATGGGACCAATCCGGGAGCATACCCTTTCATACAAAAAATAATTTTCAAAATCGGTCCACAATTGACGGAGAAATCGACGCACATACATAAAAAAAAAAAAAAAAACATACATACGCGACGAACATATAACCTCCTCCTTTTTGGAAGTCGGTTAAAAATATCAAACTTCAAGTTAACGCCATAAAAAATACGGCCATTTATACGACATATTTTGATACTTGCAAGTAAATCAAATTACATGGTAGTCTGTGTAATGTTTTTTTTTTTTTTTTTTTTTTCTAATGTATTTTATATAAAAATATTAGCTTTCTGCACTCGTTCTCCATATAAACTTTAACTGTGCCAAATTTCATACTCCTCCGTCCGCGTAATTTTCGTAAAAAGGGGTACAAAGTTTTTGCTTCACGTATTAATATAATAATTATAAGCCGGTGTTGTCCTACTTACTGCAGGGCAAAGGCATCCCTTCCCTCTTTCCACTTTTCCTGGTCTACTGCGACTGCGGGCCAATCCTATAAGGAGTCCAGCTCCAGAGAGTTAGGATATAAAATTATTTTTATCTCGTGAGGAAACCGGAATGCCAGTGAGATATTTTTCGACGGCATATTAAGCCAAGTCAGTGGCCCATGGGCGGGTTTAAAACTCTGACAGCAGGTTAGTCACTAACAACACGAGAAAGAAGATCTCGATATACCCACGGGGTCGATACGTATGCGGGTGAAACCACAGCTAGTTTAAAAATAAAATTTTCCTTTTCACTTCGACGCTCCGAGAGTCACTGAAAAGTCTAGTGCATGAATTAACTCAACGTTTTTCAGGCTGAAAAATTTAATTTTACCTGTAAACTTGGTTAAAGTAAAACAATAGTTAGCACGTTTAACCGTAATGAAGCAAAATTAAGCAGAACTTCAGCTGTATGCGCGAAAGAGCACTTTAAAATATAACCGTGAAGTAATAATTACTTTAATTCACTTCACGTAGCTCTAACAAATCTCGGAATTAAGTACTAAATTGTGTTTCAGTGACGTAACAACATTCAGCGGAAGCAAAACAGCACGGTTCGGTAATTTTAACAATCGACTTTAAAAATAATGTTATCGTAAACACTGTAGACTATCAAATTGAACGGTCTAAAAGTGCCTCTGCGCATGGCGATAATTTGGAGGTGCAATTCCGGAAAACAACATGGCTTCTAAGACACATTTTTCTTTCCTAGACTAGAAGCTAAACCTTCGACTTTAAAATTGTCTCACTGTTGTAAAACTTAACACTCTACATTGTACTATTTGGTTTTATGTACTAAATGAAAAAATATTATAAATGCGAAAGTAAGTTTGTTTATTACGCTTTCGCACTAAACCGGCTGAACGGTTTTGGATGAATTTAGGATAAGATACTATACTGTTTATCCCGATATTCCCACGGGATCGAGACTTATCTCTGTACTTCTGTGAACTGAAGTATGAAAAAGGTGAAGCGATGGCTGGCCCGGCCTGCTGGCTCGCTCGCTAGTTGGCGGTATGGCCTGCGCTTTAGGCGTGTGAAACCGCGAGGCGCAGCTAGTTATTATACAATTTATGGTGTAGGTACGGAGCACTGCGAATTCAATACTGCTACAAACCTTTGTGACGCAGTCGCTAATTAATTCAAACCCCTAGCCACCGTGAGGTTAAGTTTCAGAAAAACCTGCCTTATTACAACCTGATAACTTCTAAGGAAAATATATACAGCTCCTATTATTTACTACTCTACTGAGCTATGGAAAATTGCCACATCAAACGCTTGGTAAAATATTTTTATGTAATTAAAAGGAATGGCTCCCGGAATTTGTGCGCCTGCTAAAATTTCGTGGATTTCAGAATTATAAAGCCTTTTGGTGTTGTGGTCCCTGCAAACATTCTGTCATGAAAATACATGCCATGCTCTGATAAACTTGCTTAACTAGGTACAATGATTGACGTACGCGTAAATATGTAACATAAAATACGCCTTGTTTTCCCGAAGGGTTATGCAGAAGTGTAACCATAGTAGATGCACTCAAATATGTAACATTAATACATATATCAAGCCCCCCGAAGTAAAATAGTAGACCCACATTTCACCAGATATGTTTTAGTTCTATGTAATAGGGGACGGGCCTCTTGCCATCAACCGGGCACAAATCCAGACTCCGGGCTACTAAGTAATTCCAGATGGAAAAACCCAATTTTCCCGACCTGGGAATCGGAATTTAAATTTAATGTTTTAAAAAATATTTCCCTTTGCAAGCCCCATTTACACGACACAATTTTCTTGCCTATGGCATAAATAAAATTCCAGAAATAATGACTTGCATCATCTGAACACTGTTTAGACGGTGCAACTTTTATTTAACTTAAGTTATAATACTTGTATCTTCTTATCTAGCTTCTACTTATGTTATTTGCCACATGTAAATGGCAGGCTTTATGCTACATATATGTATACAATGTAATGGGTCTCGATTCTGCTTACAGAATCAATAGGTATTATAATTCTATGCCTAAATACCCGTCTATAGACTACCTGATCTTGTGCGACGTCATTTTAAATTACATTCGTATAGCGAGCTGTTAGATACATGCTATTGCACTATTAAGTGAACCGGTTTTGAAATAATATACATTTGCTACTCAGCCGCACTGTGTATCTGTTGTCTTTCGATTGAATTTCGTTGAAATAAATGTTTCTAATTAGAACAATTTGTTTTTTTGGCTCGTTTGTTAAACGGAGACCTTATAAAAATTTTTTTTTTGTAGTTTATTCCAACTTTATTTATTTTTTGATAATGTGTATGCTCTTGAGACAAAGAATTCTCTGGCGTCTTCCATCTTCTAGAATCAATTTAGCTAGTCTTAGTTTGATAACTGTTTATCGGACTGAGATTTGTTATATTGTGTCTTAAACTAACTCAGAGTAAGTGCAATATCAACTGTGTTCGGCGAATGATTTACCCGTCCTTTTAAGTTTTTGATTTACCGAAGATCTTGGCGAATTATTATATTTATTTTTATTTTACGGATGAAATACTCCCGACACTAACTATAGAAGAACCAATAGCCTTTTGAATAAATAAAAATATCATTATTAAAACTCCATTCTTTATAGCTAGACCAACAAAAATAAAACTCTTTAAAGTAAAGTTATGCGCTTCATACATTTAATTTCCGTATCAAAAGGTTATCGCTAGAAAGCAACATTACAAGTACCGGTGCGATTCCATTCCAAAAACACCATTTGTCTTCCTAATGCTCAAGAGATATAATCTACACTCGTATAGCCTCGTAACATATACAATCAATATACTGTTTGTGCCACTCACTGACTATACTATGTTCATTTCATGATGATTTGCATGACAACAAGTTTTGGAAGGACTTTTATTGAGCGTACCGTTAAGGAGTAAAACTTTTGGCCAGAGTCGGTGTTTTCTATAAGCTATAACTAAGGAATCTTTATTAGTCACGAAATTGTATGTTGCGTCTAGGTAAGCGTGCACTGTGTGCACTATCGTCGACCGTATCCATATAAATATAACCGCATCTTTTAACTACACGTAATAGAATAGTGGTCAAACCTATTGTATCCTAAAAGATTCAATATTGAAGTACACACCTATGGATTTATATCTAAGCTAAAAAATTGGCATTTGTCAGATAGATCATTGTAAAATGAACAGAGTATAACAACTTTTCATCGTAGCAAAACATTTAATATTTAACTTTCACGCGTCTTATATCCGTTTATCTTTGATGCAATGTCATTAAATCGACAACAACTGGTTCTACGCTGTGTTTATAACATGATTTAGTTATGGGATTGCAGCAATCTAAAATTGAGTACCTACCTTCACAAAATGGTAGGTACTCAATTTTAGATTGGATTGATGGACAATTTAGGTACTGGTAAGTATTTGGAAAAATAGAATAAAACGTTGCTTTATTCAGGTGAAATGGAGTCGCTAAGTTGATTTAACTTTCTTTAGATCAGAGAGCTTTCAGCTTAGCTTGCGATATTATGCAGGTTACGTGTAATATCCAAACCATTTTAATAATCATTACTATGAAACATTTAGGTACTGCCATTTTTGAAATGTTGAGATGTAGAAGGAGGTTCAGAGTTAATTTCCCTTTATTTTGTAGATATAATCATTTTTTTTTATCACGGAGCCACAAGTCACTTCACCTCAAATCTTTTTTATTCACCATCCTCGATTCTAATGCCCTAAATGGAAATCAGTAACATCCAGCGTTCCAATTTCGAAACTCAATATCCGTTAATCTTTGGCGACCATTAAACGTTAACCCGACTATTTTAAGTGTCGGGTAATATGGACCAATGACGTCGGATCTAATAAGGGACGCAATTTTACAGCGTAATGGTCCAATTGACCGAAAGCCGCGCCTACCATTGCACACATAGGTACATATATAAAAGCTTACAAGTAGAGGTGACGAAAAGTTTAGAATCCACGCGTACAACAATAATGTACTGTCCAAATTATTCTGTTCTGACTAGTGATGTGTGACTATAGTTCAAAGTGAGCGACTCTTTATTAGTTTCGACCTTCCTTATTATGCCTTTTTTCAGTTTAGCTTTAGGTTATTTCTAAAGAAATATTATTACACTCAAACTAATCAATACTTATTATAAATTAAAGTCGCTTTTCGTGTCTGCTGTATGACCGCGTTGTTTTACTAAACTCTGCAATGGATTTTGATGCGGTTTTCATCTTCGTTTAGAGAATTTATTCCGCAACGTTTAGGTGTATAAAACATTAATATAACTAATATATGTTATACTCGTATATTAAATAAATCTCAATGTTTTGTCAAGTCGTAAAAACCGTGCGAAGAAGGATAAAAAAAAACTTAGAACCACTCTAACCTAATAAGCGATTGAATAGACGCAAAATGTATAAATAACCAATTCCTTCTCGCAACCCATGGAAAAAACGGGACAATTAAAAAGCAATACGGCTAAGTAAGAAAGTAATATGACCTGATGGAATCGCCAATCAACTAATGCATTTACCGACAGCTCGCCTGGATGACGTAAAACGTTTTATAAATGACCCTTTACTCTAATAAGGCCTGTACGTCTAATAAGGCCCACACGGGTGTGTTTCGACGTGTATGTGTCTATTTTATCTTACCTATTTTTTGTGGGAAAACCAAACAAATAAAATCACGCCTGTGTAATTCCCCGAAGGGCTAGGCAGAGGTGAACTTTCGTGTGTTCACCCACATTTTTCAGTTATGTTTAAGTCCCATAAAATACAATAGACGACGTATATTTAGTAACCTAATCCGCTTAACTGTTCTTAAAGAGCCATAAAGAACCCTGAAAGAAATCGAAACGTGTTTCACCTCTCAACGAGGCATCCTCAGAGCAGTGTGAGCCACATCGTTTTTATTTTATTTTTGAATGGCGTTTCGCCGTTGACCTCTGAGGAGGTCGTAGCTGCTTAACCGGACTTTCCTGTGGCTGCCTTAAGCTTCTACACTTAAAGCCTCCAGCCAGGGGTAAAGCCACATCGCCCGACAACCCCACTTATATAGGATTACTGCTCGGCCCACCTCGGCTAGGCAACGACGATACAACACGACGACGACGTCAACACGTCGTGACTGGGTTCGCAACAAGTCAATCGTCATCTTGAGGATGCCTCGTTGAGAGATGAAATATGTGTCGATTTCTTACAGGGTTCTTTATGAGTCTTTAAGAATAGTTAAGCGGATTAGGTTACTAAATATACGTCGTGTCTTGTATTGTATTTTATGATGGATTTCCGCAAAGTCACGCCTAAGTCAATTAACTTGGGGGGGCGAGCCTATTGCCATCAACCGGTTAGTAATCTAGCCTCAGGGCTTCTACTAAGAAATTCCAGATAGAAAACCCAATAACACTGCCCGACCCGGGAATCGAACTCACGACCTCATGTTCAGCAATAGCGCAGGTCACAAATAACAGGTCATAAATAACTGCATGAATTTAAACTAAACAAGATAGATAGTAGCTAATTTAATTCTTTAGAAAAACGTTGCATATTTATTAACATCAGAGCAGGTACAGCAGTGCGTCAGTTTTTAAATTAATCCCCTTTGGATCGCGGTTTAATCCGGCCAGCTTAGTTGCATGTTATGTGTGTCACATCAACATGCCCATGTCATCATACTGTGTGCGTCTACCTTTATTTGCTAAAGCGCTAGGATTATTGTGTGAGTTTTTAATCGGTAGAATGTTTTTGTAAGTACGTAAGTAAGTACGTTAGTAAGTAAGTACGTAAGTAAGTACGTACGTAAGTAAGTACGTAAGTAAGTACGTAAGTAAGTACGTAAGTAAGTACGTTCGAACGTATTTTTAATGAATAAATTATGGTTGTAACCACCGTTATGTCGACTAACAGACAAAAATACATGTTGCGCCGACCTCAAATAAAGTGGCATAAGGGCAGAATGGTGATGAAATTATGTTTGTTCTTGTTTTCCTGAAAAATAAGTCGGCCCTTTAAAGTATCTACAAAGTTAAAGATAGATGACAAGCACGAAGCGAAAACTTGACGGAATAATTTCATTAAGTACCTACCTACAACAAAAATTCTAAATTTTCAACAAAATTCTAAAGTGATTGGATTTACAAAGTTTGCATGACATTCGTAAATGATGGGAAAACTAATTAATAAAATAAGATTTTTAACTTTGCTAATCATGAAATCGGTCATCGCGAGAAAACTTACAATCTAAACTTGAAACTTGCTATTTCTTAAGAACGGTAAAAGTTGACCCGAGACGGCACTAACTTGTCTAGTTATACAAGAAGTACCGACAAAACTTGTACCTACAAGTATTTCTAATGGAGCTTTCACACTTTACCAATTCATGCTTAACATATTTCTAAATGCGAGACCGACCATCCGGATCGACTCCCCACTAGCGTGTATGTCAAAACACTTGGGGGTCCAATGTGTTGAGAGTGTTCACCGATCCGTGATTTAACTTTGACAAATGCCGCCGCCGGAAGAACTCGTAAATCAATCAACATGTAAAGCACAATTATGTTTTCTTTTTGTTTTGCAGGGTTGTACTCAGTCGTGTCTATTTTGTTCCAGTTTATCAATGTGTATTATAAAATCTTGACTTTAACCGTTTTGTATAATATGATGTCCTATTCAAAAGAGCCGGGTGATCTGTAACTCAGGACCCTCCGACCTCAGATCATTCTTTTCTATTTTGTGAATGTGAGAACGCTGTAGGCTTAATGGACTGTAGGATCATCTTCTCTTTTGTTAAGTACCAGGTACTTGTTGAAAGATCTACTCTGTCCTCCCATACCTATTAATACTGTTATTTTAAAATATTGTAAAAGGCCAATTATTTGTTTAAAGAGTAACCGTGGAGTTTCTTGCCGACTCTTCTCCATTGGAACCGTGCACTTAGCTTCTGACGTTTCATAAGTGCCCATATAGGTTTATGTGAAATAAAATATTGTGAATTTGAATTCAGAAATATTTTTCTATTTAAGAATGTGCATTTTATTATACGAGTATATAGTCCTCCTTATCGATTTCGATAGCGGCGACCCTTTGAAATTATTATTATTTCCTAGCCTGTGCCATAATGTGACTCGCCAGACCGAATTTTGTTTTTAATAAAGGATCACAACTAATGCAATAGAGTTGGCCGGCAGAGTTAAAGGTTTATGTGTATAGGAGGGCTTAGGTCTCTCTTTACGTATTTTATTAACCAGTACATGTAATTTAAATTATGATGTTGAGATAAATTAAATATATTTATGATCCTGATATTTAAAAAAAATCTCCAACAAAGGATTGACTCAAAATACTGAAAGAAGTTACGTGTTACCTAAGTAGATATTTTAAAAGATCTACATTTAATCACTACCGATCAATTAAAACCAAATAGACCTTTTACTGCACACGCCATACGAAACCGATCACAAAAACAAATACTAAAAATACACATCCATTCATACATAAACATTTATCTAGCATATAACGAGCTACGTAGCAGTCAAACTAGTTTGCAATGGGCGTTAAAACTCACGCATCGGCGATCAAAAGTGTATTGGGTTTCGTAAATAGAGCAATATTGCTTACTATAATGAGTTCAAAATGTTTTCCGTTTATGACATCTAGAACTTGAGTAGTGAATGGACTGGTTTGGGATGTCAAAATTCATTCATCGGCTCTATCTATATTTTCTTAATAACTGTCATGTGTATCGGAATTTAATTGCATGCTGTAGGCGGATCCTATGCCCAATCTACCCCTATCTTGCCCATGAGTAAGATGACACCGCGTAGTATTTTTTGCATTTACCCGTAGTGTCAATTTTATGAACGTTTTGAACTTGATATCAGATATATATCTAGACACCAAAAGCTTACGATCATAAACAGAGAAGGTGTTAACGAAACTTCTGCAGTTAGGTCATAAATCTGAAACGAGCTTATCTTTCTCTCAATCATCACCCACTAAAATTCAATATCGCATCGTACAGAAATTATTTTGGCACAATTTTCTCATTAAATCGCTTATCAAAATACATTTCATACAAAAATAACCTCTATACTGTGTACGTACGTTTTGTATTGCGCAGAGAGCCGGCGGTCTATTTATATGAGCCGATTGTGTTCGATATTATGACAGCCGATGTCAAACGATAGAGGGGGTGTGAACTGTGTACCGCGTACACATGTCCGCATGTAGGTACAAGCTCTAGTATTCTTGTCGATAAAATGAATGTCATCGGTGCAATATAAACATGAGTTCCGGAAATTGAGAACAATAATTAAGAGAAAAAATATTAGGTTAACTGAATTAGGATAACAAAGTTAGAGAGCAGAGGAGAAGAGGTTAAAAGTAAAATCAATAAATAGGAGTGAGAGTTCAATATAGTCTGGTTGGATGAGCGACTTAATGAGGTCTTAGATTAGATACCCTGCTAAGTTAATTCGATTTAATGCCAAGTACAACATTAACAAGAATATTGGTTACACAGCTGTTACAAACACTCTACGTTTTAACTATCATGCAGAGCATAAACGTGAGCTAACACAAACACGAATTTAAACGAACTCCCGTCAAATTAATTTCTCAAAGCGAAACCAACTAGCTTTTTAAAGCAAATTCATCCTTTGATATACTGAATATAATTTTGGAAATCTCGTCAGTAAACGGAACGGTCCAAACAAACTGAGGAACGGTGCAAACTGTTCAAATTGTCAATCTAGCGCGGTCTGCAGCGACCTAAAATCAAGCGGAAAATGTCAACAAAAGGTCACGTGCTGCCTCAAACAACGGTTTGCGGTATGCCGTTCTCCAATGAGGATAGATTTGGTCTTTGGTTTTGGCAGGGAGAACGGTGATTTCTGTTTTAAAAAGATTATTGGCTAAATTGAGGTGTATTTTCTACTGTAAAATACTATCAAGCTTATAAATTCGTCTAATTAAGTATTTCTATTGATAGCTTATTTAAAACTCAAAAAGAATCTGCTGAAGTTCGTTAAAACAATTAAATTTTTCATTCTTTTTTACCCTAGACGCAAAAAGAGGGTGTTATAAGTTTGTGTGTCTGTCTGTGGCGCCGTAGCTCTTAAACGGATGAACCGATTTGAATAAGGTTTTTATTTGAAAGCAGGTTTTCTAGCGATGGTTCTTAGACATGTTTTATCAAAATCGGTTCAGCCGTTTCAAGATTATATGATCAGCAGTTATTATGATTATATTGATTATCAGCTCTTTTCTAGTTTATGAATGAATGTGAGTGTCTTCCACAGGTCTGATCGATTTAAAATTTGGCATTCTGTTACGAGTACTTCAATGATATTAGAAGAACATAGTAACCTTGAACTGATGCTGCAGCATCACCTAGAATTTGCAGGACACCCAACTCCCTTACCAACTTACAGCACTGGTATCGTGTTTGGGCTCATTGGAATGGTCTCTATGAATTGGTTATAGATAGATGATCAACACAGGATCTGGTGATGGAGTAGGAAAGAGAAATGAGGAAATGTTTGTGTCAGGGGTCTTTTTTTATTTCACTTGTTAAATAAAATTCCATAAAAGAAAATTCTTCAAAATCTTGTTGATTTTACCAATATTAGGCTGTTATTGTATTTCACACCAGATTGATTTGATTTTAAACAAATTACATTTCAAGATAATTATACTCGTACTTACAAATACTTATTGACTTGATTACACACAGGTACCTCCTTATGTACAGCTTTTGAATTTGAATATCAACAAGAACGACAGTGACTGATTATTCGTGTCAATATTAAATAGTATTAATATTGACGAGCGAAAATAGATAGTATTAATTTAATCGAGTCCATCTTAAACCAAATCTAGATCTGCAAAGGAACCAGTCTCCCCAACTTTCCTTTGATTGCGTTCATTAATTTAATTAAGCTTGTTAAGAAATATATACCTTCATAAAGCATTGCTGGTAAAGGCATCCATAATATTTTATTATAAAAAAGTATTTCGGCTGTTATTACAGATGTTGGACTTCATTCTTTTCATGGCTCGTTTCCAATCATACGTCATTTCATATTAAATAAAGGTGAAACATTAAGCCCGGTGTGCAAGGCGATTCTTTTTCGTGACTAGTTTTTTTCGCGCGCTGTATTTTCATCACTCTACTTAGCGCCGAGAATTGGAAATTTATCAGTGTTTTTTTTCGACGCGCTACGATGCACTCTGTTAGAAAATCCAGCGTACGATAAAATCCCGCTGCGATATTTTTACGTCCGTGCGTATCCTGGGCACGATCGGTGAGTATGTTCACCGTTTTGTTAAAGAACATCATAAGTTGTGGTTACAAAAAGATTTTTTGTTTTAACTTGTCAATTGGAGCTCGTGGCTAAGTAAGAACAGCCGCACAGGTCGATCCATCCGGTTAAGCTACGTTTTCCGGGGTTGGTCTGTGGATGGGTGACCGTCGTTACATACCGAAACTCCTCCGTGCCTCGGAAAGCACGTTAAGCCCTTGGTCCCGGCTGTCATTCGTGGATCTTTGACAGTCGTTACGGGTCGTTAGAAGCCCGAAAGTCTGACAACCAGTCTTACCAAGGGGTATTGTGTTACCCAGTTCAGTAACTGTTAAAATAACTGCCTATCTGACCTTCACAACCCAGTGGTTATGAAGGTCAGAGAGGCAGTTGCTCCATGTAAAATACTGGTATTCAGCTGCATCCTGTTAGACTGGAAGCCGACCCCAATATAGTTGGAAAAAGGCTACGCAGATTGATTGTTTTAACTTGTCAATTGATAGCGTGAGCTGTCATGTTCTAAACGACGATGTTAACACTTGAAGTGTCAGGCGCTTACCTACTTTCTTTTATTTTTGTTTGTGCCTATGTCAAAGATATTCTTGAAATTAGGTTGTGTGATTATTGACCGCGTTACCTATGGTTTTTTGTATAATAATGTGCTTTTTTCGAAACACTGCATTTATATCTTTTGCTTTTTTTGTTGTTGCTTTTTTATGTTTTTTTTTTACTTCTATCATTTTTATGTCTGTTTACTAGATGCTACTGGTGATAAGTTTTAATTAGCTTTATCGCTTAACATTTAATTTAAATGAATGATTTCAGTCTTCCTAAATATTATATTCAGTTCCGTAAAATAATAATCCAGTTGTTTTGTTCTATATAAGTTCGCCGACAAAGTTCCTA
This sequence comes from Agrochola macilenta, assembly GCA_916701695.1. Taxonomy (NCBI): domain Eukaryota; kingdom Metazoa; phylum Arthropoda; class Insecta; order Lepidoptera; family Noctuidae; genus Agrochola; species Agrochola macilenta. The sequence goes on along the minus strand of OU753559.1, from coordinate 4,916,508 downwards.
AAAGCAATCTTAAGAGTAACTTACAAAAGTTTATTCAATTAGAAGTTGTTTGTAAGTTCTTAAGAAATTTCTATCAAACTTTAAATAAAATAAGAGATATTTATTTTAAAATAAATACTAAGAAAAATTTTAATGTCCCTTTATTTAAAGTCGACAACTCATTATAAAAGATGACTTTAAAAACATGAATGAGACGAAAACTGTTAAAAATTTATATTCACTAGCATAAATTCACGATGACCTTGCAACCGAAACTGTCAAACAATTGACCGTAGCAACCGCATTGACAAAAACGCAAAATCGTATGCAAACGACGTCACACGTCAATCATTTGCATAAACCTATATTCTTCTCCGCGGATATGGTTAAATATGCACATACCAATCCACAAATGAGTATGTGCTTTATGACAGTGCGCACAATAGAGTCAAAACGATTTTGTCTGTTGGCGACAACAGTTTTGTCTTGGCAAGACAATTTTGTTGCGAGTGCCATTGTTACGAGTATCATAGATCAATAGTCTGCCTCCAGACAGTTTTGGCTCAGATATGCCCAGTCTTAGTATAGTCACAGTATAAATAAGTAACAGTATTATATCTTCATAGAAAACTGCTGAAACGATGCGCTTCGAAATCTCAGTGTATCAGTACGCAACAGTATCGAATGCGCGGCAGTTACTCATGGGTGCGGAAGGTTTATCTCTAGGTTATTATTTCCAGGTCACTGCCGAGATATAATACTGTTAATTTATTATACCGTGAGTCTTCAGTAGCATATCAGTACAAAATATAACTTCTTAACATACAATGTGTTGTTGCATTATGTTTGACATCATTTAGTAGCAATCTACCATTGTTATGTGACACATGATATTCGTCAAGCTTTGTGGTTTATTCTTAGGAACTGGCTTGACGGGTGTAGCCTTGCATCTATGTACTATGTAGATGGTATTATGTTTTGAAGCATTGTTAGTCCAACTTGAATCATGATTACCTTACTATCATCACGGGTAATTTTCTTTGAAGGAAAGCTTCTAACAGCATGTATCAGAAAGGTTAATCCAATGCAATACATTTAGGCATACATATTAAGGACTGAAGTATAATTATCTATATACTTGGTTTCCGTACGTTTTTCTTTCGGGTGACCACTGAAAATCAGCGCTGTGCTGTGGGTCTCCATGGCACAGCATTATGCTGAGTGGAAGCCTTCTTGTCACAGTCATGACGTGCCAGCAGCTGCCGACTGTTTCTGTTTTGTGCTCGTTATTGTATTGTTATTGTTTTGTTATCTACTCGAGTTTTTTTTATTTTTTTTATGCAAGTGTTTCTGTGACAAATAAACTTATGTTTCTTTCTTTCTCTTACTTTACATTTTCAAGGTGTTATTATAATTTTTTCAAACTCTTCTAAAACCATCACTGTTAGGCCGTTTGTGCACCACCACCGTTAATGTGACGTCAACAAGAACGAAATGATGGCGCCGAAGTAGCGATACATACATTGACGATGGCTGCGTGTCTACAGCACGTCCGTCACCCGAGCCCCGGGATCTCGGCCCCCGAATTTTCGAGTATTTCGATGCAACCGCTAGAACTCGGTCCGTGATTGTTAAGGGCTGATGATATGCCGGCAATACAAAACAGATTTGTTCTTGTCCACACACTGCCGTCGCACTGGCCGGCGCCGTTCGCCTGGATTTTGTTTTGTCTATCATAACCATACTAAACCGCCGAGTTGGGTCGCAGTGGGAAAACGATCGCTGTCACTGAGACGTCACGTTCGATTGAATAATCTTTACGCTTACCACGTTACCTGTGTATATTCGTTCAATTGTAAGTCTATTAAAAATATTAATGACTCCAATCAAAACAGCTTTAACCATCAACAAAAAATATTTTCAGGATCGGAATTTATAGTGTGACCTTTAAAAACTTATTGAGCGAATGCAGTAAATTAAGTATCCAATTTTTAAACGACTCGGCTGCAATTAACGCGTTATGCTGAACTTCATCTGTGTATCATGAACTTGATTTATGGAATACTAGCATTTGCCCGCTGCTTCGCCTGCGTGGTGGTCGGAAACTATACCACGGAAACGTACTACCGGGATGAAAAGTATCTTTTGTCCTAACTAAGGTCATGGTCTACCCATGCGCCAAATTTCATACAAATCCGTTGAGCGGTTTTAGCGTGAAAGCGTAAAAATCAAACAAATAAAAAAAATATCTCTCACATTATTAGTTAGGATTTCTATAATCATTATTGTTCCATTGCAACCTTTTATTTTGAGTGAAATCTTTTAGGGAAATTCTGAAATGAAAGATGAATTAAATTTTGTTGTAAAATACATCGTTTTCCGGTGCGGATTGACATTGACGCGCGCTTCACGTAACTTTTGACTTTTTGTTTTTAATTTTCTGTTGCATATAATATTTTGAATGATTTAGTTGAGTAGGTGACGAGGATATCCATCAGGCCATAAAATGAGCCGCGTAAGTCACCTGACACACGCGGCCATATCGTCAATCTCCGTTGACTCACATGTATGTAAGTCAGGTGACTCTCATGAGAGTCAACGGGGCTTGACGGTTTGGGACGTTAGTGTCTCTCATCAGAGACGTCGGGGTTTACCAGGCTCACACTTATTCGATGGCTTTATGTGTATACGTGGTCTGAGAATGAGGATATGAAAGTATTGTTGGAATAGAAATAGCTGGACCAAGTTATGAAGAACAGATCTTCCTTAAACGAAGATGACGACGAATGAGTGAGAGACTCATCTATGAATTCTAAACAGACTTATTCCAAAATCGTAGATGTCCAAACGAAATTTGATGTTAATTAATCACGTTACCCTATTAGATTTAATTATTATAATAAGATCTCGATAATTATTCGCACATCACCAAAAATTCGGTCATAATTCCATTTAGGTTCGGTAATCAGGTTGTAGTTCGATCTTTAGTTCGGGACAATTAGGTCAAATGTACGCGCAGGCAGGTGTATAGTCTATCTGAGCTAAAAATAATAGTTTCAAAAATCGGTAAGCCTCTCCATATAATTATTATGTTTGATCCAGTTCATTATTGTTCTGATAGGCTTTATTCGCGTTGTTTGAGTCAATTTCGTGATCAATATAAAAAAAAAACTGGTCAAGTGCGTGTCGGACCACGCACAATGAAGGGTTACGTAGTTGGGATGAAATTATCCCAAGAAAAAATTTAACATTTACCATGTTATTTTAAGACCATAGGTAGAATTCTTAAAGGTTTTCCTGTAATTTAGGCTCAGTACTTTCGAAGACACGGGGGGTTGGTAAATTTTCATCTTAAATAATTTTAAAACATTTTTTTTTATTGAGCGTCTCACAGTAAGCCCTTTCGTTTGATATATCACACGGTACATTTAAAAAAAACTTTGTTTTTAATTTACTTTTTTGGCTCCCAAAAGTTACCCCCCATATTCAAAATTTATTTACTTACGTTGCACGTCCGTGTTTGGGTCACAGTTTAAATATGTACCAATTTTCAACTTAATTGCTCCATCAGATTCAGAGGAAACTGGCTGTGACAAACGCATAGACAGACAGTCACACACACAATACTATCCTTTAAAGGGTTTTGTTTTTTCATTCGGACGTACGGAACCTTAAAAAGACCCTGTGGTCTTGTATGCCTGTGATTGTGAGATCTATTGAGGAGTGACGGAACAAAAAAGAAATTACTAAAAATCCAAACGTGCCGGAAACATGATTTATGTACTTCCAAAATATTTGGTACAAATCATGTTATTATTTTCTTGATCTGATCATATCATGATATTTCCATTTTTTTATAAGAATGACTACACATAATCAATCTGCCTAGCCTTTTCCCAACTATTTTGGGGTCGGCTTCCAGTCTAACCGGATGCATCCGAATACCAGTATACAGGGTGGCAGGGACATCGACGCTAAAACTGTTACCATAGATAGATTCAGATTTTCGATTCGATTTGTCGATATCCCTGCCACCCTGTATAGTAATAGCTACACATAATATCATATAAAATATACATGCTAAGTTATCTTTTGCCCATAAAACAGCACTCGTTTTTTTTTATTTACAATTGCATGGAAGTTTCAGGTTTTTGACCTTTGTGAAAAGTTGGACATTATGGAATTATCATGTTTTGTTCTGTCACTCCTCTATTGTCGAGCCACACTTAATAAAATTCTTCTCTAATGTAATCTCTCATAGCATGAATCAAGCTCCCAACCTTTGAATAACAACATGACAGTGGATGCAAGACTTGTGTTAACGTCAAAATATTGCGTTGTCTGCTATCAAGTGAAGGCGGGCCCACCTCTCTATAAGGCCGCTTGATTCAAATCGACGCAATTACGCCTTTGATAGTTCATACATACGTAACATGAAGCTTGCGATCACCAACAGGTTATTTGTAGATACAATTAGTGTCAAAGCTCTATTCGAAATTGGAGTTGGTGTAGACTTTGATATTTAAAATTGATAAAACTATATTTGGTACTTTGGCTAATCACAACAAATCAGGGCATTGACAATATGCTAATAAGTTATTGCTATTTCTGTACAAAGATAATTTTATATCCTTTCAGAAAATAGTCCTCTCTAATCTCCATTTAAAAGGTCAGACAATGATAGAAACCGCAATCTATATCTAAGATATTTATATTGCAACAGAGTTCAATATACAGGAAAAACGTGAACATCTTTTGAGATCTTTTGAGCCCCGGGAGCAATATTCACTGCGTGCGTAATAACTTTTGCGTAACACAGTGATGTCAAAGACTTGACAGCTCAGCATACGCACAACATGGATTTAAAAGCACCAAGCAACCAAGCAGTAGTTAGCTCCACACTTATCTTTATTGTCATCATTTGAAAAATATTATGAAATAACATTTCTTATATTGATTGGCTTGTGGCTAAATAATAACAGCCGCACAGGTCGATCGAAGGATAAGCTACGCTTACCGCGGTAGGTTCGCCGTTGGTCCCGACTGTTATTCGTAGATATTTGGCAGTCATTACGGGTAGTACCCAAAAAGTCTGACAACCAGTCTTACCAAGGGGTATCATGTACCCAGCAATTCAGTTGTGGAAGTCACATAGGCAGTCACATGTAAAATACTGGTATTCAGCTGCGTCCGGTGAGACTGGAATCTGAACCCAACATAATTATTTAGAAGATAAAAAAGCTTGGGATTGAGCTGCTCGCTCTGCTAAGCCTTGTGAAAACCATAAAACTTGACATTTTAATTATTCATCACAATAGACCAGTTTTATATACACATTGACATTGTTGAAAATTATATTCAAAATGACACGATTACTTTGTAAAGTATTATATTATTTTAATTATTGTGAATGTGAGGACTATGTGGTTTTTTTTTTTTCCTTTTCATTTCTTTTTTCTTTCTCAGTTTTAATGATGGTCTGGCAGTTTGAGTAGTTGATGCGGCCTACCCAAATATCCTTTCCTTGGTATTGTTCGTCGAGTTGAGCTCCTTAAGTTCTGAGTTGAGCTCCACAATTACTGACAAATGCTTGCACTGACTGGACAGGTCCACTCAAATCTGTGTGGTTCTTTCCTTAAAAGACCATTTCAGACACTAATCTACATGGTCCTCATATGCCTTGACCAAGATTATGTCTGGACTTTAAAAGAGACTGCGACCTCTGAGTTTGTTTCGGCCTTTCTTCTCAGAGTAGTCAGATAGGAAACACCGACCTCACCTAGCTTATTTTTAATATTTTTTTATATGACGTGTAAAAGTGATTCCGATATCCTATTTACAGAATAAACAATTTCATTTCATATCATTTCATTTCATTGGGAAAAGGCTAGGAATATTGATAGAACTTTTCTTATATTCTTTGAAAAACATTCATACATACGTTTTCAACTCAGCAAAACGGGTTTACGTATGAAATTGCTTCATCACAATAGATCAATAGGAGTGAGTTCATTCCCGCTACAGTTTACCCTCCAGCGGTTTGTGTCGCCTAAACTTAATTATGTTTGACACACGATTAACAAACTTTGGATCCATTTAATTTACTATTGAGTTTGCATATTCTATCATAATGGTTATATTGTCAATTACTTCGGCTTGTTGTGGGACATGTAAGCATGTTTATGTACTGAATTATGAGAAGGAGGGATTGGCTTAATTCTTTTCATCTTCTATCTCATGCGAGTAAATATTGTCATTGCCCGATATACAAATTGTCATCTGCAAAAAAAGGCTTCTGACGTCACTTTTTATCTGTCTTACTTTCAGAGTTATTGTTGGTATGTACCGTGTGTATAAACTACAATGTATAAAACTAAGCGTGAAGGCGTCATACGTCAAACATAAAAATAAAGAAACCATAATTCACCGCGTGTTCCGTGCTGCGTTGTAAACAAAACTTTCCACAACACAAGTCCTAACATAGACTTCACATTATTATCAGCAACGAGCTGGTAAAACAAAACTACAAACACATTCGATTAGTGATACATCATGGTTATCCGATAACGCGCTATCGCTTAGTTATCACTTATCTTCATGACGTCATCGAGGTAAACGCGTAGTCGCAGACGGCAGATAGAACGCCAGATTTTGATAATCACTGACGATGTGAGAGGGCGACGCTCGGCCGAGTTTGAGCTTACACATATTTTAGGGGAACACATAATTATTTATCCATTACTAGTGGCGCATCATTGGCTTTTGAAATGTTTGCGATAATATAACAGCAAAAGTTATTGCAGGTTGGAATGAAGCTCCAAATCGTTCAAAGATGCTTTCAATAAACGCTTTTGAAGAGCGGAAAGTTCATCGTTATTTCTAGCAAAGCGCTAGTTATAATATATACGTTATCTACTACCAATTATAAAATGTCACCCAACTTCCTCTGCAACATGAAATTATTAGCCTTTGAGACTGTTTTATTGGAGCTATTTTATATAGCAATAATTACCCAATAGTCAAGCCGTATGGTAACACTCTTTAAGAAATCAAAGCAACTACAGTGATCAGTGTAATGATCAGTGCCGTCATAAAAAGCCAAAATGTACATCACAAAATCAATCTTGTTTTTTCTATCCCAAAAGACCTTCGCTGTGTCCCGTCCCAAGGAGCTTAAAAGGATGATTACATTAATAAGTGGGCTACATTTAAGATTAAAGGCATTGTCATCTTCTAATCCTCTTTTACATCGCGTTTGTCGTCTTTTCTACAAAATGGTCTAAACACGCTTCATTTCCATGGCTTTTCTTTGAGAATGATTAATAAATGAATTCTGGAACTGTGATTTTGTTTGTGGTTATGCTTAATGAAAAAGGAAAGAAAAATGAAGAAGGAAATTATAACGTAACGTACACATTTTTTTTTGTGAAGTCAACAAAAACTCTCTTGCTGCTTTTATTATTTTTTAAATATGGTGGAGACCTTGAAATCTATTCAGTATTCGATAGTTCACAATTTATTCTAAACAAACGAAAAGAGAATTGAGATCGATTGATGTTTACATTCACAAATTTCGAGACTTTATTTTTAAAACAGAATATATATGTTTTCTTAAATAGAGCTAAAATTTGCTTCCAAAGAGTCACAAAAATATTTCATAGCCCACGCATATTACATAAATAATCCAGCTCAGTCTTCTAGACACTTGTTTGTGCAATTGCTTACATTCCATTTAGTTCTCGCTATGAATAAAGTCTGATGAGTGAAATAAATGAAGAAAAGAAAGGCATTCCTACGCTTTCTTCTATTATTAAGTCTTGAACTTATCCACAATACTGTTTAAACATAGACTTTGTAAAAGGAGCAGTTATATACAGAAATAACATTGAAGTTTTACATCTAGGTATACAATAAACATAAAACAAAGATTTCAGTTACAAAAATACTACCTAGAAACATGTTAAAGGAATAAAAGATAATGGTATACCTATTTACAAAGTTCATGATCGTAATCACAAAGCTTTGCTTTTGGAAGGTTAGTCTAATAGGTTTAAGAAAAAAGGAGAGATAATCCTTTTTGATGTTAAAGCTGATCATAAAAAGAAACTGGCCACGACAAACGGTTAAACGAACCTTGGTTGTTAATACACGTAGTTGGTCTAAATATCGTACAGAGATAGAAAAAAAATGCCATTTGGAATTAAATTCGGCTTTTTTACAGCTGCTTCTTTTTTGACTATAATTTACTTTGGAGTGTTATGAAGGAGGTTAATACACAACATTGAATGTAGGTTACATAGATAGTATGAAATAAGTACATGTACCGATACTGCGTAACTGTACATGGAAATTAATGTGACATTAAAAAACGTATCAGTATTATATGTAGATGAGATGATGGGTTAATTTTTTTATCGCCGGCATGCCACAATTTTGCAAGTCAGACAAAAACTATAGCAAAAAAGCATGTGACTAAAAGCATTTCATACTGTCCTCTTTTATATTTAACCCAACAATTTCTAGTTAGAATGTATTGTGCATCCTTGAAATTGAAAAATTATATAAAAGACAATCATCATCATCATCATTTCAGCCGGAAGATGTCTATTGCTGGACTTAGGCCTCCCCAAGCACCGCCACTTCGATCGACTGTGTGCTTCTCGCACCCAGCGGATTCCTGCGGCCTTCACAAGGTCAGCGGTCCACCTTGTGGGAGCCATTCCAACTACGTCTTCCAGTACGTGGTCGCCACTCCAGAACCTTTCCTACCCCATCGGCCATCAGTTATGCGAGCAATGTCCTGCTCTGTGCTACTTAAGTTCGGCAATCCTACGGATCTCTTCATTTGTGATTCGATCACGTAGGTAAACTCCAAGCATAGCCCTCTCCATTGCTCTTTGGGTGACTTTCAGCCTTCCAATGAGGTCCATTGTGAGCGACCATATTTCAGTGCAAGACAATAATATTATGTTAGAAATGAGACATACCTACTTCAGGACAAATACCTCATAGAAATACCTTAATTTGACGACAAAAAAAGTAATATACCAAGGGTAGACAAAATCGACGTCTAGAAAGACACTTCATTCATCCTGGGTAGGCTTATTAAACGGTGGGGCAAAGACAGGATGATAATGAAACAGTTACAAGACTTTATTTGATGAAGAGGCAATGTTGCACAATAGGGACGCCGGAACTTTAATAAGGATCAAGTTAGCCAGTCGGAAAGTTCATTATACCGTTCCGGATTTCGTCCTTTTTGCTGTCAACTTCCATAATTATAGGCTGCTTATAAGAAAATCTTCAATTTGAGGAGACCAGAATGCGATTTGTGAGGATATACATCACTTTGTGATTTGTGGCGTCTGGAATGCTTGTTTTATTCTTTAATGGAATCGTTTAGTATTTCGTATATAGTTTGTTTAATTTTTACTAAAAATGCTGCATTAGTATTGATTTCTGTACGAATACAGCTCATTATTTGACAGTATCGAAAGTGCAATTATTTCAATAGTTTAGAATCAGCTCTTTACTTAATTCTACTTATCTATCATAATCATATCCGATTTTGATTTTTTCTACGCGTTTATGTTGCATTACTGTTATAGAAAGAATATCAGGTACAATGGATTATTATTGCACGTTATTTACAATATAAGCCCAAGGGATTAAATTCTGCAGTATCGGGTTGGAACTAATAACCTGTCATTACTTTATATTACATCTCACTTGAAATCCTTTGCTAATTATCTTACACGAACATTGAACGGTGCTTGAAGCGGTTTTCAAACAATCTGTAATTTCTCTTTGAAACTATATTTGCTAAACTAAAATTCTAATTTGTATACGCGCGTATTTTTACCTTCTACATCTGGTAGTTAATAAATAAGAGCGTCAATAGATTTGAGCAGCTTCAAAAAACCGTTTTGTTTTTGATAACACCATAAATTGAAGAAAGAATGTTTAATAAAAATATCAGTTTTAATAAGACCAGTAGCTGGTTCAGAAATGAATGAAGTCACATGATTGTAATTAAAACACGAATCAGCGCTCATTAAAAGTGCCGCTACTGTCGGACTCAAATTAATTGGTAACGTGACACGCGATATAAATCTAATAGAGAGAACCCGTTAGGAGTGCTCGCAGCTGGTAAGAACCGACTTACCAATGACATATGAGTATCCATCGAGCGTCAGCACGCATTTCCTTGTCGCTCCTGACGCAGATCGATGCCTGTGCGTCCTTGGAGCGGCCCCAAGAGCGCGACCACCACCAGGATCACTATGGCATTTATGCACCAGCTCCTTATCATTAGCCACAGGTATGCCCTTGCCGTCGACAGAGCCCTGTCTGCTGCCCTCGAGCAGCACTTTCCCTCGCCTCATCATCACATCATACGCTATCTCCGCACAAATTGTCACAAACACTTCGTCACTAAATCACGTCACTATATTCACTACACACTCGTTCACTAATCGATCAGTCAAAAATTCGGATATGTTTATGTTCAACACTATATTTTGATATGGTACAGCACTAGCGTAAATTAAGAGTATGTTTTAGACATTTTGATTGCTCGCCGACCTAAAACTAATAAATTGTGAGTTATTACATAAACTGTTCTTTACTTTTGACGGAGGTTAATAGACAGGATTTTAATATGCCAGTTTAGAACTGTGTTCATTTATGGAGGTCTAACGCGGAAAGATTAGGTTAACCAGTGTTCAGTTTGATAATGAGTAAGGAAGGATTAACTATCTCTGATTAATGATTGGGTCATATATTAATACTAAAATGTATAACTATGAGATAACAATCATGCGGTAAACTGAAATCATTGAGTAGCCATTTATCAATCATAAAGTTTATGATGAATGCGTTCAGATAAATAATAATATAAATAGATTTCGGTTCAATGAAACAGAACTATTTTTGATTCTCTCAACATTTGATCTAATTTTCCGTTGTTTATATTATTGAGCTCTTTAGCTCTGAATACGTAATTATCACCTGACTGTTGATCAAACCTTGAACTCAGTGGATGCTCTTAGTGAATGAGTGCTTCTTTAAGTATCGTATCAATTGTTAATTCCAACATTTCACACAGCTCTTTGTGTGAGACTGAAAGAATCTCTGTTGTTATAAATTAGCCGCGAAATTAGCGTTCACAAATTAACAACGCTTGGTAGGTACTAAAACAATACGTCATATGTTGCTTACAATTTTTATATCTACGCACGCGGAATGCTGCTTTTTAAACAGATCGTAATTTATCCGACTTCAGCTAAACTGTGTAATGAATGTTTGGTACACCGCAGGAGGAAACACGAAAATCTATTTTCAAGCTACAAGTGTTGTTTTTCCGCCATAGTAACGCAACGCAGGGCGCCCATAAAACGTTGCGTCATGACCCACGGGGGTGGTCCCCCCTCTTGTAAACAGATTGTGACGCTGTCCACTGGACTATGCCAAATCGCGACCAACAGGTGGTTTCCTTCCTAAATTCACGACAACAAACCGAACTTTGAACTCACTTTGTCTTGTACCGAAGTGGGGATTTATTTTTTTCGATTTGAATTTTGTGTCGGTTAGATATGTTCGGACATGTTCGGACGGAGCGTTCGGAGAGCGGTGAGCGGCATGGCGGCGCTACCGAACCGCGTGGAAGCCTGCGCGCGACTGTCGCTCGCTCCACATGACCCGCTACAGGTAGCTCCTCATTAGTGTTAGCACTCAAACTTACAGTTCCAAATCCCCGGGACATTAATAAGCTCTGAGCCTGTTTTCTACAACATCCTGAAGTTTTCAGCTTTCAAGTTACGAGAAAATAATATATCCCCAAGTAGTTAAATACCTAACTACTTGGGGATATATTTTCTTTTCTTTGTTTATTTTGCCCCAAGGCAGTTTTAGGGGCTAATCTTCTATGGAAAAATGCTCAGAAAAAACAAAAAAAAAAAGATTTCAGAAACAATAAATATAATTTTCCTCATGTTGTTTATTTTATATTTTAGTTTTTTTTTTTTTCAATTTTTTGATAATATTTTCTTTTTAATTAAAATTAATAATAAAGTTAAGTTGCTATCGACGAAGTAGTCTCTTCGGACCGCCCCAATTTAGTTTTGCAATAAGAAATTGTGCATTACCTGCTTGCCGAGATCAAAGGTTTTTAAAGCTTTTAATGTTATTGCAACTGGAAAATTTTGCTAAACGATTTTCACCCAGTTCAGATCACAATTTTGACTTACATCTACGCATATTTTAAATTATATTACGATACATAATTTGAAACTGTTTTATATTCTGCTCTTTGATTTTTCAAGGCTCTCTACAGTGTCATGTTTATATTCAAATAATGTAGAAATTACCTTATCAAACTTTTGTTCAATATTCAATATGAAATCAATTTGACACGGAAATATGATTATAGAATTGTTTTTATATTTAATATCGTATAAAGCGTCGTGCAGACCGGTGCGACGAGACAGCGCGACGCGTCTTTAACAAAACAATTTCTAAGAAAACTTCACGGTACAACAATTACCGGTGTCGCGTTGCAAGATTGTCTGCCCGAGCCTTTAAACACTGGCGGAGACGTTTAGCTTATTAGGTACTTATGGTTAAGGCTTAAGGTTTTTTTTCAAAGAATTAAAAAGGAAACAAAATATATTTAAAAAAAACTGTTATTAATTGTGAGTACTTTTTTTTGTTGAAGGTTTTTATGACGGTATTTAAATTGATGGCTTTATTATACATGTGTAGACGATAAACTTCTAACAGAATGACAGTTAAGGCTCCCGTAGACAAGCGTGACGTGACTCTAGTGGAACAATTTCTATGAAAAATTCACGGAAACGGTTCTACTGGTGTCGCATCGCACCTTTTAGCGAGAGCTATTACTTCTTTAAAAGATAACTTATACAATAATATGTACCTATGAAGGTCACTAGTGTTCTATAATTATGCATATTGTGTATTTCAATTGTATTTCTACAATGTTTTATTGTTTTTCCAAGCATTATTTCAACGGATTGACAATTTGACATCTTTGAATTGTAGGTACTCCAAGATAATAAAAAAAAAAAATCCTTTTTTTTTTTTTTCACAATCATTGTCAAATTATCATTTATTCGTATATCATATCATTTCATAATCATAATTATCCCACTGCTGGGGACATTGACCTCCTCTCTTCGATGAAGTGGCTTCAATCTACCACGCCGGCCTAATGCGAGTTGGTAGATGTCACATGTCTTCGATTATTTTGTCCTAGGACATGCCGCCGGTCTCTGATATTAATTTGACTTTGATTTAAAAATGTTATACATTTTGTTTTTTATTTTAATTTTAATGTAATTTTTAATTCTTGTAAAAAAAAAAATGATTTTAATTTGATTTAATATTGTTATTTTTTATTGTTTACTGGTAAATTTCTCACTTATGTATTGTTAATATAAACCAGAAGAACGGAAGTACCTAATACAAGCATTTCTTTGCTTAAAATGTAGTTCCTATCATTATATCGTTGATTGTACACAAGTTTTGGAAATAAAACTGAACAGGATTTCAAGGTCCGAAGGCGAGAACACACAATGAAACACAAACACTGTTTCAATTAGGACAATTTAATTCACAAGGAATCACTAGGAATCGACGACAAAAAATATAATCTTAAAAACTATATGGTTTGCTCGGTAACGAAACCATAGCGCGATCTATTTCGATCCCAACGCCATCTAGGGAAGCGTCAGGTAAACTTTCGCACATATGAAATATTAGACATACCGCCCACCAAGGACTTTATTTTAGAATGTCCTTCTCATAATCTAAACCGCCCACCATGCAACACGTCTAGCAATATGGGGTGCACAGATACATAGGTTTAATATAACAATAACCTTTAACTTAAACTTAACTAACTTAAAATTTCATAATTACATGCATACAGCAATTATGAAAAAAAATACACATTCTTAATTTATACCTTACTAACACAAAGTTAAGTTGCTACAGGAAGAATAGCCAATTTAGTAATAGGTCTCTTTATCAGGGAATTTTTAGTTCTAATAGTAACGACTCGAGTGATTCCGTCAGGGCCAGGGTGTTTTAACTCAATTTTCCCCAGCAACCACTTGCCAGGAGGTAAATCATCCTCCTTTATCAGAACTATGCCACCTATGCCTGGTTCTGGATTTTTATGAGCCCACTTATGGCGTTGTAAAAATTGATTTAAGTAATCTTGTGACCACTGCCGCCAATAGTCCTGTAACATTCTTTGGGTAAGTTGCCACCGTCTGAGACTAGAAATGTTAGCCTTTTCGAAATTCAAATCAGGTACAAGGACGAGTGGTTCCCCAACCAGAAAATGGCCCGGAGTTAACACCGATAACTCATTTTGATCCACACAGGAAAGTGGTCTCGAGTTGAGGCACGCCTCAATTTGTGCCAACACCGTCGTTAGTTCCTCGAACGTTAATGTGGAGTTCCCTATAACCCTTCTGAGATGGTATTTTGTGGACTTTACTCCTGCCTCCCATAGACCGCCGAAGTTTGGAGCGTGAGGTGGAATAAAGTTCCACTTTGTACCATTATTTGCCAAGGACTCGACCAATTCGGGAATAAATTTTGATTTTTCTTCATTAAATAATTCCTGCAGCTCTCGCGCAGCGCCAACAAAATTTGTGCCGTTGTCACTGTGTAGTTCTGCACAATGTCCACGCCTCGCCACGAACCTCTTAAAAGCGGCCAAGAAACCTTTGGACGTTAGGTCACTAACTGCCTCGATATGAATCGCTCGCGTAGATAGACAGATGAAGAGCGCTATGTACCCCTTGTACGACTTGTTACCGCGTCCTTTAGACACTCTGACGTTTATCGGGCCAGCGTAATCGACGCCACTGTACAAAAAAGCTTTATTTGGTGTAACACGAGGAGATGGTAGCTGTCCCATTAGTTGGCTTCTGGTTTTATTAGTATACCTAATGCAAGTAACGCATTTTCTAAAATAGGCCTTTACTAAAGGTTTAATCCCTACAACCCAATACCGCGATCTCAAGTAAGCGATCATAGCTTGAGGCCCCCCATGCATCGTTTTTTGATGCGCCTCGCTTATGAGAAGCTTCGTGAGGAAGGCGTCTTTAGGTATAAGTATTGGATGTTTGCGATCATAACTCAACTGAGACATCTCTAATCTACCTCCCACTCTAATTACTCCCTTTGAGTCCAAAAATAAGTTTAACGATTTGTACTTTCTTCCCTTTTTTCCTAAAGATCCCGTCTTCTTCAGTTCTTGTATTTCTTCTTGTAGTTCTTCTTCTTGACTCGCTCTAATACATACTTCCATCGCCTCTTCGAGTTCTGTTGTAGACAACTGTTTATTTCTTTCCTTGTGAGCACAATTGATTCTTAAGTGCAAAAACTTCCTACAGTAGGCTACTACTCTGATCATCCTTGAAAGCGATGAAAATCTGTCCCATAAGGAAATGTCAATGATCCCCGAATGGACCTTCACTTCTTCCAATTTAGTTATCAAGTGTTTAGGTTTTCTATATTCTATCACTGATTGCCTTAAGAACTCTGGTCCATTAAACCATATCGCAGTATTGCCTAGTTCCCCTGGAGCCACGCCGCGAGAGGCACAATCCGCTGGATTTTGTTTGGATGGAACGTATGACCAATATTGTGTATCCAATGTGTTTAAGATTTCTGCAACGCGATTGGCCACAAACGTTTTCCAACGACTTGGATGACTATTAAGCCATGCGAGAACAACTTCAGAATCCGTCCAAGCGTGCACATCTAATACATTTACATCTAGAGTTTTAGCAACGTCCACCATCAACTTGGCTAATAAAACAGCTCCACAGAGTTCCAATCTAGGTATTGACACCTGTTTGATGGGAGACACTTTGGTTTTTGAGGTAACCAACGCCACCTTTACGTTACCCTCTACATATATAACTCTGACGTATACCACTGCAGCGAAGGCCATTTTTGAGGCATCCGAAAAACCGTGTAGCTCCGTCTTTACATTGCTGGATTTTGTGTTAAGCCAACGTGGGATTTTAACATTCACTAAAGAAGATAAATCCTTACGGTAAGTAATCCATTCTTTTAATAAACGACTGGGCAATTCTTCGTCCCAACCTATACCTGCTAACCAAAGCTTTTGTATAAAAATTTTAGCTAAAATTATACTAGGTGCCAACCAACCTAACGGGTCGAAAAGCCTAGAAATATCCGATATAATTTTCCTTTTACTTACAGGTTCCGTCGGGACAGGCAGTTCTACAGAGTACTGGAAAACATCAGCGCGAGGATCCCAGGTAAGTCCGAGTATTTTTGTAATATTATCTATTTTTATTTTTACTTCCTCAGCCTTATCCCTTTTGCTTTCTCTTATCTTATGTAGTAATTCTTCGCTGTTACTTATCCATTTTTGCAATGGAAATCCCCCTTTAGCTAGAATATTGCTTATTTCTGTTAGAATTTTATATCCTTCCTCTACACTTTCTGCCCCTGTCATTAAATCATCCATGTAGAAGTCATTAAGAATGATTTTTGCTGCTAATGGATGATCCTTCCCTTCATCATAGGCAACCTGATGTAAAGAACGCACTGCTAGAAAAGGCGCCGATGAAGTACCAAATGTAACCGTCACTAACTCAAATTCTTCAATTTCTTTTTCAGGACTATCCCTCCAAAGAACCCTTTGAAACATTGTATCATCTCTATTGACAAGAACTTGTCTATACATTTTAATTATATCAGCCCCTATACAAATTGGATGTGTTCTCCAACGCATAACCGTATGTCGTAATTCTGCTTGCAATGTCGGGCCAACCATCAAGTCATCGTTTAACGATACCCCATTTATCCCCTTGCAGGAAGCGTCAAATACCACGCGCACCTTAGTTGTCAGCTTATCTTCCCGGAGTATTGCGTGATGAGATAAGTACAACCCTTTATTCCTTTCTTCTGGAGATACTTTTACCATATGGTTAAGTTCTATATACTCCTGCATCACCGCAGTGTAATCCGCCTTTAATTTGTGATTCTTTGAAAGTTTAAATTCTAAACTCTTTAACCTTTTTTCAGATATGAACCTAGATTCACCATCCTTACAACTTTGGTTACCATCCCGGAACGGCAACCTTACAAGATAACGCCCGGTTTCGTCTCGCTTTGTGGTATTTGTAAAAATATTCTCACATTCCGCTTCCTCTTTACTAAATATTTTGTCAGTTCCCGATGGCTCCGCTTCTAGCTCCCAAAATTTACGCAAGAAGTCATCAGCCTGAACATTGGAATGCATGACAGTGATACAAGGATATGAATTGATGTCGGACGAATTTTCTGTACCGACAACACCCGAAAGAATCCATCCGAATTCTGTTTGTTGTGCTACGAGCGATCCACTGGTACTCTTTTTGATTCCATCTTGGATAATTTGGCTGAATATCTCTGCACCTAGTAAAACGTCAATTTTATTAGGCCTGTGATACTCAGGATCTGCCAAATCGTCTTCACTCAACCTTACCCATTCTACCCTGGTTGCTGTCACAACTGGGAGAAGGGATGTGATGGACTTCAAAACGTATGCATTTACTTGAACGCTGTAATCTGGATTCATTCGAGACCGTATATCAACAACTACTGAAGAATTAGACATAACTGTTTTATTACCACCTACACCTGTAACACGGTGTTTTGTTAAAGTTTTCTTTAACCCTAAATATTGAGCCATTGACTCAGTGATGAAGGATCCTTGTGACCCTTGATCTACTAATGCGCGAACCACCCGATATGTTCCATCCTTTGACTTTGCTTTTACTAAAGCCGTAGGTATTAAAACCGTATCCTTACAATTCCCTGTCGAAAGGCATGAAACTATTGGCTTAGTAGATCCCTCCGCATGTATAGCGGCCTTTTGAGTTTCCTCCATTGAGGTACTATCCCTAGTAGCAGCTGCCGCTGCTTCCTTCCGAACAACGCCATTGTCCTCACCAACAGACCCAGAACCACCGCTAGGGTGGAGTAAAGTATGGTGGCGTCTTTTACATAAATGGCATTTGACGGTGTTTCTACAAAATCTGGCAGAGTGGTTACTACCCAAACAAATGAAACATAGCCCATTTTTCTGTGCGAAATCACGTCGAGTATCGTTATTTTCTTTAGCAAAACCTTTACAAGCAGTTACCTTATGAGCGGCAGAACAAAAAGGGCAAGATAACTCCGCTTTTCCTTTCTCTACCACATGGAATGATTGCGAACTCTTTTGAACATGAGGTTTATTTTCTAAATTTTCTAAACCTCGAAAGCGACCAGTTAAAAAATCTGTAAATTGGGTAAAAGTAGGCAAATCATCTGTTGCATCCGAAGCTACCTTTAATTCCCAGGCTCTCCTGGTGTCCTTATCCAATTTGGCACTAACAATATGTATTATTAGGATATCCCAAGAAGTAACATCTATCCCTAAATTTTTGATTGAGCCTAAACAATCAGATGTGGTGCTAAGTAATCTTTTTATTTCAGTGGCTGATTCTACTGTTAAACCCTTTTGATTAAATAAACGTTTTAAAATTCCATTCGCTAAAAATCTTTTATTGTTGTACATTGCCTCTAATTTTTCCCAACTAGCCATATAATTATCTGATGTTACATTAATGTTCCTTAATAGGTGCTCTGCATCTCCAGTTAAGTACCCTTTTAGGTAATATAATTTTTGCGCATCGTCTAGAGTTTTATTATTGTGTATTAACCCTCCAAATAAATCCCTAAACGTCTGCCACTCACTATAATTTCCAGAGAACACAGGTATCTTAACCTCAGGTAACTTAAAGTTTCTAAATCCTGTACTACTGCTAACTCCTGGACTAACATTACACGTTTCACTAGACATTTTCATATTGTTTAATATTTCTTTCAGCTCGCTTTTAAACTCTATATAAAAGTCTTCGACCTCCTCATATAAGCCATTCTTGTGATAATTTGAACTTAATAAATCAGACTTTTTTACCTCACTAATTATTTTTACATGTGTTTTGTAGAATAATTGCCATTGCTGTTCTAAGTTTTCAATCCTAGTTTCTATATAACAAACAGTTAGACGCTCTTTAGGACTTTTTTTAAAGTTAGATTTTGCCTTGAGTATTTTAGCTTTAATATCTTCCTGAATGTCGAAAAGCGACTCCATTCTTAATTTTAAAAAACACAAGTAGGTTATGTCACAAATATTAAAATACACAATTAATTGCAACTAGTTATTACTACTACAAATAAACTTATTGTCCAGTAAACACATTCAATTACCACAATAAATTCTAAGTTTCTTTGAAGCACGACGATATTTTTCTAAGTCCCAGATAATGTTTAAAATTTTACAAGTCTTTTAAAATTGTATTTCTGAGTAAAATCGGGCATGGATTCCCCGTCTGAACCACTTTTTGCTTAAAATTAGTACAAGTCCAAACTAATATTACCAATGACAAAGTTATTTATCTAGTGAATTTAAGGTTCAAATTTCTATGCACTTTCTTGAATTGTTGAAGTTAAATTCTTCCTATTAATAAGGTCGAAAATGTACTCACGATTTCTCCACTATACACTCACTGACACTGATACTCGACGTCTCACGCCGCACTTGTTGCGCCCTCTGGTGGCCGCTCCGCGAACTCTTCTGCCAGGTTCCTCCACACAACGTCGCTCCTCCGGCACCCAGCCGGTTCCTCTGCTTTGATGACGTCACCGCTGACGCCTCGCTGTAGGGATGCTCTGGACAGCAATCCACTGCCCAGTACTGACGTTGCGGGGTGCTAATCACCACCACCACCGATGACTAACAAAAACACCTTCACGCCAATCCGACTAGAAGGACCATGAACAGGATTTCAAGGTCCGAAGGCGAGAACACAATAATGAAACACAAACACTGTTTCAATTAGGACAATTTAATTCACAAGGAATCACTAGGAATCGACGACAAAAAATATAATCTTAAAAACTATATGGTTTGCTCGGTAACGAAACCATAGCGCGATCTATTTCGATCCCAACGCCATCTAGGGAAGCGTCAGGTAAACTTTCGCACATATGAAATATTAGACAAAAACCTTTTTTTTTTTTTTCCTCATGGTGTTTTCCTACACCGTTTTGAGAGCAGTGGTGATGAAATTATTTACACGATTATTTAAACTCGTAAGTCCCATTACCAGTGGGCATTTTGTCTTTAATTAACCAGCAGTGGTGGCTGGTTAATTAAAGATAAAATGATTATTATTTTATGTTTAATTTTATTGTTCTTTATAATTTTAGTGGTAAAAAGGAAATAAACTGAAGAAATGTAGGTAAAGATGGAATATCTTTGCCGATTATAACGTTTTCTGGAAGATCCTTTGAATCCTGCTTGAAACCTTACAAAACAATATCAAATGTTTTTCAAGGAAAGTAATATAATTCTTGGTTTAATTAATTAGTATCCAATGAATCTTTATCAATTTACGAAGCTTGAAAAGGCTAAGCTTTCAATCAGGCCCATTGAAATAACTTTAAATAAGGTTCGTATTTCTTCAAAAGTAGCCAAGTAAATACTTTACAGCCTAAAATTATGTCCTAATTAAATAATAGATTTCAAAAGGCTTTTGGTCATTTTCATATATCCCTCTAACTAGAAGTTAAATTTATAATTAATTTTCTAATGCGTTGCAATGCTATTTTTATGTTAGAAACCTTCTCTGGCGCGCACACAACTATTTACCAAAGTTTCATCACAATCGGTCGAGCCATTTTCAAGTTTTTGAGATAATAAATTGATTGCACGTGAATTGATTTTTATACTATATCTATAATAAAGATGGATTAAAAACATAATTGTGACGAAAATGAACAAAATCCTAACCAATATTATAAATGAAAAAGTGAGTTTGTTTGTTACGCTTTCACGCTAAAATGGCTGAACGGATTGGGATGAAATTTCGCAACCGGGTAGACCATGACCTAAATTAGGGCATAGAATACTTTTTTATCCCGGTAGTACATTCCTGTAGGCTAAATTCTAGCAAAAGCTAGTAGCCTAATAATTTGTAACATGCTAGCCAAACGACTACGTATAAACGTTTACGTAGGATACCATACTCGTAGCACACAATTCAATCAATCTGCCTAACCTTTTCCCAACTATGTTGGGGTCGGCTTCCAGTCTAACCGGATGCAGCTGAATACCAGTATTTTACATGGAGCGACTGCCTATCTGACCTCCACAACCCAGTAACTGGGTAATACGATACCCCATGGTAAGACTGGTGTCAGACTTTCGGACTTCTGACGACTCGTAACGACTGTCAAAGATCCACGAATGACAGCCGGGACCAACGGCTTAATGTGCTTTCCGAGGCACGGAGGATTCTCGGTATGTAAAGATGGTCACCCATCCACTGACCAACCCCGGCAAGCGTAGCTTAACCTGATGGATCGACCAGTGCGGCTGTTGTTACTTAGCCACGAGCTCCTCGTAGCACACATTTTACATAAATACAAAAAAAAAAAATTGTTTCAAAGGCGTTTTTGGGGGACTGTCTGAGATAATGATGAAAAGTCCTAATAATATTTTTCCCGACCTGGGAATCGATCCCAGGACCTCATACTCAGCAGTAGCGCTACCGACCACTAGACAAATGAGATAGTCAATCGATTTTAATGCTAATAAAAAGGTTATACACGTGAATTTTCATAGTACCAGATCTTTATATTGATTGACGTCTATATTGTTAGCACATTACGATGACTCTACATTTGTCCATTAGTAAAAAAACGAGGATAAAAGATTGAGGAGTCGGGCCAAACCCACGATCACGGAAGTAATTAATTATTATAATAATAGTAAAAAAAAAAAACCAGTCAAGTGCGTGTTGGACCATGTACAGTGAAGGGTCTTCTACTTGAGAAGAACATTTATGCATGCACGCATGTGTAGGTATTGATTTATCGGCCGCGAAAGTAAGTTTATATTTCATAGTATTTCACAAAAAAGCGATTAAAAACAAAGTTATTTCTGCGTTTGTAACCGAAAATATCCCATCTCAAAAACTATTGACTTCAATAGTAAATTCTTTTAGAAACATTATAATTATTATTTTAATACGTGAAGCAAAAACTTTCGTTACGCGACTTCGCTCGTGTGGATGTCAGAAATTATCCCAAGGCGTGAAAAAGAACAGAAATACAGAGTTATTTTTGCATTTATAATTAGTATGGATGTAGCGATTAATGAGGGGCTCGTGGCAAAGTAACAGCCGCAAATTTCAATCGATCAAGGTTACCAAGCTACGCTTGCCGCTGTCGTTCCGTGGATGGGTGACTGCCATCCTGTGCCTCGGAAAGCACGTTAAGCCATTGGTTTATCTTTTTTATAATTATGCATGTGTTTTTGTGACACTAAAACATATTTTCTTTGTTAGTCACTGTTAAGAATTACATCGGCACCTTTCCAACGGATCGGAAAATAAAGACTACAAAAATGATATATCAGATTTTCCGAAACAAAATTCCCCTTTAACAAAACTATACCAACTACTCATCGCCTCGTATATTCTCACACGTTCCTCAAGTTACTTTTCAAGGGTTGTAGGGCTCCAAGGTTAAGGTCCAAACAAAGAGACCCGCTCAACTGGAACTGCGACGTCAGTTGTTAGCTAGTTTCCACTTCGTCTTGTTACGAGATCAAACTACGTAGATACCTACGATGTCTACGTAAAGAATAGCGTTTTTTCTAACAAATTGGTATAGTTACAGAATGTAGCGATGAGTTTGTTTGATGTAAAAAGAAGTAGACGTAGTACCTTTGTAAGTCGATTGATTTTACATACTTATAACATAACATAACATCACGGCTATTTTCCTCACGTGGGTTAGGCAGACGTGTATCTACAACGTGTAAAAAAACCCTATCCAACCAGTGAGGACTGAGATTCTATATAAGTGGTAATTTTCAGGAAAAAAGAAAAAAAGTTCCTCGCATTTTTTTTAAAGGGGGTTTTACCGGGTAATACATGGGGCGCGGGTGGCTCTCGTTTAGGGGTGTTTACAAGTCTTAACATGTGACTCCTGTTGATAATTTGCAAATTTTTATGGAATTGGGATAATAATTTTGGTACTAAAAACGTGAATTTTAAATAGCAATAACTTATTTTTTTCTACAATTTTTTATTTTTTTATTACTTTTTGGTAATGTTATTGCAGTACCATATAAGTGCCCTTTTCGGATCGGCCTGTTTTTTTTTTTAAACTTTGTATTGTGCACCCACCTTTCGTTAGCTTTTTCGCTTTTTCGTGATCTGATCTCCACCACTCACTAATAAGGGAGTGGTGGAGATCAGATCACAGAGAGCCTATTGCCAGCAACCCAGACTCCGGGCTGCTACTGGGATAATCCTGATGGAAAACCCTAATAACATTTTGCCGCTCACGTATCAGGAAAGACGAGCTGCGATTTTAAAACTGGGAAAAATTATATCGCGGTCTCTTGGCGCACTCATGGGTAAGCTGCTTAAGTGCGCATTTCACCAATGAAACCGGACGCGATCTGTACATCCAAACCGGGTTTAAGAGCTGTCTGTGTCATCATTGTAGTGGAATATTGACACTGACAGCTCTTGAACGCCGTTTAGATTGGGGAAATTGGCACTTAGAATAGTTACTTTGATTATTGTTAGATAGATCGGAATGCTTTGGGTCAATCTGTCCCATTCAGATGATTAATATAGGAGCAATGACTATGTTATGTTATTATGCTGAATTTTAGCAAACGCAACCACAACAATACTGAGTTATTTTTAGCAGAGATGCTTGTTATTCTTGAAGTGAACTTCAGCGTCAACTTTAGGTGTGAAAATACAATATCCAAGTATTTGATATTCCCTCTCGCCCCTAGTCGCCGCAGGAGACGCCCCGGGCGTCGGGAGTCACGAGCCGACTTCCGGCCACCGTAGGCGCAGGCCCGCGGACGGTGAGCGATGGGCAGCTCGCCGTCCGATAGGGACCAGGCCCGGGTCGACGGCGCGTTGTGTTCCACGCGCGCCTCAAAGAGATGTCAGCACCAACTGACGGGGTCCGGAAGGACCAATGCCTGCTGGGGTTGCGGGTTTGTCCGAAAGGGATATCGCGGCCCCGGCACACAGGCAACGGAAGGAACACGGGTGGGTTTTAGTCAGTAAAAGTCTGACACTCCCTCTCGCTCCGCCCAGAGCGGGAGGAGTCATTTGATGACTACCCACCTAAAAAAAAAAAAAAAAAGTATTTGATATTAGAGTGTCAATATTTTAACGCAGTCGAAAATGTAACCTGGAGCGGTTGTTACGTTAGTTTGATTTATTAGAAGGAGGTAAAATTTGTGAGTTTGTATGTAGGAGGTAATCTTCGGAATATTTTCAAAGAATTTTCAAAAAAATATCTTTCTCGTAGATATAGAGAGCGCAGGGCGTTGTCTGTGAGGAGCAATATGTTTGCCTGCAAGTTCGCTCGTTCTATTACAAACGTCAAAGTAACCCTTTTTAAGACGTTCTGTCAATCCTTTTACACGAGTGGCCTGTGGGTGTTTTAAAAACAAAAAAGTGTGTGAGTTTCGAGTGTTTTCGATGAAGTCTGGCACCCAAAGTAAGATTTAACTTGTGTTTAGGGTGCCAGCGTACGTCCTGCTTATTCAATTTAATAATGTTTTTAGGATGCTGTTGCGATTGACATGGTGTTGTAGCGGTTCGGGAATGTTCGTGGAAGTTCGTGGAGATGGTTTCCATGCCGTCATGCGGAAGAAAGCGGCCTCCTTACTACTGCGCCTGCATGGTAGTGACAACAGCATTTTAAAAATGATCACTGTTAGACCGGACTGTCCCTTTTAGAGACACTGATGGGTGGGGACAGTCACAGGCACCATTGTTACTAACGCCAAAATACTAACAAAATTATAGACCTTAGTTTGAAATAAAGTTTTATTTAATGAAATTTTACTGGTACCTACATTATTGCCAAGTCTCATTGGAAATATTTTATGTTAAAACAATAAATTTCAAGCGCATGAAGGGCAGAAGCACGTTTTCCATAAAGTGCCGCAGAACGTTTAGTAACTTCCCACGTGAGAATTTTCGCAATAAAAATGTGTTAAACACTTTGCACGTTTTTATAAAAACGAAATATTTAACACCCCATTACGTGTATTATAATAAAATCACCATAAAATTATGAGTAAAACACTCCACATAATTTAAGAATACCATGTAACATAAGGCTAGGTTCACATTCGCGTTAATTGGATCAGCAGTAAGCCTTAGTTCGCGTGACGCGACGCATTTCGACCCGGCACGGCAACAATTTGTTTTATCGTTGCACAAGATAAACTCGGGGTTGTGGAAATTCCCCGCCTTTTTGTATGTACCTACTCCCTTTTACTTTTTTGTTGTTGTTTCAAATTTGTTTTATAGCGTTCCGTTTTTGGTGGGTAGTTAAAAGAGAACTCGTACAACCAACAACAAGGTTTTATTTTTTATGTTGAAATAAAAATTAAAGCTTTGCTTCTATCAAATTCGTTATTATTTTGTGCTATGTTTTTAACCGACTTCTAAAAAAGGAGGAGGTTCTCAAACCGGACGTGTAAAAAAAAAAACGGGAATTACTCCGTCATATAAACACATTTTTTGTTTGAAAGGGTATGCAATCAAAATACGTGAACTCGGTCTAGCTCCGCACAGTCCGCAACACCGCTCCGCTACCTCGCTCCGCACAGTCCGTAACTCCGCTCCACTACCTCGCTCCGTATCAATGGACAGACACTGTCCGCAACTCCGCTCCACTCCGCTGCCATTCTCCTCTCCGCTTCTTCGCTCCGCTTCAATGGACAGGCAGCCTTAGAGTTCGGAGCGCGCAAGTCCCACCACGACGACAACGTAGAGATACGGCGGTGGGGATATTATTATTAGGTATTATTCAATGAGGTAGCAAATAATCGTAAATCTTTTATTGATTGGTCAAATTTAGCTACAACAGTTATTATTATAGATAACGGTGGTGAAAGTATCATTCTATACATTAATAGATACTATCTTTATCTACATAATAGTTCCAACACAATGCGTCATAATAAATAAATAATAGAAATAAAATACCTAAACAAAACACTGACATGCGTGTTCCAAATATGGGTTAATGATCAATATCTGCTAATCATCATAATAAATCAATTCCATAGAATTACAAATATCAGATGTTATGTTTCCGTGAAATGCGTAGCACGCAATCATCATGATTCATTGAAAAAATATGGCACCTATTTCACCGCGGACGAGGAAGGGAGGAGCTATCAACGATAGCTCAAGAAACGTCTTACAAAAGATTGGAGGTCCCGAGTAAGTAAAAGAGATACATTTATTAATAGTTAATCGCCGGCGGTGTGAACAGTTGGCTACTCGCTTCCTCGTCCGCGGTGAAATAGGTGCCTTATTATTTCAATGAATCGCGATTATTGCGTGCTTCGCTTCGCATTCCACAGAACCACAACATCTGATATTTATAATGAGTACTCGTTTGTCGCAGCGACAAGAGCTATCAAAGAGAGTACTCGCTCAGCGACGCTCGCTTGGCTAGCAAAACACTCGATCGAGTAATCGCTCGTTGCCGTCGCGCAGTAGCTGTTTATTGTTCTCCAACTCTTATTTTGTTACTTCGCTGGCGGGCGGTGCAGTTGGATAGGTGTCATAATCAGAATGCTTACTTACGCAATGTATTTTACTCGACTTATGTGCTATTTAGGGTTCCGTACCCAAAAGGTGAAAATGGGACCCTATTACTAAGGCTGTGCAATTTGTTTGACTGTCTGTTTGTCCATCCGTCTGTCTGTCACAGGGCTATATATTTAGAATCGTAATAGGTTGATACTTTCATAGAATAATATTATCATGGTACGTAATAAGAGATGCGTTGGTCTAGTGGTCGTAAGCGCTAACTGGTGAGCATAAGGTTCTGGGTTTGATTTATAGGTTTGGCAAGGTTGCGAGTTTGTCCGAAAGGGTATCGTGACCCCGGCACACAGGCAACGGAAGGAAGACGGGTGGGTTTTAGTCAGTAAAAGTCTGACACGCCCGGGCTCCCGCTCAGCCCAGAGTGGGAGAAGTCCACCCAAGAAAACAAAAAAGGGTCTGGCAAAGTGTTATTGGGTTTTTCTATGAGGAATTTCTCAGTAGCAGCCCAGAGTCTGGATTTGTGCCCGGTTGATGGCAATAGGCTCGCCCCCTATTACATGGGACTTAAACATAACTGGTGAAATGTGGGTGTACACACTAAGCTACACCTCTGAATAACCCTTTGGGGCATCGCAGGCGTGACATTACGTTATAAAAAGAAATGCTTAGCCTCGTGCCAACAGGCGCGACGCGACAGCGCGACGTGACTAATAAAACAATTTCTTAGAAAACTTCACGGTTTAACAATGACCGCTGTCGCGTCGCGCCAGTCTGCACGAGGCTTAATTGTATCGATAATTGCAAATGTCAAGACCTACCAGTAACAAATAAATAATTCAAAAAAACAAAAAAATTACTGAAAAAGCCCAGGAAGAAGCTAATAAAAGTTCGAGTAGCTATTTACAAAGTTTGCCAGATGGCCAAGTATTAATAATTACGACAAAATACAACTAAAGTTTGATTTTAACAACCTATCGTAAAACATAACTTCTTTATTGTTTCATTGCGGTGTTATTTATTACCATCGCTATTATTAAAGAACGGAGAAAGAATGTAAAATGCGTTTATTGGCATTACAGCAGAAAAATACACATTTTAACTACAAAAACAGAAAACAATGATTGAAATGCCAAAAGGGCCCCAGTTCAGCATAATGTCAGATGACAACACAAAGTGTACCACCTTTTTTTTTTTGGTGTGAAGTTATCAAATAACTTCTCCCGCTCCGGGCGGACCGGGAGGGCGTGTCAGACTCCTACTGGCTAAAACCCACATGTGTTCCTTCAGTTGTCTGTACATTGCCAGGGGCCATGGTATCCCTTTCGGACTTCCCGGCAGCCATCGGTCCTAGCGGACCCCGTCAGTTGTGCTGACATCTCTTTGAGGCGCGCGTGGAACACAACGCGCCGTCGACCCGGGCCTGGTCCTTATCGGACGGCGAGCTACCCATTGCTCACCATCCGCAAGCCCGCGTCTACGGTGGCTTGGAATAGCCAAAGGCGTCTCCAGCGGTGGCTAGGGGCGTGAGGGCGTGAAATTGGCCTCTCCCTCACGCGCTCTGCCTTCTCTTTATTACTGCTTCGCAGAAGGAGGTGACGGCTTCCCACGCCCTCTCAGTCCGTACCATGGCCTGGACCAGAGCCGGACGCGAGAGATCACTGCCGCCGATCGCCTCCACAAAGACACGGCGGTGCACCGCCCAAGCCGGGCAGACCTCCAAAAGTGTACCAACTGACTCTGAATTTAACATAACGTCACGCTTGTATCCACCCAAGAGTTAGGCAGAGGTGCACTTATAGTAGACCGACATTTCATCAGTTTCATGTAATAGGAGGCGAGACTATTGCCATCAACCGGGCACAACTCCTACTGAGAAATTCCATATGGAAAAACCTAATAACCCAACCCGGGTATCGAACCTAAGACTCAGCAGTAACGCTTGCGACAGCTAAACCAACGAGGCAGCCATCTTTTATAAAATTCTATTAATAAAGAAAAAAGTCATCATAATAAAGTAATGACGCAACCTTATTTATTTTATTGATGATTACCTATTATTATAAAATTATCTACAAAATGATTATATTGTATCTCATCACATCTGTATAACTTTTATATCTTTCTGGTTGTAAAAGTGTTAAGTGTTGAAGTAGATACTATTTTTATGTCTTTTTGTGATTAAAACTTTCCACTTTAATAGTTATAACAAGCATACATACCTAATTATAGGCCAAGTCATAGGTCTCGAGTTCGAACCCAAGGCACGCATCTCTGACTTTTCGGATTCATGTGCGTATTGTATAAGTATCACTTGCTTCAAAAACGGTGAAGGAAAACTTCGTGAGGATACATGAGAGACATTTCTCGATGGCATGTGAAACCAAGTCAGAGGCGGCTTTAAAACTTTGACACCAGGTTAGTCACTAACCACATGAACAGAATAAGGAGACATACCTAATTATTACCTTACAACCATCACAAGTGCTTTAAAAAAAATCGAATTTAACAATAAAGTTTTGCAGGGGCTTGTAATGAAATAAAAATATACATCCTTAATACCGCTCAATGTTCAACCAATTCTTGTATAAACACTCTATCATCAGAAAACAGAGCCGTATCAAAAGCTTCCACAAAGCTCCGTAAACATCGTACTAGCGCCACCCTCAAACAGGCGGCGGAAAACCGAACTATTTCGAACCTCACTTACCAATAGTGTATGTGGCGCCATCTATCTGAAATGTGGCACTCTTGCACTTCTTGAAGATTTTGCCACTGACCACTTGTCGGGTGGCGCTGCCGTGCGTGGCAGGGTTCGAAGCGATTTCGTTCCTTGCCGCGCGTGGCGCACTTGTATCGAACTTATTCCTCAACTCCTCGAACGACAAGTCGGTCGACAAATCTGGCGTTTTGTCTCGGAACCGACGCACTTGCCCGCACAACTGACCGCCCTTGCTGGCTTCGGCCGTGTTCTTGTCCATTTTGATCACTGTTCACTATACATCACTCGTCACAGTACACTTTGTCACTGGAAGGAAAGATAAATGTGTTAGGAAAATCTGATAGTGTAGCTTAGTTGGCAAGTTTTCAAAATAATAATTATTTTGCCGATGTGGATCAGTTTTTTATATAATTATTTTTTGCCAGAAAATTAATCTGCTCTATTTAATACTAAAATTAAGTTAAACAGTATAAAATGTTATAACTTATAGGTGCTACATGGTACCCGGACAATTGTTAAAAGTATTTTTTGGCAACTTATTCGACTTTCAGAATAAAATCTGCAGTGCGTACATTTTCCTAAAGAATATGCTTGGCACAAGCAGTAACCACTAATGTGAATAATACCGATGGCTGTTTGATTTTTTATAAAAAGAACTTTAATAGGTACCTATTTAACCTTATTTTTATCCGAATTCAAAAAAAGAAGGAGGTTCATAATTTGTCGTAATATGTATGTTCATCCATAATTCTTTACCAATCCAGCCGATTCCGCTGATCCTTTTTTATTAGAAAAAACCTTATCGTGTCGAAGTACTTAAATTTTTCGCACATTGCTTGGAGCTTTGAATGCGGCCACATTAATCTACGGTAGAAAAATGACAGCATACAATATGTAAAAAAAAACCGGTCCGATCCGAAAGGGGCACATACGAGTAGCTACTGCAATATTACATTACCTAAAAGTAATAAAAAATCTTATTATTATTGAAAATAAAAAAGATATTACTTATTATTTAAAAATCACATTTTTAGTACCAAAATTACCCCATCTCCATAAAAAATTTGCAAATTTTCAACAAGGGTCTTGTAGACACCCGATAAACGACGGCCGCCCACGCCCAATCTATAATCACCCGGTAAAATTCGCCATTGAAAAAAAAAGTTTATTTTTTTCTTTTTTCCTGAAAATTATTACACAAATAGACTCTCAGTACCACCTAACAATACCCTCTCATACCTAACAACACCCTCACGGATCAGTCAGATTTTTTTTTACATATTGTAGAAACAGTTTTATTTATTTACAATAAGTGTCAGCAATACAGTTAGGTACAAAAGCAATAAAATGCGCACAAAAAAAGAAGAAAATTTATTTTCTTGTGCGGACAGGGGCCTTTATAGCTATAATAATATCAAGTTAAAATGTTATAACTATCAGCAAGCCTGCCCAGATTTATTGTTACTTGAGGAGACTCTTAATAATGCAATGTAGGTACTCGTAGTAAAAATAATGTAGACGGTCTTTGTAGAAAAAAAAGCTTAGATATTTTTTATTCACTGTATTTTTCGCCAGCCTTCTACAAAACACATCTACATTTATCTCACGAATTTTCTGTTTTGTCAGCATAGTTTTCGGTAACACCATGTTGCTTATAATCCACTCTGAAGCAGGTTCCGGAGTGATAGAGATTAATCTTTTAGCCTCAGAAACTAAGAAGCGGGTAATTACTTACTTAGGAGGAAGTCAATTATGGTTTTTTCTATGATAAGATTGATAAGGTAAAGGCAGAAATATTGGCTTGTTAGGTAAAGGCAGAATTAGTTATGAGAGTATTGACTAGGTAGTTTATGTTATGTGATAAAATCTTTGCTTGTAACAATTTTTTGAAGTGAAAACTTCTTTAGCATCGTTGTGATTTGAAAGTCGATGAAACGAAAAAGCGACAGTAAAAAGAGACAGACACATAAATTCATAAGATTTAACGTGGGAGAAAATGAGATAGGAAGCATTATACAGTGTTTCTTATATTCGTGGTTCTCTTTGTGCTTTGCTTCCACTCGTGTTTACCAAGGCATAGTGGGAGTTTGCTTGGGCCTCAGCGTTGTACGTTTGTTAATACGTGTTTGTGCGCGCATGCGTAGTACAAAGCTTGAGAAAAGGCATCACAACAACCATGGTGAAATTTATGAAGATTTCACTTTTACCACGTGTTTTATTTTTGGATATTTTGAGAATTATTGTGTAGAGAGCAGTGGTAGCCAAGTGGTAACGGCTCCGACTTACAAGTTGTAGGTCGTGTGTTCGAACCCAGGCAGGCGCTTTACTTTGTGTAAATAATTTCATCACCACTGCTCTCAAAACGGCGAAGAAATACATCGTGAGGAAACCGGCATGTCCTAGAACCAATAATTCGAAGACATGTGACATCTACGAACCAGCACTGGACCCGCGTGGTCGATTACAACCACGGAGTATTATATAAAGAAGATTACAACCCACTCCCTCTCGATGAGAAGGCTTGTTTCCCATTATTGGGAACATTATAGGCTGATTATTGTTATGTACATAACTATGTAGATTAAACTTGGGTCCTAAAATCAGAAAAGGAAAATTTCCTTAATCCACTGAAAGGCATCATAGTATTTTTAATTAATGCTTAGCGTTTGCGGAAAAAATATTCAGTAAGCATTATTACTTACAAGTAAACACTTTTCATTTTGAAAAAGTGCTTACAAAACAAAAAAAGTAGGTTTAGTTTTTTTTTTTTATTCGTAAATTCAACGTAATCTATATTCTAGTAATCCCCCTTTTATACATCTTAAGCATCCTAAGTATAATGCGATGATTCTGCGAATTTGTGATCAACTAATGGATGTTTCAAAGTTTGCTAAGCACTACCGTTGGGAGAATGTAATGAACATTATATTTTATATTGATCAATATATTGGAAGAGATTATTGATGGATTGATTATGTTCTGGGTTTGAGCTGTGGAGTATTACACCAAGGTAATTAGTAAGTGTCACAATATTAATCTAAAATGTCTAATGCTTTGTGTAATTATCGTAATTATGTACAACATTTTGCATAGCACTTAATTATACTTTAGCACCAGTTCTTATTTTAATTTATCATTTCGAACAGTGTGGAAAAGTTCGCCATTTAGCAACTACCAATTCGGTATAAAACTACCATACAAAACCGAATACCGTATAAAACCACCGAGCCGAACCATTTCCGAAATTCGTAGACGCCTTAGACTAAACAATGCTACGATTCCCCGAAATATCGGCGTAGCAAACATTTGGACCTCTACGCTACGGTCGTGTCGTACCCCTCGTAGCGTCGTAGCAATTTACCTACAAATATACACCGAGAAACCTACAATACCAGTTTACACGGAAAACGTAACCAGAGCTTACATTTCAAGAAGTTTAGTGGCAGTATTATGCTAAACGCTGGCTTGCCTACCTCAATTTAAGTATAAATGTTACGACCTTTTTTGCTGAAACAGCTTTTTTTGGGAAGTAAGGGACCAGGCTTAATGAAGGTTAAATATGTAAAATTTTTAAGAGGGTATTTTAAGTGTTTGTTTTTTACGGTTCATCGTGTAATTCTAGCGGTGTAAATAAACAGGGTTGTGTCCATTCAATTACTGTGACAATCTCCGGTCGTCAAACTTTGGCAAGGTTAAAAATTTATGCGTTAGACTTTTTACTTTATTTTTATTTTGGTTTATAGCTCTGGAATCAACAGTACAATCGCCCATTCTGTTTTTTTTTTTTATGTGGTACGCGTATTGAATCTGTGGCCATGTAAACTGTTAAAAGCGTTTATCCTAAAAGTTTGCAACGTCGCAAATAGCTGTCAAAAATTTACCTGTTTTGATTAATTTGGCAATATTACTGTATGGAAATAAGAAATGTGGCTAACTAGCGAACTAGATTATTAATAATTAACTGCAAAGATAACATTGAATTTGATGTTGTACCCGTTTTAGGTGTAAGAAAGGCATACAAGTTTCCAAATACTTTTTTACATCTAAAACTAAATATTCGGTGTTAAAATATTAATTATTGCATTTCATAATCAATATTCTAGTTCACTAGTTAGCCACATTTCTTATTTTCATACAGTAATATTACCAAATTCATCAAAACAGCGAAACATTTGACATCTATTTGCGACGTTGCCCACTTTCAGAATAAACGCTCTCAAGTTACCATTATTCTGTTGATAACTTGATTCAGTAAGATTTCCTTCATCATTTCTCTTACCCGTATCCCATTTCATTATTTTAGCATAATCAGCCAATGTACACTCAACTGGGTGGGATACAGTCCTTAGTGAGAAGGGTGCTTAACTTACGGATTACAAAATAATAGTCTTGATAATATTAAAAAAAATAATCATAGAAAACAACGTTGAAGTAACTTATTTTTACTGGGACCTATTTCAAAGAACCTGCACAAGATATACTTATAAAAAAAAGAAAAACATGGTGAGTCTATTCAAAAAGGTACCAATATCATAAAAAGGAGGTTAACTTCGAAATTGCCTGTCCATTCAATCGTTTATTTCTGATAACCCCTGAATAGAAATAAATTGGAAGTTTAGTCACGTTTAAAGTTTGATTTCGTGGAATTATTAATATTAAGTGGCTGTTTAGTATGCATAGTGAGTACTGTTCTGATAATTTGAGCCACTTAGGAGGAAATTATGGATTTTTGCTCTAAGGGTCTGGTTCCAGGAACTTCCATTTATTTAGTGTCATGGCTGTGAGAATTAGTGAGTTAGGTTCGTGAGGTTAGTTTTTGTTTTCAAACAAAGGTGAATCTCAAGCAAACTTCAAATGGTGTCAAACCTCGTTGATCTACTGACGCAGAGTGCTGAAAACCTGGGCTCCATCCCCCACAGGGTTGTTATGAATTTTTCCTCGAATTCTGTTTTTTGCCCGGTTTTTGGTAATAACATGACACCCTATTTCCTACAAACATACATTAATTAATTCCTATGACTTCATTAATGTACACTCACGATTATATAAATACCTTACACTTACGCAAGATTGAAAAGCGATTTTCTCATAAAGTATTGTAAAGAATAAAATAAAATAAATACGAGTATAAATATATAAATTCTACTTTTTTACGAACATTTAATTTAATCTATGTAATTGTAATCAATTTAGCTTTTAATATTTAAGGTGTTTCAAAATTAACCCGACAAACTTTAAGTAGTGCATAAGATCATCAAACTGTGTAACCTATTTACTATGGGAAGAATTTTGAAGTCAATGTCAAATAAGCCCTTTTATGTCACTTTTGAACGTCCATATTTACAAAAAAAATCAATTGATTCTAGTCGCCCCTTCCAAAAGATAGTTTTTGTATGGAGAACAATGGGCAAGAAACTCCACCGTTACTCTTTTAAAATTTTTTACTGTTGCTGTTGAAATCGCGAAAAAAGTATCAGCTAATGTAAAGCCATCAATCAATACCAGCCTGTTACTGTCCCACTGCAGGGCAAAGGCCTCTTCTCACACAGAGAAGGCACGAGCATTGATCACCACGCTTGCTCAAGACGGGTTGATGATTTCAGACTTATATTAACTACAAGTCCAGGTTTCCTCACGATGTTTTCCTTCACCGATGTCAGTAATGTCCAAGATAAACTCAGAAAGTACATATGAATTGAAAAAGTCACATTGGTACTTGCCCGGATTTGAACCCACAACCTCGTGCATGAGAGGCGAGGCCTTAACCACTGGGCCATCACGGCACTGTAAAGCCATACTAAAGTTTAATGTTCTAAACTGTAATTAAATACTGTTTTTAACTAATTGTAAAGTAGTAGTGTACTCATTGTTGATAGGCCTAATAATAAATAAATACATCTCTCGAATCAAGGGCCCGATTCAAAAGGCAGTACCTACTCCTCAATACGGTTCGCATTGTGAGGAGGTTCCTGACTCTGCAGCTCTAAAAACCAGTAGATTAGACCAGGGTTCAAGCTACTGGTTGAAAATCATTAAAAAATAGTGGTATTGGTAGCAGGCTACCAATACCACTATTTTTTAATGATTTTCATAAACAAATCTAAAAATGTATTTAATAAATATGAAAATAAATAAACGAATATACAAATAATAATAGTATTTACGAAACCATACTATTATGAAATAAGTCTTTTCTTAACGTTGCGATTGTTATTTCACGAGATAAACGTTTTTGAATTTTGCGTAACTGGGTAATTTTGCGTTGCGAGGAGAAATATCTTACAGTTACACAAAATTATGCTCATAGTGCACAAGGTGGGAATCAGATTCACCTCAACCACCATTTCGATATTTTATCTGTTGGGCTTCCGTCGTATTTTTTTAAACAAGACACATTGTTTAGCAATAAATCCTAGAAAGTTGCACAACACAGGCTGTTAAATGGTTCCGATACAGTTTTACAGCCAGACTTTGTATATAAAGGGGATATGTTTACAATAGCAGTGATCTACCGACTTTATTTCTGTCTGTTCATTTATTTTTGCCCTTCTTACGACATTGGTGTACCTTGTGTGGAAAATGTTTAAAGAATTTTACAGTAACACTAGCTTTTGCCCGCCGCGGCTTCTTTCGCATGGATGTCGGAAATTATCCCCCGGGAACGTACTATCAGGATATAAAGTATCCTATGTGTTAATCCAAACTATAAACAACTAAAAGGTCAACTAAAGGTTATAAACTATCTGTCTGCCTCATCCAAATCCCATTAGTAGCATAACATAATGATTGAATACTATCGTGAATTCATGCAAGCCTAGTACTTTTTGTTAGGTTACTGCTCAGAAATTATACACAACGTCTAATGATTGAAATACTACTAGTATCTTAAATTCATGCAAGCCTAGTACTTTTTGTGCCAAGTTTCAAGTAACTCAAGGAATCACGTTGTCCCATACAAAACTTTGCCCCCCTTTTTTATCCCCTTAGGTAGAATTTCGGAAAATCCTTTCTTATCGGATGCCTACGTCATACAAAGAACATACCTTCCAAGTTTCAGGTCTCTACGATCAGCGGTTTAGGCTGTGTGTTGATCCGTCAGTAAGTCAGTCATTCAAGACAAAGCATTTTATATGTATAGATGATAGATAACACCACGCAATAATATATGCGAAAATGCGTTCCTTGCGAATCATGTGTGGTGTGACTATGAATGATAGGCTGAAGAATGATGTGATAAGGCAACGGTGTGGTTTAAAAGAAGATGTAGTGATAAATATTGAAAACAGTATGCTTAGATGGTTTGGTCTAGTTGAGAGGAAAGGCGACTAATAAAAAGTATGTACAAGGCAGATGTGAGTGGAAACGCCGGGAGGGGACGCCCTAAGAGGATATTAGTGCCCTTATCGGTGAAGTTCTTCAGAAAGGTGAGGTGGGTAGTACTCGCAACTGGCGTGCGCGTATGACCAAATGTATGGACGTAAACAAGGCAAAAGCAGTATGTAAGGATTGTAGCAGGCGGCGTTCTGCAGTTTCTGCCTACCCCATGGACGTGACTTTATATTTGTATGTAACATCACTAGAGTTGTAAAAAACGTTTAAAAAAATACATGAAAAAAAACCAGAGCTTCAAGAGTACGAAAATAAATATATAGTAATGCGGTTATCGTTTATGAGTTGACAATACATTTTTTTTTGTTTCGAAAGAGTTCTATATAGCCTTATGTCAAGGCTATAAAGAACTCTTACAAGCTTAACACAAGAGTTTTTTCTAAGACTTTTTGTGGTCATCGGTGAAAAAATTTAATTCCACTGCTTGGTGGGCAGAACTTTGCAAATCAACTGCTTTGTCTAAAGTAGCCGTCAAGTTTCTCTCGCTTCCTACTACATCAGCAGCGTGCGAGAGAACATTTAAGTAGTACATACAGCGACACTCATACCAAAAAACGTAATAGACTGACAAATGATAGGGCTAGGAAAATAGTGTACATTGCGCACAATTTAAGATTGCAATCAGTACAATCATCAACAATATTAACACAAGCCGAAGTTAGTAGAGTCCCTGATAGTATAGTCGTTGATTCAGAATCAGATGAAACAAAACAACAAACAAAAAACAAAACAAACAAAAAAGACACAGAACATGTCAATGATTCCGATGCCGAAAAAACAGTATGCGTAGCTATAGACACTGATTCAGATGATTCTGATTGTAACAAATTAAGTATTTTCTATGTTCATAATAATAGGTACCCATTGGCTTAAACATAATTTGACTGTAATTAAAAATAAAGCAACCAAATTTAGTGTTTATTCCATTTTAGTTATTGTTTCACTTTTTCTGAAAAAAAAAAACCAAATGTAGAAAAAAAACGACGGTGTCAAGCTTTTTTTCATGTTTTTTTTCAAGATTGTGAAAAAAGTCATTTCGTTTTTTTTCAATTTACATCTCTAAACATCACGCCTTTATTCCCCCAAAAAATGGACAGAGGACTACCTCTAGTACACCCACATTTAGCCAGTTATGTTTAAGTGCCCTTTAATAAGAGCCGAGCCTAAAGTATACCTAAGTGCGATTGTGGATGTGTAACGTCTTTCCTCTCGCGTTCCTGCAATCTGTGGAAGTGATATCGTGAAAAGGGACGGAAATGTGTAACAGGAAGCCGGGTAAGCGCGCGCTATTTGATTTGGCCAATGAGCACGCGAGGTGCTAGAGTTGGCCGTCAGATGGTAGCAACCCATTTTCCAAGAAGTTGGTACTGTCAGCCAAGATGTCAGATGTTTCACATCATATGAGACTACTGTAGAGATCACCTTATTTTTAATTTTATTCATGACATCGGCAAATCTTGGTATCGGCCAACCATGCATTCTATGTAGCGTTATTCGGCGAAACGTGCTGTCGCTAAATAATGGTATCAACTAATAGTTTTTTCGTATTACTGTTCGTCGGTGAACCATGCTTTCTGTAGACAGTTATATCGTTCAAGGGTAATTCGATATACCGTACGGGACTCATATTTGTATGTTAAGTAAAGGGTGTGATAAATTAACTCGATAATTAATTAATGTTCTAATATATGTCATAACTTTCGAATCCCTTGTTATTGACGGCTTTACGAGAACGCGAAAGTTCCTACTTTAAATTAAAAAATACGGTTTCATTACGAAACAGAGTCATCTTCTATTAAACGATTTTCCGTAGATTGGAAATATCAATTCCAAATTAGAACAGGTATTTTCGAAGCCTTTACTTATCATAGGTACTTATTAAAGGTATCATACACTTTCTTATAACGGTAGGTATAACGCTTACACGGATAAATCCTTTGATCAAAGACGCGAGATAAATTTGACACATAATAATTTCCCTTTGACAAAATTTACACATAATGGTATGGTGTTGCCTGGTAAAAGCATTTTAATTGGGGCGGGAACATGGAATGCTTTAGAACTTAATTTTAACTGACACTTGTTCTATAGAGCCATAGAGCGTACAGTACACGTGCGTTAATGTTTTTGAATTGTGACATGTTGTGTATTGTTCTCTCTTTGTTCCGTAATGAGGGGTTCTGACAAAGAACCGAACTTGTTGACATACGAGTAGCTCACAGAATAAGGAAACTGAACTGTGAATGGGCTGGCCATAGCCGCAGAACCGATGACCGTTGAGTAGACGTGTTCTTGAGTGGAGACCACGAATCGGTAAACGTAAGGTAGGACGCCCTCAGACTAGGTGGAGCGACGCCCTTCGCAGAGTAGCCGGTAGCAGCTGGATGAGAGTTGCCGAGAATCGAACTGAACTGCTTTAGGCTGATGATAATGACATGTTGTGCAATCAACACTAGAGTTGAGTAGAGTCAAGTGAGGCATATGACCTTAATCATTAAAAAGTTTAATTGCCATGCTAATTGCATTATTACTAATATATGAAATTTTAAGCCCTTCCACTCCAACCATAAAACATAATCTTTTCTTTTATTTAGCAAATTTTTTAAATAGAATTATAAACAATTATCAATCAATCTGCCTAGCCTTTTCCCAACTATGTTAGGGTCGGCTACCAGTCTAACCGTATGCAGCTGAATACCAGTATTCTACATGGAGCGACTGCCTATCTGACCTCCACAACCCAGTAACTGGGTAATACGATACCCCTTGGTAAGACTGGTGTCAGACTTTCGGGCTTCTGACTACTCGTAACGACTGTCAAAGATCCACGAATGACAGCCGGGACCAACGGCTTAACGTGCTTTCCGAGGCACGGAGGAGTCTCGTTATGTAAAGATGGTCACCCATCCACTGACCAACCCCGGCATGCGTAGCTTAACCTGATGGATCGAGCAGTGCGGCTGTTGTTACTTAGCCACGAGCTCCTCCAACATAAACAATTATAAATATTATAAATACAAAAGATTTGATTTTTGTGTATATTTATTTGTTAAGCTTTCACGCAAAAAAGGCTGAACGGATTTGGATGAAATTTTTATCCCCGTAATACGTTCCCAATGGGATAATTTCCGAGCTCCACGCGGTTGAAGCCGCGGGGCGCAGCTAGTAAATATTATAAATTTATAAAGTCACTCTTCGTGTGACTATTATGGCGTTATTCGTCTAAAGTAGGCAACGGATTTTGATGTGGCAATGGAAATAGATGACCATTACTTAGAGCAGTGTTTTTCAACCTTTTTCATGACGTGACCCCCTTGTCTGAAACATTTTCACGCGATCCCCTACTCTCCACTGTTTATAATCTGTATTTTATTATAATACAAATAACAAATACGTACATTTTTATTATTTTTTTATAATTATGTATCGGCTAATTACATAATTAACAGACATACCTATTACATCGACAAGCGCTTCCACGGAAAAGCGATTCGATGGATTTGTGGGGACAGCGTATCCCACTCGCCTCCTAATTGAATCCTAAGTATATGTTAAGAAAATTTTATGTCGTTTAATTGATGGATTTATGAGGGTCATGACTAGGAGAGATTTCCCAGTAGAGTAACGTTTTTAAATGCAGCTTAAGATGAGGCAACTAACAACAACAACTGTTTGGGAACCAACCTAAAAGAAAATTTGCTGGAATTATCTCATTTTAAATTAAAAGGTTTACTTGTTTTTTTTTTTTTTTTACTTTTTGTTTCTTTTACTGATGCCTCGCGACCCCCTTATAGAGGTTTCGCAACCCCACAGGGGTTCGCAACCCACAAGTTGAAAATTACTGATTTAGTGAATTTATTCTTGATGGTTTATATGTATAATACATTAATACTGAACTTACATAAAATAAACCTCGATGTGTATTGTCAAGACATGAAAACCGAATCAAGCAAGGGTGGTTTGCTAGTATATGTTAGTAAGTTAAGTAGTATAAGTTAGGATCTCAAGATATACTGCTTTTAAGGCTTTAAAATAAAGTGATTTTAAATATCGGCTTTAGTCTATATAATGCTTCAATAGTGTTATTATCGTCTTGATTACATTCTAAAAATGCTTTCAAACGTAAAAAGCTCCCTTTATCTCATTCTTGTGATTCCTACCTAATGAATGAACTGAACTGAATCAAGAAAAGCGTTTTTCCTTTTTTTTTTTAAACGCAAAGCTTTTGCTTTTGCAATTTTTAAATTATTGCCAGTTGTTTAGTCACTTTATCAATTCGGTTTATTTTCAGTGTCTCCTCAATTTCTTACAGATTTCTTGCTAGATCACTGAGTACCTAACTCAGTGATCTAGCTTGGAGAGCAGGGATTCACCCAACTATTCGTTGTACCTAAATCATGTAGGTAATTAATAAAGCATAGGTACTTTGTAAGTCCCTCATGTACTAAAAAAGCTTTGTGTACTTAAATAAATTATTATATTTTAGTTTTACCCTCCTGGTAATGTTTTTTTAGAACGAATTACTTGTATCTAAATTAAATATTCATTTAAGGCAGGTAACTACATAAAATAGGGATGTTGACTGGGAAAAAAAAGGCAATTTAGTCCGTCAGTCAGATAATAAAAAATATTAGACACGTATTTTTTGCTTTATCATATTAATATAAAATGGTTTAGATAAAACGCTTTAAAGTTGGGGAGTGGGGTTTGGTTACGTCACAAGTCAGTATAAATCTACCAGCTAGTGACGTCATGCCATATTTTAACGCATTGCCTACTCAATGCATTGCCGTAATCTTTTGATCACGAAAAAAAAGAAAATACATGTGTCCAATATTTTTTAATAATCTGCCTTACAGACAACATTTTTGTTTTTGGCAACATCCCTATTGTACATACCTACCTAAAGGATTTGGCCATAAAAATGTAGTCGAGCTCATACAGTAATAATCAAACGATACAACAAAATAGTACAAATAAAACTCAAAAAACCTTTTCAGTCACTAATCTACATGGTTCTGACATGGTCTGACCAAGATTAAGACTGTACACGGCTTTAGCATTATTTTTAGTAAACCTTCTGCAGGAATTCTAGGATAACTTTGGATAGTTTAAAAAATACTCCTGTTGCTGACTACTAATAAAATCTTAATCTAGAATTTCAACCGCATAAAAGATTGAACCGTTGTACCGAAATAAATAAAGTAGGTGTAGATAAGTGTAGGCGTACTTAATTACCTACCTAAATAGTTTTAATTGACTCTGAATCTGGCTTCGAACACGATACATAACCGACTGCCAAATAAACATAGCTAACATGAATGAAATGAAAATAAACTCAATGGAATCTTTAGAAAGTGATTTCAGCTGTGGAAAGTATGTACAAATTGCTGTTCGAACTCTTTATATTGAGTACTGAACGGTTGCTCTCCTTTCATACTTCAGTAACAATTTCCGGTTGTTGCCTCGAAATAAAACTATACTTTCAAATCAGATCGATTAATAAAACAACATTTTGCCACCATTTTGTTGAAGGCCGTAATGATGCTTTTCTTAAATCCAAAATAAAATCTAATTTTGTGCTTTCAATTTCGAAATTAAACACTATTTGAGGCTGATGAAACTTTCTGAAACTACTTAAATTTTAATTATACCTATTTATTTTTCAAAGCCAAAAGAAATAGATGAAGTCATTTCTTGAAATAAATAGTTAAAGGCTTAATTATCTCTAAACTTTGATAATTCTAATAGATTCTCACTGAAAATCTAGCTTATTCGGACGTCGTAACTAAAATGTTCTCACTAAATAATACCAAATATTCTATTATGTAGGTATTTTACTAATTAAATAAGGTAAACTTTATCTTTCATTTGCACATTGTACAAAATACCTACCCAAGATTACCTATTTGGAGGCTGGATATTAGGTTTAATATTCATTCAAGGTGAAGTTAGGTGGTACTTCTTAATTATGAGACAAGACGATAATACTTGTAAGAGGGGAGGAGTTGCGTATTATTTAATTTTACTACATTTGCGGGCGATATAATGTTATCTCAAAAATAATAAAATTATAATAATTTTATCTCTTTAAAATTAAAACTGTGATAAAAGCTTTATTAGCCTCTATTTTTGATAAATTATTGCAAGAATTTTAAATTAAGTACTCGATATTATATTCATTGTTTAGGACAAAAAAATCAAGTGTTTGTGGCAGACCTCGATTCAATGCTTGTGAGTGCATTATGATTTTATTCCTGGACTTACAACTCACCGTAATCCTCCATCAATCGATTTGTACCACGGAAAAGTAGACGCCTATTAGAAGTCTTTGCGAGAAATTCGATCGTGTATCGTTTATAGTATCGAACTACTGGCTCTACAATAACCTCCTCCTTTTTGGAAGTCGGTTAAAAAGATACCGGAATTTTGTCTCTGTTAGTTGATGTTGTGGCATCTACAATCACCACATGCGAACTACGCATCAAAGACAACATCCTGACGTCACACAAATCCTGCATCGCGCAATTAGAGTTTACCGCGCGATGGACATATATACAATCTCCCAATTTCAACCTCTGGGCAGTGGCCCGCCAGACATGTCACCCGTCTAGTCGAGGATCCTCCCTTTTCTATGGTGGATGAGTGAACTTTACACCCTGTTCCTCATGCCCCTAAAATGGTATATCAGCAACACGCTTCTTTTT
The DNA here is from genome assembly GCA_916701695.1 of Agrochola macilenta. Taxonomy (NCBI): domain Eukaryota; kingdom Metazoa; phylum Arthropoda; class Insecta; order Lepidoptera; family Noctuidae; genus Agrochola; species Agrochola macilenta. The sequence goes on along the minus strand of OU753559.1, from coordinate 4,872,991 downwards.
TTTTAACCTGTTTTGCCCACTGCTGAACCAAACTGCCACGCACTTACTCTGTGACGATCCTGGCCCCTCTGTCCTGATGCATCCTATAAAAACTGTGCCACCCAATTCCATTTCAACCTCGCTTCTTATTACAGAAAATCAAACGACAACTATCAAGTTACAAAGTTCACTTTTCGATATCGAATCATAGGACATCCGAGTAAATAATAACCCTACTTCATACCTCGTTTAGGTGCAAACTTACCACAGTCATTACTGTGGTAAGTTTGCACCTAAACGAGGTATATTCACACAAACTTATGTATCTTATGAATCCGTCTCTGTAAGCGACATGACATCAAGGAACATTCCCAGTTTTGCCTCACTTTGATCTGTACCCTCGGCTACAGGAATTATCTTAATCTAAGACGTCTTTGACGGCAGTGAACCTTAATCATACGGCTGACAAGGAAACGCGTAAAAGAGAGAGAGGGAGAGAGAGAGAGAGAGAAAAGGTTCATTTGAAAATAAAATGTTGCGTATTTCACGACCTCTAATCATGCCAATCAATCAATATCTCGATTGTTGAATCCACGGATTCCCTTTGAACATCAGGACGTTTTCCTAATGTGGAAAAATTATTGTCACGCAGAATTACAGAACTGCCTCAGGCTAAGAACTCACGGAGTGGTTTTCAGCCGCGCCCGCCGCGGTAGCTATGGCGGCACCGCAACACACGCGACGCGATCGCGCACGCCGCGGCGCGGGCGTAAATCGCGTGGTGAAATTTACTTACATTCCCATGTACTACTACATGTTCGTATGAGTTTTGTGGTCCCGCCACCGAACCGGGCCCTGGTGAAAATCGTTCCGTAAGTTCTTAGCCTTAATTTTTTTTTTAACTTTTCAACTTAATTTTTTCAGATTAGGTCTCTTATATGACGTATGTCAAAAAATCATAAATAAATAGTCACATCACCGTGTGTAAGGATATAACGGTTATTTTCTCCGTTTCGTAGATAAAAAGTATTATACATAAAAATAAAAATAAAAATTGTTGCTAATTTGCCTACCTGATTGTATCCTATGATATGTTTATGCATAATATTGGCTATTAGAAGCCATTTTAAGCAAAAAACTGACACTTTCAAATTAAAGCTCCTATTTCTTCGCGAGCCTTTTTTAGATCCACAGTGCGGCACACCGCGCCGGCGGAATGAACGGCGCATTAAAAAAAAATTCGACACTTTTGAACTTCTCAGGAGTGCGAGCGGGGCACTAAGGACAGGGCTCGACGTGCAAATCCGCTCCGCAGTCCGCCATACGCGGGTGCTCATCCTGGTGTGCATCCTGAGTGACGGAGCACCCGCGACTAGACTAGACTAGTGTCTATATGCAAATACGATGAGGACACCTATTAAACAACATGCAGTAGTACTCAATCGTTTCTGTGATAATATAGATAAACGCAAATAATTCTCAAAAGAACAGAATAAAATAACTGAGTATTAAAGCTATAAAATTGTTGATGTTGAAAAGTGATATTTTCCATGTGCGATATTCTAAGCTCCGTAAATACAAAACCCTTTACAAACAGAATTACGAATCGCAAAATCACTCAACATCCCCTTAAGTTAGCTTCGCGTGCACAAACCCATTCGCGTATCGGTCGCACATGTAAACACAAACAAAACAACGCGCTTCCCCTAACTATTATTTGTGATTTTAAACGGCTCGTAGTAGAAGTAGTAAGTACTACCTCAGACATAGAACGACTTATTACGTCACAGCTTTCTTTGTCAGGTTGTTGAACTCTCATGTACTTGAACTAAGGAGGAATAAGCAGTAATTGTTTGTAGTTTTAATACCACAAATATACGTTTTTCGCTTGACAAGCGGTCTAGTCCTCGTTTATCATCTACCTAGCCTTTTCCCAACTATGTTGTTGTCGGCTTCCACTCTAACCGAATGCAGCTGAATATCAGTATTTTACATGGAGCGACTGCCTATCTGACCTCTACAATCCAGTTACTGGGTAACACGATACCTCTCGGTAATCCACTTTACTCCTCGTAACATGAAAGGAATGCGTAACAGTTTTCCCAGTTATGTGCTCTAGAGGAGTAATTTTGATGAAAACGCTGCTGTTTCGCTTTTTCCCCTACAATAGTACTCGTATTAAAATGGCTTTTTAATTTAGATTGAGCATCGTGCCATACTAGTGAATAGACCTATGATTTTCATTCCTAAATCGGTGTTTCTTTCAGAAAAAGGCTATATCGTACTCAATCGTATATACTTACATGAACGATGACAGTTTTAGGTCCCAGTGTGATAAAACTTGTCGCCTCAAGCACGTTGTCTTTCTCGGGTGGGGAATTTATGGATGTTAAGGTACAGTATTTTTATCAGCAATTTATTTTATGTTTCTCACCACTGTAACACTGCCTTTGTTCTGTATTTCTGGCTTGGTGTGGATTTGAACATATTGTTTGGAGGAAATACAACCTAAAGTATTTCTTCCGTCTGGAAATCGTACCTAAGAACCGTAACTCTGATACCATACAATCTGATACATCCTATACGTAGACATACAACACTGCAGACTAACTTTATTTGTCTAGTTGTAACCGGGTGTTCAAAACGAAATGCGCTCTAGCGAGCCATCTAAGCGATTGATTTCTGTCGAAATCGATAACCCTAACAAACCAATCGAATATGTTTACCTAGGACAAACTCTCCAGCTAGGTAGGTCCAACTTCGAGAAAGAGGTCAGTGATGGAATCAGAAATGAAGAGATCCGTAGGAGAACCAAGGTAACCGACATAGCCCGAAGAATTGCCCAATTTAAGTGGCAGTGGGCACATTGTTCGTAGAACACATGGCCGATGGGGCCGAAAGGTTCGGGAGTGGCAACCGCGTACCGGAAGACGAAGCGTTGGAAGGCCTCCCACAAAACGGACCGATGACCTTGTGAAGGCCGCAGGAATCCGCTGGATGCGGGAAGCACAGAATCGATCGAAGTGGCGGAGCTTGGGGAGGCCTATGTTCAGCAATGGACGTCTTTTGGCTGAAATGAATGATGACTGAAATCGATAAGGAAGACTATATACCATACAAACCCTACGCCAACCGTGACACATTGCAGACATTTCCAAAAATAACTTACAGCTGAAAAGTAAATGTTACATGAATAAACAGTGCGTGTGTTGTTGAACTTAAAAGCTCTATTTATATTCTTGTTTAGTTCTCCGACCTGTCGTCATGTAACCTCACAAAAATACCCTGGTTTATTTATAACTTTAGAGTTTTGAAACGACTACTTAACTGCGAAAACGTAAAGATAAAGAAAATGCTTAATGACATTAAAAGAACCCTTAGATATTTTGTCTTTATTGCGAAAAACATTTAAGTAATTCACGTACTTAAATGTTTAAAAAAATAGTTACAGAAGGCAATTTAAAACTTATTTGAATTAAATGAAAATAAAAGGTTTTAGTTAAATTAATTTCTTGTGTTATTAAAAAGATATTAATAGTTGGGTATTTCAATTTCAAAGTTTTATAACGCTATGAAACAATTTTTAGTAGCTATGATTTATTTAGCAGACAGATTATGTAGGTCTAGAAACTAAACTAAACTAACTTTGGCTCGAATTGCAATTTTTACACATTCTGTGGTATAGTCACATTGCACTGAAAACTTTATTTCAGGTTACCTCCCAACCGTTATTAGTTAAAACTTGTTTTTATCTAGTCTCTGTAGGCACCATCAATATTCCACCGAAAAGTGCAATATCCATTAAAATACTATTCGTTCTTAATTAAAACTAATTGCCTCACGTTCTGTGGCAAAGGCGAACATATGAAATATAATAATCTTACATGTATGTATTTATTTACACACACATATTTACACGATTTAAAAACTAACGGACTTAAAATAATAGGACCGGTAGGCGCCGCCTGTTTCCTATAGGTAATCTAAACACCATTCTCCCTCAAGCCCTAGTGTATCCTTAAGGTAAACGGCGGTAAACGGCGGTACACGCGGATTAAATCTCTATTTTTACTATAAAAATAAGGGCTAATATGGTCTGTGGGAAGTTTGACTCTATGGCTAGACGGATATTCTCGTCAAATAGACCTAATATAATGACAAAAAATTACAGGTAACACCAAAAAATTCTGAAAAATGTCGAAAGTGACGTCAAGCGCACGTCAATGTCAAACCGAGGGGCTTGAGCTCAGAGTATCTGAGGGCTTGAGTAATCCTTTCTTTTTGTTCGGCTACTACCGGTTAATATATACAAGTATATAAGAAAGGGGGGGAGGACAATCATAGGGCATCAAACAATTCGTTGGCATCGCTGTCAACAGGAAAAGTGCCCTAAACGCTGGCAGCATTGCCACGTTGTATGGCAATGCTGATTTTCTGGCCGAAGAATAGGCCAGCCTTCTGGTCTCATGAAGAGTCGACCAACTGCTTTGCGATGTCTTGAAAAACTAAGTGGGTACTCAGACCCCTCGGTTTCAACCCCAAACGGCTACATGTATGTATGTTTCCTATTGTGTATTGTTTTGTGTTGATTCAATCAATCTGCCTAGCCTTTTCCAAACTATGTTGGGGTTGGCTTCCAGTCTAATTAGATGCAGCTGAATACCGTATTTTACATGGAGTGACTGCCTATCTGACCTCCACAACCCAGTACCTGGGTAAAACGATACCCCTTGGAAAGACTGGCTGTCAGACTTTCGGGCTTCTGGCGACCCGTAACGACTGTCAAAGATGCACGAATAATAGCCAGGACCAACGGCTTAACGTGCTTTCCAAGGCACGAAGGACTCTTGGTATGTTAAGATGGTCACCCATCCACAGAACAACCCCGGCAAGCGTAGCTCCACCTGATGGATCGAATAGTGCGGCTTTTCTTACTTAGCCACGAGCTCCTCGTTTTGTGTTGATTGATGGAAGATAAATCTTTTGCAGATCGGAAGATGATGCGTGTGTGGGACACCCACTGGATGTATATCTTTGTCAATGTTCGGATTCTGGAAGTGATCACTGGTTTCGATAAATATTGAATTTCGTGTATATATCGAATTAAGTGCTGATTCTCAGCCTAGTTTGAATAAATGACTTTTGAATTTGAATTGTATAAACAGAAGTCAGAGTCGATTTAGAGATCACATGGTGTCTTAGGTTGGATTGTGGAGGTCAGATAGGTATCGGTCCATGTAAAATACTGGTTTCCAGCTGCATCCGGTTAGACTAGAATTCGACCCCAACATAGTTGGGAAAAGGCTAGGCATATTGTTTTTGCTTACTGCAAAACCCAAATAATACCCTTTTCAGTATCCTCTGTAGCCAGTGCTAAAGTTATAACTACCACTTGTGGTACCTTATTAATATGTTACGATCAGTTTTTAGTGCCAATGCATATGTAATTTTATTAGTCTTTTAAACTAGCTATATTGTACTTAGTATAGAGTATTGCTTAGTAAAACATCAAAGAACCTACTATAATGTCTGTTTGAAAGTAAAATTGTATTCCTTGGAATAAAAACCCAAGGAATAATCAATCAACTCGATGATTTTTTGTCATGTACGGTACGGGTTACACTGCATTTTATGCCTTTATCTAAGCCCAAATGTAAACCAAAACTCTCAAGGTTTGTAAATGTCTCCTAAAAATGTTAACGACGATTTTAGATAGTTTTGACATGGTCATTAATCAAAATTAAAGTCAAATCATTTATTCCAAGTAAGCCATTAAAAGGCACTTTTGAACGATAAAACGTCGAGAAAATAGAATGATTCTAGTTGCCATTTCCAAAAGGTAGTTTCGTAATAAATGCATATCGGAAATAAATGTCACTGATTTGACTAATCGGGGCGCCAGCACCGCCTAGCGGCGCTCGACAGAGTCTAGAACATAACGCTCGACCAGAGTTAAGCAGAGTTTTGTCGGTGGTGGTCAAGCAGTGAAAAGTTTAAAAACTGTCGTGCAATCCATATAGTTGTGTCGTGTACCTACAGTGTGTGAATTGCTAGTTTGATTAATTTGATCTGAACTGCAAACGGTTTTTGTATTGCGCAATAACCAACACAACACTTTCCATAGTACATTAGTTAAACATGGCTGATGAAAACGAGAGATACGATCGTACTTCGTCATGTAGATGTTTAAAACATCATAAAAATCAAATGATCAATCAACTCGGGCTATCGCACCCATTGTTGGACTGTAAATTGAAACCTACTTTCAATTACGATCCAAACCAAATAACCCTATTTACAAACACCTAATTACCTATTGCCTGAAGATGTAACTTGAGAAATTATAATTATCTCTTAACTAAGAAAATTACCTTATTTTTCTGACGTTCCCGATTAGTAGATAAGTCCCTGTAATTCAGGATACTTAACCCCCTCCCAGGTAGAGGCAGGCATTTCATTATAGCTGGCTTACGTGTAAAATTTATATCCCGTAGTGGAGCCCCGGGGCCGTGCAATATGGCCGCGGGATTGGGTTACCGGGACTCGAGAGGCAGGACGTTAAAATTATCAATTTGTGTCGGTGTTATGTTTTTTTATTTACGTTGGTAGTGTAAATGGAGGGAGTAAAAGCATCTTTTATAAAAGTATACCCTCCTTTATATGGGCATTTATAAAGTTGAATGCGGAACAACAATCTAATACTCGTACAGCTAAGGTTTCTAGGAAACAAGTGAAATACCAAAACAAGTGAAAAACCCCCGACACAAACATTTCCTCATTTCTCTTTCCTACTCCATCACCAGACCCTGTTCATCATCTATCTATAATCAATTAATTGAGGCCATCCCAATGAGCCCACGATACCATTGCTGTAAGTTGGTAAGGGAGTTGGGTATCCTACAAATTCCAGATGATGCTGCAGCATCAGTTCAAGGTTACTATATTCTTCTAATATCATTGATGTAACAGAATACTAAATTTCAAATCGATCAGACCTGTGGAAGACGCTCACATTCATTCATCAACAAGAAAAGAGCTGATAATCTTCAAACGACTGAACCGATTTTGATAAAACATGTCTAAGAACCATTGGTAGACAACCTGCTTTCAAATGAAAAAAAAAACACATTCAAATCGGTTCACCTCTTTAAGAGCTACGGTGCCATAGACAAACACACACATAGCGGTCAAACTTATAGCACACCCTCTTTTTGAGTCGGGGACTCGGGGGTTAAAAACAGTTTTATTTACAGAGGTGAGTTTTTGTAACAATATGATTAAACGTGATTGAACGCAAAAAGTCTTCTCGATAAGTTTTTAAATAGGTAACCTATTTAAGCTAAAACATACCTCACAAACAGAAATAACATTCTTAAAAAAATATTTAATATTACATCATTCCCGTAAACCGGAACTGCGGACATCACTACCCCGGTGACGGTAGATTATAACGCAATTTATTCCCGTCGTCGTCATCTTGAATTAAACTTATTAAAAATATAAATTACTTGCTTTAATCGCGGCTGGCCTGTACTTGGCAGGATAGGTTTTCGAAATTATAGTTTAAAATTTTCAAGTATGGTTTTTCAGTTAATCTTGGAACTTTTATATGGTAACTTTGTTACTGTAGTCGGTTTAACTTAAGAAGAATAAACTAGACATTCAGCAGGATTGGTGTCGGGGTCAACGACCTAGGATGAGATGGACGTGCCTACGCATCATCACTCATACAGCCGTTTCAAGAAAAATATGTAAATAGTGTTGCGGCAAGTTGTACGAAGCAAACAGATCACAAAACGATTGAAGCTATAATTAAGAGAGCTTTAGGGCTTTCACAAAGACTAGATTTTGGAGCAGAGAGGGATGTGCGTTCGACTTCAGACGAGATCGAGCAGTATGCTTCACCCGGTTCCGACTCACTGGAACCACAACTAGCACTGTGAAGCATCGCAAGATACAAGACGCAGCCCATTATCGACCTCCGGTCTCCGGAGGGGAGTGATTTGGCGGCATCTACAACGCCCATGCGAACTACGCATCAAAGACCTGATCTCACAAAAATCCTGCGTCGCGCAAGCAAAGTTTACCGCGCGTCGAGTATATATACGACCTTCCGACATCAATCGTTGGGCAGTTGCCCACCAGCCACGGCACCCGTCTGGTCGGATGATCCTCCCTTTTCTATAGAGGATGAGTGAACTTTGCACTCTGTTCCTCATGCCTCTATAATAGTATAGACATCAGTAGTCATTAGTCTTCTTATTAATAAGTAGGTATTCTAACTTTGGTATCTCTTGAATGTACTCCGCGTTATGAAATGCGTAAAAATTCACCAATGGTGTTTTTTCACGCGGCACAACAGCATGTAGCTACTGATCAGCGTAGCCCTTAGGGAAATTATGCTCTCACAATGAAGATGTCAGTCTACCTGACTACATCCCTACATGGTCCCAAAAACGACTGAAGCCTTAAACGACTTAGATATACGAAACACGAGTTGACTAATTTATACCCCCACCGTCTCTTACAGTTAAAAATCTCATTACTAATCAGTACTTTTTCACACTCGCACGTTCTTTCCAAAGACTTTGAAACTTTAATAAAACAATTAATCCTCTCAAACCTTGTTATTTCTTTTAAAACTTTTTTCAGTTTCACAATTTCCCGCCGTCTTTCGCTTTTCTTTGGTGAAAACCCATTTATTATTTCATTAGTAACGTTTACTCGGCTTTTATCCAACTATTTGTCTTACTTCTCGGGGACGGAAGATTTCGCGAGTAAACAGACAGTTTCTTAGTTTTTACAACCTAAAAGGAACTTGTTTCCTAAGTAAAGGGAATGTATGAATTTGTAGGTAAAAGAAAAACATAAGATTTTGATTTCCCTGAAGTTGAACTAAAATTAGACCAGACTAAATAATCAAAGTCGGTTTGAACAGACCAGCTAAAGTGAACGACTCTTGGGACCTAAAAAATATGGGCTTCAAAATATAGGTTCGCTTTATATTCCTAACTTGTTATTACAGAAGTTTGAATAGTTCTTGTGAGTTTTCAGCTGAAAATCAACTAACAAAAGTCCGTGACGAGTTTAACAAAGCCGCATAATTCACACGCAAGATCTTTTTTTTTTTCGTATGGTTTCGTGTGGTCAGAGTTTTTATGCCGCCCATGGGCTGTTGACTTGGTTTCACATGCCGTCGAGAAATATCTCTTAGACATACCGGTTTTTTTTTTTAAAGGTATATCGGATTCCTCACGATGAACAAAAGACACACGAAGAAAAACGAAACAACGCAAGATGAATGACACACACAAAACACCCTTATAAGAAAAATTTAATGGATCGCTTATGACTCAGGACTATGAAACAACCGAAAATCTACTTACTATCCCAATATAGAACACAAGCTCATACTACTATGGCATTCAGCAAATAGTTTAACATGTACCAACTTCTTCATCACTCACACTCACACACACACACACTCCACACGAACACTCCTTCCCATAAGTAAAAGGGAAATTATTATCTAGTTTTAGTTTTCGGGAAACCTGGGGCCCAATCTGGTGACCTGAAATACAGGCTAAGCTCAGGCACCAATCTCCCACATTTTTTTTTTTTATATTTTATCTACGTCCATGACTGAATGCTTATCGTTGCTCTCAAACATTCTTTACCTCGGCAGTAAACAATCGTAACTCCAAGTTCTAACTTGTTTTTTTTTCTTCTTTTTCGAGTGGTTAGTGACTAACCTGGTGTCAGAGTTTTTATGCCGCCCATGGGCCTCTGACTTGGCTTCACATGCCGTCGAGAAGTATCTCTCAGACGTATCGGTTTCATCACGATGTTTTCCATCACTGTTTTTGAAGCACATAATATGAATCCGAAAAGTCAGAAGTGCGTGCCTCGGGTTCGAACTGGAGACCTATGACTTAGCAGTCTGACGACCACACCACTAGACTATCACTGCTACTTGATTATTTATATCACTGAAATTACAAAAAATAACTATACACCGTGACATTTTAGTGACGTGACGTCTTACAAAAGCAGCCCACTTCATGTATCTAATGATTCCTAAACATTTTTTTTTAAATTGATATATTGTTACAATTTTTTAATTGCTCCTAGAGGTATTTTATGTCGGATACATTCAGTGGCCCTTTGTAAGACGACAAAAATGTCACGGTGTATACAATCTCAAATTTAACGACACACAGATTTAAAATTAATCTCAATGTTCTATGACAGTTAAGTATAACTATACAAAATTATTACGTGACAGTCTTTAACTTTTTAACCCGACCTGTATAAATTAACACTGCCTCGTCTCTGGTCCAGTGGTCGCAAGCACTACTGCTGAGCATGAGGTCCTGGGTTCGATTCCCGGGTCGGGCAAAGTGTTATTGGGATTTTTCCATCTGAAATTTCTCAGTAGCAGACTGGAGTCTGGATTTGTGCACATTTGATGGCAATAGGCTCGCCCCCTATTATATGGGACTTAAACATAACTGACGAAATGTGGGTGTACTCAGAATTCAAAATTCAAAAGTCATTTATTCAAACTAGGCTGAGAATAAGCACTTTTCGAACGTCAAAATTACATAAGACAGTCCGCCAAAACGCCCACCCTTCACCACTTCCTAGTGCAGGGAAGAAGAAGTGGCGCAACAAACTCCGCAGCAGCACAGCTGTCTGTTCAGTTAGAAGAATAAAAAAAAAAAAAAATCTATATAATAGTATTCAAAATAATTTACATTACGCAACACAAAAATTATTAGCCATATGTTAGCTAGCACACGCCAATATAAAAAACAAAATCATCAAAAACTATACTCAGGCCGAAATAAAAAACTAAACGTAAACAGAACTTAATATCTAAATAAAAAGCCTCCAGGCATAAAGGGCGTGCCCGCTTACATATAGTTGTAACTGGAAGTTATAAATGATAAACTAGGACCATCGATGTAAAATAAATAAACAAACAGTTAATTAGTAATAACAATAAATAATATGATCAATAATTGTCGAGGTCACTAGCTAACCACATATTGCAATACTATAGGGCCACCTCTGCCTAGCCCTTCGGGGAATACAGGCGTGATGTTATGTGTATGTGTGTATACATTAGGGCAGTTTATGTTGTTTACCTCTGAGTTACGGCCTTGATGTATTCCATCTAAAAACTTAATGTGGACTTCAAAATGTTGAGCTAAATTAGATAGAACTTCACACAGCTGGGCCAAATCACTGACTGTGTTGTGTAGTTGACTAATATGCTAATGTTGAACACCTAATTGTATATATATGATACGCACTACACATCCTATTTGTGCTTCAACAATATACGTACACGATAAATTAAGTGCTAACCTTAAAGGCGTTTGTCCATCGGCGGGACGTCACCGAGAAACGCGATTATTCGAACCGAACCTGACGTCCGGTGACGGCCATCGTTTAGCGGATCAGTATGTTATGATAAGACAAAACGAAATCCGGGCGAACGGCGTCGGTGCGACGGCAGTGTGTGGACAAGATCAAACGTGTTTTATATTGCCGGCACATTGGCACGTCACAATTTCGGGAAGAGTTCTACCAGTCACGCCAAACTACTGAAAACTTTGGCGGCCGGGATGACGGCGCTCGGGTGACGGATGTGTGGTGGATACGCGCCCATAGTAATTAATGTATGTATCGCTGCTTCGGCTTTATCATCTCGTTCTCAGTGACGTCGAGGTGGACAAACGAATTGTGACTGATCTAGCAGTTGAAACCGAGTGCTGCAGCAGTTATCAATGGCAGCTTCAAGTTGCTGACTGTGACTGCACTAGTGGTCCGTGTATTTTGATCACTGGCTAACTGCTCGAGCAGCCCGTGTATGCCCACCCTTAAGCTGCCTGTCCATTGATGCGGAGCGAGGCAGCGGAGCGGAGCGAGGAAGTAATGCGGAGCGGAGTAGCGGACTGTGCGGATCTAGGACGAGTTCACGCGACGAGTAATTTGAGCGGGATGCAATACCCCGCGGCTGAGTTTTTCCCATAGATATAAGAAATAAGGTTTTTCCGCTTCCATGCTCCGCATCCCCCGCTTCCCCGCGCCGCTTTCTCGCTCCGCTTCCCGGTTTTGTATGAATTTTTAAACTAGTTCGCAAATCCCTGTCCACTGAAGCGGAGCGGAGATTTTATGCAATTCCATTGGTTAATACTGGCACAGCTCCGCTCCGCTCCTCTCCGCTCCAGTGGACAGTCAGCCTGGTCCAACCGCTCAGAGGTAGCGTTTGTCTTTTATTTTGGTAGCTAATAGACCTATTATTTACTTCTATCTCTAAAGCCCCATTTGTACGATGCAAGTTCCTTGCCAGTGGCATATAACAAATGACTTGCATCGCGACTTTTATAGTTGCTTAAACTTATGGTATGCCGCAGGCAATTAAATCGGACTGTGTAAATTAGGTTTAAGGGCGTTGGTTTGCGAGTACCGGTGCCGATGGCTCAGGAGCGTTCGAGTAAGTGGAATACGTCGTATTTGAAAGATAATTAGTTAGAGTACTTTCTCAACAATGTTAATTCATAGACTAGGAACACTCGTATGTATAACATTAGCTTGAAGAGATTAACGAGAAAACATCAGAGTAACCCGCGAAATTAAAATCTTACTTTTTTTTTGTTGTTCAGAATACTGGTATTCAACTGCATCCAGTTAGACAAGAAGCTGACCCCAATATAGTTGCGAAAAGGCTAGGCAGATTGATCAGGTTGTATGTTAATCTAAATATGATTCGCGGCCGTATCAAATATTATAATCATAAAAATCATCTATACAAGTCTCTAAGTTTATGTAACAATATTTAATGACTATTTCATGAAATCATGACTTTTAAGGATTATTGTAAGTTATGGAGTTGTATTGCTGATTCGAATGATTATAATTCTGTAAAGCCATATTTGTTAGGCAGTGTATAGAGTGCCGCTAGCGGCGTATTATTGGCGCTGCCTCGGTTCGGCTAAAGTGCCATAAGCATCGCATTGTCATTGTCACTGTCACTAAGTCACTGTCACTGAGTCACTGTCACTGAATCACTGTCACTGAGTCACTGTCACTGAGTCACTGTCACTGAGTCACTGTCACTGAGTCACTGTCACTGAGTCACTGTCACTGAGTCACTGTCACTTGTTATTTTGTTTGATTGTTGAGGTCAGTTCGCTGTAAAACACCATATTCCCAAAACATTACATTCTCATGTGCCTAAACGGACCCTGGCACTCGCCCGACAGGGATAAAGTGACGCTAGCGGCACTCACTTCCTATTTGTTATCAAAGTGACCTTTTACAACCTAACAATAAAACGAAGAAGAAAAATATTATGAAGATCTAAAAAATCACAAATACTCGTATAAAAGCAACTTTGAGAAGCAGTTCAACAAACCTGAAATTCGCAATGTCTGCTGAAACGAGAATTCATAACGGACAGACAGACGGCACGAGTTCTGTTTATGTTACAAAATAAACAGTAGAATGTTTAGCTAAAGAAAATTTAGATTCAAATGGAGTTCACGAAAATAGAGTTTTGAAAATTGTTACAAGTTTGAAATGTTTACAGACTTGATTTATGTTTAAGAAGTAAGTATATTGTTAATTAAAATTATGGTTTTAGTTTTGATTGGAAAATAACAAAAAGAAAAAACCGCCAAGTGCAAGTCGGACACGAAGGGCTTCGTTACGTATTAAGATCGAGCAAAAATTACGAAAAAATCTTTAGTCTTGGAAAGCATGCCTTTTACATTATGTTTTATTTTAGGGCTTACAAGTCTACAAAATTACTGCGCTTAGCTAACAAATTAGGGACTATACTTATCTTGTCACAAGATAATCAATCTGCCTTTTCCCAACCATGTTGGGGTCGGCTTCCAGTCTAACCTTTTCACAAGTTATTTAGACCCCAATTTGTTTTTTGCCCCCACAAGCTTCCCAAGAAGTGTAAAAGAAAATCTTATGCCATAATATGATGACTTTCATACATACATGAACTGACTCTTCCAAGAACAGGTACCAGGAGAACAGCTTCCCAGGGTAGGTAGAACTACAGAATGCCAACTGTTACGATCCTTACATACTGCTTATGCGTCGTTTTCGTTCATACAGTTAACTACTACCTATTTAAGAGCGTTTATTCTGAGGGTGGGCAACGTCACAAATAAATGTCAAATATTTCACTCTTTTGATTAATTTAGCAATATTACTGTGTGGAAATAAAAAATGTGGCTAACTAGCGAACTAGAATATTGATTATGAAATGCTATAATTAATATCGTAACACCGAATGTTAAGTTTTAGATGTAATAAAACTATTTGGGAACTTTCCAAATGCGTTTTTTACACCTAAAATGGGTACAGTAAGTACCGTTTGGGGTCGAAACGCTCGGGTCGTGGGGTCCGAGTGCGCGCCTCCTTTTTAAGGAAATTTCTCGCCGACTGGTCGATACTTCACGCGAACAGAGGGCTGGCTCGTTCTTTGGCCAAAGAATTAGCATTGCCATTCAACGTGGCAATGCTGCTAGTCTTCTGGGCACGTTTCCGGATGACAGCGATGCGGACGAATACTTCGACGCCTAAGTGTCCTTTTGTTTTTTGTATCTATTTGTGTAGTTAGTTATTGTATTTAGTACCTAGTGTAAATAGTTAGTAAGTTATAGTATAAGTAATAGTTCTTGAAATAGAGGTCACACAGAAATGGGTACAACATCAAATTCAATGTTATAATTGCAATTCATTATTAATATTCTAGTTCTCTAGTTTCTTTCTTTTCTTTCACATTTCTTATTTCTATTCAGTTATATTGCTTTAAGAATCAAAACAGGTAAATATTTAACAGTTATTTGCGACGTTGCCAACTTTTAGGATAAACCCTCTTAAAAATAGTAAAGTTTCTTCCACATATAAACCTATATACTCGTACTTTCTTCTGAGGCTACCGTAATCGTTGCAAGGCGTATTTTTATTACGTCATAATAGGATGACAAGCAGAAACCGGATAGTTTGCTTACTCATCTCTACAATATAACGGATCGTTATCTCTAATCACTCGTATACCTAATGTTATCAAATTCTATGAGCTGCGTAAAATGATATTTATCTGCAAGTTCCAAGAATCATTCATACTCATCTTCTTTTTTTCGTGTGGTTAGTGACTAACCTGGTGTCAGAGTTTTAAAGCCGCTCATGGGCCTCTGACTTGGCTTCACATGCTGTGGAGAAATACCTCTCAGGCATGCCGGTTTCCTCACGATGTTTTCCTTCACCGTTTTTGAAGCATGTGATAATTTCAATACGCACATTAATCCGAAAAGTCAGAGGTGCGTGTCTTGAGTTCGAACTTGAGACCTATGACTTGGCAGTCTGACTGAATCAAATCACTGCTTGCACTGCTGCTTCATACTCACCATAATATATTAACCAATGGAATGTACAAAAGAAATTGCTGTTACCACAAAACGCAGTTGGTGATCGAGGTTTGTTGTAATATTTTTATTCACTACGGGGAAACTCTTAGCCTGCATCTCATCTGGTGGTAAGTGATGATCAGGCCGAGGGTGGAAGCGAGCTTCCCTCGGAATCCCTAACCACAGAGGGACTGGCTGTCTTAGCAGTAACTGCTTAAACACAACAATGCTGTTCACATTGTTGTTATGGCGCCAGACTTAAATAAGATGGTGGTAGCTAGCCAGGCGGACTTAGAACAAGCCTTACCATCAACCAAACCAAGTAGAACATTTTGCCCTCACTGGGAATCAAACCCGGGACCTCTGGGTCTGAGACAGGTGGTTTAACCACTAGACCACAGAGGCGGTTAAAATATGAAAGGAAGATTTGACAAAACTTTCCAACTCTACATGAAAGTACTCCCATTTCCATAAAATATCCTTATTAATAGTTGTAACCACTACTACTCGTTGTTGTGTGTGTAGACCACACGTTAGTGGTAACAAATCAATCTGCCTAGCCTTTTCCCAACTATGTTGTGTTCGGCTTCCAGTCTAACCGGATGCAGCTGAATACCAGTATTTGACATGGAGCGACTGCCTATCAGACCTCCACAACCCAGCAACTGGGTAATATGATAAATGCTGCCAACCGGTAGACTGGTTGGCAGAATTTCGACCTGTGACGACTTTCAAAGAGCCACGAATGACAGCCGGGGCCAACGCCTTAAGGTGCTTTCCGAGGCACGGAGGAGTCTTGGTATGTTAAGATGGTCACACGTCGACAGTCCAACCCCGGCAACATAGCTTAACTTGATGGATCGATCCGTGCGGCTGTTATTTGGCTTAACCACGAGCCCAGTATCGAGTCAGTGGTAATAAAACCAGTATAAGCTGGTCTCTTATTCTATTGAAACACCGTACTACGCTAGGCCAGCTCTAGGTCAAAGTGCTACCACTTTTTTTTTTTGGGTGGGAAATTATCAAATAACTTCTCCCTCTCTGGGCGGAGCGGGAGGGCGTGTCAGACTCTTACTGACTATAACCCACCCGTGTTCCTTCAGTTGCCTGTACGTTGCCAAGGGCCACGGTATCCCTTTCGGACTTTCCCGCGACCCCGGCAGAAAGTACTACCACTGACGTGCGGCCTACTGTACCTATACGTTATAATATTCCTCAAGATTTCTGTGAGCCAATCCTATGCGCAGTTATTTACAACAAATAACAAGTCACTGCTAGGCGCCAACGTGTAAATATCAATCACGCTGGGCTCAACACAGATACTAAACACGTGTATGCTAAGGTTGCTGCTCTACTGTGTGATATATTAATAGCTCTGCTATCGCTAATCTTGTAGGGATATAGTTTCTACTGAATCTGGGTGTAACGAATAGTAATCTAAACATAATAAAATACTTATATTCTAATAAACAAATATCCAGCCTGATATGAGCAGAGCAGTGGAGGCCCAGTGGTAACTGCCCTGAATTTATCAGTTCATAGGTCATGGGTTCGAACCCAGGCAGGCGCTTTACTTTGTATAAATATTTTCATCACAACTGCTCTCAAAATAGTGACAGTTTAGGGGTATGAGGAACAGGGTGTAAAGTTCACTCATCCCCCATAGAAAAGGGAGGATCCTCTGACCAGACGGGTGTGATGTCTGGCGGGCAACTGCCCCATGGTTTGAAGTTGGGAGATTCTATATATGTTTATCGCGAGGTAATCTCTAATTGCGCGATGCAGGATTTTGTGTGACGTCAGGATGTTATGTGACGTCAGGTCTTTGATGCGTAGTTCGCATGTAGCGATGTAGATGCCGCTACAACAGAAAACAAGAAATAGGCATGTACTAGAACCAAAATCTCGAAGACCTGTGACATCTACCAACCCGCACTGGACCCGCGTGGTAGATTACGGCCCACTCCCTATCACAGAGAGGAGTTTGTCCCAGCATTGGGAATGTTATATACTAATTCTGTGTATATGTGTAAGCCTGATATACACGATGCGATTTAATCGTCTGCGACATTTGACCCATCAACCAAAGTTGCACCGTCTAAATAGTGAATAAACAATGCAAGTCTATTGAAACTTGCATCGTATAAATGGGGCTTTAATGCAATAATCATCGGGAACAGCTTTTATAATAGCAGTGAAATATTAAATGCATACTGGCTAACTATAAATATTTGGAATTTTATGACTGTTGGGAGTGAATTCAAGTCAAAATACTGCAACGGGCAACTGGATCGTACTCTCAGCCTCGGACTTAGCCAGTTCGCGTACTAACCATTGGGCTATAATTTGTTCAATTGGAAGCGCATTAAAACATCTTTTACCAGCTTATCTTTCGATATAAAGTGACCTTTGTAGACGGATTTGAGTCGGACACTTCAAACAATTAAAATCAAATAACAAAATCAACAGAAAACACTGGTCTCTGACGTATTCAAAATTGAGCAGAAAATAAGACTTATGAGTGTACAGAGGGAATGAAAATTGCTCACGAGCAGACAGTTCAAAAGACCCAAGGTCTTGTAAAAATACCGAGAAACTATTCATTTTTAACCGACTTCCAAAAAGGAGGGTTATATGGACGCCCCTTTTTATTGTTTTTATGTATGTCCGTCGATTTCTCCGTCTATTGTGGACCGATTTTGAAAATTCTTTTTTTTTTTAAAGGGTATTCTCCCGGATTGGTCCCATATAAATTTTATTAACTTTGCTAGGATAGTTTTTGAGTAAGCTTCATTAATACGTATTTTTCCCACTTAGTTTACGTGGATGATATGATGATAACTTCCTGTGACTGTTATTTACATAGCAGGTACTGGTATTCGAATTTGTGTGGGGCAGGTACCACAACTAAAAAGTGAAAAATAAAAACTTTTTACAAAGTCGGTTGTTTTTTTTTGTAAAAAGTTTTTTTTACAGTCGGTACAGGGAAGCCCGAAAGTCTGGCAACCCAGTCTTATCAAAGTAACACAGTAATTGGGTTGTGGAGGTCAAATAGGCAGTCAATTCATGTGAAGTTCACGAGTTCGGTTATTTCACATATCTGTTTTTAATTTTATTTATTTCTGTATATAAATTTCCGTGACATCATTGCGGGCCCTATCAGAATATCTGCACTTATAATACGACACTTATTTTTAAATGTCGCAGCATCATGCTGAGATAGGAGCCTTTTGGCCTCGTACTACAGGACTTTCTGCTTTTATTTCCATTTTACTTTGTTTTTCTATTTTTATTTGTTTTTTTATGTGTGTTAAGTTTAATTTGTGATCTCTTGTGCGAGTCCCAATAAATATTTTTTCTTCATCTTTCTTTCTTTCTAAAATACTGGTGCCCAGCTGCATCCGTTTAGACTGAAAGGCGATCCAAATACAATTGAGAAAATGCTCGGTAGATAAGCGAGGAATATTTTAAACCAAATGGCAAGTTAGTTTAACCAAATAGTTTTAGTTAAGTTAGTATATTTTGCTACTTTTATTAATTAATTAGTTATAAGTTGTTTGTACCCATTTAAATAAACCGAAATGAGATTAAAAAAAAAAAAATGGAAAGTTATTAGAAACTCTGATTGGTGATTGGCAGCACCGCCAGCTTACGGCAGCACGCTAGGCTACTACGTGTTACAATCATCTTGAGAGTCACTGGGTCGCGTTCGAAATCATGAGATACCAAACAACAATGTGCTTTCTAAATCGAATCTGGCTACTGTTTACACAATCAAATGTTTATCCACTACCGAAACCAGTGATCACTTCCAGAATCCTAACATTGACAAAAATAGTCATCTAGTGGGTGTCCCACCCACGCATCATTAAATCTTCCATCAATCAACACAATACAGAACAAATTATCTTCCTTCATTGCCCACGAAAGTAATTCCGTATCGTGAATTTTCGTGAGTGTACCAAAGCGTTAGTATTTTCATCAAATGTTCGATAGTAATCGATTGGTATCAATTTGGAACCGCGTCCGGTTTCTGTCGATATTAGCTGTGCATAATGTTTGTTTTGCTAACCCTTACTCCAGCTATAAATATACTGTGTTGTTTTCACTGCGTCGCGTCGTTTCGTTAAGACTATATTTCTCTTATTTGAAGCGAGTATTGAAAGTTTTCATGTGATTGTATTGTGAAAGAAGGTACATTAAACTGTAGGTAAGTACTAGATGGTACTTGTATGTTCTTTGTAGCTAATTCGAATCACTGGGTCCCATAGTTAAAACGAATCGTTTAGTTTACTGTCTATAGTCGAGTGTTTTCGTTTGGTTCTACATTGTACTGTTTATTTTAGCAAACAGCGATATTTACCAAAAAGTTTTAATATAGACTCCAGTTCGCAGTTTACAAACTACGACTAAAAATACCGTGTCATGGTATTTTAATATATATCTAACATTTGTACGACTATTGTCTGACAATAGAAATACCAAGCAGCTAAAGGCTAAGGTTATTTGTTGTTTGAACTGGATTCCACAGCGATATGAGTTCACAGTAATCCTATAACTACATAAATGCATGACATTTTTACCACGTTTTCTACTGAACATTGTTGTGTATACGTAGAGGACGAAAAAGTAAATTGATTTCATTCAGAATTTCACAAAGAAAGAAAAATATATCAACACACAGTGAGCTAGTTTTTTTCACAAGAAAACCAAATGCAGAGAGCAAGTTTTCGTCACTGAAAGAGTTTTCTTTTTCTTTTGCCATACTTAATTGGCTCAGACACTTAAAAATAGCTCGATTTCTCATAGCTTCTTCTATACCTACTACGGTCACTTATCAAAGGAAAGGTACCATAAACATTTCCTTTGATAATAATGAATTAAAGATTCGTTTGACCTGAAGTACCGTGCCCTTCAAGACCACTAGCATCTTGAGAAACCGTACAGTCTCCGGGCACAAGTGCTTTCAGTGGTTGGTACTTAAAACCGTGCCTGAAAACGGCGGTAATTTATTCAGTACTACTCTATTTATGATGATTTTTTTGCCCAGAAATGGGATATATCTGACTGACAATAATGATTTTTTTTTCACCTTTGTTTCATCAGGCTACTATTGATTTGTGATTAACTAGTTCACGGGTTAAAGCGCGTTAATAAAATTCATATTCTTTATGAAATCTCTTTAGGTCATGAGCTATCCGAATATCAAAAAATATTTGGCCTAGGTCTTGAGGGGGAGGTGTGAAAATTGATTCACTGTTACAATGTATAATAAATTATGTGAGAAGAAACATGATATTCTACTCGTATCTATCTATATATATAAAAATGAATCCCTTTTTCCCTTGGTCACGGCATCACGCGTACGGCTGGACCAATTTCGCAAATTTTTTATTTGTTGTGTTCGTTATTCTCAGGAGAAGGTTCTTAGGATAGGTAGGTAAAGGTAGGGTAGGTAGGTGGTAGGTATGCAAGTAGGTAGGTACGAAAGTAGGTAGGTATGTAAGTGGGATAGGTAGATAGATAGGTAGGTAGGTAGGTAGGTAGGTATGTAGGTAGGTATGCAGGTAGGTTTATTTTTATTTTTTTTAAACGTTGATCCTCACTATGAATTTCTTCCTGTATCGTGGGTGCGTTTACAAACATAGAAACTCACATACACTAACATCCATGCAGGTATTTATGTAGGTAGGTAGGTATGTACGTAGGATAGGTAGGTAGATACGTAGGTAGGTAGGTAGGTAGGGTAGGTAAGTATGGTAAGTAGGTAGGTAGGTACGTAGGTGTAGGTATGTCGGTAGGTAGGTAGGTTAGATAGGTAGGTGCGCCGTAGATAAAGTTCTTAGTGTTACCCGTGCGCAGCTGGGGCGGGCAGCTAGTAAATAGTATAAAACTAAGTAGTCTGTGTGTGTCACCGCTTTGTTCTGCTAAACTACGCAATGGATTTTGATGTGGTTTTTTTCACCATCTTATAGAGCATTTATTCCGGAATGTTTATGTGTACCAGTTTGATATCCATGGTTTGATTTGTGCCCGGTTGGTGGCAATAGGCTCGCCCACATGGGTCTTTAACATAACTGTTGAAATGTGGGTGTACTACGAGTATATGTATGTACACCTCTGCCCATCCCTTTGGGGTAACAAGGCGTGATGTTATGTTACAGTTATATTAAACTTAATAATTATAATGAATTTCGATGATTTTTAAAGTCGTAAAACCGAGCGAAGTATGTTCGGGTCGCTAATACTCGTAATTTTATTAATATTTAATGTAACAAGTGACATTTCTTACTTTTTTACCGTAGTGCATTAGCAAGCAAGAGATATATTTTTTTCTTTGATATAGACATTGTGTTACAACTAATAACTTAACTCAGATACAATATTGTCCTTGATTCGTGCCAGATTTAATCAAATTGTGCTTATAAACGCTTCTGTATTGACAGAGATAGACAAAACAGAGTTAAGCGTATTACTTGAGTTACAGAATCAATTAACTTCGTCTAAGGGTTTATTTATTCTTACACAAGTTAAATATTTGAGCAAGAAGTAATTGTTTATTATTTTGGTAAAATAAAAGTGACTGACCGGAGTCGTGGCCTAAAAATAAGAGAATTGCACCTCTGATGCTTGACACTATTGACAGCTCACTTTACCTATGGTTTCACGGTGAAATTGACACAGTTGATCAGCAGGTATACGACGACACAATTAATTATTGGCGTAGTGAATGGAAGATGTGCGTTTGAAATACGAATCGCTTTGATCTGGATGAATGTTTGTATAGTTTACAGACAGTTGTTTTGGATCTGACTGTTTGTGCATGATAGATTTATTTCATATAGGTACATACGCACCCATGATGTAGGAGGGATTCCTAATGTTTTTTTTTTTATCAGGTAGCAATAGTGCTTGTCATTTTGGGAGGGAACGCAGGCGGGTTGGCGGGTTGGGCAAGGCACATTGCTCGCAGAACAGATGGCCGATGGGGCCGAAAGGTTCTGGAGTGGCGACCGCGTACCGGAAGACTTAGCGTTGGAAGCACAGCACCGGTCGAAGTGTGGGTGCTTGAGGAAGACCGTTGTCCAGCAGTGGACGCCTTTCGTCTGAAGTGATAATGAAGGGAGCAATTACTTAAACACCACACACTACTGCAACTACCACATTTCTTTCAATTATTCGCTCTCAAAACCTACAGATATTGCCCCTACAATTTCGATCAGCACGTTTTTTTACAAGAATTTTCTCAATTTTCCCAATGAAATACTCTTCTGCCTACACAAGCCTATGCCTACGTACAAAGGTTAACATAAGATTTATAGTACCGATCCTTCGTAAACGTCGTGATTGATACCTGCCTACATAGACTACGTCGTCATTACGTGTTCAATACGTCTTCTTCAAAGCGCCTCTTTCACTGAATAATTGTTTTGGCAACTAGAACTAAACATCATGTGATGGAACTGCTTATCATCGTGATGTTCGTCAATAGTTCTTGGTAGATCAGTCTGTTTGTTTGTTTGGTTTATAGTACATTTTAGCACGTGTAACGTATAGCAACGCATTTGAAACTATTTATGTAAATAGCTATATTTTGTCACATAGGTTTATGAAGAGGTAAGCGAGTTGATAAAAAAAATCAAACAAAAATACAAACTGCCTTGCCTTTTCCCAACTTTGTTGGGATTAGCTTCCAGTCTAACCGGATGCAACTGATACCAGTATTTTACATGGAGCGACTGCCTATCTGACCTCTACAACACAGTTATTGGGTAACACGATACCCCTTTGGTAATAAAATAAACAGAAAATTAAAATAAGCGCCAAAGTTATTTTAACTATTTGGTAATCAATGTTGAGCATAGATTTTTGCAGAAATAAATGCCAACAATAAGTCCTATTTGATAAAAAGCGAGCTATTTTATCAGAGAAACTGTTTGAACTCTAGGAATGCATTAGACTAATAATTACTCAAATAACAACGCACTATTTCAACCGCTAAAAGCCACCACACGTCCATTTGAGGTTTAACCAAACAATAGTGCGTACATTTTCGGTAACAGATTGCTCTCCTATTGTTACAAACTTTATACAGTGTAATATATTTTGTTACATCCTGGTTTATACAGGGTAATCTAAACGGATACATTAGTATTTCTAACATCCAATTTTTAGATCTTTGACAGTTATTACGGGTAGTCAATAGTCATAAGCCCGAAAGTCTTACAACCAGTCTAACCAACTGATATCGTGTTACCCAGTAATTTGGTTGTGGAGGTCAGATAGGCAGTCGCTCCATGTAAAATACTGGTATTCAGCCGATTAGACTGGAAGCCGATCCTAACGTAGTTGGAAAAAGGCTAGGTAGATTCATTGACCCATGTTACATATGGAACAAGGTTTCCCTGAGGAACAGGGTTGGAGGCAAAAGTAATTCAGAGAACTTTAGAGTCTAAGCTTTTAATTAACTCACTGAAAAACATATAGTAGTAACATAAGTCTAAGGGATCTCGCGCACTAGTCGGCCACGACTCTGGCCAGTCGTGGCCGTCTAGTGGTATTCCAAGGTCTGCGGCTAGTTGCGGCTGTATTGGTTTCTATAGTTTACCTGGTCGCGATTATGATTTACCTGGTCAGTGGCGCGACCACTGGTCGTGTTCGTGGCCGTCTAGTGCGCGAGATCCCTTAGTAACATAAGTGTAGGTATACATAATGGAAAAAGATTATGAAGTGAAAACTTTTTAGTATGGGAAAATCATATAGATTCGCGTCACCGACATGCTGACTTTAACGATATAATTTGTTTGCAAAGTTTTAAGTTTTCACAACTGTTTGCAGTCTCCTTGACTGCCTACGTTTTTTAAATTAATTTAAACGCAAAAATTCTGTTAGAAGTTCAGAAGAATTATGACTATATTTGATGAGCCTAAATTGTGTCCGAGAGTGCGGAAAACTAAGGGCAGCGGTGCGGAAACATCCTGTATTTATACAACTGTTTGGGGTCACCCTACCTTGAACATAGCGACTAAATAATTAACCAAAAGCAATTAAAAGGACAATTTAATCGAGCTAAAATAATAGACAGCCTAATAAAATAGAATTCATTAGGTATTATATGGGATACAATAAATATTCGCTTTATTTTACGAGTACCTACCTACAGTAGACCAATAAATAACATCAGGCTTACCATTACCGACATCGGTAAAGGAAAAATATTGTGAGGTAACCTGGACTACGAAAACTTGGACAGAATGGCGATTTCAGAGTTAATATACTTCAGTCTGATATCGCCATTCCGGCTTGAGCGAGCGTGGTGATTAACGCTCGTGCCTTCTCTGTATGAGAAGAGTATGCCCTGTAGTGGCACAACAAATGGCTGGTATTATTTGTACGTTCCGAAAATATGGCTTGTATAAAATTGGTATAGTTAATTGTCTCAGGCGTGACTTTGCGGAAATCCATTGTAAAATACAATAGACGACGTATATTTAATTACCTGATCCGCTTAACTGTTCTTAAAGAGTCATAAAAAACACGTGTTTCCCTTTCCACGTAGTTAACACTGTGTTCGGCGCTTGGCGTGGCAACATGTCATGTCCGAGTTCGCAACAATTCATTTTTCATCCTGAGGATGCCTCGTTGAGAGGTGAAACACGTGTCGATTTCTTATAGGGTTCTTTATGACGCTTTAAGAACAGATATGCGGAATAGGTTACTAAGTATACGTCATCTATTGTTTTTTTTTTATCGGTATATTTATTGCTAAAAGTATTGAGTATATTGACAGTATCAATTCATAAAAATACTTATATTTTCAGCACTAAAATACTTTTTATTCAAAGCGCCGATCATTAATCTGTTTAGACAGATAAATGACAGTCACCTCGACTAACCTTTATTTACCCTGTACTAAATCGTTACTACGAACGACGCGTGTTTCAACACGCGAGATGACAGATAGCATTCAGCAAATAGAATTACTTATCATCTGAATAATCTTCAGGGCAAATACAACCACCCTGTATAGTAAAATGTTTTCATGTACTTTTACATATGTATTAAAAATTTCGCTTTTCATGTCTGTTTGTGTTTGAACCGCGTTGTTATTCTAAACTACACAAGTGATTTTGATGCGGTTTTCACCATTATGTATGAAATTATTTCGGAAGGTTTCTTGTATAATACAGTAATATTAAAAATACATTAATAAAGAAATCTCGATGTTTTATCATGTCGTAAAAACCGCACTTGTTATTTTATATAATGACCTTGCATGTGTCATGCAAGACATCATGGAGGGAGTGATCGGAGAATTCGTTATTGTTGTTTCATTATTAAAAAAAAAAAAAAAAAACCTCCGCTTTCTTTTGATAATAATTATGAAAAGAAAACTGACTCATAATTATTATGTCTATGGTCTATCTATGATATTATGCCAACCGGACCATTGCAAGTGACAATCTTTTTGAGATTGACAACGACCATATCGTTATCTACCTTAAAGGCTTATGCAGACCAGCGCGACTTGTCGCGCGACGCGACACGAACAATACAATTTCTAAGAAAACTTCACAGTATAACTATAACCGGTGTCGCGTCGCGCGACAAGTCGTGCTGGTCTGTACGAGCCTTAAATTTTCTGGTGATAAAAAAAAGTGGAAACGCGTTTTTATTAAGCATGCCATAATCAGCCTAAAATGTTCCGAATGCTGAGACACAGGCCTCCTCTCAGTGAGGGGGATTGGGCCGTAATCCACCTCGGGGGCCTAGTGCAGGTAGGTAGACTTGGTTCTAGAACGGTTTCCTCATGATATTTTTCCTTCACCGTTTTGAGAAAAGTGGTGATAAAATAATTTACACAAAATAAAGCACCTGTCTGGGTTCGAACCTACGACCCCGGCCGTTACACTGGGGCACCACTGTTCCGTTTTAAATAAGCTCTAGAAAACCAAACCAGGCCAGCGGCAAAACTTATTCGAAATATTATAAAATATTCACTATTATATTCAGGTGTCAGGTTATTGATTGAAGCGTTATATCCCAAGGGATGTCTACGACCTTGGCAGGCATGATTCATGCAATAATGCCCTAATAGGTCTATGTACGAAACACGTGTAAAAATGTTAGCTATTTTAGTACCTCTCTCTATTTATGTAGTAAATAAACATATATTTTTTGTACTGTTGTAATACTCGGGAAAGAGACATCGACGTGCAAACTGTAAACATATTAACTGTTAATTTTAGCACTCACATAATTATGTAGTAAGTAAACATATACTTTTTAAACTGTTGTAATACACAGTGTAAAGGACATCGACGCTGCTGTGAAGCTGTGATCTCGTCGAAAATAATAGCGTCCAACTGTTAGCCGCTAAATGCTGCGTGCATTTAGCGGCTAACAGTTGGACGCAATTTTTTTTTTTTTTTAATGCACGCACACTAGAATAGCTCAATGACAGCACAATGACGTGACGGGAGTGTAAGACGTAGCTGTCACGCACACCAGAATAACAAACTTGGCCTCTATATTTAGAAATATAAATAATCAAAGGGTACAGGACAATAATCAAGTACTGAACTCATGCTTACAGTTTGCGTGTCAATGTCCCTTACACCCTGTATATCGTAAACTGTGTAACTTTCTCAATTCATGCGTGTTTTGTTTAGAAGCTAAACATGTTCGAAGTTGCCCCACCGTTAATTAAGAAGTTGATAGTAACCAAGTTCATAATTAGCACAAAACTAATAGGTACAATAGACCGCACACCCATGGCTTATTTTGATCTTCAGCTGGCCTAGCGTAGTACGGAGTTTTAATAGCATAAGAGGCTAGTTTATACTGGTTTCTGAAACGAAGTTCTTTGATGCGGCTTGTAAACTTTCAGAAATCGTCACGCTAAAAAGTGTTAATACATGCGATTGTCTCCTTCTAATTAAAGGAGAAAGAAAGAGAGAGAGAGAGAGAGAGAGACAAGTAAAGAAAAACAAAAGAAAAGTAAAGTGATTACAGTGTCGTGGGAAAAAATTGTACACATCGGCCCGAGTAGGATGCCGGAAAGAAAGAGAGAGAATGTGTGCATTTGGTGAAAATGGAAATCCAAGATGGCGGCTGCGAAAGTTTTCAAATTTATCGTCATGGGTGTCGTTTTCATGGTTTTTGAATGTGCTAAAGCCGATAGTGAAGTAAAATGAAAATTTAAGATGGCGGCTGCAAAAATTTTGTTTTTGTTTTTCTTAGTTTTTGTTGAACTTCGTTCATGACAGGTGTCCCCCGACCGCACGCGTTTTTTTTTACACTGGCGTGCGGCCTACTGTTTTAGCAGAATAGGGCTAATTCGTGTGGAATGTTATTATCATTATCATTAGAGGGGTACCTATCAATCGTAGAAAGTTGTTCAGGATTGGTTTCATAATTCGAATACATACAACGTTGTTACAACTAGTTCTCACCTCGTTTTTCATAACAAACCATTTACTCCTCAAACTGATAACGATACACAATATATTACCCAAGCTATCCCTTCACCCGCCATTTATACTTTATAGAGTAAAAAAACTGGGGCGCTTGTAAAGGACAATAGGATAGAAGTCCATTCTCCGGCCGACCCTAATGGGCCTAACCGATATTGGGCTCAAACCAGATAAATCTTCTTGGCACTTTCCAATTTCCACCACAATTTATCCTTTCTTTCGGTTCCGATGTTATCGGAAGCAGTTTCCGAATTAATCTAAATAAGTATCTATGAGCCTTTTGAAGACTGCCGTCCGAATTCTTGATAATGGATTGAAGTTAAAATTAGGCTACGTTTTGGAAGACTTTAAATGGGTTCCTGGGAACTTTGAGTTATTTAGCTCTCTTGGGAGATTGATAAGGTAGACTTAAAAGATCCTAAGCTAAAATATAAGCTTGGTACCTATCGTACGAGAAAAAGTCTGCAGAGCAAACAGTTGAAAATAATACGGGCCCTTTCACGCGACGCCTCACATTGTTGGTTGTGCGACAACGTGAGGCGCGTTCAGTATCATTAAATATTGATATACACTAGTAAATAATAGGGCTATAAAAACAACTGAACTTAACTAGTAACACTATTATGTCTTCATAGAAAACTGCCGAAACTACGCGCTTCGAAATCTCAGTGTACGAGTATATTAGTACCTGCAACAGTATCGAGTGCGCGGCAGTTACTCACGGCCGGCAGCGGCCCTAGGTAATTATTTAATTATTTATTTATTTTATCAAATAACAGTGTTAACAGTATTAAATAGTATCATCTGCAGGTACACTTGACTTATGCTAGTTAACAAAACAGGTAGGTGTTGCAACCAACACCCTTACTAAGTTATAAAATAACTTGTATTAAAGGCAGTGGTACAAGCACGCTTTAGTTTCACAAAAGAAATTGCAGGCGGAACAAGTTTTTTTTTGACGTTTATGAGTAAACGGATAAATAGACATCTCAGTTTAATCCACCTCTCATTAACCTCTCCAACACAATTTAGGTTACAGGTGGAGGAACTACTAACACCATTGAAACCCGTAATACATATTTCTTAGCGTAACGATGCTTTATTTCCAGAAGTCATTCCACTATGTTTATAACTTCCTTCAATACTTAAAACATGTGTAATTGTGTATGGTCTATTTGTATCTGCCCTATATCTGTTTTGGCCCAGTGAAAACGGCCGCGATTTACGAGTTGTAGGTTCAAACTCAGACAGTCAAATAGGCCCTTTAGTTTGTGTTAATTATTTCATCACCACTGCTCTCAAAACAGTTAAGGTAAATATCGTGAGGGAAATGGTATACTAGAACATAAAATTCGAAGCCTGAGAGAATGTCTATGCCTCAGAAGTGGGCATAATAAAGGCAGTTTGTGGTATATCTGTTTCAAGCTGAGTCGAATTGGGTTCTCTCTAATTGTTAGTGTATGGTTTTGTATGGGTATTGAAACAGCTGAGTCTATCAAGGTAATGGCTACCTGTGGTGTATTGAACTTCCTTGTAAGCTATTGAGATTGATTCACTGCATGAATGGTCCGTAACGTGCTTGTCCGATTCAGGGGTATCAGCTAATCTATTCTGTAAAAAAAATGCCTCGAAAACATAGGTGTTTTTTTTTTTTTATATAGGTAGAGTATCTCGCAGTTGACCGCTGAGGAGGTCGTAGCTGTTTAACCGGACTTTCCTGTGGCTGCCTTAAGGTTGCTAAAGATTGTTAATGCTTAAGAGCATTTATATAAGAAGTGGGTAATATCGCAAATAGCTGTCAAATATTTCGGTGTTTTGATTAATTTGGCAATATTACTGTATCGAAATAAGAAATGTGGCTATCTAGTGAACTAAAATATTGATTATGAAATGCAATAATTACAAATAAATACAAAAAAATTGGAAACTTTCCAAATGCCTTTTTTACACCTAAAACGGTTGCAACATCAACTTCAGTGTTCAATAATAGTGTTTAATATTTCATATTTCCATACGGTAATATTGCCAAATTAATCTAAACAGGTAAATATTTGACAGCTATTTGCGACGTTGCCAACTTTTTGGATGAACACTCATAAGGTGAGCTGTCAATAGTATCAATCCCTAGCACCAGATGGAGTGACAATTCACTTCACCTAAGTTTACACGGTCAAATTTTTGCAGCATAGACCGGGTGGTCCAAGGTGTTTATCGTTGTCAGTAAGGCTAATCTATCTTATGAAAAAAAAAACATCTGATCCTATATAAATCGTGTCTAAGCTTAAAATACGTTTCGTGCACTGTTTGTCTACCGCCACCATCAACGTGACTTCATCGAGAAACGAGATTATTCGAACTGAACGTGACGACCAGACCCGATTCAGTCTTTTAGTATTATATAATTGCATAGCACATGTGTGAGCACTATGTACATACTTTACAGCTACCATTTACTGGGTACGTCTTTGATTGACTTGAATGTGCCCTGGCGGCTGAGAGTATGTCATGCTCACTCAAATGTCTCGCTGGTGGTGGCGTGTGTGTTGGATCATTAAGTTCCCTTCAAAATGGTTGAGCTAAATGGTGCTGATCCATGCGTCATGTTCGTGAACGGGCGCCGTCAGTGGGGACTGGTCATCTCTTAGCTGCTACGGCTTATTTAAATTTTTGAATTGTTTTTTGTTACGGATGCTTTTAATGTGCACGTCTTTCTACATTGTTCTCACATGTATAATTACAACATGAATGATGTAACCAATTTTTTGTAAACATATTCTGATTTAAAAGAGTGTCCGTGGAGTTTCTTGCCCGTTCTTCTCCATAGGAACCTACTACGCGTTGGAATGGGCAACTAGCTTCATATTTCTGACTGACCGACCTCTTGACAATTCAAAAGTACCTGTAATTGGTTTATTTGAAATAAATGCTTTGAGTTTGAGTTTGAGTTTGACCCATTGACAGACGTGTGGTGGATACGCGGTCATAGTAAATATATCGCTACTTCGGCACTGTCATGTCGTTCTCGTTGAAGTCGCATTGACGTGGCGGTGGACCAACGGCCTAAAGCAGATTCATATTTAGAGGCATCACTATCCTGATGTGATGCTCCATCAGGATAGTGTATAATTCTTTATGACAAATATGTATGACTCTGATGTTCCTACATAGGTACCTACTGATGCATCACGATACGACAGTTTAGTGTAAACCTGACTTTAGAATCGTTTACGTACAACTTCCAGAACCTATTCAAATGCCCAGCGCTGCCATGTTTATACGGCTGGTAAAAGAGGGTCCATATTTTGTATATAAGAACCAGACATTTCTCGAGTATAGTGCTCCATACAAAATAGCTTTCTCGTTTTTGGCAATACGCCGACAAAATGAATAAAATGATTAATGTATAGACATTATGTCGTCTGTATTCTAAACGTATTATTATGAAATTGAGGGCGAATAGGACAACTCTTGACCGCCAACGGGCTTATGGGAATTTCATGACGTCACATGTTAATTATTTTTTATTAAGGCAAATAACGCATTTCATAGCAAGGCCACCAAGTAAAGAGTTCTCGAATTCGATAGTAAGAATGGTATGATTCAAATTACTGACATCGGCAAGAGCGCGGCAGCAACACGAGGCGTTTGCAGGACACATTTCTGCCGCGCTCTAGTTAGGACCAAACCGACCAATGCAGTACTGTGCGGCACATCCGAGACATGGCCGCGCACTTCAGTTGGCAATATCAATCTGCCTGCTAGCCTTTAATAGGTACGCAGAAAAATCCATCCCGACACAATTAGTGGCCAATGTTTCCTAAAAATATTTGTGCGCGTCAGGTAGACAGAAGCGTTCGCGCGCGGAATTCGTCCAAACACAGCGCGGCAGCCGCGCACGATTGCTGCTCAATTTTTGGACACAACGGAAGCGTCTGTGCGCGGCAGTCGTCCAATCGTAGCGCGGCAGGCCGTGCGCGCCAGCCGCGCACGATTGCCGCTTTATGGACACACCTTTACGAAATCAAAATTATGTCATTGATTCATAAATTTGAAAAGAATTGTTTAGATGGAAATAAATACGAGTACTTCGGTGAAGATGGGCCAAGAAATCAAAGAAATATGATTATTATGGAGAAAAAGCAAACAGCGAGAAAAATCCAGTAAAAATAAAAAAAATCATAAACATAAAATATTCTGCTTTTTACCAATAAAACAGAATCAAAATTGTTATATTTAGAATCAGTGTGTATTTATTTACCAAATAAAAAACCTTATTTTATTAAATCTTCAAAAAACAAAGTTATCCAAAATTACGAGACGCGAAAACTGTTTCTTCACAAATTGCCAACGAAATTTTTTGCAACCAAACACCTGAAATTCAATTATGAAAGGTTTGCCCTGATGGCTATGGAGGGTTGAAGCTGGGTCATAAAACATTCAAGACTCAATGAAGCCGTGCCGATGTAATAGCACAAAATAGATGGGTACAGAAGGTTGACTCTATTCAAGATGCTTCACGTGCGGCGAATGCAAGCGAACTCGCGACTGGCATTCGAAAAAAAAACTAAATAATATTATTGTGGCTTGTATTTTAATCTTTGATTACTAACATAATTTTGAAGTAGGGATACTAACATAAATATGGATCACTGTATCTGAGTCAAATAAATAAATAAATTAAAATTTAATTCGACGCGAAAATTCGCGCGAAGTTACGTCCTGTAAACTGTACTTCAGTACGGAGTGGGGCACGTCTTCGTGGATGGCACTATCTATACGCGTCTATGTGTGCGTACGCCTGTTTTCACTCTTTCTATAAAGCCGACCTTCTGTACGTCTTTATTCTGTGGTAATAGGAACCGATGATATTCGATGAACACAAGTTTAGGTACGTATCTGTGTGCCAAGATGTTTACCATCACTTTGGAGGTTAAGAAAAATGTGGGTAAATGGAGGGTTTCGGGGAAAATTGATCTGTTTTCGAAGGTTTTGTAATGGTTAATGAAGCATTGTGAGATTGAAGCAACGGTGAAGGAAAAAATATACCTGAGAGATATTTCTCGACGGCATGTGAAGCCAAGTCAGAGGCCCATGGGCGGCTTTAAAACGCTGACACCAGGTTAGTCACTAACCACACGAAAAGAAGAAGCAGATTAAAGAGGCAGTTTTGTTTTTGTTAAACCTATGCCAGATTTAGTTTCTGCGTGCTACCACTATCTAAAGTTGTGCAATGTCAATCGTCAATCTGTATCTATAATTCAGATTGACGATTGACATTGCACAACTTGCTTGCTTGCTTGACTACAAATTGAAGTTCCTAAAAAACTTCAGCTCGATCTTATTATAATGCTTTTTAAGTTACAAGAAGTTCTACTAAAAATGTTTTTTCTTACCCAAATCATATTAGGCTGAAGTTACCCAATTTATATTTTAAATTCTCTTCTATCAAAAGGATCAAAATCTTGTTACAATTTTTTACCTCTGGTTTACTTTTTCTTTTCCAAAAAAAATCTGAAAATCTGTAAATTAGATCTTTTCTTGACTTGCTAATATATTACTTTTTGTTGTTCTGGAATTAGGTCTGCTTTAAATTCGGCTATCGTCCTAAGTTTTTAGGTCTAAAAATTCTCTTTAAGACGTAAAATCAAGTTCTTCTCGCGATGTCTTGCAAGTTAAAGTTTTTGCAACATATTGCAGTTTCTTACTACTGTTTTTTTTTAATTTAAATTTTATTGTTATGTGTTTTACGGTTTACTATGTTACTACTCGGTAGTCTACTAGCTTTAGAATTTTAATTTTTATTTTAATGTAACCTAGTTTGGAAGGCGCAGGTGTCTGTGACGTACAATGACTTTTCATTAGTACAGGCACCAACGATACGCTTTTATCTGTAATGTTATTTTTTTCTATAATATTCATGTTTTCTGTAATTTTCATTTATTACTTGATTTGCTTTAATTAATGAACCTTATGAGTTAAAAAAAAACAAGAAATACAAATTATTTATTTATGTTATTATTATTTATTAACTACTGCACAACTGCTGCTATACTCCTACGTAAGTTTATGAACAATACATTCATTTAACAAAATATATTATGTTATTCTAATTAAATCTTTATTTCATTACACTAAATCATTATAAGTCGAAACAAGCGTTTTCATTCATTACTACTAAATTAAATAAAAAATAATCTTAGTAGTTCATCATTCGTTTTATGACATTTTGTGTATTTTCATTTATTTATCGAAGAAATTTAGTGAAAGATGCTTAAAAAAAGCGTGGCTTACTTCTATTATGAAATAGAAGTCAGACACGCTTTTTTAACCATAATAATATTCAACATATTTAATATGCTAGCTATGTCAGGAATACGTGACGTTATTTGAGGAATTTTTGTATTATATTTTGTTTCATGGCATTGATGTCATGATTAAATTGGAACCAAAATTTACCTGAACAAGAAAAAAGAAAATATATATCTGTATAAAACAAAGCTCTTTATAAAAATATAACCCGAAATTCGCACAAATATTTTTTTAGATGAGCAGACGTTTTCACTCTCACTCAAAGTGCCAATGACCTCAACGCAAAAAACCTAAACGCATCAATTTATCTTACCAAGAACGAAACCTACGTCTTCCGGGCTCTTCACGATAAAGCCCAACACACACACGAAACTGGACATTGACCCTTCAATTATAAACTCTAACGCCGAAGCAATAGGGTTGAAAATTGATAACGATCAATGTGACTGTCTGTTGCTCTATAGTTCAGTCTTCAAAGCAAGTCAATATAACTAACAAAGCTAGAGATGTATCTAGATACCTATTGTAGGCTTTCCTATAGAATTTCTATGCGGGACGCAATGCATTGTGTGTGATGACGTCACCCTATAGAAATTAGGAGGGTGCGGTCATTGGAATAAACCACTTTCTGATAACACTAACATTAAGACCTATTTTAATATAACTGTATAAATAACCCATGTATACAGGGTGACTGGATCTGGACCCGCCATAGCAAATTCGCATATAGAGGAGGTAATTTACTAGTTAAGGAACCTTACTTCCTCTAGCTAAAGTTTTATAGTTTGGGAGATATGTCAATTTTTATACTCTACTGAGATTTTTCCAAAATTTGAACTTCAAGCATTCATAACTTTTTTTTTGCATTATTTTAGTAGTTTTTTTTATTATTTGTTGGTAAAAAAAATATACCTCAGAACTTCCATCAAACTAGGGTCAAAACACTTATGTTTTAACCCTAGTTTGATGGAAGTTCTGAGGTATATTTTTTTTTATAGATCTTAATCAATATAAAAAAAAAAAAAAAACTTAGAACATCTTTACGATCAAATTTAAAAAAAAAATAAGTTATGAATGCTTGAATGTCAAATTTTGGAAAAATCTCAATAAAATATAAAAATTGACATATCTCCTAAACAATAAAACTTTAGTTAGGGAAAGTAATGTCTAATAATTAGCAAATGACCTCCTCTATATGCGAATTTGATATGGTGGGTCCAGACCCAATCAACCTATATATAACCCATTAAAACCTATTATTCTGTAATTGAGATATACAGTTTAGAAGCATTTCAATGTATTACCTTAAGCTATCCAAAATTACATGACGACATTCCAATTTAAAGGAATCTGACCATCATCGCCCTTAATGATTGCAGATTACGTCAAATATTTATGTCACAGATTAATACATATTTATGTTTCACTCCGCAAAATCATTTAAATAAAAAGCGACTCTTGCTACGCCACAATAATGTGCAATATAGGTCGCACAGCGCTAATTACCTGCAGTTATATCCACCTAGAAGTTGCCTCTCTTTTTATCGCTTAACTCTTAGATCTTCTGATCTTCTTTCTGATCTTCTGACTACGTTACACTCACTGAATTGGCCCAACAAGTCGAGCCTGCCACGAACTTGTAGCTTCATATCTAAAATGCGGAGTCTCTGTGGCAAAATACAATCGGCTGTTAGATTACCTATGTACATTCTTACTCATATTTTTCCTGTAAATAAATTCCAGATACCTACTAAATGTTCTTGTAACATCTCAAAAGCCAAGAAGCCTATTTTTGTCGAGGACACTTCCCCAACTTACACACAAAGAACGTTCATGTTAAAGTTTTCTATTATGTTTAACTTCTATCAGAATTTCAGACAACACTAGCTCTAAAGGATGATTTCCACCAAACGGCTCGCATCGCATCGGATCGGAGCGGAACGGATTTTACAATCTTTAAACGATATTAAATTGTGTACACAGTATTTAAAGTCAGCAGCTTGACCGGTGGCGTCTTCCGCGATACGCGATCGCAGGCGAAAGTATGCTGTGCATACTAGGTGCAGAAACGGATACGTTCGCAAGTGACGGTACGGAGCCGATTGTTTGCGTCAACATCCTGCCGGACGCGATCGGCTGTCGCCGCAACCGTTCGTATCCTTTCCGATCCGATGCGATGCGAGCCGTTTGGTGGAAATCATCTTTTATGGCATAAATAGGAAGACACCTACACATGTTTGAATTTCCTTTAATTTTCACACCATTTTCGTTAACTTCAGCGATACGTAGAGTTTGAATTTGGTTATAAATTGGATACGAAGATCCGTATCATTAGGAAGAAGTTGGTTTGATATTCTTGCAAGTTAAATTCATTTTGCTAATGAGTGCGAAGATGGGAAAGATGGAAATTGGCATATTTCTCTGATTTGACTTTCAAAGTACTTCAGTGAAATCGGGTAACTATTTTGCTAATGTGCGCACTTCTTTACGAGAGCTAGAACGTAACCTTTCTGGTTATCATATACTGGTAGTTACACAGAAAATTCATTTTAGTAGGTACAGTGGGCTCCAGAGAAACCTCACCCCCTTGCATGTTTTAACATTGCTAGGGGGTGAGGTTTCTCTGGAGCCCACTGTACGCATATTTTATTTTTAGTTGACCAGACCAAGTTCAGCCAAGCCAGTGCAAAGTGTTATTGGGTTTTTCCATCTGGAATTTCTGAGCAGCTTGGAGTCAAGATTTGTGCCCGGTTGATGATAACAAGCTTACTCCCTATTAGATGGGAATTAAACATAACTGGCAAAATGTGGATGTACTATAGCTACACCTCTGCCTCATCCTTCGGGGAATACAGTCGTGATGTTATGTGCTGACTGCAGACCAAGCTATTGTAAATTGGTCTAAAAATAAAACAATCATGTCTAACTCAAACTCGACTCAAACTCAAAGCATTTATTTCAATTAATAATAATAATAAATATTAATAAAAAAGTTTATTGATTCATAAACAAAGGTAAACGTGGTAATTAAACCATTTACAGGCACTTTTGAATTGTCAAGGAATCGGTCAGTCAGAAATATGAAGCTAGTTGCCCATTCCAAAGCGTAGTAGGTACCTATGGAGAAGACTGGGCAAGAAACTCCACGGACACTCTTTTAAATAAATTGTTACAAATTATTGGTTACATCATTCATGTTGAAATTAAACATGTGAGAACAATGTAGAAAGACGTGCACGTTAGAAGCGTCCGTAATAAAAATATAAAACAAAGAACAATTCAAAAATTTAAATCAGCCAAGGCAGCTAAGAGTTGACCAGTCCCAACTGACGGCGCCCGTTCACGAACATGACGCATGGATTAGCACCATTCAGCTCAACCTTTTTTTTTCTATTTTTCTCTGGTCAGTCTTATAGGTACTGAAATATACTACCAACATATAGTTAAACAAAGCAAGCTATCTTACTGTTAGACTCGATCAGTTAGACTTCAAGGTATAGTTTTACAAAAATATAAAATTCTTCTATAAGATTCTTTTTACACATGTACCCTAACTAAATTGTTAATAACATATTACTGGCTGTACGTTTACCTTTTGGTCTTTATTAAACTTTTTTAATAAAAACGCTGCGGGTATAGAGTCCAAAAACTTTCAATAAGGTTGAGAAAAATCCTGTAAAGCAGATATTCTGCAACGTTATCACGTTAAGGTTTTCTTTATCCTTTAGGTACTGAACTTTAAATTAAACGGTTATATCCTTACGAAATTCAGAAGAACTGTACTGTCTCATACTGCGGTAGAAATTGGCCAATCAGCAACATGGTAGCGGTAATGACTGCCCAGCACCCTAATTGCCTAACACGATCAATCACAATCTGTTTTATATTATGACAGTTCAACAACATTCATTGCGTTATTTACGTTGTTGGGTAGACAATTTTTTCGAACATATGCAGCAATGGATTAGCAATATCCTTCAAAACGGTTCAGATTGTGATTGATCGTGTGGTACGCAATTAGGCTGCCGGAAGAACTGAATGTACATTTATATATCGTGCACGCTATTTTATTGCACCCAAGGAACAAAAGCTATCAATATTGGTAAAACACCAAAAGATAATGGGGAAATTAAGTTTGAATGCCTAGCAATTGTTTCTGTTATAGAGGAACAACTGTGGAAAAACTTTGCTTGTGCGATGCAGGATTTGTGTGACGTCATGTCTTTGATACGTAGTTCAAACCAGCGTCAGACAGCATTTGTCTGGCATTAATGCTGAAATGAACCTTTTTGGCGCAGCCGTGAGGCACACTTATTGTCAAAAGATTACTATCAATTTTACTTTGTTTTTATTTTGTGTTTCACGAACTGTGTCCAAATAAACGTTTTCTTTCTTTCTTTAGTTCGCATGTGGCGTTGTAGATGCCGCCACACAGTCATCAATACAAAGCCACTAACTTCTATTGAACTCCTATTAGTTCAACATTAACAACATTAGTTCTGAAAACTGAAACTGAAATTACTCAGAATTCAATACAGAAACTTGTACAATTGGTAACAGTTCCTACAAATGGGCCTGGTTACAAATGGGCCTGGTCGTAATCGATTTTAATAAAATATTCGTTTTGGCAAGCAAATCGAATAACGAGGTCTTTCTGGGAATTAAAGGCTGTGTTAACACACGAGTAAGTTTGTAGTAAACGTATCGAAAACGAACAAACGATTTGAAACGGTGAAGGAAAGCATCTTGAGGAAACTGGCATGTTCTAGAACCAAACATTCAAAGACATGTGAAATCCACCACCCCGCACTGGGCCTACGTGGTGGATTACGGACCACTCACTCTCAGAGACGAGGCCTCTGTCCCAGCAGTGTGCTACATAATAGACTGACAATGCTAAACATATCATGTTCCTCAAATACCTAGTTGTCCGAACCACCTACCAAGTTTATTTGCAATACTAGCTTGTAACAATTTATATCTTCTTGTAAAACGCTTGCATACTGCTCTGAATTTCAATCCGTGAAGAATGTTTCGAGAACAGACGGTCCGAGAAAACTTGGTAACAAATCGGATTCGTATCGGATGAAATGCACAAACTGTTACCCGGGCTTTGTGTCGGGTCAAGTTTTTCTCAGATTCACGTTAAATGGCTTAAGTTTTTCAACTGAAGAAATTTTGGTAAAGAAAATTCGAGTACTTTCGCCTATTCAGCTTCGTCTAGCAGCGATTAGCAGAAGTAACATAGTACTATCCTTCTTCCAACTATAAAATAATTCCCCTTTTTTGTATATATATTTGTAATCACGTTCCCGAAAACGGCTCAACGATAAAGGGATTTACAGGGGTGAAAAATTGATCTAGCTAGGTCTCATATCTGGGAAAATTCGGTTTCTCGGTATTTTCACCTGAGCAGAGCTCGTTCGCCCAAAGTTTAGAAAAAAGCTACCTTAGAATAATTGACAGGCATGGCAGCATGGAATTAGTAAGTACATACTATCACGGGTGCATGGAATTAGTAAGAACTATCCTATACTATTAAATGAGCATTCTCTATTTTCACCAGACCAGAGCTCATTCGGGTAATATTAGTTATATGCTAACTTTATTATTGACTGTTGTAATTTTGAAAAACCATTAACAGAATATAGAATTTACTATTAGAATTTTGACAGAGCAGCTGCCAAACTTCCGATTTTATATTCAAAATATTTTATTTCACATAAACCTACATGGGCACATATGAAAAGTCAGCAGCTAGGTGCTCGGTTCCAATTGGTCGTTTCCTAAGGAGAAGAGCCGGCAAGAAACTCCACGGTTACTCTTTTAGATATAAATATCTTTTACAGTATTTTCAAATTACAGTGTTAATAAGTATGGGAGAGTGTAGGCCTGTCAACAAGTACCAGGTACTTATCAAAATAGAAAATGCTCAACAAATCTACAGTCGCTTAGTCAATCTGCCTAGCCTTTTCCCAACTATGTTGGGGTCGGCTTCCAGTCTAACCGGATGCAGCTGAATACCAGTATTTTACATGGAGCGACTGCCTATCTGACCTCCACAACCCAGTAACTGGGTAATACGATACCCCTTGGTAAGACTGGTGTCAGACTTTCGGGCTTCTGACGACTCGTAACGACTGTCAAAGATCCACGAATGACAGCCGGGACCAACGGCTTAACATACTTTCCGAGGCACGGAGGAGTCTCGGTATGTAGAGATGGTCACCCATCCACTGACCAACCCCGGCAAGCGTAGCTTAACCTGATGGATCGACCAGTGCGGCTGTTGTTACTTAGCCACGAGCTCCTATCTACAGTCTGTTAGTCTGCTATTATATAGTTTACGTACTGTGTTAAGCCAAGACTTGAATATTTATCATATTCATACGAAACCTTGACTCCAAACTTCATAAAAGTATCGTAAAATAAATATTTGTTTGGTAACTAAAGGTAAGTAATTTCCTCAAGTTTCTTAAGCATATTAAAACTCCCTGGGAACAGTACCCAATTTTTAGATACTTTTAGCGATATGAAAATTATTTTTCGAAAGTTTTGGGATTCTTTATTAAAATTTTTATTAATTAATTAACAATGTTTCGTGTTTCAGAAATTAGGCACCTGTAGGTGCTTTTAATTATGATTTTTAATATAGTTCATCTCTTCGTGAATTTCTTCCCGGTGCGCATGGTTCGCTAGTAAGAACCACTACAATATGCTCAACAAAAAAGTTAGATTCAAACCTGGACATATTTCATGATTCCTTGAGTGATATTTGGAAAAAAATACTTGACAATTATCATTCAGTCTCATGATTTATTCTTAAAGTAGAATTATGTATTTGAGTTTTTTTATTAATTTGTATTTAGTCGTATTTTTTTGTTGAAGGTTTGTATTTTTTTTTTTTTAATTGTTTAGTTTATTAGCAGCTTCTGTCCAATGTTGTTATTCCTTAAATATTAGGTACACCTATAATTTATGTATACATTAGCTTTTTACCTTTCCTTATTATTATTTTTAATCCAATTGTTGAATGTATATTCTGTTGGTGTTCTTTAATAAATAAAATTAAAATAATACAAAGTCGAAAGTTAAACTAAATCCTGTCATGCTAATTATACCTAAAGTATCCTTAGTAGCAGGATTTGATCTGGGCCAATACTATGCCTCGTTGGTCTAGTGGTTGCAAGCGCTACTGTTGAGCATAAGGTCCTGGATTCGATCCCCAGGTCTGGCAAAGCGCTATTGTATTTTTCCACCTGGAATTTCTCAGTAGCAGCCCGGAGTCTAGATTCGTGCCCGGTTGATGGCAATAGGCTAGCCCCCTATTACATGGGACTTAAACATAACTGGCGAAATGTGGGTGCAAGGTGTACCGTACCTGATTAAGACGCTCTTAAGGTGGGCAACGTCGCAAATAGATGTCAAATATTTCACTGTTTTCATTGATTTAGCAATATTACTGTGTGGAAATAAAAAATGTGGCTAACTAGCGAACTAGAATATTGATTATGAAATGCAATAATTAATATCGTAACACCGAATGTTTAGTTTTAGATGTAAAAAAAACTATTTGGAAACTTTCCAAATGCGTTTTTTACACCTAACATGGGTACAACATCAAATTCAATGTTATAATTGCAATTCATTATTAATATTCTAGTTCGCTAGTTAGACTTTCTATTCAGTAATATTGCTTTATGAGTCAAAACAGGTAAACATTTGACAGTTATTTGCGACGTTGCCAACTTTTAGGATAAACCCTCTTAATCAGGGAAACAAAGCGTGATGTTATGTTATGTTATGACGTGTTTTTCCCGCGGGCGTAGGGAGAAATACGGCACGCCATCTGCTAGAATCCGTACCTTCATACTCCTTCTGCTTCATATATATTGGTAGAAAAACTATTTGTCTATTCACAGAATTGATACACAAGTATACACCAATGAATCTAGTTCCATAAAAGCACCAGCCCTTCAGAGTCATTCACTATACGAACTTGTGCTAACAACTTGTACTGACAACGCCATACAAAAGAAGCCCAAGTTTCCAGCTCAGTCAACACTAGGCGCGCACTAGAGCCGACAACCGGACAATTAATCTTACTTCATGACGACCGACACTAACGTCGACGTCGCTCGTTACAAACGTCACTAAGAACTAACTTTCGAAGTACTGACGACAAAATAGATAAGTGTGCAGGCTAGCTTAGGTAATTGGTAAAAAGGGGTGGTATCCGCAACTACAAGTCAAAGCGCGTATTTTGCGTACGATTGGGAAAATCGCTTATTCGATCCTCAGGCTAGCTTTAATTAGTTTTAACCTACCGACGACGTCGGTCGTGTGTAGTAGTATAAACATCGACACTCAAACTATGTGAGAGTCACTTTACAGCCTAACCGGATGCAGCTGAATACCAGTATTTTACATAGAGTAACTGCCTATCTGACCTCTACAACCCAGTTACTGGGTAACACGATATCTCTTGGTAGGACTGGTTGTCTGGCTTTTGGGCATCTGTAACTACTGTCAAAGATCTACGAATGATAGCCGGGACCCACGGCTTCCGGACTTAACATGCTATCCGAGGCGCGAAGGGGTCTCGATATGTAATTTGTTGACATAATCTACTCATCACAATGTTTTTTTATGAGTTGTATTGCAATATGTGGCTAGCTAGTGACCTCGACAATTGATCATATTATTTATTGTTATTAGTAATTAACTGTTTGTTTATTTATTTTGCCTCGATGGTCCTAGTTTATCATTTATAACTTCCAGTTACAACTATATGTAAGCAGGCACGCCCTTTATGCCTGGAGGCTTTTATTAAGTAAGTTCTGTTTTTATTTCTGCCTGAGTATAGTTTTCGATGATTTTGTTCGGTACATTGGCGTGTGCTAGCTTAGATATGGCTAATAATTTAAATTATGTTTTGTGTTGCGTAATGTAAATTATTTTGAATACTATTATAATTATAGATGATGATTTTGCATTTTGATCCTCTCGGATCAAAATGCTTTACCATAGCCCATACTACATGGCAGTAAAAATCTTCAACAAATTACCGGAACAAATAAAAGAAGAACCCAAATTCAATAACTTTAACAGAAAATTAAAAGAATATCTTACACAAAAATGCTTTTACTCAGTCGCAGAATACTTAGAAAAAAATAATTAAAAAATATAAATAAATTAAATACAACAGCTAATACAAATTAATACAATATAATAGTTAGTAAAAATTAATAAAATATAATAATAAATATAAATTAATAAAATATTATAATTAATACACATAAATAAAATAATTTAATAAACTCATGATATAATTAAAATAACTCCATAAACTTAATACTAGAAATAATTATATTTGTTAAACAAACTTGCACTGGGTGCTTGTTTTGTCTAATTTATTATTATATACTTAGGTACTTTTAAGTATATTATGTTGCCGTGCCCTAACCGGGTTTCATGTTGGAACTTACATAAATGTAACACCTAAATGTACACATGAATGCAATAAAGAGTTTGAGTTTGAGTTTAGAATCTTTTTTTTTTGTTCTTCTAACTGAACAGACAGCTGTGCTGCTGGGGAGTTTGTTGCGCCACTTCTTCTTCCCAGCTAATGCACTAGGAAGTGGTGAAGGGTGGGCGTTTTGGGGGACTGTTTTATGTATTTAGACGTTCGAAAAGTGCTGATTCTCAGCCTAGTTTGAATAAATGACTTTTGATTTTGATTTTTAATAAATGGTCACCCATCCACGAACT
Organism: Agrochola macilenta; assembly: GCA_916701695.1. NCBI lineage: Eukaryota > Metazoa > Arthropoda > Insecta > Lepidoptera > Noctuidae > Agrochola > Agrochola macilenta. The sequence goes on along the minus strand of OU753559.1, from coordinate 4,829,016 downwards.
GATCGCGGCAAATGGAGCTTAACCTTCCCAGTGCGGTTGTTATCATTTAACCACGAGCCTCTCTTAACACCAATACTGTTTGACGTTATTCAACAAAACCATAAAAGTTACCACGCTCGTAATTTTGGTGGCAAAAGTTTAAGTGGCGGTGTGCTCATTCGTAGCGCAAACATATTTAGCTTATGTAGTTCCAAGGGCTAACAGCAATAGGTACTTGATATCAAATTCCTAGTGATCCCTTATTTTTGATTATCAATCAGCAAAACAGTATGTGACGAAAATCGCACATATTTTTGGTCCTTCGAGCCGGAATGTTACCCAAAACGTTACGCTAAAAGTGCTAATACTTCTATGTTTTATCTGCCTGCATAGCTAAACATTTTTCCAGCAGTACTTTTCCACAGGGATGACATTCAACATTCTACACTATCGCACACAAAAGGTATCGGACAACTATTCAGTAATACTGTTGGAGTTCGGCTTAGGATGCTTTCTACCGTCCGACTTCAACTGCACAGTAGTTGAAGTCGGACGGTAGAAAGCGTTTCATTACCTTGCAAAATGCAGTATGTAGATTTCGTCCATATAAGGATATTATGGATGAAAATGATGTCGAGGAAAATACCCGTTTTCTAAACACCAAAATTCCAGATTATGAATGAGACTTTTAATAGCCTAATGTACTACTGAATTTTACTCAGTAGATGTAAGTAGTAGTATGTGGTCATATTAGTCAGTAACCGGCACATGCAGTAGAAAATCATACTAAAATCTGTCTAACAGAGACCTCTTAATAAATCAAGTTATTCTTCTTGTACCATTAATACATAGTCGTAAACCCATACAGAAGATTCTAGCATCGATACATCCACATAATAAAGCGACAATAACGAGCTCGTCCACTGGCGTTCAAGAGATCATTCAAAACCCGGGAACCGTTCAACTATCAAGCATTATTAAGCTTATTGGAGGGGATGGAAGAGCTGGAGTTGAAGATGAAACAAGTAATTTGCAAGGAAGATTTGCCTAAAATAAGGATTAGGCAAGTTCATGTTAATGTCCCAATTTTTTGTGACTAATTATGAAGAAGAAGCGACTTGAAGGTAATAGTTTTTTTATTTATTTGACTTTTTCTAGCAAGTCAGACGAAAGTGGGAGACGCTTTCTTAGAATATATAGATCGTAAAGAAAACCTGGTTTTTATGTGAAGAAGATATTTAACTTTTCTAAAAAAAAAACATTTTCTTGAAAAAACTTAACGTTTTTTTTGTGTTCCGTAGTAAACAAGGAACTCTTATAGTTTCGTCATGTCCGTCTGTCTGTCTGTCTGTTCGCGGCTTAGCTCACAGACAGTTAGTACTAGAAAGCTGTAATTTGGCATGGGTATACATATTTAAATCAAGAAAAAATATTTTTTTTAGGGTACCTCCCCTACATGTAAAGTGGGGATGTTTTTTTTTTATCGACTATCCCATAGTGTGGGATGTCGTTGGAAAGGTCGTTCAAAAATATTGCGGGATAATGATTGAAAATCATTTGTCAATTCAGGGATCCGTTTGCGAAATATTATGCTTTAAAGGGCTAATTTTTGTTAGAGTCTAGTGTCCGAGCTGCCAGCTAAATGGTTGTACTTGGATTTTTGAAAAAAATCACAGCAGTAGTATTATATGACGAAGTTAAAAGGAAAACTATCACAGTTAAGTACGCTTTACAGGTTATCGAATAATAATCGACCAACTTAAATGTGCACTTTGAAAAACATGGTCTCCAATACATTCCGTATGGGACAAAATGTTTTTCAACTACAATGTTAAGTTTGTTCTATGGATAAATTCATCCCAACTACGGAACCTTTCATTGTGCGTGGTCCGACACACAAATGGTCGGTTTTATATCTATGAGGTTTATGCATGAGCAGGACAACGTCTGTCGGGTCAGCTAGTAAATAGTATAAATAAAATGGACAAAACACAATAATATGCAAAAAATAAAAATACCCTAGGTTCTGTATCTCCTTAGAAAATTAATTAACGTATTTTAGTCCAAGCAGGTGCCTAATTGCTTACTTTACCTTTAGCAACCCAACCGCTAGGTCATCTTTAAAGGGTACACTGATCAAAGCCACTCAAAGGAGCCTGCAAGTATGCCTTAATTATAATACTAGATAACACTTTTATTGTCACGTACATTATTAAGGCTAAAAGCTAACTATCACTAGTAGTTGCACTAACCAAGTAGCCACAAACGACTTTGTCTTGCAAGTCTAATGCAAATAAAGATAATTCTTAACGAATTAATTACTTTGTAAAGCCCTATTTATTATATTACTCCCCATCTGCCCATAGTTGACTGACAGATTGCAGATCAAAACATTAAAAAAAAACTTTGTGTTTTCCTTACTTTGTTGGGATTGGCTTTCAGACTATTTATCTGACTTCTACAACAGTTAAAGCTTCCCAGTTACTGGGTAACACTTCAAATGAAATGAAATGAAATTGTTTATTCTGTAAATAGGATATAGGAATCACTTTTACACGTCATATTAAAAAAAAAAAAAAACAAATTTGCTAGATGAGTTCGGCGTTTCCTATCCGACTACTCTGAGAAGAAAGGCCGAAACAAACTCAGAGGTCACAGTCTCTTTTAAAGTCCAGACATAATCTTGGTCAAGCTATATGAGGACCATGTAGATTAGTGTCTGAAATGGTATTTTGAGAAAAGAACCACACAGATTTGAATTTGAACCACACGAAGGGGTCTCGGTATGTAAAGAATGGTCACCCATCTACGAATTTGGCAAGCCAAGCTTAACCACGAGACACTATTATAATTATTAAAATCACATTCAGATACTAAAACCATGCATTTGAGATGTACCCCGCACATTATCCGTGCACAATTCACCCGGGTATAGTGGCATCATTAAAATGTTCCATCGGTCTGCGACAATGGCTCTGTCTTCCTTTGTTCCCAGCCTTTGTGGAGCTTCTGATAATTCAGATCATACGCTATAGATAATATATATACATAGTTGGAATTGTAGTTATATTTGGTGGGGAAGAGTTAATATAGGTTTTATAAAGTTTGAACTACATAATGATGAAGTACGAGTCGTTATACGATTCGTTTTGTGATGTTCACAGCAATCGTAAGAAGAATGTAAATAGGTATAGACGGATTAAAACATTTATTTCTCAAAAAGAATTATTCACTTAACATGAGAAATACAAGTTAATCTCAATACTAAATACACGAAGTTAAGAAGAACTGATGCATAAAAAGCATTTTTTGTGGGTAACAAGAAAAAGTGAGTAAGTACTATTACATAACGTTTCTCGATGACGTTTCTAGCAAATCTTTTCAATTGAGTTTTTTGTGGATTTTAGGAAATTCATGCCTTTTTAATCAAATTCTGCCATTTTCTGAACTAATGCAATTGTGCACGGCTTTTAGTGATGCATTTTTTTTAAAGTTACGTTGAATGTTGTTGAAAGACCTACACTGTCCTCCTATACTTATAACACTGTTATTGAAAAATATTGTAAATGCCATTTATTTTTAAAAGAGTAACCGTGGTGTTTCTTGCCGGCTCTTCTACATAGGACCAATTGGAACCAGGTTTATGTGAAATAAAAAAAATTGAAATTTGTTTTCTTTTTTTGCATTTTTACGTAGTCAACTATCCATATAAAAATATCGTTGTGTAATGAAGTCTGTTTGCTATTCCCATGTGTTTTGTGTGCACAATTAGCTCCGTCGATGCCGGTTAGAGGGCACAGTTAAGTAATTACCCCACTAGCCTAAGTGCTAACAAAATAATTGTTTTGCTACCAAATTATGGCAATTAGTACGCTGTAGTTAAAACTATAGTAATTGGTGTTTCTGTTTGATAACACCTTTTTACGTAGAAAATTGTTTTTTAAAAGGAAATGACACAAAGTTTTCAAGTTCCATTTATCTAAACATAATATTTCAATAAAGCTGTTGGATGTATGTTGTATAAGTTATAGAAACAGACATTTAGAAACATGGCGTACGTTGAGCTATGTATATTCTATGAGGTATGTAAGTAGCATTTTTTTTTCGCCCCACTGCCTGGCAAATAGATCACTTCACCCATCCACTTATATTTTTTCGCTTTATATTAAGGTATATAGGAAGTTTCTTAAAAAAAATACCATACAAATATCAGTTTGAGTAAAAACACAAAATAAAACTAAACACTTTATTTCTTTCATTGCTACGGCTTATTGGTGACTCGCACGAAATAACTCGCCTGAATTCGGGCGAATCGATCATTTTAATTAATATTAGTTTTTCTTGAGGCGATTCGCATGAATTCAATTAATTTGTGGACGAATTCACACTCCAGCAATACGTAGTAGTAAAGTACACTGGCGCACAGAAGTGATTAGGAAAAATATTTTAAAATAAAATTAAACACCTAAATTCAACTGTGATATCCTCAAATGTGGAAATACGGTAGATATTAAAATCAACTCATAATAATAATAAAATTCTTACTCGTAACTGAGGAGTTACGAGCAAGAATTTTATTATTGTTATGAGTTGATTTAAATACCTACTCTACTGTATTGTTGGTAATAATGTAGAGTAAATATTGATGTTATTATTGTTTCATTTGCAATTATTTTTGTAAAAGTTTATATTTTATCTTTTACCTATAAAAGAACATATTTTATATATGTAATATGTTGTGTGGTTAGATATTTACTTTTTATAATGAAACAATAAGCCAAATCGTTGCTCTATAATCAAGAGAATTTATTTTGTGAAATACAATGTGAGACCACAATATAAATACAAATAACTTCTTGTTAACTAACTTACTCATAATTACAGATTAATTACGTACCTGTAATCAAGAGAAACACCATTTAAAGCTATTGCTTCACTTTATTCCTTACTAGCGTAGATTATTAAGTTTTCAGTACCTAATGACGATAATAAGTCATAAATACTCATTGTTTCATAGTCAATCCAGAATGTCTATACCACAAATAATACAGTACAAGACTTAAAAGGAAAATAAATATTCTAATTGCATGGAGTTTCTAAGCGGGGAATTTAAATGAAGGTTTTAATGATCTTCATTTACATATAAATAAGTAGGGAATAGGAGAAAATCTAACTAATATTACTTTGTATGTTATTTTTATTTATTTACCAAATATTATTATATAAGTATAAATATCTTAAAATTATATTTTAATATAGATGATTAATTTGTACTTCCAAAAATACTCATTTGATGTTTCTGATAAATATTCACTTGGAAAGAAAAAAAAACAGTATTTCTCCCGAAGATAGGTCATGAGAACGACCATGTGCGGAGCGTCGTTAGTTCAACATGTTGTATGTACGTATGTCTTATGTTTGTGTATTGTGATGAATGTACTTGAAAGCGTTCTTGTATATGTACGTAAGTGTAGTTGGGACGTATGTAGAAAGTGTTGAGGATTTATATGCAAAGTGCAAACAGATTCTGTTCGGCAAATATTATAAGTAAATGTGTTTTAGGCTTATAGGTACGTAGTTAAAGATAGTAATATGAACAAAATATTAGAGCGACCGAAAATTTAATTGGAAATAGTTTGCAAATAAAAAGTGCTCGAGGCTTTGAGGTACTTCGAATTGATGACAACAGAAGTTTTGCCAAGTTCAACACATTTATTTAATTTATTAAGGCCATTCATTGGTTCATTCAAATTTTCACAAAAAGAATAGACGCATTCAAACGTACGACAAACCTATGACAGACATAGAGTTTTTACGGAGTTTGGGGCCAGCCTATTTAAATTAGTCATCCAAGAAACGTTAAATGGAGAACTTTATTCACACTCATTTAATAGACGAAAACCTGACGATTGGTTATCTTCAAGTTTCACGATCAGGTCACACCACCACAGCCGCATTCACGAGAAAAATTTATGGTTCGAGAAAACAGGGTATATGTGAAAATTTATATCTCGTTGCCAAAATTACAATTTTTATTTGTTCTTGTTCATTCAACAAACACATTGAAATCCATAGAGCGCGTGGCTAAGTAATAACAGCCACATGGGTCGATTTATCTATTTAAGCTACGCTTGCCGCGGTGGGTCCGTTGATGGGTGACCATCTTTACAAACCAAGACCACTTCGTGCCTTCGGAAATTACGTTAAGAGGGCGCATAAAGCCAGCAAAAAATCAAATTTCACCCGCGCAACCCTTACCTACCCCTCTCATCAAACACGACGAAAACAAAACACAATCCATTCCCGCCGCGCCGGCAGAAACTTTTCGCCTGGCGTTTATCTAGCTAGGTATAGAATCCGAATTTGAATTTTCTGTACTAAGTATATGCAAAATAATCAGATGAAACGGCCTATTCAATTTACCTAAGTACGAATATGATCGCTGTATACAAGTAGGTATATTCTTCCAGATATTACATTATTGTATATTCGTGAATCTGTTATCGATGCTGGTGGGCTACTATTTTAAACGTTTTTATTTACCTCTGAACATAATTGTTATCTTATAATTATATATCCGATGTTTATTAGTCAGTTATAGGCATTGATTAGAAAACCGCGCAAATGCGAGCGGATCATCATCAAAGTATTATACTACGTACTACATTATCAGTCATGATGAAAATAAACTCAATAAACTTGCTTTTTTGACGATATGGAAGCAAATACTATCTAACTAATCGTATCACTTACCTTCCCTTTTTTACTTTGAGGAAAACAAGCCTTTTTAGAATGATAACATCATAAGGGTCATAATTATTAAGGATGAACATGATTGAACAAAAATATCAATAAACTTAGAATATTTGTTGGACCGCAGTGATCAGCAACCCTATTCGTCGAAATGGTTTTTCAATTACAATATTTAACGAAATATGATCATTGCCCACTACCTTTATTTTCAATGCAATTCTTCAATAGGTAAAACTAAAAACATCTGTTTATTTTGCATATACTATACGCTAAGCTTGAATTCAGAATCTTAGATCAAATGCAAGTTTTGGAACTAGAAACTCTATATTGACGTGACAAGGTTCAAATTCAAATGTAACCAAATTTTATTTAGGACCTTGTACAATTTTTACCTCACGTCTTCGTGAAAAACTGTGATACCCAAGTAAAAAAATATAATGCTATATCGTGGATTTTGCACTTAGCAACAGTGTTACCCAAGTTAAAAAAAATATTGGTATAGTGGATTTTGCACCGTATTGTGCAAAGACACATAGCATGTGTCATGAAAACCTTTCCTGCGCGAAGCGCGAGTAGAAACAATCCCCACCGAAAACATTTGTGAACAAAAAAAAAAAAAAACCCGACTACGTACAAAGTGAACTTAAAGTGGAATTAAGATGACCTATTTCTGTCTTAAAAAAATGAACTTTTTTTTATTTTACGCTTTTTAGTTAGGATTTCTCATTCCAAATTACATTTTAACAAATAATTTGTATAATTTTTTGTAATCACCTTTTAAAACCACTTGATAGGTTTGGGAGATTTTTTCGCCAAATATCCGCCATTTAGTTTTTTTTAATACGAGTATACCCAGTGTCAATAAACCCCATCATTTTGATAGGTCTCAAGTTATTATTTTTAAACATACCTTTTGGCCCACGCGTAATAAAACCCTTTATTTTGTTACCCCAATCGATAGATTTGCGAGTTTTTATCGATCGCTTCAGTAAGGACACCATTTCCAGTGAAATTGTTTAAGTATCTGCGTGTGTATATGATAGAAGTAATAAAACTACGTTCATGAAATGGGTACAAAATACGAAGAATTAAATTACTAACGAGGCGATTCTAAATGAAAATGTGGGCGGAGGCGAAACCGAGGCACACATACGTGAGTCCATCAGTATAGTACTTTTCTCAAACAATGCGCGGTAATTAAAACTAAGTGAATTAATTATAAATTCCAAAATCAATGACGAACAACGATAATTTTACTCGCGCCAATTATGTTCATTTATTTCTTCTTTACTTTAAACACCTCTATCTGCAAGCCAAATGAAATTTAAATAAAATCTTTGATAAGTTGCCTCCTTGGTTGCCATGGAGCAACCAACCAACAAAAGTCCATTTTTACAGATTCGACACCAGCAATTTACACTACGCTAACTTGAATTTTGGACAATTTCCGTTTTGAATGCAAAATTATTTATGGTATGGACTTTGGAATTATATAGAAATTCCAAAAAATAACGAAGTTACAGATTTTCCATAACGCTTAGTGAATGTAATTTTTGCAATCGCGCGACATACATTACGCTATTTCTAGTTAGCCTAGAGTATTCCGTTCGTGAATGTTTTATATATATATATATGTATATATATGTATTGTTCCAAAAGTTGTACCTACTAGTACGAATAAACCGAGACACCTCCTTAATGAAATCTACATAGCTTTGGTGCAATCTGTTTTGACGTACTGCATCCCCATTTGGGGTGGTGCAGCAAAAACTAAATTCATTGATCTTGAAAGGGGACAACGTGCTCTAATTAAGATGATGTATTTTAAAAACATGAGATTTTCTACCCAACACCTCTACCAAATGAGCAACTTATTATCGGTGAGAAAACTATACATTATTAGAACTATAATTAAAAAACACAAATCCCTTCCTTATGACCCTAACTTAAATTTAAAAAGAAGAAAAGACTTAGTAGCAGATGTTCCTCAAACCAAAACTAAATTTGCTAGCAACCAATTTAAAAAACGGTCTGCTCAGCTTTATAACAAATGTAATGGGGAAACTTATGTATACAATAAAAAACTAAATGAATGTAAAAAAATTTTAGCTCAATGGATAAAACCGCTTAATTATGAAGAAACGGAGGCATTATTGTTATAAATATAATACGCTAATAGTATCCTAAGGCTCAATCTCATTCGCTCATGATATAGGTACTCCCACCCATACACATAATGAAATAACACACATACCACACATTAAAACACAACACTGAATACAACAACCCAATCACAATTACACACAATCACACTATTACACACAACTACACTATTACAAACAATTTGAATTCTGAAAGCACTTATTAGCCTAACTTATAAATTATCCATAGTTTTCGTAGATTAGATTCCTTTATTATATATTTTTTTATTATTGTATTAAATAAACAAGTTTATAGTTAATACCAACAATGTATGGAAGAGCGGAGTCTCCTAATACAGGCTTTATTAGCTTAAAAGGAGGCTCCAATCACTACCTAGTTATGTAAGGAAACTTGTTAAAACTAATAAACACTTTTTCATTTTTTCATTTTCAATGTTCGTAACAAAAAAGGCAAGACTTAGCTGAGAGTTAGCACACTCTTACCTGTACTATTACACGGCGGTTTAAGCTATTAGTATTATTTTTTTGTAATTAATAATGTTGTAAAGAATTGATGTTTTTTATTTTAGGTGTAGTTTGACAATTCATATAATTTAATGTAATATTTTAGCATTCTCACCTTTTGACATTCCATTTAAATGTACGCTACGCTAACTATGAGTTGGTGTAATTTATTGCATATTCATTTATCGTTTTTTTTGTGTATTACTACTACTAACTCGGGTTAATTTAAAAACTAACAATTAATAAAGAAATTATCGACATTCTTTGTATTGTCAAGAGAACTGACAACACAAAAAAAAACAATTAATTATCTTTATTAATAAAAAAGTTACTTATCACATTTTTTCTTTGAAATGCCTCTGGTGTAAAATCGACTTTTTCAAGTTAGCGTTGTATTCATTGCTGGTGTCGAGATATGACTTTTCATAGTAATTTATTTAGCCACTAAACACGCCAGATATTGCCGGCGCTTGAATGAATGTTCGAATTTCCATGTTTTAGAAAATGCTATTTTTACTGTAGACATAATGTCAAGCTTATCTCTTTTTCTGTCAAATTTTTCTTTAGATTTTTTAAGCTGTTTGTGTTTTTGAAAAATAATCCGATAGTCGTGACGGCCAATGACATAATTGCTAAGAGCCTTGACCAACACCTCAGGAGGCTCTCGTTAGGCTGTTGGATCAAGGGCTTGATCCAGAAAGGGCTTCAATGACTTCTGGACACAACGTGTATCGTTAGGAGGTTCCTCTCTCAGGAGCATAGATAATACACGAGCCCTGACCACCGGTAGCTTGGACCCTGCTCCCGATACCTGGTGGGCTATTATTTTTATGTTTTTATAAAAATATTTAAAAATGTAAATGATATGTAGATGAAATAAAGGATATAATAATATACCAATAACCTATTATGCTTTTCGGGCTATTATGCTTTTCGGGTTTCAACCTCATTTAGGGGATGGTCAAAAGTCGCTCGAAATGGTTCGTCTAAGCGTTACCTTATAAGAAGTTTGTCAAAAAAGTGGGGTAAACGAATTTGGATCTTGCGATAATCGTAATAAGATTTAAAATTTCCAGCGCAAACTTTCAAATAAACGTGGAATTGCCTAGTTGGCTATGTTGTAAATTTTCTCCGCAAGAAAATTGACCGAAATACAGGACAATGGCGCTAGTTGTACTTTAAGAGTCATAAATCTGTCAAATAAAATGTATGTCATCTTGAGTTTTCAATTATCAACATTGAATTTTATATTTTTATTTAGCCTCGGTATTTATTTAGATTATCAATTCTTAAAGCTTTTAATAATCGTTTCGGAAGTGGTTTTAGTGTTTTTTTCATGTTTTCTATTTCACAGTTTCTTTTCTAGAATGTGATAAATTACGAAAATATTATTTACGCAAATAAATAATATCACAGCGAAGCCAAAAATTTGAGCGCAGTCCTCTCGTCTCAACAGAGCGACGGCGACTGATTTGTGAAACAAAAATATGCTTGAAGTTCCCGCAACGTGCGACGGAAGATGACTACTTCCACGAACTAAGAACGTCGTAAGTGCTAAAAGCTTGTACTCGTAATAAAACCAAAAATAAAAGGAATAAAAAAAAAGCCTACACAAATTTTTTCGCCTTTTAATAATACAAATAATCATCTAATTTTTATTCAATTAATCATTACCATATTAAGTACAAATCGAAAATACGGGAAAATTAGAGGTAACTTCCTGATGTTTTTTTATCGAGAAAATTTTAATATTTTGTGTTTCTGTTACACAAAAAGTTTGGAAATATCATGTAGTTACTCGTGTTATTTTTATTTTATACCTAAGTCTTATCAACTTCCTGATAAATCTAATTGAAGATAGGCAATTTTGGTTACTACCCCCTCTTAAGCCGTTGATCCCGGCTGTCATTCGTAGATCTTTGACAGTCGTTACGGGTAGTTAGAAGCCCGAAAGTCTGAGAACCAGTCTCACCAAAAGGTATCGTATTACCCAGTTACTGGGTTGTGGAGGTCAGATAGGCAGTTGCTCCATGTAAAACACTGATATTCAGCTGAATCCAGTTAGACTGGAAGCCGACCCCAATAAAGTTGGGAAAAGGCTAGGCAGATTGATTTGGTTGGACCCTGTTCTCAATACCGGCAGGCTACATTTTTTGTTTTTCAATAATTTTTATGTATAGGATTTCGGCTACACTCGTAACCTATTGTCGTCAGAAAATAAATAGTTATTCTTCTGACGACTTTAGGTTACGGACGTGAGCTAGATACAACGCAAACAGATATTAGAAATTAAAAAACCATAGTCACACCTGCCTGCAATACCTAAAAGCCTGACCTTCCATGACCTAACGTCCCGCAGGCTTATCTATCGTTGTTAGCAAAAAAAAAAAAAACTGAAACAAAAGGCCTTGTTTACAAATGTCAATATGTCATATCAACGGTTCAAAATGTTCAGCTCTTTTTATCGAGAGCGTAATGAAGGGCGATCAAATAATTGGTCTAGAAATAAAAAAAGGGTTTATTGACTCTCGTGATTTAAAAATAGGATTTATGTTTGGTTGGTTTAATTTTATTTTAAGCTTTTTAATGAGTTTTCGTCTGTTTCGCTTGTTATTTCTGCACATGTTTTTCGGCTCAGATCTTAAAGTTGATCGATTTTCAGTCAAGCCAAAGTAAGTCTTTCCTATTATAAACGATATTATAGTTGGCAATTAGTTGCTTGATACTGAAGCACCTTTTAAGAAAATAACGGCTAGCCACTACGTACAAATGTATTGTTTCGAAATGTTTTGTTAAACCCTAAGAGAAAATCTTTTGAAAATATTCTAACAGTAATTTTCTAAGTTAGCGTTTTTTGCACACTCAATTTTCGATTCAACATTTTTCGAACTTAAGTCTTCTAACACAGATCGTCGCATGATAGACGGTGCCAACGACTTCTTGCCTCCGGGGTATAAACGAAAACATAAACAAACAAATGCCTATAACTTAGTATAATAAGTCATACTGCGTGTCAACCTCGTATTAAGTAGTGATAAATTGCGTAGCATGCAGCGGGCAATAAAAATATTTACGTACCCAGATGTATGCGCGTTTTCACGTCATAAAAAAAAGGTATAAATAAAAACTGTTGACGATAAACATGTATGCTACCTTATAGGGGAGAAAATTCTTTTTTTTTATTCCGTGAATTTTTTTTTATTTGACTGTTAAGTTTTGTGTTTCTGATGTTTACTTTTTCTACGTTAACTTTGTGTTCAATAGTTATCGTCTGTCTGAATTTAATAACATTATGACACTTTGATATAGGTGCTAGCTCAGTGGTGTTAAAAATGTTCGTTTTTGTAAATGAAAATGTTTTTAAATTTTTTATTTATACATAAATGAAAATTTTCAACATCACTGAGCGAACACTGAGTAAGTACTGCAAAAGTTGAAAGTGTGCGTGTGTTAGCTCGGACGCACGACAGGAGTTTACTGCTTAATGCGATTGTCTTTGAAAATGCATAGACAAAGAGGGTAAATAAACCCATCTCATAAAAAAATAAAAACCGTACCACACCCCACCCTAATATAACTCAAATTAAACAATAGTTCGATCATAATTTAAACTGCAGTAAAGTGCAAGTAATCGTGTATCACACGGCCGAAATATCTAGATCGAAGTGTGAAATACGAGTACCTATGTAATATGTTTTTATCAAAATTTTAATCCGTGTTTTTTACGAATAAAACACAATACGAAACGTAACTGAGTTAACGCTTGTATAAATCCCATACTGGGGCCATAAATGAAAATCGATTTTTATGACACTCCAAAAATAATTTTCAGTTTTTTTTTTTCATCTTCTCTATAACAGTGTTACTAATTTAGACTACATAAAATGAAACAGATTAATATCACCCATCTTTCTACGGATATCCACGATACCTACAACGACAATAAATAATATTAAACCATCGAATTGTACGTACTATTTTCATCCTTCAGAAATGTCCATCTTCCAAAACTTCCTTCCTCGAAAAACTTTTACACAATCCGAGGCAGGAACGCAACTACCACCAAACTATAATATAGAGAGATTAGATACTACAACAATACGAGAACTGAACACGCCGTAGTAATTCGTATACGAGTACAACAAGTTATTGACAGTTTCTGTTGTGTGTTGTCAGTATAGTGACATGCCTTCACAAGTGTTGATAACGTATCTAGTAATCTGTTTCAATAGACAATAAACAACTGTGTTGCTAGGCAACGTTATATTTGTTCCTGTAACGTTTTCAAACTCTCAAACTCAAACTCAAAGCATTTATTTCAAATAAACCAATTACAGGCACTTTTGAATTGTCAAGGGGTCGGTCAGTCAGAAAGATGAAGCTAGATGCTCATTCCAAAGCGTAGTAGGTACCTATGGAGAAGAACGGGCAAGTAACTCCACGGACACTCTTTTAAATCATGATATGGATACAAAACATTGGTTACATCATTCATGTTGAAGTTAGACATGTGAGAACGATGCAAAACGTTAAAAGCGTCCGTAAGAAAAATTCAAATTCAATTTTTTTATTAAATTAAAATAAGCCGTGGTAGCTAAGAGATGACCAGTCCCTACTGACGGCGCCCGTTCACGAACATGACGCATGGATTAGCACCATTCAGCTCAACCATTTTGAAGGGAGCTAAATGATCCAACACACGCGCACCCGTCAGCGAGACATTAGAGTGAGCATGACATACTCTCAGCCGCCAAGGCACATTCAAGTCAATGAAAGACATGCCCAGTCCCTAAATGGTAGCTTTATAGTCGGTACATAGTACTCACACATGTGCTATGCAATTATACAATGTTAAGAGATTGATACAATGTTATGAGACTGATACAATGTTAAGAGATTGATTGTTTAAACCTGGGGACACCCATAATCTAATTTATAAACTTTAGTAGCTAGTAGATTTGGCCCCCTAATTTTTCGTTATTATCCTATATTATTAAACAAGCAATATATCTAATTATAAAATTCTCGTGTAACAGTGTTTGTAACAAAACTCCTCCGAAACGGCTTGACCGATTCTTATGAAATTCTGTGTGTATATTCAGTAGGTCTGAGAATAGGACGTAAACTATTTTTCATACCCCTAAGTGATAAGGGAGGTCGAACCCATTTTTTTTTTCTTTTTTTGATTTGTCTTTAAAAATACATACAAGCCTAAATTTTCACCCTTCTATCACCAACCCCTATTTTTAATAGCGTTATAAGTACTGTAGGTAGGTAGGTATGGTAGGGTAGGTAGGTAGGTATTTAGGTAGAGTAGGTAGGTATGTAGATAGATAAGTAGGTATGGTAGGTATGTAGTAGTAGGTGGCTAGGTATGTAGATAGGTAGGGTAGATAGGTGAAGCCGGTGCGAAGCCGGGGCAGGCAGCTAGTATATATTTAAATGTAATCACGTTCTCGAAAATGGTTTTATTACTATTTCGATGAACGTTGCAATAGAGGGGTTAACTGGGGTGAAAAATCGATCTAGCGTATTTTCACCCTAACAGAGCTCAGTCGCCCAAAGTTTAGAACAAATAATGACACCTTAGAATAATGACATGGCAGCATGGACTTAGTAAGTGCCTAAAATCATGGCAGCATGGAATTAGTAAGTACCTACTATCATGGCAGCATGGAATTAGTAAGTACCTACTATCATGGCAGCTTGGAATTAGTATGAACTGTCCTGTACTATTAAAATACCACTCTCTATTTTCACCAGAGCAGAGCTCGGTCGCCCAGGCACTTGTTATAATATTATTACACTGTAATTTTCACTACTCTATTAATAAGCTTCCAGAGATTGGTTGTCAAAATATGTACAGTGAAAAATCTGAACTGAGTATAAACAAAATGAAAGCTTAGCCTCCAAATACTCTTCTATAACGCCGTAGATCGGTGATTAGCTCAGAAACGACTACTTTGTTGAACGAAACCTACTGAATATATCTCTGAAAAAGCCAGGCTCTCGGTAAAGACTTGAACAAACGGTTAGCACTGAGTATTAAATTAGCAAATAAAATCTGCATAACCCACAAGCTTACACTGCAAACGATAATCTGATTTTAATCTCATGCAAATTGCAGCACGGTATTAACTAAACTCCTAATGTCATTTGCAGCAATTTTCACACGAACACTTACAACAAACTCCACCTTAATATAAAGGGCTTAAATTAGAATTTTGCATGCATCACATTATTTCTCAACATTCTAATTTCAAATACGAAACAAAAAACAAAAACGTAGCTTATGATGTTGAATTCGAATTTCGATCGTGTTTCTCTAAGTAATTTCCTTACGCGTCTGAGCTATTTCCCGCGGTAAGCACTAGACTCGACGCACGTGTGAATATAGCTAATATATGACATATGACAAGTAATCGACGGGGCTATTACCAGCAGGCGGGTACATTCCACCTTGTGCGTAAGGATGGTGGAGATAGGCTTAAAAATGTTGAGCTATGAAGACAGCGGAAGAAACCCACCAACGAAAAACATATTTGAAAATGTTTTACCGTTTGGATACAAACTTTTCATGCAATTATAGGCCAGTCTGTTCTAGTCTGTGGTGGTCTTAGAACGATTCGGTACGCTGAAATTGATTCCTGAGAAACTAGTGGTAAATGAAGACTAAAGAGAGCAAAAGGCCACGAATGAATGCCTTGATTTCTAATTAAGTTCCGCTAGACCCATAATGACATGTGAAATAAAGCAACACCCCGTAAGAAAATGGCGCCCAAAATCTACAAGCTTTCAACAGGCTTCGCCTCTTTTTCGCTCTGCGTGTCAAAAAAACATAAGCTATAGGCACTCTCATTTCAGAGGTTCACAAACAAACCACAATTTTTCTAAAAATCCCTTTTCAGAGCCCCAGTCTAGACAACATCTACACGATTTTATAGGTAC
Organism: Agrochola macilenta; assembly: GCA_916701695.1. Lineage (NCBI taxonomy): Eukaryota > Metazoa > Arthropoda > Insecta > Lepidoptera > Noctuidae > Agrochola > Agrochola macilenta. The sequence goes on along the minus strand of OU753559.1, from coordinate 4,812,670 downwards.
TCGAGTAAATAGCTATGAGTATAAACTCACGTACGGCTTGGTAGGTACTTGTCCTGATTGGCGATGTTCCGTCATTATGAGCTCGAGAATCTGATTTCAGCGCAATGACACTCAAGGCCCGGTGAAAATCTTAAAAGGTTCTGATCTTATAATAATATTTAGCTTCCCAATTTGGAATTTATTGTCATAAATCGTGATAGGTGTAGGAAAAAACCGGCCAAGTGCATGTCGGACCACGCAAAATGAAGGGTTCCGTGGTTGGGATGAATTTATCGCAAGAAAAGACTTAAAGAAAGAAAAGGCTGAAGGGGGAGAAACACTTGACTCAAAAAAAAGATTCCATTTTTAAGCTTAATATTTCGCTAATGGATCCCTGAATCCAAAGATAGTTTTCATAAACTTTTAACATTTTTATGATTTTATTTTACCACTTTGTCGGCGTGATTAATATGTATACCCATGCTAACAGCTTACAGTTTTCTAGTACAATACGTCTCTGAGCTAAGCCACGGACAGACAGACGGACACACAGACATACACACGGACATGGCAAAACTATAAGGGTTGCTTCTTTACTGCGGAACCCTAAAAACGATAGTGCCTTCACGTAAATAGTTTTCGACAGAAAAAAAACTTCACATCACATTTATTTTTATTTAATTTCCTCAGAAACAGTATCAAAGAAATAGTTGACTCAATTCCACATAGTGTCCTTTTCAGGAACATTCTCAAAAATATATCTCTGGCACAATAAACTGCCTACAAAATGTCTTCAATAAAGTTGATAAATAAAAAATAATCTGACGCAGGAAATTGGAATGTTCGTATAAAATGGAAGGACATTCTGGGACATCTCACGGGTCACACAACGGGTAGTGTACATTTCCTAACGTAAATATGACAGTCAAGCTTTTCCGTTGCGAAAATGAATAAAAGAAATGACAGCTGTTTTTTTATAGAAAAAAAAAATCTCTTGGCCTTTAATCGAGATACACGTATATGTTTTGATGTTTAGTCAATCTATTATTTGCTACTTGGCAATTTCTATAAAGTTAAAATAGGACCGACCCATAAAAAGATTTTTTTTTCTCTTTTATTCTGACTTCATTAAGTTACCTGTTATCTTGCGTGAAATGTTATTGATATTTTCCATTACCAAAAATATCACGTATTTATATTTTTTTAACAACAATATTAATCAAAGTTACCGTCCATAAACATCATTCATCATTACTCGTTCAGTCAAAACTGAAGGTATTACTGAAATATTGCTCCACAGTGCTGATATTAACAAAAAAAATCGCATATTTATATGAAAATGTTCAGTCAGCGTCACAAAAAATCCTTCACACTTCGACAAATGACATGTCATACGATTCAATTCACACGAAAATAATATTCAGGTGTGATCTTTTTTCAGGAAAAAAAGATAAATAAAAAGCAGTATCAGTCTTTTATCCCGTTTATATCCAATCTTTATTTTACGTATGGCTTGCGTTACATCCATCATTTCGTTAGGGTCTTTGGATTTAAATTTTCGTTTTTGCCACCGACTTCCGAAATTAAAGTTATTTTTCACTTTGTAGTGTTTTTTTTTTAAGTCAGTTGTTTTTTTTTTGTAAGTTTTTATTTTTCTCTTTTTAGTTGTTGTATCTACCCCACACAAATTCGAATACCACTATCTGCTATGTAAATAATAGTGACAGGAAGTTATCATCATATCATCCACATGTACAAAGTGGGATTTTTTTTTATTATTGAAGCTAACCTAAAAACTATCCCAGCAAAGATGATAAAATTTATGTGGGAACAACTTCAGAGCAACGAAAAAAAAACAACAAAATCTGTCCACAATTGAAATCGGTGGACATATATTTAAAAAAAATCTTCCTTTTTGGAAGCCAGTTAAAAATATCAGCTTATAAAACTACGAGGAACACAATGCTAAAAACAATGTTTTTATTTTATAAAACTTTATCCATTTCCTAACGCGTTATTAGTTCTTCGACTAAAGTCGACAATTGGTTTTTATTGTTAGATTTAAAAATGCGGTGGGACTGGCTGGCCAGAGGTCTTAATTGTGAGTCCCACCCCAGTATTAAAGTAAATCCACTAAAGTATCGGTTGAAGAAGTGTTACAGGAATACTAATTATTTCACCTATGTATACTGCAAGTAAACGTACTTATAAAAAGATTTCATACACACGGAACCAAAAGTTACAAACGGTACGATACTCAACGTAACAAAGTGGATACAAATAGCGAAACTTTCCTATTTTATGGTGTAGGAATATTTAATAACGACATTCAGACTGCCATAACTCCACACATTGTAATCAGTTATGAGGCTATTTGTTACGGAGTAGTTATTGCCAAACATCTGGAGCAATAAAAAGTTAGTCAACTACTTTGACGAACATTTTACTGTGTTTAACAAATATAATTTTCACTTTTAGTTTAGTTTACTTTGTATTTGAGCAGCAGCATAATCAGCCTATTACATTAATCAGACTATTATATTACATTCCCACTGCCGGGACACAGGCCTACTCTCTTCGAGAGGGAATGGACTGTATTCCTGTCCCAAGCTTTTCTTCGCCAACCTTCTGGCATATCACCTCCCACCTTTTCATCTGTCTTCCTCTACGTCTATTTCCGTTCATCGGGTACCATTCTGTGACTTTTTTGTTCCATTTTTCGGTCTTCGCTCTCATCATATGGCCTGTCCATTTTAATTTTAGTGGTCTTGGTTTTACTATAACGTCTCCCACTTTAATTATGTTTATAATTTTCGTAAATTTCCATTTATGTTGCAGTCGTAGATTCATCATGCTCCTTTCCATTCCTCTCTGACATACACACAGCTTGTGATCAATAAAAAAATAAAAAAAACCGTTTCCGGGCGTTTCAAATTAAACACTTACGTCGATGTTGCTGCGGAAAAATAATTTCAAAAATCGCGTTAATAGTCTGTTGGATCTGTTGGAGCTAAACGCGGTCATTGCGGATAGTGCAAGCGCTGAGTTACGTTATCACAGTAAAACAACAGTAGTGAGAACCGATGAAAATCAGCTTCAAATTGGTCAACATACGTGGTTTAAGGTTAGCGGTCAAACTCAATTTTTTTTCTCAACCGTCGACAATACAAATTGTGAAGTAAGCCCTAGCATCGTTACCAACCTGGTAAAAAAAACTCATTTTCGAGTACACGAACACAAACTTTGATAATTGAGCGTTCCGTTACACGTGAAACATTTTAACGTTTAGTGCACTTATAAGAATAAATACTTAACATAAAGAAAGATAACGAAATGGATCAACAATTTTAATAACTTTCAATAAGATGAAACTAGAAATGGATAACAGACTAAGATAATCACAAACAGCTTAATAGAGAAAATGGATGAGAAACTGCAACCTATAATAGAAGATACAGCCAAACGAGAAACTTCAACTATTAGAAAAAAAAGTAAATTATTGTGAAAAGAGAAGAAAATAAATAATATACTGCTTTTTAAGTTGAACTAGACAGAGAAAAACCCATCAGACATACTTGAAACAATAAAATTTATGATAAAAAACGACCATCTATATTGAAAGTCACGATAAACAGAATATTTACAGATTCGGAAATAAGAATAACGAAAGACTCAGACCTCTTCTAATTTCTTTCACAAATAACTTGGAAAAAATAGAGATTGTGAAAAATAAAAATAAATTGAAAGATGTCTATATAACCGAAGACACAACCCCACCACAACTAAAAAGTGAAAAGTAACACCTTTTTACAAAAAAAAACGACTGACTTCCGAAAAAAAAACACTACAAAGTGAAAAATAACTTTAATTTCGAAAGTCGGTGGCAAAAAACGAAAATCAAAACCAAAGACACCGACTCCGAAGACGAAGTCGGTTGTTTTTTTTTATTAGTAAAAAGTTTTTATTTTTCACTTTTTAGTTGTGGTACCAACCTCACACAAATTCGAATACCAGTTCCTGCTATGTAAATAACAGTCACAGGAAGTTATCATCATATTATCCACATATACTAAGTGGGAAAAATACGTATTATTTAAGCTTACTCAAAAACTATCCCTGCAAAGTTAATAAAATTTATATGGGACCAATCCGGGAGCCCTTTCAAACAAAAAAAGAATTTTCAAAATCGGTCCACAATTGACGGAGAAATCGACGGACATACATAAAAAAAAAAAAACATACGCGTCGAACATATTATTATAACCTGCTCCTTTTTGGAAGTCGGTTGAAAAAAGAAATGATTGCAGCAACAACTTAAAGAAGCAAGAGAGAAAGGAAAACTTGTCTTGCCTACATTAAATATGACAAGCTGATTGTGAATAATGCAAATAAAGATAATGAAAAAGGAAACGGGAGCAGTGAATCGCAGGCCCTGTGCGGATTGGTAAATGTCACATGTCTTCGAATTTTTGGTTCTATGAGATGCCGGTTTCCTCTCCATGTTATCCTGCACCGTTTTGAGAGCAGTGGTGATGAAATTATTTCCACAAAGTAAAGCACCTATCTGGATTTGAATCCATGACTAACCACCGTGTTCATTTCGATATCCCATACCTCTAGGGTACAAATGAGACCATGTCGAAGAATCAAATAGCATAAGAAATATTTTTCAAAAAAAATTTTTTTTTTCGTTTTTTTTTAATTTTCATCCAATATAATTCGACAAAGTCCCGATTATTTATGAAAAACACCCTTAAATTCAAAACATCACACATCGAGAGTCTAGTGTTATGTTATCTTCGAAACTATATATTTTTGGAACACTTGTTCTACAACTTTTTGTATTATTTTTACATAAAGCGTAAAACCGTAAAGTTATGGTTCATCAAAAGGAACACGTTGTATAGAACTTGCAAGTTGGGGCTGTTGACACTGGACCACCACTCCTATTTAGATGAGGTAATCCTCATCTAAATCGGACCACGTACAATGGTGCCTTGGTTGGGATGAAAATATCCCAAAAACATTGTAGTTGAAAAACATGGTCTCCCATACATCGGTATACGTCACGGTCAATTCTTCAACTGCAAATGTAAGCTTGAAATCGCATTTTTTTTTGTCAAAAATCTCTACATCTACAATTTTCGGTCTTTTTCCTTTACAGTGCTGTGAGACCTTGCTTCCTGCTAAATTTCATGATTCTAGGTCAACAGGTAGTACATTGTATGTAGATTTTGATTTATTTGCGAGTACCAATATATATCGCCCAGATGACCATTTTTTTTTTATTGCGTTGTCTTAGAAGCTTTATTTTAACTGGATACCTCCACGCGTTCCTAAGAAAAAGGGTCTGACAAACGCACGGACAACTAAGTGACCCTTTTAGGGTTCCACTTTTTCCTTTTGAGGTACGGAATCCTAAAAATGAAGATCGAATGAGCAAAGATGCAAATGGTGCTATTCAAATCGGATTGAGTTTTTCTAACTATTCAAATGAATGTTCCCGTGTCTTTAAAACTTGCCTGAACTAGTTTTATTCAGCAAAAGAAGCATCTACGAGTATATCATTCAGTTTGAAACGTACTATTAATTTAAAGTGAACAGGCAATTCTACGAACGCTCTATCCAGAACACCTTTTTCGCAGAATGTCCGAATTGCTAAAATTACAAATGTGGCGAGGTGCCAAGGGGTAAGGATAATAATGGGGTTTTAAAGTAAATTGAAATAATTAATTTATCTGCCATTGCTTCACTTTTAATTCTTTTTTCTACTGTGATTTATCCTTGGTGCATCTTCTTCACATATAATTAAATGTATGTATAAACAAAATATTGTAAAACATTTTTAAAAACATACGAATCTACATTTTGGAAGAGGCAAATAGAATCATTATATTTTCTTGTTAATTTTTGACGTTCAAAAGTACCTTTTATACCTTAGATCTATCTGTCTATATGACTATTTTAAAATAAATTAAAAATGGTCACTTCAAAGTTCATGTTTTTCTGACCCCAAATTAATTAGGATAAGGGTTCGAGAATAATTATTGAAAGACTTCCTGATAGTTCAAATTTCATGGCATCCGAATGCTCAAACAAACATATTTTATGCTTTGACAGTGACTTTCAATTTTGACGAATTTAAATTAAAGTAATAATTGGAACTGTCTATCTAACAGTAATTATCACAAAACACTTAAAGAGGTCACGGCAGAAGGTACTAATACCATTTATGACAAGTCATTACTTACATTGGCAAAGGTAAATTGTAATTAAACGAAATTACCACTGACGTCATTCAAAGAAATAGGTACTATACCAAAGGGCTTGGTCATCAGTCAATTTAAAATATTAGTTTAACATGAATATTCATTTGTTGTTCCGAAATAAATACTCCCCGAACAGGACTAGGCTGTTTTATCCCACGGGTATAATATCATGCAATGGTAGGTGGTGTTTTAGCTTCCGTGTGGCTGATTCAGTATTACTCAGAACTCGAAACATCAGGCGGCACGACACGGCATGGCATGCCAAAAAAATTTTGTAAGCGGAAATTATTTTTCAATCTTATTTTCATACCCTTGGTACCTACATTTCGCTGATACCGTCACAAGGGGACTTGATCATACCGCGGGATGATGTGGCATGGCGCGGAAGACTCCGGCTGGGCCATAAAATTGTTTTTGCTTTGCCGTGCCATGCCACGACATGCCGCCTAGTGAGCGCCGATCGCAATAGTCCGCGTTATCAGTAAGGACGCGTAGAAAGACACGTTTAAGGAACAGTTGTCGAAGACAAGCAAGGTTAATTGTCACTGGCAGGTAAATACTGCTGTCGACAACGCAAGACCTTCGTCGCTATCTTCATCTCAGTGTCACCATCTCTAGGAACGACTGTCTTAAACAGTCAAAGCTTGCTTCCGACAACGGTTAACTTCAATCTCCGGGACCCGATATCCCCCGGAGTGTTCGAAACAATTATAAATTTTACTAAAGACAAAAGAAGATCGACATTTCGATCGCTAAAATGTTGGACACGACTGACCTTTGGGTTTGACGAAGATACCGTTTTAATTAATGCTGCTTCATGATGTTTTGGTCGTGAGCGTAATTAATTACGTTGTATCCGAGTATAAATTTTGTTTGCAGGAATCAAAAGGATTGTAGAGAAAATAGGACAGCCTAGGTTTATGATTGAATAAAAGTGTATGAGTTAAAAATACAGACCCAACACTTGGCATGCACTTTTTTGCAAAATATGCTTGTGCAGAATAAGAATTTAGCAAAGAAACTAATAGAACCTCGAATAGTTCAAAAAATATCTTACATTTTGGACAGAAATCTCCATATCCCTTAATAACTCCTACTCAAATACGATACGGCACAAAAAAACAGGAAATTAACATTTTTTCAAAATAAAATATTGATAAACCACTCAACCAACCCCACTCAAATAAATCCCGGGTCATGCTTTGACATACAGATTTGAGAGCTGCATATTGATCGACACCTCTCAACAGCGTGGGATTATGAAGCGTAGCCTAATTTGGCAATGTCCACAAAGACAAAATTTTTGAAACCGTGGACCGGGGCCAAACATTTGTGTTATGCGGACTGTTGGCCGAATTAAAAAATTTGGGTCGTTTTAGGTACAAATAATGTCGCGGTTACTTTAGTAGACAATGAATGGGGCAACGGAGGAGACAGAGTGGGATATGTTTCTGATGTGTAACATCTTTTCTGCAATCTGTGGGAGTGATTTCATGAAAAGGGACGGAAGTGTGTAACAAAGCCGGGGAAGTGCGCGCTATTTGATTTGACCAATGGGCACTCTCGGTGCTAGAGTTGGCCGTCAGATGGTACTAACCCATTTTCCAGGAGGTGATACTGACAGCCGAGATGTCACATGTTACACATCATATGCGACTACTGTAACGCTCGCTCGTTTTTTTTATTTGATTGAATTTAACTTAAGTATATGCCAAAATATTCTCAAGGTTTTGAGTGTAAGGACCTGTTAAGCCGGATGAAATGTAACACACGTTGAAACAAATTCCCCTAGTTGTTGTGTTACATTACATGTTGCATTGCATAAAGAACGACTCATTTGTGTAACATTTCATTTTATGTTTCACCAATTTTTATATTAATGAACCTTAAAGCAGTATTATGCTAAATTGAGGCTAAGGTAATACATACATATTTTTACCGTAAATATAAGTCACGAGACTTGGCATAACTTTAGCACGAATGTTCTTGATGAAAGAAGAAAGAAAATACATTTATTTGCGGTAAACAAGACGCAAAGAAACAACGCAAAAAAGAAAAAGAAAAAAAATATTGTAGGTATATAGTAGCAATTCAACAAAGTTTGTGGCGGCGCTGACTTTCCATCGGCCACCCAAAAGAGATATTATAAAAACGGGAAACTTGCGTAATTTTTTGTATTACCTACACAAATCCTTTCAAACGATTGGCCTAACGCTGATTCAAAGAAGAAAATTGTCTTTTAAATTACTAATTTTTCTAGGAAAAGCTACTGTAATACCATAAAATAAACCTCAACTAATAATGTCAAAAACATTGAGTATTTAACTACGGGAAGTAGGTTTTCGTTTCGATGCCGAACTAAAATGATTCAAAACGTAAAATAACATTTATGTAGGCGAAGTTTATTAATTAAAACGAAACATGAATGAGCATGTCTACACCCACAGCGGGTCTTTAATTAGCGATGTAGATATTTAATCATCAAATTGATAGTCCATAACGCATTGTTATACGGAACTACGCAAGTAGTAGTTCAGTGACGTCATCGCCGCCATTTTCTGAAAACTAATCGTGGTTTAGTGTTAGCCCTTGCAGACTAGGGTTGGGGTCAGCCTTCCGTATATTCTAATTTAGTATGCGTCACCCGCGTTTTTTCCAAGGAACCGAACAGTCTATGAAGACTTCTAAGCTATTTCTATACTGGGTATGTGGGTAAGGGTTAGTCCAATGAATATGAATCGTGTGATTCGAATCTACCACACGTTCTAATCTTGTACGCGTTCCCAAAGTTTTTTTTTCCCCAGACTTAGGTCCGTATCTATTTATAAACAGTGGGCTCAGAACGAACGCGCGGAGTGAATTAAGTAACGTAAAATCAAAAGAATTTAATTTAAAAAAAAAACTCAACTGTCAAGAAGATCTATGGGTGATATTTTATCTATGCTTGTCGCAAAAATTTAAACTATACTGCTATACTTAGTTGTATTTTCTGAAACGTAACATACATTTCTAAAAAGCAAAGCATCTAAGAACAATTAAATATTTGACGCCTTAGTTCATATTGGAGGTCCCTTTAATTGTAAAGATACTATTTCTATTTCTACACTATAATTATGAACTTCGAATGATGCTGTTGTTTACATTTTGACAGCTATTGTTTGAGGTTTTGCTTTCAGGCAAGAAGTTAGTGGTAAATTAATACCTACTCATTAACAAAGTTTGTTAACAAAGGTATATCTAGCAGATTATTAGAAAGACGTTTATTATACCTATAAATTCATTTTCCCAATCTTCTTTTCGTGTGGTTAGTAACTAACCTGACGGTTTCCTCACGATGTTTTCCTTCACCGTTTTTGAAGCAAATGATTTTCCCAATATTTTTATTGACGTGACAACGTCTAATAAATCGATGATCGCACGCACGAAAATGTGTCCCGTTACGCTCATTGTCCCGTTACGCTCATTGCAACGTTACGATCGGAGCGAGGGAAGGGAATGTTTTGTTATGACGTTGTCACGTTAAACTATCGTCCGTAAACCGACTTTACAGACGACCAATTTTTTTGTGTTTCTTTGAGTTAAGTCATTTTGGAACTCTTGTATTGGAAAGGTTTATTATCTTTTACTTTCTTACAAAAGGAATCTCATTTGTAAAGTGTAGATACGATTGTGTCCTCAGATTCGTTCTTTTGAGCCGTGAGGTAGTTACTTATCGATATTCTTCCGACTACAATTCGTACCTTTTCTTCTTTTTGGTCACGTATTCCTGGATTCCCAAGGCTTTTGAAGTATCCGCATTAATTAAAAAATAAAACATTTTGTAAAAGGTAATTGAACTGAAAGAACATTTTGAGATTGTTACTTGTTTACATCGATTTTAATTGACTCTGAAAATTTAATTATTAATACCTTTGTCAAATGTTATTCGTTGTAGTTATCTATTGACTTCTTGTTATTTCGATTTAGTAATAGATTATTCATCTGACATATTTCTTGAAGGAAGGAAGGAAAGGTTAGTGTTTAGGTTTTTACGGTTCCGTATGTCCGAATGAAAAAACGGAACCCTGTCACAGCCAATTTGCTTTTTCATGCGTCTTCATGAAAACATGCGGTAAAATAAACAGTGTGTTTTCCCATTGACTGCGAAATCCTCAGATTTACATATTATGAATGCACCCTAACACTACCCACTAAGTCAGTAACTATTACAGAGAACCATTAACTGTCTACAAACACTGCATTTGAACCACGAAATCTGTTAGTTATATCTACAGTTTGCACGATACGGGTGGTATACTACACGAGTTTATGTTTAACGACTTGGGTTAAATATTGAGACTAGGTATAATTAAAGCCATCTGTTCTGTCGCTTATGGTTTGATTTGGACAGATTTTCTATTTAGCTTTATGTTTAGTATGATTATTTTTCTTTCATTCATTCAAATCTGGCTTAAGTGCGTTTATTCTGAAATTGGGCTACGTTGCAAATAGGGTTTACTAATGTTTGCCATAATTTAAAATGGAATAATTTTATACCATACTTGTATTTGCCTTATTTTCATTAGAAATAACGCTTCAGTTGCCATAATCGTGAAATTACATAAAATTATTTTCACTAATTTCATTGGTCATAATCGATCAAGTTTCATAATAATTTTAATTCATAAATTTATTTGCTATATTTTTCATTTTCAATAGTTTCGTTTTTCATTACATTTATTCACCATAATATTAATTTGCCCATACTAGCACAACAATGCTAGTTAAGTTGATTAATATAATATGGTTATACGATACAGATTTTTCGAAACCTAATCTCTCTTCTTCTCGAAACCTAAAAATAAACCTAATCTCTACCATGCATGCTTGCTTTGCAAAAGAGGAAATCTAGCACTCGGCGGACGCTGCCGCGGCATGCTCGCTGCGCTCGCTCGCCTTCGCGCGTTGTTTGGTCACAGTTCTAACCTAACCTAACCTAACCGTTTCGAATTTGACAAACTGTTTATTATCTAAAGATTGTTTGCTGTAATAAGTCATTTGATTACAGACAATAAACGTTTCTAAATTATATTAAATGTTGCTTATGTCAAGTATCAATTATGTAATGTGTTACTAAAATGTGAAACTAATGATTATAAACCATGTTATTATGGAAACTTATTTTATGGCAAATAAAAGTTATGATTAATAAGTTGATATGACAAGCGTTATTAGCATAAATGATAATAGTGCAAGTAAATATTATGAGGGGGGACGATTATGGAAAACAATAATAGTACAAATAATGTTATGGCAAACAAGACGATACCTGCAAATAGATGTCAAATATTTGGCTGTTTTGATTAATTTTGCAATATTAATGTATGGAAATATAAAACGTGGCTAACTAGCGTACTAGAATATTGATTATGAAATGCGATAATTAATATCGTAACACCGAATATTTCGTTTAAGATTTAAAAAAAGTATTTGGAAACTTTCCAAATGCCCTTTTTTACACATAAAACGGGTACACCATCAAATACAATGTTATAATTGCAATTTTATTCATTATTAACATGTTCGTGTACGTGGTCCTTGTCGTGTGTTGTGTTCGTGTGTGTATTGTAGTTGTAGTAGTAATAGCGTTTTCCAAAAAAAATAAAAAGAAAAACCACTAAATAATTATTCTAAGTTATTTATCGATAAAAAGTATATTATTAATTAAATTTTAAAAATCTTACATCGACGGCTAAACATTTATATTAACTTACGATATTTTTTCTTCTTTGTTACCGTTTTTTTTTACCTTTTACACCTATTTAATTGATACAATATAATTACGTGCATTTACCGTAATATTTCGTTTCATTCTCTATCCTACGACACTTTAGGGGTTCGATTCCCTAGCGTCATTTGACACGAACGTGGCAAACCATTCCTATTTGCTACACTACCATAAACAAGCTTACGAATAGACAAAATATGTAGAATCTACATATTACACATTTTGAAAAAAAAATAGAAAACAAAAAAAAATAACTCGCTACATTGTAGAGAGTTCTCACCTTTTGTGTTTTCTCATTTTTTCTACGCATCGTTTCCTTATTCATCAACGGTATTTCTTCCTTTTTCTTTCAATTTGGCATAATCAGCAGTCTACACGCTCTGATTCCTATACGCCCGGTTCCACCCACCCACCTTCAATTATGAAATAACTGACCCTAAACAATACAACTGAATATAAAAACACTCCAAAACCACAAAACATAGGGAAAAGCTGAAATCTCGAGTTTAATATTAATAAAAAAATAAACAAAACCGCTTGTAGCATCACCCATTATATTATTCTCATCAGTACTCTGAAATTCGTATGAATAAAACATTGGGTGTGTTGAAGGTTCCTTTGGCGAACGCTCTGCGTGGCTTGGTTGTGTATAGGGATAACGATAAGTATTTGAATTACATTTAGACTTTAAAATGGAGGATTTTTTGCAAAAATTCTGTGATTTTCTTGAAGAATTGGTGAAGACCTTGGGCCAATTAGGGTTTGGATCTGGCTTAAATGTAGTCTACTTTAGAGCATTATTTTAAACGCAAGATAAAATAATATGACTTCGTTAAAATATGTTTCACTCCACGTGACAACATTTAAATATACCCTGGGTAGTCATAGTCAGGCCGGTTTCAACCTCGTTGATTCCTTTGACATCAGACAATTCTTGCATAGCATAGCTAATTGGCTAGGTGCCTCAATATATTTTTTTCAAGACTTTTGCAAATGTATTTTATTATGCTTTTATAATTAAAACTCGTGTGGTGCCGGAATTAAAGAATAGCACCATCCGATTTCTTCCCGTGGGTGTCGTAAAAGGCGACTAAGGATCACACTAGAGAATGGGCAGCAGCGTTCTCTGTGCATTTTAACACCATACTGCGATCGTAAACCCGCCTGCCAAGCGTGGCGATTATGGCAACCCCCCCCCCCCCCATTTGGAGGAGGCCTACGTCCAGCACTGGACGTCTTTCGGCTGAAATGATGATGATGATGATGATGAATTAAAACTAGCTTTCTACGTCGTCCGCGTGAAATTTCTTGTACCCCAGACCCACCGCGTCGTATCGCATCGGTCGCCCGCGCTATTACTTCGTTTTACCTTAGCGTTCTTTCTGATTTTTTGTCGTTTTGCTCGGCTCCTAAGGATTGTAGCGTGATATTAAATAGCCTATAGCCTTCCTCGTGAATTGGGCTATCAAACGCAAAATATTTTTGCAAATCCGTCTAGTAGTTCCAGAGATAGCCGCGTTCAAACAAACAACCTCTTCAGCTTTATTATATTATAGTATAGATTATTATTTATTATATTAATACGTGAAGCAAAAACTTTGTAAGTTCCCCTTTTTACGAAAATTACGCGGACAGAGGAGTATAAAATTTGGCACAGTTAAAGTTTATTTGGAGAAGGAGTGCAGAAAGCTAATATTTGTATAAAATATAAATTAATTAAAAAAAAACACTACACAAACTACTATGCGTTTGACACAAGATGGCTACCTTAGAATCATGACATTTAAATGAATTATGGTCGAATTTCGACCTCTAGGCGACCACTAGTTATATTAGACACGCCAATGTGTTTAATCTTTATGTGTCCACGAAAAGATACTTGTACCTAGCTCACGGTTCTACTGTAACAAACTGGTTAGCCTAAACTGATAACCAAACAACCATGTAAGCACAACCAAGGACGGATTAGCTGGGGCAGGTAGGCCAGACTCAGGACGGCATACTAAGCAGCTCATTTGGAAAGTAATCAATGTTGACCTTGACCCTTCAGTCCCTTAAACTTCGGATCTTTGAGAGTGATACCTCAGACATGTTTACATATAGAGGATATGTAAGCCATTTAAGTATATGTAAACGGGTCTAAAGGGAGTAAGTCAGGTTTGAATGTAGGACCTGTTAGCAACTATTTCTCAAACATGCTTGAAAATTCGAGCAGTATTTTGACAATCTTCTTCGAGATAAATCGAAAATGCTGTACTGGTCGAATACATGCGAGCGCCCGGCCGGCAATCCTTGTATGAAAATCTCTGTCGTGTTTAGAGGCCGAATAAATAACTATGAAAACTGATATTTGTCGTGATAATTAAAAGTAGAACGAACTTTTTACTTCAACTTAAGGCAACCAAGGAGTAACTTATCAAAGATTTTATTTAAATTTCGATTTGACTTGCAAATTGAACTGTTTAAAGTAAAGAAGAAACAAATGAACATATTGGCGCGTAAAAAATTATCATTGTTCTTCATTGATTTGAATTTACGCATTTTTTGAGAAAAGTACTGTACAAGCCTTGGCCGCAACCATGCATTGATGGACTCACGTATGTGTGCTACGGCTTCGTGTAGACCCACATTTCATTTACCCACACATTCATTTCACGATCGTCCATCAATGCCCCTGTTGCAGGCCACGACAGTAATGTACTATAAGATGCAGAATGGTGAGTTTTAGAAAAAAGACTTGTAAGACGCATCGTAAAACGATGTATTTTATGATTTATAAGCATTCTTTATTTTTTTGTGAAAAACGTAGTCTATAAGCAAATGCACATAAGTTTTCTTCAAGTAATACACTACTCTAAGAACAAGTACACTACTACTCCTATGTAAATCTATTTATTTTCGTAATAACGCTTTCACATATTCTGTAGGGCTGACTAATTAACTTCTAACGCCAATTAATTATTGTTGAGCGTTCTGTTTAGTACAGAATTATTAATTACTATGTCCCGAGCTTTATAAAAATATACTGGTTTTGGCCTGCCATTAATTTTATACAAAACAACACCTACCTTTATCTACAATAAATTTCACCCGCATTTGGCCAATCATGGAAAAGAAATCTTTCTTTACAATTTCAGCTTATAGAAATCAGTTGTATTTTTTTACTATATGTTCAGCCCCATTTTGTAAAACCGAAACAACCCCAAGATATTTGAGGAAAAGGCCAAAGGTAGAAACGAAATTAGTCTTAAGATCTTGAGAACTATTCTATCATCGTATTTGTAATTGAGAAAAACGTAAAAATCTGGAAGATAGGACTCCAGTTTCTGCATTGTAGTTCAGTTGATCGTTAGTCAGCAAATGCAATCCTTTGACATTTGAAAGCTTTTAAAACTTACGGAATAAAGCTTGCTTTAATAATTCCTAAAAATATTCTTCTTCTTTTTGTCTGGTTAGTGACTAGCCTGGTGTCAGACTTTTATAGCTGCCCATGGGCCTCTCACTTGGCTTCACATGCCGTCGAGAAATATATCTCAGGCAGACCGGTTTCCTAACAATGTTTTCCTGCACCGTTTTTGAAGCAAGTGATAATTATACAATACGCACATGAATCCGAAAAGTCGAACTCGAGATCTATGACTTGGCAGTCCGATGGTCACACAACTTGTCTATACTGCTATAAAAATATACTGAAGACATCAAAATGTTTGATAAAACTATACCATTAAGGCAGCTATGTATGTATACCTATAATAACCCTCTTCATATTTTCGCATATTGCCCTATTAACTGACCAAACAAAACTTTTTAATAGTACTCGCAATATTACTTGACATTTACTACAAAGACGAATGACGGCCGGCCGCTAAAGGTAGTAATTTCTGTCACATTTCAAATATTGTTTCTCCTGAAGTAATTACTTGGACCATAACTTATTTTATGTTTAGTACTTACTACTTAGTGTTACAGTGATGTTATTGACTACTTTGTAATAACTTATCAGAGAGAAATTGGTTTGGGAGTTACGGTCATAAATAGGTAAGTTATGTGTTGACTTAGAAGTGTATTTGTTACTGAAATTCACATTCATAATGTTTGTTTCAAGCAGAGCGCTTAATTACAAACTCTTCATGCGAGGTCGCGATAGTTGATGAAAATTTTACTATAAAACAAGATAAAAATAAACAAGAATATTTACTATCGAAAAGAAGAGAAGAAGCCATTAGCTATTGCGTTTCCCTGCCTACCGTTTTCCAAACTTTGTTTGGTCTAACCGGATGCAGCTGAATACTAGTATATTACATGGAGCGATTACCTATCTGACCTCAACAATCCAGTAACTGGGTAGTACGATACCCCTTGGTAAGACTGGTTGTCAGACTTTCGGGCTTCTGACAACCCGTAACGACTGTCAAAGACTTACGAATGCTCATATAATAATAATTTATTATAATAGTCTAGTATTTTTTTTTTATTTACTATGTTTTATTTTTACACGGTTTATAGTAAAATTATAAAATACAATAGGGAGACGTATATTTAGTAACCTAATCCGCCTAATTGTTCTTAAAGAGTTAAAAGAAAAAAAAAAGTTGTCTAAAGGCATCAAAAATGCAAAACAAACTTCGTTGTAGGTACATTACCTACCACGAAGTTTGTAACCCAATTTTTATAACATACTCAGAAAGTTCGTCTAAGTATGTACATAAACAAACTTCCTGGGTGTGTTATACATATCTACAATACACAACAAATACTCAATTATTGATCCGACGTTATGCAGCCCAATAAAATACACAAAATATTGGTACAACATAGAAAATCTCGAAATCTCTGACGTCACTCGATAGAGTTGTTTGTAAACGCATTCGGTTTATTTATATTTCAGATCTATTTAAGCTCTTTGCATCTATGATTTATTACCAGACTAGATGCAAACTTTTCTAAGTTCTTCCATTTATAATTTTACACCATTTTTTGCGTTCCCTTAATTTATGTTTGTTAGTTTTAAAGTTCATTGATAAAGTGCCAATGAATTGAGGTTTTAATCTACAATAGAAAGTTTTTCTTATAAATAAAGAGGGCGTGTGTTATGAGACTAGACTATAGATATGAAAACTTACGACTGGAGCCGAATATACGCGATTTACCGCCGAGTATACGCGATTCAGCGCTGAGTATACGCGATTCATCGCTGAGTATACGCCGTTCATCAAAATTTAAAAATTCAAAATTCAAATTCATTAAAAGTCATTTATTCAAACTAGGCTGAGAATCAGCACTTTTCGAACGTCAAAATTACATAAGACAGTCCCCCAAAAAGCCCACCCTTCACCACTTCCTAGTGCATTAGCTGGGAAGAAGAAGTGGCGCAACAAACTCCCCAGCAGCACAGTTGTCTGTTCAGTTAGAAGAACAAAAAAAAAGATTCTATATAATAGTATTCAAAATAATTTACATTACGCAACACAAAACATAATTCAAATTATTAGCCATATGTTAGCTAGCACACGCCAAAATAATACAAATACACAATACAAATACAATAATACCAAACAAAATCATCGAGAACTATACTCAGGCCGAAATAAAAAAACTAAACGTAAACAGAATTTAATATCTAAATAAAAAATCCTCCAGGCATAATGGGCGTGCCTGCTTACATATAGTTGTAACTGGAAGTTATAAATGATAAACTAGGACCATCGATGTAAAATAAATAAACAAGGAGTTAATTACTAATAACAGTAAATAATGTGATCAATTGTCGAGGTCACTAGCTAACCACATATTGCAATACAACTCATAAAAAAAACAGTGTGATGAGTAGATTTTGTCAAAAATAAATTAAAGTTAAATTAAAATAACTTGACTTAAAAAGTCAAATAAAATAAACAATTATATAAACTCATATAACTTGTCAGTACGTAAGCTGGAGAAAGAACATAAACATTGTCTTGAGTTAATCACAGCGACCAACTATTCTTATCATTTAAGTAGTCGTTGATAGAATAGTATGCCTTTGAACAAAGATTGGATTTTACTTTCGTTTTAAACGCATTAAAAGGCAAATCTAGCAAAGAAGAGGGTAGCTTGTTATAAAAGGTTATACCAAGCCCAACAAATGAGTTATGAACCTTATGAAGCCGGTGAAAGGGAGCTCGTAGTTTGTCCTTATTTCTAGTGTTAACATTGTGAAAATCACTGATTATATGTTCATCGCTGAGTATACGCGAATCAGCGCCGAGTATACGCGATTTAGCGCCGAGTATACGCGATTTAGCGCCGAGTATACGCGATACTGCGCCGAGTATACGCAATTCAGCGCTGAGTATACGCGATTCAGCGCTGAGTACGTGACAGTTCAGTTTCGTTAACTGTTGGGAAATAGCGCAAAGTGAGCCTAAAGAAGTGCCCACTTCAATTAGAGTGAAAATTGCTGAAGGGCTATAAATAGCAATAGAAGAAAACTAAGCCCCACATAGGTACTCATAAATCTTACAACTATTTCACAGTATCAAATTATTCACAGTGTTTGAAATTCCAAGTAGTCCAATAATTACTTTAAGTTGTTTACAGTCATACTTAGTCACGCGTTTCCTTATAATAATATACACCATCTTAGGGTGTGTCTATGTCGCAGTAAGATGATAGAAGCCGTCATATAGTTATATCCCTAGGGATATAGCTATATACCGTAATATAGTCTTACTAGGAATATATAACTATGATACGAACATGATGTAGTAATATAACTATAAGGGCACTCGACTAAACAGGTTAGGTTAGAACTGTGACCAAATATGCGCGAGCCGAGCGAGCGATGTGAGCGGTGCCGCGGCAGCGGCCGGCGAGTGCTACGTCGAAATTGGTCGCAGTAACAAAATGAAGGCATTTCGACAGTTATGAACCGCTTTCATATAACTATATTACGGCATATAGCCATATAGCCACGGCTTCAACCATCTTAATGCGTCGTCTACACAGTTTTATAATAGTTCAAGCAGTTTTTGTGAGCTAAACAAACATGTCGTGCGCGAGCGCGTTTGGCTGTTGTTCGCAGATGTGCAGAATGCCTTACACTCGGTTATGTTAGTTAGTTCGTGGTTTGCGACATGCTCCCGGCTTAGTTACGACTTAAGGAATTCCCTTGGAGACGGCTTACGCTTGTGTACTTAATAAAGCTTAATAATGAAGTTGTGATTGAGTATGGTGGGTCGATAACTTTAGTTTTGGCAGTGGGTATCACGAGTATAACATTCTAGTAGGTACAGGTTGAATAGGTATGTTTTCAAAAGGGCAATTTAAACTATGTAAACTATTATTAGTTAAGACATTAGATTTTTTGTATGTTTATTTGATACGCGTCCACGCTAAAATGGATGAACGGATTTGAATGAAATTTGGCACATGGGTAGACTATTATCTGTGTTAAGACAAAGCATACTTTTGTCCCGATATTCCCACGCGATCGAGACATATGCGGGTGAAACCGCGGGGTGGAGCTAGTATATTATAAAACAACAAGAAACCTAAATAAACTGATCAAATATTAATTTAATAAAATAAACGCAGGGCCAATAATTAAAACAGTTGTATTAAGAAAGAACCTTCGTCTGTAAAGCCGTTAAAAGATGTCCAATCATTGGCTCCACGCAAATTGAATTTGGAAGCGCCGAAGAGATCGAAAAGAATAAAAACAAATGAAACAAGTCCCTTTTAACGCTGGTCCTTTAAAGAATGGCAATTCTGAAGACGTTAATAATCCCCTCGGTTTCCAATTAGCGGTGTCTTCATTTGGAACTAAATTAACAAACCGTTGAGGAAGCGAAAGGTCCTAGAACTGTATCGTTTGAGACAGTATGAATAATTCAGTAGGTACTGTGTCTACAATTAATGAAAAATTTTATATTTATATAGATTCCGAGGTTTGTTTAGCCCGAATAGCGTGAAAAGGTTAGTAACTTTCTAAATTCAGGTCAAATCTGTAGGAACAGTGGATGTACAAATGTTTTGTTTTTTGGGCATTTGTAGAAACCACCTGTGGATTGCAGATTAACAGGGAACACCGATCCCTTCCCTTTGTATCCATAAGATAAGCGACAGTCTGTCGCTTGCTAACATTTACATTATCTTAACGATTAAGTGCTTAAGTACTACGTTTTCATAGCTTTTTTCAGAACAGGTATAAAATTAGTTGTCGTATGTTTTTAAATCATTTGCAACGTACTTCATTCGGAGCACGTACGTCCATTACCAGAGTTTACCAACCGTGATTTTTCAAATTACATTTAACTATTAATTGAATTTCAATTGTATCGTTAATTGGGGTTGATTTTTAGTTGTGCTTTTTCATTTAAAAATAACAGTGTAAATGAAGCTACTGTGAGCAATATTGACTGTAGCCAGAGGTAGCCGGAATTTTTTATATTTATTGACCTCAGGTTTTAGGAATTCAATTTATTCGTTTTGAAATGAAGCCAAACATAATTAACTAAGCGAAAAAGATCATGATCTATATTTATACAATTTTGTAGGTGTAAAAGGACCAAATACTTTAAATCTTTCGCAACTCATAAAAACATGTTGAAAGCAATCCAAAGTGGCTGTAAATACATGCACTTCTGATATTAATAAAATCATAATATTTTAGTACCAGCTGCACTTTACTACAAACAATATAAATGAAGAAATAAAAATTCCTGAAAATAAATATTTTTCTCCTCAGAAAAATCTTCCCCTAACCGCTTTCAAAGCTGGAAATAAAACGAATGTAAGTCTTGTCACCATTCCTACGTTTATACCTTTTCTTGGCGTATATGGAATCCTTTATGTTAGACCTTGGTATTTTACGCTCTATCACAGATAACATATCTACGGATTTTATAGTCACTAAGATAGCAATAAAATTCTCATCCTCATTACATAAAACTTTGAGATTCTATCAGGTATTACGTTTATAACCAAATTATAGGGCTAATAGATAGTTAAGTCAATATTTTAAAAGCTTCGATGGCTATAGTATTCCCATTTAGCACTTTGGAGACAATAATATCGATAAAAAGGTCACGACGAATAAAAATAAAACCGAATTCAAACACTGAACATCTCACATATACGAGTAGTTCAGATTCAAATACTTTTTACAATACAATGGTTCCTTTTTACCCAACGGGGACTGTTGTACTTTCGTTTCTATTTGTAAGTAGCTGACCCGACAGACGTTGTCCTATTCAATAATTCATACACAAATCCCATGGAAAAAAGCCCTTTCAGTATTAACCGAATTACATTTTTTCCGGGAATCTTTCCGAATTTTTCTTTCCATTAAAACTTATTTAAAACTTAAAACTTATGGTCTCAAATGTCATGATTTCATGAAAATTTTATTTAATAGACCAATTCTAACTAAGAGTGATGTATTAAGAGTGTTTATTCTGAAAGTGGGCAACGTCGCAAATAGATGTCAAATATTATTTTATTACTTTAAGGAAATATGAAATGTGGCTAGCTAGCGAACTAGAATATTAATAATGAATTGCAATTATAACACTGAATTTGATGTTGTAACCGTTTTAGGTGTAAAAAAGGGATTTGAAAAGTTTCCAAATATTTTTTTTACATCTATAACTAAATATTTGGTGTTACACCATAATTATTAATAAAAATTGCATTTCATAATCAATATTTTAGTTCACTAGTTACACACATTTCATATTTCCATACAGTAATATTGCCGAATTAATCAAAACAGTAAATAAATGACAGCTATTTGCGACGTTGCCAACTTTGAGGATAAGCGCTCTTAATGATTCTGTAAATATATATTTGTTATGGTCGCGAATTATATTTTGATCAAGATAAAACCTGAGACTGACGTGCAAATTACAAATAAACTTACATTTCGCAGGCAACCTTTCGCATTGGCACATAATTTAGCTTTGCAACCGGTTCGTACAGCCATGGAATAAGATAATAGATAAATACGTGGAAAGTTTTAAGCATGGCTATAAAAGAGAATGCACTCATAAAATAAAGATGGAATGGTGATAGAGCCTGTAAATAAAGTACAACTAATGTAACTGCCGATAGAGAGGTAAATAAAATAAAAGGACACTGCATCGGACCCTATTAAATTGAAATAAAATAAAGGAATGGTGAACGTTGGTCTAGTGGTTGCAAGCGCCACTGCTGAGCGTGTCGTCCTGGGTTCGATTCCCAGGTCAGGCACAATTTTATTGTATTTTTCCATCACGAATTACTTCAGTAGCAGCCCAGGGTCTGGCTTTATGCCCGATTAATGGCAATAGACTCGCCCCCTATTACATGGGACTGGCGAAAGGTGGGTGTACAATATACAATATGTAAAAAAAACCTGTCTGATCCGAAAGGGGCACATAGGTATTGCAATAACATTACCAAAAAGTATTTTTATTAAATTATTATTGAATATAAAAAAGTTGTTACTATTTAAAATTCACATTTTTTGTACCAAAATAACCCAAAATCCATAAAAAATAGCAAATTTTCAACAGGGTTATAAGTTATGACTTTTATACACCCGCTAGATGACGGCACCAGTGTAAAATTCCCCATTGAAAACGAATGTGGTGATTTTTTTTTCCCTCAAAATTTCCACTTTAAATATACTCTCATTACTATACCTAACAACATCCTCACGGATCGGACAGGGTTTTGGGTTTTTTTTAATGTTGTTAAGGTACACCTCTGCCTAGCCCTTCGGGAATTACATGCGTGATGCTATGTTGTGAACGGCGAACATTTGAAAATAACGTGCCGTAATGCAATGGATTGTGAAAATATCGTGCCATAATGCAATGGATTGTGAAAATATCGTGCCGTAATGCAATGGATTGTGAAAATATCGTGCCGTAATGCAACGGATCGCGAAAATACAAATTGTATTGAACAGTTCCGATTTTGCGTACTTACTCGTACGAGTATTTATAGAAATTTTATGCCTCACAATTACGTTGTTGTTGAAGAAAATATGTACGAAGCCGAGTTTTGGGTACTTTTGTTTGAGTTTGATGAATTGACTTCGGTCGACAAACCAAACAATAGCATCATAAATTGGAAAGTTTAATAAAGTCGTTTTGAAAGAATATTCTGCCCGTTTGAATTTAAATAATGTATTGAATAAACACACCAAGTATAACAAAGGTACTGAAACAGAAATATAAAGTACATCATGTTCATACTAATATACATAGTGACGTAAACGTTTTGCAAATCATGGTAGTTAATGTTATGGTATATGTTCATTGAGTTTATGGCCATCGCTATAATTTATGACATACGCAACAAATTACATGAGTCTTAAAGTAATTTGTACATATATTGCCATGACCTTTTAATCAAAATCAACTCTCCAAAATTAAGTTAATCTATTTTAATTTTTTCCCACTACTGGCCAAAGGCCTCCCGTCTCTTCGTCCTCTTTCAACTTCTCTCTGTCCAGAGCTGGAGCCCAGCTCAACCCGCCATCTCCATCTACCGCGATGTCATTTGCCATTAAGCGGGACTCACTGGGTCATAAGTTTGGCCATTGATCGTCTAATAGTTAATCTACTCTAAACAAAACACATCTAAAAGTACTCATTCAATTCGTTGTGTATTCAAAATTCAAAAGTCATTTGTTCAAACTAGGCTGAGAATCAGCACTTTTCGAACGTCAAAGTTACATAAGACAGTCTCCCAAAACGCCCACCTTCACCACTTCCTAGTGCTTCAGCTGGGTAGAAGAAGTGGCGCAACAAACTCCCCAGCAGCACTGCTGTCTATTTAGTTAGAAAAAAACTTGATTCTATGTATGCAAAATAATTTACATTACTCAACACAAAACAGTAAATAAAATTATTTGCCATAATGACAGCGAGCTCACGCCAATATAACAACAAAACAATCGAAATCTATACTAAAGCTAAAATAAAAACTCAAAACGTAAGCAGAACTTAATACCGGAATAAAAGCCTCCAGGTAAGAGGCGTGCCCGCTTACATATAAACTCAAACTCAAAGTATTTATTTCAATTAAACCATTTACAGGCACTTTTGAATTGACAAGGAATCGGTCAGTCAGAAATATGAAGCTAGTTGCCCATTCCAAAGCGTAGTAGGTACCTATAGCTTATAAAGCTGTAACCCGAAGTCACATGATAAACTAGTACCATCGAAGTAAAAATAAATAAATAGTTAGGCAATATGATCAATTGTCGAGGTCACCAGCGAACCACATATTGCAACACAACTCATTACAAACACACCGCAGTTTTTACTCAAAAGCTAAATTAAGTCAGGACCCCTACACAGACTTGGTAGCTACCCAAGTAGTTGTGTAAATAGAGAGACTGTGGAATTACCCCGCGTTTGCATCAAACATGAAGTGTGCTGGCACACCGCAGGCCTCAGTAGGTACAGTCGTGAGCATAAATACCTTACACTTATGCAAAACTTCAAAAGCAATTTTCTCGTGAATAACAAGTGTAACTTTGGGAAATAACCTATTTCATAATAGTATGGTTTTAAAAACACCATAAAATATATATCTAGGTATAGTTGAAGAGAAGCGTAAGCGAAGTTGCGTAAGTATTTATAACGGTCGTGACTGTACAGTCGAACAAATAGATAAGTATACAGGCAGCTATAACTTGCAACTAGTTTTCAACAATGTTGTGAGAGTGCTGTGGTGTCAAATCTCTGACATTCCAAAACAATACCGTTTTCCCACTGTGTTGGGGTCGGCATCCAGTTTAACCGGATGCAGATGTAAACCAGTATTTTACATTGAACGTCTGCCTATCTGTCATCAACGACCGAGTACTGGGTAATAGGATACCCCTTAGTAGACTGCTTTGACTTTTGATTAGCCGTAACGACTGTCAAAAATATACAAATGACAGCCGGGACCAACGGTTTAACGTATTTTCTGAGGTAATAAAAGGTCTCGAAATGTAATGGATGTTTACCCATCTATGGAGCGGCCTCGGCAAGCGTAGCTTAACCATGCAGCTGTTATTATTTAGCCACGAGTCAAAATGATATTACGCACACAATTAAAATGGTTACTGGCATTGGAATGAAAAGATTATAGAGGTATGAGGAACAATATGTAAAGTCACATCCTCTATAGAAAAGGGAGAATCCTCCGACAAGACGGGTGTCATGTCTGGTGGGCAACTGCCCGACGTTTGATGGTGGGAAATTATATATATTCTGATCGCGCGGCAAACGCTGCTTGCGCGGTGCAGGATTTGTGTGATGTCAGGTCTTTGATGCGTAGTTCACATGTGACGTTGTAGATTGCCACAAAATAATTGTTTTGACTTGTATACCAAATTATTTGTTGGACTGTACCTACGTAGAAACCAAATGCCAAACTGACAGTTCTATATTGGACGGTATAACTGTATTTCCTACTTTTGAAATGTTTATGCTTTATCCGGATTCACTGGAATTTACAGTTTGGTTGGTTAAAAATAAATTTAATGATGGTAAACTAGTTTTAATGGGGAAATTAGTGTGGCTCGTAATCAAAGATCTTAGCGGTGAGGGCGAATAAAAAAGTTAATTAACCATTCGATGCAAGCTACTTTGAAAATGTTCTGTTTATTTAAGCAAGGCAATGAACAAGCTAATGCGAGTTTTGTTGCAATTTTGGTGTACAATAAAACATTATTTATTTTATCGTTCTCTCTACAGGGTCAAATTCAGGGTATACATGATAAAACAATAACTATTTAAAACTTATATTTAAAAAAAAACCCAACGCAGAAAAGAAAAGCGAACATTTAAAATATCAAAAACAGCTATTATTTTTCAAGAGTGTACTAGTGTGCTGGATATCCTGGCTGCAGCATGAGCTCACTGTGTTGCCACCATTGCATTTTATGTAGAATTAAATACTGATCAAAATGAATCCAAACATGACATACATGCAAATTTTTTTTTCAATCGTTTACTAGTGCGCTGGATATCTTGGCTGCAGCATCAGACCAAGAAATCCATAATCAAGATTCATATATATTTACTATATACTTACTATATACAGATTATGGGTTAAAGATAAATTGCACGTTGAAAGCGCTTTAAGATTATTTAATGTTTCCTATTCTTCCAGTTTTCACCTAAAATGGCTTCTTACGTCCAAGTTTATTCAAGTGTCAAGTGATTTGGGTCGTTGGAAACCTATTCATGCGAAACTCGAAGTTTGGCAATACGTGTGCCAAAATCCATAGGTTTCCTAAAATTGGCACCATAACGGTTGAGAACAAAATATATTATATTAAATTCAGAATATGGGTTGATTTAATGTTCAGAATTGCATAAAATAAAGAGTAGAGCACGTCATAGACAAGATTCGAAATTGGTTAAAGCCTTAAATAAACACGCCTGTAACTTGCACATAGGCATGAAAGTAGCAGCTGGATGAGTGCTAGTAGCTGAATGAGTACTAGCAGCTGGATGAGTGGTAGCAGCTGAATGAGTGCTAGCAGCTGGATGGGTGTTAGCAGCTAGTGCTAGCAGCTGGTGCTAGCAGCTGATAAGTGGTAGCAGTTGGATGAGTGGTAGCAATTGGATAAGTGGTAGCAGCTGGATGAGTGCTAGCAGCTGGATGCGTGGTAGCAGCTGGACGAGTGCTAGCAGCTGGATGAGTGGTAGCAGCTGGATATGTGGTAGCAGTTGGATGAGTGGTAGCAACTGGATGAGTGCTAGTAGCTGGATGCGTTGTAGCAGCTGGATACGTAGTAGCTGATGGATGATTGATAGCAGTTGGATGAGCGCTAGCAGTTGGATGCGTGGTAGTAGTTGGATAAAAGCTGCCGAGAATCGAGAAATTGGAGAGGACTATGTCCATTAGTGGGCTGCTGTAGGCTGATGATGATGCAAGTAGCTAGCTGGTAGCATGCCATTGTGCCATAACAACTTCTGATTGGTGAATGTCACAATGGCATGCAAGCTACTTGCTTACTTCTGTGCTAGTTACAGGCGTCTGTATTTACGGCTTTAATCAATTTCGAATCTTTATCTAGACGAAAGATTTCATTTAGTGCGTCTCGTAATCTCTAACTTTTGTAATCAATCAGCAGAAGTTTATCAAGATTTGTTTCCGTATTTGATTGATTGACTTAACCAAGCAAAGAAGTTTTTCTACAACATACTAATTGTGTGTTAGGTCAACGTTTACGATGAACGTTATATAACCCTTTTGAACCTTATTTACTTCTTTAGTATACTTAGTTCTTAGTTTGTAAGTCAAGCTCCATTTACATGATGCAAGTTTCTTGTCTGAGACATACAATAAAATTGAAGAACAAATGACTTGCTTCGTCTAAACACTGTTCAGATGGTGCAATTTTTATGGGAAATATTTAAGTCATCCTTTAAAAACTTCCCTAACATCTTCCATTATTGGTCCTTTTTTAAATTAATGAACCTCTTTTTATATTTCTGGCCTTTTCTCACAGTTGGTCGCAGTGACTAAGCTAGGGCACCCCGACCAAATGGAATGGGTTAGATCATGGAAGGCGCACAGATCATGGAAGGCGCACCGATCATGGAAGGTGCACAGATCATGGAAGGCGCACAGATCATGGAAGGCGCACAGATCATGGAAAGCGCACAAGATCTCATGATCCCCCCCAGTCCATGTGTGGGAAGGGAGCACCGGGGTGGTTTAAGTCAGTAGGAGTCTGGCAGACCCCCTTCGCCCGCCCCAGGATGGAGGACATCAATGAAGATTTTTCACACCGGAACAAAAAAAAAAAAAAAGGTTAGAACTGTGACCAACAGCGCGCGAGCCGAGCGAGCGGAGGGATCGGTGGCGCTGGAGCGGCGTCACAGTTACTTGGCTATACTTTTTATTTTTAAGACCCCAAAATAGAAATTATTTGAGGTTATATATTCGAGGGTTCAATAATATTTGTAAGAGCGCAAAATTCGAATTATTAGAGGTAAATTTAATTATTGAAAAAAAATTATACATGGCAATGTTTATTGTTGCTTCAGTTTATGGTACAAGCAATTAAATGGCATCGTCTATATCAGGCTTTATTGTTTCACCTAGCATCTTGGGATATAATCAATATCAGGCTTCAATTAATACATTCAAGATTGGCATCTATTGTGGCTCTAATTAAGTTTGCTGTCAGTTTCAAGACTGTTCATAGTTTATTGGGTAGGTAGAGCAAATCTAGTGATGTCACTTCAAATGTCGATTTCTCTTCTTCTTCATTTCTTCTTCACCTACTACGCTTTGGAATGGGCAACTAGTTTCGTTTTTCTGACTCACCGACTCCTTCACAATTCTAAAGTGCTTATTTATTTATTTTTAGCCTTTGTTGTCCCACTGCAGGGCAAAGGCCTCCTTTCCTTTCTTTTCTCTTTTCTGTGTTGTGATTGGTTTCATTGAAATAAATGCTTTAAGTTTGAGTTTACGCGTCTACGATCTACTGATGTGGCGATGCGTCAAAAGATCAAGATTTATATGCTATATCTACCTTAGTTAAATATTAATGTATTACACATATACTGCGCCACAGTTTTAACTATTGCAGTTATCATCGTTTCCCAAAAAACGATAAAAAAAAACCTAGAATAAATCTCTAAATACTTAATGGTACTTAACCGTATCAAAATCCATTGTGTAGTTATGAAGAACAAAAACGAAGTGATTTTACTATGTATTAATAAATATTTTATAACAAACAATTTGACCTCTTTACGTATATATTAGTTTAGAATTTTAGATGGACAAAGAAGTACTTACTCATATCATGAATTTGAACTTACAGAAAATTAATCATTAATGCTTTAGAACTGAAGATCATAACCCTAGTTTTTACTGCCAAGTCATGCATCCTTAATGTCGCCTTCTGACCTGACCTTTACGGTGGTAGGTTTCAGTCCAGTTTCTTGTGGATGCTGTCCCACATAATCCGGGATTACTTCCAACGGCCTTGTTCCTTCTGCCTTCCAACGGTTGCTCTGTTAGCCGTAATTTTCGCAAGAGATAAAAAAAGGTTATGTGGGTAGTACTTACACTAATCAAGAAATGTTGCTTTTCGTCCATATGGATAAGATTCAGAGCACTTGAAACAAGCACATTTATTTCTTGGCATTATGTTATCTAATTTGACTGAAAAATGTTTTCAACGGTAAGTTCTCTTGTCACTGGAATGCCATCATCGTCAGTATCGACCGACTGTGATCCTACTGGAAGTTCTCTGCAGTAAGATGATTTTTAATCCTTCCCGCAAAAATACACTTTAATGGTTATCTTAAAGCATACCAGTTCATTTAGTTATTTATTTTACCCATCCTCGTCATTTTATGGCAACATATATTTAGATTCTAACTCTATTTCAGTAGTGGAAAGTTTATGTAAGGAGATTACAATACTCTACGACATGCGACAGTCGGGTACACCATTCAGAAAACACAGATGTGATGGACAACAATAAAAATATATTCTGTAGTTCTCTAGATCCGTTTTAAGATCCGTTTGCGGTATCTAAAAATAAGCATAGAGCTGTAAATCCCGGTTCGGTTGAACGGATTTGACTAGAGAATTTCGATTTGGAAAGTTTATGATCTTCAGTTAGTCGAGATTTATAGTTATTTATATCACTATTTCCACGTCTGTTTTCTACAAATACTACAGAATCTTTCAGGTGTCTGTTTTTCATTGAATGGTGCAGTTTTTGGAATCAGCTTGGAAATAAATTAGTTTGTTGCGATTTAGTTAATGTTTAATGTGTGTCTTTAGGCTAATTTATGTAGTTTCTTTTGGGATCGTATCGGAGATTTAGTAGAATGAAAGAAAATGTAGTGTTTATGTTTGGGATGTTATCGTGCTGGCGTTGGTAAGCGCAGGCGCCGGTCGAATACCTAAAGCTACGGTTTCCAAGAGCAGCGGTGGCAGCCACATAACGACCACTGTGTCTGTCGTGATGAAAATCATGACAGAGAGGGTTGACTTTACGTTGTCAATAAACGCTCTCTAGGAAACCACACCAACTAATTTTCATCAATACGTATTCAGGTGACGTCATTCGCCGGTAAATTACGGACGCTATGTGGCGGCCATCGTGGTCTTAGGAAACCCTAGCTTATGCAAAGTTAATGCGTAATATATATAGCAGTTGTGTAGTCTTGGTATCGAATTCCTCCCAGTATCACACCGACCTTTCGATATCACTGTCTGAAAATTGAACGAGATTGAATGAATGAACTTTATTTCACTCACTGTTATTTGAAGATTGCTATTGCGCCGTAACAACGTTGCACTGCGATCTGGTTTCATGAACACCGAGGTTGAATTTGACCCTTATTATTTTCATAACGTAATACTGAATATAAAATATATGACCTCTATTTTCAATTATTTTCATAAGTAAAATAACTCCATCAACAAAACTAAATGGTAAATAAACACTCAAGCCCTTAACGAGGCTATTAAGATTGAATTTGTTGAATAAATATTAAAGGACAAACAAAATTAATTAATAGTATAATAAAAAGTTATAACTAGATTAAGTTTAGGGTGATGAAAGTAAAGATTTAATTAAGGTAGGTTATAAAATATATGTGATTTTAAATGCTTTTTTAACGAGCAATATTTGTATATACGTATATATATATTTGTAATCACGTTCTCGAAAACGGCTTTAACGATTTCGATGAAAGTTGCAATACGGTTTACGGAGGCGAAAAATCGATCTAGTTAAGTCTCAAATCTGGGAAAGTTCGTTTTCTCCGTATTTTCGCCCGAGCAGAGGTCGGTGGCCCAAAGTTTAGAGCAAGATGGCTACCTTAGAATAACATGACATGGCAGCAATTAGTATGATCTATCTTGTACTATTAAATGAGCATTCTCTATTTTCATCAGAGCAGAGCTCGGTCGCCCAGGTACTAGGTATCATATTACTTAAGTATTCATTATTTATTTGTTTAGCTTGTTAAAATTGTTTAACTTATCTATTTAATAATAATTATAATATTTTGTCTTTATAGCTTCAGAATACTTAATTTAAAAAAAACCTTTTTTTATTAGGTACTCTTTTTGTTTTATGCAGGGATATTCTTATGTAGGTACTTACATAGATTTCGTGGTTACTGTTGTTTTTTTTAATGCTTTATTGGCATACATGTATAAATCAAAACTGGTAGTGTACATAAAGTTTAAATAAATACGTTTTTTTCCAGTTTGTGTTACAGACAATCGAACAACGTCTTTAAACATTTCAATAATATTTGACACGAAAATAAATCGGATTCAACCTCTGCTTACATGAAAAGAAAAGTGTTCAGAGGAAGAAACGTGTAGGTGTTTTAGGTGTGAATCGAATTTGGTCCCTCCGGGGACACCGTCTGATTTATCTAACATAACACCGGGTAGAAAAATGTTTTTTTTTTATTATTTAATATTAATGAATGTAGTAGGTAGTGTTTAGAATGCTCATCTTCTACTACATGCGAATTGGTAAAGTGTGGGTGTACTGCAGTAGAGGTTTTAGCCTGCATACCTTTACCTGCAACCTTCCTGAATATTATATAAGATGATGCAATGTATAATGAGATAAACGTCATCATTTCAGCCGAAATACTGTTCGCTGCTGGTCATAGGCTTCCCCTAAGAATCACCACATCGATCGGTTTTGTGCTTCTCTCATCCAGCAGATTCCTGCGGTCTTTACAAGGTCATCCAACAAAATATTCTTACCGTCCATTTGAACTATTTGTATCTACCTACTTAGATGTTTGATTATATTGTTTATACCAAATGTTTTAAGACGAGCGCTAATCCTGCCGACAAACTGTCACGCAGTTTGGCAGGTTTATAAAATGTATGGAAGTGTTTGGTCCAAAATAAATGTTTTTTTTTTTTTTTTTTTTTTTTATCGGTCCAGATTGTTCAGGCCTTCCAACGGTACGTCTTCCAGTACGCGGTATAAGATAAACACTATTTCATATTTAGAAGGATCGCAAAATTAATATAGGATCAGCTTGAAGAGCTGATAGCGCGCGTCATGATGTAAAATTAGTAGATGCAAATCTAGGAATTATTAACTTAATTGCCGTTTATTTATTCAACCCGGTAATATAAGGGCTCCCCTTATACTACACATCTCTGTCTGTCTTCGGGGAAATCAGGTGTGAAATGATTTTATTTTGTGTCTTGAAATTCTGACGCCTATCCTAGATAAAGATTTTAAGTGCTCTGGTAAGACTAACAGTTGGAGAGGTTTCTTCAAAAATGATAGTTACATTTTTGTCTGGGAAACGAATAATAGTTACTGAATAAATACTCACGCCTTTACCATGAGGGTAGTCAGAGAGTATGCAGAATGCTACCTAATGCGATTCTTATATAATTATATTATTAACGAAAATTAAAAAAATACATCTCAGTATTTTTGTCCCTGCCACTGTCTAAACGACGCTCCTTTTTGTGGATCGTAATTTAAATAATGATATAAATAAAAATCGTATTATAATAATAATAATTATAATAACAGCCTGTTACTGTCCCACTGCAGGGCAAGGGCCTCTTCTCATACAGATAAGCCACGAGCATTGATCACCACGCTTGCTCAAAACGGGTTGGCGATTTCAGACTTATATTAACTGTAAGTCCAGGTTCCCTCACGATGTTTTCCTACACCGATGTCAGTAATGTCCAAGATAAACTCAGAAAGTACATATGAATTGAAAAAGTCACATTGGTGGTTGCCCAAATTTGAACCTACAACCTCGTGCGTAAGAGGCGAGGCCTTAAGCACTGGGCCATCACAGCATTTTTAAGAAAACCCGTAGTCACCAATAAATCCAGCAATAAGCCATAAAGGCTGTAACATGTCATGAACAATCAAACACCAATTTATAACACAAAATATAAAAGATAACTTTCTCTCAATTTATGAATACATTCAAAACAGTACGAGAGCTATTCATCAAGTCAAATGTATGATCGAGTATATCGAAAAAAGTTTTTAGAGTATTTTTCGAATATATTGAAATATCAGTTTGAATGGCTGAAGCTTGCATTTGTAGTGCCTCGAGATTTATTGCCTAAAGCTGTGGCCTGATATGAAGGGACGACTAACTGTGAATAGATTGACTCGAATAAGGCCTGGTACAGTTAGACTGCGATCAATCTATGCGAAAAAATTAAAATTAAAATAATTTATTTTCTCTTCACAAACAATGACATGATAAATTATTTAAAACAGGCTTAAAAATTATGTGACAAAGTTTGTGAGAGACTGGTGTCTGCACTGGGAATACCTGTATAGCAGATCACCAGAAACGAACGTCCTGCGTGTAATATACACTAATATTATAAAGGGAAAAGATTTGTATGTTTGTAATTAATAAACTCAAAAACTACTGGACCGATTTAAAAAATTCTTTCGCAAGTATATTGCTATATTATCAATGAGTAAAATAGGCTATAATTTAGAAAAATATCACGCGGGCGAAGGTGCCGGTGGAAGCTAGTATTATCTAAAGTGCTGAAGAGGAAGGTTGTTTGATACATATTAATAGCATATACACTAGGTTGAAATTTTTATTTAGTGTCCAACACAATCTGCCTAGCCTTTTCCCAACTATGTTGGGGTCGGCTTCCAGTCTAACCGGATGCAGCTGAATACCAGTATTTTACATGGAGCGACTGCCTATCTGACCTCCACAACCAGTTACTGGGTAATACGATACCCCTTGGTAAGACTGGTGTCAGACTTTCGGGCTTCTGACGACTCTTAACGACTGTCAAAGATCCACGAATGACAGCCGGGACCAACGGCTTAACGTGCTTTCCGAGGCACGGAGGAGCCTCGGTATGTAAAGATGGTCACCCATCCACAGACGAACCCCGGCAAGCGTAGCTTAACCTAATGGATCGACCTATGCGGCTGTTATTACTTAGCCACGAGCTCCTTTAGTGTCCAACTGTAGGTCCGAAAAATACAACTCGCTTAGGTTAGGTTAGAAGATGGTTGAACACTTCACTTTATTGGGATCAATTCATCGATGTTACTCGGATAGATGTCTGCTACCATTTCTGTTTGTAGCTTTATTCATGAATATAAGTTTAATAGTATGTATTTGGTTCTTGAATAGTATTCGATATTTTTTTGTGGTTTCTTGTAAAAAAAAACAAATGTCTCAGCTAAGTTTAATGCGTCTTGGTTTACAAGTTTAGTAGCACAAACATTACTCATATTTTTAACCGACTTCCAAAAAGGAGGAGGTTATATGTTCGACGCGTATGTAAGTTTTTTTTTTTATTTTTTTTGTATGTCCGTCGATTTCTCCGTCAATTATGGACCGATTTTGAAAATATTTTTTTTGTTTGAAAGGGTATGCTCCCGGATTAGTCCCATATAAATTTTATTAACTTTGCTTGGATAATTTTTGAGTAAGCTTCAATAATACGTATTTTTCCCACTTAGTATATGTGGATGATACGAGTATGATAACTTCCTGTGACTTATTTACATAGTAGGTACTGGTATTCGATTCGTGTGGGGTAGGTACCACAACTAAAAAGTGAAAAATAAAAACATTTTACAAAAAAAAAACAACCGACTTCCGAAAAAATACACTACAAAGCGAAAAATAACTTTAATTTCGGAAGTCGGTGGCAAAAAACGAAAATTCAAAACCAAAGACACCGACTTCCGAAATTAAAGTTATTTTTCGCTTTGTAGTGTATTTTTTCGGAAGTCGGTTGTTTTTTTTTTGTAAAAAGTTTTTTACATTTTTACAATGTAGGGAATCGATTTACCAACACTAGTTTTCAATTCCGATTTATATTCTCATAAGAATAAGATCCGCGGGGTAATTACGTAACACACTAACAATTGCAATGTCTTTCGACAATTCGATAACATTCATTGCGTAAGTTACGTAGTCGACCAGGCGAATTTTCAGACATACGAAGTAGTGGATTTGGAATTTCCTTCAAAATCCTTCGGATTGCGAAAGATAGTGTGTGTGAAACGAGCTTTGGTGTTATCGGCGCCCTAATTCCGTAAATTGGGGCGCCGATAACACCATGACTCGTTTTCCTTAATCTAGAAGCCACAGGTCTTGAATAGAAGAGCTACAAATCTTATAGTTATATTTTAATACTCTTGTGGAAGTCAATAGACCTGAGCTGCTAATCGAAAAAACAAGACCTGGTTTTTTGAGAACGATACCACTTACAAATAAATACATCCTACCTAAATGTAATAATGTGTATGGGATTAGAGTTGCAGATTATTTAGTACCTTTTTATCTTAATAAACTTCTAGATGACTTGCAAACGTTATAAAAAACGAGTTCGAAAAGTTATAAGTACAAATCAAAGCATTTCCTTACACAAAAAGTCTCCTAATGTATGTATTTAGTAGTTTGAACTATTATCATCATTTTATAACGTTTGAAAATAATATGTTAAACTTTAAAAGAGGTCGCCGGCACACAGATAAACCCTGTGAGGTTTTCGTTGTGTGGCTAAAACCAAATAGTAAAATAGTGTTTTAGAAATAAATAAAATAAATATTAAAATCATTTTTAAAATCCTTACTCGTCAAAGAACCTACCTACGCCAAGAAACATAAATAAAAATAATTTACGAGTATTAGAAGCGGTATGTGACGAAACTGATCAATCCATCACTGGCTGGTTGTACCTGTCAACGAATAGTGATCGATGTCCTACAGACATGGTAAGCAAACTCCTCTTTTGAGTCCGAGAAATCGTTCGAAAAGGGCGAATGTTGACGGAAATGATTAAATTACAGGGAATACTATAAATAAGTGGATTTTCGCAAGTAGTTTTGTAAGGCATTAGCTGACCTACCTAGGTTCAGCTTTTTTATTATCAACCGGTAGATTTAATTTCTTAATATAACATAACAAAACATCACGCCTGTATTTCCCCAATGGGTTAGGCAGAGGTGTCCCTATAGTACACCCAGATTTCGCCACTTATGTTTAAGTCCCATCGATCGATCCCATGGGAATATCGAAATAAAAAGTATTCTATGTCCTAACCCAGGTCATGGTCTACCCATGTGCCAAATTTCATCCAAATCTGTTCAGCCGTTTTAGCGTGTAACCGTATCAAAGAACATACAAACTCTCTCATTTTCTCTTTATAATATTATATTAGATTAAGCTTTTTTATTGCCTCATGGCCTGGTTCACAACACTTGGAAGAGTTCTGGTTAACATATCTACCAGATAATTTCAGACAAATTATGTTGCGATTTAATTTTTTTATCTTACAGAAAGTATCCATCCAGAAACATGTAAAGCAGGCCGTTGTCATAAAAATCTGTAACAACTTATTTTTCTCTACACTTTTTGTGAAGTCAAAAAGGCTCTTGTATGCCACAAGAAAAAACATTACACCTATTTATCCTACCTCTGTTTGACTCTGTATCAAGACTGACTGGTAAAATATGCCTATGACATTAAGTCCGCATGAAATAATTGACTATATCCCGTTTATTACGCGCCAGATGTTCGATCAGATTACCTCGGGTGTCGAATATTCTCCAAAGTATTAATTTCATACTCAATTAAGTTACAACGGCCTAACTTCAGTTTACTATCGAATGGACATGACCACTCTACTCTACCCATGGCAAAAAGGGTTGTAATGGGTAATCCTGACACAATAATTCAATATTTTGTTTGCCACTTAGGTACCAATATTAATTAATTATCTAAATTAGAAAGAGGGTTAAAACATTGGTGTTGGTTTATCGTTCAAATGGGTACACGTCGTAAAATTATGGGGCCTGGAGTACTAAAATATAGACCTAGTTTTTCGTTTTCAAATCTATGTTCATGATCATAAGCAAAAATCAATGTTTATTAACCAAAATTCAGCTGAAGCTTTTGTCCTGTTTTCATATCAACCCTTTTGCAGCTCTAATTCATTCATCTCCAAAATATCAAGAGCATTGGAAGTAATATGACACGGGAAGAATGTGCCGGAGATGCGAAGTGCCGAAAAGAGGAATTTGATCTAGTAATAGAATTCCCCTAAACCAATCCCGCAGATGCTCACAGCCTCGAAAATACGATTATTTCCATATTTAGAGAAGTTATTACGCTTAGTAATGTTTATGTAGGTTTTTATGTAAATGTACTGTTTTGTATGAGGAACAATGGCGGCTTTATTATTGTTTCGTCATATTTTATTTCATATGAGTGAGTATATTTTCATTAATTTTTCATTGGCATGATAATATTATTTTACAGTAGGTTAGGTGTGATAATAAAAAATATAGCGTCACAAAAAGTTAATATATCTGACACTTTATATAACAAAACGCGCCATGAGATTTTCTATCGGCTATAATGACGAACTTCTTCGAATAAAAGTTTCAACCCATAATAAACCCCTTTTGGTTTTGAATTTTCCTTCGAAAAAATCTTGCAAAGTGTTCACTATCACTACAAGAACTCTTGTACAAAATTGCAAGCTTCAAAACCCAGCGTGTTAGGCTGTGCGTTGTCTGTTAGTGAATGATTTTTTAATATTTTTTTTAAGTAGTTAATTTTGACCACACATAATAACAATATCTTATAAACGAGGTTGAATAGTCTATACAACCTCTAAAATGAGGATGTAGGCAGAAATACAACCTCATGTAAATTTTCGGTATGTAATTTCACATAATGATTGATAAATAGGGACTCTAAAAGTAGGTTATGAAGGGGTACTAACTTATAAATAATCCTGTTTATTTATGACATTGAATGAGTATATTTAAACAAACTATAAGTAGTCGCTATATAAAATATTCATTCTATTTTCGTTCATGTACCGTAAAGTAACAAATTTATATTGGTAATACATGTGTTGATATTGTAAAACCCGGTTTAAATAATGACTTTTTTTTAACTACAAATAAAGAATTTCTGTAGACCATTTTGTTTTGGACGAATAAATCTTTTTTTTAAATAATTAGATACTTACGTAAACCTGCAGGCCAGGAGCCTTATATTCTCTTACAGTGAAATGTCTAAGAGTATATAATCCATGAAATATATTTATACGTATTTAACTTAATAATTCAAAGTCCAGTAGATAATTATACACAAGAAAATTACTTCATACCTAAAATTCAACAATGCCGTCGCATATTCGATATAATGAGAAAAGCCATCCTGAAATATTTGCATATGAAAGCCGAACAAGTTTTCGCTTATAAACTAAGTTATTAACATAATTTATTTCATTATTCCCAACGCCTATGAAAATAAAGGTACCATGTAGCATCCTATATTATTGACAAAACTTTCAATAGAGTAAAAACTTACAAAATCCAAAAACTTTTTGAAGAAATAAAAATATCACAAACCTTCACATAATCCACAAAAATGCACACAAAAAATATCTTTCAACTAGTTCACTCGAGTACACTTGCTTGCATTTAAATCCACCGCTCACACGAAATCGCGACACGTTTACGTAACTACGATCGCTCACGTTTCCGCGGCCCGTGCTTTCGCTAAAGCGTTATCGGCGCGTCTGGCGATTTCGCCTCACGCCGACCCCCTTACAACTACTTCTATAACTGCATTGCGCCCGTACAAACCCAAAACGCTCATTATTGCTACTTAATTCTTTATTTTATCTTCATTCTACTAGTTTGAAGAGTAAACTACTTTGAATGGAAACGGCGCGTGAAGCAGCTTTACCGTTGCGCGTGGCTTTCATAATTGCGATGATTAAACTCGACGGAGATACTTTAAGCGGATTGTTATCGCCGTAACGAGTGCTGTAATAATCTTTTTCCACTAACTAACTAGCACAGGATGATCTCGGTTGATAGGTATACCTATTTTTACTCCGTTACTCAATGTTACCCCTTTACTCTTTAATCATTGTAATGCGCATTAGATACCTTATATAGGTCTCGTTTCGCCTAATAGCTATGATTTGAGTGGCGGAGTCATAACATAATACGGCTTTATTGCAGTCATTCGGCTCTCCTCGCCTTTTGTGGTAATTTAATCGTTTCCTGGATTCCCCGGCGAATTAATGCCAACTTTTTTCATTCGTAAGGTTTTTCGCTAATGAAAATTAAGGGAGTTTTTTTTTCCGTCTCTGTTTCCGATGCAGACGAGTTTTATAAACAGTCGTTTTGAAATGTCAACGGAGTTTTGAATTATACAGGGTGGCAGGGACATCGACGCGAAAACTGATACCATGGATTCAGTACATTATTCTGAATCCGTTGAAATTTTTCGTCAGTTATTAAAAAAAAATCTGTTGTTCCATATATTTTTACCACGTAGGT
This sequence comes from Agrochola macilenta, assembly GCA_916701695.1. Classification (NCBI taxonomy): domain Eukaryota; kingdom Metazoa; phylum Arthropoda; class Insecta; order Lepidoptera; family Noctuidae; genus Agrochola; species Agrochola macilenta. The sequence continues at coordinate 4,773,322 of OU753559.1, read as the reverse complement.
ACACTTTTTTATGACACAGTAGATTTTTTTTTTAATAAGCTAAGAAAATTTTCAACGCAGTGGTGTTCAGAATCATGTACTGAATCCATGGTATCAGTTTTCGCGTCGATGTGGGATGCTACCCTGTATAGAGTGGAACTCAACTTTGGGTTGAGTTGAAGAGGTGAAAAATCGTCGAATATTTTTCATGTTTTAAAGAGCGTTTGCGTTTTTGTGCACCGATTTGTATTAAAAATATTTAGCAAACAATAAGTTCAAACCAAAATTATATTGAGAGATTCAAATATTTTCGATTCTTCTAAAGTAGGTAAATATAACTGGACACCAATAATATTTTCTTACAAGATAAAGGAGTTTCTGAAACGTGTCAGAATCCCACCGTTTGACCCTCATATTTTATGTCAAACCCTAACGGAATATGATAGAGACTTATACCCGTGTTTCAAATGCTTGTATCTTGATATAAGGGTATGCCAAAGGGTAATATTATATACCCACAATGAAGTTCGTAGTTTTATCATGTCTACAACCTTTATCATATAATATTATTTTGTTAGGTATGGTAAAAATAATTGTTCATTTCAACTTTTTCCTGCAATGCCTATTTGAACGTATTCTATACTATTAAACGAGCAATATTTGTTTTGTAATCACGTTCTCGAAAACGGCTCTAACGATTTCGATATAAGTTGCATTATAGGGTTTACGGGGGCGAAAAATCAATCTAGCTAGATCTCATTGAAAATTCGTTTCCTCCGTATTTTCACCGGAGCAGAGCTCGGTCGCCCATAGTTTAGAACAAGATGGCTACCTTAAAATAATGACATGGCAGCATGGAATTAGTAAGAACCTACTATCATGGTAGCATGTAATTAGTATGAACTTTCCTATACTATTAAATTAAAACACAATTACATCACTAGGAATAGGGACCAATTAGTGCAACCGGGTTTCAGGCTGGCTAAAGTGGACTCGTCTTTCATGGGGTACTGCTTAAAATGCTACAATAAAATACCTCCCAACATACTTCAACTGAATGAAATGAAATTTAAATCTTATATTAAACGCACACTATGCAGCCAAGCATATTATAAGTTGGGAGATTATATCGCTGATAAAAATGCTTGGCTCAACACTGGTCTTGCTCCACAAGGGCGCTTAAACTAATTGATTTGCGCATTTGAAAATACTGTTGGAGCTGCTGAAGATTTTAAAAACTATCTTTGCATTGTATAAATTCAATCTCTTAACATTATATAATTGCATAGCACAAATGTTGAGTACTATGTACCGACTATAAAGCTACCATTTAGGTACTGGGTATGTCTTTCATTGGCTTGAATGTGCCTTGGCGGCTGAGAGTATGTCATGCTCACTCTAATGTCTCGCTGACGGTGGCGCGTGTGTTGGATCATTTAGCTCCCTTCAAAATGGTTGAGCTGAATGGTGCTAATCCATGGGTCATGTTCGTGAACGGGCGCCGTCAGTAGGGACTGGTCATCTCTTAGCTACCACGGCTTATTTTAAAATTTAATTTAATTTTTGAATTTTTATTTTTATTACGGACGCTTTTAACGTTTTGCATCGTTCTCACATGTATAACTTCAACATGAATGATATAACCAATATTTTTGTAACCATAATTATGATTTAAAAGAGTGTCCGTGGAGTTTCTTGCCCGTTCTTCTCCATAGGTACCTACTACGCTTTGGAATGGGCATCTAGCTTCATCTTTCTGACTGACCGACACCTTGACAATTCAAAAGTGCCTGTAATTGGTTTATTTGAAATAAATGCTTTGAGTTTGAGTTTGAAATGAGCATTCTCCATTTTTACTAGAGCAGAGCTCGGTCGCCCAGATACTTTTAGTTAAAATGAGCAATTAAATTATGCAATTCTTTCAGCCATTGTTAAATAACTCTATATTATTTATTTTCGAACCGAATAACTTTGTATGTAAATTCTAAGCAATTGTATATGTCATGTTTTCAGGTACCTAATTAAATTGTTTGGTAGCTTTAAGCCCCCGCAGACAGGCGAACCGCGACACCGGTAGAACAATTCCCGTGAAGCTTTCATAGAAATTGTTCCAACAGCGTTGCGTCGCGCCATTGCGTAGCACCTGTCTGAACCTTTAATTAACTATTAATAATAGATAGTTACAAAAGCCAATTTCTGACGCTTCACTCGAGTGCATGGTCTACTCGGGTGAAGGTTCATTATTGTTTCAATCCATATTCCGACGGCAAAATTATATAGAAATAACCGCTCATCCGCTCCTATCATTTAATTTTTCGATATTTCGGTAGGCGAGTGAAAGATGTCGATTGCCGGCGAAATCCAACATCATTGGATCGGTTTTTAGGGGTATGAGGAACAGGGTGTAACGTTCACTCATCCACCATAGAAAAGGGAGGATCCTCCGACCAGACGGGTGTCGTGTCTGGCGGGCAACTGCCCAGAGGTTGAAGTTGGGAGATTGTATATATGTCCATTGTGCGATAGACTCTAATTGCGCGATGCAGGATTTGTGTGTCGTCACTTCGTCAGGTCTTTGATGCGTAGTTCGCATGTGGCGATTGTAGATGCCGCCGCCACAGGTTCACTAATGGCTTAATTTTTCAATGTTGCATTTTGAGTTAAGACGTTTCACTTAAATGCCGAATGAAAGGCAGATCAATCTGCCTAGCCTTTTCCCAACTATGTTGGGGTCGGCTTCCAGTCTAACCGGATGCAGCTGAATACCAGTATTTTACATGGAGCGACTGCCTATCTGACCTCCACAACCCAGTAACTGGATAATACGATACCCCTTGGTAAGACTGGTGTCAGACTTTCGGGCTTCTGACGACTCGTAACGACTGTCAAAGATCCACGAATGACAGCCGGGACCAACGGCTTAACGTGCTTTCCGAGGCACGGAGGAGACTCGGTATGTAAAGATGGTCACCCATCCACTGACCAACCCCGGCAAGCGTAGCTTAACCTGATGAATCGACCAGTGCGGCAGTTGTTACTTAGCCACGAGCTCCTTGCATTTTGAGTTAAGACGTTTCACTTATATGCCGAATGAAAGGCAGAATAGAACGAAAAGTCAAGCGTCTGATATTAGCTCTGAATCAAGTTTTTTTCACAAATTGAGCCATCCTTTTTTGAAACAGGATTTTTCTGCGAGTGCAAAAGCATTCCAACATACACGGATGAGGCGTGAACTTGACACAGACATGACGTAATCTGACGTTAGATTATAAAAAAGGGAAAAGCCGTAGTCCAGTTAGTCATCGTCACGTTTTGTATGCCAGTTAGTCATCGTCACGTTTTGTATGCCAGTTAGTCATCGTCACGTTTTGTATGTCCGTGTGAATTATGCCTAACATTGGAATAGAACACTTGGTACCTATTTTCCTCAATTAACTTTTACTATTAACGTGGATGGGTCTCTGACTGAGTAATATTTTGAAACCAAATCAGAGTAAAAAACAACGCTCGTAACGTATTTATTTTCAGGATTTTACCAAATAGATAAGAAAAAAAGGAGGAGAATATTTATTTATTTATTTATTTATAGATACTTAACTACTAAATATAGCTTAAGAAGGGAAATCGCACAACGGAGTGACAACCTAACATTAGCTGGTATTTCTCTCGTGTTCTGTGCAAAATAGGGGGTTGTCTGGGGAAAAAAAAAAAATTTTGTCCGTCGCGTCAGTCAGATATAAAAAAATATTAGACACGTATTTTTTGCTTTATCATATTAATAAAAAATTATTTAGATAAAACGCATTAAAGTTGGGAAATGGGGGCTTGCTACGTCACAAGTCAGTAAAATGTGTTTGTTTTCGGTAGATTTTACTACCGAAAACACACACATTTTAACTCAATGTATTGCCCTAATGTTTTGAAAAAAATACGTGTTCAATATTTTTTATAATCTATCAAACGGGCAAAAAAAAAGTTAACATCCCTATTGCCTGATTTAAGCTTCGTGCAGACTAGCGCGACGCGACAGCGCGACGCGACAACGCAACGCGACACCGGTTATTGTTATACCGTGAAGTTTTCTTAGAAATTGTATTGTTCGAGTCGCATCGCGCTGGTCTGCACGAGCCTTTACGTTCTTTTTCACCTCTTCATGAAAAGTAGGCATCAACTGGGTTAATTCTTCCACCATTTTTTAATCAGTCAAGTAGATAGTGCCTTTCAGGACTTCCATGTGAAATCGACATTATCTCATAAAATCTAGGTCTTGTGGATAAGACCTACCTAAGACCTTGTACCGAAAATCTTAAATCAACTCTATCTGTAACTAATCAAAGTACAATATTGATTGTGTGTCCTCAAACCGACAGTCTGCATTAATCGACGCAAGACCCCAGTTTGTCTTTCATCTGTAACACGATAAGGACACAGTGTACAAACAGAATTTGGGCCACTGCTAAGATTTAGTCTGTCACTTGATTGATTATCGAGACTATTGAATTATTAGTTGAATATTAGATTAGATTTGCTATGTTCTTTTAGACTTTAGACGCAAGTACCAATTCATAATCATATAACCATAATCATTTATTTGTCAGAATATGATACATTATATGGTCTTAACCTTAAGTGTGGCGTGCAAATATTAGGTAGGTACATTCATTTATTAAAATAAAAATAAAAAAGCCTCTTTATTTCATGCAAACTTTGTAAACAGTGCATAGAATTTAAAATTAAGATTACTTATGCTAAATTTTTCATGCATTATGATTGTGGAACCTAGTTTATTATTATTAAACAAGACTGGTAGTTATGTTCCAAATGCTTCACAATTATTAATTTTCAATTATCATTATTACAATACAATGATTTAGATATTGTTAAAGTTATTAAATATATAAAAAAAGAATAAATTATTAAAATTATAGTTAAAGTTATATTTTGGTTATTAAAATTCATATTATAATAGTCAATAAATATATTTTTTTAACCAAAATTGTACGTTACACATTAAGTTATTTGAGGTAAATAATTAAAAAAATGCAGGTAAATAAATAACACTTAAATTAATAATAAAAAAAAAAAAAAATTTTTTTTTTACATTCATTTGTTACAGGACTGAGAATTAATCGCATAATTACGAATTGAAATTACAATTTGAGGTACATATCAGTAAAAATTATATCATAATTAATAATAATAATAATAAAATATTATAACACAATTTATTTAGAATGTCAAAGTATAATTTAATGTCTGAGTATCAGAGAGTAAGACTGTAAATGGTACTTTAGTTTAACTCAATAAATTTATTCAGGGTTTTGGTAGAAAACATTGACTTTCTAAGATTTTACTAGAGGGTTTTGATTATATAAAACGACAAGGGATTTCCATCGTAGGTACTTCTGAGGACTTTTTGTCCCATTTTTTAGTGTCAGGGCTGCATTCAGTAATCCTAAGGTTCAAAAACTAATGTAGTTTTCTTTACCATACGTATGCTGCGTTGTTCGTTTCTGCAGTCCTGAGGTAATCAAAACGGTCCGCTCTGCCTATTGCAGTCCACTGCTGGACTTAGGCATCTCCCCGGCTAAGTCTCAAAACCCTGTCCTTCACCTTCCGGATACAGTCTGCCCCAGCCACCCTTTTAAGGTCGTCGGTACATCAAAACGATGACCACATACAATTTTTTATCTACTTTCGGGGTACTCATTAGAACAAATCATTTGTTTGAAATAACTGGGATTTACATTTTTTTAAATAATTTTAAGTGTTCTGTCCTAGGAGCTCGTGGCTAAGTAATAACAGCCGCATGAGTCTATTCATCAGGTTAAGCTACGCTTATCGACTATCCTTACATACCGAGACTCCTCCGTGCCTCGGAAAGCACGTTAAGCCGTTGGTCCCGGCTGTCATTCGTGGATCTTTGACAGTCGTTACGAGTCGTCAGAAGCCCGAAAGTCTGACACCAGTCTTACCAAGGGGTATCGTATTATCTAGTTACTAGGTTGTGGAGGTCAGATAGGAAGTCGCTCCATGTAAAGTACTGGTATTCAGCTGCATCCAGTTAGACTGAAGCCGACCCCAACATAGTTGGGAAAAGGCCAGGCAGATTGTTACGTGTTCTGTCCATTTCCTTGTCGCTTTATTTAAAAAAAAAACAATCTCGACAGTAGACCTAAAATTCTAATAAGACAAATCTGCATAGTCTGTAGTACCTAATTGTGGTTGAAATTGTTGAAACGGCAAGTGTTTGGTTTGGCAAACAGTGTATCGCTACTAGATATTATCAAAGGGTAGAATCATTTATTCAGGTCAAGAGTCACTATGTTATTTAACTGTTTGACTATTAATATTAGTACCTGAGCACTGCTCTGGTGAAAATAGAGAATGCTCATTTAATATTATAGGATAGTTCATACAAATTCCATGTATACCTAGTACTTACTAATTCCATGCTGCCATGTCATTATTCTAAGGTAGTCATCTTGTTCTAAACTTTGGGCGACCGAGCTCTGCTCGGGTGCAAATAGAGAAAACGAATTTTCCCAGATATGAAACCTAGCTAGATCGATTTTTCGCCCCCGTAAACTCCTATATTGCAACTTTAATCGAAATCGTTTTCGAGAACGTGATTACAAATATAATATAGGTAAGTATATACAAATATTGTTCATTTAATAGTTGTGGTATTCCATTATTTGGGGGTTTTTCCCAGTGGTCAGATTGACAGTCAGACTAGTCTTTCCAATGGGATTTTGTTTTCCCGTTGGTCAGATCAGCTCGTAATTTAGTAAAGTACTGTTGAATACGAAGAGGTTATAAAACTATTAAATAGGTTTTATTTGTGACATTATGGAGTTTGTTGACACTGGTTGAAATTTTTTGCAAGTTGTTTCATGGTTGTTTAAAACAAATATTTCCTGTTTGTTATGAATATCAATGAATATATGAATGAATATCACTGTATCAATGAATATGAATGTCAATCACATCACAACATGTCATGATATGTCTATTTTAACAAGAAGTGGAGTATTGTGCTCGGTCTAAATGGATCGTAATTTTATAAATAGAAAGGGTGGGGTGGTCTTACTATATAATGGGTATCAATTTTATAAAAACAAAACGTACACAAACGGAAACGAATTTTGGCTTTGCGGTAATTTCAAAAGATTGCGATGCTTGGGATCTGTGACGATTCAATTGAGTAAACTGGTTGTTACCTGAAGGAGTTAGTTCTGTTATTTAGGTCACACCTTGATCACTTTATTGACATACTCATGTCCATTTCAATGCCCAAGTATTATGTATAGGTATATGTATGTAGATACGGGTCCCGGTCCCGACTGCTAGTAAGTGTATGTTTTGCAGAACCGCAATCAACTTATTAAGTCAAAACATCACACCTGCGTTCAAGATGTTGGCAAGAATGACATAGAAGTTTCATTCCATAACATGCGGGAACAAGCTTGCAAAGAGTGTCAACCAAATGATGTTAACTAATGGAGAATTGAATGATGGTCATTTTTTAGAACGCCTAAGATAAAACTGTAAGATAACTACCTATTAAAATGCAAAACAGTTTTTACTTTCATTGTACTTTTTTTCTGTTGTTTTCCCAGCTGCCGACTAAATCTGACCAACGGGAAAAAAAAATCCCATTAGAAAGACTAGTCTGACTGTCAATCTGACCACTGGGAAAAACCCTTATTTGGAACCACATCTTTAAGTTTATTTACGTATAAACACGTTACTCTTTCTTTATGTTATTATATTAAACAAACCACCTTTTGATATATTTTCCTATTAATATTCTATGACACAAATACTTAACTCACTTTTATATTCTGTAGCATTGTTTACCTCTGTAAAGCATACTTTTAATTATCTCTTGTTTTAGCATCCAAATCGATTTTATAGTTAAATACTATAAAATCGATTTGGATGCTTTCCCTTTTGTAAAAACTTTAGAATATTTATATTCTGACGTTTTCATCTTAAACTGTCATCTGTCGTTATTTACTTTTCTAAACCATAGGCAGAACACATCATAGATAAGTACACTCTATCTTCTCTCATAAAGTGGGTGTACACACTGAACCTTCGCAATAAGCGTAGATCTAAGATTTCTCCTCTGTAAGCCGTTTTTATTAGTGCTGGTCATATCTAAATTAAGAATTAACTTGAATATGTTTTTAAAACGTTTAAAATATGACACAGAACGATAAAAACGGTCTTCATATTTTTGGAGTCTAGTCTTGTCTTAGCCCTCGGAGAGTCGTATTTTTAACTTGAGACAGTCGCTGTTTTTCTGCCCTTAAGTCTGATTTGTCGTACAGTTAGCTACTCGAATATTAGTCTCATGTAATTAGCATAACTAGCGTGCGCGGGTGTTCTAATCATACTGTGAACTATCGACCCTGAGTGTATTATAACAATAAACATTCTAATACTGTGTAATACCTGTGTTTAATTCGCTCGGCACTCCTGTCTAGCCCTGTAGAAGGTGCTCACTTCTAACGAACTCTTAACCACGCGGCGTGAAACGCCGCGAGCACACGCACACGAAGGCCTCCGACGCTAGACGACGTTACTCTCCGAGAGAGACATCCGCCGTCACCTGTGACGCTAGCGCGGTCCTCCCGCTAGGTGAGGCGCCTCAAAGCGCCTCCGATATCTACAAACTCTCACAACCTCCTCTCTATTCCACAGGCTGGAGTGTATTTCAAGGGTGGATAATCACTCAGCCCACCCTCCTCCACGCTGCCTGCGGCCTGCCTGCCTGCCTGCCCACCTGTTCCACTGCCTGCCTGTTCCTGCTTAACCCGAGCCTGTCCTGTCCTAAACTAACCTTTACTTTTGCTAATTTTAACTTTTAATTTTAATACCTTTTTATTATAACTTAATTTGTGACCTACGTTTCCCTCCATGGGGGAAAACGTTATGTTACATAGTATAGGATGTACATGAAGTGTAGATATCTTCTTGACCAACCATATAATAGTAAGATTTTTTTTTTTTCCGACAGCATATTTATGGGTATTTAATTCTTTAATACTTCTCTAGAATACTTTCTTGCTTACCTATATTACTCTTGGTAGAAAATATTAATCAATAAGGTATTGACACTAGTATAATCCACCACGGTATAATAAATATTTTTGCTCAGCAATAATAAAAAATAACCAATGTTGGCAGGAAAATGTCTGATAATCTCAGAAAATATAGAGCGAGAACATTATTGGCGTTTATTTTCCATGTGATTTTTCGTTTTGATATTTTGTTACATTAAAAGTAACATCTTACAAAGAATTGGATGTGCTTAGTGATTTGGCAACGAAGGATGAAAACACTGAGACGACGGTTGACAGATACGAAAGAAAAACACATTATAGGCTTCAAATAAATTCAGATAATTCCATACGAAACATTGAATTTGTGTCGTTTATTTTACGAATAGTGTCACATAATATATAGTAGCATCTCTATAATAGGGACCGTTATTATCACTCTATCCTCATTCCCCTATCCTTTTTGTTATCGTAAAAGGAAAGTAGACCTTTCACCCACTTATCTCCAACCGCAAATCTTCGGAGGGTAGATAAGGAACAACTTAAATTGGAGGGTCTTGCCAACCTGCTAATCTGTGTTGGGGTAATTATAAATTAATTGAGAACACTGTTTTACAAGTAACAGTATACAAGTGTGATAATTATGTGAAAAAGGCTACCGCAAATTTTTCATTTATATTTTTGTGCGCAATAGCGAGGTATGCAGAGTTTACTCTCGACTCCCTGCGGGCAATTCAGAGCTCTTTTCAAAAGAAACAAAAACTCATTTTGTAAGGAGCTCTACGCACTAGGCGCAGAGGGCGCGGCGCGGTCTGTGTGCTGTATTTTACACAAAATCGAGGGTAAGTACCGCCGGTCTTTCATAATCAAAACAAAAGCTCATAAACTGCGCCCGATCAGGGAAGCTCTTTATCGTCTGAGGTAAATGTCCACAGTAATGTTGCTGCTTATTTACTTAACATGCATGGTAAACGCCATATAGTTATTTCAGGGTTTATTGTGTGAGGAGATTAACGGATGACTCCGCGCTGGAGTGTAAATGTGGTAATGGTTCTGTACACTGAATGTCGTGTCCAGCGGGTCCTGATCTTTGGACGTACAGGAACTGATGGATGATACTGAAGGTGTAAAACTCGTAGCCAAATTCTGAGCCGACTCCATCTATATTGTCAGTGACATGCTATAAGAAGGGTTCCGATAAAAGAAGGCTATGGTAAGTAATCAAAATAACTTACATTTTATCCCAGGATTGCTGCACTAATTGGAAACTTAAATAGATTTAGGATTCAGTTTCATTTATCTTTTTACGCCTTGCAATAAAGACCTCTACTTGAAGTAATGGAGACTGCAATTACCTGGAAAAATAGCAAAGACTTTATGTTAGTTGTAAGAAGTTAAATGTTGGCTTTTATTCTAATTAACATTCAAGCTAATGAGACTTTGTTCTACACTGTTAAAAGATTGATCAATCTTTGCTTAACAATAAGACTGGTTTACTTCAGAGTTTTAGAGGTATGAGGAACAGTGTGTAAAGGTCACTCATAGTCTATAGAAATGGGAAAATACTCCGACCAAACAGGTGTCGTGTCTGGTGGGCAACTGCCCAACGATTGATGTAGGGGCAGTTATTTATATGGTGTTCACTCGGTAAACTCTAATTGCGCATGCAGGATTTGTTTGACGTCAAGATTTTGTGTAGTGTCAGGTCTTTGATGCGTAGTTCTTGTGGCGATGTAGATGCCGCCACAGAGTTACAAAGGTAAGTCAATCAAGCTGCCTAGCCTTTTCCCAAATATGTTGGGGTCGGCTTCCAGTCTAAACGGATGCAGCTGAATACCAGTATTTTACATGGATCGACTGCCTATCTGACATCCACAACCTAGTAACTGGGTAATACGATACCCGTCGGTAAAGACTGGTTGTCAGACTTTCGGTCTTCTGACGACTCGTAACGACTGTCAAAGATCAACGAATGACAGCCAAGACTAACGGCTTAACGTGCTTACTGAGGCACGGAAGAGTCTCAGTATGTAGAGATGGTCACCCATCTATGGACCAACCCCAGCAAGCGTAGCTTAACCTGATGGATCGACACGTGCGGCTGTTATTACTTAGCCTTGCACCTCTGAGTAACAACGGTAAGTATAATATTGAAATTCAAGTCGTGGGACATTCAAAACTTTTGGCACCAGCTTGCGGAACAGTTGAAGACAGGATAAGAGCTCAGGTGCTTTGGAAGTAACTTGGAACATAAAATTAACTTAGCTAGGTACATTATTTAGGAAGAAAAACTACTAGGACTAATATCCTAAAAGTAGGTGAGTTAATGTAACCTCTGTTCACTTGAATATAGTTTCGAGTTACTCAAGAAACGAGTAATTTTTTTTTTTTTTTTACTAACCTACTCTGTCCCACTCCTGGGCAAAGGCCTCCCTCCACTCCTTCCATCGTTCGCGAGCCCGCGCGTCCTCCTTCCAGTTTTGACGGAACCTATCTAGCTCGTCCAGCCATCTCCTACGCGGTCTGCCGCGACCCCGCCTCACTGTCTCAGGGTAATTTACCAATTATTAATTTTATGATAAGTATTATCATTTCAATATAGTATACTCGTATCGCGGCCTGCAATAAAGGAATTGATGGGCGATCGTGAAAAAATTGTCGGAGGCGAAACCGAGGCACACATACGTGAGTCCATCAATGCCTGGTTGCGGCCAAGGCTTGTCTAGTACTTTTTAAACAATTTGCGGAAATTCAAACTAAGAACATTAATTATAAATTCCAGAATCAATGACGAACGACGATAATTTTTCACGCGCCAATATGTTCATTTGTTTCTTTTGCAAGCCAAATCGAAATTTTAATAAAATCTTTGATAAGTTACCTCTTTGGTTGCCATATTGTGTCGAAGTAAAAAGTTCGTTCCATTTTCAAATTACACGACAGTGAAGACTCTTTAATAATTGAACATGTCAGACCAGTAAACATAGGGACCAGTACAGCATTTTCGATTTATCTCGAAGAACACTTTCTTCCTTTCAGTCGAAATAATGCTCGAATTTCCAAGCATATTTGAGGAAAATGAATATCAGATTTTAAACATAACAATTTCAATCCATAAATATATAAAAATCTACAAAGAACACGTTACGTCATAGTTTTCAATGACGATAAAATCTCTTAAAAACAAAACACAAGCGGCACCTGGTCAGTGAAAATAAAGTGGGGCAGACAAATGAATAGCGTTGAAAGCTTACCTATTTGAAACGGCGTGAAAGGAACAAAATGACGTGAATGAGATTGGAAATTGTTCTGCTGGCTTTGTGTAAAGTGATTTGCTGTACAAATGTACGTGGTAGACTATCAGATTTAGGGACCGTTAGACGTGTAGGTAAAGTATGGAATATTCTAGATGTGCTGTATTATTGTGTTCGTGATAGAGGTGTAAATGATGTGTGTTTGTTTTAAATGAAGATAAAATTAACCACAGGTATTTCAAGGGCCGAAAATATATAAAATGTGGGGCGAACATGGAATATAATAAGTGGGGCAAACCTTCGTAAGGCGAATGCGAAATAAGTAGTAAATTTTTAGTACGGTATTGCTTTTGGTGACTTTTGAAAAACGGAAAAAATTTCGCTGAAATAGTGACTATCAAAACGATACCACGCAAAAAATCAAGGGATGCTTAACGAAACAAATAAATTAAATTAATGTCGTCATTTTTAACGATTCAGTCTGCCTTTTCAGGGTCAAAATAATTTTTTGTGTTAAAATTTATTTTGACCCTGAAAAGGCAGACTGAATCGTTAAAAATGACGACATTAATTTAACTACCAATACTACACTACTACAATAAAAATATCGCTGTAGCGAACAATTTTAACAAAATTACATTCAGTTGATTAACTTGTCAAATAAACTGGACACGTTCTAATTGGGTTTCAGTGGGTATTACTAAATTATTGCGTAATATTTATTACCTCTTTGTTTTTGTTTTAGGTATAACTTTGACGACACTGCAGCAATGGCGGTGGTATTTGACGCCATTGGTATTAAGTTTGATTTCTAGAAGAGCGGCGGCCACCTCATACAGACTGCGAATGACGTCACTGAAACTTTATTTATGAAAATAAGTTGGTGTGTTTTTTGACACAGTCAAACCTCGCTGCCATCATTTTCATTACAACCGTCACTGCAGCTATTATGTGGTGGCCACCGTTCTTCTAGAAAACCGTAGCTTTAGGCCGCGTCCGATTTTAAAGTGACCGTCAAGCGAATAGGCTATCGTCAAGCGCTCATAAGTCAGTTTTTGTTCGGTGGACCTGAACGCTTCGTCGCCGACACATGGCGTTTTCCGGTTTCCGAAGAAAATGCATGGGACGACCGCGTTTTCGCGCGGCGATCGCTTTTAATTAGGACGCGGGGTTAGAGTTCATTTTTGTGATTTTGATACAAAATAACGGTACTTTATTACTCTTTTTATCACCACACTAATGATGCTTAAGAATACCCATAACACAAAGTACCTCTTAAGGATTGGCCATCCCATTAAACGAGCCGTTTAAAACATTGCTCCGATTTTATTTTTCTTGGGCAATTCGTTAGTATTGGGCTTTTTCTACTCGAATATTTATTTAGGATATCTTTCTCTGTAAGGAACTTCCAAGATTTTCTCAGGAGTGAGTGGTCTTTACGATGTTTTTTTGTGTTTTCTTGATACAAAAGAAGGACAAGGAATAAAAGCAATATAACTTCCGTTCAACTACTCGAGTTACCCTTTCGTTCTGAAACTATTAAAGTTTCTAAAATTAAAGGTCGTTCTTGGAATGGTTGGTTGGTTATTTAAACGAAATTCACCAAAAAGTGCTTTTGTGTTTAGTAAATATCTAAATACGTTGGTACCGTTTTCCAGTAAGCAATACTTATTGTTATAATTTTATTTTAATTTTTCAGTGAATGCCTATTTTTTTATAATTAGCACCGCAAACATTTTATAGTGATCGTAATATTGGGATAGCCTTCCGTTAGATACGTACCTAACAGTTTTAGCCTTCTTTGTAGGCCCAGCATGAACTCGCAGAGTAAACGTACTGAACGTAAATTCGAACCATGATATATTTGAAAATAATCGTTTGGAAAATTACATTTATTTATTTTTAAGACTTTACTCATATCTAATTGTGCTTGTCGCATAAACTTAGTACGTTCAGTGCCAGGAGGTTTGGAGGCAGTCCTGGAGGCTTCACTCAAGTCACATATGTGATGCCGGGAGCCCTCGCGGAGGGCTCATTTTAAATGATTTTGAATGATTTTCACAATGTTAACACTAGAAATAAGGACAAACTACGAGCTCCCTTTCACCGGCTTCATAAAGTTCATAACTCATTTGTTGGGCTTGGTATAACTTTTTATAACAAGCTACCCTCTTCTTTGGTAGATTTGCCTTTTAATGCGTTTAAAACGAAAGTAAAATCCAAGCTTTGTTCAAAGGCATACTATTCTATCAACGACTACTTAAATGATAAGAATAGTTGGTCGCTGTAGTTAACTCAAGACAATGTTTATGTTCTTTCTCCAGCTTACCCACTGACAAGTTATATGAGTTTATATAAGTAATTGTTTAATTTATTTGACTATAAAAGTCAAATTATTTAAATTTAATTATTGTTGACATTTTAAGTCAAGTTATTTTAATTTATTTTTGACAAAATCTACTCATCACACTGTTTTTTTTATGAGTTGTATTGCAATATGTGGTTAGCTAGTGACCTCGACAATTGATCATATTATTTATTACTATTAGTAATTAACTGTTTGTTTATTTATTTTACCTCGATGGTCCTAGTTTATCATTTATAACTTCCAGTTACAACTATATGTAAGCGGGCACGCCCTTTATGCCTGGTGGCTTTTATTAAGATATTAAGTTCTGTTTACGTTTTGTTTTTTATTTCTGCCTGAGTATAGTTCTCGATGATTTTGTTTGGTATATTGGCGTGTGCTAGCTTATATATGGCTAATAATTTAAATTATGTTTTGTGTTGCTTAATGTAAATTATTTTGAATACTATTATATAGAATCTTCTTTTTGTTCTTTTAACTGAACAGACAGCTGTGCAGCTGGGGAGTTTGTTGCGCCACTTCTTCTTCCCAGCTAACGCACTAGGAAGTGGTGAAGGGTGGGCGTTTTGGGGGACTGTCTTATGTAATTTTGACGTTCGAAAAGTGCTGATTCTCAGCCTAGTTTGAATAAATGACTTTTGATTGATTTTTGATTTGATTTTTGAAATGTAGGTTTTTCTTAGCAAATTTGGCACAAAATTTCAAACCTAATGTGACACTCCTCGACGGTTAACTATAGCGCAAAAGTAATGCTGGTGACCCTCCTGATGTCAACTTGCAATATGTATGGCGGCATGGCGTATGAGTTCTATGAAAAATGGGTGGAGACGAAAGTGTTAAACGTTTTTTACCCGACTACGGCGGATGGTTATGATTTTGACCGGTATGTAGATATGTGGGTTCATCGGTTCCCTCATAACTTCTAAACTCATCATAATTTGACAAATGAGATGTTGTTGCGTGTTGACCGCACTAAATAAGCTCTTGGAAGCCAACCCGGACTGCGATCTGATCGATAACCTGTGCCTACAGTTTTGTGAGGATAATAGTATTTAATTGTTGTTAGTCATTTATGTTATGTTTGTACTTACGAGATATATACTTTGATTTATGTAATTGGTTTCTTAAGCCATGTAAATCAAATAAATAAATTAAATAAATCGTTGGAAGCGTCTATCGTCCACTGGTTATAGAATCAGGAGTCACACGTATAATCTGTTCGATTTATGCCCTAACACGACACGTGATTCCGGATTTTTAATATGTGACTCCGGATTTTTAATATGATTTTTTTAACATGTTACTCCGGATTTTTAATTTGTCTGTCTGTGATGTCTTGTTTATCTTTACCTTTGTAGTTGGTATTAATTTTAATAACTTTTATATTTTTTGTATTGATGTTACGTTTGCGTCGCGCGTTCGTGCTAGGGCCTCTGCCTCTACTTTATAGGTGTCAGAAGTAATTCCAAAGTATTAATTGCTTGATTTTGATACACTCTAACTTGTATATCAAATTCAAAGCTGAAACTTCCACGACACAAAGTTACCAAATAACAAATTAAACTTTTAACTTTTTGATAACTTCGAAACCTTTTATAATACAAGTTCTTAAATATCCTGGCATGATGAGGCTTACCATTTGATGGCAGCAAAATACGGTCTTATCCTACTAATATAAATAATGTGAAACTTTGTATGTTTGGATGTTACTCACCCTTAAATGGCATATCGGAGTTTATAACCTGGATTAACACATATATTTTAATTCCGATAATCATTCCCATGGGGTATTTTTCGACATCCACTCGGGGGACGCCGCGGGCGAAAGCCAATTGGGAAATATTATCACCACTTGATTCGACGAAACAGATATTCGCTTGGTGATTACAATAGTGATATAATTTGCCATGTTTTGTCTCTGCATCACCTTAAGGTTAAAAATACCAGCCTGTTACTGTCCCACTGCAGGGCAAAGGCCTCTTCTCATACAGAGAAGGCACGAGCATTGATCACCACGCTTGCTCAAGACGGGTTGGCGATTTCAGACTTATATTAACTATAAGTCCAGTTCCAACGCTACGTCTACGTCGTCTCCGGTACGCGGTCGCAACTCCAGAACCTTTCGGCCACATCGGCTATCTGTTCTGCGAGCAATGTGCCCACTTAAGTTTGGCAATACTTTGGGCTATGTCCTTACCTACCTTCCTACCTTGCCTCTTACCTCTTGCTTCTTACCTTGGTTCTCCTATGGATCTCTTTATTTCTGATTCGATCACCACGTAGGAAAACTCCAAGCATAACCCTCTCCATTGCCCTTTGGGTGACTTTCAGTGCCATAGGTCATCACTGACAGCACGTAAAACTTTCGTCTTGAGACACTGCGATATATGAGACGAGAAGATAGTACGCAGCGAAAGGTTTATGTGTAATTAATATATATAATCTTTCAAACAGTCCATCCATCATTGCTTTAGTCATCCCCTACTCTTATAGCCCCCCACATTCAACTTACATTATAACAAAGACATCTTCATGTTTTGTCAAGTCGTAAAAATAATAAGTTTTTCTGTGTTTCTACGCCTTGTGGAAAACCACTCAGTCCATTACTTAGTTCAATACCTATCTCGTTTGAGAACGATCAATCATGACTCACAACTGCGGCGACGACGCCGAGAGCCTGACTTTGCATCCCACTAGATGCATTAAATGCAGCCCCTTATCTCTGCTCAACAGATAGTTTGAGTTCATTGACACTTCGTCACTTCAGAGTATTTGAACATCAAAACTTGTACATAAGTAGACTTAATTTGTGGTAACCTGAAATCCAATTATTAAATTATCTTACTTTATATTTTGGAAGGTCAATTGGTGCCTAATAAGATAATTTGATCAGAAAGATGTAACAAACAAACTGGCGTACAATTAACATCATCGTCTGTCTCTGGCCCTTATTCCAATGTATTTGAGGTTCGCGCAACATGTCTTTTTAACCGATTTCCAAAAAGGAGGAGGTTCTTTGTTCGTAGCGTATGTATGTTTTAATTTTTTTTTATGTATGTTTACCGATTTCTCCGTCAATTGTGGACAAATTTTGTTTTTTTTTTTTGTATGATGGGTATGCTCTCAAGTTGGTCCCATATAAATTTTATTGACTTTGCTTGGATAGTTTTTGATTAAGCTTCAATCATACGTATTTTTCCCACTAAGTACCTCCTCCAAAAAGAGGGCTACTGGATATCTCCGCTTTTTTTTTAAATTGAAAGTAAGTAACTTTAAGTAAATCTCATAAAAAAATGGTCAAGATCTGATGAGGATCTCTTCGGCGTGATGAGCAGAATAGCTCCTCAAAATGCAGGAAATTGCTCACTTTTATATTTCTGAGTTTTAAATAACTTTTGTGATATATTAATTGTTGCAAAAAAGTTTGTGCTCGTAACCTAACCTAACCTAACCCAAAAAACTATAGGTACTATTACGAAGTTTTGAACCGTTAACCTTTAACTTAACAATATGGCTCTCAAATTTGAGGCAATATGACCCAAGAGAATTACAGTGTTTTAATAAAAAATTGTGTTATTTCAATTTAGAACCAATTGGGTAGGAGACGGCGAGTAACCCCATTATTTTGTCTTGCTAATTGAAAATTGTAATCAAAGGTCTTTGTCCCGTGACAGCTAAATGTACACCGAGTACATTTAGTTGTTCAGAGACACTAAATTGCGTGTCGTACATTTGTCTTGGTTACTGATTGCTTCACATATTTTATGATCATCGTTAGTAACTTCGTAGGATCATTGTTACAGACTTTATTTAGTGGCTCAAGCTTAATTGAATCTTAAGTTAAATTGAATGTAGTAAGCTACATAATTTTAATTATCTTTAGAAAGACTCAAAGCTGTCTTATTTTGAAATCACGCATAAAAAATTAGAACAGATAAATCTGCCAAGCCTTTTCCCAACTTTGTTGGGGTCGGCGTCCAGTCTAACCGAATGCAGCTGAATACCAGTATTTTACAAGAAGCGACTGGATAGGCAGCAGTAACTGGGTAATACGATACCCCATGGTAAGACTGGTTGTCAAACTTTCGGGCTTCTGACGACCCGTAACGATTGCCAAAGATCCACGAATGACAGCCGGGACCAACGGCCTAACGTGCTTTCCGAGGCACGGAGGAACCTCGGTATGTAAAGATGGTCGCCCATACACGGACCAGCCCCGGCAAGCGTAGCTTAACCTGATGGGTCAAACCGTGGTTGTTATTACTTAGCCACAAGCTCCTCGCATATCAACAATTAGAACAGCAACGTTTAACATTATTTCGGATTCAGTATGTTATACACAATATTAGTATAAATATATATTTTTTTGTTTATGCATCTGTACGATTACAGACAAAATTTGGTTTTAAACCAGCTATTCTGCCCCAAGCATACTTCTACATCTACATTCCCAGATAATAGGCCAGTCGTAATCAGAATGCCTTTGTGTCTGCCCGTATTGTTATCTTTAATTGCTGCTAATGAATTATAACAACCGGAGTTCCACAGATTTATTCATCAGAATTAATTAGATATGATCAGTGGAATCTTGGAGGAAATTAGTTTTACTTCAACTTTACTTTTCTTAACGTGGTAGTTAGGGGAATGACCGAGAACTTTCTTAGACCGACTCTTGTAATTGCTGAGAGTTTCTCTGTCTAGAACCTTCTTGTTAATTTAATTAATTTTCGACCATGCAAGTTTAAACTGCTGTGCAAGTGCTGATTATTATAAATAATACGTGAATTAAGTGTCTTCCCCTTAACATAAAGTGACAACAAAAGACGTTACTGGATGATTTTTAATTTTATAGTTACTTAGCAGTTTAAGTTATATTTCAATTACTTTTTAGCTAATAGGCTAGATTGTAATCCTATACCTACTATTAAACGAGCAATATTTGTTTATATATATATTAGAAATCACGTTCTCGAAAACAGCTCTAACGATTTCGATGAAAGTTGCAATAGACGCCCTATACGGGAGCGAAAAATCGATCTAGTCAGGTCTTACATCTGGGAAAATTCGTTTTCTCCGTATTTTCACCCGAGGAGCTCGGTCGCCTAAAGTTTAGAACAAGATGGCTAACTTAGAATAATGACATGGCAGCATGGAATTAGTAAGTACTCTACTATCATGGCAGCATGGAACTAGTAACTTACCTAGTATCATGGCGGCATAGAATTAGTAAGTTACCTAGTATCATGGCAGCATGGAATTAGTAAGTTACCTAGTATCATGGCAGCATGGAATTAGTAAGTTACCTAGTATCATGGCAGCATGGAATTAGTAAGTTACCTAGTATCATGGCAGCATGGAATTAGTATGTAGTAAACATGGAATTTGTATGAACTATCCTATACTATTAAATTAGCATTGTCTATTTTTACTAGAGCAAAGCTTGGTCGACCAGGTACTGTGAATAAATTTTAAAGTATCATCAACTGTGATACTTTATAAAAGGAACAAAAAAATACTATGCAAGCTTCCATGCACATTATGTAATACAATATAACATCACGTCTGTTTATCCCGAAGCTGCCCGCAGACGTGAGCAGGGAATATTATATCCAGATTTCACAAGTTTACGTTCCACTAACCTAACAGACTCGAATCTAATGCCACACTATGCAAAAGTCATACTTCCAAAAAAACACGAGCGAGCCTTACAGTGGTCGCATATCATGTGTAACAACATCTGATATCTTGGCTGACAGTACCAACCTCTCGGGAAATGTGTTGGTACCATCTGACGACCAACTCTAGCACCGCGCGCGCTCATTGGTCAAATCAAATAGGGCTTCCTGTTACACACTTCCGTCCCTTTTCAAGAAATCACTGCCACAGATTGCAGGAAAGCGAGAGAAAAGATGTTAAACATAAAAAAAGCAACACCAATGCCAACTTCGTGACTTCAACCATAAAACCTTAGCTAGACAGAACCAAATTGAAACAAAGATACACGTTCTAAGAAAATACACGTGTCAGCGCTATATTTTTAGGGAAAGAGCAAACCGTGCCTCGACAAAACGCTTTTTAAACAATATCAAGTGCCTTGTCTATCAAACCAACGCGATAAAATCATATTTTTCTCTCATAGTCTGTTATTCCGATGGAATGTACCCTGTAATTTCAATCTACATACATTATGACATTTGTTCTATTACCAAAATAGATCAATTGGCCGATTACCAACAGATGTGATTGGATTGGACGTGTCTATTGAATTCAATCATGCTCATTACGGTACGTAATCAAAGGCCTATTACAGATTAGATGTTGTTGAATTGAGAGCGAGATGGCACGATGAATATTGTATCGTACCGTCTCTTTCAGAACATTAATATTTGGCGTGCTATTGTACCTATTGAAGACTTAAGAAGGAAGTATCTATTAACTTCAACAGTAGGTACATATATGATTGTTAGTTTGTCTAGTGGTCGCAAGCGTGAGTGATCCATGAGGTTTGATCTTCGGGTCAGGCTTCAAGTCTTTTTCGGTTTCTCCACCAGGCAATCAGTAACAGTCCGATGTCTGATTAAGTACAGGTTACCTAATTGGTAATACCTATAGGCTTACCTGTTAAATCGATAGTCATAGATCTCGAGTTCGAACCCAAGGTACGCCCTCTAACTTTTCGGATTCATGTGCGTATTCTATAATTATCCCCTGCTTCAAAAACGTTGAAAGTAAACATCGTGATGAAACCGGCATGCATTTTTTAATTTTTTGGTTGAGAAATTATCAAAAACTTCTCCCGCTCTAGGCGGAGCGGGAGGGTGTGTCAGACTTTTACTGACTAAAACCCACCCGTGTTCCTTCCGTTGCCTGTGTGCCGGGGCCGCGATATCCCTTTCGGAAAAACTCGCAAACCTGGCAGGCATTGGCCGTTACGGACCCCGTCAGTTGGTGCTGACATCGCTTTGAGGCGCGCGTGGTACACAACGCGCCGTCGACCCGGGCCTGATCCTTATCGGACGGCAAGCTACCCATTACAAACCGTCCGCAAGCCCGCGCCTACGGTGGCCGGAAGTCGGCTCGTAACTCCCGACGCCCGGGGCGTCTCCTGCGGCAAACCGGCATGCCTGAGAGATATTTCTCGAAGGCATGTGAGACCAAGTCAGAGGCCCATGGGCGGCTTTAAAACTGTGAACCCACGTTAGTCACTAACCTCACGAAAAAAAGAAGACTTGTCAAACTCAAAGCTTTTATTTCAATTAAACCATTTTCAGGCAACCATTTACTTTTGAATTGTCAAATAGTCGGTCAGTTAGGCAGAATGTTGAAGCTACGAGTAGTTCTCCGTGCTTCGTGCCCGTTTACTATTCACTCCTACACCAAAATCTCTTAACAGAATACCTATCTATTTACAAAACTGCTGCGACGAATCCTTGGAAGAACTTCTTCTCGTCTTCAGCGGATAAGGAACTACCTAATGGAATGATGGCTCACGAAACTTTTAACAATGAATGTACCGAATGAAATCGTTCCATGTTTATTCTGCGAGGAAAAGTAGTTGGAAATTGTCCAGACAACAAAAGCATTGAGAAACGAGTTTGCTTGGTAAACTGAAGATCCGGATTTGCGAACTGTGTTGGAAGGATTTAAAAAAAAATTGATTAAGCAAATAGACAGCAGTAAAATATATTTTTTTTACCAAATTGGCTCTAAGCATTCTATCGGACTGATAGCTTGCATAGCTTTATCCCACTCGAGTTGCCAAATATGAGGCTAAAATAAAATAGTATTTGCATTATAATCTATGCTAAGTATTTGAACTCAAAAGCTATCAAAAGTTCTAGTAAAATAAATTAAATATTATTCTCTAGCTAGAGCTATAGTGTTGAAAAATCGGTCAGTCATTTAGAAAAGGTACATTTTTGGTACTTATCTTTTCGTGGTTTGTTAGTTCAGGATTAAAAGTTCCAGGTTACTCTTAGAGCACTACCACACTGAGTCGTCATGGCGACGTCGTCGAATATGTCGTATTGAAATGTATGTCAGTTACCTTATTTGTCTACGATGTGGCGACGTCGCCAATTTGGAAGTATAGCCGCGACCGACCAGCCTCTACGTGGAGACTGAATACTCTGGCGGCCTGGTGACGCGTAGCCAAGTCGCCCGTATTTTGGACACAAGTAAGTTTCGCCTCCCTCACTCAGTGGCCAACTGATCGCCAGGACGGACGCCCGCGTGTTTGTGTTCGTGTTTGACTACTTATCTGGCAACCACATCGATACCTCTCAACCTTGACGGTAGGTTGCCAGAAGTAGCCACGGCTTACGTAGCCAGCGACGTCGCCATGGCGTCCCAGTGTGTTAGAGCCCTAAATCCTCCATTTTGAATACCCACAAATTTAAAATACCAGTTACATCGTTCAACAGTTTTCATAAAACTTTCAGCGAATAAACTATTTCAGACAAGTTCAGTGCTATCCTCACCCAATTGAAATGGGCCGCGATTGATCGGATTTAAACCAGCTTCGGAATGTTTTCATGACCTAGCTCAGCAAATAATTATGTTAGCGGTTCTTACTTGTTTTCTGAAATGTAGTGCGGTGAGTTAATTTTAAAGCAATTTAATTGGGATAACTAAATTCGTATCGTATTTCTGTTATTTAATACTTTTCTCTGCTGAAAACTTTATTCTTCAAACCTTGGAATTGAAACAGCTTGCAGGAAAAACGGTAGATCGTAGCATGAATGATAGGTCAACTTTGAGAAATCCTGACAAACTCGAAAAGTAACTTGTGCAGTAAAGAAAATGTCGGACCAAAACAAAGAAAAGATAAAAGGTGTGTGTCAAAGATGTTATAGTTAGTAGTGAAAACTGAGATGGAGTTATAAGAGTATGGAAGATCCCATATTTATTGCCAACAGAGGCCGTATATATACCGAACCTTTTAATGCCATCTTGATTCCAGACCGAAAGGACGGTGTTGTCGCCAGAGTACGTCGATGATTGGTCGTACGCAGCCAATACATATACAAATGAATGCAAAACCGCACAAATTAACAAACTTTGTACAGTCCTACCGAAAATGGATTTTGAGCCGGTAACGAAAACGAAGAAGAAGTTTCGGCTTTAGTCGTATTTTCGGCCGAAAACGAAAATGATTCAGACTTTAAAAATATGATTATTTCCGCTGTACACTGAAATCTTGTTTGTTATGTTTACACCTCGGGAGAGAAAGAGCAAATATATTAAAAAAAAACAAAATTTAAAAGAAAACACGAGCGGACCCGATTTGCCCCGAAGTTAGCCGAACGTCACCTGTTATTGCTGAGCTTTACAAAGTAAGCCGACGGACGCGCGACAATTGACGAACTTCCGATTTTCAGCTTGGCAGAAGCTTCGGCAGGTTTAAGGCCGAAAACGAAAATATGGCCAAATCATGATTTTATGGCCAAAAATGGCCGAAAACGAAAACGAAGCTTCGGTCGTTCACTACTTTTTTATCACATTGCAAAGATCAAAATAAGTCCACGGTCCACCTAAACGCAAACGGCGCAATCCGGACCCTGTGAACCGGAACAGCTTACTTCACAGCCCGATGAACTTGATGAACCGAACACCGAATTTATGGACCCTTGGATTGTGAACACAAAAGATGCTCGTGTGAGCTCACCCTTAATTGCTTATTTGAAATGCCAGTGACATTTACGATTCGGTTTTTTGTTGGGTTTTGATATGCTTTTGTTTGTTTTTTATTTTAAGAGTTCTACCTACTGCATTTATGTATGTTTTGATCATAGATAGAAAAAAAATATGAATATAAGGTTTAAACATAAGGTCTTTTTCTTATGTATCGAGCTATTCCTTTCAATCAAATCAAAATATCTTATTTCAGATAAACCTACATGGCATGGGCATGTGCCCATGTAGGTTTATGGGTTTATGGGGTTTATGGTTTATGTGAAATAAGATATTTTGATTTGACTTATGAAATGGCAGAAGCTAGGTCCACGGTTCCAGCCAGGGTCTGCCAGGGTTGCGAGTTTGTCCGAAAGGGATATCGTGGCCCCGGCACACAGGCAACGGAAAGAAGACGGGTGGGTTTTAGTCAGTAAAAGTCTGACACGACCTCCTAAGTTATTTGATAATTTCCCACCCAATCAATCTGCCTAGCCTTTTCCCAACTATGTTGGGGTCAGCTTCTAGTCTAACCGGATGCAGCTGAATACCAGTTTTTTACATGGAGCGACGGCCTATCTGACCTCCACAACCCAGTAACTGGGTAATACGATACCCCTTGGTAAGACTGGTGTCGGACTTTTTGGGCTTCTGACGACTCGTAACGACTGTCAAAATAACACACAAAAAAAAAAAAAAGTTGTTCGGGTCCAATTGATCGTTCCCCCTCCTTTACACTTTTAAAAACAAATAGCTTTTACAATGTTTCCAAATTACAGTGTTAATAGATACTCGTAATGGGGTCGTTACTTGTCTTGTTTTTTGTCGTCTTATTGCAATTAGTATTAAAAACAGCGACAAAGTATCGAATTATTTCTAGAGATAAAGCAGTATCAACAATGCAGCCTTTTTGACTCTGTTGTTGTTTGCAGTGATTTTAACAGTCGTTACGAGTAGTTAACAGTGTCCCATCACCGATGCTTTTATAGTTATACTAGTATAATAATAACAAAAGATAATTTTACATTATATGTTTACAATCATTATCCTAAAAAAAAAGAAAGAAAAAGTATTTATTGAGACTCGCACAGGAAATCACACAAACTAAAAACACACTAAACATAATAAAAAACAATAAAAAAACAAAGTAACATTAAAATTTAAAGAAGAAAGTCCTGTACGAGGCCAAAAGGCTCCTATCTCATCATGATGCCACGCCGCGACATTTAAAATGTCGCAGCGCTGGTATTCTGATCCCGCAGTGATGTTACGGACAGATAGATAAAGAATTAAATAAATATAATAAAAAATAAAAATAAATAGGTGAGTGGATTACAATAAAAAGTAAAATAAATGTAATCCACGTGTCTGCATCCGACGTAATATCAGTTACTTGTCTATGCCTTTAGTATCTGTGGTACTCTATGGCATCGTTGTGACAAGTAAAGAGACGCCGACAACGGAAAAAAAAAAAGTTATTTACAATAAGGCTTCAAATGCTACAACAATAACAAAAATATAATATAGTGAATACGTATAGTAGAATGAAAAGTGTTTTGTGGTATCCAGCTAACGGCATTTGGAGAAATACAGATAATTTAATGTTATGAGTAGTTTAAGAGTTTCAAATTTTACCAATGACAAATAGGTAATGCAACAGAAAAAGAAAAAATTAAACAAAAACAACAAAAATAAAACATAATAATATACATTTAATCTTCATCCCTCTGAATTTCAGATCGGACCAAAACCGCACAATATGCCCGCCTCCAATGCACCGGCCGCAGGTCGAATGGTCAATGACTGTGACATTCTCGCTCATAAATATTTTACTGTGGCGGCATCTACAATCGCCACATGCGAACTACGCATCAAAGACCTGACGTCACACAAATCCTGCATCACGCAATTAGAGTTTACCGCGCGATGGACATAATTATATACAATCTCCCAACTTCAACCTTTGGGCAGTTGCCCGCCAGACACAACACCCGTCTGGTCGGAGGATCCCCCTTTACTATGGTGGATAAGTGAACTTTACACCCTGTTCCTCATACCCCTAAATTACTATGTTATCATCTCCTGCCCTGATCCCAATTTATTTGAGGTCACCACAACATATCTTTTCTTCCACACTTCTCTATCAATCGTCATCTCAGTAGTTTCTTGCCAAATCATCTTTTAAACAGTCCATCCATCATTTTTTTGGTCTTCTCGGTGGCTATAACCACCTTCATACTCAAAACTTTCCAAACGACATGTTTCTCATTCCTCTGCAATAGGTATGTTGACTGGAAAAAATAAAAAAAACTATTTAGTCCGTCAGTCAGATAATAAAAAAATATTAGACACGTATTTTTTGCTTTATCTTAAGAAATTAAAATGGTTTAGATAAAAACGCATTAAAGTTGGGGAGGGCTCGCTACGTCACAAGTCAGTATAAAATCTGCCGGCCAGTGATGTCATGCCACATTTGAACGCATTGCCTATATTGCCGTAATCTTTGGATTACGTTAAAAAAGAAAAATCCCTATTCGTCATTTCTGCCCATAACATGACTACCGACTTCCACACAAGTTTTATTTCTACTATGTTCTATTTTAAATTTTAATAATATGTACTGAATTTAAAATATTTTATTTCGATTATGATAGATTTTTGCCCTTGAATGGCAATGATTTTTGTTGTTGCCAGAGAGATATGATACTTTAATGCTTTTCTGGATTTGTGACGCAGCACCATAAACTATTGAAGGTCTTGTCGACTAAGGTTGTATTATTATTATATTGTAGTTTTAACAGAGACTTATACATAAGCATGGCATTAAGTCCGCCTCAGTACATTTCTGCGCTTGGAGTATAAAATAAATTTTAGGGGTATGAGGAACAGGGTGTAAAGTTCACTCATCCCCCATAGAAAAGGGAGGATCCTCCGACCAGACGGGTGTGATGTCTGGCGGGCAACTGCCCAGAGGTTTGAAGTTGGGAGATTCTATATATGTTTATCGCGCGGTAAACTCTAATTGCGCGATGCAGGATTTGTGTGACGTCAGGATGTTATGTGACGTCAGGTTTTGATGCGTAGTTCGCATGTAGCGATGTAGATGCCGCTACATCACTCCCCTCCGGAGACCGGAGGTCGATAGTGGGCTGAGTCTTGAATCTTGCGATGCTTCACAGTGCCAGCTGTGGTTCCAGTGAGTCGGAACCGGGTGCCGCATAGTTCGCGGTAAGTCGGAACTGTCTGCGGTGATTCACCAGTGAGTCGGGGTAGCGCTGCGTTATGATCCAGTGGGTCGAATGTGGTACAGCGCTGGGTTGTGGCTGAGGGTGATGACCAGGAATGCGCGTTCGCTGCATGCTGGTGGTCAGGATACCCGTTGAAGCCGTGGGTGCTGACTGGCTGTGTGACTCGCCTCACGAAAGCTTGCGGGAGTGATGATGATGATGACGTCACGCTGAAGTATCTGCACGAAGGCTGCGTTGACGTTCAAGCTCGGGGTCACCAATTTAGGGGTATGAGGAACAGGGTGTAAAGTTCACTCATCCCCCATAGAAAAGGGAGGATCCTCCGACCAGACGGGTGTGATGTCTGGCGGGCAACTGCCCAGAGGTTTGAAGTTGGGAGATTCTATATATGTTTATCGCGCGGTAAACTCTAATTGCGCGATGCAGGATTTGTGTGACGTCAGGATGTTATGTGACGTCAGGTTTTGATGCGTAGTTCGCATGTAGCGATGTAGATGCCGCTACAAATAATACAAATACTCATAACATCAGCTAGGCTGGGGTCTTATTTCTGGGGCCTGTGACGGTAGGCCACGCTTACACTTTATAATGCAGTCAGCAAGTGTTCCAGGTAGCCAGTAACGAAATTCAAAAAAGGAAGTGTATGGAGTGCAGCTAGCGGCATAATAGTGGCGGTGCCTCGGCCCGGCTAAAGTGCCGTAAGCATTGCATTGTCATTGTCACTGGTTTTATTTTTATTGTTGAGGTTAGTTTGCCGCCCTTTGTATTGATTGAAAATTTAGTAGCAAATGAAAATGGCTGAAAGTCATTTATTCAAACTAGGCTGAGAATCAGCACTTTTCGAACACCAAAATGACATAAGACAGTCCCCGAAAACCCCACCCTTTACCATGAAACTGCTTGTTAGTGGTTTTTGTTGTGGATACAAAAGTCATCTTGTTAGGTTGCTGCGTTTAATTCATTAAAATATTTTCAAATATAATATAAATACATTAGGTATTTTTTATTCAATCTTATAACACGAGCTTGCTACATTTTTTCTCTTCATTATGCATTGTTACAGTAAAGCTTTTTTTAAATTCTATAGAATTTTCACTATAGATAAATTATTCTCGATTGTGGCCAAAAATAAATAATAACGTAGAGCTCATAAATCTAGATTCGATATCTAGATCAAAGCCTAAGGTTGAAAAACAGGCTTTATTAAATAGCTCTATTGTTGAGCATTCTTTGCAAAGCGAAAACGAATCAGGTTCTTTGTCAATAACAAAATGATTGCACTTGATAAGGTACGTATTTTATTTGTGGAAAAACCTAGCTGCCACAATGTTACTGGGCGTCTTAAAACGGGCGTTCTAAAGACTTTAACTTTTAGTTCTATGAACTGATACCTAGACCGTAGAATTTAAAAAAATAAAAAAGGCAGGTTTTGCTTTCAACAAGCACCTGTTCAGGAATATTAAATTAAAACTAGCATCTTGTTTGGTCATAGTTTTGTTCCATGCGATTCCTGAATTTAGAAACAAAATAGGTGTCAGTTATCTACAAAATATTTAGAATAAAAAATAAAAATTACACTTCAAAGTCACAAACGTCATCGTCGTAGTCCTGGCTCCCGTACTAGAAGTTCCTGTATCACAAAAGTCAGACCTCTCAATTTGCAGGGTATATAGTACAGAAGCGCGATAGATGAAAATTTAATCATTAATAATATTACAGTTATGGCATGCATTGACAGGAATGCTTACAAATAACAAGACAAAAAAAGAGAAATAATTATGTAGGTAAGAGGTTAGCTTATTCTTTTAAATTTTAAGAATAATAACAGCTCAACCCGTAAACATACAAACCTAAAACTTATAATTAAAACTAAAGGTTTTTAAATAATTAATTTATTAGCTTTTAGTTCCTCACGTTTGTACTGCACTTATATTGGCGATGTCAAGCCACCGATGCATGTTTCTTCACGTCCCCCATTTAATATACCGTCTGTCATATACATCTGTAATTCAACGTCCATGCAATAACATTCAAAAGCTATGAAATTTTATGCGCCCATCAAGCTGAGGCTTTCAATAGAATGTGCTTGGTAGACAACTGGTGGTCTCGCTTGATTGCATGAATACGATTAACCATTTATGTGTTATGGCTATTTTTATTAGGAAACTAAAAATTGTTCATGACTTCTTTGCTATTACGCTTTTGACTTCAATTACGTCGGGTTGAAAAAGTTTTCTAGACAGCTTATAAGATATGGGAAAATATTTAGGGACTGGTCATCTCTTAGCTACCACGGTTTATTTTAATTTAATGAAATTTTAGAATTTTTATTTTTGTTATGGACGCTTTTAACCTTTTGCATCGTTCTCACATGTATAACTTCAACATGAATGATGTAACCAATATTTTGTAACCATATTATGATTTGAAAGAGTGTCCGTGGAGTTTCTTTCCCGTTCTTCTCCATAGGTACCTACTACGCTTTGGAATGGGCATCTAGCTTCATCTTTCTGACTGACCGACCCCTTGACAATTCAAAAGTGCCTGTAATTGGTTTATTTGAAATAAATGCTTTAAGTTTGATAGAAAAAAAAAACAGCAAAATTAGGCAGATTAAGGTCTGATTTTTCCAATAGCAGATTTCTTTATCCTTGTTACACAATTTTATTCCGCGGATAAAAGATATCTGACATTGGAAAAATCAGGCCTAAATAAAACATATTTTCTCTGGTTTTCTCTTCGATACGTGGGAAGAGTACACTACACTACATTGAATTTTGTTCAAAATTCACAATCTACTAAAACAATTGGCAATCTCTATTGGTAATAAAATCCAAACTGTCCTTTCGCTTAGATTTGACGTGTCTTATAGATCAATTAATCTGCCTATCCTTTTCCCATCTATGTTGGGGTCTGCTTCCAGTCTAACCGGATGCAGCTCTATACCTGTATTTACATGAAGCGACTGCCTATCTGAACTCCACAACTCGGTAACTGGATAACTCGATACCCCTTAGTAAGACTGGTTGTCAGACTTTAGGGTTTCCGTCCAGCCATAACGACTGTCAAAGATCTACGAATGACAGTCGGGACCAACTGCTTAACGTGCTTTCCGAGGCACATTGACATGTCTTACAGATAATAAATTTTGAAAATTCATTTTATTTTATTTTTCGAGCGATGCCAATATAGAGCAATATTTCAGACCACAAAATCGCCAAAATTGGAAATTACCCAGTGACATTTAGATCAGCGGACATACCATCCATGGGCACAGTAATAATATCGGTTTTTATGGGATTTTTATAGTCTACGAGTAATAAAACGTAACGCATCACGTTTCATATAAAAAATCTTGCGTGCTATAAATTTAACATTGGCTCAGTACATTCATACATACATATGCCGTAGAATTCGAATTTACGCGATAACCCTAGGGATATTGCGAAAATACGGTTATTTTGACAATGGTGAAAACAAATCTGCGAGCAACTTGGAAGCGCTCCTCATCGTTGGTCACAGTTCTGCTGCACAAATGTTTTCACCATTGTCTAATTATCTAGTCGCAGGCAGATTGTATGATTCGTCATATTTGGATGATATAGGTTAGGTTAGAACTGTGACCAACAGGACGCGAGCCTAGCGAGTGCAACTTCCAAGTTGGTCGCAGAAATGTTTTCACCATTGTCTAATTATCCGTGTTTTCGCAATATCCCTAGGGCTTTCGCGAAAATTCGAATTATCAAATCATTCTACGACACATACATTCATAAACTCCGCCTTCTTTCCATGGGGGTAGGCAGAAACTGCAGAACACCAACTGCTATGGTCCTTGGCTTAGTATGTACTTATTACTGAAATGTTATAAATGTTCATTATACAGGGCGACCCACGGATATGTTACATGGAGGGAAAGTACCTTGAATATTATAGATGGATCATTTTATTGAAAGAAGACATTATTTGAATTTGAAAAACAATTTAAACTGCATTCATAGATATTTGTAAACTTTTGACCACTGTTACGGGCCTGAAAGTCTACGAATGACAGCCGGAACTAACGGCTTAACGTGCTCTCCGAGGCACGGAAGGATCTTGGTATGTAAAGATGGTCACCCATCCACGGACAAACCACGGCAAGCGTAGTTAATCTGATCGATCGACCCGTGCGGCTGTTATTATTTAACCACAAGCCTCTCTTTTCACCATAGCTCGTGATGGCATAAAAAAGAGCTGTTGCTATCATTATTTAGCTATTGACTACTAATCCAAAATCAATTTAAAACTGTGTTCTAATTTTCTATGGAGAAATATATTAATTTTTCAGTCACCGGCTTACCTACAGTAGTTTGCCTTTAAAACCTCAACAAC
This sequence comes from Agrochola macilenta, assembly GCA_916701695.1. Lineage (NCBI taxonomy): Eukaryota > Metazoa > Arthropoda > Insecta > Lepidoptera > Noctuidae > Agrochola > Agrochola macilenta. The sequence goes on along the minus strand of OU753559.1, from coordinate 4,741,359 downwards.
GGTCCGCTCGCAAGCAAGTTAACTAAGTTTGTAAAAGTTATTATAATCTTGGAGCCCTCTAGTTAATGTTATGAACTAATGGAGGCTTTGTAAGTTAGATAACGTTGCGTGTTAATTAAAATTATGAATGTATTTTTTAACCGACTTACAAAAAGGAGGAGGTTCTATGTTCGTAGCATTTTTTTAATAATTTTTTTATGTACCACCGATTTCTTCGTCAATTATTGTTCTTGGATAGTTTTTGAGTAAGCTTCAATAATACGTATTTTTCCCACTTAGTTTAAGTGGGAAAAATATGATGATAACTTCCTGTCACTGTTATTTACATAGCAGGTAGTGGTATTCGAATTTTAGTGGGGTAGGTACCACAACTAAGAAGTGAAAAATAAAAACTTTTAACAAAAAAAAAAACAACCGACTTTCAAAAAAAAACACACTACGAAGTGAAAAATAAATTTAATTTCGGAAGTCGGTGGCAAAAAACGAAAACTCAAAACCAAAGACACCGACTTCCGAAACTAAAGTTATTGTTCACATTATAGTGTTTTTTTTTGGAATCTAGTTTTGGAAGAACTTTTAAAATTTTGGTTTTCAATGATTGTTGATAGTCGATAGACAGAAATAAAGTATATTCAAACCCAAACTAATTGTGTGTATTAAAGTTATTTTCCAATAACTCATATAAATGTCTTTATATGTTTGGAAACTAAATCGCGAACGCAGTATAGAACGGATCAGCATCCAGATAGATGTAGGTATCTACCAACCAATAAATTGACAGAAGCTTAAGAAACCTCTGCGTAATTATAAATTAAAAATAACAATAAGAGTACCAAACAATGTATGGTTCTTTTTAATAACTTACGAGTTTTTCTTTTCTCACTGCATTTTGCCATCAAGCTTATCAACACAACACAGGAATACGAAAGTAACTAACGGATTATACCACAGTGACTCCTCGTACCCCTCACATAATAATTTACCTTTATAACCCTATAAAAAGGTAACACGTATCTTCTGGTGAGCTCCGAGATTGCATAATGACATGCTGAAGAGGGTCGAGGGGATAAATGCGTGTGAAGATTTGCAGCGTGGTTAGATAATTTGAGCTGTCAGTATTTTCAGCCGTTATAAGATTTGGAGTTTTTTTTTTTCAGTTTTTCACATTTTGTTGATAGTGAATTATTATTAATGCTATTACGGTCCAGTTATTGCAAACTTCAACCATTGAACAATTTTGGACAAATCTTGACCCAACTTTCAGTCAGCAGTCATTTCAAGACATCACCAATGTCTCCAATCTGGTGTGAACGTTTTATGTGTGCAACAATCAGCAGGATCATTATGTTGCTGACGGGTTTTTCAAACCAACCAGCTTCTAATTATGAAAAGGAAATTATGGAGAAGAAGTCATCCGCTTTGACGTCATAACTTCTAAGAATATGTTGAAGAATATTGGATTTTGTTATGCTGGTGGGGTGTAATCTAAAACAATCTGAGTGCCAATGCACTTATCCTTTAAGCTAAGATCGGATTTAAGATAATGTGAAGTTTGAGCAGACTCGCAAGCAGTGGCAACTTTGGTGTATTTCATACAATGACATTGAAGCTTAACTTGCACATTATTCTCAGCTTTTACACCGACCTTCAGACTGCCAAGTCATAGGTTTCGAGTTCGAATCCAAGGCACGCACCTCTGAGTTTTCGGATTCATGTGCGTATTGTTCACTTGTTTAAAAAACGGTGAAGGAAAACACCGTCAGGAAACTGGCATGCCTGAGAGATATTTCTCTACGGCATGTGAAGCCAAATCAGGGGCCCATGGAGTGGAAAGTTTGAATGAAAGCTTACTTTCGGAAAGACCTCCGTATACGTATTTTGTTTTACTTTCTAAGAAAGGCTCGGTATTCTGACACTTAACAAACTTTTAGTCAACTCATATCTTCGTAACCAGAAGGAATAGGAAAAGTCCTAAAATCTCGAACTTAACCTGGAAGTCTTTTTCCTCTTGCAATTCACCGCATCCGCATTGGATACTATTAGGTAGACAATGAGAAAAACAAAATATAATAAAATAAAACAAAAAATGTTCATCTTTTAGTAACAAAAGGCGATATACTCGTATCTCCTATTTATTTTCGGAATGTAACTTTCATTTCTTGTAACAACGGACCAATAAAATTATAGGTGTACATTTCGTGTTATGTGTGCATTTATTTCGAGGGTAACTATAATAAGGATTATGTAATCCCGAAGGAGGCGTTACTTGGAAACCTATTTGTGAATGTAGGGCAAAGAACCCGAATACCCTTAAAATCGTGTGTTTCTTCATTGACATTGTTTTCTTTTCCGGTAGAGTTGGATTAATATTGATCTAATTTATTGATAGGAGTTTACTACAAAAACACCGTGAATAAAGTAGTAATATTATAAAGCCCGGGTTCCTATATTTCAGTCCTTTCAAAGTCATTTTAGCACTGACAGATCAAAGTGATTTTGACAGACTTGTCAGTGTCATCAACCCAACAGCAACCTTGTTGTAACAATGTTACAGATCACTTTAATTTTTACAGTGATGCAAAATCAGAGGCAAAATAACTATGGAAGGACTGTAGTTTATGATTGTGTGTCAAAGAGACATTCGACAGGTTGCCAGCAGATCGTCAATTGTATTTTAAAATACGATGCTGTTTTTCACTTTTTGAATTTCCATAGTCGTCATTGACAATACCCACGTATAGTGAAGGGTGGTCAATTCTTTGTAAGCAACACAAAGATACCTAGTTCCTATATAAGTGTCCAGAACGTGAAAGAGGGACAATAATTTAGTTGCAAACCTTTAACAGTCCACAATAGGCAGCTCTAACTCTATTGTGGAACTACGATACCGATTAAATCGTATAATTCTAATCCGCAGCCCGCTTAGCACAACAAAGCTATTCAAACAACGGCCGCTGTACCGTAGAACCTATCTCGTTGGGCCTGCAATCTGGGTATAATGAAAATAGACAGCTGACAAGTTCATTTGCTGAGGAATTTATATGGCATCTACCTATATCGCTGTTGCTTTGTTAAGAAGTAGAAAGCAATCGATTTGAGGATACAACGGTCTGTCAATAGAAAGAAAGAACATGGATTTTGATTTTTAAAACCGGGTATGATGTAATAGTCATATTTTAGACAAAAAATAATAAATTGGACAACACAGCTTGATGTAGGGGTTATCTGAATACATATAATTTACAAATTCAAATCGCAACGTCAAACAATTTCGAAAATTTGTTAAAAATTTAGGATTGTTTGACAGATAGAGACAGAATTCGAGTTCTCTTCATACGAATATTGCTCCTCTGATCTATGCACTTAGTGGCCATTTATGATTCTACGTCGGAAAGGTTGGCTTATTGCAAGCTTTGGACCATACAGAACTACTTAGTAGGGATTTGTATCGAACAAACTTCGGCCGCTATTCTGTACTCTAATGGAGCTGTATCCAGTGCATCTTACATGTCCATAGATTATTATGTAACGTGTAGACAGACTATCGTGAGTAAATGAGTGGGTAAGTTCTTGTACTACTCTACTTTTTAATGCACAGTTGACAGCACATATGTGACTAACACTTTGGCCTTGAGCTGGCCTAGCAAAGTAAGCAGTTTCAATAGAAAAACAGGCCAGCATAAACTCGTTTTGCTACCACTGACATGTGGTCGAAATAAAGTCGACTTTACAAACCCTTTGTAAGAAATATATTTTCGTTTATATTGTGTATACAGCCTTAGCAAAATTGAGTGAGGGAATCTGTATTTTGTTTGGATTTGACGTACGATCGATGGCTATGAAATGTTCGTACCTGAGGCCCCGAAGTCTGTACATGACGGTTTTGTAAGACTTATAAATAAACTCTTTGTCCTTTTATGTTTTCAGATGGATTATTCAAGCAATACAATTTCCCTTTTGTTATGAAATACTTGTTTAATAATATTGTCTGTAGGGCAAATTGTTTAGCGTTTATAATAGGTTTTTTGGGTTAAATAAACTTTGATATTTTTTCTGGGAATAATTTTATTTCGGCGGGGTCGTCGTTTTTTGGCATTTGACATTGTTATGTTGTTTGTTATGTTATTGTTTGATTGTACGTATGTGTTACTATTATATTATAAGTTAAATAAGTATATTTCATGCCATTACTAACATTATGTACTTCAAGGTCTGCAAATAAAGATTTATTATTTATTATTATTATTGTTCTAGCTGGTATTTAACGTCGGTTTTTCATTAAGTATTTTGTTCCTATTTAATACACAGTCTTCAAGCTCAGTATATCCACAAAGAAATCCGATGATACAACGTACAAGTGAAACCTGCCGATCCTACGATGACACAATCAAGTATCTTGCCCAAAGCCCCATATCCAAAACAAATAGCCACTGGATTTATCTATATTTGTATCCTTCTGCAACATATCGTGCATGAGGCGACGTAGGCAAAAGAGTGGGGCAAAAACGTGGCATAAAAGAAGCATACTGCAACCTCGCCGCTTCTAGTTTCTGGACATGGACAGAATTAATACAGCCGCACCGAATACAGCCGCACCGTCCACCATCTGCTGGGGTTGCGGGTTTATCCGAGAGAGATATCGCGGCCCTGGCACACAGGCAACGGAAGGAACACGGGTGGGTTTTAGTCAGTAAAAGTCTGACACTCCCTCTCGCTCCGCCCAGAGCGGGAGGAGTCATTTGATGATTTCCCTACCCAAAAAAAAATCAATCACAATCTTCGCAATTTGGTAAGCTTCTCAGTCGTTCAGGTTTCTAACTAACCGTATAGTAGTGATAGCCAAGTGGTGGTGGCCGTCGGATTGCCAAGTCCTACGTGTCAAGTTCGAACCCAAGGCACGCACCTCTGAATTTTCGGATTAATTTGCGTATTGTATAATTATCACTTGCTTTAAAAACGGTGAAGGATAACATCGTGAGGAAGCCAAGTCAGAGGCCGATGGGCGGCTTTAATACTCAGACACCAGGGGAGTCACTAACCATAAGAAAAGAAGAAGAAGACGAAGAATTAACCGTAAAGATGTTTAGATAATCCTCTCTCCCAAGCCAATCAGTCAGTCGTACATGGATTGACTGCGGCACTCACATGCATAAAATAAACTTTCAAATTTACTTCAGACAATGATTTCAAAATCGATTCACAAGAGTGTTATTAACCGCAAAGCATCACACTATCTGCTACAAATTCCCCAATATAATCATTATTCACCAAATAAAGAGAACAGCGACCCATTTCCAAGATAGCCATGCAAATATGTCACAGTACTGAACCGGAATGTTATCTGAATTTCGGTGAACGAAGCTTACTCGACGTTTCCCTCGATTTTTCGCGACCGTACCCTGCATTGTTCAGATGAAGGAGCTTATTTCGAGCTGCTTGAACTATGAAAGGACTTAGGATTACTGCGTTTGTGCCATATGGAACATGCTGGACGTGTGTTAGTCTTTTTAAGTAGCTTGTCTTCGGTTGCTTCTTATTGTATTCCAACCTACTACGTTGAAATATTGTTGTGAATTGTTTAAAGGATTGTGTGGTGCGGATTGTAGTTATTTTTTAATTTTTTTAAATTACATTTTCCTTACACTTAAACAAAGCACACAATTAGACCTCTGGGGTCTATCCTAGCATGCCATGGCCTTAGATTTGATCAACGCGCTATTAACAGTTATGTTATAATCGAGTTGATGTAATGTTCCTTCAGCTTCCGCTTTATGTTCTTACTATTCATCTATTGTGAAAGAAGCGGTACGCCTGCCATAAAATTTATTTTAGTGAGAATGTATATTTTAAATGTTTCTGGGTTTGAGTTTTAGAGTGGGTTTAAATGTTTAACTATGAAAGCCTAATTTTTATTAAAATAAAACGTACTTGATCTCTTAAGAGAAACGAACTTTTATATAGTGCATTTGATGTTGAAGACGCGCTGTTTAACGATAAAAAGAATTATTTAGCATTCTAAAGAACTTATTATCGTCAAGTTAAAACTCAACAACAATTAATTTTCAATATAAAATTGTAAGCTTCCTAAGTTTTTGCTGTAAGCAACTGTATTTTTGAGCTGAAGCCCGGCTTTGAAACCGCAAGCCTTCATAAATGCCCTGGATTAAGTTGTACGTTCGTGCTTCAGAAAAGAACCAGTTAATAATCCATGCGGTATGTATACTGTGTTATATGTATAATTCTATGAAGTTTTTCTTGCAGATTCCGCGCATAATGATGAATTCGATGGTGTTTTTAATAGATTTTTTAACGTTTCTGCGGCGAACTCTTTTTGTTTTAATTGGTCCCTCTTTCCAACTTCAATTCTAAATATTTTCTTTTATAAAACTTATTATGGAAGCACTAGATAATGAAAATAAATAAGGCATGAAAACGACATACGAAATTATTGTATCCTAAATCTAAGAGTATATTCTCGCTTTTTATTGCAAATCGACTACTTGATAAAAAATATTCAGTGCCATGTCAACATCGAATGCATATTGTTTTACAAACAAAAATGCATTTTATCATTAAATTTTATTGTGTCTTTGTGATCTTGGAACCCAATGCGAGAAAAGCTGTTTTTTATCCTTTGTAGAGAAAGCATTGAACGAACAGGATCATCAAAAATGAAAGCAAAATAGTACAAAATGATAAAACCCGTATGGAGGCTCACAGAGCATAGAAGAGAGGTCTTGGAAACACCAATATTCCTAGCATTACTTTTTTGAACATTAGTTAAAAGATCGTCAAGTAATGTCAATTAACTATGAAAATTATTGTGTAGTTAGCCATTTCAGCCGAAAACGTATGATACATGGTGGGTCATAAATATTAGTCAAAAATTCAATTAAATCGAAAGAACGAAAAGACATAATCGGACTGTCTGTTGAACACACCATAGAATTGTCCTGTGTTGAGCTTGATAAGCATGTTATAGTATGCGTATACAGACCTCCAAGTTACCAGAATTTATCTATGTTTGATTCTGTAATGGAAGATGTGCTAAAGAAACTTAGTGTTAGTAGTAAGTCAATAATAATATGTGGTGATTTTAATATTAATTTATTAGAAAATAACTCTAATACTGTCAGACTATCAAGTCTTTTTAGGTCATTTGACTTGTCAAATGTTTTTATTGAACCAACTCGAGTGACAGCTTCTTCTGCGACTTGTATAGATAATATTTTTTGTAATTGTGATTACTTACATAAACAAATTGTAAATAAGTTGCCATCTGATCACAGTGGACAAACAATAATATTTTGCTCCTACATGCCTTTACAAAAAATTCAAATAAGGTTTAGGCCAATTACATGTAAAAATTTTGACAAATTAAATAATTCTTTGGCAAGTAAATTATGTGTTCAGAATTTTAATAATATATGTGACCCAAATGAGTTCTACGCCGAGTTCTTTTCACTATTAAATGAGCAATTTATTGACACTTTTCCCCTAAAGACTAAAACTATTTACACAAAGTTCTTATTTAGTGATTGGGCGACTCCAGGTATTCGTAAAAGCAGGGAAAAACTTTTTGAACTGTATGGCCTAAAGCAACATATGAATAATACAAGCTTTCATCAGCATGTTGTAAAATATTCAAAAACTTTTAAAAGTGTGTGCAAAATGGCTAAAGCTCTTTACATTAGCAATAAAATAAAATCAGCTGATGATAAAATAAAAACTACCTGGCAAATAATAAATAATGAAACCGGTAGGAAAAAACAGCGCAATACTGAATTTAACTTAGAGACTGCACATGGCCCTATCCACTCAGATGTAGAAATAGCTCACGAATTTGAAAACTTTTTTGCTAATATTCCCCTTAAAACTACGGAAACTTTAAATCCTCACCCGCGCTTTCTGCTGCCTTACTTAGAAAAAATGTAAAGTCATGCCCTTTGGAGTTGAGGTTTCAGCATACAAACCCCCAGGCTGTTATAAAAGCCTTTAAAGATCTTAAAATTAAATCAACAGAAGATCTGTGGGGAATGTCTGTAAAAGTCTGTAGATGTATCATCGAAACCATTGCGCCTTATTTAGCTTTCATATTTAACACTAGTGTAGACCAAGGAGTCTTTCCGGATCTCATGAAACACAGTAAAGTAGTTCCTTTGTTCAAATCCGGTGATAGTAAGGAACCCAACAATTATAGGCCTGTGTCAATTCTGCCAGTTCTCAGCAAGGTGTTTGAAAAGTTGATGCTCAATCAAATGTTACGTCACTTTAATAAAAAATTCATCTTTCATGAACAACAGTACGGTTTCACCAAAGGGCGTTGTACCACTGACGCCGGTGTCACCCTAATAAAGAACATTTTTAACGCCTGGGAAGAAGCACAAGATGCCATTGGAATCTTTTGCAACCTCTCGAAGGCGTTCGATTGCGTAGACCATGAAACACTTCTGCTGAAACTAGAGCACTATGGGATTAGGAATACAGCTCTTGATTTACTAAGATCATACCTAAAAGATAGAAAAGTTAAAGTTCAAGTAAACGGCGTAAACACATTGGGGTCTGAAATGGCAATGGGCGTTCCTCAGGGTTCGATATTGGGTCCATTCCTCTTTTTAGTTTATATTAATGATTTACCCCAATTACTTCAAAATCAACCGAAGATGGTGTTATTTGCAGATGACACATCGTTGATCTTTAAAATACGTCACAAAATCTTGACGACGTTAACAGATCTATTCTTCAAGTCCAAGATTGGTTTACGGTAAATAATTTGGTACTTACAAAAAAAAAAAAAAACTAAATGCATTAGATTTAAATTACCTAATGTTAGAAGTAGCGAATGTGACATCATATTGAATGGAGACAAAAACTAGAATTTATTAATCAAACGGTTTTCCTAGGAATCACGCTAGACGAGAAATTACAATGGGGACCTCATATAACATCTCTTATATCTCGGGGTGGCTAAGCTCGGCCGCTTATGCTGTTAGAAAGATAAGACAGTTAACAGATGTAGAAACCGCGCGTTTGGTTTATTTTAGCTACTTCCACAGTATTATGTCGTATGGCATTTTACTGTGGGGTCGGGCTGCTGACATTGAATCCATCTTTATTTTACAAAAGAGAGCTGTCAGAGCCATTTATAATCTACATCGTCGCGAATCTCTCAGGGAACTATTTAAAAAGATTAATATTATGACGGTACCTTGCCAATTCATATATGAAAATATTATGTATGTAAGAAAAAATCTTCATATTTTTCATAAAATAAGTGATAGACATCATTTTAATACTAGAAATAAAGATAAAATAGATCAGCCATTTTTCAGATTATCTAAAGTACATACATCTTTTATGGGGTACTGTGTTAAATGTTACAATAAAATACCTTGTGATATATTACAATTAAATGAAAGAAAATTTTAAACTCATATTAAAAGTACACTCTGTAAACAAGCATATTACAAATTAGAGGATTATATACAAGATAAGAATGCTTGGAAACATGCTGGTCCTGCTCCGTAGGACAATTTAGAGTCTAGACAAAATCAAACTGGTTGCTTATTTAATTATATAATATGTTATTTTTTATAACTCTGATTTTACATTCTGTGATTTCTTGAACTCACACACTGACTTATTAGTATTACTTGTTAAAATGTTAGGAATATCGTATAATTTTGCAATGTTTGTTAATATGTGAGCACCATGTATATAACACATAATTAATTTATCTGTAATTGCTTTATTTATTTTTTTCATTCTTTTTTACCTATCGCGGTATAGTAATCTTATTCTAGATGCATCGTCTTCACATATAATTATATAATTAATGTATACAAAATATTGTAAAAACATTTTAAAAGAGTAACGGTGGAGTTTCTTGCCCATTCTTCTCCATACGAAAACTACCTTTTGGAAGGGGCGACTAGAATCAATTAAATTTTTTGTAAATTTGACGTTCTTAAGTGCCTTTTATGTGCCTAATTGAAATAAATTGTTTGACTTTGACTTTGACTTTCCGCTTTCCTAATTTATTATTCCAGTTCTTATAACTGCTCCCTTATTATGCAACTAGCTTCTGCCCGCGACTTCGTTCACGTGGAAATCGTAAGACACCATAATGTACTACAATAACAGCCACATTTTTATAAAACTTTCCTGTATACTACGCGTGTACATTTCTAGTTTTGTTCTTAACAGCCGCAATATACAGAGAGCCAGGACTGGTAACGAGGGAGCAAGCGACGTACAGTTGTCCGTGTGAGAAGCAGCTTGACCTGAGCTTGACGCCCACTGCCTTTAATGTCTGCGCCTGTGACTTGTTGATAATCATTGCAAAGCATACGCTCACAGGGAACTGCACGCGTTTAAAAACTGTCTTACCAACGCACAATCTGTTAGAATTATTGCCTCGATGACGTTTCTCTGCAAAGACACGACTTTGAGCCGGGTTCCGTTACACGGCTTCGGCGGAGTAACGTTCCAAAAGAGCATAATTGGGCCACCAACCTTCGGCTGGATGATGTGCCGTGTAAGTCCACTTGCCGTTAGCGAATTCAGAAATTCTACGGGGTAATGTGTGGCATTATCTTGCTCTACAACAGTTTTAACCGATGGAGGTGTATATCAGTTCGCTTGCTTCATTTTGCAAGAGAATACTGTGGTTGATAATAATGTAGCGTGATGTTATTCATTTATAAAAGTTAAATCGGTAACGATCTGCAATATCGTAACCTCGTTAGGCAATAACTCTTAGAATACTCCAACATAAAAAATATTTCAAAAGCATACAAAAAAAAAAAAAAAACCATGAAATATACAGAAAAGAAAAGTACCACAAAACGACTGCCATAATTTCTACATTTGATGGTTAAAACGTGAACCGCCTCATAAGTAGATAATCCAATCACTTATTTTAATCAAACAAAGTATTTTGCAGGCTGACTGCATACCCAATTGATTTTCATCCTAATATTTGCATGAACATAAAAAAAAAACATTATTTCCTAAAAATATTTCTTTGGTCTAAGGCGACTCTTAGACTATTGAAATATTTGGCTACGAAGCCAAAAGAGTACAGATATGAACATGTACGCACAGTAGTATGAAATATGTGCTTGCATTATTAAAATGCTATGCGTGACGACCTTTTCCAACAAGACTTAGATCTTTTATTGCACTTCCTTTTACATAGATACATAAAAATACAAACGGGGATGATAAAAAAATGGTGTACAAAAGTTTTTTTTAATATGGACACCTTTTTGAAGTAAAGTGTCTGATTGGTTAAACATCAACATCAAGTTTTATAGGGAGCCTTTTATATTCCTGTCTGCTGTTGGACTTAAGTTATAATCAGCCTGGCCTGCTGCGACACAGGCCTCCTCTTCCTGTGAGAGGGAGTGGGCCATAATCCACCACGCGGGCCCAGTGCGGTTTGGGGATGTCACATAACTTCGAATTTTTGGTTCTAGGACATGCCTGTTTCTTCACGATGCTTTCCTTCACCGTTTTGAGTTCAGGTTTGAACCCAGGACCTAAAACTCGTAAATCGCGGCCGTTAACACTGGGCCACCACTGTTGGCAAAGGAAAACACGATCAAATTACGAAAACTCTTTTGCGGTGAACCCGTCCACTAAATTGAATATCAAATTATTTCACAGCGAGAAAAAGGCCTCTATAGTCATACAGCGAAGGAACACAACCCTAAAATCATAAAATTATGAACTAAAAGGACTATCAAGTCGAGAATCTATGACCACAAAGGACATAACACATCCAGCTTTAGTTCTCCGTTTACTTGGCAGTAACATCGGTTAGGCAATAAGGATGTAAGCCTGTTTTATGCAAGGACATACGTTATGGTATGGTCAAGGTCTCCAGAGGTCTGTACGCGTAGAGTTAAGAACAGATAAATGTATCTGTTCTGTGGTGGGGCCTTTGTGTTATTTTAGAGATATGATTTTTACAGATTTGAAAAATGTTGAATTTACTGAAGATTTAAGTTGAATACAATGAGTAGTTTAAAGTTTATGTCTCGACACTCATGGCACTGTCAATAAAATAAATATTAATGCCCGTTTTCTGATTTTTACTAAAAACTAGCTGACCGGACAGACGTCCTGTTTCCTACTACTCGATCGTAGCGTCAACGGGATCCAATTGTGAATCTACGAGTAAATCATCCAGTGGATCCCCGGTCCACTCAAACACACACAAAAAAAAACATCAAAATCGTCTACCCTTTTAGGAGGAGTTCGAGTGATATACAGGCGTACAGAATAATAATCCTACGTATATATTATTATAAATGAGAAAGTTTGTATGTTTGTTTCGAAAGCTAGTACATACCTATATTGTAAAGATAATGTAAGTACAAAAAATATCTCACCTTTGTCTTACTAAGTTATGACTTTGCATTATATTTTCTCTGAAGCGTGAGTATAAGTAGAGAGCATATATTTCAATTTACAGAGATACATTATGATAAAGATAAATCAAAGTTGGCTTAATTTTATTAAAAACTAGCTGCGCCTCGCGGTTTCACCCGCATATGTCTCGATCCTGTGATAATATCGGGATAAACGATATCCTATGTCCTTCTCCAGGTCATGGTCTACCCATGTGCCAAATTTCATCCAAATCCATTTGGCCGTTTTAGCGTAAAAGCGTAACAAACAAACAAACTCACTTTCGCACTCAATTATAATATTAGTTAGGATTCAAAACAATGCCTTTTAACTTTAAGCTTGCCATCAATATCAGAAGCTCTAAGCTATAATAAAACAAACTTATCTACCATCCTTCAATACTATCTCGTACATTATGCATGGAAATCGTCATTTTCGCTGCATGGAGTTTATGTAAAAACCAAGACGCGGCACACATGCTAAATAAGCTTGATATACTCGTAAGTAGAGTCGTGTTCCTCTGTTTGCTTGAAAAACTGCGATTGATTCGCCGTGTGTAGGTACGGAAATTTGTTGATAGACACGGCGGCACTACGGCACGGCGCCGTCGCCTTGTATCATGTGACCGGTGGTTTGCTGGGTTATGTATGTACTAGGAGTTCTGCGAACAGTTAGACCTCTCAGGTACAAACTTTTTTGCAACAATTAATAAACCACTAAAGTTATTTAAAACGGGATAACTACCATGTTTTTTGTTTTTAAGAAGTTGCTAAATGTCCCGTTTTACATACAACTTTAGTAGTGAAAATAACCATGTCAGTTTAAAATCCTATCCTATCCAACTTTAAAAAAACCCAACTACGGCTGTAGGTTACTAAAAAGCATATGGTGGCAGTACGATAATTAAACAGAATTAAACTAACCTACAACTAACCCACTCTATTTGTTAAACACGTGACTTTACTTTTGAAGCTACTTTACACCTAACAAAACTCAGTCTAGTGAATTTATTGTAAAACGTTTTAGAGATTTCTGGAAATAAATTTCAGAATTCTCTAGTTTTGTGATGAAAAGGTGGTCCCAGTTGCTCAGGTGGTGTACCTAGTAGTTAAAGGGTCGATTTCACTGGTAGAAACCTAAAAGTGAGCAATTTACTGCATTTTACGGAGCTATTCTGCTAATCACGCCGAAGGTCCTCATCATATTTTCACCAAATTTTTATGAGACTAATTTAAATCAAATCAAATCAAATCAAATCATTTATTAATTTGTTATTTAGTTATTTTAGTTATTATATATTTAAAGTTACTATCTTTTAAATTAAAAGACAATCATCGAAATCGGATCTCATAATGCGGAGATATCCAGTAGCCCCCTTTTTGGAGGAAGTGCCCCTCGAATTAACATCCTGACAACAAAAAAAATACTATAAAGTCGTAAAATCTGTATACCAAGTTTCGTCCAGCTCGGTTGCAAAATACGATCTGTAGGGGACTACCAACAAACTGACACACGAAACCAATTTTTCCCAGACTTGAAGCAGAGACGCTTGTCTCGCTTCGCTCGCTCGGTCAACAAGCAGACACGATTATCCTGCGGTGCGGCTAGCGTGCCGTATCGTAAAGAAACCATGTCGTGTACAACGGGTCTTATTCTTCTAAACTCCGGAATGAATTTTGATGCGGTTTTCATCATCATTTAGAGCATATATATATCTGCCTAGCCTTTTCCCAACTATGCTGGGGTCGGCTGCCAGTCTAACCGTATGCAGCTAAATACCAGTATTTTACATGGAGCGACTGCCTATTTGATCTCCATAACCCAGTAACCGGGTAATACGATACCCCTTGGTAAGACTGGTTGTCAGATTTCGGGCTTCTGACGACCCGTAACGACTGACAAAGATCCACGAACGACAGCTGGGACCAAACGGCTTAACGTGCTTTCCAAGGCACGGAGGAGTCTCGGTATGTAAAGATAGTCACCCATCCACGGACCAACCCCGGCAAGCGTAGATTAACCTGATGGACTCGTGCGGCTGTTATTTTAGCCACGAGCATAATTTAGAGCATGTATTCCGAAAACTGCGGACGTATTATGTGTATAAATATAAAATGAATATTTTACATGTTTTCACTTAATATCTTGATATCAGTAGATTACACCCGCGCAAAGCAAGGGCGGATCGCTAGTTCTAAATTAACTTGACTTCGAAATATTGTTCATAAATATTTTGTATTTTTATTGTAAGCAAGATAGAGCTATTTGAGCGATTGTCTGAATAAAATGCTAGCGAATGGACGGGTTGTTGAACCATGTTTTATTTTATTAAGATATTTGGGATTTTATTTTATTTCGTTGTCATTTCTTTATTTTATTTATATTAACATAAACAGGCCATTGGATTAATAAGACAACATTTCATTCGCCCATCTCACATAATACCTACTTACATGGTTTTATGTATCATGTACTTACAAAGCACTCACCTTATTCATAATTTGAGTACCGTATCCAATTAATGTTAAGACAATGAGCAGAGGCCAAAATGCCGGCGGACCCTAGGACCTTTTTAATCCATAAAGGGGTTAAAAATGAGACTGTTTTTTTTGCAAAACAAACAAATCGTTATCTCCATTATTATGTTTATTAATTTTTCACACACCAAACCTAGCCATAATAGCCTTTAGCAATCCTTTTAAAATTAAGAAAACGATTTTCATTCATATTTTTCTTGGCATCGACTTAATTACTGACTTTCACCATTGTGTTAATGACTTTTCTGGAGCAATTCACTTGGAAAAGTCCTTTGTCTTAGTTTTAATTATGAAAAAAAAATACGAATTGAGTAGACGTTTTTAGGAGAGTGCGATTTTATGTTTCATAAACTTGATATAATACCTAGTACAATACTGCCGCGGCCTGCAAATAGGGCATTGATGGACAATCGTGAAATACGTGAGTCCATCAATGCCTCGTTGTGGCCAAGACTTGTATAGTACTTTTCTCAAATAATGCGCGGAAATTAAAACTAAGTAAATTAATCATAAATTTCAGAATCAATGACAAACAACGTAATTTTTTTAAATTCTTCTTTTAAATAACACTACAGATATGAGTTTTCATAGTAATTTATTCGGCCGCTACACTCGACAGATATGGATTTTCATACAAACATTGCCGGCCGGGCGCTCGTATATTCGACCAGTACTGCATTTTCGCTTTATCTCGAATAAGGTTGTCAAAACAATGCTCGAATTTCCAAGCATGTTTGAGAAAAGTAGTTTTCTTGGTCGTAACTAACGTAATTTCATAACGCGAGAGGAGCTCGTGGCTAAGTAATAACAACCGCACGGGTCGATCCACCAGGATAAGCTACGCTTGCCGGGGTTGGTCCGTGGATGGATGATTTTTGCATACCGAAACTACTCCGTGCCTCGGAAAGCACGTTAAGTCGTTAATCCCGACTGTCATTCGTGGATCTTTGACACTCGTTACGGGTCGTCAGAAACTCGAAAGTCCGACAACCAGTCTTACCAAGGGCTATCGTATTACCCAGTTACTGGATTGTGGAAGTAAGACTGGCAGTCTCTCGATTTAAAATAATGGTATTCAGCTGCATCCAGTTGGACTGGAAGCTGACCCGAACATAGTTAAGAAAAGGCTAGGCAGATTGATATTTGTCATAACGCGAATCCAAACAATGCAATAAACATACTCTATGTTTATAGCATTGTATGAATTCACGTGTTTTAAGTATACGTAACGTTTGCGTTCTAAGTTTTACATCCCTAGCTTTGCTTGTTTTCAAATTATGATAATAAGTCACGAAAACCATGTGAAACGGCACCGTTCCGTTTTTAAAGGAGAATGCTAAAAAAATACCCTCAGTGAACAGGTACAGGATGTAGCTCAGAATTTTAGTGAATGATTTTACTAAATATCAAAAAATTCTGAGCTACTCGTACATCCATACTTATTATTTATTATTTATTTATTAAAACTTTATGCACAAGTAAAAATAAAATACCGTACAAAGGCGGACTTAATGCCTGAGGCATTTTCTACCAGTCAACCTTAGGGTGGTGCAGAAACAAAACATGGCAGGTGCAACAAAAGGGATTGGTAACACGAAATTAACTATAAAATACAAGCATAAATACATACATATATACATACATATACATAGTATAAACAGAAAAACTTTGTCAGGAGAAATAACGATCGGTAGAGGAGAAATAACGATCAGTAGAGGAGAAAACGAATCCAGCAAATCACCGCTGGGATGTTTCAGCCAACTTCTTGCGTATATGCTCACGTACCTTCACTTTAAAAGACAACCGACTGGTTGCCGTCCTGATATTGAGAGGTAGCGCATTCCAAAGAAAGACCGCCTGGACAAAGAAAGAAGAGTGAATGTAACCAGAGCGGTGAGAAGGACATCGTAGAAGACGATTGTTGGTGGAACGAAGATTTTTGCTATTGGCAGAGCATATGTATTAAATATGGGAAGTCAGGTAAGAAGGAGAGGTGGGTTTGTCGAGAATAGAGAACAACATAGACAGAGCCCTCACCTCTCTGCGCTGTCGAATGGGTAACCACTTTAAAAGCAATCGGTGCGCGGATACATGGTCATACTTACGAAGATTGAAAACGAATTGAATGCAATTATTGAGAAGCCGGTCAAGTTTATTGAAGAGATCTGCATTCAGGTCATAGTAACACACATCACCATAGTCAATTATGGGAAATATTAGGGACTGTACTAGCATTGCCTTTATGTGTGATGGGAGAAGATTTTTTAACCGATAGAGCGACCGCAACGTTCCGGTAACTTTTTGACTGACGGTTGTTACCTGCCTTCTACTACTTATCTGTTCGGTCTGCGTTTTTTTTTCATACTTGATGAGCATTCTCCTTTAATAATCATTTTCATTTCAATAATAATAAAAAATATATAATTCGAGGCTTTTAACACCCAAAAATAGTCATTTAGCTAAACCTAACAGATTTTCCACCCGCAGTAGCCTACCTAAAATTAGCGGCGTTTTATCATTGTAATTTATGATAAGTTCAAGTCATAAATCTTATGGAAACATTCAACTTAGTCTCTTCAGCGCTGAATATTTTCAAATTAATTTAAATTTCATTAAAAAGGGAAAAATACTTTCATGAATCATTTATAATTTCTTTGGTAACGAAAAAACATTCTCCTGTACCTTTTGTCACTCGCTTTAACATGACTAAGGCTGCCTGTCCACTGGAGCGGAGAGGAGGGGAGCGGAGTAGCGGTGTGCCAATATTAACCAATGGAATTGCATAAAACCTCCGCTCCGCTTCAGTGGACAGGGATTTGCGAACTAGTTTAAAAAATCATACAAAACCGGGAAACGGAGCGGGGAAACGGAGCGGAAAAGCGGAGAGGGGAAACGGAGCGGGGAAACAGAGAGGAGAAGCGGAGAGGGGAAGCGGAGCGGGGAAATGGAGCGGAGAAGTGGAGCGGAGAACCAGAGCGGGGAAGCGGAGAGGCGATGCGGAAAAATACGTGAACTCGGTCTAGCTCCGCACAGTCCACAACACCGCTCCGCTACCTCGCTCCGCACAGTCCGTAAATCCGCTCCGCTACCTCGCTCCGCATCAATGGACAGACACTGTCCGCAACTCCGCTCCACTCCGCTGCCATTCTCAACTCCGTTGCCTCGCTCCGCTTCAATAGACAGGCAGCCTAATGCCCCGTTCTAATAAACCATCACTATCACTTCTAAGTTTTTGTTCTAATATTTGTACTATGTGAGTTATTTATAAACCGCCAAAGGACTTAAGATAAAAATGTAATTATAATACATACACTGGAGATACTTTTTCTTCTTTTAAACTACTTTTAATAGCCAACTTAACTATTAACTGCGCCCCGCAGTTTCTACCGTATAAGTCAGTCAAAATACGTCTCGATCCCGTGGGAATACAGGAATAAAAATAATCTTATATTCAAACCCAGATCATAGGCTACCCTTGTGCCAATTCTTAATTTCATCCAAATAAAAATGAAACAAACAAACACACAAAAAGTCAAATCTTTTCTCTTTATCATAATATTAGTTTAGAAAAACATAACATATCATCACGCCTGTGTTTCTCAAAATGAAAGGCAGAGGTGTACATAGGTACACCTCTGCCTTTCATTTTGGGAAACACATATATATACATAGACTTAACTGGCGTGCCATAGGGCACGCCAGTTATGTTTAAGTCTATGTATATAGGGGTAACTAACAAACTATTTATAATATAAAAAAGTAACAAAATAATATCCCAACTTAACTAAAACTATTGACAAACTAAAATATGTCGTCGAAAAACCGCATTGTTGTCGACTGGTAATGTACCCAAGATTTATAAATTTTAAGTGCTGCATATTTTTTGTTTTGTTATTCGCTGGATAAATAAAGAGTGGGGTCGACTCTTTACTCTGACTTTTGGCATATTGCAAAAAAAAATGTATTTAGATAATGAATTAGACAGATACGACAATCCTTCAAGGAATTTCATATTATATTTATTATCTGAATAATTTGCGTTACGTCACTGCACGTGGAATATCTTAGACAAGGTTACAAGAAAACCCACGTTAATAATAAATTCTAAGCTCGTCCACGCCGAGAGCAGTACCTACAAACCAACAGCCAAGTTACCATAGTTTTGTATGAAGACTTCTTTTGTCTACGTCCATTTTACCAACTAAACGTTCTGAGGGATAAGATAACGTAAGATCTAGTGGACTTTTGAGTTGAGCTGTAACGTTTTATAGCGATGCAAAATGCGATGATATTATTTATTTTAGGGTAGTAATAAAAGCTCCGAAAAAAAATAATAAAACATGCCATACTCAAAATATGAAATTTACTGCTTTAAATATAAATTTATTTGTGAATGCAAATAAAAAAACGAACGAATAAAATACTGAAAATTCCGAAAAACCAATAGTTACAACATTTGCTTACGTAATATTTTTCCACATTTTCATCCCAAAACCTGGATTCGAAAATGATGAAAAAACGATTGCGAGCAACTTGGAAGTAGCGCTCGCCGGCCGCTGCCACGGTACCGCAAGCTTCGCTCGCTCGGCTCACGCGCGGTTGGTCACATTTCTAACCTAACCTAACCTATGTATTTCACCCACTTTTTCACCTCTGCACCCGAACGCAACTACCGGTAGTTAGTTATTTTCATTAAAATGTAGAGTAAAAAAGTTATTCTTTATCCAATAGTAGAAATTAAGCTGGTTTCTATAGAACTTAAGAAACCGATTATTTTAGCAGAACATAATGTTTTCGGAAACTTAGTTTTTTTTCGGAAGTTTGGTATTTTCGGTAATTCATTTTAACACAGCTTAGATAGTATTACAGTCAACCACAGATCGCTGGAAGTTAATTTGTTTTTTGGAAGCTTTATTATTTCCCTTTATATATACCGAAGTGTTTTTTGTTCTCTTTTATGAAACTAATGAATCTTGTAACGTATAAAATTAAGTATATTATTAATTTACTTAATACCCAGTCTACACTACCTACTTACCTTTATAGGCTTAAGGTTTACAGCAATTTTACAGTTTACACTTAAACGCTTGCTGACTTTTTTCCTCATTCACTTAACTTTGCAAAGTAAACCAAAACAATGCCACAAGTAACAGGAAGTTTAAATCGAATAAAATCCTCATCAACACAACGCGCTAAGTTAACAGGATTGCGGAGTTGAAAGCTTTCCTTCTAAAGAAATTATCACTTAAGACAAAGACGTGATTTTCACACCTACGAATAAACAACAATTAATTATGGGGGAAGTCCATCATTTACTACTTTTGGTTGCGAGAATTTTTATGTTTTTGATGAATTGCATTGTTTTTTTTTTTTTTTTTTTGTGTTATAATTATTTTTCGATTAAATAATTGATTTTAATGTTTCTAGTACGGTTTAAAATTAAAATAAGTAGCACTAACTGCATTTTTTACCTAAAAAAAAACCTATAAAAATGTTTCCATTTCAACAATAATTGAAAAATAATGAATGAATATTTTATTGCCGAATCGCCTACACGAATTCACTGGAAATCATGTGATATCACGTTGTGTAACATGTCATAATAAAATTACTGTGATCACCAATGTATCTAATGGTCTTTTAATATTTTAACCTACATAAAACTCCGACAAAACATTTGACCCCTCATATTTCATTCATAAATCCTAAACGAACCACAGACTACATAAAATGCTTTGGCTGGATGAAGGGTCAAAAGCAAGTGAAAATATTTTTAACAGAACGCTTGCCGTGTGTGCATTTTATTTATTTCGTAATGTAACCTTTATTACATCGTTAAAAAGCGAGTCATTCTCTGTTTAACGTCCCCTAAAGTTTTTATTTCAGCTCGAGTGTCTGATCAAAAATGTCTGACATGAAATGGTGAGAAAATAAATCTAGAGTGATATTGTGTCGAGTTCTAAGTACGAATAACTTTCGGAATTGCTTTTATTTACGGGGGAAAGAAATTGGAGGAGTATTATGAGAGAATGTGTCGTCATGCGGTGACACGTGTTGAAATAAGTTTTTTTAGACTGGCAATTTTTACTGCTCTTTGAAGTATTAAACCTTCTAGATTTCTCTGGAAATTTTTCAGAACTTGCTTTGTTTAAAAGTTGTGTTATGATGGTATTTTTACCCGACTGCCAAGGAAGGCTTATGTTTTTCGCGCGTATCTTGTAAATGTCTTTATTACCTCGTATCTTCCAAACGGCTGGATTGATTTTAACAGTTAGGTATCATTATATTCGTCTTAAAAACCCAAGTGTCTTTAGAGCGGTGTTTGCAAAAAAAAACAAATGGCGGATAATAAGTTTATAAAAAAAAACAAACCTATCGAGTAGGGCATCAAAATAAAGGAAATTAAAAGGGGATGACAAAAATATAATATTAGTTATATGTTTAAATTTAATTAGGAATTTATTTCTATACTTAACCAATATCCCAACCGCCGCTGGCCATTGGCCGTTGGCCGTTGGCCACTGTGCCAAGACTTTGTAGGCAATATAACATGTTAGCAAAAACTTCGAACTTAGACATCTGCGAGTCTCTGTCCAAATATAATAAATGTTTATTAGATTTAATTTGATTTGATTTAATTTAATTTAAGTAGCTCTAAATGTTATATTTTCTTAATTTTTTAATGATTGTTTATAAATTTAATTTATTTTTTACTTTCCTTCCATTTTTCATGTGTTAACTTTGTTAGCTTAGTTTTTAATTATTGTTCATACTGTGGCCTCCTATAATTGAAGGAGTACACTTACTCAATACCCGATATTGCCCTTTAATTATGAGTCATGTATTGTGTACATCTTTTGTTGGAGATCCTAAATAAATAAATAAAATAAAATAAATATTAATATATTATATTATTATTATAATATTTTTTATTTCCTTTATTTAACTATATACTCGTACATATAAATTATATTTTAAAATATTAGAATAAAAACATTTAAAAATATAAAAAATAGTAGCCCACCGGTATCGGGAACAGGGTCCAAGCTACGTCAGGGAACCTCCTAACAATGCGAGCCGTGTCCAGAAGTACTGCTTTCTAGATCAAGCCCTTGA
The DNA here is from genome assembly GCA_916701695.1 of Agrochola macilenta. NCBI lineage: Eukaryota > Metazoa > Arthropoda > Insecta > Lepidoptera > Noctuidae > Agrochola > Agrochola macilenta. The sequence continues at coordinate 4,719,289 of OU753559.1, read as the reverse complement.
TCCAGCTGCCTAACCAGAGCCTCCTCAGGTGTTATTATATATATTATTCAATTATTATTATTAAAATTGGTTATAAAAGTTTTTGAATGCGTAAAAATGGGCCGTGTCGGACTAGTTTTTTGAGTGTATCGGGACACTAAAAAGTCTAAAATAAAATAAATAATTAGAGAAATCAAAAACTCTTTTCAGTTATGTGATTTTGCAGTCGGGTTTTTGTTTTTTTTTATTATTTTAATTTTTGATTTATTTATGCTGACTGCAAGTTACAATAAGTTTAAAAAACTAATTTAAAAAAAAAAAGTGACACTGACCACTACTGACTCTGGAATCATTTCGTTCTGAAGCAGCAATTATAGTAGATAATTTGTTGCCGCCAAAAATGTTATAAAATATAAATAACATAACATCACGCTTTGTTTCCCCAAAGGGTTGGACAGTGTGCCTGTAGTACGTATAACCACATTTCGCCAGTTATGTTTTTAAGTCCCATTTAATAGGACAATCTCCGGGCTGCTACTGTGAAATTCCTGTTGGAAAAACCCAATAATACTTTGTCCGACCTGGGCATCGAACCCAGGACGTCATGCTCAGCAGTAGCGACCACTAGACCAACAAGGCAGTCATATAAATACTACAACTACGACAGATAAATAAATACAATACTAATATTTATTTTACAATGCTTTTGCTCGAAAAGAGCCTTTTCCAAGCAGTAAATTAGTGCGGAAAGTGTCCCTTTTTTTTCACTAGTGCTTTTTACTTTTCTGTTTTTTTTTTAAATTTTTGTGGCCGTCGTCAGCCCGTTGCAAAGAGTTTTTATTATTTGAGAAAAGTTTTACAAATCAGATGATGATGATAACGATGACGATGGCTAAGGCGATGGCGAAGGCGATGACGATGGCGATGACGATATCGATGTCGAAGTCATGAATGTTGTTTTTATCATTTATACGTCGTAATAAGTAGATGGACTATCGTAAGGCTCGCTCGTTTTTTTTTAATATCCTCGCACAATGCATAGTAAAACGTTGTATGATACACGTGCGTAAGATGATTTCCGACTCGTGTCGACTTAAAATGCCACTCATTGGAAATCACCTACCTTCCGCACTTATAGCATAAATAACTATTCTCGCAGCCAATGGTCAAAAGTAGAGTACAAAAATCGTGAAAAAAAAATTTTCTCGGTCCTTGTATCCCTCGCTCCGCTCAGGATTCAAATCTAGAATCCTTAGCTGCTCTTGGATCTAACTTAGTCCCTGGAATTAAATTCCTTTTTTTTTTCACTTGTTGTATAATCTACTATTCATTTATTCTCAGTAGATATGTTTTCCGTTGACTGCACATTTGTAACTTTGTCAAGACGTTTTGGCTACTTCTAGAGGACAAAGTCTTATTTACAATAATGAAAGTCAAAATCGCTTAAGAAAAAAGTGCTTTGAACATGGGTAAAGTTGTAACAAAATATATTGAAATGGCTGGGATGAATATTTTTTTTAAATATTATCCTTCAGAGGTCATTGATGTTTTTGTCTTGCACGTATATTATTTATGATGCTATGATGCTCGGTTTTTGGGTGAAATTAGTAATTATGCAAGTGTTTCCTGGATAAATAATTTGTGGAAAACTTGAATGTAGTTTTTTTTCAACAACTGATAGTATGAATGCACTTACATATTACGATAAGTAAAAACGTTCTGCTTTCTGCACACAGAACTACAAAATAATAATACTGTTTGGTCAGCAAATTACTGACTAAAACCCACCCGTGTTCCTTCCGTTGCCTGTGTGCCGGGGTCGCGATATCCCTTTCCGACAAACTCGCAACCCCGGCAGACATTGGCCCTTGCGGACCCCGTCAGTAAGTAGGTCCTTAGATACGCTAATAACTTTCTTGCACATAAAAATATTAACACCAGATTTTCAAAGTTCAAATACATGTATGTAAAACCCTCGCAAGCTCAGCTTTGATTACATTTACATAATCTTCTTAACCCCTTGATAGATGGCGTTGTCTTCAAGTACATTATAAGCTACGGTCTAGGATGCATCGAGTGCTAACCATTTACATCTTAGAGTGACACTCAATTAAGTGTGTTGAGAATGAAAAATAGGCGCATCGTTCATGGTGGTATTACTAGTTGCTTGAATTATTGATGTGTAACATCTTTTCTCTTGCTTTCCAGCAATCTGTGGGAGTGATTTCGTGAAAAGGGACGGAAGTCTGTAACAGGAAGCCGGGGAAGCGCGCGCTATTTGATTTGACCAATGAGCGCGCGCGGTGCTAGAGTTGACCGTCATGTGGTACCAACCCATTTTCCGAGAGGTTGTGAACAGGATGATGATGATGATGATGAAGATGACGATGACGATGCGATGACGATGACCATGATGGTGATGGTGATGGTGATGGTCAAAGTCAAAGTCATTTATTTGCTTTAAATGCGGTAATCTTCTTCTTTTCGTGTGGTTAGCAACTAACCTGGTTTCAGAGTTTTAAAGTCGCCCATGGGCCTCTGACTTGGCTTCACATGCCGTCAAGAAATATCTCTCAGGCATGCCGGTTTCCTCACGATGTTTTCCTTCACCGTTTTTGAAGCAAGTGATAATTATACAATACGCACATAAATCCGAAAAGTCAGAGGTGCGTGCCTTGGGTTCGAACTCGAGACCTATGAATTGGCAGTTGACGGTCACACCACTAGGCTATCACTGCTATATAATGCGGTAATACAAAAGTGTTATTAAATAAGTATTCTTCTGCGACAACACATTTTGCCATATTTGAGCATGCAAATATGAATAGTAGGTAAAGCTTATTTAAATAAGCAATTATCTATACCTAAAGTTGAAAATATTTAGGTACTAAACATGAAATTATTTAAAGTAAATCAATCTTCAAATACACAACACAACTAATTTAAAAAAATAATTAATGATATATACAAAGCATTCCTATAATGATAGGACCAACAAGTTTTTTTTTAGAAATCCACCTATTGTATAATAAGTAATTTTAATTAAGTATGATCAGGTATAAAAGTTGGAAATGAATTATAAATAAGTGGCGCCATATATACGCAACTGCGTCGGAATAGTTCGATGGTGATGGTGATGGTGGTGATGAATATTGTTTATATCATCGTATTGTTTATATCGTCAGCCAAGATGTCAGATGTTACACATCATATAAATGCTACTACTGTAAGGCTTACATGTTTTTTTTTTTTGCATATTTAAATTGTCTTTTATGAACATTAATTTCTTATTTCATGACCCTACAGTTTATATACTACAAGGATTATAATAATATAAAAAAAATGAGTCTCATAGTTTCAAGAATCGTATTTGTACAAATAATTTCAGCACAACTATATAGGCAGGAAAAGACTTAGGAACAAATAATTTAACCGCAATAAAAAACATAATTTAACTCCATATAACAAGATTTGTTAACATTATTTCAATATCCATTACTTCATATACCACAATCGATGGCATTCTGTCGGTTATTCTTTCTCATAATACGCGAATATCAAGAAACTCGAGCACGTTCCCATTTACCAAAAACGTTATAAGGTTCTGATGGATAAAGAATTTTTTTTTGAGGAGGCATTATCTTCTTCTTTCAGGAAAACCTTGAAGGAAAACATCGTGAGGAACCGGCCCGGCCGGCCTGAGAGGTGCTGGTAGCAAAAAATAAGTTTATAATAACAGATGTGGGCTGGCTGAGTCAGTGAAGAAAAGTGTTTCCTCTGAGGGTCAAACTCTAAGTAACTTTTTTTTAAACTTATTTCCCACACATTTAACAACAATACGTGCCCATATCGGGGTGTCATGGCAAGTCCCTGTCAGCCCTGTCATGCTGCCACGTTGTGACAGCCACCACAGAGGTCTGCTAGGAAGGAGGAGTTCGTACACCGCTATACAGTTTTAATTTTAATTCAGAGTTACATTTTAAGCTCAAAAAAATCAGAACATCTCAGAATATAAATGTAAAATCTACACGGCGTCGGTGCGGCGGCGATGCGGCGCATGGTCGATACTCATAGATATGCGGTCCGGCGCCGGAAGCCTTAAAGATAGTTTGCGACACCCCTTCATTCTGAATTGATCGATCTAAGAATCTCAACTCCCTATTACCTCATCCACCGCTTCTAGCCTCTTAAACTCAGCTTATAATAACAGCGGTGTATGCCATATAATACACAACAATGTTACTCTTATATGATGTGTGTTCGCTACGCGCTATCAGTAGGTATCTTGTTAGAAGCCGTTACAACTGAAATACTGTTATGAACATGACATTCTTATCTAGCATTACGAGCGGGGTTGAGTTTAAAAATGCTGGGATTTTTATGCTGATATTTGATGTCAAATGAAATAGATAAGAGGTTATTCATCTGTGGCGACATCTACAACGCCACATGCGAATTAGGTAAGCATCACTCTATCGTCACGCAAAATCCTACATCGTGCAAGCAGGGTTTGCGCGACGAGTATATATACAACGTCCCGACATCAGTCACCCACCAGACACAACACCCGTCTGGTCGGAGGATCCTCCCTTTTCTATAGAGGATGAGTTAACTTTATACCCTGTTCCTCATACCTCTATACATCTATTCATTTCGGGGGAGGAGTAGGGCATCATTTGAAGGACTGCCGGTCCATCCATTCATTCCATTTGATCCTAGAATTGACAGCTCACTGAAATATTTATTTGTCTTATCTAAGTATGTATGTACTGTACAAGTACATTATTTAATAAAAGGGTATGAGCTCATCAGGCATCCAAAAATTCGTCCGCATCGCTGTCAATGGCAAAAATGCCCAAAAGGCTGGCACATTTTTGATGCCGAATGAGCTCTTACCCTTTTTTATTCTCTCTTTACCTTATTTTTATTATACGTATACTAGTTCATACTATGTGTGGGACAACGCATTCAGCGAGCGTATATCCGACCTGCACAACAGGCGGAACACTGGCTGGTGAGAGTCTATGATGACTACCACAAAAAGTATGTCAAACTGACATGTCAATTCGTTGTATAAAAATGATGAGAATTTAGTGTGTAAAATATATTGTATATTGATTCGCAAATTGTTATTTAATGAACACGTATATTAGGTACCCATATTTGGTGACCCCGACGTGATTATTACCGACCATTTACCTGCTCAAGTTCGCGCTGTGTTATCTGTTAACACAGAATCAACGCTCGACACTCTAGCAATGATGGCAGACAAGATGATGGAGCATACAGACAATACGATTGCGGAACTCAGCCAAAACACACCTTCTACAAGCAGCGGTAGTGGTCATAACCTGCATTATCAACTACTATCGAAACAAATAGAGAAGCTTACACTCGAAATTGCTGAACTACAGAAGCACAATTACAATAATTATCGCCAACCTCCTTACCGTCCAAACAATTTTCGCTCAAGATCTCGTTCTCGTTCAAGAACTGGGCTTGGGAAGAAGCCGGGAGATCGAAACTGGGAATGTTATTATCATTACCGATTCGGAGACAAAGCCAAGAAATGTGAATCTCCTTGTTCACGGAAGCCGGCGGAAAACTGAAGACCACATCGACTGTGGCGGACGTCGGTGTTGCGAATACAAATAACCGCCTATGCATAACTGACAGAACCACGAGAGAACGATTCCTAGTTGACACGGGAGCAGAGATATCAGTGCTAGCTACACGAAGTAAGCGAACACCGATATCAACGTCGTTCAAACTATTCGCCGCAAATAACACACCGATTAACACTTATGGAGAAAAAACACTACAATTGAACCTGGGACTTCGCCGCAATTACAAGTGGACATTCATTATGGCCGATGTGAAGATGTCGATCATCGGTGCTGATTTTCTCAAATATCACAGACTGCTTGTGGATCTACATAGCAAGAAACTCATAGACAGCGTGACTGAACTCTCAGTAAACGCTATGGCAATACGAACTGCTCAAGACACAACGCTCTACGTAGTTGAACCAAACCACCGGTACCACACACTATTGCACGAGTTTGCTGATGTACTCAAGCCTCTGACACTTACGAAGGAAATCAAGCATAATGTGAGACACCATATTGAAACTGTTGGACCTCCTCTCTTCGCAAGACCTCGACCGCTACCACCGCAAAAATACAAAGCAGCAAAGGCAGAATTTGAAGAAATGATGGCCAATGGAATTTGTCAACCATCAAAGAGTCCATGGGCCAGCCCGTTACATGTCGTGGGCAAGAAGGATGGTGGTCTGCGCGCCTGTGGGGATTATCGCCGTCTAAACTCAGTAACGCTTCCTGATCGTTACCCAATACCCAGAATTCAAGATTTTACTTACCAATTGAGTGGTATGACGATCTTCTCTAAAATAGACCTGAAAAAAGCATACTTCTGGATTCCAGTCGCAGAACAAGATATAGAAAAAACAACAATTACAACACCTTTTGGTTTATTCGAATTTCGTTGCATGCCATTTGGTCTTCGAAATGCACCACAGACATTTTAACGATTTATGCATGAAGTCTTGAGAGGCCTGGACTACTGCTGTTACTGTTTTGTCGACGATATTTTGATATACTCTGACACAGAAGGAAAGCATATCGATCACTTACGTCTTGTTCTGAAACGTTTGTCTGACTACGGAATCGGGATTAATATAGAGAAGTGCATTTTTGGTGAGAAAACACTCAATTTCTTAGGCTACGAAGTCACAAAAGACGGTATCAATCCCACAGCAGAGAAGATAGAAACAATACTTAATTACCCGAAACCAACAACCGTGCAAGACCTTCGACGCTTCCTGGGTATGGTTAATTTTTACCATGATTGCTTACCTAAGCAAGTTGAAATCCAAATAGCATTGAATAACCTCCTACATAATAAGAAGAAGAATGACAAGACGCCTATCATCTGGAACCAGGCAACTGAAGACGCTTTCTATAAATGCCGCCAAAGCATATCGGAGGCTGCTCAGTTGACACATCCAGTGCAAGGAGCCCCACTATGCATTATGACCGATGCTTCGTGTCTTAGTGTAGGCGCAGTCCTACAACAGAAAGTAAACAACATCTGGAAACCGCTTTCATTTTTCTCGAAGAAGCTCAGCTACACACAGGCGAGATACAGCGTATACGATCGCGAGCTATTAGCGATCTATATGGCTGTCAAGCATTTTAGAAGACTAATAGAAGGGAGCGATGTTGTGGTGTATACGGATCATAAGCCCCTCACCTACGCCATGACTATGTCTGGAAGCTCAAGCGATACACCTAAGCGAGAGAGACAACTTCATTTCATATCTCAATTTTGTAGCAAGATCGAGTACATCCATGGAAGAGATAATGTAGTTGCTGATGCATTATCGCGCATTAGTACCATTGATTGCCCCTCGGTTATCAATTTTAATGACGTGGCTGAGAAGCAAAAGATAAACGAAGAACTAAACCGCCTGTTAAAGCAAGACAACCTTCACTTCGTCAAAATATCGTTACCTGGATCACTAAAAGAAATCTACTGTGAAAACTCAACCAAATTTCCACGTCCGTACTTACCGCAACCATTTCGTGAGATTGCCTTCAAAGCATTACACGAATTGAGTCATCCTGGTATCCGCACGACAAGGAAGATGGTCAGTGAAAAGTACTTCTGGCCTGGAATGAACAAGGATGTTTCATCGTGGACACGATGCTGCACTTCATGTCAACGTGCTAAAATTCACCGTCATACTGTTACACCACTAGTACAGTTTCCCGAGTCGAGAAGGTTCGAACACATACATATGGACATCGTCGGACCTCTCACTCCATCAGAAGGATACCGATATCTAGTCACAATCATCGACCGATTTTCCAGATGGCCCGAAGCAGTACCAGTTAGCGACATAAATGCGGAAACAATTGCCCGAGTCATATACGACACATGGATTACTCGCTTCGGTTGTCCACTGCGTATTACTACAGACCAAGGACGGCAGTTCGAGTCTACATTATTTCAAAAATTAATGAACAAACTGGGTATATCGAGAATTCGCACGACTGCCTACCACCCTCAAGCGAATGGACTTGTAGAAAGATTGCATCGTACTCTGAAGACAGCAATAACAGCAAGAGGAAATAGTCAACAATGGGTACAAGAATTACCAACAGTATTAATGGGATTACGCACAGCCATTCATAGAGAAACAAACTACAGTCCCGCTACAATGATATACGGCACCTCATTACGATTACCGGCAGATATTTTCGCACCGATAAAGTCAAACACTGAAGACCCGTTATTCTTACGTCATTTAATGGAATCAATGGAATCGCTTAATGAGCATGTCACTGCAGATGCATCAATGCGACACCGCATGACCAACACCTACGTACCGAAACAACTATCTACATGCACGCATGTCTTTATGCGTGTAGATCGCGTGCGGAAGTCTCTTACACCGCCGTACGAAGGCCCGTATGAAATTATAGAGAAATACGACAAGTATTTCAAGATACGATTACCCAACCGAGAAGCAGTGGTGTCATTGGATCGATTGAAGCCTGCTCACGTATTACAAGTAGCCACAGATGAAAAGATGGAAGATGTCCCATACATTACTCGCTCCGGAAGGACAGTTAAACCTACAAGAAACGTACGGTTTTTTTGAAGGGGGATACTGTGGGACAACGCATTCAGCGAGCGTATATCCGACCTGCACAACAGGCGGAACACTGGCTGGTGAGAGTCTATGATGACTACCACAAAAAGTATGTCAAACTGACATGTCAATTCGTTGTATAAAAATGATGAGAATTTAGTGTGTAAAATATATTGTATATTGATTCGCAAATTGTTATTTAATGAACACGTATATTAGGTACCCATACTATGTATATATATTTAAGTGGAAGCTTGTATATTGTAATTAACATTACAACTGAGTAAATAAATAAAATTAGTATGTGATAAGTGCAAGATCCTTGGTTGAATTATAAAGTCTAGCAGTGACAGTTTAGCATTTAATAAACAAATTTTTATTATTTTTATTTCACGTGGCTCACCTTATGTTGCAAAATTATAAATTATATTATAATACGCGACTTAATTAATAGGTACTATCGAGATATTCCTGCTTTCTGCGCTCGTCAGCTATACCTAATACGGCTTACTTACAAAAAAAAAAGGTGCGATAAACAGATGTGGTCATCGTGTGCAAGGGATTTTATTTTCAAAGTGGCTAGATATGCAGGACCGCGATGGTACCATATAATATTTGTCTAAATTAAACAACTTCACATCAAAAGCAACCAAAATATTCACTCCATAGCAGTATTTAACTTGAACCGTGGAGTGAGTAAGCTCTATAATAAGCTTCTTCCACGAACTCGTATCTTTCCGTTTGATATTATCAAAACACGCTATACATTCTAAATTATAAGGCCATGCAATACTTAACCATGGTATTAGAATTTTGAATTCATAATGCGGAAATCTTATTACGAAGGAAATTGGACAGCTAATGGCAGTAAATGGTTTGATGTTATTTTCTGCTCAGTCGAAAAAGAATAGCTACTGTAGAAAACTAAATATCAGTGACTGCACAGCAAAGCCCAGCGGTTAAAACGTAGTTTACACAACTAACGAATGGTCGTGAGTTCCAACTCGCCGTTGGACTACTTGTTACATAATCCTATCATACTAAATCCTACTATCCGACTAATATTATAAATGTGAAAGTTTGTTTGTTTGGATGTTTGTTACTCAATCACGCAAAAATGGCTGAACATATTTGAATGAAGTTTGGCACACAGATAGTTTATAGCTTGGATTAACATATAGGATACTTTTTTTATCCCGGTAGTAAATTCCCGTGGGATACTTTCCGACTTCCACGAGGGCGAAGCCGCGAGCGAATGCTAGTACTTTCATAAAAATCCCATAACCGCAGCCCTAGTTTTCTGCAACATGTAAGTAAAAGAGGCCATATTTTCATATTTTATCAGCAGAGGACAGATCTTGGGAGTCACGTAATATTATCCCTATGTAGGATCTCATTTACATAAAGTTTCACTGGGAACTCTCTCAAAGTTGCCTCATACAGTATGGAGGCTTCATTTTTAATTTAATTAACGTGTTTGTTTGTGACTCGTTTTAAATTGTTTCTGTATGACATTTAAGCAATCTTGGCGTAATATGGCAGTGTAATGGAATAGAGTTGTGGTAAAAGAAAGAAATGTTTTTTTGTGTTGCTCAACTTAAGGAAGGTTTTAACGATTTTGGGATTCAGTTAAGCGAGGCATATGGCTTGATATTTACATAAAAATGTACCTACATGCAGCGTAGGTTGAAAAAAATTGAGAATTTTTGGGATTCAGCTTTGTGGTTAGTAGGTAAATCAAACATTATTAGATAATCCTAATCATATCTAATACAATAAATGCGAAAGTGAGTTTGAAAGAAAGAAAGAAAGAAAATGTATTTATTGAGACTCGCACAGGAAATCACAAATTAAACTAGAAACACACTAAACAAAACAAAAAAAAGGCAAAAGTTTCTTTGTTTGTAACGCTGTCACGCTAAAACGTCTGAACAGATTTGAATAACATTTGGTACATGGGTAGACCATGATCTGGATTAGGATATACAATACTTTTTATCCCTAAATTCCCACTGAATCAAGACTTATGCGGGTGAAATCGCGCAGCGCAAGTATAAGCATGAAATGAACGTATGGCATCACACCTACATTCTAGTAACATTATATATAATGAATCTCTAATCTCATTTCTTTTGTCAGTCTAACTCAGTAAAAATTGCCCATATAGTGATAAAAAACTCATCCATCATCGTGGGATTTACTCCACAGGTCCCCCTAAAATATGGTCACTCCATAAAATTCTATTCAATATTTTTTCTATTGTAAATATATTGAGCTACATAATTATGTAGGTATTCATCTTTAAGCTCATAATCAAAAATAAATAAGCAGCACAATTGTGTAAGTTGAAGTCTCAAAGCGCAGACATCACCGAAGAACAAACTAGTATAAACAAACTCTGTCACACGAGTTCAACTTACTTTACAGAAGTCAGGTCACATTTCTCACCCATTTGGAAGTTTAAATAATTAAATTGGAACACATTGGATGTGGCGTTGAAGATAACGGGGAATTAGTAATTATATTTTTTTTTATCTTCAAGGTAATTCGATTTAGATACGGATTCATTTTAATGTCATTCATACCTGTTTTCTATTGGATCTGTAATAATTAATACTTGTTCTGTATAATTATCAAGGTTGCCTGGAAGAGATCGCAGTAAGCGATAAGGCCGCCCATTGTATATTTTGTAGTGTATTACTTTTTCTTTATGTAATGTATAATCTGGTGTACAATAAAGTATATATAAATAAATAAATTATCACTTGCTTCAAAAACGGTGAAGGAAAACATCGAACTGCCTGAGAGATATTTCTTGACGGCATGTGAAGCCAAGTCAGAGGCACATGGGTGGCTTTAAAACTCTGACACCAGGTTAGTTACTAACCACACGAAAAGAAGAAGATTGGATCTGTATGATAAAATAACACAGATGGTTAATAAGTCAAAAGCTAGACAGACACAATTTCAACTATGAAGCTTAAAATCATGGTTAATGAAAACGCTGCAATTTTAATACGATAAACAAATTGGTCGTAAACTTGTTTATGGGCGGATATATATGAGACGCTATTTTATAGCCAATAAATTACCTATATGTGGTAGTAAATTAATATTTAATTCATGATTCTTATAAATCCCCTAGCCCATCACTAGCCTGTTAACCCCGGCTTACAGTGAAGGAAAACGGTGTGCGGTAATACGAAAATCCCGCGGGATTCGATCCCGGGATAAAGTGTCTGAACTTGTTTATTTATCTTGTCAGTTTCACATGCTTGGGCAAAAGCAGACGTTATTCTATTTTGTTGGGAGAGGAACAAGTTTAACTAGGAGCGAATTAAAAAGAGTAGTAGAAGATTTAGAAAGCCAAACTCAAACTCAAAGCATTTATTTCAAATAAACCAATTACAGGCACTTTTGAATTGTCAAGGGATCGGTCAGTCAGAATGATGAAGCTAGATGCCCATTCCAAAGCGTAGTAGGTACCTATGGAGAAAAACGGGCAAGAAACTCCACGGCCACTCTTTTAAATCATAATATGGTTACAAAATATTGGTTACATCATTCATGTTAAAGTTATACATGAGAACGATGCAAAACGTTAAAAGCGTCCGTAACAAAAATACAAATTCAAAAATAAAAATAAGCCGTGGTAGCTAAGAGATGACCAGTCCCTACTGACGGCGCCCGTTCACGAACATGACGCATAGATTAGCACTATTCAGCTCAACCATTTTGAAGGGAGCGAAATGATCCAACACACGCGCCACCGTCAGCGAGACATTAGAGTGAGCATGACATACTCTCAGCCGCCAAGGCACATTCAAGTCAATGAAAGACATGCCCAGTACCTAAATGGTAGCTTTATAGTCGGTATTCCATTACAAAACTGTAGATTCTCTTCTTGATACTTATCCAGTACGTATGCAATAATATTTTCGACAATCAGATAACTTACGAGTATAACTGAGGAATGAATATTGCGGTTTGGCAGTTTTTGTATAGAAAATAATTTTGTCAAGCTGTCATATATATTCTTCAGTAATACTTGAAAAATCAGCCCTAATGCAAGTTACGGATCCAGACAGTTTATTATTTTAACAATTGAATGACAGTGGAAACGATTTACTGTACGTGAGAATGCATGAAAAGGCCTAGAAGTCTTAAGTTTTTATGTTTCTTTATGTGTTAGTTTAAATCACCTAGACTCTCTATTTTATATTCTACCTACTCGCTCACACTATGACCCATCACAAAGGTACAACGTTTGATACTTATACGAACTTCGTGTCGAAATTTTCATTCGCTATAAACTAGTTGCACTTTTCTACGCGTCGCGCGTCGATCCAATTTAACCTCACGAAAGTTGAGATAGAGTTAGAAGCTATTCGGATTTATTTTAAAATATACCAAAATTTTTGCGTGCATGCAGTTTTTTTATAGTCTATTTCCGGGGTCCACGACGTAAAGTAACGTGTTAGAATCTCAAATCACTAAAGATTTGCCAGAACAGCACTAGTATTTCAATGGTTCATACACGACGCAACTATTCACAAACTAGTTAATAACTATTTTCTTTAAGATTTCCCCATACTGACCCATCTCATCGGATCACCCCATCTATAGTAGGTATATTACTAGTTTCCCTAGGGATGTGTCCTAACAGGCGTTGCACAGAGGAGGTTACGGATCGATTTTTTGAGAGGTAATGGTGTCCTCTTCCATAATTATGTGCAGATGGTGACTACTGGGGTAGTTTTAATGAGGTAAAAACCCCACACTTTCCGGTCTTCGATTCAAAGCCCCGAGCGCCTTTTAACAATTCATTCCAAAAAAAAAAACTACAATACTTTACTATAGTTTGGCATAGTAAAGGTTGTCTGTAAAAGATCGCTTTTAGCGATAAGACCGCCCATTGTGTCACCCTATGTAAAATGACTACATTTTTATCTGTATTTTTTATGGTGTACATAATAAAGAATATTCTATTCTATTCTATTCCATAGTAGACAAGTGGGATATCATCAGACCTTTTTGTACTGGACTGCAGCCGTGTTTTGCGTGCTTACCTGAAAAAGAAAGGAAAATATGTAGGTATTGGATAATCTGTTTGAAAACATTTTAATTCGTAATACGAAAAGAAACATTTCACCTTTCCGATATTTTTTATATGGGTAACAACATTAACTTCGGTTCAAATCCAAAGTTTTCATGGCTTTATTTATAAATTTATAATTAGAGGCAAAAACAATTGGCTTCAATTAATAATAATTCCTTCTGCTAAAGTTTCTGGGCAATGTGATTATAATATTCAAAGAAAGATTTGCGGATTTTGGAGCGCCCACGCAGTATAAACTTTTAGGTATTATTTAAAATATAATTATCTTTTAATCTAATAAGTACCCACAAGTATTTTCTTATATCAGTTGCAAACTTTTAACTTCTAGTTCCTGAAGCTTTTAGCTTAGTTATTAAGTAGGTAATTTTAGAATTAAATCAAACTAATCTCACACCCTTGAGTTTTTTTCGTCATTCTTATAGTAACGTATTTATATTTCTTCTTTTCTTATATTTTTTATCACAGGTAGTCGGGAAATGTCGACTCCATCAAGCTTATTTTTTTTCAACACACTTGCTCGTAAAGTAGCTCTTATTGAACTGTTTTTAGGGTCATAATTCAGTGTATTAAAAACGCGTGCTTTTTAATTTATACTATCGGACTAGTGCTGTAATGCCATAGATAATTAATCAGGATTGGGTTGCAACTCGCTAAACACAAAAACATTGGACTTGCCTGGGAATTTAACGCGATATCTATGTGTCACTGTTTAAATACGCACTAATTAGGATACACGTATTATTACACCCACTTTAACATCCTAAGCGTGTTTCTTATCTTTTATTGTTAATCAAACTATTTTAATTAACAATAAAAGCGAAAACTAAACTACTAACTAACTAACTAATAAATTTAGAATTTTTACAAAAGTCAAACAACCGACCATAGGCAACCGACAACCTTTTTAACTGGTCTAAATTTATCTTGGATATATATAATGGATTTGGTTTTTATGTGAAAGTAACTCAATATAAAAAATACTGATGAAACACTACCTACAAAAAAAAACGTAAAATCAAAAGTACCAAAACGAAAAGATCATACTACACATTACTAAAACCATAGAAAATTCCTAGCGGCCATTGTTGTTTGACAAATTTTGAAACGCGGCATGGCAGTATGGAATTAGTAAGTACTATCATTGCAGCATGGAATTTGTATAAAGAAATTGACTTTGAGTACACTGTACATGGAACTAGTATGAACTGATAGTATTAACTCGAGCAGAGATTCGTGCTTTTTTTAATCTCATCAAAGAGACTTGTCTTCTATGTTCTATTTTAAGGGGTTTGGTTCTTTACTTCAGGTGGACCATTGTGCGTGGGGACTTCTTCCTTTTTTTATGCCTACTGTGTAAATAAATAAAATATGATACATTTAAATAATATTTCTTCAAATTTTATATTTTTCACTACATATTAATCTTAATTTGCGTATTCAAATTATTATATTGTGTTTATTATATTTCTATATAGGCTGTTCAGCGGTGCGGTTTTTCCTGTGCCTTTATGTACAAGTGCGTGCGGATCGCTAGTAGAAAAAAAAAAAGTAGCGCGCCATTTTCCGTAAATATTTGTTATCGTTTTTGTTTTGTTGTTATAAAAAATACGAAAATCTAAAGTATTGACACCAACCGACGTACAACCGTTTTTAAAAGAAGCTCCGATTGACAGTACCTGGCAACAAAGGTCAGTTGAACTTTATAAATCTAAATTATCATCTCTATAGTAACGTTATTCCAGCATAAGTTCTTACAACAAGTCTGTTTTTTTCCTCGCAAGTTTGTTGAAAAACGTCGTATGAAACGCGTGTGCATTAGTCATTACCCAAAAGGCGGTATTGGCGCGCGAGCCATCATGCATACTCGTATCATAATGTACTATTATATGACTTTAAAAGTGATTCCGATATCCTATTTACAGAATAAACAATTTCCTCCACATTAATATGCACACAGCCAAAGTGTGGAAATCTCTGCCAACGTCTGTGTTCTTTTCCACATATAACCCGTCTGCCTTCAAATCAGAGGGAACAGGCATATTCTGAGCACGCTCGTTCTATCATAGACCTCATCCATCGCATTCCATCAGGCTAGATCGAGGTCCAGAGCAGGCCCATTGTGCAACAAAAAAAGAATCAATATAATTATTGACATGAGTTATCAATGTTTTTCTTCTTTCACCTAGTTCTTATCAACAAATATGCCTCATTGGTTATTCAAACCATCGTTAAAATAATCTCCTTGTAAACTGGAGCTCTAGTATCTACTTGTAGGAACAAGTTAAGATCGTCCAAAGCATTAGGGTCCTTCCTAAAGTGTCTAAGGCCATGATTTTGTGTTTTCTAGTCACGGACTCGATAACTTTTCATCCGATAAGTTTGGTGTCGCGTTCTGGACCAACAGCGAAGTTGACCCTATTCGTTTGTTTTAATATGTAAGTAGCGTTATGAATAAGTCAAGGTTATTTTATTTTCTGAACACAAAATATTATCTGAATTTTGATTACAGTTTAATCGTTTTCACCAATGGATATAATTATGTATAATGGTATCTATATAAGGTGCATCGGAAAGCACGTTAAGCCGTTGTTCGGCCGGCCGGCTGTCATTCGTGGATCGTCATGTTCGTCGTTCATCGTTCGTGGACAGTCGTTAATGGTCGTCAGAAGCCCGAAAGTCTGACAACCAGTCTTACCCAGGGGTACCATATTACGCAGTTACTGGGTTGTGGAGGTCAGATAGGCAGTCGCTCCATGTAAAATACTGGTATTCAGCTGCATCCGGTTAGACTGAAAGCTGACCTAAACATAGTTGGGAAAAGGCTAGGTAGATTGATTGGTCTTGGATCTTTAAATTAATACGTGAAGAAAAAACTTTGTACCCCTTTTTACGAAAATTACACGGACGAAGAAGTATGAAATTTGGTACTGTAAATGTTTGTAGGGAGAAGGAGTGCAGAAACTTTAATTTTTTATTTAGAATTATATTAAATTAATAAAAAATACATTACACACACATGCGTTTGACAAACACTACGGTTAAAGATGGCTACCTTAGAATCATGACGTGCCAGCATGGAATTAGTATGTACTATTAAAATTTTATTTTATTATGGTTGTATTTCGACCACTGGGTGACCACTAGTTCAAATAATAATGTTGAAAAATGTTGTGTTGTGTTGTGTGTTGTGTTGATAATGTTGATGTTGTTGTTGTTGTTAATGTTGATGTTGTTGTTGTTGAATAATGTGGTTTGTTGTTGTTGTTGTTGTGTTGTTGTTGATGTTGTTGTTGTTAATGTTGTCTTGTTGTTGCTGGTATAATTCTGTGAAATGGTATTTAAGTGTAACGCAAGTGACGATTTATCAAAACGAGAACAGGTTACAATATATAGCAAAGCACTGCAGGGACTGCTGGGACACAGCAGTGCGATAGTATAATATTTTTAATTAATTAAAACAATATAATCAGTAATAAAAAAAAACTGGCTACTCTTGTATGTACATTTTACCTACCCAATTTACCAAAATATCAATCGGGGTAAAGTAACAAGCATAAAACCTAAAACTAAAATCAACTCTTGAAATATCAATATAAATTAGCTCATCTAAACTTTACCAGGCCAACAACCGGTCTATCAGACCCCCGGGAATCACGGTGAATTGGCCGCATGTGCTCAAAAATTGTTTTTTGTTACAACCAGCCTCTTTTATTACCGGTGTTGTGGCAGAGGGTTGATACTTTATGGAGTACAATATTATAGACAAGTAGGTATTTTTATACTACAAGATTTGTCTTTTAGAATTGCAAACAGCAGCGTAGTGTAGTAATTATATATGTGAAATCAGTATCAAAATCCTGCTATAGTAGGTACTCATGCAATTGTTAACGATTTCCAACCCTATTAGAAATTTTTATACTCTTGTGATAAAATAAACCTACAGTTATTTTCAGCAATTATATTTATGTAAATAGTATAACTGAGCTTACTATTTTAGTTCATTTTTATCATGAGTTTTAATAACAATAATTTAAGCTCCATCAGTACTATCTTGTTTTTTTGAATCTTTACGAGTATAATAATAATAAAAAAAAACATCCCCACTTTACGTGAAGGGGAGGTACCCTAAAAAAATTTTTTTTCTTGATTTTATTTTACCACCTTGTCGGCATGATTAAAATAATAATATATATGTATACATATGCCAAATTACAGCTTTCTAGTATTAACCGTCTCTGAGCTAAGCCGCGGACAGACAGACAGACGTTTTCAAACTCAAACTCAAACTCAAAGCATTTATTTCAAATAAACCAATTACAGGCACTTTTGAATTGTCAAGGGGTCGGTCAGTCAGAAATATGAAGCTAATTGCCCATTCCAACGCGTAGTAGGTTCCTATGGAGAAGAACGGGCAAGAAACTCCACGGACACTCTTTTAAATCAGAATATTGTTACAAAAAAAGTTTTTACTACGGAACCCTAAAAAGCTCCATCATCAGTATGAAAGGGCGGCCCAGTTGTTAGGTCGCGACTTACAGTCGTAGGTTCTAACCCAGACAGGCACTTCACTTTACGTGTAAATTATTTCATCACTACATCTTAAAATGGTGAAGGAAAATATCGTGAGGAAACCGGCATGTCCTAGAACCAAAAATTCGAAAATAAGTGACATCTACCAACAGTGTCAGGCATTGGGTCCGCGTGGTGGACTACGGCTCACTCCCTCTCACAGAGAGGAGGCCGGTTTCCCAGCAGTGGGAATATTATGGACTGAATATGCAGTATGAAAGAAACTTAACAAAGTATAGTTTCGCTCAATCTTCTCCAATATTCGATAAAGACAGATCAGTTTCCTCAGAGAAAATTTCCTTTGTATGTCGTAAGAATAATAAATTATTAATTTTGTTCCTTGTTATTCAAATTGGCATATACGCTGTGTTAGGATGGATTGCCACATATATAATATGTATAAAAACCCTGTCCAATCCAAAAGGGGCACATAGGTACTGCAATAACATTACCAAAAAGTAATAAAAGATCTAATACTATTAAAAACAAATTTTTTGACAATACAAATTTGACAGCATTCCCGGGCGAGACAAAACTTGAATCAACTTTTAGATAACTTCTCATAATACTGAACAGTGAATTGAACTGTAGGGGAAGACGTGTTCTTTAGTGGTGATGGCGAATCGGCAAACGTAAGGTGGGAACGCCCTCAGGCTAGCTAGAGCGACGATCTTCGCAGGGTGGCTGTTAGCAGCTGGATGAGAGTTGTCGAAAATCGAGTTGAATGGCGTACAATAGGAGAGGCTTAAGTCCAGCAGCAGACTGCTGCAGGCTGATTGATGATGATGAGATAATCGAACCCAGCTAAGCAGAATCACTTGCAAACCCTTTGTTACAGGTGGTTTTAAAGATAAAATAAAGAAAGCATCAATACAAATACCGAAATAATAAACATATATTGCAAAGGTAAATATTACAAATAATGACAAAAAAAGCTTTTGCCTTATTCTCGGGATTTGTGTTAAAAACGATTACGACACGTATTGAGCAGGGATTGAGCAGTTTCACAAATATTCGAGTATTTGTTCGAGTGTACGAGAATTTTTATAACAAAAATTGTTGTGCTGTCAAATAAAATATTTTGTTGAATAAATGGTAATTATCCTTTCACCCATCCCCGGGGCTGTACTCGAAACGAATTTTCCCACATAATACTTTAGGGGTATGAGGAACACTCATCCACCATAGAAAACGGAGGATCCTCCGACCAGACACCAGACGGGTGTCGTGTCTGGCGGGCCACTGCCCAGAGGTTGAATTCGGGAGCTTGTATATATGTCCATCGCGCGGTAAACTCTAATTGCGCGATGCAGGAATGATAATTGTGTGACGTCAGGATGTTGTGTGACGTCAGGTCTTTGAGTTCGCATGTGGCGATTGTAGATGCCGCCACATCACTCCCCTCCAGAGACCGGAGGTCGATAGTGGGCTGAGTCTTGTATCTTGCGATGCTTCACAGTGCCAGCTGTGGTTCCAGTGAGTCGGAACCGGGTGCCGCATAGTTCGCGGTGCGTCGGAACTGTGTGCGGTGATTGCGGTGATTCCCCAGTGAGTCGGGGTATCGCTGCGTTATGATCCAGTTGGTCGGATGTGGTACAGCGCCGAGTTGTGGCTGAGGGTGATGACCAGGAATGCGCTTCGCTGCATGCTGCTGATCAGGATACCGTTGAAGCCATGGGTACTGGCTGGCTGTGTGAACTACAACCCATGGAATTAGTAAGTACCTACGTCACACTTAAGCATACTGCAAAGTTAAATTCAAAACATAACTTTATTAGTTTAAAATACTATTTATTCCTCGATGGCACTTAAAAGTTATCGTCTCAGCGCCCACGACTCTACGAAACTCGTCACTGCTCCGGTAAAAGGTACCAGGGGGACATAATATATAAGGGGTTAAATTTTATCGCCATGGCAATGCGTTTGGAGGTTGGTAAGCTTTAATGTTTACAATTAAGCGCTTTGTAAACATTTAATCATAAATTTGTTCTAGTTCTAGTAATAAGATTATTAAGGATTCCAGAAGACCATATTTTCTTCCTTGCTATGATAAACCTCTAGGTCTTGAGTTTGTAATTCTATTAAGAAAAATGATATGATTTCCAACATTTTGAATCATATTTTTTACTAGTAAATGATCGAAACGATAATAAATGATCAGATTAGTTACAAATTATTTCTTTATTCAGCACGCTGTCTCTGCAAACGTTTAGTCGGTGCGGCAATGTTAGGAATCAACCCTCCAATACTCCGCCAAGTTAGTTGTTCGAAGGGTGCTTACGTCACTAGTTCAACCATTTTCATGTAGATGGCACCGCACTGAACATTTGAGTTTCGTAGCCTCGGCCTTGGCGAAAGGCTTTGGCGCCTTGGGCATTGGTACTAGGATCTCATGATAGCTAAGAAACCGAGTTTTATTGCCATGGGAACACGCGCATTTGTTAGTAAATAATGTACTTTTGTTGGTGTATGTAGCAGTCTCGAAACTTTGTTGTTTTATGAAATTGAGATTCAATTAGAGTATTTCAAAATTGTATATCTTTACAAGTTAATTTGGTTAATATGGAGCAAAATAATAACAGCCGCACGGGTCAATCCATCAGGTTAAGCTACCCTTGCCGGATGGGTGACCATCTTTACATGCCGAGACTCCTCCGTGCCTCGGAAAGCACGTTACTCGTAAGCCGTTGGTCCCGGCTGTCATTCGTGGATCTTTGCCAGTCGTTACGGGTCGTCAGAAGCCCGAAAGTCTGACAACCTGTCTTACCAAGGGGTATTGTGTTACCCAGTTACTGGGTTGTGGAGGTCAGACAGGCAGTCGCTCCATGTAACTGGTACTCAGCTGCATCTGGTTAGACTGGAAGCCGACGCCAACATAGTTTGGAAAAGGCTAGGCAGATTGATTTTGACAAGTTAATATGGTAAATAAACAACATGTTTTTGTTGGTGTATGTAGCAATCGCGAAAGTTTCTATAATGCTTTATGAAATTGAGATTCAATAAAATTAAAGTCGCTAAAGATACTGCTTACACGTGAAAAAGTGCTACTACTGTTTTTCAGTTGATACGAAAATAGTTCCGTCACATTTCATGTTCATTATTAGATGGCGCTACAAAGTTCATATCTCGTAACCTCAATCGTAGTGAAAGCCTTCAATGCTGGTCAAACGTACTAGGAAAACAAAAACGGTCAAATGTTGAACGTTATCGCCATTGTAGCAGTTATGGCTAAGGCTATGGCTTCAAGCTACCATGCCCTAAAAATATAAGTTTGTTTGTTCTATAATTGGTGTTTTTGCATAATTAGGGATAAAGAAATCATTTTCAAACGTACGTGAAATCTTATTTTTGTCTTGAAAAAAAGTACAGAATACTCGTAATACCATGTAGCGAAAATTCAATACCAACCAAAAGCAGGTTCTTTAATCATGAAGTTAGCATGTGGCGCCACACGTAGATTTTTCGTAGCACTTCGTAGCAAGAGAGAGCGCGACCGTAGAGGATTGAATATCCGTAGCAAGTATGAACTTTATTTTCTTACAGATGGCGCTACGAAAGTCGTAGCTCGTAGCGCGCCGTCCCTTGTCGTGTTTTCATAGCGACCGACGGGTTGCGAACGAAGAGTTCTGCGCTCCAAACATACTAGGGTCGCATAAACTAACAGGAATTATAGCAAAACTTTTCCGCTTCCACGTAGTATTAATTTCCCTGCCTACAAAAAATTAACCATAGAGTAAAACTTTGAACTAAAATTATAAAATAAGATGAACTCATGAATTATCACTTACTCATGTTGACGCTTATGCATGTTACTGTTGGTCTTATCCAAACAATTATCGGATAACTTTGCTAGCGATAATCACATCATAGTCCCTGGCACCAAGTAAATAATTTTTTTGTAGCGTTTTTAGTCGGGTTTGATAGTCCTAGCATCCATTTCTGAACGGATTCCCACGAAAGACCAGCCATGCTGAGATAAATGAACTACAAAATAAATATTCTAAAACATAACGATTATGACATGATTTATTTCTAACATTAGAGGACTATATATACAAATATTATTAAATCATATTAATAACTATGTACTAAATAAAACTAACCATACAAATAGATACAAAAAACAAAAGGACACTTAGGCATCGAAGTACGATTATTAGTTTAAGATACTATTCCTAGATGGCGCTAAAAAGTGATCTCAGCACCCACGGCCCTACGAAACTCGTCACTGCTCCGGTCAAAGGTACCAGGGGGACATAAAATATAAGGGGCTCAAGTTTATCGCTATGGCAACGCGCTTGGAGGCTGGTAAATAGCTCTGAAAGAAATTAAAACATGAATCCGTTCTAGTTCTAGTAATAAGATTATTTTTTTAGCTATTGAGAATTCCAGAGAAGCATCTTCCTTCCTTTAAAAAAATTCAACGGTTCATTTTAATTCTAAAATAACTACGAAATAATATGATTTCCGACACTTTGCTGCAGCGGTCTTACAATTTTGCGTGTTAAAAAGTTCAGCTGGAATTGGAATGGAGCTGTTTTGTAAAACAGCTAGCGGATATGTAAACAGCTAATTAAGCAATCCATCTGCGACATAATTTAAAAAGATTTACAAAGATCAGCTTAGTTAAAAAACATTTCTATATTCAATACGATATCTCTGCAAACGTTGAGTCTCGCCGCGGCAATGTTAGGTATTACAAACCTTCAATAATCCGCAAAGTTTATATTGGAAAGGGTCCTAACTAATATTATTAGTTCATCTATTTTAGTGCAGATGGCGCCGCACTGATTATTTGAGTTTCGTAGCCTCGGCCGTGACGAAAGACGTTGGCGCTTCGAGCATTGGTACTAGGATCTCATGATGGCTAGGAACCCGAGGTTTATCGCGATGGAAACACGCGCGTTTGTTAGTAAACATTGTACTTTTGTTGGTGTATGTAGCAGTCGCGAAAGTTTATTGCTTTATGCAATTGAAATTCAATTAGATTATATTTCAAATACGTTTATACTTTACAAGTAAAAAATATAAAAAAATCTTCTTCGATTTTGTATTAGTTCTTTGACAGTGACGTTTAAATTAGTAAGTAGTTTTTTTATTTAGAATTCAACTTTTTTTTATTAGCTACAATTTATTTTACAACTAACTATTATATATATTATGTACAAGAATGTAAAGAAAAACATGAAATAAAATAAAGGGAAGAGCTCATTGGGCATCAAAAAATTCGTCCGCATCGCTGTCAGCGGGAAAAGTGCCCAAAAGGCTGGCAGCATTGCCACGTTGGATGGCAATGCTGATTCTTTGGCCTAAGAATTGGCCAGCCCTCTGGTCACGTGAAGAGTCGACCAACCGCTTAGCGATGTCCCGAAATATTCGATGAGCACTCGGACCCCACGGCCCTAGTGTTTCAACCCCAAACGGCTCAAAAATATAGCTACCAATAAGGTTGTTATATTTGCGCCGTTTGAGGTTTTCTGCACCTGCAGCAGCCGCCCCGGCACAGCCCGCCGTGCTAGGAAGATGGGATGGCGCAAGGGTGTCGACACAGGTTGCATCCCACACCAAAGGCCTACCCAACTTCCAAGGCATAATGGTCATTCCATCTGGCCTCTTCCCATCGTCGCGTGCCAAGCCATTGGGTTCTAAAACAGCTGGCACCCCGGCGGTGACAAGAGCCCGACGGATGATGTCATTAATGCTTGCGTGCCGTGCCAACCGACCAGCGCTCTTGCTGCAGGAAAGGCCATGGTGTGCGAGGCGGTCGACTGCTTCACCGCATTGACAGCGATGCGGAGCCCCGCAAGGAGCGCCCAGACGCAGACTTGTAGCGAGCCGAAAAGTGGTGTCACCCAGCATAGTGCCTATGTTGGGTGACGGTAGCGCCTGAAGCCAGAGGCCCGACTCCCATTCTCCCACAGCCAGCAGGCGGGCACGCTCAGCAGTATTGGTGGACGTATTAAAGAGGTTATTCCGTACCAACCTGCAGAGCGGCTCATCCCACTGTCTCTGGGAAGACGGGTTTTCGGGCTTCTCCGTATCCGGACAAGCCACTTTCCAGGCGTTCATCGCATCAGTCAAACACGGCACTTCAGAGTCAACCTGAGAAGCGGCTAAGATCTTTCTGGTTAACTTTTCGGTGCTGTGGACCGAGGACAGGAACGCCGGTAAGCTTACACTAGAAATTTTGCGGACGCCGAGCCCACCATAGCGAATGGGTAGTGTAGCTTGCAGCCACGCGCGGTCGTCCAATGCCACATTTATAATTGATGTCAGAGTACTTCGAATAATTTGATCAATTTTGTCTAAAAGGTGTGGCTTTTTCCATAGAGAGGAAGAGCGGAGAAAATACATAAAATTTGGACCGAAACAGCAGTATCTGATAAGGGTGAATGCCGAATGTAAGTTAATTTTAGAAAGTCTATCCGAAATATCGTTAAAATGTTCAATTTTTCCGTCAATGAAAGGTGAAAAACTGTCTTCTAAAATTGGGGAACCTAGGAGGTGCAGTGAACTTTTTTCCAAAATTTTGATATCTGGGGTAATTGAATTAAATTTCTGAATGGTCAATTGTCTGTCAGTATTGTCACAAAGGTAAATTTCGCATTTTGAGAAGTTGAGGTCGAGGCCGATAGATTGGAACTGCTGCTTTAGAAATTGGAGATCTTTTAGAACACTATCTACGTCGCCTCCTAGAGTCCCATCATCTAAATACCACACATTAAATTTTGAATTTAGTTGTTGTATTATGGGGTGAATAGCTAAGCTGAAAATGACTGGCCCGAGAGGATCACCTTGTTGGCATCCAACTGCAGATTCCAAAACGTTGTCTTTATATAGTAATTTTGAAGGGTGCCTGTAGCACTGCCACAAAAAACCATAAATTTCCGGTAGCTCTTTTTTAGCTTCAGCCAACAAAGTGTCCCTGTTGATGGAGTTGAAGGCATTTTTAACGTCAACCTTGAGGATGACCTCACCTTTACCGGAGTTTAAAAAACTGGAAAGGGCATGTACGGCAGCCTCGCAGCCCCCTTTGGATCCGAAGCCAAGCTGTAGGGGCTGGAACTTGTTTTTTAAAGTTTCTCCATATAATTTGCAGCATATTTTAGCTGCCGTACGCCTGTAGGTACACCCAACGGCAATGGGACGAATGCCGCCGTCCCTCTTGCGCAGGGCACATAAATTGGCCCCGTACAAGACATCGACGACGGCATCATTCACACCGCCGTTGAGCATCAGATTAATTAGAGCCGCAAGCTCCTTCAAAAGTGACTCACCAGCTTCTCCGGCGCCTGAACTCAATAAGTCTTTTAAGTGCTGAGGAGTCAGGCCGTCGAGGCCGCCGGCGGAACCACTTCGGAAAGAGCTCACGGCAGCAATCAGCTGGGGGGCAGTAACGCTTAGAGGTATTGAATCCGGATCAGGAGGGTGGGGGGGGTCGGGGAAGGTGAGACCATCGGCAGGCGCTGGATGTTTACTCTCCAGGGCAGTAAGGGTTTCTGGAGAGTAGGGCGCCACCACATCGCTACTGAACAGTAGCCTGGCCGCTCCCCTGATGTCACCTTCACTTAATTTGGATTCTACATGTGAACATAAGCCTCTTCGTGAAGGGTTATTAGAAACAGGTAATTTTGGATCTAAAATGAGGGTCGAATTGTTGCAATTATCTTTAATTTGATTTGTCAAAGTATTTTTTGTTGCCAAATTTCTTTGGACATGTAGAATCCTATAAGGGAAGGTAAGTAATTGTTCCCAGGCACTTTTTGAGTTCTCCTGGGTCGCAAGGCGGAGACATTGCGCTAAACTCAGTGCAACGGACCGCCTCGCGCCCCGGGGAACTCTCTTTAATACTGGAGTAGAATTTTTGAATTTTGCCAGCGTATTCCACAAACTTTTATCTGAAGTTGTTGATGTTGGAGATGGGGTTGGGGGGCACAAAGGTACACTATGTGGTTTGTGAACCTTGCCATAGTGTATCCGTAGCCCCCGTTCGCCTTTGAAGAAGCGCGGCTGGGAGCAGTGGGGACATCTCACCTGGACATCGAGCGATGTGGCAGGTTGACTAGCACTATTTCCGGCATCGCTACAGCCGGCATTTAACATATGTATTTAAAAACTTACCTAAATGAACAAAAAACACTTAAACAATAATATATAAAGAAATTCACAAAAATGTTTGTTTATACAAGCATACACATTATATAGGTTTATTTATTTATTTAGGCAAACCAAAAAATTCTATATTGAATTGTTGCCCAAATTGGGCCGTTAGCTTTTGTCCAAAAACGTGGGAAACGGCTATTGTTTTTCAGTTGATAAGAAAATAGTTCCGGAACATTTCAAGTTCATTGCAGATGGCGCTACAAAGTTCATATCTCGTAACCTCAACCAACACGGAAGCCTTCAATGCTCCGGTCAAACGTACTAGGAAAGCATCAATGATTAAATGCTGAAAGTTGTCGCCATGGTAACAGTTATGGCAGCTATTCCTGCGCTAAAAATGTAGGTTCGTTTGTTTACAAATTGGTGTTTTTGCATAATTATGGAAAAAGATAAACACATTCAAACGTGTGTAACTTTTCTCTTGTATGTAACATAATAATTATTATTATGACAAATACAAAAAAAAACAACAGAATAATACCATTTTTGCATCGAAAATTGCATCCAAAATTCAATACCAAACGAAAAGCAGACATGTACATGAAACTCGAAATTAGCAATATGGTGCCCCACGTAGATTTTTCGTAGCACTCTGTAGCAAGAGACAGCGTAGAGGATTGGATATCCGTAGCAAGTGTGAACTTTATTTTCTTACAGGTGGCGCTACGAAACTCGTAGCTCGTAGCTCGCCGCGCCTTTTCCGTGTTTCATAGTGACGATCACGAACAAAGAGTTCTGCGCTCCAAACATACTAGGGTCGCATAAACAAACAGGAATTATAGCGAAACGTTTTCCGTTACCACGCAGACTGAATTTCCGCGCTCACGAAAAATTTAGAATTAAAAAAGATGATCCCAATAAAAATTGACGGGAAAATAATATGAAATGTATTGTAGAACGGATGATAAAACGCAGACATTAAGTAAAAAATCATGAATGTATTAATGCATTAAAAAAAAATCTTTTGAATATTTTGTGAGTTAGTACCTAGTGTAAATAGTTAGTTGAAACAGCAATTTACTGAAAATTTTATTATGGTAAACTATCTTAACTTAAACATTCGTGTACAAAACATAAACATAAACCGCTTTATTAAATACACTTTTACCATTTCGCAAGTATAAATTGCAACGAGTCTCGGAGCTACGGACCCGTGTTCCGTTTCCGCAAAGACTTCGCGATCGCGTTAAGACTTCCATATTCAGTCTAAAGTACTAGGGAAGCATAACATATAAGGACCTCCTGCTACGAAACTTTTGCTGTCGTAGCGTCGTAGCTATAGAGCTACGTCACGTGTTTCGTAGCAACGACTGGTGAGAGTTTAGGTATTAAAACTAAAAATAATTATTATGCTTAAAATATTATAAAATAGTGTAAGTAGTAATATAGTGCTACTTAGTTTAAAAACAAATAACTTAATTTTTAAATCCATTACCTACATTTATGAAATTTTTAATTTATTATACATCCATTTAAGAAAATATTTACACAATTTAAAAACTTACAGACAAAATAATAATAATATGTACAAGTATAATATATAAAGGAGGGGAAATAATCATAGGCCGTCAAAAAATTCGTCCGCATCGCTGTCAACAGGAAAACTGCTCAAAAGACTGGCAGCATTACCACGTTGTATGGCAATGCTGATTCTTTGGCCAAAGAATAGTCTGGCCCGGTGGTCACGTGAAGAGTCAACCTACCGCTTGGCGATGACCTACATTTAGAACCTTGTCCTTACTTCACATTAAAATTAAAAACTTGAATAAACTTCTATAATAAATTAACTAACAAGGAACGAATACCAATTTTAAAAAAGCCTGCCCACTGACATAATAATTACTACATTTCCATATAATACAATAGTGAAATACTTACGGAAGGTTTTTGAAAATTGATCCTCTAAACTAAAGGGTCAAATAAAAGTCTTCAGGGTCAATTCAATTTTGACGATAGGAAATTTCATCAATAACATGACTTGTGATATCTATAATTTAATATTCAAGTGCTGCCATCTATTCATTTATGGCCGAATTGTTTGTTATGCCTCCACCATGAAAATCGTAAGTACTTAGGCCGCCACCTTCGCATAGCTAAAAGCTCATGATAGATGGCGTTGTTTTCGATTTCCTGTGACATGACGACAGCGGTGACGAACGAAAACTTGCGGGAAGGCTGCAACAACCCAGCGAAAAGTACTAGGATAACATAAGCTGATACAGGTGGCTATTTTTGGCGTTAAAAAAACTGGTGAAAGTTGATTGTCACTCGTGTGACGTTGACAATGACGTGTTCGTTGCGGGAGGTTCAGTTCATCGGGAAAATAAACCCGGGAAGCATGAAACGTAATAAGTGGTCAAAGAAAATTGCCTGAAAGTTTCAGCTTGAATAATAATTATGTTTGAACACTTCAAACACGAATTGTTCATCATATTTGTACGGTATTGGTGGAGGTTTACTAGTATTAAAAATACTAAAAATAAATAAGGATAATCGTCGGTTGGTGCCTCATTTCATAAAAACGCTCTGCGAGTTGGCTTCGCGCCTCTCAAAGGCCAAAGGTCCGGGACCCCAGGCTCCCGAGAAACGTAAAAGAAAATAATAATAATAGGTATCTTAAACCAAACTTATTTGTCTTTTACGTTTAATTAACTATCCCTATCTTTTACGTATAACTTAGGAAAAGTGCCCAAAAGGCAGGCAGCCGAACCCCAAATGGCTCAAACGACTCCGGATAAAGACCGTTTGAGGTTTTCTGCACCTCCACAGCCCGCCATGGTAGGAAGATAGGACGGTGCAAGGGTGACGACACAGGTTGCATCCCACACCAACTACCCAACTTCCAAGGCATTATAAGAAAAAAATATTGAATGTTCAGCAATAGTTTTCCACTGTATGACGATCACTGTATGATAGGGAAACGGTACTAGGGTGGCATAAACAGCACCAATAGTGTAAATAACCTGAAAGTTCAGCTGAGAATATCTTCTCACTTTAAACAGTTTTCATAAAATTATAACTTATTCATAAATACTTATCAGAAAAATAAAACATATTTTACAATACATTTGCTCGAAAAGACCCTTTTCCAAGCAGTAAATTAGTGCGGAAAGTGTCACTTTTTTTCACTAGTGCTTTTTACTTTTCTGTTTTTTTTTAATTTTTGTGGCCGTCGTCAGCCCGTTGCAAAGAGTTTTTATTATTTGTGAAATTTTTTACAAATCAGATGATGATGATAACGATGACGATGGCTAAGGCGATGGCGATGGCGATGGCGATGCCGATGACGTTGACGATGGCGATGGCAATGGCGGAGTCAAAGTTAAAGTCGAAGTGAAGTCGTAGTCGAAGTCGAAGTCGAAAGTCAAAGTCATGAATGTTGTTTTTAACATTTATATACGTCGTCATTATGTTAGATGTTACACATCATCGTAAGGCTCACTCGTTTTTTTTTTTTTTTCCTCTTTATGCATAGTAAAACGTTGTATGATACACGTGCGTAAGATGATTTCCGCACTTATAGCATAAATAACTATTGAAAACTGTTAAAAGCTTATCTCGCATTTGCTATTTCTCGCGCGAGCGCTGTTTGACGTAGCCAATACGACGTTTTCGATGTGAGAGGCTTCAATTCATCTGAAAAAGATACTAGAGTATCAGAAACTACAATAGGTGGACCTGAAAATAATGCCTGAAAAGCATCACTGCCTCGTGACTTCGGGGGGATATTATATACACTATGCATATTTTTATTATTGAACCAAATTACTACTATTATTTATTCATAATTAAATTTTCGGCTTGTGGTTTGTTTCGTTGACAAAAATCGAGTGAAAGTTTCATCGACGAACGCCGGGAAATTATGTGAGTTTTTCTGACAGCATGCGGAGGAGTTTGACGTGTTGGCAATGACGTTTTCAACGTGGAAGAAACTGGGAAACGTACTAGGATAGCATTAACCGAAGCATATGGATGTTGTCTGAAAGCTTTCAGTATGAATTTTCACTGTTAACATAAGACACGTGACTTTTGATAACGGTTTAGAGAAGTATGTCTGGCATTTTAATCAGTTACTAAACTAGTAGTTCTGGGAACAGTAGACCTCGCGAGCACAAACTTTTTTGCAACAATTTTATTAATATACCACAAAAGTTATTTAAAACTGGATATTTGCCATGTTTATTGTTTTTACAAACATGGTAAATGTCCCATTTAAAATAACTTGAAAAATTAACCATGTCAGTTTAAAATCGTATAATCATTATACCTATTGAATTTAAAAAAAACCCGACTGCGGCTGTAGATTACTAAATAGCATATAGTGGCAAGACGATAATTAAACAGAAATAAACTAACCCACAAAGTAGAAAATAGAAAAAATAAATAAAGATGACAAATAGTAAATAATAAAATAATATTTGTACTAAATAAATTAACAGACTTGATTTTCCATTAGATCTCATAACTTTTTGCGGTAGAAGAACTGCGTTGCGAGACTTGCATTTATTTACATGTTATGTTTGTGATGGGATTTCTTTTTCAAAAAACTCTATTTTTGTGATTACAATGTGGTCCACTGGTAGACATCAAAAAGTGAGCAGGGGTGAAATTAACTACATTTTGGGGAGCTATTCTGCTTATCACGCCGAAGATCCTCATTAGATCTTCACCAATTTTTTATGAGACTAACTCAAAGTTACTTCCTTTCAAATATAAAAATAACCATCGAAATCGGATCTCATAAGGTGGAGGGAGATATGCAGTAGCCCTCTTTTTGCCCCTTTTTGGAGGCACTACCCCTCCAATCAAAAATCCTCGACGACAAAAAAAATCTATGATGTCTTAAAACCTGTCTATCAAGTTTCGTCTAGATCGTTTGTAAAATACGACCTGTAGAGGACTACCAACAAACTGGTACACGAACGCAAATTTTGCCAGACTTGAAGACGCTTCACTCGCTTCGCTCACTCAGTATAATTAAATAGAAAAAGAATTTCATGTTTTTACTCAAAAAACTGTATAACATAAAATATTTTTTTTTCATTTTTTTCCTAATTTTGTTGATTTATTAAACACACGAGTAATAAAATCATAATTTTATTGGTGCTGCTTAATAATCGCAATGATACGTGGGTATCAGTACCATCATGACGTCTCGGCAATGACGTAATCGTTGCGGGACGTTTCAGCATAGCGGGAAATAGCACTAGGGTAGCATGAACTGCAACAGGTGGTGTTTCAGGGCCATGAAAAGGCTTCGTAGTCGGGTGCTTGGTGACGTTGGACGTAACGTTTTCGTTGACGTGGAGGTTTCAGTGTTCCGATAAAAAATACCAGGCTTGCATAAACAATAATGGGTGGACGTGTTTTCATGAAACTTTCAGTAAAATCAGTATCTAAACAAAACGTGGCCGCGTGGCAAAGTGAAAAGCTGTGCGACAAAATCTACACACAGCCAGGCAGTTTTATTAGATTATTTTGTTAGGTCCCAAGAACAGAATATTTTGCATCTGTTTATAAGTAAATATAAATAAACAAAACTTTGTGGTTTGTGGACGCAATTTTATTCGGAATTTATTATAAAATCTTCAAGTTTGGTTTAAAATTACTCTATCGATTGGTAGTTACCAATTCAAACAAAGCCAAACTGTTGGCAAAACATAACCCCGAACTATATCGAACGTAGACAGTGCTACGGTGCTACGACGCTACGATAATCGTAGCCGTGTGAAGTGCTACGTGACGTCAGATATGACGTTACTACAGTAAAAAGCTGGGCCATGCAGAATAACAGACTAAGGTCGCATAAACGATAAACGTTATAAAAAGCTCCTTAGTAGCCATGAAAAGCACTATCAAGAGTGCTACGAAATTGTTTCTCGTTGCTACGCGTTCCGTAGCAGTCCAGAATATATGTACACTTTGCAAGAGACCGGTTTAAACTGTTGAGGAAAGTTATCAGATGCAAGCTGTTTAAATGCTTTCATAGGCAGAGGTGTACCTATAGTATACCAAAATTTCGCCAGTTATGTTTAGTTCCATGTAATAGGGGGCGAGCCTTTTAAATGAGTAATTAGTCATTTGAATACTCAATAATTAATTAGTCATCTCTTCTTCTTTTTCTTAGCGTGTCGATGACAAATATTGTTTGAAAATATTTTGTTTTTGGAACTAATTTCTTTAACGCGAGAAAACGTGCTTTTTGTGAGACAAGACTAGTCTCAGTAATGCGATGGAGAGAACGAGAAAAGGCTTTTAATGCTAAACTTACACCGCTCGGACCCTCATGTTATCCTGGTACCTTGTGTCGGAAAATTGACGCCTATTACCGCGGTAACGTCATCAGTTTTACGTCACGTAGCACTCCGTAGCACCGTGCTACGAAAGATATTACCGGCTATCTCTTTCGTAGCACCACGACACTTTTGTAGCTTGTTAGGAATCTACACTACGGGATTTATTAGGAAAGTAGGAATCACTGTTATTTTACTGGTTTGGACTTTTGCTTTCAAATGAAAATATTAACTAAAGCCTGATGCGTTAGACGTTTTATTATTAATTATGTTTATCGAATAAAATAAGTGTTCTACTGGCATATGGATTTAATGAATAGTTCATATAAGCATGTACTCACTCGAGAGCCTCGTTAACAGTGCAAAGTGAATTAAGCATGATTCAGTTAGCTACGGTTCGCAAAAGACCCGTTTAAACTGTAAATAAAACTTATGAGATTAAAATAGTTTGAATTTTTTCTCGACCTCGTAGCTAAGTAATAACTGCCGATCGGGTCGATCCATCAGACGTTACGTTTGCCGGGGTTGGTCTGTAGATGGGTGACCATCATTACATACCGAGACTCTTCCGTGCCTTGGATAGCACGTTGATTCCGGCTGTCATTCGTGGATCCTTGATAGTCGTCACGGGTCGTCAGAAGCCCGAAAGTCTGACAACCAGTCTTACCAAGGGGTATCGTATTACTCAGTTACTGGGTTCTGGAGGTCAGATAGGCAGTCGCTCGATGTAAAATACTGATATAAACTGTAAGCCGACTCCAATATAGTTGGGAAAAGGCTAGGCAGATTGATTGAATGTTTTCTTAAACCTTTACAATGCTTCCCATAATACTTGGCAGCCACATGTTTAATTTAATTTTATCATCCTGTGTCTGTTTAAGACAATTTTATAAAACAATAGTGTAGAGTCCGTGCCACCACTCAAGTCCGATAGATGCGGCGCTAGTGTCTATGTCATTGCATCAAATTGCATTTTTTTTAAATTAGTTCCACATATTTCCGCCAGACTTGTGACAGTGGTATAGTAAGATAACACACAAACAAAAAGTATTTCGCAGATGTACGAGAGACAAGGCTTAAGCGAATGCGGTGGAGAGAGCGAGAAAGGCTTTCACACGTGGTGGTTTCTAAACTCCGCTTAGAACCTCATGTTATCCTGTTACTTTTTGTCGGAAAGCTGAAGCCAAATCACCACGGTAGCGTCATCGCTTTTACGTCACGTAGCACTTTGTATCACCATTTTACTACGAAAGATTAGCCGGCTACGTCTTTCGTAGCGCCACCAGAGTTTCGTAGCATGGTAACAATCTATGCTACGCGAGATGTTGCAGGAAAGTAGGAATCCCTATTATTTTTGCTGATTTGGACTTGTTTTGAATTTAGATGAAAACAAACTCAGAAAAAAAAGGCCTTGTTCGTTAGATGTTTTATATTAACTAGCTGTGTCTGCGACTGCGTTCGCGTGGATGTCAGAAAACAATAATGTTTTGCTTAGAGGTGTAAGTAGCACTCCTGCATTGAAATTTTATTGTTAACTGGCTTCTTACCGCGCTTTTGTCTTCGTGAAATTCAGGATTGGGTCCAGAGAGAAATGAAAAATGTGTGAGTAATAAATAAATTCGCCCCGGTTTTTATTTTTTTATATCCGACTAAACAATAGTGTGGGGTTGTGCACAATCAACTGGCAATCAAAAGTAAAATAACACACGATCAAAGGTATCGTACCATCAGAGGGGCAAATACAGTAATTTTAAGAACGTTCACAGTCTTATCTCAGTCTCTATCTGACAACAAGGACCATTTTCATTGCTATTCTTTATACCTGTAGTGTTGGGATCTCTAGGAAAAGGCACAAATCGTTTAAACAACGTTAATTTATATTTAAAAACACCTTTAACACCTTAACACGTCTATCTCAAAATCTCTCGCCATCTTCCTTCCCCTTTCACTCGTTCAGAAACATACTTTATTAAAGTTCATTCAACGTTAACATGTCAAAATTAATCCTACATACCTGTTAATAAATTATATAGTTTTGTAATGTGCTCATCAAGGCCTTAACCGCGAAAGTGATGACGAACCGATGACGTATCTCAGTCAAGTACTGGGGCGCATTCCGATGGCGTGATATGTTTATGACCTTGCTCACAAAAAACGCTCTCCTGCTGCTTCTATGGGCCGTAGATACGTCATGTAGACTGTTTTGGTTTTGTGAATGAGCAGACCATATTATGAAGTGTCGCTCTTTCGGTGCCGCTGGGGCTTGACCGCACTGATACTGATTCGGGGGATACCCATATTGAAGATTTTTTTTTCCCACATTTGTATATGGAGCCATACCGGTGCCAATTTGTTTTGTTTTCAAAATAAAATATAGCCTATGACACTCGAAGTGATGAAGTCTGTTCAGGCATTTAAAAGTTATGGTGGAACAAAGAAACTCACATATGCACATAATAAACCCTGAAAACATTACACTCCTTTTCGGGCAGTGTAAAAATACTCGTAGCTCTAATGTCCCTATATTTTGACAAAGTTTTTGACATGAATTGTCGCTGAATTTAGATTTTTTATTACGGGAAATATGAGAGACTTAGGCTTCGATCAATAATGCACTAGATACACTATCCCATACAAAAATTATCTTAAAACTGTCGCCAATTGTGTTTACGTACTTCTAGTTTAAATAAATATATATTAATGTAAATTCAACCTTAAATGCAATGCTTAAAGTTGTATTCACAAAGCTATGTACAAAAAACAATAAATTCAAACATACATCAAAACAAATTCAACCTTACAGGGTTGTTTTAAAGTTCAAATTACAAAGTGCTAATAGAAGCAATAAAAATTTATGATAGAGGCTCGCAGCTTGGACAAGGAATGATTGGAGTCGAAATGTGTTTATATTTCTTTCTATGAAATACTGAAAAAAATAATTTATACTAACAAATTCAGTTTATTATAAGCCTTGACACTCAAACATAAAGTTTAATTACAATGGCAAAATTAAATATTTCTGTCGTCGGAGAAACAAATATAATGTCATGTCGCTTGAAAATAAAAAGTAAATTTTATATAAGTTCAAAAATACTCATTGTTACTGTTGTACTGTTTTTAGTAATCTACGCCTTTGCGTGTTTTGAACAAATTGTCGAATTTTTATAAGGCTTATCTATTTTTTTCCCTCTTTCTTTCGCGACAGTAGATACCCATTCTACACAGCGAAATAGGTCGCTAGGAAATCTACAAACAGAAATAAAATATAAAATAACAATACTACACCATGCATTCCCTGTTCCAGAACAGTCGATGTTTGTTACAATAGTTGGTAGTTGTCACAAACATTGGTCAAACAATCATAATATTTGCTAATTGATTTATATTTACTATTTAATTCTGTTTTTATTTTATGAAAAACACTTACAACTGATAACAAACTTACCGAAAAAAAAAATTACCCTTCCAAAATCTTGATGTTACGGTGGTAATTTACAATTTTTTTGGACGCGTACTGCGGCATTTTGACGTCTTAACGTTGGCTATGATTGGACCATACTAATTTGAAATAAGACCACAACCGAATCTGTGCTCTTATTTTTCGTTCTGTTTTTGAAGCGCTTACCGGGAATCTAGTGCATTATTGATCGAAGGACTTAGGCTTTGTATTTCAGTGAATGCGGTGGAGAGAGCGAGAAAGGCTTTCGCACGTGGTGGCTGCTAAACTTACACCGCTTGAAAACTCATGTTATCCTGGTAGCTTGTGTCGGAAAACTGAAGCCTGTCAGAACGGTAACGTCATCAGTTTTACGTCACGTAGTACTCCTTAGCACCTTGCTACGAAAGATGTTGCCGGCTACGTCTTTCGTAGCGCAACGAAAATTTCGTAGCAATCTACGCTACAGGATGTAGCAGGAAAGTAGGAATCGCTAGTGGTTTGGATTTGTTTTTGTTTCAGATTAAAATATAAATACATACATTAGATGTTTTATGATTAACAACAATCCGTTTTTGACAAAAATCAAGATTTCTTTATTATAATAATATGTAAGTTTAAAACTAAATATATTATTATACACTATAGATTTCGGAATTAATTATTTAACATATGGTGAAAAAAAAAACTAAATTCGTTGTGTAGATTAGAAGAACACAGACCAGATACGAAGAGCGACTTCAATTTTAGATATTAGAATAAAATGTATTTATTACATTTATCAAATAGCCCTATGATTCTTTTCCCTCCCTTTTTAAATTCTGGCGTTTTGGAGTATCTGTCTGATGTAGAAGGCGTGAATTTATGTATTTATGAACGAGTATGTTTGTAAATTTAAATTGTAGGTATATATTATTTTATCAAATGAAATAAGTAGCTATTAGTAGTAACGTATTAGATTGTTTTAATTATTGTGAATGTGAGGACTATGCGGATATTAAAAAAAAAAAAAAAGTTTTTTTTTTCTTTCTCAGTTAGTTTTAATGATGGTCTGGCAGTTTGAGTAGTTGATGCGGCCTACCCAAATATCCTTTCTTTGGTATTGTTCGTCGAGTTGAGCTCCTCAAGCTCTGAGTTGAGCTCCACGATTACTCACAAATGCTTGCACTGACTGGACAGGTCCACTCAAGTCTGTGTGGTTCTTTCCTCAAAAGACCATTTCAGACACTAATCTACATGGTCCTCACATGACTTGACCAAGATTATGTCTGGACTTTAAAAGAGACTGTGACCTCTGAGTTTGTTTCGGCCTTTCTTCTCAGAGTAGTCAGATGGGAAACACCGACCTCACCTAGCTTATTTTTAATATTTTTTTATATGACGTGTAAAAGTGATTCCGATATCCTATTTACAGAATAAACAATTTCATTTCAGCTATTCTACTGACGTATTAATTTAAATAATATTACCTTCATGTTATAACAGCGCGCAAATGCGAACTCAGTTAGGTAAATAATAAATAGTATAATGAATTTCCAAGCGCCACAGTGTATCGTGATGATGATACAGAAAAGCTTCACTCAGCTTCAGTACTCAGTATTTTCAGTTTACTAAATATACTCTGTGGTCACAGTATCCAGTTTCAGTCCGATGAGATCGGTCGTCTCGTGTTGTCCGTAGCAACTCGGCGCTTGCAGCCGAAGAATCGAATACTCGGCTGAAAAGTACTAGGGTAACATAGATCAGGAGAGGTCAATAGTGCGCTTTAAAATTTTGTGAAATATGCCATACATAACCTTAATAATTATTACGGGGCTGATTTGTAACGTCAGTTATCTTTTAACTGTGTAATAAACTCAACTCAAATTCAAAGCATTTTTTCAATTAAACCATTTACAGGCACTTTTGAATTGTCAAGGAATCGGTCAGTCAGAAATATGAAGCTAGCTGCCCATTCCAAAGCGTAGTAGGTAGGTACCTATGGAGAAGAACGGGCAAGAAACTCCTCGGACACTATTTTAAATAAATTGTTACAAAGTATTTGTTACATCATTCAAGTAAAAAAAAATTTACTTCTGACGGTTTTTGTATGGAAAAACTGTGAAAAATTAAAAGTATTACTCGGATAAAGTTATCTGACGTTTGAGAAATTACCAGTGAATATAGGTATATGTATGTGAATATGGGTATATGGTATTGTTTGGATTGTGTTTATTTTTTCATGTTTTCTTATAAGCTTGAGTCGGATTTTTGGACGACTATTCCAAATAATTTTTACATTATTTATATTATTCTTTAGTTTTCTTTTTTAATAGTGTTCAGTTTTATCCTCTTTTGATTCATGTGAAAATAAATACACAAACATCCGGCCAAACCAATTGAGGTTTTTGTGATGTACATATTTTAATTTAATACTTTATTAATGTAATAATTAAAAATAAATGCTTGTTTGTTCTATTTTATGCGTTGATACTGTTAATCCGATAAAACATTTTCAACTTATTACGTACCACTTGCGCGAAGGTTATAATAGTAAAACTATATTTCCACAATTATTTCTTCTGCGGCAGTAACAAGCAATAACAAAAAAACTATTTTTTTTTTTTAATTAAGAACTTTTAAGTCTACGACCTCTTTCGGCTGAATAAAAATGATAAGTCATAAGTCATTTATTCATTTGTTTTACATATGTACAATAACAATGGTGTAAAGATAATAAAGAGTTCGCTATGTTATGCCAGAGGGCGTACAAATTCCTGCCAGGGTTGCGAGTTTGTCCGAAAGGGATATCGCGGCCCCGGCACACACGCAACGGAAGGAACACGGGTGGGTTTTAGTCAGTAAAAGTCTGACACTCCCTCTCGCTCCGCCCAGAGCGGGAGGAGTGATTTGATGATTTCCCACCCAAAAAAATAAATAAAGAGGGCGTACAAATGTTTGAAATTAAGTAAATTTTCAAGCCAGACAAGTCTCAATAATTAAATTTAATAAGTCTGGATTTCATAATACAAATTAATAAATAATAAATATCAATAGAAACCAATGTCAATAAAAAAGAGAAAAAGTAAACTATGATAGCAAACTTCGCTATCAGAAAATAATAGCAAAAAACCTGGCATAATTAGGAATTTAAGCACAACTAATTCGCTTTCACCGTCGCTTGAGCTTTTGAAAATTGTGTTTGGCATCGAATAGTTCAGAAATATGTTGACAAATGTTGAAATTTCTGGCATTTCCTTAAGTTTATGCTTGCCTAGTCAGTTTTCACCCGTATGCGCAGGTCTTCGGCGCCACGGTCGAGGTCAACCTACGGGCTACATGCTACGCGCAGTCTACGACTCCACTGCTACGATTCATTGAGGCTGAATTAAAGACTGTTTAATATTACTTTGAAAAAAAAATTGATTACAGAATAGATGAAATAAGTAACGCCAGATATCTTTATCCTATAATTTTTTTTGTTTTTTTTACAGTTTTCCATATAGAACCTATCGGTGTTAATTTTATTCCACGGATAAAATGTATATTGAATGTAGGAAAAAACAGGCCTTTCTAAAATATTTCCAGGTTTATTATGCTTTCAGATAATATGGAGTACAAAATAGATTTTAAAAATACTACTAACACTACTGCAGACCCTCATACTTAAATTAAGCGTAATGAATA
Source organism: Agrochola macilenta (assembly GCA_916701695.1). Lineage (NCBI taxonomy): Eukaryota > Metazoa > Arthropoda > Insecta > Lepidoptera > Noctuidae > Agrochola > Agrochola macilenta. The sequence continues at coordinate 4,679,387 of OU753559.1, read as the reverse complement.
TGATAGACAAAACACAGTCGCGTTCTCCAAACGCCTGAAATATGACAAAAGGCTTCAGCGCTCCGGTCATTCATACTAGGAGAGCACGTTTTAAAGAGGTTTCAATATCCAGTAAAAGCTTTTATGAAAGCACACTGCACACAAGTATAAATTCCCACACAGGTAAACTTTCTAACAAAAGAGAGACAGTGATAGGATGAAACGGTTTAGGGAGCGAGATAGTAGATAGATAACGTAGACATCCACGTGTGTCGAAATTGTCTTATCATGCTAACAAAATAGGTGGAGTTGATAGAAAATTTTAAATTTTCTATATTTTTTTAATGCGTCGTTTTATATCAGAGATTACACATAATAATGCTAGTTTGGATATACGGCTTTTTGGCTCCATAAAAACGACATACCGCCGAATCTCATTATAATTTTTAAAAAAAAGTGGCTTTTTTAAGTTTTAAGTTAGATGGCGTTATTTGGTATATACCATTTGATGCGAAATTGTTATAGCTATTGAATGGGAAAGAAGCTAAAAGGGCGTAACTCAGAGATAGCGCCTTTTAGCTTAGCAGGGCAGTAATGTTCATGTACCTACTGATACTCGTAAAACTGTTAAGATCTGGTTACGATACTTTTCTGTCTATACGAAACAAGAAAAATATGTATTTACTTAACATTCGTGTGTTAAAATATGACAAAAGTGACAAGAATTACGATAACATTCACTTAACATTAACATTCTGCAGTATTTACTTTCCTTCTCAATTTAATCCATCCAAAGGTTGTCTGTAAAAGCTATCTGGGTCGCTTATTGTGTCGACCTATGTAAAATTTGAAATTTCGGTAATTTGTATGGTGTAGGTACATAATAATCCATTAAGAGAATTAGTCCATTAAAGACTCAGTTGCCATTTTGAAATTGGGCATTCTATGTCTAAACCATTCTATCTATCTATACTTTTTAAAGCGCAAGCAACTAAAGCTACATAATAACCTATTTTAGCAAACAAAAAACGTTCTAGCCCGTTTTAGCCAAACATTGATAGCGACCGTCAAACGAGCGGAAGGCTTCAGCGTTCCGGCCATTTGTACTAGGATAGCACGTTATAAAGAAGGTTTCTCCTGAAAGCCTTCATGAAAGCACACAGACAACACATACATGCCATTTTATAACTTAGTAGTGACAAAGACAATGATATACCAACGCATGAAAGAGTGAGATAGCAAACAGATATCACTTAGATAACGTGATATCGTTGACAACCACGAGCGTCTCCCCAATCCTTTTAACGCATAACAACAGCTAGAAATAAATATCTCTCCTTTATTTGTACGAGGTGTAAGTTGAGTTTTATACTTAAATGAAATCCGGGAATAAATCCAATAAAAAAAACAACAAGCTAACTTATAAATATCACACAACATTTTAACCACTTCACATTATGACTAGAATGACCTCACATACAAAAGAAAAGGTATTAAGGTCTCCTTTGTAACTTTTTACTTTGTAGTTCATAAATAAAACTGGTTTTTTTTTGTTTTTTTAATGATAGTTTCATTTGTATTCAACTTTATATGTATGAATATTTGTATTTACATTATATGTAATTATAGGAGTTCGTTAACAAAACACAAGGACACTTGTGACGTTACTACTGCAAAAACAGTAAAAAAGGCAATCTGCCTAGCCTTTTCCCAACTATATTTGGGTCGGCTTCCAGTCTAACCGGATGCAGCTCAATTCCAGTATTTTACATCGAGCGACTGCCTTTCTAACCTCCACAACCTAGTAACTGGGTAATACGATAACCGTTGGTAAGACTGGTTGTCAGACTTTCGGGCTTCTGACGACCCGTAGCGATTGTCAAAGATCCACGAATGACAGCCGGGACCAACGGCTTAATGTGCTGTCCGAGGCACGGAGGAGTCTCGGTATGTAAAGATTTTCACCCATCCACAGACCAACCCCGGCAAGCGTAGCTTAACCTGATGGATCAACCGGTGCGGTAGTTATTACTTAACCACAAGCTAAAGAAAAAACAGTAAAAAAGTAAGCTACAAAATGTACTCGCGAATATAGAAATACCTACTATAAAACATGAAACATTAATTTCATCGCTACGAGAGCTAGTTAGCGACTGTCAAACAGGCAGAAGAAAGGCTTCAGCGCTCCGGTCACGTATACTAGGGGAGCACGTTAGTAGGAGGATAAAATTTTCAGTGAAAGCAATAGTGAAAAAAGCACACAGACTGCACACAGCTATAAATATGTCAACACAAATAAAACTTGAAGTTAGAGGGAGATAGTGAAAGACTAAAACTGTTGGGGGAGTGAGATAACAGGCAGATAACATAGACAACCTTGTGAGTCAACGACCAATCAACAAGAGTGGCGTAAAAACTAAATAAACAACGTTTATGTTTTGCTTCTAAAAATAATACTGCCAAATGATAAGTACACTAGGCCGAGCACACCAAGACACTTTCAGTTTCAAGATAATAAGAAGCTAGTTTATGCTGGTTTTGTTACCACTGACATTGTGGCATACCGTACTCATCAAACATGTTAGAAAAGTTCTCTTAAAGATAAATTAGAAATTAAATGTCTTGGCACAAAATAGAAGACTACAGACTTTTTTTAACCAAATTGTTCGAAAAACGTTCTTCAATAATCTAAAACTATATTACTACGGACGACTTGGATAGTCGGCAACACTAAAAATACACACAAAGTTAAAGATGGCTACAGACAGATTTGAAAGTAATGAAACTTTTTCATGTATACGTATCTTTCATGGCGACCGTCGTCAAACGTAAAACAGTTTCAGCGCTCCGGTCATTTGTACTAGGGCTCGTTCTAAAGAAATAACATTTTCAGTTAAATTAAAGCTAAAGAGAAAGCACATGGACTGCACACCCGTTATGACAACACAAGTAAAGAGAGAGGTTGGCAAAAATTGGCTAAAACTGTTGAAATGAGAATGAAATAGAAGATGGTCGAAGATGCTCACGTGCATGCATCCCCCAATTTAGACAGTTAGCAACACGTGGACTGAAAATTTTACCAACATAAACTTTTTCACTGTTCTTTCGACAAAAAATAAGTTTTGTGGTATGAAAAGTATTTGAGAGAAAATAAAAAAAAAGAATTTAGTTATTAAAATGTAGATAATTGATAACAAATAAGCTAATTATATTATTAGTTATGTTATCGATAGTTTTATCTGAAAATAGCTGCAATCAAAACTAGTTAACAAGAGATAAATAATGAACTGAATCCGTTGCTACGTTGTTACGCGACATTCGAAGCAAACGGTTGGAAGGTTTCATTCAGCCTGTGGGATTCAGCCTGTGGGATTCAGCCTGTGGGATTCAGCCTGTAGCTTCAGCCTGTAGCTTCAGCTTGTCGCTGGCGCTCCGGTCATGTTACTAGGAGAGCACGTTGCGTGAGGTGAATGTTTCCGTTTCCATGGAAACTTGATTTTAGCGTCGTATACAAATTGCCGTACTTGCCGTGTTAACCACGTCGATTGTGGTAGCTCATACTGAGTTGTTTTACATAAAATGTTGCAAACAATGATTAATATTGTTATGAAATAATAACAGACAGTATCATTATACTGTTTTAAATTAATATTTTATTTATATTGGAAATTTTACCCAGGTTGAAATCATCATCTTTAACAAGTTTTATCGTCATGAGATATGACGATAAAACAAATAAAAAATATTTCTATGACTCATAATTTCAAGTACAGCTTCAGCAGATTACGGGGTAAACTAAAACTTTGGGAAAAGTAATGAAACTCATTCCGTTGCTGAGCTATTCCGTGAAAAATTGACCCGTTACAAGGGGGGGACAAGGGAGAGGGGCTCCGTGTGGTGCCGGAGGGAAAGAATACTATTTTTTTTTACCCATTTCTTCCCGTGGGTGTCGTAAAAGGCGACTAAGGGACTCAGTGGAGAATGGGCAGCAGCGTTCTCTATGTGTCCCGCCTGCCAAGCGTGGCGATTATGGCAAACCCCCCCCATTTCGAGGAGGCCTATATTCAGCAGTGGACGTCTTTTCGGCTGAAATGATGATGAATGAAGAGGGACAAAATGGTCAATTTTAAAATCCACTAATATTTCACGTCATTAAACGGACGTGACGAACTCCCGCTTTACTAACAATAATTACGACAAAACCAATATTCTTTGTTCATTTAAAGGGAATCATTATTTCATTACATACGCAGATTTAAAAAGTATAATTCGTAAATAAAAGAATGTTTAAAAAACTTCCCAGTATCACGTTATAATTGTGACTATAGTGAACTTCTTATTTAACTACCTAAATGTAGTCAAATACGTTCATATGCCTTTGATGGGTAAAAAGAAATGGCTGATCTACCATAATAATGTTACCATGAAAATAAAATAACTTGGTTTGGTAGTTTTGTACTATTGAAAGCAAATAAAACAGTAGTGACTAAAAGTGAAATGTGCACCTTGGTGTTAATTTGTTATCATTATTTCAAGAATTTTATTGTAATACAATAAGATTTGTTTATAAAAGTAATATTATGATTAAAAAAAAACAGTATTCTCTTAAACCTCACAAACAACAATGAGGTGGTCTTAAAAAAACCATGAAAATCGGTTAGTTGATTAGCGACAGGAGGTGTGAAACGCAAAAATTGCCTGTTTTGCTTCTTATTTTTAATCAGTTAAATTACCAACAAGTGACTCCGTTATACATTTTTTTTGAGCTTAAGAACTAAATGATACATTAAAAAAAATTGCATTCAATAGAGAATAAGAATGTCTTGTAAATTGTTTGTAAATGTTTGTGTCTGTACATTTTCCTTAGGCGCAATTTTTCTCGGAATGGCTTCTGCTACGTGACAGTCGTCAATCGTAGCGACCGCGCGACCGAACAGGGGAAAGACTTCAGCGCTCCGGTCATGTGTACTAGGAGAGCACGTTATGAAGAGGTTAATATTTCCAGTAACAGAAAACACACAGATTACACATAGATTTGATTTATGACAGCACAGATAAACCCTTCAAGTGAGAGAGACATTAAATACGCTGACATTTTAATGGGAGTGAGATAGCAGATAGGTGCCGTAGACATCCATAATTATGCATTTACACAATAATCGATATGTTATCTAAGTCAACGTAATAAAAAATACATCTATTTATGCGATATATTTTGTTATTCGCAAATAAATCAAAAACCAATGGGGGTCGTCTCTAGAATCATGTATGTCAATCACAGCACATGTAAAGGAAAAAGAAAATCGTAATTTGTAATTTTATCACATGACATAAAAACGTAAATTTTTGACATTACAAACTTAAATTTGCTGTTGGAGAATTCATCGTGACGCGTATAGGTATAGGTGTATGGGAGAACATGTTTCAACACCAAAGGTAAATTTTTTCTTGTGACAAAATCCATCCCAACTAAGGAACCCCTCATTTCGCATTGTTCGAACGCACTTGGCTGGTTTTTTAAGTGGAAATAACATTAAAATTCTTGTTACGCACTACAGTGGAACATACATTGCCTGCTAAAAACATAACCTTTCCTTTTTGACGTAGTCGGGTAAACAGTTAACAACAACAAAGAAGTTGCTGTCGAAGATAGAAATAGAAGAAATAAACAAATAAGTACCGTAATAAAACTCTATTACCAATCGACATTGGAAGCGACCGTCAAACAGTCGGAAGGCTTCAGCGCTCCGGTCATGTGTACTAGGAGAGCACGTTATAAAGAGGTATACATTTCCAGTAAAATCTTCATGACAGCACACCGACTGCACACAGGTATGATTTAAGGCAATACAAGTAAACCTTCAAGTATGAGGGAGATAGTGATAGGCTAAAACTGTTGAGAGAGAGAAAGCAAACAGGTGCCGCACAACAGGTGGAAAGGAACATAATTTCACGACCTTATTTTCCGAAGGGGTTATACAGAGGTGTGTTAAGTAACCTTTTGCACAAGCACAATCGCAGACTCAACAAGTATAATGATACATAACTTAACAACTAGCTGTAGGAATTTTAATCAAATCATAAACATATATGTAGATTATTTTATTTTATATTGATTTTTGTATTATTTGTGAAGTACCTATGAGTGATCTGGCAACACAGATTTAACGACCACTAATCGAATCTAAATCTACAAACTTGAATTTTAGCAAATAAGTTCATAGAGCGTTATCACACTGGCGGTTTGCCAGCGTTTTTCCGGCAAAGCGATTTTGGAACGTGCTCTCCGCGGGTGCCCAGCGAGTTAGTCGCGATCACGCGACGTGTTCTCTGCTTTTACACAATATTGTACACTCGGTTGTCTCGCTCTCTCTTGTACAGTCACGTCAATCGCTCACGTTCCAACAACGCGGCAAACACGTAGCGCACACGTAGCGTGCTCGCTGCCTATACCCAACAAGCGTGTTAATCAAAAGCCTTGCCGGTAACACGCTGGTAAATAATCAGTGTGATATGGCCCTTAAGCGGTGTGCCCGCTAAGGCTGCCTGTCCATTGAAGCGGAGCGAGGCAGCGGAGAGGAGAATGGCAGCGGAGTGGAGCGGAGTTGCGGACAGTGTCTGTCCATTGATGCGGAGCGAGGTAGTGGAGTGGAGTTACGGACTGTGCGGAGCGAGGTAGCGGAGTGGAGTTACGGACTGTGCGGAGCGAGGTAGCGGAGCGGTGTTGCGGACTGTGTGGAGCTAGACCGAGTTCACCCGACGAGTAATAATTCCCCGCTCCAGTTCCCCGCTCCACTTCTCCGCTCCATTTCCCCGCTCCGCTTCCCTTCTCCGCTTCTTCGCTCCGTTTCCCCGCTCCGCTTCCCGGTTTTGTATGAATTTTTAAACTAGTTTGCAAATCCCTGTCCACTGAAGCGGAGCGCAGGTTTTATACAATTCCATTGGTTAATATTGGCACACCGCTACTCCGCTCCTTTCCTCTCCGCTCCAGTGGACAGGCAGCCTAAGAAAGGATTTTTGTAAATTCTACTCCTAAGGGTTTTTACACATTGAGGAGTTTATTTATTTATTTATTAATAGAAGAACCAACAGCTATAACAAATGCATAACAGTTGCATATGAAACATACTATAATGTTCTATACTTTATAACCGAAGTTCTCCATCAGATAATTGAATCATCTCGCCATGGGGGCACGACTACTCGCGGCGCCCGTGGCGAGGCAACTGAATGCTAGGTTTCAAGACTAGTCAAGATAGAGGGTAGCCGTAGTTCGCGCATGCGCACTGATTATCCGCGCGGCTCTCAGTCACCATACCTACTAATATTCATCCATACTATAATAATATAAATGAGAACTCTGTTTAATTCTGTTTATCTGTTACTTTTTCACACCATATTGGGTGAGTAGATTTAGATGGGCACACAGGTAGAGCATGGCCTGGGACCTAAAACATAGAATACTTTTTATGCTAGTTATAAATCAAACAATTTTCTAGCTCTACGCGAGCGAAGCTGCGGGCAAAAGCTTGTCTCCTCTATTTTCTCGTCGGAATGTACTGAAAAAACATGATACATAAGTAAACCTTATCAGTAAAACTTAAAACAGGGATTTTATGACGCTATTCTGCTATAAAAACAGCTATAATACACTAAAAATGACCTGGGCTGGCTCGTTCTTTGGCCATAGAATTACCATTGCTATTCAACGTGGCAATGCTGCCACTATGCTGCATGCTGTATGCTGCTTCTGGGCACGTTTCCGGATGACAGACACGCGGATGAGTACTTCGACGCCTAAGTGTACTTTCGTTTTTCAGTTTATTTGTATATTAAGTTAGTCATTTAATTCAGTGCTTAGTGTAAATAGTTAGCTACAATAATTGCCAAAGGAAAATAAGTTAAATTATGAATATCTCTCGTTGCTACGCGACATTTGTAGCAACACCGTCAAACGAGCTGAGGAAGCTTTCAGCGTTCCGGTTATGTGTACCAGGAGAGAACGTTATGAAGAGGTGTCACTGAAAGCCTTCGTGAAAGCACATGGACAACACAATGATGAACATTTTAAACACACAGTTAAACTATTAAATCTGAGGGAGAAAGACAGACAAATAAACTGGAGATAACAGATGGGTGACAAAACATTCACGTATGATACTCCAATCTACACAACAAACTACAGAAGTTAATATTATCACATTTTTTTTTACTGGAGATGAAAATATAATTTTATTTTAATAAAATTGCAAAGAAAAAATTTCCAAAAAATTTGTAAAGTGAGTTAAATAAAATCAACATGTTACCCATTACAAAGCATTAGTTATTAACAAATGACTTTTAGCTTATTGTCCTTTTTGAGTAAGCAATATTTGCCCACTGACTCCTTTAAAAAAGTCAGCAACACAAAAAAGTTTCTGACAAATAACGTAATTATTGGAGAGTAAATAATGATTCTATAACAAAATTTACGCAACATGGATATATTAATTGTCAACAAAGTTATTTTTATTACTGTTTAATTATTAATCAAATTATTTTATTAATACTATAAATAATTAGTACTAACATGTTTCTTAGCTACGTGACATTCGCAGCGATCGTCAAACGTCCAAAGGCTTCAGCGCTCCGTTCATGAGTACTAGGAGAGCAGGTTATAAAGGGGTACCTAAATATTTACACTGAAAGCTTTCATGAAAGCACACCAATTGCACACAAGGTGTTATCTATGTCAACACAGTTAAGCAGACACACAGTTGACAGAGAGACTAGATAGGCTGAAACGGTTGAGGGAGTGAGATAGTAGTTCATTGACCTCATCCACCACGGTGCTTTTCACCAATAAGCAGACACACAGTTGACAGAGAGACTAGATAGGCTGAAACGGTTGAGGGAGTGAGATAGTAGTTCATTGACCTCATCCACAACGGTGCTTTTCACCAATAAGCAGACACACAGTTGACAGAGAGACTAGATAGGCTGAAACGGTTGAGGGAGTGAGATAGTAGTTCATTGACCTCATCCACCACGGTGCTTTTCACCAAGAGTACTTACTATACTACAAAAATGTTGAAAGCAATAGTAGATTAGATTATAAGTAGAGATGGGCCGAATGTGGTTTGAACCGAATCCGAACTTCGGCCGAACATTCGGTTAAAATGAAAAGTTGGGCCGAACTTCGGTCGAACTTCGGTTCAATTTCAAGCGCTTTCTAGAGAGCGACGCGTCGTGACTTGTTTACGCATTTACTTCAATATTATTGCTAGATGTACCCCGCCCCCACCGCGTGGCCCGGAGCCGGCCGGTCATTAGCAAATAAGTCATCGGCGTGTCACGCCGCAAAGATTTTCAAAACTAATAAGAAAAACTGTAATTTAATTTAAGGTTTACATTTACAATCTTCATATCTAAAATAAATGACAATGACTGAGTAAAAGACATAATTTTATTTTACATTAATGCTATTCTAATTCTATTGAATTTCAGTCAAAATAGTGCAAGTAGGTATTATTTTTCTTGTGCCGAATGTTCGGCATCTGAACCGAATTTCGGCCGAATGCCGAAGTTCGGTTCAAGCTGCCGAATTTCGGTTGAACCGAATGTGAACCGAATTTCGGCCCATCCCTAATTATATGATAACAAACAATACTCAATTTTCTCATTGTTAGGGGAGTCCAGAGGTTTTGGAGCAACACTATTGCACAGAATAAGTTTTGTTCGCCCTGAGTACTTGTATCCTTTTAAAAATTGCCCAAATCTGAGTTTTCAAACTCGCCAGATTTAAGGAAAGCCGACCATTTCTTCATCAGATTTGCCTATTTAAGTCATTATGGGTTAGGCCGCACACGATCATATCAAATCAAAGGCTCTGAAGATCTCTTTATTTTTGGCCCAATTTAGAAATCTGAAACGGCCTACCCTTACTACGAGGCTCCTATCTGAATCTTTTCAAATATATAGTAGTACGAGTAGTAGTAGTTTTTTTGTTGTCTAGTTATGTGTAGTTTATGGGGAAACCATAATTATGTACTTGGGGCAGAGACCTGGTGGCCTGAAATACAGGCTTCGACTTAGCTTGGGCACCAGTCTCCCAAAGTATTTTTCTTTAAGACCATGACTGGACACTTTTGTTTTTTGTTATTTTTTTTTTAGGATATTGTGGTGAGAAAACAAATAAATATTATTATGTTTTTCTCGAATAATTGCGCCGTTCCATAACTGCCAAAATAAATTCCCTAAAAGTCCTTGTTAAAACAACTTTACAACAACGTTGTAAAACAACCAAGGCAATATTTTTTTTATTTTTTTTCGTTTTGCATGCACATCAATATTTTGATATTTTTCAACGTTTTAAGCAAATTATAATTGTTTTTTTTAATGGTTGCTTATTCAGCAGGTATGGTTTCGGTCGGCCCGAGTACGTTAATACGAGAGCGGTTAAATAAGTTTCAAAGTAATGAAACTGAATCCGTTGCTACGTAGCTGCTATGCACATCATAGCGACCCTCAAACAGGCGGAAGGCTTCAGCGCTCCGGTCATGTGTACTAGGAGTGCACGTTGCAAGAGGCTAACGTTACTGTAGCTAAAACTTGCGGAAAGCAACAAGTGATTGAGGTAGGTCATGTTTGGTCCTTTGCTTTATTTTCATTCGGGATCTCCCGATTCAGAATAAAAATAGAGCTTAGAACATAAAAGAGAACTTCCATTATTTTCAATTGACTGACACAGAAAACTAAGATACCTGGAAGAACATATCTTAAAAAAAAATTACGCAAAAACTTACAAATAAACTTCTTTTTATCTCGGTTTTTGCTTATTTTAAAAACAATGTCAAAATGTCCCACATAATCACCTATTTTCTTAAAATCGTTTTTCAGCAGAAAATACGTGTAAGCGTAAGAAAGTAATGAAACTCGATTTGCTAAGCCCTCCTCGTAGCGACCGTCAAACGAGCAAGGCTTCAGCGCTCCGGTCATGTGTACTAGGAGAGCATTTTAAAAAGGAGTTACAATATCCAGTCAAAGCTTTCATGAAAGCACACCGATAGCACACTGATACAATTTATTTCAACACAGATAAACCTATGAGGGAGAGAGATAGAGTAATTGGCTGAAATTGTTGGAAGAGTGAGATAGCAGGGAAATAACACACAAAACTGGCCCCCACCTATCTACATAGATATCGAAACAACAGGTGAAAACATAGATACAAGAACTATAACATCGCACATGCTTATGAGAGGTGCAGTAACAATCAAAATTTGCCTACATACACTATCACTTAATAAAATTGTTCACTTTACAAAAAAACAAAAAGTAACATCTAAAAGATAACATTATGACCACTACTTTTAATTTGACAATTCCATAATAAATAGGAACAAAATATGCTAACGATAATTATTTTGTTTATCTATCCGTAGCAATCATAATTAAAAATGATATATTTTATCGCTATTTGCAAAGTAAACAGTTACAGTTGTGTTCTGAGTTTTTTACTTTGCTCGCTGCCAGGCTTTTCGTTCTTCTATCTTTTAGTTTTTAGTTAAAAGGATATTTTTTGTAATTTTAGGTACTTGTTGCAAATGTCATAAATTGTTTTTATTTTGTTTGATAATTCATAACAGACAACTAACAACGTAATGAAACTGAATCCGTTGCTACGTGGCTACGCGACATTCGTAGCGACCGTCAAATGTGTGGAAGCTACATTTAGCCTGTGGATTTAGCCTGTGGATTCAGCCTGTGGCTTCAGCCTGTAGCTGACGCTCCGGTCATGTTACTAGGAGAGCACGTTTGGAGAAGTTATGTTTTCGTAGTCATGGAAACTTCTGGAAGGCATCAAGTGATTTAGACTTGAGGTAGGTCACTTTCTGCTGGGGTTGCGGGTCTGTCCGAAAGGGATATCGCGGCCCCAGCACATAGGCAACGGAAGGAACACGGGTGGGTTTTAGTCAGTAAAAGTCTGACACTCCCTCTCGCTCTGCCCAGAGCGGGAGGAGTCATTTGACGATTTCCAATACAAAAAAAAAAAAAAAATTGGTAGGTCACGTTCAAATACGACGGCAATAATTGAGGTTTAAAAAACGTTGCTTAAAGTAAAGAGAAGTCGCGTCAAATATGATTAAGCAGACGATAGTAATTGCTTAACTTATAATATGTCTCTATTAATTATTATTATTGCGCAAAATTTGACATCATACTGCATGTAAACACTACTACTGTATTTAATCTCAATTAATTGACAAACTATCCTCAAAAATTGTATTCTGTTCTGGTATTTTACCGTTTTAGAATATTGTAAGCTATTAAAAAAACTTTAAAAAGCCTAGATGTAAACAAAACAAAATATAGGTTTAAAAAAAAAAAAAAAAAAACAATGACGGAGAATGAAACTGAATCCAGAGCTACGTCGCTACGCAAAAGTCGTAGCACCCGTCAAACGGGTGAAAGGCTTCAGCGCTCCGGTCATTCGTACTAGGAGAGCACGTTATAAAGAGATAACATTTTCAGTGAAAGCTATCATGAAAGCACACCGACTGCACACAGGCACGCTTGGTGCTAATACATGTAAACTTTTCAGTAAAAAAGAAACAGTGATAGACTGAAACTATTGAAAGAGTGAGAGCAGTTCAATGATCGACTATCGGTTCCAAAAGTATCTGATGAAAGCTACGAATACTTTTATTATTCGTTGGATGAAAATGTAAACAAACACTGTTTTTGTTAAATTCTTACACCATCGCTTACTTGAAGAACATATTAAATAAACATTACGCAATACAAATAATTAAAACATCCCGAATTCATCTGTGTCTTTATATTTCGCAACTTTTTCAACAATTATTGTTTCAATAATATAATTTTCTCAAACATGCTTGGAAATTCGAACATTATTTTGACAATCTTCTTTGAGATAAATCGAAATTGCTGAATTGGTCAAAAACTAGCGAGTAGGCAGTTGGCAATGTTACTATAAAAACTCATAACTATCGTGTTATTTAAAAATTGAACTAACTTTTTACTTCGACCCATCGCAACCAAGGAGGTAACTTATCAAAGATTTTATTTAAATTTTGAACTGGCGAAAGCAACGGTTTCTTAGAAAAGCGGTGGCCGCACTTGGCGGGTGCAGTGACGGCTGTCATGAAAATTATGACAGCGGCAAAGATTTAAATCGTCAAAAGATACTCGCGTTTCTGTTTCGTTTTGGTACCTCTTACACAAAATGACGCAGTGACTACACTTGTTTGTCATGGAAACGCTATTTAATAATGTGTGAGATCACTCTTCTCAGTATGGACAGTTTTTCTTGTGACTTAGTACGGTGAGGGTAAATCTAGCGATTTAAATCTTTGGGGGGCGGGATTTGATTTACGGTATCCACAACGCTCTCTAGGAAACCACATCAACTTAGTTTTATATTCAACATTTCAGTGACGTCATTCGCCCGTAAATTGCGGACGCTACGTATAAATTGGCGCGCTTTATAAATTGGCGTCCACAGGCACGTTTTCTGATCCATTTGTATACATTTTCATCCGAAAATTTTGGAACAGCGGAACACACAGCGGACTACGTTTGTTGCTTCTATGTCGCTCTCACTATACAAAATTAATAAATAAAATGTTTAAAAATATTACGGTCAGTTAATTGTCTTTATGTAATCTTACCGTCTCATGTTTACGATAAACTTTGTTTTGCTTATAATCGGTTCTGTAAATATGCTCAAAGTCAACTGCAAGAATTATATCAAAATCAAAAAAATTAAAGAAAAAAAATTAAAAAGACAAACATTGGTTTTTGTTTGTCTTTTTCAGCTGACATAAAATTTTATTTTTTTGATTCGCTCCTGTCATACGTACTAGGAGAGCACGCAATATGAGCTTGATGTTCCAGAACCTTCAAACTTTCATAACATCACTTCCTTATTCACTGCATGGGTAAGCAGAGAAGTACAGTACACCAATTTGAGGCAAATGCGCCAGGGCAGCCGGCGAAATAAAAAAATTGTTACGGTTTTTGATATTGACAGATCAGTATCACGCTATATGTTGATCATGCTGTTTTTTGCTGAACTAGGCCTATTTGGCGCAGCCGCAAGGCACACTTTCCTGCTAATATCTTTGAACGCACTTTACACTTTTTATTTGTTTTCTTTCTTTTTTAATTTGGTTTTTATTTGTAGTAAAATAATTATGTTGTGTTGTGTGCCTCTAGTCTGTGCTAAATAAATGTATTTTCATTTCTTTTCTTCTTTTTTATCATAATTGACGATTTGCGACCGTAACCCGTTTGTATTTACAGGATTATAATCATTACAACTTCCTGCAAATTGTAAAAAACGATAGGAAAGAAGAACGCTCAATAATGTATGGGAAAAAACCCTGAGTCGATTAAAATAAAACTTATGGGGTAAAATATTGTAGATAACAAATTTTAAATTACTCTCTTGAAAAATGATTCGTTCTTTTTATAATATGAAAAGAACCAATCATGGGGATAATTTTTAATATCGTTTTTTTTATTTATATCATTTTTGTTATTTACATTTAACAACTAACAATTTAAAAACTAACAGACTTAAAATAATAATAATAATATGTACAAGTATATAAGAAAGGGGGGGGGGGGGGGGGGGAACAATCAATTTTTAATTTTTTTTTTTTTTTTTTCGGTAGACCTGAAGTTATGAAAGTTTGATAGCTTCTCTAATATCAAACTCTTAAAACGTGTTCTCCCCTAGTACACAAGACCAAAGCGCTGAAGCCTTCCGCTCGTTTGACGGTCACGGTCGGTTCAAATGTCGCGTAGCCACGTAGCAACGGACTCAGTTACTTTAAAAATCGAATAATAAATAAAAAAAAATTGGTTAGCAGTATACGGTATATACTCGTATAGTATACAGAAAAAATGCATCGCTGTTACATATTACCAGTCAGTCTCGGAAAGTCTCTGAGAAAAAGGTGATTAGCCTCTAATCTTATAAACGCTATACTTTGCCAGTTCATATAATGTTCATCTACATATACTGCAAGCAGGTTAGGTTTTTTTCTTGATTTGCATTCAAATTAATCTGCTTAGCCTTTTCCCAACTACGTTGGGGTCGGCTTCCAGTCTAACCGAATGCAACTGAATACCAGTATTTTACATACAGCGACTGCCTATATGACCTCCACAGCCCAGTAACTGGGTAATACGATACCCCTTGGTAAGACTTGTCAGGCTTTCGGGCTTGTGACGACTAGTCACAACTGTCAAAAATACACGAATGACAGCCCAGACCAACGGCTTAACGTGCTTTCCGAGGCACGGAGGAGTCTCGGTATGTAAAGATGGTCACCCATCCACAGGCCAACCCCGGCAAGCGTAGCTTAACCTGATGGAACTACCCGTGCGGATATTATTACTTAGCCACGAGCTCCTCTCTCTATCAATAACTAAACACGATAAAAAAAGATTTGGTGATCCCTCTTCAGGGTTAACGATCGCAGGTGGTTTTGTTACCTGAAGTATGAGATGAGAAAATTTGTTTTCTTTTGTTTTTAACCGACTTCCAAAAAGGAGGAGGTTATATGTTCGTCGCGTATGTATGTCCGCCGATTTCTCCGTCAATTGTGGACCGATTTTGAAAATTCTTTTTTTGTATGAAAGCGTATGCTCCCAAGTTGGTCCCTTATAAATTTTGTTAACTTTGCTTGGATAGTATAAGAGTAAGCTTCAATAATACGTATTTTTCCCACTTAGTTTATGTGGATGATATGATGATAACTTCCTGTCACTGTTATTTACATAGCAGGTAGTGGTATTCGAATTTGTGTGGGGAAATTAATGTTATAATTAATTTCAACTACCACTTTATTTTATAACTATCAAAGCAATAAATACTGTTTTTCGTTTATTCGTTCTTCTATTTTTTTTTTGTACAAAAATGAGGTCCATGTAAAATGAAAAATGAAGAATCGATGTTATTCCTTTTTCGACAACAAAACCATAGTCGAGTATCCGTTACTACGTGGCTACGTGACTTTCGTAGCGACTGTCAAACGAGCGGAAGGTTTCAGCGCTCCGGTCTTGTGTACTAGGAGAGTACAAGTTTTAAGAGTTTGATATTAAAGAAGCTATCAAACTTTCATGACTTCTCGTCTGTATTAGTACGTGGGAGTTTGTTGCGCCACTTCTTCTTCCCAGCTAACGCACTAGGAAGTGGTGAAGGGTGGGCGTTTTGGGGGACTGTCTTATGTAATTTTGACGTTCGAAAAGTGCTGATTCTCAGCCTAGTTTGAATAAATGACTTTTGATTTTGATTTTGATTTTTTTATTTATTCTGCAGGGGTAGGCTGAGACGTCATGTACAACCCAGTTTTAGTACCATGGAATGGGGGCGAGCCTATTGCTATCAAGTTGGAACAAATCCAAACTTTTGCCAAAATAAAAATTCATTACGGAATCAGAATAACACTTAGCCTGAACCTAGCTAACTTAGGGATTGAACCGAAAACACACGCTTAGCAGTTTGTTTACACTTTCATCAAATACTTTTCGAACGGACATTACACACTGATATGACTTTTATGTAGCGACGCGGCGTTCATATAAATAAAAGTTAAGAGAACAAACAGTGGCTGCCACCACAAACAGCACAGTAAAATAATAGTTGCAGATGTGGTTGTAGACAAACAAAACATAATACGAAGGTAAAAGGTATACTCGGAGATCATCGTTTCCGTAGCGATAGAAACTTATCATCGGTAATCAAAATGTACGTTTTTTTTTTTACTTTATTTTAAAACAGTCGTTACGTGTCGTCAGAAGCCCGAAAGTCTGACACCAGTCTTACCAAGGGGTATCGTATTACCCAGTTACTGGGTTGTGGAGGTCAGATAGGCAGTCGCTCCATGTAAAATACTGGTATTCAGCTGCATCCGGTCAGACTGGAAGCCGACCCCAACATAGTTGGGAAAAGGCTAGGCAGATTGATTGACTTTATTTTAAAACACTTTTGGGTACTTTAGTTTCTATAATAATTATTTCATGATACTACACCAAGGTAAATTAAATTAACAAAGGATACAAACAATTTCACACTAACTTTCATCAACGATTTTTCAATAACAATTTTTTTGTTTTGGAAAAAAAATATAAAAAATCTTGTCTGCTTGAGTATCGCATAGAGAAAGAAATTAAATTCAATTTGCGACATTCAAAGCGACCGTCAACCGTGCCAGAAGGCTTCAGCGCTCCGGTCATGTGTACTAGGAGAGCACATTTCAAAAAGATATAGATATGGTCACTAACGTGGAATAATTCAGGTTACAGTGTGGTAGGTCAGCAATCGTTTTGTAGATACCTACATGATAGGAAAACCGAGTTATGATAATCATTCACAATATCAGTCTTCACCTGTCGTCAACATTAAAAGTCTTCAACGTACCTATGTCAGATGGAAAACCATTTTTTTTCCAAAAAAAAAAAACTTTTAGTTACTTCCTGTACTTGTTGTCTTAGCTATATTACAATGACTTTTACTGCAGTTGGAAATGTATTAAATTGTCAATGATGATTGTTGTATTTTGTACGTTGGTACAAAAACATGTTAACACATTCAGCCTTCATTAATTCATTGGGCCAGTCACCATAGGACACAAAAATCGCGTTAGGTCACAAAAAATTGCACACTGTACAATTTTTTTGGAATGTTACAGATGTTTGGCATGTTGTGGAGATATCTATAGTGTAAAGCCAAGTTTGGAGCTTCAAAAGACCTGTGGTAACTACGTGGTAGCATGTGGCTAAGGTTCATTTAAAGTACCTACAATCTATATAATTGTTTCTTTGAATTAAACGGTAAAGTAAATATTAATATTCTAGTTCGCTAGTTAGTCACATTTCTTATTTCCAGTAATATTGTATATCAAAACAGCGAAATATTTGACATCTATTTGCGACGTTGCCCACTTTCAGAATAAACGCTCTTAATATTTTTTTCTACGTCAATCGTAACTAAGCGTAGCGAGGGCTACGCGTAGCAAATTGATCTCGTAGAACAGACCGAAAAAAAAAAACCAAGCCACCGACGACGCTGACAAGTTCAATAAACTTATGTGATGAATAATAATATGATCTCCCAAGTAATTATAATCGCAATAAACTTGGACCATAATCTACCTGTCGTAGCACTGCAAGTGTCAGTAGATTGTGAGTTGTCACTTGCTGTAGTACGGTGGTTGTCATTGGAAGGGATATGACGTATGCAATGACGTAAAGTTTGCGATGGCCTCAACTCTTCGGTGTAACAGTACTAGGGTACCATCCATAACGAGGAAATGCTGCGTCTTTTGTTTCTTTCTGGGTGTCACGGTAGCTAAAGATTTGTAATGCTCTCAAATGATCAACTATTAAACCTTCACAAATGAATGTAGGGTGAATCACCCAATTACTAGCTAAAAATATCAGTTTCTCTTTTTGGTTGTTGTATTGCAAAGTAAAAAAATATACTAGGGAAATCCTACTTTATACAGTGTGAACATTTTCAATACGTAAACATAAAAAAGGCGGCAGGGTCGGGTTGTTCAAAAAATCGTAAATTGTTTTTCGCCCATTTTTACTCATTGGAGGTTTGACTGTCAATTTATCATTCTGTTTCTAATGTTTTATGAGAATTGTAATGAAATAAATCTTAGTTTTTATACGTTTTATGACGTATTTTTATTAATTTGTTTCCACATATTGATATTTTGAAATAATCTAACGGAAATCTTTAAAATCCTAAAGGTGTCAAACCCTGCGTATATTTTTAAACAGAAATCCAATTTATCTGCACCTATACAGATTTTTTTTTTAATTTAAGTGTAGACAAAATTACAGGATTTTTTAAGTTTTAGCCTTTTCAGTAAGGATTAAGAATGAAATTTAATGTAAAAAATTTGACGTTATATCATTTTTCAAATGTTGGCATCATGTTGAAACTACATTTTACCATTTATTCGCATAGCGCTGATAATTGGTTAACTTTTATGCCAATAATTAGATATAACTAATTTGAACTTTGTTTGTTGAGTATCGACAATTATTGTAATTTGTTAACTATTTTTCTAAGAAATTTCTTAATATTAATAAAACATATTATTATTCATAATGTTTAAATGTACCTAAGTAGTATTATATTTGAAGTGTCTCTGTTACACATTTTGTCATAAAACTTGAAGAAATGGTCTTAACTTCAGAAGTAGACCAATTTTCCTGATTTAAATGTAATTAGAATAATAATATTATTGATTGGTGCCTCATTTCATTAAAACGTCTAACGGACCTCTGCGAGTTGGCTTTGGCCCCTCATACGCCTTCCAAAGATCCGAGGCCCCAGGGTTCCGTGAAATGTCAAAGACAATATATTAATAATAATATCTTTAGAATAACTGCAAAATAGTGCAGTTTTTTTTATTTCTGCATTCAAAAGTTGGCTGTGGTCACAGTGAACCCCAGATTTTTTGTACCAAGCCAAAAAATATAAATATAAAAAAATTATTAAGGTATCAATTTTGGCGCCTTTCAAAAATACACCGAAGTTTTGTATAAACAGTTCACGTTAACGCTTGTAGATGGCGTTAGTATCGGAGTCAAAGAAGTTCCACCGAACACCGCGCGGTTACCGGGACTCGAACTGAAAAGTACTAGGGTAACATAAACCTAATGGAAATAGCCTTCAGAATCTTCAGAATTGTTTAGTGTTCTCCTTTATATTGTGTATTCCTAGTTGATACATCGGTAGTTCGTTGTATCGAAAATGCGTTTTCCTAGTAAATAAAGTTACGGATTAATATCGGTTATTGATGCTAGCTAGATATTTGATTTTTATAACATTTTTATTTTTTATTTTTGGTGTTCATCATTATTTCAACCGACCCGTGAGTGTATGATTAATTAAAAAAAAACAATTATAGCGTTAAATTTTAGCTTGGTATAAAAATGGGGACCATTTTCGGTGAGGTGACCAAATAAAATTGAATAACCTCAGTAAATAGTGTCATTTGAAATTAAAAAAATATAATAATTCAAATTTTTGTCAATACTTTCACTTTAATAATATAATAAACAATCTTAAATATTATATACATCTAACACTAAAATATATAAATTATGAATTATGTACAGAGTTATACAGAGGAAAAAAAAAAAAATATATACTTTCACTTAAGTTTTCTTTAATACTGACTTTTATAGACTGCTTTAAAGCGATAAAAAAAAAAATTGGATAAACTTCTTTCTTCTACTTAATTAACTAACAAACTATTTAAATAGTATAAAAAATAGCAACCTAATATCAAACAAAAAATAATGGTGTCGAAAAATTCCTCCGCTTTTCCACTGCTTTATTTATCTCGACTGTCATCGTCGTTGCTACGAAAATTCGTAGACCGTTGCTACGCGTTCCGTAGCGACGATAGTGGCCAAAGTCTTCAGCACTGCGTTCAAATGTATCAGGCTACCATAAAAATAAAGCAGGCAACGAAAAACGATCCTTACGTACAACCGGCGTTGAAGCACAGATACACCCTCAATCGGGAGGGAAGGAGTGATTCATTTTGCTAAGTGTGCGAGCGAGTAAGCAAACTTTGGTGCTCTTAGTTCGGTCTCACTTTAGGAACCATGACCTACTACGACAACGTGTGAATGAACAAATAAAGGGCTAATTTTCGAAACGAGGATGAATTATTTATTAGCAAATAGTAGTAAATGAAAGTATTAATTTTGTTAAAGGGTTTTTTTTAACTTTACTGTTGATTTATTTACAACAACCGGTTTTTTTTTTTTTTCCTCAAAACTTAAGAAATTATGTACCAGGGACCAATGATTAAAATCAAACGGCTTGAAACGTGACGATGGGAAGTGGCCAGACGGAATATACATTGTTGCCTTGGAAGGGTGGCGTAGGCCTCCGGTGTAGAACGCAGACTGTGTCGACACCCTTGCACCATCTCATGTACCAACCACAGCGGGATGTGCTGGCACTACTGCTGCAGCTGCTGAGACTCTCAATTGACGATACTGTAACCTTATCTTCTTCTTTTTCGTAGCACTCTTGACAGAACGGTCGAGATCTTATGTAATTTCTTGTCCAGAGGCTAATGATATTCGCCACACGATTTCTTGCCATCCTTAAACCTTACAAGTAACTACAGTTTTGAGCCGTTTAGGCTCGCGACTAGTCGGCACTTCACGTGGCCTGAGGGCTGTCATGTTCTTAGGCTAAAGAATATGCATTGCCAGTGCCAATGCTGCCAGTCTTTTGGCACGTTTCAGGATGACAATGATGTGGAGGAGTACTTCGATGCGCAAGTTCTTTTATTTTTGTACAGTTAGTCATTTAATTTAGTCCCTTTGTGTAAATAGATCGTTTTATAATAATTTGTATAAGCATTTTAATGTTTCAAACTAAACTTCCATTTTGTCTTTATCTAGTTCAGTTTATTTATCGCCTGTATTTTTTTTAATACAAAAATCTAGAAACATTCATAATATGAAATAAATAAAACTACAGCCGCGTTTCAAAGTAATGAGATTTAATTTGTTGGTACAATGTCGCTACGCGACATTCGTAGTGACCATCAACCGAGCGGAAGGCTTCAGCGCTCCGGTCATGAAAAATACCAGTTCATTACGTGATCTCCTAGTACACATACTAGGAGATCACGTAATGAACTGGTATTTTTCAGTGAGAGTCATCGTGAAAGCACACCGATTGGACACGTATAATTTAATGGCAACACAGGCAAACTTTCAACTGACGGAGACAGCAGAATGGTTGAGGGAATGAGATAGCAATTTAATGACCCAGTATTTGGTTACCACGTGTATCACCTGTCTTACTTACTACTGTTAACAAAATAGGAGTAACTAAAATTCAATTTCAGACTTCAATACGTATATGATAGCACAAAACGCGTTGTTTATTTTATTTTCTACGAAGCTTTTATTAATTAACTATAAAAGAAATTGCTTTGGTTCAGAAATGATACTTAAATCAAGGAAGATTTTTTTAATGAAACCTAGGTAAAGAAAAACTATTGAAAGCCAACACAAGGGATTAATGAGACTTGCCATTCCAAATTGTAGTTCCCCAGAAAGCATTTGATGTCAAAAAACGTTTCTAAGAGTACACCAACAGTTTCATTGAAGTTCATGTTATTAGATGTTTCTCCCAGAAACAATAAACAGTAATGAAACTGAATCCGTTGCTACGTGCATTTCTGACGACATACTAGTGATCCGTTGCTATGCCACATTCGTAGCGATCGCCAAACGAGTAGAAGGCTTCATTCAGCCTGTGGATCCAGCCTGTGGCTTCAGCGCTCCGGTCATGTTACTAGGAGAGCACGTAATGAAGAGGTATTTTTGGGTGGAAGCTATCGTGAATAATATCGCGAAAGTACACCGACTACACTCAAGTGTGATTAAATGTCAACCAAGGTAAACCGCTAAGTGAGACAAGAGTGATAAGCTAAAAGTGTTGAAAGCCTACTCGCATTTTTACGTTTTTTTTTTCTACAATACCAATGTGTTTACATTTATTTTTATTACTAAAGAAATGCTTGTTAAGAGTTTCGAACGTCAAGATGTTCTCATCTTGACGTTCGAAACTCTTAACAAGCATTTCTTTTAACTTTAAAAAAATCGGCTTTAACACGGCTACGGATACGGCTATTGTCTTTTCTGGTATCTCTTGGGAGGATGTTGAGAACACAGCTGAAATAGGCATGGCTGGGGTGGCCAGATGGTTAAGGAGGAATTTACTTACCTTGAATACAAGTAAAACTAATTTCGTGTGTTTCGGTATTAATGCACGAACTTTTTTTTTTTTTTTTTTTTTTTTATATAGGGCATCTCGCAGTTAACCTCTGAGGAGGTCGTAGCTGCTTAACCGGACTTTCCTGTGGCTGCCTTAAGCTTCTACACTTAAAGCCTCCAGCCAGGGGCATAAACTATTCTAATTAAAACTAGGCGAACGCTCGCTAAGGGCACCCCCTGTGGGGTACGGACCTCGGCTTAGGGCGTCGCTGGGGGGAGGACAGCAAGATGGGACAGGCTGGATCAAACATAGATTATTATTATTCGGGGAATTTAAGACTACGGGCTCAGCTTCGACGCGGGCTGGCGCATCGTCGAGCAAGGGTCGGGGGGGAGTATCATTTACTCGGGAGGGACGCGGTCGCGGATGTTTCTTTACTGTACTGGTGGCCCTATTGCTCTCCTGGAGGAGGGTTATGGGGTCATCTGGGTCGTTGAGAACATGCCTTGGACGGCGGATTTTACTTATTCCAGAGGGAATATAACTGGCGGCCTTCACAACCAGAGGGTTGCGATGTATTGCGGCTTTATCAAAATAACGCGTTGCATTGCGTTTTAGAAATTGGGCTATTGTGGGGATTTTAAGGTCGAGATGGAGGATCTCGTTCCTAACATACCAGGGGGAAGCCGTCGCCATTCGAAGGAAACGGTTTTGGAGGGTCTGCATCTTATGGAGATGGTAGGGTTTGGCTTGTGCCCAGGCGGCACACGCATAGGTCATAATGGGTCTAATGCACGCCGTGTAGGTACGCAATTTGCACCTGAGTGACAATTTGCTTCGTGCATTGAGAACGGAGTGGAGCCTACCGAGAGCGAAAGCGGCTCGCGAGCGTGCCTGCTTTATGTGCTCGGAGAATGTGAGTTTAAAATCGAGGACCACACCTAGATATTTGGCTCGCTTCTCCCAGGGGATCGGCTTGTCAAACATGGTGATTGGTCGGGGGAGCGTGTTAATAAGTTTTTTGAGTCTCGGTTTCTTGAAGAGAACCGCTTGACTCTTATCGGGATTGACCTCGATTCTCCACTTTCTGAACCACTTGCCGAGCTTGTCGACTGCGGTTTGGAGAGTGAGAGCTATCGCGTCGGGGCTTCTGCCTGAATAGTAAATGGCCGTGTCGTCTGCGAACAGAGCCAACTGCGCCTTGTTACTTTTAGGGATATCGCTGGTGAACAGCGTGAAAATGAGAGGAGATAGCACGGAGCCCTGAGGGACACCCGCGCGTAAGGGTCGGGGGGAGGAGAGCGCTCCTTCGATGCGATAGCGGAAGGTGCGATTCGACAAAAAGTCTCGTAAGATGAGCACGAGACGATCTGGCACACCGAGTTTGTAGAGCTTATATAATAAGCCGTTGTGCCAGACTTTGTCAAAAGCTTTCGCTATGTCGAAGAAGATAGCACCCGTCATCAAGCCGCGCTGGAAACCAGCGCTTATGTCCTCGATGATGCGGTGGACCTGATGCACGCTAGAGTGCTGAGTTCGAAAGCCGAACTGTTCGTTGGGAATAAGGCCCTTGGTCTCGGCGTATTCTCTGAGACGCTTATAAATAAGCCTCTCATAGATTTTGCCGAGAACCTTGAGCAGACTAATGGGACGGTAACTAGAAGGCTCAGACTTGGGTTTGCCTGGCTTCGGGATGCCGATGACGTTGGCTTCTTTCCACGTTTGTGGGAAGATATTGTTGCTTAGGGCACCATTGAAGATGGTGGCCAATAACATTATCAAGTGGGCAGGGAAAAGCTGGACCACTCTGTTGGTGAGTCCGTCTGAACCGGGGGCTTTACGAGCTTTAAGACCCTTGATGATATCGTGCACTTCGTCTGGAGTGACGGGAGGCAGAGGATTCTCAGGGTCTTCTACGGGAGGGAGAGAGGCTCTACGTTCGACTTCCGCGTCTACCTCTGCGAGGTGAGCTTGGTCTACTGGTAGGGAGCTGGGTGAGCACTGAGCTTCTAGACTGTCGGCTAGGCACTCGGCCTTGTCGACGTCGTCGAATGCAATGGTCTTATCGGGGCGTACTAATGGGGGCATGGAAGTGACTTGCGGGGACTTGAGTTTCCTCTGAAGTTCCCAGAAGGCTAGGTGGGTAGGCTCTAACTCGCTTAGCATCTTATCCCAGCCCGCGTTACGCAGCTCCGCTACGCGTTTCCTTACAGTTCTCTGTAAGTAGCGCATATGGGCTTTGTTCGCGTCGCAGGGAAAGCTACTGTACGCACGGATAGACGCGTTCTTCTCAGTCAACAGATTACGTACATCGTCAGGTAGCTTCCAGCGACGGTCATCCGTCACTGTGACTTCCCTTGAACATTCGTTAACGACAGATTGTATGTGATCCGTGAATGAGTCGATCGCGGCCATCGTGTCCGAGATAGAGTCAAACTGATCGGGGATGTTATCTAATTGGGGGGACGTGTTGGATTTCAGCTGGGTGCTTACTTTCTTCCAGTCCGTTACCTTTTTAGTGACGGGAGGTTGATTGGGGTCGGAGAGACCTATGCGCGGGGCCAGTCTTATGACTATGGGACGGTGATCAGAGTTAAGCTCGTGTACCGTCTCTATTGAGTCTAAACGTAGATTGACGTTCTTAAGGAGCGCCAAGTCTAGGACATCGGGTGTATGGTTAGGGTTATGAGGGTAGTGGGTTGGGGTCATCGGAGCGATGACATCAAAAATCATAGAGGCAGAGAGGTCAAACAGGTGTTGTCCTCTGGTGGAGGTTCTGGTACTATTCCAGGAGGGATGCTTGGCGTTGAGATCGCCCGCCATGATAACGGAGTCACTCAGGCCAAATAAGATAGAGAGATCGTTTGCAAAGAGTCGGGGGTCCTCTGAAGTGGGTTGGGGAGGAAGGTAGACCGATATAAGGGTGATCGGCTGATGGCCTGACATGCCTAGGTGGCAGATGGAGACTTCTAATACTGAGAGCGGGGGAGGATCCATGGGGATGCAATAGAGGTCTTTTTTATAATAGATAAGGGTGCCGCCCTTGTGACAACGAGTCCTATCGTTGCGAACTACACGATAGTTAGCGATTGACGGATCTCGTTTATTAGGTTTGAGGAAGGATTCCTGTAAGAGGAAGACGTCTATGTGGTGATCGCGGAGGAATTTCGCGATCTCGTCGCGTTGGCCATTAATGCCGTTTGCATTGAAGATGCCTAACATGAGGGATCGGGGTTTGAACCTAGCTAAGATGGTGTTAGACATTGTGGGTTCTATGGGAGGCGCGGGATGTCAGAGCACGCGTAATGTCTGGATACGCGTTGTAAATAGCTTGGATCTTTATGAGATCACAGGCGTCTTGGGCGGCCTCAAGTTGACTGGCCATTTGGAAAGCGCGAGGAGAGAGGAATGTCATCGCGGAGGAAAGGACATTTTGAGGCATGCTAGAAGAGGCTACGGGAGTGTTCGCGGGTTGCGGACGCGGTGCTATAGGAGCAGGTGCGGGCTTATTAAGGGGCGCGGGGGGGTGATAACGGGGGCCCATAAGGGGGGGGGGTGGTGGGGGGGGGGGGTTGGAATGTAGCCATGGCTGGAAAGGCCTGCTGGTGGTGGAGGTAATTCCACGGAGTGGGCCTCTGAGGGCTTAATCTCTCAGGAAGTTGAGAGGATGGGATTCTATAATTTGAGGGAGTTTCCCTCTGTTGATGGGCGCCTGCGCGCT
This sequence comes from Agrochola macilenta, assembly GCA_916701695.1. Classification (NCBI taxonomy): domain Eukaryota; kingdom Metazoa; phylum Arthropoda; class Insecta; order Lepidoptera; family Noctuidae; genus Agrochola; species Agrochola macilenta. The sequence goes on along the minus strand of OU753559.1, from coordinate 4,652,898 downwards.
TGGTCAATTTTGGGGACGACGACTTGGGAGCTTTGGGACAGCCACGGTAGTTGGCAGGGTGGCCCTCTTGCCCGCATAGCACGCAGCTAGGTGGCGTGAGGCAAAGCGATCGATCTTTAGGTCGCGTGCACTCGGAAGTGCCATGCGCGCCCAGACACTTTACGCACCTGGGTGTCGCGTGACAAAACTTTTGCGAGTGACCGTAAAGTTGGCAATTGTGACATTGCCCTACTATGCCATTTTTCCTGGGTTTCTCGATCTCGAGACCCGTGAGGTGACAGATGGATTTTACCTTAAAAATAGGGTGATAACCCTGAACTGGGGGACAGATAACAAGTACCATGTCGTATTGCTCTCCGCCTCTAGCGCGGTGCATACGGTGGACTTCGTCTACGGGGATATTTTGCGACTGAAGGTCGGCTAAAATATCGGCGGCTAGTATTTCGCGCGGCATCCTTTTGATGACTACGCGGGTCTGTTTTTCCTCTGGGAGAGAGAAAGTGTGGAATGCCACCTTTCTCTGTCTCAGAAGACTAGTGAGGTCCCTATAATCGCGGGACGTAGGGACATTTACTTTAATACCCTGTTGGGTGTTCCTAGCGTTGGTGTATGCGATTTTTTGGTCGCAACACCATTTAGAGACGTCCGTCCACTTGCCCTTGTCCTGTATGAACACGGGTGGTGGCGGAGGGACCTTCTTAGGGCCAGAATTGGGTGGGATGGGAGTATCCTGCGAAGAGGATGACGCGATCGGGCGGGGAGTGCACGAACTGATCCAATGGATAATTTTAAAATTAAAATACACGATTGTGGAAACCTTATTAATAAAAATTGTAATTGCCCAAAACTAAATAAAATAAAGCAAACGAAATACTTAGGGGTAGTAGTAGACCAAAGATTATCCTGGTATCCCCATATCGAACAAGTTGCTAGCAGGTTGAGAAAACTGTGTTGGTTGTTTAGTACACTGAGACATATTGTGCCAAAAAATATAATGAGTCGTAATAACACTTCTAGAAATCTCCTTAATGAGATATACGTCGCTTTGGCTCAGTCTGTCTTAGTTTACTGTATACCTGACTGGGGAGGGTCTGCAAAAACTAAATTCATAGAAGTAGAGCGTGCACAACGTGCCCTGATAAAAACTATGTATTTTAAGAAAACTAGATATTCCACAGAAAGTCTCTATAACTTAAGCGAATTACTCTCAGTAAGAAAACTATACATAGTTCAAACTATATTAAAGAAGCATAAGACCCTACCTTACGATGCATCTAAACTGGCAAAACGAAGAAAGCATGCTGTTGCAGAAGTCCCCCAAACAAAAACTTTGGTTGCCTCCATGCAATTTAAAACACGGTCTGCTCGTTTATATAACAGAATAAATAAAGAATTATGTATATATAAAAATCTGTTTTATGAATGCAAACAAAAAACCCTGAAGTGGATCAAACCACTCACCTATGAGGAAACGGAAGAGCTCTTGAAACCAACAGCATAACCTCTCACAAAGGGACATAAACCCACACATACACACCCATACACAAAAACAGACGCACAAACACATACACATGCACACACACACACATACCCAAGTACACACACACTCATCCACATAAACTATTCTTATGCTAACTTTGTCTTTCTTATACATGATAAATTTGTTATAAATATTTTTCTCTTTTTTGTTATGGAAGAGCGGAGTCTTCTAATACAGGCATTGTTTGCTTAAAAGAAGGCTCCAATCACAAACTAATTTTGTAATTTGGTTAAAGAAATAAACAATTTTGAATTTTTTTTGAATTTTTTTGAACACGTCGAACTGAGAGCATTTTAGAATGATGTTAACTTTCCGAATCTATGGAAACTTAACAGGTGGTTATCAAAAAGTAGGCCATTTGTTTTTAATAATATAGGAACAGTTTAGTTCCTAAAAGACTTATTTCACGTGATACAAATCCAAGGAGAATTAAATGAATCAAGGATAGAATCATTTTTCTAGTAATGTCAATTACTTAAAAAACTTTTGAAAATAGTTGATAAAAATATATCGACGATTTTCAATAGTTTTTTTAAGAAATTAACATATAGCAAATTTTTTTTTTTCATACTTGTCTGCTTGAGCATAACCGTTCTTAGCACTAATGATTGGCTCTCTCGCAAAATGGCCACTTCTCAAAATGACTACTGGTAGCAAAATGTCCCTTTCGCAAAATGTCCCTTTCGCAGAATGTCTCTTTCGCAGAATGTCCCTTTAAGTAATGAAATTCATTCAATTGACCCGACATTCAAAATGACCGCCAAACATGTCAGAAGGCTTCAGCGCTCCGGTCATGAGTAGTACTAGGAGAGCACGTTTTAAGAGTTAAACGATACTGTAGCTATGTTTACTAACAAGTAGTACGAGTATTTCAGACTGGTTTTTCAGTGAGGTAGGTCAGCAATCGTACCTATCTAGGGACAATTAATCGAACCTATCTAGAGAAAATTACTATCGATCATGATCGATAGTAATTTTCTTATACATTACACTTTCATTAATCGTACCCTTTATAAAAGACTACATACCTATTCTTAAGTGGGCAGGCAGAGACTACAGATCCTTAAATACATTTTGATATGACATTTAAAAAATCTTCAATCCGAATTGGCGAAAGAGAGACGTGTCTTTCAGTTGTATCTCGTGAACCGTAATAGGTAGATCGTTGAAAATTATAAATTATTGTCCATTTTAAAAAATTTAAATATTTTTGAAAAAAAATTTTAATGATGAAATAGTAGGACGTAAAAGTTGTCATTTTAAGACCATTTTTGTACGAGCTCTATCTCAACAACTAAACACGTTAGGAATTTGAAACTTCTGTATATCATGTACCATTATACTGTTTACAGGGTGGCAGGGACATCGACGCGAAAACTGTTACCATGTATACAGTACATGATTCTGAACCCTAAAAAAAAATCTGCTGTTCCATACATTTTGACCGCGTGATTGCACTTTTCTATGAAACAGCTGATATTTTTTTTAATAATTGACGATAAATTTCTATCCAAGGGGGTTTAGTACGAGTGGTTACAGTTACATAGTAATAATATCAGCAGCAATGAACAATACAGACGAGTTAAAAAAGCTCAAACCGGGCTAGGCTTGAACATTTCGGCCTACGTACTAAGAGAGTATTTTAGAATAAAGTTAACTTTCCGAAGCTATGGAGCACGCTATGGACAATCGGCTGTACACACAGTAATTCAGTAAAGCTTTTCCAGAGTGACTCTTTTTTCCACGGCCTTTTTCAATATTTAAGTATTAAAAAATAATATTCACAATTCCGCTAATTTGCAGTTATTCTGATTTATTGAACGCTTAAATCAGGAAAATCTGTCTACTTGTTCTGAAATTACGACAATTTATTCATATCTTCAAATTTTATGAAAGACTCGCTCGCACACATCCTTCAAATATAAACTACCTAACCTACATTTATTTTGTGTAGGTTTAATAGTTTATTTATCATTTTATCATTACAAGTCATCAGCCTCCGTGACACGCCAAAATTCGAGATTTTATACAGACATCTTTTATTATTCATAGAGACATGTTCATGTATAAATTAATTACTACATGTTAACGTTTGTAGTTGACACTATTACAATGTCAAAGTTGTTGCCACGAGCGCTGAAAACCTTCACTGAACTTAAGCGACGCTCAACGTAGCACATCCTCGTAACTTGTGATAACCTAGCACTTTTCCTCCGGAGCGCTGAGGCCACCCCAGCGTCGTGCGTTTACGTCATTGCATACGTCATATTCGTCACGTCACTTTATTGATAATTCAATATCAATTGCTACGGGGTATGCGTAGCCATTTCTACGCGATTTTCCATACTACAATTACTACATCTTCAATTAAATGTTTCATGAACTTTTCGAGTAATTTAGCGATAATTAGTTGTTGTTTTTGTTAGCCCCCACGAAAAAAGAGGGGTGTTATAAGTTTGACCGCTATGTGTGTATGTCTGTGGCACCGTAGCTCTTAAACGGGTGAACCGATTTGAAGGCGGTTTTTTTTATTTGAAAGCAGGTTTTCTAGGGTTTCTTAGACATGTTTTAACAAAATCGGTTCAGCCGTTTGAAGATTATCAGCTCTTTTTTAGTTGATTAATGGTTATGTTGGTGAGCGTCTTCCACAGGTCTGATCGATGTGAAATTTGGTATTCTGTTACTTCAATGATATTAGAAGAACATAGTAACCTTGAACTGATGCTGTAGCATCATAGTAACCTGAAATGTGCATGATACCCAACTTACAGCACAGGTATCGTGTTTGGGTTCATTGGTATGGTCTCGATAAATAGGTTAAAGATGGATAATGAACAGGGCCTGGTGATGGAGTAGGATTTGTTTCGGGGGTTTTTAAATTTTAATATAATTTCACTTGTTCTCTAGGTACCGTTCATTTAGTGGAATTGGTCATGACTATTATTGAGGAGCTCGTGGCTAAGTAACAATAGCCGCACTGGTCGATCCATCAGGTTAAGCTACGCTTGCCGGGGTTGGTCAGTGGATGGGTGACCATCTTTACATACCGAGATTCCTCCGTGCCTCGGAGAGCATGTTAAGCCGTTGGTCCCGGCTGTCATTCGTGGATCTTTGACAGTCGTTACGGGTCGTCAGAAGCCCGAAAGTCTGACACCAGTCTTACCAAGGGGTATCGTATTACCCAGTTACTGGGTTGTGGAGGTCAGATAGGCAGTCACTCCATGTAAAATACTGGTATTCAGCTGCATCCGGTTAGACTGGAAGCTGACCCCAACATAGTTGGGAAAAGGCTAGGCAGATTGATTGGTCATGACTATTATTAATTTTTGGCCTATCTTGTACCACTAGGTTACTCGATGATTTATTATGTTGAAAACCGAAATTTTAATTGTTTTTATCATTGTATAAAATCAATCTCCTTTGTATTATATAATTTCAGAACACAGGTGTGAGTACTATGTACTAAAGAGCTACCCATTTACCGGGTAATACGTCTTTTATTGACTTGAATGTGCTCTGGCGGCTGTGAGTATGTCATGCTCATTCAGATGTCTCGCTGATGGTGATGAGTGTGTTGGATCATTTACCTCCCTTCAAAATGGTTGAGCTAAATGGTGCTGATGCATGCGTCATGTTCGTGAACGGGGGCCGTCAGTTGGGATTGGTCAACTCTTACCGGCAATGGCTGATTTAAATATTTGAATAAATAATTGTTGTTTGTTTTATGTTTTTATTTATTTATTTCTGAAACAGCCTGTTTTACAATTTGTTTTTGGCTACACAACGAAAACCTCACAGGGTTTATTGCCTTTAAATGGTTTAATTGAAATAAATGCTTTGAGTTTGAGTAAGTTGAGTTCAGCCAATGGCTTAATTGCCAAGATCCTCAACCAACACCTAAGGAGGCTCTCTCGTTGGGCAGCTGGATTAAGGGCTTGATTGAAAAAGCGGTACTCCTGGACACGTCTCGCATTGTTAGGAGGTTTCTCTCTCTGGAGCCCAGACCACCGGTAGCTTCAACCCTGTTCCCGATACTGGTGAACTACTATTTTTTATTCTACTATTTATAAATATAATTTATATGTAAATAAAGTAATAATTTGTATATCGTCATGACTATAACGCATCTCTCAGAACAATGGTAGGCGAGAAAAGCGACTCTGCTCAGCAGCGGTGCACGTGGTTGTCGCCTGTTCATTTCACTCGCACTTTAGACGAGCACATAGCTCTATCCTTCTTGTGTACTGGTTTACCTGTGAGCTTTTCACGTGGCTTTTACTTAATTTTCCACGATGAAAACGTTAATATCTTTAAGTTCATTCTTCCCTAGTACGTATGGCCGGAGTGCTGCAGTCTTCGGCCGTTTGACGGTCGCCGCCACAATCGCGTAGCAACGAATTCCAGTTTTGTTATTGCTGCAAAAAACTGTTACTGATTATAATTTTTTTACAAATACCACAGTGATGCCTTCTACGAGTAAATATCAATGGTTGGTTGTAAAATTATTTTGGTGGTAACTTTGAATTAATTTTGCGGTTGTTCATAGATCGGTGGCGGCGGAATGATCAAAGGGCAATATATAAACGCAATTTAAAAAAAATGTTCCACACTTTAAAATGTTTAGCTTTAAAATTAATTGAATGAACTATAAAAATAATGGTAAAATAGGTTAGGTTAGGTTAATCTGACCAACCGCTACTTCCAAGTTGCTCGCAGAAATGTTTTCACAATTTTTAAATTACAAGACACAGTTATAGTGCAAACCATTATTTATTGTAGGTATTTTGATAATATTAAATTTATAGATGTATTATTATTTTAAAGTGCTGTTATACAATTTTATAGCATTTTTTTCTTTTTTTTTTAAGTGCTATTAAATACGGGTGCGTCTCATATCATATAAAGGTATTTGGTATATTTTCATTTCAATAACGTTCACAAGAGAGAATACGTGACAATACCAACTGTGGATATAATTTCCTTAAATATAACATTTATATACTCTAAAACTTATTTCGTATAACATTATTGGATATAACGTTTATTTAATCGAAAATCATAAGGTCTTTCGTTTAAAATATATATATTAATACCATCATTATGGTTAACACCCCGATTCACAGCAATCAGACTCTGATAGGTTAGGTTAGAATACTAAGGTGGGAGCTGCCGCCGAGCGCCAGATTCCTTTTATTGTTGGTGAATCATTTGGGTTAGGTTAGGTTAGAACAGTGATCATTAACGCGCCAAGGGTGGGTGGTAGGTGGAGATCTTGGCACGTGGTTATCAGTTACTAGGTATATCTACTCAGGTTAGTAACTGTGAAAGAAATTACAAAACAATTATCATAATTTTTTATCGTATTAGACTAAATAGGTTTTATGTCTTTTGAGTGGTATATCAAACGATTTTATATTCAATGTATGTTATGCTTATAAAAATTCGTTATTTTAAAATTATATCAATCGTTTATTATATTAACTGATCATTATAACAAATTAAATTATAGATTCAGTTGTTATATTTTATAAATATTAGATATTTTGTATTTATATCATATATTATTTACCCATTAAATACATCCTATTGTCAAAAACAAGATTTTTCTCGCATTGCCCTCGTCGTCGTGACGAGTTTCAGTGCTCGACTCTTTACTGATGAAATGAACTAGGACAACACGCCACAATTGCGGCGATAAGTCCCCTCTTTGAGGAGTGGCTAGAGAGGCGCCACGGCATCCTCACCTTCCGCCTGACGCAGGTCCTCACCGGACACGGTTGTTTCGGGAGGTTCCTGTTCAGGATAAAGCGGGAGGAAACGCCCGGGTGTTACCATTGTGTGGATCGCCCGGAGGACACGGTGGAGCATACGGTGGAGGTCTGCCCGGCTTGGGCGGGGCACCGCCGTGTCCTCACGGAGGCGATCGGCAGCGGCGATCTCTCGCGTCCGGCCCTGGTTCAGGCCATGGTCCGGAGCGAGAGTGCATGGGAAGCCGTCACTTCCTTCTGCGAAGCAGTAATGCTCGCGAAGGAGGAGGCGGAGCGCGCGAGGGAAATGCAAGATGCGCGCCCTCGCGCCCCTAGTCGCCGCAGGAGACGCCCTGGGCGTCGGGAGTCGCGAGCCGACTTCCGGCCACCGTAGGCGCGGGCTTGCGGATGGTGGGCAATGGGTAGCTCGCCGTCCGATTTGGACCAGGCCCGGGACAACGGCGCGTTGTGTTCCACGGGCGCCTCAAAGAGATGTCAGCACCAACTGACGGGGTCCGTAAGGGCCAATGCCTGCCGGGGTTGCGAGTTTGTCCGAAAGGGATATCGCGGCCCCGGCACACAGGCAACGGAAGGAACACGGGTGGGTTTTAGTCAGTAAAAGTCTGACACTCCCTCTCGCTCCGCCCAGAGCGGGAGGAGTCATTTGATGATTTCCCACCCAAAAAAAAAAAAAAAAACATACATCTAATGGAAAAAGACTTTAACATATTCATACATGGAAACTGGCTGACTATGAAAGCACAGGCTACTTTCAGGGAGAGAAAACACTCATTAATGTAAACAATCTACAGTGGAAATTGTTTCATACAAAAATGTACTAATTTCCTAATAGATACTAAGTTGATTTATTTATTATTTTCTGTGTTGTTAGCAATAAAGTCTACATAATGGATTGTAATAAAAAGCAGTGTCGCTTTTCAAACTTTTCAAATCCTAGAAGAATGGTAATTGGTAAAAAAGTTTGCATATAACAAGATCATAGTATCTCATAATATCAGAAAATTACTCTTGAAAGTGTAGAAATATAAAGACAAACATATGAGAATATTAAGAGTTAATCTTGTACTCTTTTTTTGCAGTCGATTATAAATATACCGAAGTTTTGATTAGTCTCGTAATAAATGTAGTTCATAGTTTATGTTAACGCTTAATTGTAGATGGCGTTAGTATCGAAGTCAACGAAGTTCTACCGAACACCGCGCGGTTACCTTGACTCGGGCTGAAAAGTACCAGGGCAACATAAATCGAAACGAAATAGCCTTCAGAATTTTCAAAAATTGTTTACGAGTATTATTCACTTCTTTTGTGTACTAGCTTTTGCCAGCGTCTTCATCTGCGTGGATGTCGGAAATTATCGCACGGGAACGTACTAACGAGATTAAAAGTATTTTATGGGCTAACCCAGGTCATAGTCTACCTGTGTGCTAGATTTCATCGAAATCTGTTGAACCGTTATGAAGTGAAAGCGTAATAAACAAACTGTCTTTCGCATTTCTACGTATATTATTAATTAGGATTCCTAGTTGTTAAATCGATAGTTCGTGGCATCCAAAATGCGTCTTCGTTTATATGTTATGTGATTTTTATAACATAGGTATAAATTGGTTATTGGATTTCATCATTGTATCACCCGACTCATCCCAGTCTGTATGATTAAGAGCGTTCATCCAAAAAGTTGGCAACGTCGCAAATAGCTGTCAAATATTTACCTGTTTTGAGTTTGGCAATATTACTGTATGGAAATAATAAATATGGCTAACTAACTTTGCTGTGTATAAAAATGTACGTCTACAAGACCGTTTTTGGTGAAGTGACATAATAAAATCAAATAAGTTCACTAATAATGTCCTTTTAAATAAGAAAATATAATAATTCAAATTTTTCATAACAATATATACACTGGATAACCTACCTAATTAACTAACAAACTATTCAAATAATATAATAAATAAACACAAACTAAAAAATATGGTGTCGAATTCCTCTCGACTCACATCGACGTTGATACGAAAATTCGTAGACCGTTGCTACGCGTTCCGTAGCGACGATAGTGACTAAAGTCTTCAGCACTGCGTTCAAAGGTATCAGGTTATCATAAAAATAAGGCAGCAAATACTTTCCTCACCATGAAAACTAACTCAAAAGGGGTACGGACCTCATCACACACCACCAGAATTAAAAGCACACATACACAGGTACAGCATCAATTGAGAGGGATGGAGTGATGCCAATAGGCTAAAAGTGCGAGCGAGTAAGCAGAGTGACGTTTGTATGGCGCTCTTAGTCCTGTCTCACTTTAGGAACCATGACCTACGACAACGTCTGAATGAATGTAAACAAATATAAAAACCAAGGGCCGAATAAAGTAGACGAACTAAAAATGGGGAGGAACTAAATAAAAATACAGATTTTCATTAATGTCTATGGTCCTTCGAGCCGAAGATATATTTTCAGAATTAAAAAGAAATGTACATAAATAACAACTTATACCTAATATTTATAGAATTAATAAACTAAAATACAAAATACCCGTTCATTTATTAATTTTGAACCTTATATTTTAAAAAAACTCAAAAGCTATCCTTTTCCGACTGGTTGGCATTTCACATGACCGTTGAGTAGCTCGTTCATGACCAAAGCATTGTCATTCAACGTGGACTGCCAGTCTTCTGGGCACGTTTCCGGATGACCGGAGGAGCAGTACAGTGTCCTTTTGCTTTTGTATTTATTTGTATAGTGAGTGTTAATATTTAGTTACTTGTTAAAAAAATACAATATTTATTGTGAAAACTGGCTCAATCTGCCTAGCCCTTTCCCAACTATGTTGCGGTTGGCTTCCAGTCTAACCAGAAGACCATCGTGGCTACGCTTTACCTTGCCCTATAACAGTGGCAGCCGAACAATTCTATACTCCGGTCAAATGTACCAAGACATCAGTAGGCTAAAGAGGTTCTGGCTACAGTCTGTATCGTAGCACATTTCATAGAGCGGTACTACGAGTCTACACGTAGCCGTTTTGCAATAAAAGCGCCTCGTGTTGCAACGTAACAACGAGCCCGAAACACCAGCGCTTCGGTGTCAATACTAGAGTAGCATAAACTGGAAAAGCTGGAAAAACTTGCAAAAATCTGGGTAATATTTCAGGGGATAAAAAAATTCAGAGGGTTTGTCTTATAAAAAAATATTTACTCTACAATTTTTTTTTTTCCTTTATTTATCATGGCAAAAATAATTCCAACAAAACTTTAAAGAACAGTTTTTTATCTATATCGGAAAAGTTTATTTAAGCGATAGTATTTATTATTCGGTTACCAAGTGACGTCAGTCTAGTGACGTCATAGTTGCGGGATTCTTTAAGATTCCGGATAAAGGTACTAGGGCAGCATACGTTAGAAGGGCATGTTCCGATTCTCGTTGCAGTGTGGGTAAGGGGTGGAAAACGGACACGTTCTAAATGGTTTCTGTTTCATTCTATTCAATAGAGGGTGGGTTGTTAGAGAGTGAAAGGAGATACACTGCATGACTATCACGTGTGTGTGTAAATGTTTATATAAAGAGTGCTCACTCTTTATATAAACAATAAAAAGGGGGATGAATTGCGTGCGAAGGAAAATATCCATATGGAAACACAAGTTTTACAGCGAAGTTGTCTAACTTCAAGTTGAATGAAGCAAGAAAATTGCAGAATATTATTTCCTCCTCCTCATCGCTTTGATGTCGGAAATTACCCCATGGAAAAGTACTACCGAGATAAGAAATAACCAAACCTAACCCTAGGTATTGTTAACCTGTGTGCTTGGGGGAGACCCATCTGCAACAGTGGACGTTTTTAGGTTAAATGTTAATGATAATAAAATCACAAAACTATACAATCTCCTCTTCTTTTGCGCCGTAGGTATACGAAGAGGCAATCAACTATTACTGTCAATGGCGAGTTGGGGGAGGTTCAGCTTTCAATTACTAGGGTAGCATAAAATTATGGGGGATGAGGGGAATAGTTGGACGACCGGGATGAGGAACCCGAATTAAACTTAGTGGAAATATTAGAAAGTGAGTTTTAAAACAATGAATACCATTAAGGTGTAACTTAATAACTAATTATTGGTTTAAATCAGCGTAATACCAGAGCACGCAATAGTGCATACCAGTCCATCGACTAGTAGAGGTCGGTACTCTTAAGTACTGTCTACAAAGTGGAACGAGTGCGTGGAAACTCCGTATGGTCTGTTTAAAAAGTATTTGATTAAAATGTAAACAAATGGTTCAGAAAATGTACCTGTGGATGTCAATTGGTAGTGCTTTGATTTGATTATTTGAATACTTTAACCCGAAATTCTAATTGAAGAATAAATTGATGTTTTTAAAATTATAACCTACATTGTCGTCGATAATTTTTCAATTACAATTTAATTATGAGATAAATAGAAGATATTATGTAAGTTGAAACTTTTTAAATACAGATGAATGTGTTATTAATTTCTAATATTGAGTGATTGCGTAAGAATTGATTTAACCAGAACGTGGTTTTTACATTTTCGTCAGAATTTTTTAACCGATGTAAAAAATATTTCCTAATCGATAAATAATATCCTTTCGTGGTTATATTATACGAAACAACATAATGATTGGTTCTTTATCAGAACCAAATGACATCGTTATAATTGTAAAGCAGGTTTTCTTTAAAGGCTCAATTACCCTATACACCATTTACATACTCGTTTACACCATTTATTGTGGATTAGCTGACCCGTTTTTTTTTTTTTTTGGGTGGGAAATCATCAAATGACTCCTCCCGCTCTGGGCGGAGCGAGAGGGAGTGTCAGACTTTTACTGACTAAAACCCACCCGTGTTCCTTCCGTTGCCTGTGTGCTTGGGCCACGATATCCCTTTCAGACAAACCCGCAACCCCCGTAGTAGCTGACCCGTCAGACGTTGTCTTGTCAAAAATTCAATTTAGATTTTTTGGCTGTTCCTTTGGATTTTTCAATATTTTTTTTCCTAAACAACCCCCTTTATTGAGGCGAACAAAACAATAAAAATATATTATTCAAATCGGTCGAGCAATTTTCGAGTTTTTGCGCGGCATTTGACTTTTATAATTTATATAGATTGAAGTTTTAATTTATTTAAAATCCCAAAACGATGTAACAAGAACTAAGTATGTAGCATATTTTCTTATCTCAAAGCTAACCAAGCAACAGCTGAAAAGGGCGGTTGCACATCAATGCGCAAATGTAATAGAATATAATGCGGTGAAAACCTAAAATTATGATGAGTTAGTTACATTGAAGGATTAGGGGACTATTTTTGACGTACACAATTTTACAAAACTTCAAAATTGGCTACCTGAAAAAATTGTTTGATACCCACGTATCAAACAAATTTTTCAGTTATCCAAGTTTATTGAATAAAAACTTTGCCACGACACAATGACGTCACAACATGGCACTGTATCCCGTTGCGACGATAGCAACCAAAGGTTTCAGAACTCCGATCAAAAGTACTAGGATAGCATAAAGTTTAGCGACATGAAAATTCTTTAGCCGAGGAAACTCAAATAAAAGCTGCACACAACCTTAAAGTTCACACAAGTAAGGTACGAAGAGAAAAGGACAAACTTATGGATTTGGACATTCGTGCAAATGAGAACAATACGGTGACCACGTGCCTTGCCAAGGCACGTGGTTTCTCTTTTACTGTTGTGTTGGTCACTTTTACTTTCACAGCAAGAACAACGAAAAATGGGAAAAAAGAAAAAAAAAACTTTCTACAAACGATAAATTGCTTGAAGTAGGGTGGCGTAGATAACGCGAACCCAGTAACTGAGTTGTGGAGGTCAGATAAGAAGTCCCTCCGTGTAAAATATTGGTATTCAGCTGCATCCGAGTAGACTGAAAGCCGACCCCAGCATAGTTGGGAAATGGCTAGGCAGATTGATTGATTGAGGCTGGTCATAGGTGCGCAAAAGCAGAACAAAACATAGAGTGGATTTTTGAGATGGGGCAGTAAGGACAGGTATCTTAGCTGTTGTCGCTACAAGAAAAAGGTCTTAGGAGACTGTCCTTAACTTTTTGAGATATTTTGATCTGCATTCACAGATTTTGAAAAAATGGTACAGTCAGCAATAAAATGGGCAGTTTTCACAAAAACTTTTTACCCTACTGTCCCATCTCAAAAATCCGCCCTTTAAAGTGGCATTATGTCTTCTACGTAGTCAAACATTTTAATTCATTCGTTCACTGATTAAAAAACGCGCAGCCTAAACCGCTGAGTCAACAAGTATTATGAAATTTCGCACAAGAGTTCCTTGTTTATTGAAAATCAGCATAAAGGAAGGATTTTTGAAAATACATCTCCTAAAGGGATTAGATAGGGGAATGTTCGTATGGCAATTCGTCATTTTAGCCTATGGGAAGTTCCATCGGGCACATTACTTTTTGTTCTATAATACACACAAAAACATTTTTTTTAAATAGATGGCTCTACGTAGCCCGTTGGCCGGCTAGGTGGGCCGTGACGTCAATTATGACGTAATCGTTGCCAGAGTCGTCAGCATTCTGGCACTAAGTACTAGGGTAGCAAAAGCTGCAACGACATGACTGTATAAAGTGTCGTTGCCATAGAAATGGTATCACAGCTTCTCAAGCAAAGGCGCGGTCCTTTGGGGGAGACTCCAATATTCAATTACTAGGGTAACATGAGTCTATAAGGAGTTAAACACAATTTTTGTACTAAAATTCGCGCTTTTCATTCAGCGCTGCATGGTTGGACGCCATCTGTCGTACGACAAATGTTTTACTTTAAAGACCCCAAGAAAACTTGCCGATGTGCCCGCTTGTCGCGTTGGGGGAGGATGCAATACTTCAGTATTAGGGAAGCACAACTAAAAAGAGGCAGAGGAAATTCCTCAGCACTGAAGAAACACGTGAAGAAAGTGTAAATATCCTTGTAGATAACAATTCTTTGTTTTGTTACGGTTGTTTTCCAAAGTTCAAGCTTTGTTAATGTGACATGATTATACTAATACTAATTACCTTCACAATAGTATAATGATGATGTTACCAAGTTGACTATTTATTAATTGTGTTTTTGAACAAACTGGGTCTCACATACGCAGTCATAACTTTACAAAAACGAGACGTAGCGATGGACATGGACACCGTAGGCGCGGGCCTGCGGACGGTGAGCGATGGGCAGCTCGCCGTCCGATAGGGACCAGGCCCGGGTCGACGGCGCGTTGTGTTCCACGCGCGCCTCAAAGAGATGTCAGCACCAACTGACGGGGTCCGTAAGGACCAATGCCTGCTGGGGTTGCGGGTTTGTCCGAAAGGGATATCGCGGCCCTGGCACACAGGCAACGGAAGGAACACGGGTGGGTTTTAGTCAGTAAAAGTCTGACACTCCCTCTCGCTCCGCCCAGAGCGGGAGGAGTCATTTGATGATTTCCCACCCAAAAAAAAAAAAAGGGATGTACATAGTCATTTCTTGTTAACAACGTGTTGCATAGTTCCACATTGTCTTCATAATATCTCACCTATCTCACTAAGTTAATTGCATTTTATTTGCAAATAGTTTTTCATACATTTAGTTCTCATATAAACATTGCTTGAGGTCAGTTATTTCTGTAAAATAATACAGGTAACCATTAAATACTTGTAAAAATAAATTAATTATAACAACATCTTTCAGGTTCCAGCAAAATATTTGTAGACGGTATAGTAATTTAGCCGGTGCTTAGCAACGTCGTGGTTCCAGCACTCCGATCATAAATATTAGGATAGCATAACTAAAAGGAGTCAGAGAAAATTCCTCGGGTCGACCATGGGCGTAGCAACGTCGCGTAGGGGAAACCTTCAGCGTTCCGCTCGAAAGTACTAGGGCAGTATAACTATGAAAAGATGGAAGAAAATTCCTTAGCAATGGAAACTCGCGGGAAAAGCTTGCGGGCAGGGATAAGGGGAAGGATAAGCGGGAAAACGCGAAAAACTAATTCGCGCCTGGCTAATAGATTTCTGGAAATCCCGATTAGAGCGGAAAATGTCTACTTTATACCAGGCACACATAAGATTAAAAGGACGTTGAAGTGCAAGGTTGAGGGAAACAGGCAAAGTTACTTAGAGGGGCGGAGTCTCGAGAGAGAGGAAAAAATTAGTAAGACTGAGACAAAACATGAGGGTGCCAGAGTGGTGTTTGTTTTGGTTGTATACTATTCAACCCATTTATAGAAAACACGTGGCTTAACAATAACAAACATTTCTAAATGCGGAACTTCGTTCGGTAAATCTCCCTATAAGTTGTAAATTATAAAATAAAATCCGAGAACAATATGTGAAGTAAGTTTACCGGTCTGCTGGGGTTGCGGGTTTGTCCGATAGGGATATCGCAGCTCCGGCAACAGGCAACGGAAGGAACACGGGTGGGTTCTAGTCAGTAAAAGTCTGACACACCCTCCCGCTCCGCCCAGAACGGGAGAAGTTATTTGATAATTTACCACACCCAAAAAAAAAAAAAAAAAAACAAAGTAAGTTTACCGGTAAGTTTAAATTTTTGTACAATCTTTGAAGCTATTAAAGCCGCACAGAGCGTGAAACTAAACTGACGCTAAACTTTTTGTCCGATTTTGATTTATACGATTACCTACGTCTAAATTCTGTTGCACAATGACGAATGAATGGCTAGTAAGATTAATTTATGAAAGTTAATTGATTGAGTCAGGATTCGTTACATAATATTAAAACTTTCAAAATTTTACACACATGTGATAAAGGTTTCAGAATGTCAGTACTAGAGAGTTGAGAGAATTGCTAAAAATAATACAGGGAACGTTACACTGTTGAATGAATTAAATACAACAATTCCAAGGTCACCTTTATTGCGTTTGTTCGCAGCCCCTTATCGCGCTGATAACGATCCTAGCCGAGGTGGGCGGGGCAGTAATCCTATATAAGAGGGGTTGGCGGGCGAATTGACTCACACTGCTCTCGACGCTTGACGTGTTCACACGTCGGGTCCGGGTTCGCAATAAGTCAATAGCCATCCTGAGGATGCCTAGTTGAGAGGTGAAACACGTGTCGATTTCTTACAGGGTTCTTTATGAGTCCTTAAGAACGGTTAAGCGGATTAGGTTACTAAATAAACGTCGTCTATTGTGTTTTTTAAGATTAATTTATGGAAAAAATTTACTCAGTCTGTGTTGGATCTAGATCTCGTTTTAAAAAAAAAGAAGTTTATTTCACACTAAGTATTTTATTTAGTTCATATTTTGTTGGTAAGAAATGATCATAAGGCTATGTTAGTCATGGCAAGGCGTTAGGCGTTTAGGCTAGGTTATTTTATTTTAGGTAGTAACCAAACCAAAAATTATTAATTAAATCAAGAAAAGCACAATCACACGCTCAAAACCATTTCAATCAACTCAATGCAGTTCACTGCTAGAACATTATGCCTTTATGGTATAGTACGTTATGGTGCTACGAAATCCGTAGCGAGCTGTAGCGGCTACGTCGCTACGAAATTCGTAGCGGCCTCTTGCTGCCATATTGAAAGTTAGGCCGGGCGTTGTCCGACAACCCCACGTTGACTTCAGCGTTCGGCTTAAGCGTACTAGGGACTAATGACGTATGAAGAGTTTTATCGTTGTTTATCTATCTATTTTTCTCTATGGTAATGGTGCCGATGCCGACAATTCTGTCAATGTCAGATATGTTGAAGAGAAAACGTGCGAAATAATAAAAATAATGTGTTTTGTTTAAAGTTTGACTCTTCAATAGTCGCTTTTGCGGAATAAACACCTCTATTTTACTAATATCACGTAGGGATAATAAACCATCAAACGCTGGAAGTAACTTTGGAAGTAGTCATCAATATGAATAACTTTTAGTAAAATTACGTCATAAAAATATAACAAAATTTTAGTTTTTTTATGATTTTATAAAAATAAAAAACATTGGATTAAGGGTTTATCAATGTATTAACCACAGAACGTGCAACAAGTAATAATTTGCCTTTCCACTAACTTTTTTCAGAATGGATATTGTAACATGTTCAGCTGCATGGCTTGCTTGAAATACGATGCATCAACAATATATTATTTAAAAACATCGCCAAAAATCAATTTATTCTGAACACAGTACAAACTTTCATGCCACAACAGATACTGCAGCAACACTGAAAAGTTGTGAAAAACTTCAAAAGGTTGTTGTCATAGCAATGAGGCGAAGGCTTCGCAGAGTCTCGCCTGAAAAAGTACTAAGGCAACATTATTTGTAAGGTGCTTAAACTGAAGGTTCAAATCGCAACCCAAAGTTTTCAGAAAAAGCCCCGGAGATTATTTTTATTTTTAAACTACTTTTGAATTTGTCATCATTATTTTTACAATTAACTTTTGATTGTTTTTAATTTCTTCTTAGTTTTAAATTTGTATAACATTTTGTAATTTTTTAAATTATTTCAATAGTTGATTAGTTAATTTAGTTTAAGAAATATACTTATTCCTCCTCAAGAGAATGAAGAAATAAATATCCATTCATTCAATCAACATCTTGTTAAGAAATTCCTACCTATCGATCGGCGCGTCCATGTAGGCATCGCACCGCACGCCTGAAAGTTTCAGTAAGCATTGCCGAGCCGACATTTTTAGTTGCAAAGTACTAGAGCATCATAAATTATGAAGGTAGCGAATAAACCCCTTGATATTCGTGGGAGAAACCGAAAATATTTTCATGTGAAAATCATGGTGGAGCACTGGCCAGCTTTGAACTGAACTATTCGGCTCAAAACTACTAGGGCTCCATAGTTTGTAAGATAACAAACAAAACTGAAGCTTTCAATATTCACTCGACGGAAAACTTTTCAACAACTTCAACTGAAAAAGTACAAGTGTTTCATAAACTTTAAAGACACTAACAGCCAGTTGAAGAAACAAACTTTAACTTTTAAAGCTGTCATTAAAATATAGGTACTAAACTTCCATTAACTTGTTGCAGAAAGCAACATTAGAGTCGATTTTAATGGTTCCTTGATGAAACCATTAGCGTTAATGATCGGTTCCATAATGGGGCATTAATGTTTGTTTTTGTGCAACTGGGTGTGACCCAATGCTGATAAGGTCAAAATCGTTTTCGGCAATGGTAAAGTGGAAACTTCGTTAATTTATTGAAAGTATTTTTTATGTTAGATAGTTTAGAACCGTATTTATTATTTTTATATAGTTGTCAAATAGTTGACAAGCAATTTCTACGATAAACAACGAATTCGCTGTAGTTGCCTGTAAACAACACTGTCCACCCGGTTGTCTGTATCAAACTTGTAGGTGTTACTGACAGTTACTGTTGGCCACTTCTTCTTAAATTGGTTCATATCTCCACGTTTGTTTACAGTTAATTGACTCAGGCGTGACATTGCGGAAATCCATTATAAAATACAGCGGTGCGGGGCAGTAATCCTATATAAGTAGGGTTGTGGGGCGAAGTCACTCACTCTGCTCTCGACGATTGGGGTGTCAATTCGTCGGGTCCGGGTTCGCAACAAGTCAATCGTCATCCGGAGGATGCCTCGTTGAGAGGTGAAACACGTGTCAATTTCTTACAGGGTTCTTTATAACTCTTTAAGAACAGTTAAGCGGATTAGGTTACTAAATATACGTCGTCTATTATTGTATTTTATACACAGTGAGTTCAGTTTTTGCTTGGGACGGAACCAAACTACTAACTCGAACTCAACTCACTACACTCGAACTAAACCAAAAATATAATAAAAACATTATTGTTAGCTATACTGAACTCGTTACGAACAATCAAATATCTTGTTAATCAGTTACTAGCGTGGCGTAGACTTTAATTTCACAATTACCTTAATACGTATAGTAAGTCTTTTTTTAACAATCAGGAATAATATCATAAAGAAAGATTTAAGTAATGGTTAAGTCGTAGGGTGATTCGATAATTCCAATTTTCGCGAAAACCCGGGATATTGCGAAAACGGCGCGGCAGCGCAGCTGCCGGCGAGCGCTACTTCCAAGTAGCTTGCAGAAATGTTTTTACCATTTTCTAACTATCCGTGTTTTCACCTTCGTTTCGGTTCGCTCGGTTTTCGCGAAAATTTGAATTATCAAATCATCCTACGACAGATTATACCAATTTATTAAACAACTTGTATAGGCTGCGTGTGAAGGAAGTAAGTTATTTGCGGCAAAACCTACAAAATAAAATAATACTTAATAGCTGCCATTACAATACAATGCCTATTCAAAAACATGTCTAAGGTCTGTTTGAGATAGATATCCGCAGACCAATATATGCAACGATGCGACGCATTTTTTATATTGTACCGATTCCAAAATACTTTGTTTTTGCATTCATAAACATGGACATATTGTTTTTACCAATAAATACGGTGCGATAAATAGGTAAGGCGCATGCCTGAGAGATATTTCTCAACGGCATGTGAAGCCAAGTCAGAGTCCAATAGGCGGCATAAAAACTCTAACACTAGGTTAGTTATTAACCACACGAAAACAAAGAAAGAAAAACAATAATCAAAGTTTAATTCAGTAGTCAGCCAAAGACCGCCCTGCGCATCGTAATAAAAACGATTTATGACGATGCCACAGAAAATGCCCTCGACCGCAAGAAAATGACTCAGCGCTCCGGTCAAACGTACTAGGGTAGCAGCAACTCGAGGGTTGATAGTATTGCTATTTCATTTTACTGTACTGCTCTACTACAACCCTCTACAAACGGCTTGTCGACATTCTCAATGAATGAAAAAAGAAAGAGATGTGTATTGTCGATTTTGTATAGCGTCTATTCATTTTTGCATAGCTAAGAGGTTACGGGGTTGACGCTATGAGATGACGAGGTAGTGACATCACGGTTCTTTAAACCGTGATGTTTTTCAGAGCATTGTTGAAGAAAGTGAAATGGTTCATCACCGAAGTTACTTTTTGTGGATGGTCAAACTCAAACTCATAGCATTTATTTCAATTAAACCATTTACAGGCACTTTTGAATTGTCAAGGAATCGGTCAGTCAGAAATATGAAGCTAGTTGAATTTATTTGCAATCCGATGTTTTTACTACTACGTTATTGAAATTTTTGCAAGGGTAATGTTTTACTCCAGATTATCACCTCAAGCAACAAATATATTAAAACTTTAATTTTAACATAATAAACCTTAAAGCCTGAAATAATTTTACGTATTTATTACTTTACTTTTTTGCTTTATCAATGCAGCCAATACATCTCAAAAAGAATTTTAATTGTACGATTTGGATTTAAAACTAGTACTAACCCACTAACTATGTAGTTTTAAATGAAACTACTTTATTTACCACACAGTCACCAAGAAGGGCCATTAAACAAACTCCAAAACTATTCAACTTAGCAGCGACATCTAACGTAGGGCGGCAGCAACACTAACCTTTGCGTTGTTCCACCCGCAAGCTTGTAAGTCAGTCACTTTACAACATGGCTTTACAACCAACTGCAGATTTTGATTCACCTTGCTACCGCTAGATAGGTGACACCGTCGCATTCGAACGCCTTCATACGACAATGGTTAGTACCTCTTGAGGTTAGTACGGTAAAAAGTTGGGATGACACGTCAACATTCCTCTGTTTATACGGTTAAAAATAAATGCAGTATAAAATTGCGACTTGACCCCATAGTTACACAGCAAAATATCTTACAGATGATCGCCGTGTGAAAAGGGCCTTACAATAAAATTGATATATTGAGGAAATATCTGTGTAAACTTTCAAAGAAATTATCATAAAAATCAAATCAATCTGCCTAGCGTTTTCACAACTATTTTGGGGTTGCCTTCCAGTCTAACCGGGTGTAGCTGAGTGCCAGTATTTTACATGGAGTGACTGAGCGACACAACCCAGTTACTGGGTAATACGATATTCCTTGGTAAGACTGGTTGTCAGACTTTCGGGCTTCTGACGACCCCTAATGACTGTCAAAGATCCACGAATGACAGCCGGGACCAACGGCTTAACGTGTTTTCCGAGGCACGGAAGAGTCTCGGTATGTAAAGATAAGGTCACCCATCCACGGACCAACCCCAGCAAGCGTAGCTTAATCTGACGGATCGACCCGTGCGCCTGCTATTACTTAGCCACGAGCTCCTATGATCAAACTATCATGAAAATAATCAATACAATTATTTATTAGTACAACTAGTAAAAAAACGGCTACTCATACATATGATAACCAACCAACGATAATTTTAAGGTTTATTATAATGGTTGATACCAAAGAGTAAATGTAGTTTGAAATGTAGTCAACTTTACAGCTGTAGTGGCAATCATGTCCTTTGGTTTAAATAGCTCTTTATTTTTATTAATCTTGTATATGGTAGTTTATTTTCTTTAAAATTTTGTGAATGTGAGAACGTTGTAGGCTTAACAGACTGTAGATCTGTGGACCATTTTATATTTTGCTAAGTACCTGGTACTTGTTGATAGCCCTACACTGTCCTCTCATACCTTTTAACACTGTTAAACCATTTACATCTATAAGAGTAACCGTGGAGTTTCTTGCCGGCTTTTCTCCATATGAAACGACCAATTGGAACCGTGTACCTAGCTTCTGACGTTTCATAAGTGCCCTTGTAGGTTTATGTGAAATAAAATATTTTGAATTTGAATTTTGAGTCCGAAGCAACGGGCTGCTCTTAGCTTCGTAGCAACGGTAGTGTACTCGTATACCGTGACCAACAAAAGTTTTTGCATTTTGGTATAAAGTACTCGTTCTTGTCATTCCCACTGCTGTGGCGCCACTAGTATGACAGCAGGAATGAATAATTTATTTTCCTTCCCATTGTCCGTTTGTAAAGTATTTTTTACCGTTCCCCACTACTAACAAGATCTCACTGTACAACGGGACGGTAACACATACTTTTTTACCATTACCACTCGAAAAAGGACATTTTATTCATCGATAACAGTAAACTCTCTTTTACTCACTGAGTGAATAAAAACATTTTGAATATGGAACAAGCACGAATTATACGAATTATGTACAAAAATAGTTATTTATGCTACAAGTGCGGAAGGTAGGTGATTTCCGACGAGTGTATAAGTCGGACACGAGTCGGAAATCACCTACCTTCCGCACTCTTTTTTCACACATATTACAACGTTTTACTATGCAATGTGCGAGGAAAAAAAAAAACGTGCGAGCCTTACGGTAGTCGCTTATGATTATGATGTGAAACATCTAAGACGACTTATATAAATGATAAAAACAACATTCATGACTTCTACTTTGACTTTGACTTTGACTTTTTGATTTTGGCCATCGTCAGAATCATCTCCATCGCCATCGCCATCGTCATCGTTATCATCATCATCTGATTTGTAAAACTTTTCTCAAATAATAAAATCTCTGAGACGGGCTGACGACGGCCTCAAAAATTAAAAAAGATCAGAAAAAGCTTTAGTGATAAAAAGTGACACTTTCCGCACAAATTGACTGCTTGGAAAACGCTCTTTTCTTAGTTATTTACAATGCATTTGGCATTGTAAATAACTGAAACGTGCTGAAAGTACTGGCTGGCTAAATGGAGCTATTCCATAGAGCTATATACAGGATGTTAAAGAAATTGCATGCCATAGGTTAGGGGTAGGTTTAGTATCGATAAAGAAAGCCAGGAAAAGAAAAAAAAATGCAATATCAACCTAATTTAGTACCTACTAACTTAAAATAGCAATCGTTTAGATTTTTTTTTTTTTTTTTTAAATGCTTTAATTATTTACCTACTATCGAACGAGCTCTAAATTATTGTATTGTCATCGGTCCTTGATACGTTTGCAAATTTTCAAGTTAATCGGACGTCTTGAAGTTGGTAAAAATTATGTTGAAAGATTCCGTTACATAGATAGATAGATATATAGATAAGCTAATAAAAGTGTGTTAATAAAATGAGTTCCTCCAGTGATGAAAATGAGACACTGACTGCGGAATCATTTCGATCTAAAGCAGCAATTATAGTAGATAATTTGTTGCCGCCAAAAATGTGATAAATATAAAAAACATAACATCACGCCTTGTTTCTCCGAATGGTTGGGCAGAGGTGTACCTGTAGTACACCCACATTTCGCCAGCTATGTTTTAGTAAGTCCCATGTAATAGGGGGCGAGCCTATTGCCATCAATCGGCCCAAATTCTAGACTTCGGGCTGCTACTGAGAAATCCCTATTGAAAAAACCCAATTATATTTTGCCCAACCTGGGAATCGAACCCAGGACCTCATGCTCAGCAGTAGCGCTTACGACCACTAGACCAACGAGGCAGTCATATAAATACTACAACTACGACAGATAAATATAAATACTATACCAATATTTATTTTCTCGCAGTCAATGGTAAAAAGTAGAGTCCACAACTTGTGAAAAACAAAATTGTGTCGGTCCTTGTATACCCCGCTCCGCTCAGGATTCAAATCTAGAATCCTTCGCTGCTCTCGGGATCCAACTTAGTCCCTCGAATAAAGTTCCCTTTTTTTCACTTGTTGTATAATCTACTATTATTCAATCCCTGTCTCCCCCACGCGTAGCATGACCAACGGAGAGAGAAAAACAGTGTAAAATATTTCTAGCACGCGATGTCAAATATGAAGAAAAGAAAATGGCACTTTGTTTTCGTAGAATAAATAGACTGTGATCATGCTACGGGCTGCAGTGAGGCCACGGTGGCGGCAGTGGGGACAACGGAAATTTCAATCACGAAAGTACTAAGGAAGCATACGTGTTAGGATGCATAACAGTAAATCTCGGGGAAAGCTCCAAGCAATGCTCATTTGTAGTTACTGGTAATTTGTTAAAGAATACAAAATACATTGTAATTATTTTGACCGTTTCAAATATATAAAAATGTCGATAAAATACGTGACAATTATTAAAGTTAATTTATTGCCACAAAAAAGTATCAACATCTCAAGCAACAACCCTATTTTCATTTCGCGTATGACGATGTCCGTAGAAATGAGTCGAAGGTTTCAGCGCTCGGGCAGAAAGTACTAGAGCAGGAAAAAATGTAAGGTTCCAAGATTGACAGCGAAATGAAAAGATTTCATTTTTAGTAATATTTCACTATGGACGGTTTTCTAGTGATTAAAAACATATCCATAATATGAATAATTTCTTCCCCCAAATATGTTGGCATCGTCAATTTGTCGTGTTTAAATTTTTTGTTTACAAACTTTGCAAAACGGAGTAAACCTGAAAATGACATTCAGTCAATAATACCAAAGGTAAATAAACATACGCAGGATTGGATTTGTTGTATTTCACTTTGAAATTATATACAGTGTACTCTATTAAAAGTACTAGTAAACGGAGTTATCAGATGGTCATCAAGATACTGTAAGCTTCGACCTCACCTCAACTCACCGTCCTTGGTAACGAACTGAAGGTTTCAGCGTCCGGATCGAAGGTACTAGGAAATCATATATCTCGTGGAGGAAAGAAATCGGCTTTTATGTGCCATGAGTTCTACGGAGACAGCTATGAAATTTGGCGCGAATATAATTTTGTATTTACAAAAATCTTTCAGTATTTCAAACTAAGACTGATGAAAGTGGCAGACGTTTAAGCTCAGTTATGTGTAATATTGCAGTCATAGTCAAATATCATTTATTTCAAATAGGCCCTTGCAAGGCACGTTTGAACGTCAAAAATTACAAAAAATTGAATTGATTCTAGTCGCCCCTTCCAAAAGGTAGTTTTCGTATGGAGAAGAATGGGCAAGAAACTCCACCGTTACTCTTTTAAAATGTTTTACAATATTTTGTATATATGTAGGTACATTAGTTATATAATTATATGTGAAGACGATGCATCTAAAAATAAAAAAATAAATTACTATACCACAATAGGTCACAAGAATTTAAAAAAAAACAACAACAGATAAATTATGATAACTAAAATATGTGATAGATATTTACAAACATTGTAAAAGTAGACGATTTTCCTAAAATTTTACAATTAATAAGTCAGTGTGTGAGGAAGTAATCACAGAATGTAAAATCAATGTCATGTAGTAATATATACAACTTAAATTAACAACCAGTTTGATTTTGTCTAGATTCTAGGTTATCCTATGGAGCAGGACTAGAATGTTTCCAAGCATTCTTATCTTGGATATAATCCTCTACATAATTTGTAATATGCTAGTTTACAAAGTGTACTTTTAATATAAGTTTAAAATTTTCTTTCATTTAATTGTAATATATCACACAAAAGCAGTGGCTGCGTAACCTTCCCTATGGGTATACAATGTTTATAAATAACAATAAATCATTATATTTTCAACAAATTATATATTGCAAAAAAAACATTATTTAAAATAAAAGGATTTCATGCCCAGAAAAAAACAAGTTTTAGAACAGCAGAGATGGCGTTGTATCAACCAACCGCTACATACTTCTAAAACACGTGTTCGAATCCACCTAGTTTACGCATCCACGTATAGATGGCGCTACTAACACCAAAGAGCGAAACACCCTGTTATCGTTCGGCGGGTCTTATGAAATCGTAAAACATGTAGTTTTATTCTTATTACATTTTTGTTTGATTGTCGTTGAAAATAAGTTAAATCTATTCTACAATAGTTCATTGTTTTTCAAAGGCTGCATTTTATAGCTTTCTTACTTGCAGTATAATTATAATTGTCATTATTTAACCACTGATTCACGTGATACATTCTCATTGCATTAGCGCAAGTTCATAAGTATTACTTAATTTCTTGGAAATCGGCTCCCAGAAGGATTTATAAGAACGAGACATCGGATTATATGCACTAACAAAGTGCCAAGATATGCATGCAAATGTGCACTAAAAAAAGGCAAAAATATGCACTGAAACTCTTCACAAAGGCCGAAATATGCACAATACAAAATCAAAAAACCATTTTTATTTTCATAAATTTTAATTAAGATGGTACAAAAACAGCGAAATATTCTTAAAATTAAATTATGTTTAGTTTTGTGACAATATAGTTACAATAAAGTATTTTTCCATAGAGAGCAAAGTGACGTTTGTCACCCAGTATTAATTTGTACGCCAAAAACGACCTTTCTTCGTCAACTGACTTCATTGGACAAAAATTAAAATTTAGCGCCTCCCGCAGCTCGGTACTAAACGAAGTGTGCACGATTGGAAAAAAAGGCTAAAATATACATTAACACCGTAATTAGAGAGTTATTTGAATTTGCATAAAATCCAATGTCTAATAATAACCAAAACGTCCCGATGTATCCTTGAAACCGCTGGCGTAGACGGCGCTACGAAAACCGTAGGTCTACGAGAAGCCCGTAGCGCCGTCTACGAAAAGCCAGGCTTCATCGCTACGACAAAAAGTACTAGGGTAGCATAATCCACAAGAAGTCATTCGTACATTTTCAGGATTTCAACGTCAAAGAACTATTTCATTCACACACGAGTTTCAGAGGGAGATCATTTTAATAAAATATAAAGTTCTGGTTTCAGTATGTCCTACTGTATGAAATTAAATTACCTTTTCCACAGTTTAAAAAGCCTTTCATTATATGGGGCTTCCTCTCGGAATAAATAAACATATGAATAAAACATTCATTTCTACATACATAACTAATTAGCTTATGTACTCAAATAGATTGGTTTTAACACCCGTGTGCGAGATGGAAATTGTATATAAACTGCGTGAAGTATTTATTTCATCGGACTTAAATTGTAAAACTTAAAGTTATATTTTGTACTCTAATTCGAAATATAATTGCGTGGTTATGCAAGTGTGTGGGTTGTGAGTGTTGAGTGATACTCATAGAAATATGAGAAACCTACGAAAAAGGAATTTAGTTTTTAGTTGTAATAATTTTATTTCATATATATACTTACAATTACTTATAATTTACTATAACCTACTAACTATTTACACTAGGTACTAAATACAATAACTAACTACACAAATAGATACAAAAAACAAAAGGACACTTAGGCGTCGAAGTATTTAGTAGTGTAGTATTAGTTTTTATGTGTTTTGATTGACAACCCATAAAGCAGGTATTATATTGCTTCTGGTGATGAGCGGTGCTGAATAAATTGCAATAGACAAAACTAATACACAATAGGGATGATGCCTAGGTAAAAAAATGAAATTCTAATTAGTCCGTCAGTCAGATAATAAAAAAATATTACACACGTATTTTTTGCTTTATCATATTAATAAAAAAAATCTTAGATAAAACGCATTTTAAGTTTTGGAGTGGGGGTCGCTACGTCACTAGTATGTATAAAATCTACATCTTGACATCATGGCACATTTTACCTCAATGTATCGCCGTAATGTTTAGATTACGTTTAAAAAGAAAAAATACGTGTCCAATATTTTTTTATAATCTCAAAGACGGACAAAAAAATGTTTAGTCATCATCCTCCCTATTCTGAACCCACAACAGTTAAACCCAAATAGATTTCATTTGCATTCTAAGATTTAGTTATCTTTTTAGGGGTATGAGGAACAGGGTGTAAAGTTCACTCATCCACCATAGAAAAGGGAGGATCCTCCGACCAGACGGGTGTGATGTCTGGCGGGCAACTGCCCAGAGGTTTGAAGTTGGGAGATTCTATATATGTTTCTCGCGCGGTAAACTCTAATTGCGCGATGCAGGATTTGTGTGACGTCAGGATGTTGTGTGACGTCAGGTCTTTGATGCGTAGTTCGCATATAGCGTTGTAGATGCCGCTACATCTTCTTTATTCCTAGCTTTTAGACACAAATTGCATTCCACGGACCCTATTCTCAGCGAAATGTTCATTTATGTCGCAAGGAATGTTGGAATCGTATGGATCTGAAAGACCCTTAATGAGACATGCTTGATTTCCTCATGTGCTTAAGATCTTTAAGGGTCAGTTAAAGAGATTGATATACCTATGTATAGTACATTACTGTCGCGGTCAGCAATTAGGGCATTGATGGACGACCGTGTCATTCGCCTCGGCCACATGCGTGAGTCCATCAATGCCTGGTTGCGGCCAAGGCTTGTATAGTATTTTTCTCAAACAATGCGCTTAAATTCAAACTAAGTAAATCTTTATATATATAATTCTACTGTACGTGTGGATGTCACTGAACTCCTCCTAAACGGCTAGACCGATTTTGATGTTTTTTTTTGTGTGTGTTTGAGTCCCTGGATGGTTTAGATTCACAATTGGACCCGGTAGATGGATGGCGCTGTTTGGACAGGGCAACGTCTACAATTTCAAAATTCATTTTCTCATTCATGATATCCCGGTAGATAGGTAGGTAGGTAGGTAGGTATGTATATACCGATATACCTACCAATCTACAATCTTGAAATATCATGCAGGACGTCTGTCGGGTCCACTAGTTAATTATAAATTCCAGAATCATTGATGAACAAAGAAAATGTTTGACGCGCCAATATGTTCATTTGTTTTTTATTTACTTTAAACAGCTCTATTTGCTACGCCAGTTCGAAATTTAAATAAAATCTACCTCCTTGGTTGCCATGCGACGAAGTAGAAACTTAGTTTCCATTTTTAAATAACACGACAGAAATGAGTTTGCATAGTAATTAATTTGGCGCTAAACATGACAGTTATGTATTTTCATAGCAACATTGCCGGCCGCCTACTTGCTTGTTTTTGAACATTACAGGAATTTCGATTTATTTCGAAGAAGGTTGTCTAAATAATGTTCGAATTTCCAAGCATATTTGAGAAAATTTAATTAGATTAATGTCGTTAGATTATTTAATTGAATTTTGCTCAGACAAGTGTGACAGGATAATTATTTTAGTTTGCCTCTGGTAAGCAAGTGTCGAAAAACTTTTATTCAGTAAACTTGCCGTTTAATTATTATGTGATTGATTGACGAAAAATTATGATAGTCACTTAGGTAATTATTTAGGTAGAGCCTTTAGAAGACCCGGTTATTGTTCTCTCTTAAAAATGCACCACTTTTTTGTGTCATGAAGTGACTAGATTTTATAAAAATGGATATGACTGTAATTCGATAAATTCCTTATAATCATGTTTTTTTTGCAATTTCACCTATGACCTTAAAGAATAAATCATGAAAGGTGGAGTTATGTGATAGACCGACCTTCACACCAAAAAAAAGAGGTTCGAAACACAATCACAAAGGAAAGAAAAGGGATTAAACTCGATTCTGTCGACAGCCTCAGGGATCCTTCGAATAGTTTGTTTTATGAAGTAAATGTCCAAGGTATTTATTTCAGTACAAAAGACTCCAAAAATAACAAGTAATAGCTACAGGCGTTTTAAATAGCTTGTTGACTTAGTAACAATGTTTTGTACGGGTCTTTTTTTAAATCATTGATATAAACTCTCTTGCCTTTGATTTTTTTTTTCATGACTGGCTTTGTAAAGAATACAGAAAGCATGGTCTAATAAAACAAGGTCTGGCATTCCGGGACGAACACATGCTTACGTCACTATCCAGTTGCTACTTTTTTGCAACAAAACACGATTAAGGAAAGATTTTCAGAAACCAAAATTTTTAAATTGTCGTCTCGTGTGTCTAATTAAACGAAACAATTCAATTTAAACATAAACCAACGTAATTGTTAATTAAAACCTCATTGTTTTAACGGATTCGCACAGGTAATAAAGGTGGTTGGGGAGTTATTATTACAAACTTCTGGTAACACAGATGCGATGACGTAGACTTGTGTTACCCACGTGACCACTGTATTATACCATCACAGAAAGCATATTAATTTTGAAAATATTTTTTTTTTTATTAATAACGTTAATAATAACGATGCATCCAGGAAAAATTTGTTCCGTAATGACACAGAATAGTGCAGAAGGCGCACTACTCATTTTAGGTATGAAGCTTTGAAGTACGCTGCGGGCTCGTCTTGTCGGGCCAATTCAGTGAGCGTAACGTAGTCAGAAGATATAAGAGTTACACGATAGAAAGAGAGGCAACTTCCAGGTGAATATAACTGAAGGTAATTAGCGCTGTGCAACTTGCACTTTATTGTGACGTAGCAAAAGTCACTTTTTATTTAAATGATTTTGCAGAGTGAACCATTTGTATAATTCTGTGGTAATGACTCGAAAAGCTTGATAAAAGCCGAATTTCTTACAGCTACACCTTCGTCATACACATTTTTTTTATTTTTTATAATTTTATAAGATTCACTCACATTTCGAGCACCTGACAATCTCAGGTCTTTATAGACTCGAAGTATCCTTAAATGTACTCACCCAGTGTGAAAATTGCCGGCAAAATTTAACCAGGACAAGGCTTACCTGAAAAAATAGAATTATATGTTTAATAAAAGGTTTACATATTTTTATTTTTTTAAATGGAGAATATTTAATAATAATAATATTGTTTATTGTTTAACTAGGACTAGATTACATGGCAAGGTAATATATAACGCACAAGCATACAGTTTCTTTAATCTAGTTAGTGGGTAGCGTACTGTTCACCTAGATAAGTTACAAAATAACCTGTGTTTAGGAGAAACAGTTCCGGACCCCGTCATAAGTGGTTGACTTATACTCGTAATAAGCACGTGTTGATTATATATGAATATTATATGTAAATCGTAATCATTACAGCAAGCTACAAAATGGAATAAGAAATGAAGGTTATTAAACAATTTAAAAAAAAAAGACGTGTGGCACTCGGAGACTGCCGCGGTAAAGCTATTGCATAGCATTTTTTATCAACTTATGCAATTTGTGTCACAGTGATGCGCGCGCATCTTAAAATTTCACTCTCATCATTTTTTCATAACGCGCCTAAAGAAGTATAACTTCAAAAAAAGTGTCACCGCTGTGCCGGTCGGAGTGTTAGGTTATTTTCGTTACGAAATTTCTGGATTCGGTCTCCACGCTCAAGGCCCGCGATAGAAGCTATGCAATAGCTTAAAAACATAAATCTAAGAATACCAATTTTTTGAATGCATAGTAGGTATAATTATATTACCATACTTACCTAGTTTATATTTTCAATGGTATGTAATATCAGGGAAATTAATTGTTCAGTAAATTTAATGCCGACTTAAATTGTCCGTATATTCACAATCAATCTTTGACAGTTCTGTCTAAATGGCTGTAGCACGGCAAATTGACGTGGGGTGTCAAATTATTTAACAATAAATTTCCATAACCGTAATTAAATTAAATAGTTAGTACGACAGTTGTTTTAGGTAGACACTCAACTTTAGGTACATAATATATGTAGTGTGTGGAATTTAATATAACCCTTATTTTAATTAGCATTAAAGTAACAGCATGAAGCAGGATAAGTACATAAAACTCCACAATCTAAAGAATTGCAAAAAAGTAGTTAGGTATTGGAAGATAAAATAAAATTACCTCCATCAAAGAATGTCATAAGGTATTTCCTGTCTTAATATTATTAATCTTAATATTAGAAGAAAGGTAGCCTGCGAAATTCAAATTTTCTTACGGTTTAAGCAATTTGCAGGTCAGTCAGCTTATAACTTCATCAAAATATAATTCACGACTGTAAAAAATATTTATTTACAGAATAATAATCATACATATAAATATATACATATCTCTCTAAGTTAGATTTGCTCTCAAATGTCATTATTTCATGAAAATCTCATTCAATAGACTAACTTAGAGAATGGTGACTAATGTTCCCTTCAGGTATTTTCACGTTTTGTATAGAAGAAATATTATTACCAACATTCTAAAAAAGTAAAAAATTCAGAACTCATACATAAGTAATTTATTCAAACTAGGCTGAGAATCAGCACTTTTCGAACGTCAAAATTACATAAGACAGTCCCCGAAAAACGCCCGCCCTTCACCACTTCCTAGTGCTTTAGCTGGGAAGAAGAAGTGGCGCAACAAATTCCTCAGCAGCACAGCTGTCTGTTCAGTTAGTAAAACTTGATTCTATACAATAGTACTTATGCAAAATAATGTATTATAAGCAACACAAAACATTAAATTAAATTATTTGCTATCTGTCAGCTATTTGCTAGCTGATAGATAGAAAATAATTTAATTAAGTATAATAAGCAACACAAAACATTAAATTAAATTATTTGCTATCTGTCAGCTATTTGCTTGCTAATAGATAGAAAATAATTTAATTAAGTATAATAAGCAACACAAAACATTAAATTAAATTATTTGCTATCTGTCAGCTATTTGCTTGCTGATAGATAGAAAATAATTTAATTAAGTATAATAAGCAACACAAAACATTAAATTAAATTATTTGCTATCTGTCAGCTATTTGCTTGCTGATAGATAGAAAATAATTTAATTAAGTATAATAAGCAACACAAAACATTAAATTAAATTATTTGCTATCTGTCAGCTATTTGCTTGCTGATAGATAGAAAATAATTTAATTAAGTATAATAAGCAACACAAAACATTAAATTAAATTATTTGCTATCTGTCAGCTATTTGCTTGCTGATAGATAGAAAATAATTTAATTAAGTATAATAAGCAACACAAAACATTAAATTAAATTATTTGCTATCTGTCAGCTATTTGCTAGCTGATAGATAGAAAATAATTTAATTAAGTATAATAAGCAACACAAAACATTAAATTAAATTATTTGCTATCTGTCAGCTATTTGCTTGCTGATAGATAGAAAATAATTTAATTAAGTATAATAAGCAACACAAAACATTAAATTAAATTATTTGCTATCTGTCAGCTATTTGCTTGCTGATAGATAGAAAATAATTTAATTAAGTATATCAACGTGGTATCTGGCAACGTACAGGCAATTGAAGAAACACGGGTGGGTTTTAGTCAGTAAGAGGTAGTTATTTGATAATTTCCCAGTCTCAAAAAAAAAAGAAAAATAAGT
The DNA here is from genome assembly GCA_916701695.1 of Agrochola macilenta. Lineage (NCBI taxonomy): Eukaryota > Metazoa > Arthropoda > Insecta > Lepidoptera > Noctuidae > Agrochola > Agrochola macilenta. The sequence goes on along the minus strand of OU753559.1, from coordinate 4,619,730 downwards.
AGCCAGTTTTTTTATTTTTATTTATTTATTTTAGAATGACAATCATCATTACAATAACAAAAAAAAACTTTGGTATCCTAAGTATCTTAAAACATTATTTAAGAATCTCCGTTCAATATCTTGAGAAACAAAAAAAATCTTCCGAAAATTGAAATTGTCCATTTTTACGTGATTTATTCCCATTGATGCCCAAAATGATCGTCTACCGAAATGCAATTAAAACGATTGACAATATTAATAATTGCAATATTGATCATTTGCAATTGATCGTTTAGGAGACCCTTTACGTTACTAAGAACTAAATTACCTTCCATAACCTATAAATCTAGATTTTCGCTCTCCAAACCTGTCCTATATTAAATTCTTCATCCAACACTAAATTACTATCGGCAAAATGTAGCTTAAAAATATTTTCTCTCAGATAAGCTTTGGCACATAGAATAGAATTACTATACCTATCTGCTATAAAATTTATTGCTTTTTACCTAAGGTACTGCTCGGATAAATATCTGAAAATGTTCAGCAAGTCTTTGTTCAATAGTTCGCAAGCGCGAGTGTTTAGAATAGGTCTGATCCCCGCGTCGATCAAAGCTTTTTAAACTTTCCATTTAAAAAATCCTGTTGAATCTAGGTCTCTGAATTTGAGCCCAGTTGTCGGCAATAAGGGGCTCGTGGCTAAGTAATAACTGCCGCACGGGTCGATCGATCAGTTTAAGTTACGCTCGACACGGTCAGTCCATGGATGGGGTGACCATCTTAACATACTGATACCCTTATAATAAAATTATATACAAAAACACTTCAATTGTTACTATTGAGATCATGAAGTAAAAAAAGAAATAAAAAATCCTGAAAATTACGTTATTTAATTATATTACTAGTGAGATCATATTTCGAGCTTTGCTTATAATTTAAGAACTCACTTATTGTATAGAACGCATTGATAAAGAGCCATTTCTTAAGTTTATTTTTAAAGTAGTTTAGTGGTAGCTCTCTGATCTGTTTGGGTATTTGGTTATAGATTTTGACAGACATATTGTAACAATTATTCTGAACTAGTGTGCTTCTGCATCTTGTGACAGCTAGTCGGGTTGGATCTCTTGAAATGATTTTTTTATTTACTATGGCTTTATTATAACGCTCAGAGTGCTTTTTAACAAATAATCTTTCTTCTAATATATACAGACTAGGTAGCGATAGTAATCCTAATTTCTTAAACAAAGGTCTACAAGATTGAAACGGTCCAACCCCACAGATGGCTCTGACACATTTTTTTTGTGTGATAAAGACATTTTTAGCCTGAGAAGAATTACGCCATAAAAGATAGGAAGTCGCTCCATGTAAAATATGGTATTAAGCTGCATCCGGTTAGTGGAAGCTGACCCCAACATAGTTGGAAGAGGCTAGGCAGATTGATTGACGCTAATAAGCTTGCCTCCGTTACATAGAACTTAAAGCATTACTGGTGACATAGTAATATAGTACTACAAACCTCTATCTACTAACACCTTTCAAATAACACAGGCATAATAAGTATATCTATCATTTAGGAGGTCGTAGGTATAAAAAAAATCGGACACTAAATTTAGGGTTCGTTCAGGGAATTGATTACCGGTTTCGTGGTTGCGGTTACTTGACCCAGTGGAACCCAAAGCTGGGTCGTCTGAGGTCGAGACATGGGTTATTCGTTTGATAAGGGTAGGTTTTACCTGCTGTCGATGAGTGTGCGTGTGTGATTTCGATGCAACGAATTGTTCAATGAACCTTTGAAATTCTTACTGTATTTTTTCGTCGAAATGGTGATAAAAAGTACAGTAAAAAAAATTGGTTTAAAAGACCCTTTTACACGTCAGAACCACTGACTAAACAATTAATAATATTTCTTCTCTTTTTCGTTGAATAATTAATTATTGTGGAATTTGTTACGCCTTCTATTTGTAATGTTTTTGGTTAAAATACCAATTAATTTAGTTAGTCCGTATAAAACCCGCTAATCAATTATTTTTGACGTGACAACGTCTAATAAATCGATGAACGACGGCTGCACGCACGAAAAAGTGTCCCGTTACGCTCATTATATCGTTACGATCGGAGCGAGGGAAGGGAATGTTTTGTTATGACGTTGTCACGTTAAACTATCGTCCGTAACCCGACTTCACAGACAAGCAATTTTTTAAGAATATATTTTACTGCATTAGCAAAATACTTCTTCAATTAGCCTGACCCATAATTATGGTAAGGCTAATTAATCAAGGGATCAAAAGTCGATGCAGGTCTACTAAATGAACCTTCCCCGTTTTGTAAACAAGAACTTATGACATTATGATATAAAAGCGCCACGTATCATTTGTCAGGATATCATTAAGCTGACACAGGATACGCCACACGTCATGTGTGTGTTCTCATACAATTTGTTCATTTTCCTTAATATGCGTTTATGTCCTGCGATGGAGAGTAATGGCCTATTTACATGGAGGAACTGTAGTTTAGTCTAGTGTAGTGTAATAACAGTGATAACCTAGTGGTGTGATCGTCGGACTGCCAAGTCGTAGGTCTCGAGTTCGAACCCAAGGCACGCTCTCTGACTACTCGAATTCCTAATGTGTATTGTATAATTTTATCACTTGCTTCAAAAACGGTGAAGGAAAACATCGTGAGGAAACGCCGCATGCCTGAGAGATATTTCTCGGCGGCATGTGAAGCCAAGTCAGAGGCCCATTGGGTGGCATAAAAACTCTGACACCAGGTTAGTCACTAACCACACGAAAAAGAAAAAGACAGAGGAAGTTTCTTGCTGATTTTGTGGCGAGAATGTGTCACAGCAATACACATACTGGTCAAGTGATTAACTCCTATGTTAATATGAATCATTGACACGGGAAGTTTCTTGTATCATCGAGAAACTTTCTGTGAGTAAATGAGACATAAATGGATACAAGTCAAAACTGCAACAAACAAGATTTAAACTTACGACATTTTGCTTGTCATCCCGACTTTCCAGCCGTTGTCTCTGATTTAATTATTACAAGTACTTCCACTTCTCTAACTTTAATTAAAAACGACCTATTTAAAGTAGCTAGTCAAAGGTTTTCTGTGAAAAGTGCTTGAGACAATAAATTGTCGTTGTTGTTCGATTTTTTGTGTTTTATTGTTGAGACTTGACTTTTGAAAACACAAATGAAAAGACAGTTGAAAGGAATGTTACATTGTCTTTTGTTTTTTTTTATTTACCTACTACTAAAAGTAAGATTTGAAAAGATCAAGCCCTACCAACAGAGTTGTGTCAGCTCCCCAGTTTAATGAAACGTACTTTTTTTCATGGAAATCATTTGGAAAAAGGGATCGTTTGTATGTTAATAAGACAATTCTTAAAGTCTTATTCCGTTGTTTGACACCTATGCCTATATATCTAAACTAATATTAAAAAGAGAAACGATTTTGTAATTTTTTCAAAGCATATATTTCAATTGAACCATTTACAGGCGCTTTTGAATTGTCAAGGAGTCGGGTTGTCAGAAATATGAGCTAAGCTATGAAAATTATTATAAACGTTATTTTGGCCGCTAACTTAAATATTTTAGAACGTTCATTTTAATGTTTACCCGGTAAACTTCGTAGGTACCACGTTTCAAATTGTATCTACTCTCTTATCGTAATATTCGAATTATAAACTTCAAAACGAATTTATATTGACGTACATTATAAACACAATACCGAGATTTAAAAATATAATCATATTTTATCACTTTTTCTCTAACAATATATTGCTAATAATATTAAAAAAAATCTATTACGATACAGGGCAAATTGCAAATTTTTGCAATGGAACGTTAGCGGGGGACAGCAGCACCGCTCTAGCGCATGCGCGGTGATGTGCTGGTGCAGGCGCCATTCATACGTTTTGTTGAACTGAATTTCGTGGGTTTTTTTAATTCTTGATTTTCAACTACGATCTTTTATTTAGTAGGTTCAATCCCAATGTATGAAAGTAGATAAAGTAGTATATGAAACTGCACATAAGTATTAAAACACTCGTGAGATACTATTAAAAAAAAACACATTTTTAAACACACATTCGTATTTTAATACGCCTCTTTATGCAACAGTTTCATAAACTACTATTATATTTATATAGATAGATTAGATAAAGGCTGTTTCGTTATCAGACAGTTGTTTTTGCATTCATATATCTTCTTCTCCTTGCTCCTGCCTAATACTTATCCCAATTTATTTGGAATCACCCCTCCTAGTAGATACTTCTGCGCTACACCGTAAGGTGGTGGGTATATAGTCTCTTTTATTGTATTGCTCCTCATCATATCGTTTTATTGCATTCATTTATATTAAAGTAAAACTGATGAGTTTAAATTAATTTAATATTACTGTCAGACGCAAAAGTGCAGACTGCCAAAGTTTAAGTTTTATTTTCAGAACTCATGTTCTAAAGTCTGAGGTTTAATTTTAATGTTACGGGATTCATGCTATGAGTCATACAAGTTAGATTAGTTAGCCTGATGTTAAAGGTATCTTACGATCTTCTACAACGTGGTTATATTTTGAGACCAATGTAGGGTAATAATACAGTTTGTTTAATTTCAAGCTAAACTTATGTTACAGCCAGCATTTTTGTTTTACCCTCTTAATATTATAATAATGTCGTAATTCCAAAATCGTCTCTATGTTGACACCCGATGTATATATATCACAAAATAAACTACCCGCAAAATCGGAACAATTTAATAAAATTAAATTGCCCCTAATCATATTAGTGACGTATAAAGCCTGTAACAAATTTATCTCCCCACATATTGCTCGGTACTTTGCAATTCAACGACCCGACAGAACAATGTAGACAGTACCTAATTATATTCTTGGAGACAAATTATTTTAGATGTCGACCGTACGCCTACTTACGCGTATGTTAAGAGGTTAACACAATGGGGTAACTAATTTCTCCCAAAAGGTTTTGTACCTACTTACTTTTGCTTAGAATTTTTTTGATGTTTTTACCCATTATTCTTTATAGTGAGTGCACTTTATTTTAGAATGAGAAATTCTCATTAATACTGTTAGCGAACCCTTCATAGGATATTGAAAATTCAAAAAAGATCATGCCTTTGGAGTCGGCAGAGGTATAAAGTAGGTACACGTACACCCACATTTTCATAGATAGGTATAAGTACCATTGAGGTAGGGAACCTATTGCCAGTGCGGGCACAAATCCGTGAGAAATTCCTATTGGAAACCTAAATACCAGACCAACGAGGCACATTCAAGTTCTCAAGACAAATACTAGTATAGTTGTATCCTGCCTTCAATTATACTCTGATTTTTAATTTGCTAGACTAAAACAGCTGCAATCGAGTTTTTATTTAGTAACACGATAAATAATTAATATTATACTCGTAGAGACAACACGACAACATTGAAAGTCCTATTTACTAGGTTATTTTTAAGTCGACACCAAATGTCATTTAGTCTATTCAATTCATTTATTAGTTTTGTGAACATAGGGTAAGATTATTAGACAGATTTTTTACAAATATATGTCGGTCCATACTACGTCCCGACCGAAGGCATACAAAATTGTAAAGGTAGAATATAATCAAATGTTAAGTCAAGGTAAGTCATATGTCACAATTTCATGCCAAACACTAATAGTTAATAATACTCGTAATGATGGGAACCTCGTGAAAGCCGAGAAAGATAAACAAATCAAGTATCTTGACTTGACTCGCGAGGTTGTCCACATGTGGGATGTGGACTCAGCGATCATTGTGCCGTTAGTTGTATCAGCCAATGGCTTAATTGCCAAGAGCGTCAACCAATACCTAAGGATCTTATAAGGAGCTATCGTTGGGCAGCTGGATCAAGGGCTTGATTCAGAAAGCGGTACTCCCTGGACACGGGTCGCATTGTTAGGAGGTTCCTCGCTCTGGAGCCCTGACCGCCGGTAGCTTGGACCCTGTTCCCGATATCGGTGGGCTACAATTTTTTTATATTTTTAAATATTTTGTTTATTTATAAAAATATTTAAAAATGTAATTAATATGTTTGAAAATGCAATAAAGGAATAATATAAATTTTTTAATCAAATAGGTATTTTGCAGCAAATTAAAAATCAAAGTGTATGGTGTGTAACACTCCTAATCATAAATGAACCGCAGCTATGTATACTCACAGCCAATTTCACATCCAAGTAATTCCCCCACTTCCCCCAATTTAATTACAAGTATGAATTTCCGGAATTTTTGCGATATCAGTAATACATAATTTATGGAATGATGTATGATATAAGGGGAAATTGAATTTTATCGTGAACCTCAAATTATAAATCATTATTGAACGTTTGATGCCGATGATCGTGATTAATGGGGTAAATGGGGGTTTTGGGGCGGAGAGGGTCATTAGGGGGATTTTTTCTTCCGTTATCATCACGATGACACGTATTTAGTTAATTGAATCACCCGGAGAGTTTTGTTTTGTTACGTGTCGTCAGAAGCCCGAAAGTCTGACCACCAGTCTTACCAAAGGGTATCGTATTACCCAGTTACTGTACTGTGGAGGTCAGATAAGCAGTCGCTCCATGTAAAATACTGGCATTTAGCTGCATCCGATTAGACTGGAGGCCGCCCCAACATAGTTGGGAAAAGGCTAGGCAGATTGATTGGAGAGTTTCACGAGTATATGCAATTTCAGGGCAAGACCCGGAGACTGCATTATTTTAAGATGAATACTAATATAAATAACACAGCTTATCAAAATTGTCCCAATAAATTGGTTCAATGCACAGAAAATTTATCATCAATAAAAAAACCGGCCAAATGCGTGTACGCACAATGAAGGGTTCCGTAGTTGGGATGAATTTATCCCAAGAACAAACTTAACATTGAAGTTGAAAAATATGTTCTCCCATACATTCCAACTGTAAATGTAAGCTTGTACGTACAATATAGAGATTTACCAAGTCATTTTAAGACCATAATACTTCTTATAAGTTTTCCTGTAATCTATGTGTAAAAAATCATACTCTGTATTTTTTTCAAAATGTTAGGCTCAGTAGTTTCGGAGATAAGGAAGGTCCAATTTTCTTAAATTTCTAAACTTTTTATTATTTAAAAAAACAGGATCCTCACAACAAACCCTTTCATTTGATGAAGGGACACTTTGCTAAACTTATTTTTTAAGTTTTCATATTTGCCCCCTAAAAGTGACCCACATATTCAAAGTTCATATATTAGTTACTTTCAACTTAATCAGTCCATTAGATTTGGAGCAAATGAACTGTGAGCAGACGGACAGACAGGCAGACAGACAGACACACGAGTGATCCTATAAGGGATCCGTTTTTTCCTTTTGAGGTACGGAACCCTAAAAACCACCACAGTAATTAACCTTTCAGTAACTTTACACGCTGCCATGTAAAAATAATGTCAAATTTAAAGTCAAAGTCAAATAAATTATTTCAATTAGACACATAAAAGGCACTTATGAGCATCAAAATTTACAACAAAAAAACTGAATTGATTCTAGTCGCCGTAATGCGAACTCGAGTAACAATTATTTCCTCCCAAACTTTAATTTCTTCTTTTCGACAAGTCAAAAAAAGTCGTGTCAAATCCGGAACAACTCCCTAATCTAATATTTCCCTTGTAACCTACCTACTTACCTGTTTATAACAATGACAAGCTTATTCTTCAGGTACGAATGAAATTATAGCTTCAGGGAGAAAAGACAACTGCTACTCGATTTTAAACTTAAACACAACAATGTTATGGTTGAGATTCGTTCAGCAAAGAATATTATTTGATGAGCTCTCTGATGTTCAGATTGGATCATTTGGTACGAAATTTTACAGAGAATCAATATTATGAAATTGTTGCTCTCATTCGTTGAGAGAACGTTCGTTTTTTTCAGTTACAATATAGCAGTATACATCCTTTTGTATTTACTAGAGGCACTTTTTTATCTCGGTGGTAGGAAGTAAATTATCCATTCATAATAAAAAAAAATCGCACCGTTTTTACCGAATGCAAAACGATTATTGCAGCTTCTTATTTAATTTCAACAATACCAACGAAAAACACATTGGCAAGTCATAAGACTCGAGTTCGAACCCAAGACACGCAGCTCTGATTTTTCTTTTTCATTTGCGTATTGTATAATTACCACTTGCTTCAAAAATTGTGAAGGAAAACATCGTGAGGAAACTGGCCATATTTGAGAGATATTTCTCGATGGCATAAAATATGAAGTCGAGTTATGTATCCCATAGTTTCACCTGCCATGTTTTGTCTCTACATCACCCCAAGGTTGACTGGTAGAAAATGCCTCAGGCATTAAGTTCGCCTTTGTACAGTCACAAGCACCAATATGTATCCACTTAGCAAAATTCAAAAGCGATTTTCGCATGGAATAACGATTGCAACTTTGAGATAAGACCTATTTCATATTAGTGTGGGTTCCAAAATACTATGTTCGTAACAACATAAAATTACAATCACCACAGTAAGAGAAAATCGCTTTTTAAAGTTGCCAAGTGTATACATATTGGTGCTCGTGACTGTACAGTATTTTTTTTTACTTGTGCATAAAGTTTTAATAAATAAATAAATAAAATATGAAGCCAAGTCAGAGGCCCATGGGCGACACCAGGTTAGTTACTAACCACATAAAAAAGAAGAATGCTTTGGAAACATTAGAAGCATGTAGGTACGTGATAAATACATACGTTTTAAATAATGCCAATCTCCATTAATAGCTAAAATCGAACTCAGGATTAGAGGAAGCTAGTCTTCCTCAAGGGATGCATAATCGTATGTACTCGTATTATAGTTAGCGGAACATTTTACCCTATTTGAATCCCACGGGACATGACCCTTCTAAATACTAAAGCGTATATCTTAGAAAAAGTCTATTTTAAACAACTTGAAAAGGTTGAAGTTATTAAATGGCTTGATTGAAGAATATTCTTTCTTTTGGAGTGTAAGAAAACAGGGCTAAAAGTTTAAAGTTGAGAAAAATATATTTAAAAAAATATTGGTCGTAAGTAATCCTGCTCAAAAAAATTGAATAAGTCCATTATGTTGGTTAGAAATTATTTTGAGCAAAGCACATTTATACTGAGCAGCACTTGGTAGGTAGGTACCTATAGATTGAAACAATCCAGGCCTGGATTTAAAATTCTGTTATACACAGGGAATCCGTAAATACAAATGATTTAAAAGAACGAGAATTTCCTAACAAAAAAACCGAAAACTTCGATTACGTTTTTAGGGTTCCGTACCCAACGGGTTCCAGCGGGACCCTATTACTAAGGCTTCGCTGACCGCCCGTCCATCTGTCACATTACTGTATCTTTTGAACCGTAATAGGCAGACTCTTGAAATTTTCGGAGTGTGTACTACATTGACCGCTATAACAACAAATAAAATAAAATTTAAAATTATAGGGGTTCCCCATACAAAAAACGTGTGTTTTTACTCAATTATAAAAAAAAATGTGGAGTGGCTGTGTCGTGGACGTAAAACACACGGCCGTGTGTGTTTTACGTGAATAAGTGTAAAGTTACGAGTAATATTTTCTTTGAGACGAATTCTTTGATCCTTTAGCTATCGAGTGGCGTAATTAAATTTTGGATGTAGATGATAGATATGTAGCTGCAGCATCAAACTGTATCGGCCGCTTTTGTTAGCATCAGTTTTTTTAATCGCCTCCCACTATGCAAGCACATTTAAATACGAATTCACATCAATGTTGTGTTAAGGTCTAGCCCCGCGGTTTGACATTGACGCGCGCTTTACGTCACTTTAGAAATTTTTCAGGAACTTTTTCAGGATTCGGTGTTACCTGTAATTTTTAGATTATTTTTGGTCTAATTGACGAGAATATCCGTCAGGCTATAGAGTGAAACAGCCCTCAGATGATACTAGCCATTATTTAGCAGTAAAAATAGTGACTTAAGCCACGTGTGCCGACCGTAACCAATTGGTCACAGTGGGGTTTTGTCAGTGGATATTGTACGGTGGTACGGAATCCTTCGCGTGCTAGGTCAATCGCACTTGGCCGTCGTTTTCTGACAATTTCCCTCCCCAGTAACGTTTTCTCCAAAATTTTGAACATTGTAATCCGACCATAAAGACTGTTTAATTAAAGACAGCTCGACTTTTAATCAAATCAAAACATTCATTCATTAAAATTCATTTTCGGGGGTGATCGCTGATGTTCGGTCATTATCCCACAAACGAACTCTGCGATCTTTGACAATAACAACAATTCATGAATATGAAACAACTTGAATATTTTTGTGGTAAACGGAATAATATTCAGGCCTGCAGTGTTATGGATGAAACTAAATATCGAGGAGTGTTTGGTACGACTGTGCTACTCGATTGGCTACTTGACTGAATTATTTATATAGATGGTTGGCGTTGGGCGTCGGTGACGATTGCGATTTGATCGTGCTTGATTCCTAAAGTTCCATTACAGTCGGTAACCATGTATTTAAACCATTGTAATGCAAAATAAAATAATAAGAATATTTCCAGTAAGCAACTACGTCTTGCAAAAGGAATAGTAGCTATTCGTATGTGAGTGGAATCACCGCTAATTTGTCTAAATAACTAATAGACGAATACATTTTGCCAGAGTGTGGGTAACGAGTGACGCTCGTACTTTCACAGGAACCTTTCGATCTACATGGATCAAAATTCTTTTATTCAATTCTATAACTCAGGTTATGTGTGAATTTCATGGTGATTGCTTAAACCACTGAGCCGTGAAAGTGGAACAATTCACTTACGCCTTTATAACATTGGTTAGGTTAGCACAAAGAGAATATAAAAACGATTTATTGGCTATGGAAGACTTGAGAGGACTTCAGAGGGTTTTTCGAGTTTGATAAAAAGCAAGACTTAAGTGAAGGGATTTTATTTTAAGTTTATGTTAATGATTCCTCTGTTTATAGAAATTCTTATGAAATCGGAAGTGTTGATTCTATTTTAGGTAGTGAATTTTACGAGTAAACATTTGCTTTATCTAATATAATTTTGACGAATCGTTGTATTGTTAAGTTGAATTTTGACGGAAAGATTCATTTTAACGCAGCAGTTTATAACATTCCGTAATTTTATATTCCCTTAAATAACATACGGAAAATACCTATACAACATGTAAAAAAAAACGCTGTCCGATCTGTGATCCCAAACAAGCCCAGCAGCCCTTCAGTACGATACCTAACAAGGTATCGTACTGAAGGGCTGGGGCTGCTTTGAAGCGGCTCTTGCCCAATCTAGGGGGTCCAAACGCCTCCTGCCGGAGGCTCTACGCGGGGATCGTGCGGTCCATGGCCCTTTACGGGGCACCGGTGTGGGCGCGTTCATTAAGGCTGCGACTAGCCCAGCGATTGAACGCGTCCCAAAGGGTCATGGCCATTAGGCTGGTCAGAGGATACCGCACGCTCTCCCGTGAGGCGGCGAGCCTCCTTGCCGGACTACCGCCATGGGATCTGGAGGCAAAAGTCCTCGCGCACATGTGGGAGTTGCGCGAGGAGGCGAAACGCCGGGGTGTAACTCCGCTGCCGCGAGAAATCACGGCACAGCGGACAGAGCTCCGGCGGGATCTCATGGCGGCATGGAGAGTGCGATTGTCGCAACCCAGCGCTGGGCACGCCACAATTGCGGCGATAAGTCCCCTCTTTGAGGAGTGGCTAGAGAGGCGCCATGGCGTCTTCAACTTCCGCCTGACGCAGGTCCTCACCGGACACGGCTGTTTCGGGAGGTTCCTGTTCCGAATAAGGCGGGAGGAAACGCATATTAAAAAAAAAAAAAAAAAAAAAAAAAAAAAAAAAAACGTGTATGTGACACCGATGACAACTGGTGGCCTAGGGCGCTGCGCCTCCGATACATACCGAACCGATCTGATCGGCAACCGATCCGGGTGACACTGACTGTCGTCGCGTCCTCAGCAGCGCAGCGTCGCGAAGATTTTTTCTTTACCTACCAAGTAGGGTCTTATTTCGGCAATCAATACCTATTCATATTTCATATTCATTTTGGTTTGGTTTTTGTCTTTCTCAAAAATGACTTAACATCACGACTGTATCCTCCGAAGGGAAGGGAAGGGCAGAGGCGTTTAGTATTTCACTAGTTACCTACATTCAAACCTTACTAAAAATGTAGGTATAAACAGAAGAAAAGAGTTTCCTAGCAAAAGACTTCTAACAATCTCCAAAAACCATAACACAGAACATAAAAACCACAAAATAAGAAAAACATGACGAAAAATCGTCTCCGCAATAATCTCGAGACGATTCGGTTGTCACACATAATGCTTCTTTTCATCACGTCATTCCCTAACCGTGGGGAAAAATGACGACCTCTTTACAGACTGTTTTCTTGCATAATCTTTTACTTACTCTTTGCCATTAATGTGGTACATGGTGCTCACGACTTTTAGTCAAAAGAGCACTTTATATTTTTGATTTATTATGTCACTTTTGCGTATAAACTCGAGAGCTCGTGGCTAAATAATAACAGCCACACGGGTCGATCCATCAGGTTAAGCTACGCTTGTCGGGGTTGGTCTGGGGATGGGTGTCCATCTTTACATACCGAGACTCGTCCGTGCCTCGCAAAGCACGTTAGGCAGTTGGTCCCGCCTATCTTTGATAGTAGTTACGGGTCGTCAGAAGCCCGAAAGTCTGACAACCAGTTTTACCAAGGGGTATCGTTTTACCCAATTCAGTAACTGAGTAATACGACCTTGGTAAAACTGGTTGTGAAGGTCAGATAGGCAGTCACTCCATGTAAAATACTAGTATTCAGCTGCAGCCGGTTAGACTGGAAGTCGACCCCAACATAGTTGGGAAAAGGCTAGGCAGATTGATTGACTTTTTCGTATATACGAGTGTCATATATTTTCTGAAACAAACTATAAAACTATGTTCAAGGTCCATTAATTCTTTGGCTCAGTGAAGTACAATATATAATTACTTATAAAACGTTCACATTCAAGTCGCAATCTGTCAAACTTGTCAAAAATGTTGGTAAATAGATTGTATTTTTGACAGATTGCGAATGAGATGCGAATGCGAACGTTCTTAAAAATTACGGGAATTGCCCCCCAGTGCATTGTGCAGAGTAAAGTTGGGTGCATATAACTGAGTACCCTACTGTGCTTTGGGATGGGCAAATAGCTTCATATTTCTGATTGACCGACTCCTTGACAATTCAAAAGTGCCTGTAAATGGTTTAATTGAAATAAATGATTTGAGTTTTTGAGTTTTGAGGCCCATGTCGCCACAACCCGTCAGACAAAGCAAACTGAAGGATAGATTTATGGCGGATTGAATTTTTACCAATGGTGTTCAAGTCCATATGAACTTATACATAGTTTGTAGTTTTAAACTTAGTTCAATTTAGTAACCATAGCCAATATTAGTTTTGTTATGTTACATCTCTAGTTTCATAAAGTGGCAACATTGTTTGAGACTTCCTGTGAGTGTTTCTCGGACAGATACCTCTAAAGCCGGATCCAGACGTGTGTAAAGGGATATCGCGGCCCCGGCACACAGGCAACGGAAGGAACACGGGTGGGCTTTAGTCAGTAAAAGTCTGGCACGCCTTCTCGCTCTGCCCAGAGCGGGAGAAGTCATTCGATGATTTCCAACCCTCAAAAAAAAAAAAAAAGACGTGTGTACCTCATGTGTAATGTTATGGTGCTATGGGAATTATCTCGATAAAATGACAAGATACTGAACGCCTTGAATTAAATCGTTCACGCTGCCACAATCCTATTGACTCTTAAATTGTCTTTTATTTTAAAACAATATTGTAATTTTATTTAAAATATTAATGGAAGGTAGCAAAATGTTAATGAAATTGAAACAAACTTGGAATTCTCCTAAATTCCTTTAAAATTGGCCATTATAATTTGACACTAAAGAGAATCAAACAGCATTTATTACGGGACTCAAGTTGCTAACTTTGTTGTAAAGTCAATTGGAGAAAATTCTCTCTTGTACAATTTTAGGATGTTACGCATTATTAGAGGAATAATTCTGTTGATTTTGTCTGTTATCAACAAAAATTGTTTCCTTATAATTTTTTCAATCCTTGTAATTTTAGCTTTGATTGTACGAAGGTGACACTGAAAGTTCTTAGAAAATCTAAAACTGAACAAACTAGTAAGTTATTATTTTTATTATATATTTTCAAAATAGTGTCCATTTACATCAATACATCGCTACATCCGATGGAACCACCGAGAAAAGTACTTTACAACGGCATTTTGAAACGCAGCCACTGCTTCCTCGGCGTCCATAAAACGTTTTCTTCGAAGCTTTTCTTTTATTTTCGGAAATAAATGAAAATCGCAAGGTGCGAGGTGCGAGGGCGGGTGAACCAGTAATTCTACGTCTGACGTCGCCAAGTAGTCGATTGTTTGCTTGGCGGTCCCTCACGCAGATCATCGGTGAGATTAGTGCGACCACGTTTAAACGCATTAAACTTGGGCTTCATCGTGAAAGGCCAATCGAAGTCATAATTTTCTTGTTGACTTAAAAAACATCGAAAGTCATAAAAACTCATTGTACGAAAATTTTCTCGCGTTAAATTCACGCTGACGTGACACAGAAAATTTTAAATTTTCCGCCGGATCGTAAACAAATGACAAATTAATAAAATATATACACAATAATATTGGCAACGAGTTCCATTTTCAAAATTTGAACTTATTTTTTTATTATATCGTTTACAAGTGGCCAGTTCTAAAAACTTTCAGTGTTACCCTCGTATTACTTATTATAATCATCATAATTCTCCTGCCCATATCCTAATATATTTGTGGTCGGTGCAACATCTCTTTTTCTTCTACTCTTTTCTATTGGTCGTCATCTCGGTAGTCACCCCCTTTCTAACCATATCATCTTTCATACAGTCCATCCATCTTTTCCTTGGTCTTCCCCTACTCTTATAACCTCTTATAGCTCCATCCATTCATATTCAAAACTTTCCTCATGACATTTTCCTCATGACATTTTCCTCATACCACCACATCAGTCACCGGTGCCACTTTCAGATTTCCTCTATGTCCTCGTTCTTTATTCTATCCATTCGCGTAACACCATAATAATATCTAGCAAAAAAAATCAACTATGGATATTAACTCATAAAAGAAAATATTTTAAAAAGTCCTTTCAACAAGAAAGCCGCATTCCAAAAATCTGACAATGATTTCAGTGTGCAGGCCTTCACAGCATAAGTTCACGCGAATTCGCTGTAATTTTCTAACCATGAGGCTACATAAATTATTATGTCTCAGCAGAAGGACCCAAAAACTGAAGCTAGTTTCAAACACGAGACATTTACTAAAAGATTCAACATGTCAGACTCTCAGACATTAATTTGGATCGTGATAATTTATAGGGCCGACCGCCGGCCGCCCTAAGACTCGAATTTGTTATTAGGGACGCCTTAGCTATGACTATGCATATTCAGAAAGGAGTAAAAAACACCGAGACTTTCGAGGAATTTTCTCTGTAAAGTTTGTGTAAACTTTTTTTCATTCTGAAATCCAATGATGGAAATCGTAATGAAATGCACTAGGTAAATATCAAATATTTGAAAGCTCGAGAGATGTTGCCAATATTGTTTCAAGAAAATACAAAAAAGTAAATACTGCATTAATAATGGAATTCCACATCTATTTCATGTAAAACAATCTTCTAAATCTTCATATAACTCAATACTTATCATCTGGCTAGCCATTTCCCAACTATGTTTGGGTCGACTTTCAGTCTAACTGGATGCAGCTGATTACCAGTGTTTTACATGGAGCGACTGCCTATCTGTCCTCCACAACCCAGTGACTGGGTAATAGGACACCCCATGGCAAGACTGGATATCAGACTTTCGGGCTTCCGAATACCTGTAACGGCTATCAAAGATCTTCAAATGTCAGCCTGGACCAATGGCTTAAGGTGCTTTCCGAGGCACGAAGGGTAACGTTCTTTGATAATATGTAATGGGTAATCACCGATCCACGGATCGACCTCGACAAGTGTAAACCTTCAATCGCCGCTTTATTTCAATAGTCTACAAATAAATATAGGGAAACTGTATAAAAACTATCTGGGAAATCATAATATGATAATAATATGAATCACACAAACTGACAATTCATAATATTATCTGCGTTCAATTCATATTACGTAATTCATTTGTTTGACAGTTTTATATTTTATTGAAATAACATAAAGAATGTAGAAATAAAAAACAAAAATCCTATTTGATTAATAAAAACTGAAAAGAAAAATCATCCATTTTTTTCATGCGGAAATATTGTCACCAATTATGATTCTGATTTGAATTGAATATGATTCACCTAAAATATGTATAATATAGAGTAATTTCTGGGAATTCAGAAAACGTATTGCTTTTAGAGGAATTGCTTAATGTTAGGACCCCAGATCTCAATTGGAAGTTTCTTAAAAATCCTTTAATTACACCAACCTTTCACTGAAAAGGATCCCAACCTAGTATTTTGCTAGTAGATACCTAAATTATGGTCACCGCGAGTACAGGTTTCGCTGAATCAAACTACTTCCGTCATTCAAGTTTAAGCTTTAGGTATTAGAATTAAAGGCAGGTTTTCAGGTAGCAGAAATGTATGTGGTTTGTTCTTAAACCAATGCTGAAGCCGTACAACCTGTTAAGCTGCTCTAACTGTAAATTATTTCTGTTCACAGAACTTAATACCATGTGAAATAGTTTCTAGGGTTGGAAGCCGCCATGTTACTGCGAAATATTGTTTTTGCTGATTCACTTTCTTAAGATTCCTGCCTACATTCATGGTGATGTGCTTAATCATGGTTTTTGTTACCTTTGTTTAAGCGTCACACGCCGGAATGGCAGCGGCCAGCAAAGCAAAAATAATTTTAAACTTTATCTACATACTTAAAAAACCGGTATCGCTTGAAAAGCTGGAAAAGGTTGCGAGGCCGCTAGGCCGGCTGCGGTGACGCGAGCGGCCGCGCGCCACGCGCATATTGTCGGTGGTTCTGCCCGCGGCTGCCAGCGGCGACGCGAGGCCGCTCGCGGCACCGCGGGTGGCCGCGCGTATGTAATGTAGAAACTAAACTAGTCACTAGGCGCGTGGGATCAGGAGATCGCGCAAGGCCGCCAGCGGCGACGCCGGGGGCCGCTGGTAGCCGCTGCCAGCCGCTGCCATTCCGGTGTGACTCGGCCCTAACTATTACTTGCGAACCACTCTCCAATTATGTGTTGTATTTTTTATTATTTCTGTTTGTTTTTCTATGCAAACGAACTTGTGGCACAGATTTCCAACAACATATAAATATTGAATTGTGACAGGGGTAGAAACCCACATTATAGGGGAAAACTGCCATATTAATCACGCTAGGCAAAAGCATCTGCAATAATAAACCTGTGATGTCATTGATGCATAGTCTATTCCCATTCCCTTCACGCCACCCCTTGTGGGAACTATGAGCGATATTATGAATTATATTCCGTATTAATTACATAAGGGTATTTACGTATCATTCTGTTCAGACTTAGAAATACAAGAGCTAAGTTTACTTAGTAACAAGAATAGACAGACAGATACAGAATAGTTATTCTCAGTAACAGCCCAGTCTGGAATAATGCCCACAAAACGGCAAATAGGCCCATCTTCTATTGAATATTGAAAACAAAACAAAACCATTCCTGTACATCAATCCTCTTACGAAATGTATAAAAGACGGATAACACGCTTTCTAACCAGCTTAAACTACGACGACACTGAACTTCTGCTTACCTCAAAATCGTAGTGACTTCTCAAACACTTCGTATCTAAACTCTACCTCTTTCCCTTCCGTTTACACACATACACACCATACCTACATCACAAAACACACGCACACCACATCTACATCACAAAACACATGCACACCACATCTACATCACAGAACACACACACATAAGCACTTCACACACTTAGTAAGTAAATATAAGTTAACATACTTTTGCACTATATGTATAGTCCTAAGCAGTCTCTATTAAAAATTATTTGTGCGACTTCTGTGGGAACCTGGGCTTGCGATCCTTAATACAGGTTATACCATGTAACCTAGCTAGGACGCCAGATTCAATTCTGTTTATTGTTACTCTTTTTCTGATTATTTATTCTAACAGACTGTACCACACTTCTGTGAAATAAAATGAAATTTGAAATTTGGATTATTGCATGAGATTTAAAAAACATACCTGGTGGAATGTGGGTGTGGTGCCTACCCCTTCAAATATCGATTAGGTGACGTGTTTTCGAAATGCCTATTTAACTTTTATTACTAACAATTTATCAAATGCCCGAACCATACTTTCATATACCTTTTAATAACTCCCATCTCAAGGCTTAAATATTTCAATTGAAAGCCGAAAACCTGTTCATTTATCAACCACCATTCGCAGTTCACGAAATTCTATTTCGCCCTACGTGAATGAACCTACCTTGGAATGCCGAGAGTTTTAATTCTTGTCTCATTCTGTATTCTGTGAGGTTCTCACCGCACTCAATTTAATAGAACTAGACTATTTTATAAGTACACTTATTGGTGTTAGTATTACAGATGCGTTTTTTGAATAGTAAGTACCTAAGGGTAATGGAATGTGTGCGATTAAGTGGTGCAATTTTATGCGCCAATGTCGGATGGTAATTTTGTAGTGGAAGTGGATTCTACTTTGTATTTCAAAACATAAAGTTCTGTACTATTTTGAATTTTGAATATTTTTGCCTGAACTGGCTTTGCTCAAAGGACTGTATTTGAAAGTGTAGGACAAAACACTTTGAGCTTAAAACAGGAAAATTAAACGTTGAGTATCAGTTACTTGCTAAGCGACGGGTGGAGATCAAATACAAAGTTAGTTTGTTGATATATAAAAAAAAACAGTATTAGTCTTTGCAAGCTTCGTAAAACTTCTAGTTTCTGCATTCAATAACTTTTAATGAATGAGCATGTTAATTCTTCTATCGATTCACCTGAAAGCTCTGTTACAAAAACTAATCTGTGGTTGAATATGTGCAATATATTCGATTGAAGTAGGTACAAAAATGTGCTCTGCATTAAAAATACAAGTATACAGACTCGTAAGAGTCTGTTCTTAGTCTCCGCATAGATAATCCATTAAAAAAAAAAATAACGCATTCATATTACGCCAGATAAAGTTAACCAGAACTTTTTCAATTCGTAGGAGGTGAAACAGACCTAACTAATTGTTGCCCTCCTCACCATAATGACGTGTGGTTACTATTAACATTTATATGACACTAAATAAAAGGCACCATTAACACAATAATTAATTAATGCCACTTATTATGGGGCTGTTTTCTGTGGGAATAGGAAGACTTTCAACATTCCATGTTGAAGAATTTTGATTGGAGTGAGCAGTTATTTGGTTTAATGCCTTAACGTCGCGTGCGTTTGTGTCCTTACCCGAATAAATAGGTACTTTTTCTTTCTGGGTAACTTACATTTTCCCATAGATCTACACCTGGTATGTTTATAATTCGATGGGCTGGTTTCACTGCTGTCTGGGACACCCGTACGGGCTCCCGTAACGGAGACACACGTCAGGGGCTAGAATTGTTTCACAGCGACGCGAATTGGTCCGTACGCGACCCGCTCCGGGTAGAACCCGTACAACGTATTGTACTACTCCCTCGTTTCATAGCATTGCGGGCACTACCCGTACGGGTCTCCCGTGTACGGACGGCCCGTACGGGTCTCCCGGATAGCTGTGAAACCAGCCTCAAAATCTTCTAAAATCAGCACCAGTTTTCTTAGAGCAGCATTACAAGAAGACCGAACTTCTTTTTTCACAGTCCCAGTCATCATAAAATATTAAAATGCAATTGCAAATAATCAAAAATGCATGATTATTGTTTATTTGTAATTGCATTTGAATTTTTTGATTAGATGATCCTTTTTCAAACATCACTTATGGAAAAGGCAACTCCAGCTCGCCTGATGAAAAGCGTACCTGATTAACGTCAACAAATCTGTCAATATCAATAGTATCCGGTGAGGGGGGACTGCCCTTCAAAAGTAGGTTTGCAAACTGATGCTTTTACTCAATAAAATCACGGTTCAAGGCCCTAGGAAATTCAGGTGCACGTTAGGATTAGCAGCTTACCGCGTATTTTTCTACAGAAATATTTACCACTTTCACACATTCGCGCGAATTGCGAGGCGAATGTTTAAAAGTGGTGTTAACAGTACGGTTGTCATTCGTCTCGACACTCGCCTCACGCCTCGTAAATGTACATGTCCTGCCTATAAACCTAAAAAAAAGATTTTTAAATTAGCTGGCTATAAGGACCCGTATGATGTCATAAGTAGACCGATGCTGGGTATTTACGCTGCTCATTGCCCTCTGAAATTCATCACGCAGTCAAGTTTACGATCTACAAAGGCGTAAAGAGGTGGGCAGTGTAGGTGTGATGCGTATTTATGGCAAGTAAACTTTAAATTAGTTATTTAATTGCAAATAGGAATTTCATAATAACATAACATCAAGCCTGTAATCCCTGAAGGGTAAGGCAGAGGTGTACCTATAGTAACACTCACATTTCGCCAGTTATGCTTAAGAGCGTTTATCTTAAAAGTTGGCAAAGTCGCAAATAGCTGTCAAATATTATTAATGATGATGCTGTTTTGATTAATTTGGTAATATTACTGGATGAAAATAAGAAATGTAGATAACTAGCGAATTGGAATATTAATAATGACTTGCAATTAGAACAATGAATTTGATGTTGTAACCGTTTTAGGTGTAAAAAAGGCATTTGGAAAGTTTCCAAATACTTTGTTTGTCATATAAAACTAAATATTCTGTGTTAAGATATGAATTATTGCATTTCATAATCAATATTCTAGTTCGCTAGTTAGCCACATTTCTTATTTCCATACAGTAATATTATCAAATTAATTAAAACAGGGAAATATTTGACATCTATTTGCGACGTTGCTCTTAGCGTTGAAAAAATTAATTAGCTTGCTTCATGCCGTTTTTTTTACGTTTACCCGGAAAGATATACCGGTGATTGCAATAATTCCATTTGCAAAATCAGCATACGAAATGCAGTGGAAGGTTAACGAGTTCCAAATACAAACTGAAAATCGACAACACGAAGGAAAAATAAAATGGAATGGCATTTTATTTATAGCCTTTGTAGAGATTTATATTTGTATGTGAGTTGTTTTTAAATGGAGATTTTCAGTCGTGTTCGGTATTCCTCACGCAAGTAATAAAACCGGTATAAGCTGGCCTATTCATTCATCATCATAATTTCAGCCGAAAGACGTCCACAGCTGGACATAGGCCTCCCCCAAGCACCGCCACTTCGACCGGTTCTGTGCTTCCCGCATACAGTAGATTCCTGCGGCCTTCGAAAAGTCGTCAGCCGGTATCTTATTCTATAGTAACCAGGCTAGCTCAAGGTCAAAGTTTTACCACTGACGTGCATTCTACTGTACTTACGTACCTACCTTTTTTTTTTTTTTTGAGTGTGGGAAATCATCAAATGACTTCTCCCGCTCTGGGCAGAGCGAGAGGGCGTGTTAGACTTTTACTGACTAAAACCCACCCGTGTTCCTTCCGTTGCCTGTGTGCCGGGGCCGCAATATCCCTTTCGGACAAACCCGCAACCCCAGCAGGGTACTTACGTACCTGTGATTATCCTTTTATAGCAAGAGTTACACATCAAAAACTCTTAAAATCATTGCAGGTTTTTGTTCGGTCACATTTAATCACAGTTTCGATGAAATTTTCTCTCAAATTCGATGACTAGTTCCGTAAAATCGAGCGCACATTGTGATTTAAATGCAAATGCCGTCAAAACGTAGTTTGAATATCACATTTGCAGTTTTAAAACTGTTATCTCAAATTGACTGTCTATTTTTTCAACCATTTCAAGCTTTTGAATGTTTTTGTTAAATAATTAATTTTAAGTCATATCGAGTTCGAACCCAAGTCGCACGCACCTCTCACATGTGCGTATTGTATAAATATCTTGCTTCAAAAACGGTGAAGGAAAACATCGTGAGGAAACCGGCATGCCTGAGAGGTATTTCTCGACGGCATGTGAAACCAGGCTTTAAAACTCTGACACCAGGTTAGACACTAACCACACGAAAAAGAAAAGAAAAGAATAAATAATTCACAATTTTATTTTCATTTCGAGTCAGATAAATTAAACTACGCTTTTTAATTCTGCAACCCGTCTTGGGCAAGCATGGTGATCAATGATCGAAACTTCTCTGTATGATAATAGACTTTGCCCTGCAGTGGGACAGTCACACTTTTTTTTTTTTGTTATTAATACGGTACAAGACCAATTACATTAATTAACATAGAAATATAAAAATATTAATATTGACAATTCTTTGTATATAATTTAATTAAACTAACATGGAACAGTGGACTCCCTTGCATACTTTCTCTCACAGAACATCAGACATACCTAATATACGCATAATTTTATTCCATTCATCCGCAAACACATCGCACTCAGGGTTGGCAGTCAGAAGGGCGTTGAGCATTTTCAAAGTACGACACACTGGAGATTCAGCTCTGGCAACAGTTATTATTACTGCCTATAGCGCTATGAACTTTTTGTGTTGAAATCCTCTGTGGTTGGGGATTCCGGGTGAAGCTCGCTTCCACCTTCGGCCTGATCATCAGTTACCATTAGGTGAGATGCAGGCCAAGAGCTTCCTCGTAGTGAATTAAGAAAAAAAGCCCTTCAAAAATATACTTTGTAGTAGGTATTAGTAACAATAGTTTCTTGAAGTCGGATATCTGACCTTTTTGCCGACATCTTGCTAGACTTTTGGCACGCTGCTTGATAATTCAAGACTTAAAACTTCTGATCCATCTTAAAATTTTTAACTTTCCACTAATCTTCTTGAAAAGAATAACCAATTATTTGATACAATGCAGTGGAAATATAGTATTTGCGTTAGTTCGGGATTTTAAGTTTATTAAGAGATAACTTATTCATATGTTGTGAATCTTTTGAAGTCACAACTCCCGCTACTTTTGTAAAGTTATAACTGTCAAGCCTCGCGGTTTGACATTGACGTGTGCGTCACGTTACTTCTGGCGCGCGCGTCAAGGTCAAGGTCAGAGACGCGAGCTTGACGGTCGGGACTGTTACTGTCACTTATAAGCGACGGTGGGGACGTTAGCGGTATAGCTCAAACTAACACAAGATACGATTTCCCTCTTAATCTACTGATAAATTCGTGCACTAACTGGACAGGTCCACTCAAATCGGTATGGTTCTTTCCTCAAAAGACCATCTCTGATATTTACCTGTATGGTCCTCCTACGGCCTGACCAAGATATATCCAGACTTTAAAAGAGACTGCGACCTCTGAGTTTGTTTCTGTCTTTCTTTTCAGAGAAGTCAGTTAGGAAATACCGAACTCATCTAGTTTAAATACGTAGTTTGACGTGTAATAGTGATTGTTTCAACCAATTTACAAAAATAAATATATATATTTTTCATCATCATTTATCATTTACTAGCAGCATCCCGCGATTTTACCCACGTAAGTCTCGATCCCGTGGAAATATCGGGATAAAAATTATTCTATGTGTTAATCCAGGTAATAAACTATCTGTGTGACCAATTTTATCCAAATCCGTTTAGTAGTTTTTGCGTGAAAGAGTAACAAACATCCATCCATCCATTCATCTATCCATCCGCACAAAGTTTCGTGTATATAATATTATTTCCTAATAATATTATAAACTTGAAAATTTGTGAGGACATGCAAGAGACACATTATTTCCTATAACGTATTGATCTCCATATTATCCAATTGCTCCCAAAAAGACTTTGACAATTTATTGCATTTGAATTACACGTACCTGACATCTGACGGCGCCATGGCTCAATTAAATCAATTAACATCGTTCATTATGTTTGATTACAGCGACATGGGCCGTCGCCGCGCGTGTTGCCAGTTCATTAGCAAATAGTGTTCTGTTCCACGTTTAATCTCCGTTTATTAAGAACCGAATTAAGTGGTTGATTGCGATTATCGGTGCTATCACCCGATTATGGAGTTCGTGTTTTAACAGATTTGTCAATGTTTCATGTTGATAAATGATTGCTTATCTGATAGCTTTTATAACTTCCTTCATACAAACCAAAAAAACATACAAGTATTTTCCGTCACTTGAAAAGGTAGACATATTTTTTTATTTCAGTTTAGATTTATAAAATCATGATCGACTTCGAAATTGAAATTCAGAAGTCTAATAAATAATTTCCAATTTCGTGTCACGATTACGAGGTAATAAATAAACCTTTACACAAAATACGTACCTATGTAGGTATATTTCTGGAAACGATTTAGAAATAAAACTGGAAAGACTTCACTAAGCCTTCGCGAACTTTCAAATCCACGGATTTATAAGAATCCTTATATCATAAAATTCTCTAGGCTCCCGTATCGGGCAAAGCAATTGTGATCCAGAGAATGGCATTCTCTCCCTTTTGAATAATAAACGAATTTGGTCTTAATGCTCTAGACATTTGAATTGAAAATCCATTGGCTCTGAATCAATTAAATTTCAATCTTCTTGTAGGACGTGATAATCCTAGGATTCTTTTCATTGCACCGTCTTCTTTGTAAGTAGGTGAGCAAAGATTTGAAACGAATAAAGTAGCATTTGAGATTGCATTAGCTTTTGTGAAATACACATAGTTGTTTACCTCAATGAGGCACGCACCTCTGACTTTTCGGATTCAAGTGCTTATTGTATAATTATCACTTGCTTCAGAAACGGTGAAGGAAAACATCGTGAGGAAACCGGCATGCCTGAGAGATATTTCTCGACGGCATGTGAAGCCAAGTCAGAGGTCCATGGCCGGCTTTAAAACTCTGACACCAGGTTAGTCACTAACCACACGACAAAGAAACAAAATACCACAATTCGATTTTCTTTGAATCAAGTTCAAAAAGTTTTATTTAATTTTTTTTTTTTTTCTCTAATTCCCTCAGAATAGGGACGCTTATTTCTATCATGTAGATTCGTTTCGAGTTTAAAATAGAATTGAATCTTGATTGGAATGAAATTCTCAATTCCAACATTCAAATAGGAAACAAGGATGACAATGACCTTTAGTTTGATATGGAATTTTGTAATGAAGGGAAAGTAGAACCTCTTGCTGTGGCACTTATTTGGTGATTGTATTTATCTCTATAAAGGTGTGTATTATTTGGGCATCGAATCAGAAGATCGCAAGTACGTTTCGTCTGTCTATAAAAACATAAACGTAGATTAGGTCAGGGCCGTAACTAGGAAATCATTTCGAGTGGGGGGGGTTAAGGTGGCCAACTTAAGAAAAAAAATCTTATTGCGGAAAATCAGAAAAAAAATATTTATGATCTTAGACGTTCTAAGTTAGTATTCAAATTGATGAAGAGCTTAGTTATTAAACTCTGTTTCTCTCTTCCCACCACTTTGAAATCATGACCGAAAATAAGGATATCTTTAAACTTTAAGCCATGTGTACTTTTTGGGTGAACAAAAAGCGTGAAACTCGCGTCATCGTCACCGCACGCTTCCCATGAGCTATATGTATACTGTGTTTAAATGTACATAGATATACAATTCACAAGTTACTTAGTTTTCACTTCTATCGACTGCCCCACATGTATTTTTTTCCAAGATAGTACTGCTGGATATCCTGGCTGTAGCATCAGACCAAGAGCTCCACAATCTTGCATAGTTATATAGCATACATGGGTGTTTAAAATTTTAGGTCACACATATGTTTGAAAAAAAAAAGTATGTACCCGTGATGCGTCTAAAATCCCTATCGCAACTAACACAAAAGAGCTGATGGCCTTGAAACGGCTCAACCGATTTTGATAAAATATATCTAAGAACCATACATCTGCTTTTTTATAAAACAAACCGCATTCAAATCGGTTCACCCGAGCTACGGAGCAGCCACAGACAGGCATATATAGCGATCAAACTTATAACACCCCTCTTTTTGCGTCGGGGGTTAAAAATTAAGGTGTATTAAGGTTAAAAAGAAAAAAAATACTGGTAGAAATACTGGTATTCAGCTGCATCCGGTTAGACTGGAAGCCGACCCCAACATAGGGCTAGGCAGATTGATTGAAGGTTAAAAAGAAAATCGGAAAGAAAATTTGTAGGTACCATAACAGACATATCATGACCTTTTTCATTTCAAGGTCATGGCATGGCCACTAAACCATCTCAGGCTTTTTAAGCATTTCTTCCTTAAAATTACTTTTATTTAGACTCGCAAAATAAA
Organism: Agrochola macilenta; assembly: GCA_916701695.1. Lineage (NCBI taxonomy): Eukaryota > Metazoa > Arthropoda > Insecta > Lepidoptera > Noctuidae > Agrochola > Agrochola macilenta. The sequence goes on along the minus strand of OU753559.1, from coordinate 4,593,363 downwards.
TATAACTTTAATAAAGTAGGCAAATCCATTCCATAAATAAAGTTACCGAATTGAATTAGACAATTAAGAGAGGAAGATTTTGACCTTGATTCAAGTTCCCAAGTGATTTATCGTAATTTTAATCAAGTGTTAAGAAAGTTTTCATGGCCTGTTGGTTTATGCTATTAACAGAATTAGTGGTATTCTTGGGTTTGATAAGTTGCTCAATCGAGCTGGATTCTATAGATAGATGTTCGTTCAAATGAACCAAAATCGTCGCTTCTTTGAATCGACTTCGCATTTTAGGTATGAAGCTACACCGCAGGAGACGCCCCTGGCGTCGGGAGTCGCGAGCCGACTTCCGGCCACCGTAGGCGCGGGCTTGCGGACGGTGAGCAATGGGTAGCTCACCGTCCGATAAGGACCAGGCCCGGGTCGACGGCGCGTTGTGTTCCACGCGCGCCTCAAAGAGATGTCAGCACCAACTGACGGGGTCCGTAAGGGCCAATGCCTGCCAGGGTTGCGAGTTTGTCCGAAAGGGATATCGCGGCCCCGGCACACAGGCAACGGAAGGAACACGGGTGGGTTTTAGTCAGTAAAAGTCTGACACGCTCTCCCGCTTCGCCGAGAGCGGGAGAAGTTATTGGATAATATCACACCCAAAAAAAAAAAAAAGTATCAAGCTACAAATACGTGGCGGGTTCGATTTGTTGAGCCAGTTCAGTGAGTCTAACGAAGTCAGAAGATCTCTAAGAGTTACGCGATAGAAAAAGAGGCAACTTCGGTGAATATAACTGTAGGTAATTAGCGCTGTGCGACCTGAATTGCACTTTATTGTGTCTTAGCAAGAGTCGCTTTTTATTTAAATGTTTTTACGGTGTGAACCACCACCTGTATCTGTGGTAACCGTCTGTTGGGACCGTTCCTTTGAAATGAATTGACGAAGATTACTGTGAAAATACTTGATTAGTAAGGAGATAATTAAAATACCTTCCCACAGGGGCAGTAGGCCCAGCGCTGGGCACGCCACAATTGCGGCGATAACTCCCCTCTTTGAGGAGTGGCTAGAGAGGCGTCACGGCGTCCTTACCTTCCGCCTGACGCAGGTCCTCACCGGACACGGTTGTTTTGGGAGGTTCCTGTTCAGGATAAAGCGGGAGGAAACGCCCGGGTGTCACCATTGTGTGGATCACCCGGAGGACATGGTGGAGCATACGGTGGAGGTCTGCCCGGCTTGGGCGGGGCACCGCCAACGGAACCGCCGACGCTGGCAACGGAAGGAACACGGGTGGGTTTTAGTCAGTAAAAGTCTGACACTCTCTCTCGCTCCGCCCAGAGCGGGAGGAGTCATTTGATGATTTCCCGCACAAAAAAAAAAAAAAATGGGGCAGTAGTATTAGGTAAAAATGCACTTTGAACATACAAATGAAAAAAAAAACCTGGCAAGTGTGTGTCGGACCACGCACAATGAAGGGTACCGTAGTTGGGATGAATTCCTCGCAAGAAGAAACTAAATATTGTAGTTCAAAAACATGTTTACCCATACATTCCAACTGCAAATTTAAGTTTGTACGCACAATATTGAGTGATTTACCATATTATTTTAATACTTTTATTTTATTATTATTTTAATAGGTACTTAACTTACTTAATAGGTTTTCTTGTAAGCTATAAATATAGAACAATTTTTTCAATATTATTATATTGTCTCAATAGTTTCGGAGATAATGGAATGGTAAATTTTCATATATAATCCATTGAAATTATTTAAAAAAAAAACAGATCCTCACAACAATCCCTTTCATTTGATATGTCGCACATTACAGTGTAGCAATTTTTTGCAGTTGTTTTTGATATCCCATACCTCTAAGGTATTCATGAGACCATGTCATAGAACCAACTGACATAATTATGAATTACATAACATAATTTTTTTTCTTTCTTTGTTTCTTCAATAATTCGACAAAGTCACGATTATTTATGTAAATAAAGCATTACGTGAAATTTAAAAAATAAAAATAAACATTTAATTCAGACTATTTTTGTTCATAAAAAATTAAAATATGACAACGTCGCATTTTCTTAGCTTTAAATATGAATGATGAATGATATGATTGGTTTCAATGAAAATGATTTACTCGAAGTGTATCAATGAAACTTAACACAATATATCGAGTGTTTAATGTGTTATCTTAAAAAAAACTGTATAATTAGACCTAAGAAGTTATAATTCTGATGATTCTATAACATAGCCGAAGCCACTCGCGTTAGACGTTTGTAATGAAATGAGGCACCAACCGACGATTATCCCTGTATGCACTATGCAAGTGCACCCAAGGACAACCCCCGGTTGGTGTAGGACTATTGCAGGATATGGAAACAAAGATATTGGACTATAGGTTTAGGTGGCAAAAGTGAATTGATATCAAAATTCCCGTAAAATAGATATTGCAACAATAAAAGCAACATTAGTAAAACATAAAAACTAATAATACTTTTATCATAATACATTCTCCACAACGTTTGACCCTCTTAAGCAAAACAGTGCATTTTTATAGCAAGATCAAAAGCGTCTGCGTCTGACAGACACTGAGCACAAAAAGGTTGAATAAAAATAAAACCGGCCAAGTGCTTCTCGGACCACACAATGAAGGGTTCCGTATGCATGCACGCATGTATTGACAATTACCGGCCGCAAAAATAGGGTTATATTTCTCGCAAAAAACAATGAAAAACGATTTTATTTACGTGGTTCTAACCAGAAATATCCCATACATAAAAAACGATTGACTTGTATAGCAAAATCACTTAGAATCATAAGGTTTTTTATTATGGGATCAAACAATACGTTTATTTGCGTTGATTTTTTTTCACCCCAAATTTTTTTTTGTACTCTCACTAAACTATTATTTAGCATGCACAGTGCACTATTTTTCCAATTTTCATCTATGTATGTAGTGCTAATATTTTCCGAGTAAAATAGCCGTGTCACGTCTGGACAGACGGACATGTATTATGTTGTTCAATTTTTTTTTTATTCGTTACGGAACCCGTAATATGGTAAAAGGTCGTATATGATGTAACACCAGCTTTTTATAGCGCACCCCTTGGACAGAAAAATTACTCGGGGACCAGATGACGTTACGAAATATATTTTTGAACTTAAAATTACGTATGAATGATATAATTTCGGGCTCAATCTTTGATATTGGTCTTGGGAGCATTTTTAATAATTCGTTTTTCAGTGATACGTCGGAACCTTTTGGTTATCGGGAAATGCTGTTGGAAAAATATTGTTTCATGTTTTTAAACGACTACTGTGTAGGAAAATGGTGGTTCTTAACGAGAAACACTTTGAGATTAATTGTACCCGACTTCATTTGTTTTATGTTGAATCAATTAATTATAAGTACTGTAGAGGCTGTAACCTGGCATGGTTTTAATATACAACCTTCGTGAGTCTGTTATAAGTTGATGGCATAAATACGAGACAAATATTGATTTGTATTGAGAATAAGAAAGCTTTGGCAGTCACCTTGGCGGGCTGACAAGCGTATCAATCAATGTATCTAGCCTTTTCCCAACTATGTTGGGGTCGGCTTCCATTCTAACCGGATGCAGCTGAATACCAGAATTTTACATGGATCAACTGCATATCTGCCCTCCACAATGATGATGCCACGGACACACCTACGGACTTAGATAAATCCCACTAGGGGATTACAAAATAAATAAAACAAATAAAAATAATAATAAAAAACGAATATAAATAAAAACTGAAACTATGTACAATAAATAACTGAATGAAGGATGCAGCTGAATACCAGTATTTTACATGGAGCGACTGCCTATCTGACCTCCACAATTAAATTACTGGGTTGCACCATACCCCTTGGTAAGACTGGTTGTCAGACTTTCGGGCTTCTGATGACCCGTAATGACTGTCGAAGATCCAAGAATGACAGCCAGCCCAACGACTTAACGTGCTTTCCAGGGCACAGAGGAGTCTCGGTATGTAAAGATGGTCACCCATCCACGGACCAACCCCAGCAAGCGTAGCTTAACCTGCTGGATCGAACCGTGCTGTTATTACTTAGCCACGAGGTCCCTGGGCTAATAAGCGTATGTCATAACATAAAAGATAGAATGAAAAAATGAATTATGCCATATTTTATTAACAGACGTTTTATTTACTTTGGTACCGTTAGCTCGCCGAAAAGTAACCATAAACGCTAACAGTACCTACCTAAAGCAAAAGCAGTTACTCCTTAATATTTTGGCTGAAATACAGACCAATCGATGTATATATATTACATAATTATACCTAAAAGCACTTAGCGGTATCTCCAAGAAGACGTGGACTGTATATCGACAAGTTGGAAACTTACGGACTATCGATTAGGTTAAAGTTAGTGCTTGTATGTAAGCCCCAATATGCTTAGGCAGACAAGACTCAGTATCAAATACATTTTTTTAATGTATCGTTATGTGTAGTACGGTTTCAGGAGAATAAAGCCATGTGATCATCTCATAAACGCCTTCATGCCTTCTTTCTATCGACTCCAATGGGAAAAGGCGTGAAGGCATAGACTATAGAACGCCACCTACTACTCTCCTCACATAATCCTTTTGCTTCGCTTACATCCATACATCTAGTCATACACGCACTCCAGTTGCCAGTGCTACGCACCTTATCTTTCTGAAGAACATCACTTCTTCTTAGCGTGTCGATAGCAGTCTTAATCGACTCGACCCAAAATTCGGCTCCTTCATCATCGGCGTCCATCAGTTCCAGTAACGTGCAGCTGACAGGACACGCAGGACATGACATTAAGCGTCCCATCGTTTGTGGAACAGCACCACATTTACACTCCAAGGCGGACTCGTCTATGAATCTCCACCTGAACAGATTTTCCTTGCTTCGGCCAACCTGGGTTCGGAGTCTGTTTAGAGACTTCCAGGTTACCCAAGGCAACTCATGTCCAGGTGGGAGATCTTCAGCAGGTGGAAGTAATGGTTTGGGTAAGGAAGCACTGTCTCGCCACAACTTCAGTCTCTCTTTTGGTCGTTCGTCAATGAGTGGGACGACACACTTTAAAAACGGTTTTGGCTTTTCAGCCTCTGTGGCACAAGGATTTTGTCGTGCAAAGGGTGTCGTGGGTCGGAGATCATTTTGGATCTTTTGCTAAAGTTTGCCACCGCTCTGCGAAGTACTGGTGGCGCTATTCCCGCTAGTGGATAAAGCATTTGAACCGGGGTCGGTTTTACGTTTCATTTAACGCTGCATCCACCAACTTTGCATGGTCAGAACGACTCCACACAGGGCACGAACATCACTAATTAGGTCACTATATGGCTTTCCTAGGGCGTTTCTTACTCAAATCTGGTTTGTAAATAGCTCTGTCTGTTAGTCGTGTTCAATTCAATATCTCAACATGATCAAACCATCTAAGCATACTATTTTAAATTTTTGTCACTACATCTTTTTTTAAACCATGTCATGTGATTATATTATTGTTAGTACCTGGTTGACCGAGCTCTGCTCGGGTGAAAATAAAGAATGCTCATTTAATATTATAGAATAGTTCATACCAACTCCATGTAATGTACATATTAATTCCATGCTGACATGATAGTAAGTACTTACTAATTCCATGCTGCCATGTCATTATTCTAAGTTAGTCATCTTGTTCTAAACTTCGGACGACCAAGCTCTGCTCGGGTGAAAATAGAGAATGCTCATTTAATAGTAAAGTTCATACCAATTTCATGTAGAGTACATATTAATTCCATGCTGACATGATAGTACTTACATACTAATTCCATGCTGCCATGATAGTAGGTACTTACCAATTCCATGCTGCCATGATAGTAGATACTTACCAATTCCATGCTGCCATGATAGTAGGTACTTACTAATTCCATTCTGATACGAGTATGTCATTCAAAAATCGATCTAGCTAGGTCTCATATCTGGGAAAATTCATTTTCGCCGTATTTTGACCCGAGCAGAGCTCGATCGGGAATGACATGGCAGCATGGAATTAGTAAGTACCTACTATCATGGCAGCATGGAATTAGTATAAACTTTCTTATACTATTAAATGAGCATTCTCTATTTTCACCAGTGCAGAGCTCGGTCGACCTGGTACTAAAAGAATAAACACAATCGAATGTAAGAATGAACACAAGTTATATAGTTATTGCGAATAGGTACTTATAAGTTAAAACGTCCTAGAAAATACAGTTTCAATTCATTTCATTCACAACTCAGCTGGGAATAAAAGTTCGATTCATGTTGTCTAGTAGTTAAAAAGTCTTTTATTTGTTTTGTTCTGAGCCTGCTCTGAATGGCCGACTTTCTCAAAGGCGATTGTCGTTTATTCATTAACAAGTATACGAATTAAAAATCGATTTTTAAACTGCCTCATTTAGGCTGCCTGTCCATTGAAGCGGAGCGAGGCAGCGGAGAGAAGAATGGCAGCGGAGTGGAGCGGAGTTACGGACTATGCGGAGCGAGGTAGCGGAGCTGTGTTGCGGACTGTGCGGAGCTATACCGAGTTCACGCGACGAGTAATAATTCCCCGCTCTGGTTCACGGCTCCGTTTCCCCGCTCCGCTTCCCCTCTCCGCTTCTCCGCTCCGTTTCCCCGCCCCACTTCCCGGTTTCGTATGATTTTTTTAACTAGTTTGCAAATCCCTGTCCACTGAAGCGGAGCGGAGGTTTTATGCAATTCCATTGGTTAATATTGGCACACCGCTTCTCCGCTCCTCTCCTCTCCGCTGTGGACAGGCAGCCTTAGGGTCAGTTCACACCGAGACGTGACGCGAAGCAACACTGCGCGCACTTTTTTATATAGTGATACAAAATATAACTTTATTTACTAATTGAGATGATTCGAAAATGCCTCGCAGCGTAGCGCGACGCATCACGATGCAGCGATGGTTCGCCGGTTCGTAGGCGCGGCGTGGGGCTGCCAGCGATACCACTGGCCTCTTCAAGCATCGTCACATCATCAATTGAAAAATACTACTATAGCTATTATATTTAGGGTTCCTTGTTTACTACGGAACCCTAAAAAATATATCCTATATAGGGGACAATGCTTGAATTGTTGCAAAAAGGAAACTACAAGAAACCAAAAATAAACGAAAACTTCGAGTATTTGACCTACAATCAATTTTGCTTTCACAAAGCCTACAACTTATTGAAAAGTTCTCCAGTAAAGTCAGACCATCATGCAATACGTAGTCCACGTACTGCGAAGCTACATACATATAAGATGAACGAGAGACTCGTGCGGTATACCACATCCGATTCTCAATGGCCGCTGCTGTGTAGCCACAATAGGCTGCTTAAATTATTTGTGGACCCTCACAATGGCCCGTGCGGGTTGGATTTCTACGGCTATTAATAAAGCAAGTTTAGGTTGACGGGATCGTGGTCTTACATGAGTTTGCTTTGGTGAAACAGTAGCATAAAACATAATGTTAGCATAATGTTTCCATTGCTGGGAAACAGGCCTCCTCTCTGTGGGAGGGAGTGGGCCGTAATCTACCACGCGTGCGGGTTGGTAGATGTCACACATGTCTTCGAATTTTTGTTTCTAGAACATGCCGGTTTCCACGCGATGTTTTTCTTCACCGTTTTGAGAGCACTGCTGATGAAATAATTGAAGAGCGTTTATTCTGAAAGTGGGCAACGTCGCAAATAGATGTCAATTATTTCACTGTTTTTATTAATTTAGCAATATTACTGTGTGGAAATAAAAAATGTGGCTGACTAACGAACTAGAATATTGATTATGAAATGCAATATTGATATCGTAACACCGAATGTTTAGTTTTAGATGTAAAAAAACTATTTGGAAACTTTCCAAATGCGTTTTTTACACCTAAAATGGGTACAACATCAAATTCAATGTTATAATTGCAATTCATTATTAATATTCTAGTTCTCTAGTTAACCACATTTCTTATTTCTATTCAGTAATTTGAATCAAGACAGGTAAATATTTGACAGTTATTTGCGACGTTGCCAACTTTTAGGATAAACCCTCTTAAATGTTAGGTTTGTGCCACATTCATTTATCAGTAGGTACGCGGATGTCTATAGTTCAGTAACTGACTGAATGGTAGACAATTAATATATAGCCAATACCAGTGAAGATAAAATCATAAAAAACAGAATATGAGAACACACACAACAAGAAACGAACAAGAAGGAACGACTTTCGGAAATCTACACACGTGTGACTGAAATGGGGAATAAACTTTTGTTTGAGAAAGTGTAAGTATTTTAACAGTTATTCTTGTTATTCTTTCGTACCCAGTGGGTCCCTTTAGACGCTAGACGATATTGGGGCAGACCAAGGTGAAGATGGTGGGACGAGCTCGACTCCTACTGAAAGGACTTGCAACTAGCAAAAGTCAAAATTGTGTGGAAAAGGAATAGGGGAGCCTGTGCCGTGCAGAAGGACAACACAGGCTAGCTACAATTTTTTTTTTTTTAATTTAATTTAATTTATTATTTATCTTTTTTTAAATAATGCAAGGTTGCGTTTGACCATAGCCTGCACTGCGAATTTTATTCGCGTGATTTTTTATTCACGAGGTTTATATTCAGTGTACGGCATTGCAAATAGGAGCTCGTGGCTAAGTAACAACAGCCGCACTGGTCGATCCATCAGGTTAAGCTACGCTTGCCGGGGTTGGTCAGTAGAATGGGTGACCATCTTTACATACCGAGAATCCTCCGTGCCTCGGAAAGCACGTTAAGCCGTTGGTCCCGGTTGTCATTCGTGGATCTTTGACAATCGTTACGAGTCGTCAGAAGCCCAAAAGTCTGACACCAGTCTTACCAAAGGGTATCGTATTACCCAGTTACTGTGTTGTGGAGGTCAGATAGGCAGTCGCTCCATGTGAAATACTGGTATTCAGCTGCATCCGGTTAGACTGGAAGCCGACCCCAACATAGTTGGGAAAAGGCTAGGCAGATTGATTGTACGGCATTGCAAATGTATATCAAAGCTTTCGGCCAGTCGAGATAGGGAGCTGGCTGCTACTCCAGTTTTTAGTGACGATTATGTGACGCATAAAGATGCCAGCCAAAGAATTTGTGACAGGGCAGTTCGAATGTTAGAAGCATTTATTTATGGCCGAACGATCTGATATCAGAACGTTCGGCCAACCTGAATCTAACGAGCGTTAGTTTTAAATCGCCAGTGCGTGTAGATACAGAAGATATCATGTGTTACAGAGTTGTGATAAAAATTTCGCGCGATTTAATCGTAGTGCGGGTTAGGCCCAAGGTCAGTGATGATACGGTCGGGGATGAAAAGTATATGCGCCATTTGTAAGCTAACAAATTAAGCTCAATACCTTAACTGATTAAAATTCAGCCTGACTCCTGTTAACGACATTCGATTTCAATATTATAGAAGCACTTTTCGGGTCCAACGATCTACAACTTAGCCACATCGTGAATGTCTGCATAATTTGTAAAAGCTTAAACCTATTACATATGTATTCCATCTTCATGCTCAATGCTCAATTAGCTCGACAGGTAAGACTTCATAGAATTTAGCTCTAGCTGGGAAGTAGTCTGTACCTAAGTTAATTCCAACGATCTTATTATTTAGATGTACGAGTTTAATAAGCGATATTGAAAGCTAAAGTAGAGATGGCATGATGACTTTTATTTTTACCGAAAAATATTTAAAAAAATCTCCAGTAGGTACCAAGCTGTATTAATGTTCTTTGGTAAACTAGTTACCACTTTAAGCTAATTACCTAGATTGCTGGTGTCTGAGTGGCCAGTGTGAGTGTGAGTGTGATATAAAACATAAATATTTGAGTTTTTCTACTAAAATATCAAAATTTATTCAACTGGTGATCCATGAATAAATAGTTAAGCGAAACCATATGAATACAGAATTTAAAATTAAACACATTTATTTAAGCCTCGCCACATTAAAATTTTAATTAAAACAAACCTGTTACTACTCATCTGCGATGAATATTACGAAACATAATTATATCACTTTATATTAGTGCCTTGCATGTTTAATCCATGTAATTCCGTTGTAATTAAAATCTCCTTTATTATTTATGGTTTTGGGATTTGCGGCTTGCAATAGGTCAAACTGTATCCTTCCGCTTCCGGCTTTTCGGGTGGATGTAAGGGTGCTCTTACACGGTCGATTAATACTGACATATTGTGACGTCACGTACTCGAATATTTATCGAGCCTCTGGCCGTTACACCGTGCTATTTCGCTGACCGTAACAGGAGCTTTGCAGTCTCAAATAAAATGGCCGCTCTGCTGTGTATTTATTTAATTTTATTGTAAACTAGCTGCCCGCCCCGGCTTCGCAAGGGTAGCACTAAGTATTTATCTACGGCGTACCTGCCTACCTACTCTACCTGCCTATCTACCTACATTCTACCTACCTACCCTACCCTACCTACCCTACCCTACCTACCTACGTGCCCTACCTACATACCTACCTACCTACCTCGTCGGATACCGGGTATCTGGTACCGGGTTCTTCTCCATAGGAACCTACTACGCGTTGGAATGGGCAACTAGCTTCATCTTTCTGACTGACTGACCTCTAGACAATTCAAAAGTACCTGTAATTAGTTTATTTGAAATAAATGCTTTGAGTTGAGTTGAGTTGAGTTGATACATGGTTCTCACATATTTACAAACATTGTAAAAGTAAACGATTTTCCTAAAATTTTACAACTAATAAGTCAGTGTGTGACAGGATTACAACAATATCTGTTCATATCATTTTAATCAGCTGTCATCATCACCAGGCTTGGTACTCATTGTCGGAATTATGTAATTAGAAGAAAGGTCAATGTTGCCATTCATTGTCAGATAATATATTCCCTTAGTTGACATCTCTGGGCATTAGCGGGCTACAAATTGTCCGCTTAATCAAATGACGCCTCTAGACGGTCGGTTGTAAAACTTTTGCACGAATGTGAAATGGTAGGTGCAACATTTTCTATGACGTTAAGTATGAAAACATACCTTTATAAAACCTATACCAAAAGGTAGATATATCTTCAAGAGTCAGAGAAGAAATTCATAAAAAAGAAACAATTGCGGTTCTGGAGAGCACTGATTTAACTTAAAGTATTAAGATCAAGCAAAAACGCCGGATTAAACACGTTTCTTGTATGAGGGACCTTTCATTATTAACTTTATGATTTGTTGTTATAGCGGCAAAGAAATATATATATATATATATATATTGTATATAATATGTGAAAATTTCAACTGAATACCGATCTATTACTGTTCATGAGATACAGCCCGCTGTAAGACAGATGAACGGACGGACGGACGGCTTATCAAATTCAAATTCAAATCTTTATTGCATATCACACATTACAAGGTTTTAATCATAATAATAAAGTTCACATCGGGCACAACAATTTCATAAAATATGAGCATTATCATTAAAAAATCTAATAAAATTACATTTTATAATATCATATAAAAAATGTCTTTGCAAATTATACCTTTAGAAATCATGAAAAATAATTAATTCATTTCAAATAAATAAATAACATCACTCAAATCAAATGTAACAATCCATAACACAAATATAAATTATTAAAAATAAAAATAAACAAAAAATAAAAATCTAAGATTAATTCATTACAAATAAATAATGTCACAGATTAAATTAATATAAAAAGTCAAATATAATATAATAAAAAATATATCAATTGACTTAAAATTAAATGGATATTGTCACAGAAAGAAATGACATTAAAATAATATCAAAAAGTCCAATAAAATATCAAAAGGTCAAATAAAAATGAAATTAAAAAAAAAACAATTCATTTGAAATAAATAATGTCACAGATTAAAATGGTATCATAGAATAGTAGCTTAGTAATAGGGTTCCGTCTAGTACTCTTCACACGAGAAAGAAAGAGGCTCAGACCATACAAAATATGACACTCGAAACAGACCTTACACTGCCCTAACACGTACTAGTACACTGAAGTGTGCTAACCGTGCTAGAAGTATGAAGCAGTGAAAGCCTTAGTGGTGTGACCGTGGGACTGCTAAGTCCTAGGTCTCGAGTTCGAACCCAAGACACGCACCTCTGACTATTTGGATTCATGTGCGTATTGTATAATTATCACTTGCTTAAAAAACGATGAAGGAAAACATAGTCAGGAAATCGGCATGCCTGAGAGATATTTCTCGACGGCATAAGAAGCCAAGTCAGAGGCCAGACACCAGACAAGTCACTCACCACACGAAAAGAAGAAGTACACTGAAGTTTAACCTTTAAATAAAATAGTTCTGACAGCTCTAAACTGTAACCGTAATTTACGTGACTCATCCATGAACGTTTTTTTGTGGTATTTCCCAACATGAATTTCTCTTTAGCAGCCCGTAGTCTAGATTTGTTTGAGACTACTGACTGAGTAGTCTCAAAATAGAATGGAAGACCAGTGGTGAATATGTGCTTCAAAAAGGCCTAGTGACAAAAGACAGCTGGTGATTTGTCGTCGAAATACGGCCACAATTTTTTTCCTAATGTTCTCAGTAGGTACTTAGTTTTTGTTTTCTGTAATATTCCTACAACCATTTTGAACATCTGGAACGTGGAGTTATTAACTTCTGTTTACTTGTATTGCCTTATAAAAATATTTATAATTTAAGCCGTAACTGAAGTTTTTACGGATCTATGAAACAGCCTGTGTTTTATTTTAAAAAGGCTAATGGAATTCTTCTGCTGTTTCGTAAAGTATATACTAATGCCGTGTTTCATTACAGGGTTAGTGAAGTTTTTAGATGCTTAAGTTTGTAAAAACATTAAAAAATAACTTTATCTACTCTCTTATCGTAATATTCGAATTATAAACTTCAAAACGAGTTTATATTGACATAATTTATAAACACAATACCGAAATTTAAAAATAGAATCATATTATAACACTTTTGTTCTAACAAAATAATGTTATAAAACAATTTTTTTTTTCTTTTACGATAAAATGTAAATCCAAGAAGTAAATATCACCGAGGAATTTCCATCAACTTTTGTAATGGAACGTTAGCGGGGGACAGCAGCACCGCTCTAGCGCATGCGCGGTGATGTGCTGGTGCAGGCGCCATTCATACGTGAAGTTATACTGACTTTCGTGGGATTTTTTAAATCTTTGATCTTTTATTTAGTAGGTTCAATCCTAATGTATGAGAGTAGATAAAGTAGTGTATGAAACTGCACATAACTAGGTATTAAAATACTCGTGTGATACTATTAAAAATCTCGCCTACGGCTCGGTTTTGAAACACACACTCATATTTTAATACCCCTCTTTATGGAACAGTTTCATAAACTACTATTCTAACATACATAATATCAATATAATATGTTTAACTTACACACATCACAATATAGATGAAAATAATAGGGTTTTGGGGTGAAGAAAAGGTTTAGTAAATTGTATCTTGTGCGCTGCTCAGCTGACGGATATCATACGACTCTTGTCAAAAAAGGTGCGCGTCAACTGTTTTTCACACGGCTTCTAGAACATTCTAGTTAGAAGCTGCGCCTTTATTGGACGAGTGGATTGTGGCGGGAGCGGTTCGAAATAAGTTCGCGTTATAACTTTATAAAATACTTATTATATAAAACACTTACTTTATACAACACTAGTTTTTGTTTACCATAAACCTCTTAAGGGGTCATTGTACTCATCATTATGAACAACTTTCACTATGGGACCAATACTGAAATCGCGAAAAAAATCGATCGATCGAATCGTCGATTTTATTTTGTCTTATTATTTCATTATAATAATGGTACAAATACCGTAATAATATGGTTACCGACTGCAATGGAACTTTAGGAGTCAAGCACGATCAAATCGCAAACGTCACCGACGCCCGACGCCGACCACCTATACAGGGTTATTGGTAAAACACCAACAACCTTTTAAGGGGTCATTGTACTCGTCATTATGAACAACTTTTACTATGGGACCAAACCTGAAATCATGAAAAAAAGATCAGCTGTTCCCTACATTTCGACGAGGTATGCGAACATAGGGAACAGAAGATTTTTTTTCGCGATTTCAGCGTTGGTCCCATAGTGAAAGTTGTTCATAATGATGAGTACAATGACCCCTTAAGAGGTTTAGGGTAAACAAAAACTAAGGTTGTATAAATCGTGACACAAGACTGAAAATAAATTCATTCAATACTCGTAGCATAAATAGTAATCTTATCCGAGGCACAATTTATGAAGTAAATATCACAGAATTTGTATTATTGGAAGTAAGCATAATATTATTGAATCATATCTATTTTATTTATTCAGTAAAACTATACGGAGGAAAAACCCTCACGTTTCTATCAATAATTTCAGTTACAAAAAATTGTTTTTACAAAACAAAAAGCTAAACCCATAATCGGATTTAGCTCAGTCAGCTTAATTTGGAAAAAACATACGAAATCTAGAAACAGTTATGAAAAATATTCGTATAACACCACTTCATCCTATCATCCAATCGCACACACATGGATTACCGAGCGCGGAAAATATACATGGGGATTTTTATTTGCGTCCTCGAAATGTAAAATACGGGTCCTAAGCCTCGTAAGCTGAATAAGCTTCGCATAGATATGATTGAACGTCAAACCCATTGATGGCTCAGCTGCGTAAGATTTTGCTTTGGAATAACTTAGGAGACATTCACTGTGTTCGTTGTTCTTGAGAACAGCGGGACTGCTTTGGCAATTTTTTGTTCTAAAAATGTGAAAAGTGGCCGGGAAAATTGAAAGTGCATTTTCTATGGAGTTTTTAAGTTTTGACAGGACAGCGTTCGTCGGGACACCTAGTTTTAAATAAATCTCATCGCGAACCTTTTATTTGAGGATTTAAGAGCCAATCTGATGCTAAGCGGTAACCTATTCTTACAATAGACTGTAGGTACTACTACACCACATACCATACGTCCATGTTTAATGGGGCCCATTGCCTTATTATGTATCCCTCACGTTTACCATAAATAATAAAATGAAAAAAAAAGCTTTTTAAAATACTTTTAACTAGTATTTTTAGAAAAAAAAAATATGGTAAATATATTTAATTATTTTTTATTTATAATAATAATATTAAATTATATTTTAAGGGAAAAGCTAGAATAGAAAAATGGGATTAATTCTATTCTTATTTTGTGATGACAATAATAATATAAAAAATGAGACACGGCAAAGATGTTTGGTGGAGTAAAAAGATCTTATAAAAATATCTTATCTTATCTCTTATCTCTAAAGGAATTGTGTTTTCCCCCTCAACAAAGGAACGCCACTAATACTATCAAGTCTTGTAATCAAACACTACAGCGTAATTTCAAACAGTGAATATTCATCAAAGCAATTAAATATTAAAATTACACGTCAAATGAATAGACAATACTCTATCTGCTCTAATTCCTCGTTACCACAGACTTTAATTCATCTCGTAAATTCCTGAAGCTTTTGAAATATAGAGTGAAAGCCTGAAAGGGGTTTGTCTGGGAGCAATATCCGGTCACAAAAATATTCATACATTCTTGGGGGCCTCTAAAACGTGAAAGGGTGCCTTAAAACGTACTTATAGATGCAATGAGAGCAATTTGGGAGGTAATTGGAATCTTTCATCTTCCGTAAAAGAATTGTAAGTAGCTATTTTTAACGAAACTTTTTTACGAGGATGTTATTTTGAGAATGAGGGATGAGATTTTTATAAGGGTGATGTAACTTTAGAATATTAGCTTAGAATCTAGCTAAACGATATAATATTGAAGTGACTAAAATATTGTGTCTTAAGAGGGCGCCCAATGGTCCACTAGCGCCACTCCTTTAAAAAAATATTATCTCGTGACTGAGAAGGAATTATGAATAACGGCTAGTCAGGACCCTCGGTAAGTGTGTCTAGAATTTTCTAATACCTTTTAGAAAGTTTCATATTGAGACACGAAGCAACAAAATTCGATCTAAAGAAAAGCGGCCACATCCTTACTAGCCGTTATTCATAATTCCTTCTCAGTCACGAATAATATTTTTTTAAAGGAGTGGCGCTAGTGGACCATTGGGCGCCCCCTTAAGCGTAAGCCACACCTGGGAACGAAGCGAAATGAAGCTAAGTCCGTTTAGCTACCCTCCGCGTCATTTTATACTTCCGTTTTTGTTTCACTTAGAATACGGTGTGAACTGAAGTTTGAAAAGACGCGCAAGGAAGCTTAAAGAACTTAACTTCATTTCGCTTCGTGCTTAGTGTAGCCTGCGCTTTAGTAGGCACATGTTTCATAGTGATGGTGAAATAAAGATTTATGCGCAGCAAGCCCCGCTTCCTAAATTCCAGAATACTGCTAGTATGCATTTAGTAATATTACAATACTATAGAATACTAATTGCTCATATACACACGAGCAGCACGCGCCAACTGCGGAGGCAGCTGGCTGTCGACGCGTCGACGTCTGCCGCCGACGAATATCGCTACTCGTGCAGCGGCGATGCGTCGACGGCATTCGTCGACAGCTTCAGTTGCCCCTGCCGTTGACGCCTGCCGCGCGTGTATATGACCACTAACACTTGTACTTAATAAACAAGTTAACAATGGTCGTTCACGTGTTCACTTAAAGGTTTCCCAGACAACCGTACCACTTCCTGAAGATCTTAAATTAATAGCGAAGGAAAAAGCCATAAACATTTCACGCACCACGTCGTGAACCGCTCTGTAATAAATTCCATGTGAACGATTGGAAGCAGTTCCGGGTTACGCTTAACTTAGTTTTTCTCGTAGTTAACTTTTACTGGCAGGCATTAATAAGGTTTTTCTTCTGAATTTCCCATAATAATAAAATACCTGGTCGGCCGAGGTCAGCTCGGGTGAAAATAGAGAATGCTCATAGTTCATACTAATTCCATGCTGCCATGAAAGTAGGTACTTACTAATTCCATGCTGCCATGATAGTAGGTACTTACTTATTCCATGTTGCCATGTCATTATTCTAATCGACCGAGCTCTGCTCGGGTGAAAATACGGAAAAAACTAATTTTCCCAGATATCGAGACCTAGCTAGATCGATTTTTCGCTTCCGTAAACCCCTATATTGCAAGTTTCATAGAAATCGTTAGAGGCGTTTTTGAGAACGTAATTACAAATATATATATATCTATACAAATATTGCTCATTTAATAGTATAGGATATGACGTGTTTCTGGTGGAAAAACGATTTAATTTTATTCTAATCAGAGAGTAGATAGGTACCTACTTCAGTATTTTTGGTCACGGTTAATATTCATATTCAATGTTGAACCAACAGCTTTTTACGTTTTATTTAATGTGTACGGGATGTAGGAGACGCATGTCACTCGTTGACCAAACAGTATCGTTTTTTTCGACCTTTTACAAACCCGGAAGATGTATGTATAATTCTATTCCAGAAAGCCCATAACTTACAGCTTTCCTTGCCATATATAAAATTCATCTAGGTATTCATAATTGTAAACACAACTAACATCTTATCATCTTCTTAAATGTATAGTCATTTGGTGTTCAAAAAGTTACCTGGAATGTTTTCCGGGAGCTTCGAAAATTGGTGATTTTATTGATTTTGACGTGCTCTTTTTTAGAGGAGCTCGTGGCTAAGTAACAACAGCCGCACTGGTCGATCCATCAGGTTAAGCTACGCTTGCCGGAGTTGGTCAGTGGACGGGTGACCATCTTTACATACCGAGAATCCTCCGTGCCTCGGAGAGCACGTTAAGCCGTCGGTCCCGGCTGTCATTCCTGGATCTTTGACAGTCGTTACGGGTCGTCAGAAGCCCGAAAGTCTGACACCAGTCTTACCAAGGGGTATCGTATAACTTACCCAGTTACTGGGTTGTGGAGGTCAGATAGGCAGTCGCTCCATGTAAAATACTGGTATTCAGCTGCATCCGGTTAGACTGGAAGCTAACCCCAACATAGTTGGGAAAAGGCTAGGCAGATTGATTGACGTGCTCTTTTTTAATTTTCACACCTCGTATCTATATTATCAATAACTTTTCGTTTTACGGCGCTATTTTTTCAATATGTGTGGTGTGAAAATGAGTTTTATGGCCAAAACACGTATTGGAGTGGACTGCAGCACTCGTACGCAAATATTATTCATTTTATTTAAAAAAAGTAAGTGTAAAATTATAGGAAATTTTCTCTAGTTTAGTTTATTTCATAACTATTTTCATCGTAAAATGAGTGTGAAAGGAGATATTGTCTAAAACGTGTTTTTGGGCGCCATTTTTCCAATATGGAGGCGCGTGCAGAAAAGATACGAGCACATGGACATCAATAAAATCACTCATTTTCAGAACTCCCGGTAAACTTTCCGAGTAAAACTACCAAATTACTGGACTATAATATTAAAACAGTCTTTACTTAGCACACTATTATCACACACACAAAAGCAGACACCTGCTCAAAGTTCCTCTCCTATCCTTTTTGCAAGAAAACTAGACTAGACCAGAGACGAAGCGCTAACAACGTTACTTGCAAAGACGCGACGAATAATAGCATCATAATAAAATTAATAGAACCCATTTCTGTCCCATTTTCTCTAATACGACTTCGTCCTAATGTTTTTCCTAATACAAACTACGACCTTCATTATTGCTTACATATTTTTTCGAAGTCGAAACGTGAGCAGAAATATGATTCTTCAAATGATGCAGACAAACCTCTGTATTGGATGGTTTCGGAAGTTTGGAGGTCAACTATTGGTTTATTGAGCCGTGATAATCTGATTGGAATTGTATATGAATAAATTATTTTGTCGATGAATTTGTAAACTAACGAACTACAGGTCAATGCCGCTTTTCAACCGACTATAAAAAAGAAGGAGGTTTGTAATTCTGTAGTACGGTAGAAATTGTTACCTCAAAACTCCTTCATTTATAAACCGATTTCCAGATCGGTCCAATATAAATTTGGTCAAGTTTTGATGAGTGGTTTTTGAATTAACTTCAATAACACGTATTTTACACTTAGTATACCTATTTAAATGATATATTATAATAACTTCCTGTCACTGTTATTTACATTGCAAGTAGTAATGTGGCGTAGGTACCACAACAAAGTAGAGAAAAAAAAAAAACAACTTCCAAAAAAACACTACAAAGTAAAAATAACTTTAATTTCGGAAATTGGTGGGAAAAAACGAACATACAAAAGACAGCGACTGCAAAAACGTTTTTATTAAACAAAAAATTCCATATTTCATAGACAAACTAGCTCACTGCGAGTGGCAAATGTCACATGTTTCCCTATACTTTAAATCTGGAATGTAGGTACATACGACTTGCTTGTTACAAACTATGTCAGTGAGTTAAGGATATTAAAATTTACATTGTCATTCATGTATATACAGTTTATTGATTTGACTATAAACATTTTACCCCAAAATCGTAAGTTTCTTCACCCGCTTTACATACCATTGAATATCTGATTTATGTCTGATTATATATCCGATTACCATTGAATAGCTTTCAGTTTGATCAAATACTTTTATGACGTCATAAAAAAACACAATAGACTGTGAAAAGTTTTTTTGAAATTTTGATTAACAGTTTGCCGAATTCCCTTGGTATATTTCCGGACTACATTTTTTTAACTAAACCGGCCATGAGCCCGTCTCATAAAATGTGGACTACAAATTGAATATTCATTGGTAAGTCATTTCTAGGTTTGAGTATGTTGAACAGAAGTATACCTTCTAATAGGGAACCGATCACTTTTTCGATTTTTTTTTGTTTGCATTTCATTTTACCGAAAACTATTGCTCGACGTCTTTTTTACTATGCACTATTTGACAAATTTTTTGACCATCGAATCATATTTGATAGTTATTACTTTACCGAAAGATATTTCGCCGATTTACAAAATAACTTTTTGCTATTGGCCAAAGCCTCTATTGAATTTTTTGTCAAATGATTTATTTGACATATTTTCACCCCACCGAAACAACATGTTACGGAATATTATTTGGTCACAAATACATATATAGCCGGTTACTTGGTAGCATTTTCAATATTAAATTAAAATAGTGTCATAAAAAGTCAATATGTTGTGCTACAAAATATAATGACAGAAACGAATCGCTGCAAAACCGACTTCACGGTCTTGTCTGCCCTACCGCTAGAGTGTAATTTAAGCCCACGTAGGCGTGGAGGGGATGCATGCTGTAATATAATGAATGTTCGGAAACATAATACTTCGAACAAATGTTCTTGAACGTATTTCAATAAAACTGTGTTAAAATTATTATCCTGATTCTTGAACCCCCTTTAAAGATTGACATCACTCGACACACCCTGCATAATAAAAAAAGCCACGAGAGAAAATTCCCATTCCATACGTAATGTTCTCTTTAATACGAACATTTCATCATGCCTTTATTACCTTACACACATTAATAATACTTGTAATACGCCATTATTATTAAAATTAACTCTAGGAACAATTTCTTACATCTGGTATTATGAGTAAGTATGCGTACCATCGCGCATCGGTCGGATAGACTGCTTCGCTAATGGAAAATTTATTGTGAATGTTATATTGCGAAATTCCTGACATTCTGGTCGAATTGTCTCGATTGGGGAGCTCCTTAAATTCGGGTGGCAAGCGTACTGATAAGACGTCGCTTTGTGCAAGTATTCAAAGGTCTTTTTGGGATAGAAATTGGGTTTTGAATAATATAGGCTATCGTGGTTTGGGTTATTGTAAAATAAAGTTGTTATGTCCACATTGATCGTCGCTTCTTATTAATTAATTTTCGATAATCTACATTATTTAACTTGTCTATTGTACCTATGCCCATATGAATGAACTGCCGGATATAAACTGTAGCATAATTATAAATATCAAGTCAGCACAAAAATCGGTCCTTTTTGCCTGCCTTCCTATGAAGGCAGGCAAAAAGGACCGATTTTTGTGCTGACTCTGTCCTATGACAGAGGCGTGATAGATAGATAGATAGAATATTCTTTATTATGCACACCATACAAATTACAGAAATATATTTTTTTAATATTTTTTATTTTTATATTACGTATATATACCTTCTTTTATCTTTACGAATCTCGGGACAAGGAGTCCCGGTCCTTTAGAATGCGCACGAGGGGCCGAAGCCAACTCGCAGAGGCTCCTTAGTGAATTTTAAATGGAATGAGGCACTATTATTAAAAGCCTGTCCTAACCCACTGATAGGCAAAGACCTGCAGTGGGATATTATGTCTCTGGTGTGAACTTACTAATCCAACTTCCTAATATAAATTATTATTATATACCTATCCTACTATGCTACCAATCCTACTAATTATTATAAATGCGAAAGTTTGTATGTTTGTTACTCAATCATGCAAAAACGGCTGAACGGATTTGGATTAAATTAGGAACACATAGTTACCTGTTACCTGAATTAACATATAAGATACTTTAATCAGGGTAGTACGTACCCGTGGGATAATAAATTTCCGACCTCCACGCGGGACAAGCTGCGGGCAAAAGCTAGTTTTATATAAATGTGAAAGTGTTTGGATGTTTAGATATTTGGATGTGTGTTACTCAATCAAGCAAAAACGGCTTAACGGATTTGGATAAAATTTGGCACACAGATAATTTATAACCTGGATTAACACATGGGGTACTTTTTATCCCTGTTGTACGTTCCCCTTGATATAATTTCAACCTCCGAAAGCTAGTAATAAAATAAAAGTCCTTCCAAACTCACCAATATAAATAATTCAACTGAAAAGGCTGCTTTTCCGCGCAGAAAACTTATTCATTCCTATTGCAGTGCACATTACTCTAAGATAAAACATTTTTTCTTGACTCAACGAGATAACTTCGAAACATTTCCTACGCTTTATATTTGATTTGAAAAGCGCCTTCAGCAGTTCTGAACAAACTCTGGCTTTAAGTTTGAATTCAGGTAATGAACTATTTCCACTAACTTTTAGTTTAATCTTTTTTACAAACCAGATGAAACGGATTTACCAATTTGAGGTTTATCCTACATTTCTAAAATAAATTCAGTGTGGTTTTTCGGAGCATGAAATTTGATTTGGTGACCACTAGGTCGCATGTAGTCGCGGCTTTTGAAGTGAAAACTACGAAATATACGGCTATTACTTACGGCAACTTTTACTAAACAAAAACAACAAAATACGAACATAAATGTTGATTTGGATATCGTATCCGATATCATCATCATCGTTCAAAGGATTGGTCGGGTATCCCGCAGAATGAAAAGGACGGAATAAAAACTTTTTAAAATGATTATGGAAAAACTACAAAAAATAGTGCGTGTCGGATCACGCACTATGAAGGGTTCCGTAGTTGGGATGAATTTATCCCAAGAACAAACTTAACATGTTTTTCAAACTGCAAATTTAAGTTGGTCGATTATTACTCGATAACCCGTAAAGCCTACTTAGCTGTGATTTTTTCATGAATCTTAGTAAAAACATTTAGCTGGCAGGGGGGGGGACATGACTCTAACAATAATTAACACTTTAAAGCTTAATATTTCGCAAACGGATTCCTGAATTGAATAATGGCATTCACACACCCAAAATATTTGTCAACGACCTTTACAACGACACCCACACCATGGGATAGAAGAGTAAAGTAGGGGGTACCCTAAAAAATATAATTTACCACTTTGTTGGCGTGATTAATGTGTATGCCAAATTACAGCTTTCTAGTACTAACAGTCTCTTAGCTAAGCCGCGGACAGACAGACAGATAGAAGGACATGGCGAAACTATAAGGGTTCCTTGTTTACTACGGAACCCTAAAAAGCAACCTGACATAATTTTGAATTGAAGAATTATCTTAAGTCTCTTTTAATTCTAGATTTTAATAGTAATTATTACGTAAGTTGTAAATGATTTATTTATGTCTAAAATTCCATAGAAAACGATCAAAAACGTAGAAACGTTTGCCCAAAAAATTACCTCTAATACTAAAACCAAAGCCTTTTTGCCAAAGGGAACGGTTTATATCAAATATTTACCGCCGACCGACTCCGTCTAGATTACCGCCTAACATCGGGTACACACAGGATTCACGAAGGAATATCAAATTATACGGAGCATTAGTGATACATCCGAATATTCTCTCTACCTTTCCTACATGTTAAAATGATATACTGAAGTAAACAGGAAACATAATTATGGAGGTGAGGCCTTAGAAATATGTTTTTGATAATTCTGTTTATCGTAATGTCTAAGATTTTTGGATAGGTAGTTGCAAATTAACTCTACAGACAGAAATAACACTCAACAGGCAATAGGGATGATGCCTGGGTAAAAAAAAGAAATTCTAATTAGTCCGTCAGTCAGATAATAAAAAAATATTAGACATATTTTTTGCTTTATCATATTAGTAAAAAAAAATATTTCTTGACATCATCCCTATTGTATTTACATTCATGTACAGGGTGTCTCAAACGTAATGGTCCAAAGGCAAATGGGGGAAAGCGGAGGTGCCCATCTATCATTTAAAAGTTGGGATATTCTCAACAGTTCAGAAAATTTCGCTAATTTAATAATTTTCAAGAAATTTGACACTTTTACTTCGATTTTTCGATTCCTCCAAAATTTTCGACGTGCTGATGCTTCGGATCAGATTTTATATTTACTTGTGTTTTCTAACTTTTTATAAAACTTGAGCGAAATTTAAAGACCAAAGAGAACCTTTAAAAAAAAGGCCGAAAAATCCGAAAAACTTTTTGCTCTAATTATACCAAAACATCTCAATTATTGAGTATTTAAATTGAATACATTTAGACGGGACCTTCGGTAGGTACATGCTTATTTTTTATTTTTTACTTTCCTTAATGACGCGTAGGCATTCACAACTTGTGTTGTCATTTCCAAAAGCAGATTGAACAAATGAGATATGTATACAGGATACATAAACGCCTTCTACGATCCTTACTGTATACTCCTTCGATCCTAGCTTTGTTTACGTTCATAATATATCTGGACAAGTAGGTAAGTTTAATGTAATTATAAGAGTTGCGACAAAACGTAGTTCATTACACTGCGTTATGGTTAAACGTCTACGAGTATAGTATCGATTATAAAAACAGTTTACGATTCTCCCTATAAACGGATCAAAGAGTTTTTTAAACCAAAATAAAACCAAATAAATTCACACATGGTTACTGTAACCCGAGTAATTTATCGCGACAATTGAAACAACGGGTGGTCAACACACCGCAGACAAATTGTAGTTTCAGCGTTTTTCAGCTGAAATAAATCTGGACTCGTACCTTTTTACATTCGAATATGCATGCTCGTGTTTAAGCATTTGTGGTTTTTTAATAAAGCCTCTAGGTACTAAATACTGAAGTTTACTTGTACTAGGTTTGTTTTATTTTATATAAGAAAACAAAACCTAATTTTTTTGTTGTTTTTCTAGTAATGTCTGGCCCTAGAATTACGAGTACCGACGAAAAACGTGAGGATAAATCGAATAGATTAATGATCGAGTGGGTAGAGTCGTCAACAAAAGTCGATTGACACTTGAGATATTTAAATCTTAATTATTGAGCTAAATATTTATTTGAAATCGGAATATGAGAAGATTAAAAGATCTTAATTAATCTTACTCCTCCAAATTATTAAAATCATGACACGGAAGGCATTTTAAATTAAATTTTCTCATAAACAAGATGCGATCGAATTTTAATTAGTAGGTAATTTAATAATTTAGATTACGTCTTAATTAGCAAAGTTGTTTCATTAATTTTGAGATCCTGTAAAAGAAGATGTTGGGAAAAATGGAAAAGTTATTTTTGTTACGAAAGTTTGAAAAAGATACTTCAAATAAAATCTAAAACATAAAAAATATACACAGATAAGTATGTAATACAATTTTTTTTTTTTGAGCTTGGGCAATTATCAAATAACTTCTCCCGCTCTGGGCGGCGCGGCGCGTCAGACTTTTACTGACTAAAACCCACCCGTGTTCCTTCCGTTGCCTGTGTGCCGGGGCCGCGATATCCCTTTCGGACAAACTCGCAAACCTCGCAGGAAGTATGTAATACTTGTGTTCCTGTTCTGTAAGTAGTCAATTACCTAGTAAGCTAATGCACTAATCCTTAATTTTGCAATTTAATACTGAAGACGGAAGCCTTGTAAGTAGAGATAATCTTTTCTCAACTTTTCACTTGACTTAACTGCTAACTACTCGAACACGAACGCCGACATTTTAAAAGATAGATTTGATACACACACATGTACTGTAAACGCTTTATTAACAGTAACATATTTATATTTTTTGAAGTATTTATGTATCCGTTACTTGACTGCGCTCCATAACTCAAGTAGCTGATGTTGGAGAAAAAACTGCCAGACTGAAGTGGGAGTGGGCCTGCTACGTCGCACTGACAGATGGGCAAAGATCGTCACTCTCAGAACGCCTGTGGAGGACATCGCCGTCGAGGTAGACCGCGGTGAAGGTGGTGTGATGATCTAATCATGTTTGCGGGGCCAATATGGCCTGA
This sequence comes from Agrochola macilenta, assembly GCA_916701695.1. NCBI lineage: Eukaryota > Metazoa > Arthropoda > Insecta > Lepidoptera > Noctuidae > Agrochola > Agrochola macilenta. The sequence goes on along the minus strand of OU753559.1, from coordinate 4,567,804 downwards.
AATTGCTCAAAACACAGAGATTTGGAAGGAAAAAGGGGAGGCCTTTGCCCAGCAGTGGAGCACAATATAGGCTAATAAAAATATGTATAATGTCTATGCATAATGCGCCTATAATGTTCCTCCTGCTGTGACCCAGGCCTCCTCTCTGTGAGAGGGAGTGGGCCGAAATCCACCACGTGGGCCCAGTGCAGGTTGGTTTATTTTATATAAATATACTAGCTTTTGCCCGCGAATTCGTCCGCGTAAAAGTCGAAAATGGTTCTAATAGGATTTTTTATTGTTTTTTTACGTTATTAATTTTGTTATAACATAAAAAATATTTTGTTAAAATGTTTGAATACTTATAAAATATAACAATCTTTGTTATAGTATAGGGATTTAAAGGTTAAATAAACATGAAAATAAAATAAAATTTTGTTATATTTTATGAACACGAAGCTCGGTCTTTGATGGTGAAAGTTACACGGGGTTATTATCTTTTTACAACGAAATCGAACTACTGCACCTACCGTATTTCTTTGTAAACAATATTTTTTGTTATTCCTTCGGGTGCTAGCATCACCAGGCTACTCCGTACGCTTACTCTGGAGCATGCCACATGCAACTGGCCATGGGAAAAGCAGCTTTTCCTCAAGACTCCCGCTATCTTAAGAGTTTGTTCTTGAGCTTTGTTTATGGTCATTGCGAAGCAGAATTTGATGGGAAACTGCTCTTTCTGCAATTTGAACGGGTAATTTGATGGTGTTAGGGGAATCCTAGGAATAAATACAAACCTCTGTAAATCTTAGGAACCTTCAAATGCGGTACTAATATAGCACGGTGACTTTCGAGACATTCCAATTTTAAAGAGTATTTGCATTGCACCAAGCTTTTATGTGAGTTCAACCTTTTTTTAATAAAATCGGATTGAGTTTTCAAACATGTGTCAAAATAAAATGTAATTTAAATCAAAAGCACTAAGGAGACTTCTAAGGAGGCTTCGTCTTTAGTTTAGGTTAGGTACTAACAATAGTGATTTAAGTGCAAACATGTTACTAACAATTTATGGATCTTTTTGTGTTATCCGAAATAAAATGATTTATTATTTATTATTTTATGGAGTATTGATTTCAAATTCGAATCAAATCACTCCCAAAATAACTTTCTACCCCTATTTAACCCCGTTAGGGGATGAATTTCAATAAAATACGAAACACGTCTTCCATCAATTTTGTTAAAGAATATTTATGCAAAATTTGAAGTAGATTGGACTAAGGAATCACGGTATCCCATACAAACTTTGCCCCCCTTTTTCACCCCCGTAGGGGTAGAATTACGGAAAATCGTTTCTTACCGGATGCCTACGTCATACAAAAAATATACCCTCTAAGTTTCAGGTCTCTACGATCAGCGGTTTAGGCTGTGCGTTGATCCGTCAGTCAGTCATTCAGGACAAAGCATTTTATATGTATAGATAGATAGATATGGATGGAATTATGAACAAATATTTAGTGCAACAATATATTACTTATATTTGTCTAACATTCCATCCGTGACACTTAGATTATAGACGAAATAGCTGAGTATGCTAGTACTGTTGTAGGACGTATACGAAAACGCGATACGTTACGGCACAACCTAATAGGCCCGTTGTTAAAGTTTAATAATTATATTATCAATTTTAATGTCAATGATATCTTCTGTGAATATTTTTGTACGCCTTCGGGTATAACACAGCGCGCCTGTAATCTTTTATAACAACTTTCTATTGTACCTGTGTTAACAAATTAATAAATGATTTGATTTGATTTGATTTGATAACAGTGGAGCCAACATTATGGCACAGGAACTATTTTTTTAAACGCACTCTAGTAACTTTTTAGGCACATGACATATTTCATTTTAAGTATTATAAAAAATAAATAAAAAAATATTACGCTATTACTATAAAGCAACAAATAAAACTGCCTTGTGTAAACACACATCATCGTATACCAACAATATTTTTTACATTTCATTAATCAAACAGCGTAAACCAACAGTATTTCAAAAATTCTATCAAACCAGAAAGAAAAGAAAAACCATATTTACAGAAAAAAAAATATAAATAGGAAAAAACGTTTTCACTTTCCGTATTTTAACGTTGATTTTAACAACGTTGTGGTCAGAGGCGATTAGGTTGTCCGACAAAAAATAATAAAGCGGACGCAAAAATTTTAGTGAAAATCGACTGTTATTTAATAATGTTAAGGTAGAAATTCGTTTGGTGTAAAGTTTTCAGCATGAACACCTTTGTCACGCGTGGCCCGTAGTACTTTATCTCATTTTGCTGAAGCTTAAATTCTTCACGCTCTAATAACCTACCATGTAAAGCCCTGTCCAAACTGAGGGCAATCCCACGCGGGATACGGGACGATATTTGGTCGTGATTCAATGTCAATTCCGTGCTCTGTGGTATCAACTAATTCAGATGTTCCCAAAGTGTGCGCCGCGGCGCCCTGGTGCGCCGTAGAGAGTAAAGTGGGGTGCCGAGAGTGCTAAAGAGGAGCGTGTCACGGCGCCTCCGGAAATAAACTCAGGTATTTGCGGGTACAAAATAAACAATTCACTTAAACTCGCCGACAAGTACTTACGCTAATTTGTACAATAAATAAAAACTCAGCTTCATATTGTGGATGTTTTAATTTGTGTGCCTATCTACCCATCATTAATTTGCCTACCATTGTACCCTATTTAGATTAGCTAGGGCGGGCGCCGCCGCCGTGACAAAACAACGTGACAACGCACCTGTAAGTGCGCCATGAATTGAAAAAGTTTTGGAACCCCTAAACTAATTTGTATTATTTGAAAATTTTGCTTGCCGTAAGATAAAGTGGCAATGGGTAGGTACGATTATTATAAAAAACCCATCTTATCTGTGTACCTACATTATAAGTAAATAAATGATTTCTATTTCTATTGTATGGAGGTGTTCAACCTGCCGCGAATAGTCGCGAGACTTCTTAATGCGTGTTCATATATAAGCGATATCGTTGTCGCGCTCGGTAGCAATACAGGGGCGGCAATCTCGACATGGATAGCGATCGCTACTGCCATGTCGAAACTGCCGCCCCTGGTCCGGCTTCTGGTTAGTCACTTTGGACTAGTATCGCTACCGAACGCGATAGCGATAAATCTCGCCTCGCCTCGACCCACGAAATCTCGTCTCTCATCCCGTGCGGGATTCGCCTCAGTTGGAACAATCCTTAACTTTGTGGAAAACGCTATAACATTCATGGTGTGGGAAGAGCCTTTTGGTGTTTAAACAAGCTTTCGGTGTTGTTTTAGTATTTTTACAAAAGGGTGTGTTCTTTGTTGAGCGGTAAGCGTCTAAAAATAGTTTTAGTATGTTTAAACAGCGCCTGAAAGTGTTTTATAGTCTCTAAATTAGTTTGCACAAAGTTGAGTTTAATTTTCACTTACGTAGTCGTGCTTGAGGCTTTTTTTATAAAAGGTTCCTATGTGCAAATTTCTTAGAATAGTTTTATAATTCAATTAAAAAACGAGTTTTTAGCGAAACCATTTTTATACCACACATAAACAGTTGTTGTTGTGTATTTCATATTCATAAAATATTAGTATTTACTCTATCATACAAAATGCTCGATAAGATTTAATGATTTCTAATAAAAACAAAGAACCCAATTTAAAATAAAAAACCGGCCAAGTGCGTGTAGGACCACGCACAATTAAGGGTTCCGTAGTTGGAATGAATTTATCCCAAGAAAAATCTTAACATTGTTGTTGAAAAACATGTTCTAATAAGGAATGCACTTAAACTGCAAAAAGTTGGTCGATTATTACTCGTTAACCTGTAAAGCTTACTTAGCTGTGATGGTTTTCCTTTTAACTTCGTTATATATACTACTGCTGTGATTTTTTTCACAAATTCATGTACAACCATTTAGCTGGCAGGGGGGGGGGGACATATATTATATTTCGCAAATGGATTCCTGAATTGAAAAAATATTTTCACTCACCCACAATATTTTTGAACGGCCTTTCCAACGACACCCCACACCATGGGATAGACGAGACAAAATAAAAACATTCGAACTTTACGTGTAGGGGAGGTACCCTGAAAAAAAATATGTTTCTTGATATTATTTTACCAATTTCTTGATGTTATTTTACCAATTTCTTGATATTATTTTACCATTGTCGCCATAATTAATATCTATACCTATGCCAAATTACAGCTTTCTAGTACTAACCGTCTCTAAGGTAAGCCGCTGACAGACAGACAGACGGACATGGCGAAACTATAAGGGTTCCTTGTTTACTAAGGGGTCTTTGTATACTACGGAACCCTAAAAGAATCCGAATTTGAAATTGATTAATTGAATTCCTATCTGATAAATTTAAAAAAGTCTGCAAAGTTGATTCAGATGCTTGAATAAGAATTCAATTTGTTGCAAAGCTTATTCTGGTTGATGGAAAGTGCATCTCTGTTATAAATGAACGCTGTTTTCGTTTCTATTCGAAACCTAGTTGAAATCTTTAGAGTTGGAATAAAGAGGTTTATTCTGTGAGTCCTCCGTTTACAGATAGTACTTTTACAGATTTTGACATAACAGAGTGCCTCGTTTATTCTAGAAGTTAAAAACTGCTGAGAACGAGGTCTTGGGTTCGATTCCCAGGTCGGGTAAAGTATTATTGGGTTTAAAAAATAAAAATAAAACTTTGGGTCGTCTTCATGGATACCCCACTGTCTCGGGCCCCTGAGTCATAGTAGTAGTAGGCTACTACTATGACTCAGGGGCCCCGACTGGTATCAGCCCGCCATGCCTAGCGGGCCCCATCACCAATTGTGGTCGTTCCCATGACCGCAAGTCCTCCCAGAAAGGCGCACATGGAACACTGCGTATTTTATAATTCAGTGAATGTTATATATAGGGTACAAAGTAATACAAATACAATATTAAAAGTGATATTATAGGGCTTGTATTAGAATGTATGAAACGCACAGAGGGCAAAAATTAAGACATTTCCTTGCATCGGTAAGAGAGCTTGTTTTTTTTTTGCAATGTTATCAAACTATCATAGAAATAGTTCATTAAACCTAAAAATCGTTATTTCTACCCGAAGCGTTTTTTTGTTACTTGTTTTCTCGTATTAGCCGACTACATTAGAAAGTACCAGTTGGCAATAGGGACCGCCATATTTAAATGCATCTTCTTAAATTACTTAGGTTACCAACAATTACGGGATACCAGTGCCCGACAAGATTACTCATAAATAAATATGTCTCACTACTATTACCTACTATTAATATTACTCAGTTCTATTTACCCTTAAGCAATGTCGCCATGAGCATGTGGCCGCCCGTATTTTTCTGAATATTCATGACAAATTATCGAAAATTAACTTAAAAAGGGGGGGGCTATCTTATTTTTTTTTTCTTATACCTGTTATATTCGGACTGCTTTAGGGCAATTGTAAAAAAAAGAGTGCCCTCACTGATGCGCCGCGTGCGGGGCAGCTCCAATAGCCTTCTGAATACCATATTGGGAATTGTTGGCTTATCTTCAAGTTTAGTGTAAGAAGGACATTTACGCCTCATGCTTTTAAGAAAATATTAAAGTTCTATGTTTACGTAAGTTTTATTTAGTACTTTTTAGTTAATTAAAAGCTTGTTTTTAAAATGATTTTTACTTATATTTTATTTTGTACTTTTTAGCATTAGGATTTGTTTGAATATCTGTTCTATCACCAGATATCCAACAAGCCCAACACTCTTTTTAGTTTCACAGTTTATTAATCAAATCCAGTTTTCAGAACGTACTAAATTCAGCACAGTGACTACCTTCCGGCTCCATCATCAGACCCTGAACACCACCTAGTGTCAAAGCACTTGTTAATATATGACCAATGAGTCCAAACACGATGGTGCCATCTTGTTTAATTGAGGAGTTCCTATGGTCAACTTCCGGCTCTATCATCAGACCAGCTACATGGTATCATTTTTTTAAATGTCTCAGTAGTTATATAAGTATGCCAAGTTTCAGATCAATCGGATTCCAGGAAGTTCTTGAAAAATGGATGACAATTGGAGTAACCGGAAACATACGAACAGAGCAAGCTAATATAAAGCTTGTAAAAATAAGCTAGATGGAGTCGACATTTTCTATCTGACTATCCCTGTGAAGGAATGCCGAAACAAACTCAGGGCTCAGTCTCTTTTAACGTCCAGACAAATACTTAATCGAATAACAAAACCGATGAATGGGGAAATGTTCCCGTTAAAAAATTTGTAAAACGACGGAAATGCATTGTACAGTGTCGAATGGAGGCACACAATGTGAAAAGCGGTCCATTTACAGATTGGAACCGTCGACCGCAGCTATGTAGTGATGCAGCACAGAAAATTACAGCAGGGAAATCCGGTTATTTAAGCTCGATTTGAGAGGGAAAATAATTTTCCTTAATTTTGCTGATAATTGTACGGTTCGCCTCCTATTACATGGGACGTAAACATATCTGGCGCGACGTGGGTGTAATATAACACATCACGCCCTGTTACCCCGAAGGGTTAGGCAGAGAGGAACCTTTAGTTCACCCACATTTTGCCAGTTATGTTTAAGCCCCATGTAATAGGGGCGAGCCTATTGCCATCAACCAGGCACAGATCCAGGCTCCAGGCTGCTACTGAGAAATTCCAGATGGAAAAACTTAATAACACTTTCTCCGACCTGGGAATCGAACCCTAGAACTCATGCTCTGCAGTAGATGTTGCGACCACTAGAACAACGAGGAAATCAAAAGCTGGGTACTATAGTAAGCCTCACGTTTAGGTACACCTCTGCCTAACCCTTCCGGTATAACAGGTGTGATGTTATATTATGTTATTGTACGGTCAGTAAATAAACGCTGCAAATTTTACATAATTATCATTTAAATAGATATTCGGTACACTGAGCTTTAGGTAGGTAGGTACCTTGGGCACGCCACAATTGCGACGATAAGTCCCCTCTTTGAGGAGTGGCTAGAGAGGCGCCACGGCGTCCTCACCTTCCGCCTGACGCAGGTCCTCACCGGACACGGCTGTTTCGGGAGGTTCCTGTTCCGAATAAGGCGGGAGGAAACGCCCGGGTGTCACCACTGTGTGGATGGCCCGGAAGACACGGTGGAGCATACGGTGGAGGTCTGCCCTGCTTGGGTGGAGCACCGCCGTGTCCTTACGGAGGCGATCGGCGGCGGCGATCTCTCGCGTCCGGCCCTGGTTCAGGCCATGGGCCGGAGCGAGAGTGCATGGGAAGCCGTCACTTCCTTCTGCGAAGCAGTAATGCTCGCGAAGGAGGAGGCGGAGCGCGCGAGGGAAATGCAAGATGCGCGCAATCGCGCCCCTAGTCACCGCAGGAGACGCCCCGGGCGTCGGGAGTCGCAAGTCGACTTCCGGCCACCGTAGGCGCGGGCTTGCGGACGGTGGGCAATGGGTAGCTCGCCGTCCGATTAGGACCAGGCCCAGGTCGACGGCGCGTTGTGTTCCACGCGCGCGATCTCGATATTTTTAAATATTTCTAATTTACCCGATTTACATCACCTTGATAAAGCTTATAATAATAGGTAGTAGTAGGTACCTACGTTTGTTATTTCATATTAATTCTCGATTAGTTTTTAATATTTACATTTTACCCAAATTTATTTACATCATCTTGATAAATTATCCGTATTCTTAATAAATTACTTTATTCCACATTATTTTTTTTTGTATATCATTTTTGTATGAACAATATTGTAATATTGTAATGTATGAGATTTTTATTTGAATATTATCGAATCAGATCGTCTCCAGTATAATATAATAATATAAAACTTTGTTTAGGGGGACTGGTGACTTGACTACAGGTTTTGTTAAAAAACTTAGTTTAGGCACCAGTCTTCCACAAAAAATTATAAAATTTTGTCTGTAGATTATTTAATTACTTTCTCTGTAATTTGTGTTAGGAAAATAAATTATATTATACCTACAATAGGTAAGTCATCTACTCATGTTATTTTATTTTACATCTTGATATTTTCGTCAATAATTGACGAAATTTTTTTTTATCAGTCCTCAATTATTGAGGACTGATTAAAAAAATTGGTCAGTGTGAGGTACACAATTTTTTTTTCATGATTTTGTTTTACCGCTTAGTCGGCGTGATTATTATGTATACCCATGCCAAATTACAGCTTTCTAGTACTAACACTTACTGAGCTACGCTGCGGTAGGGGGTGCTAGGACAGGAAACCTCCCCGTGTGCCTGGGGGCTGGAGTTCCCTTACGGATGCGTCCGTGGGGAAGGCCAGTCTCCGGGACGGTGCACCCTGGGGTGCGGGCAATGTCTCCCCATTAGGTACTGCGTGCCTAAGGGGTCCCGTTGCCCGTATGCCAATATCCTGTCAGAGGAGTGAACGCTCTAACGTGTACTCGTAGAGAGTACATGTTGAGCAGCGTTCCAGTGGGAGCGGGCTCGGCGTGCACTTACCCTGCCGTCGGGCAGGCGGGAGGAAGTCTTTTCCCCTGCCACCGTTAGTCTCGTAGCCCCGAAGAGTGTCAAGGTCATGTCTCTGGCATTTGACGGGGGTCGAGGGTCTTGGCTTAACCGCCCGGGCCGCGAGGTAGAAAACCTCTATAAAAAATCACCCCAAACCTCCAAGCGGCGGCGCACCGTGAGGGAGGTTGATAGCTTGACTAATGGGTAGCTTAATTAGTCACTAGTGCGAACCACTATTTTTTGGTTGGTTGGTTGGAAATTGTTTGTACTCGTGGGATCAATTATGGAAAATTTATTATGGAAAAAAAACCCAGACGACGTGCCAATAGTATTGGCGGAGGAACCACTTGTCGGCGACGGCAACAAGAGTCGAGGAGACTCCTGTCCCTCCGGGGACCAAGCTAGGTCCGACCGGGACAGTGGACGGGGGCGTTTCTGGGGGAAACGCCCGCGTGATGAAAAGACGGACCGCGCGGGATCGGCGGGACGGTCCTCAAGCGAGGAAAACCTGCCGGTCGCTAAGGCGCCTACGGGTAGGAGAGGCCGAGGTCGTGCGGCGGTGACCCCGAAGCCAGGGCGTGGCAATCGGGGTCGCATCAAGCGGCCCGATACCCCCCCAGGAATCGGCGGGGAGAGTGACCCTGAGGTCTCATCCGAGGCCTCAACCGAGTCGGAAGGGGTCATCGTCCCACAGGGGGGCACGAAAATAAGCCCCCAGGCCGCCAAAGTGGCCGCTGGGGGCTCCAATACGGAGCGAGCGGACAGGTTTGCGGAGGTCGTAGTGGCCGCAATCAGGACTGTGGCCTTAAAAAAGCTGCAGTCCTCGAAAGACAAGGCCATACCTGCGGCCACGGCCTCCATTATGGCGGCAGCGGAGGCCCTTCTTCATCTCGGGCCTCCGTCGGACGGTATGTCCGAAATGCGGGCGGAGGTCGCCCGCTTGACAGCCGCCACGGAGCTTCTCCAAAAGGAGAACAAGGAGCTCCGAGCAGACCTGGCCGGGCTCCGTGGAGCCGGTGCTCGCGTTGTCCTACAACGTGGAGCGGTGCAGGGGCAGGGCCCGCCCTTGCCGGCGGAGGACCGAGTTTTGGCTCTGGTGCGGAAGGAGCTGGCTGCCTTCAACAGCCGGTTCTCCGCACTGGAGGCCGTGGTCCTGCGCCCTCCGTTAGCGGCGAGCCAGCCGGCCTCAGGCCAGCGGAAGGCGGCATCGTATGCCGCCGCCGCCACCGCAGCTGCCACGGCGGCCAAACCAGGCCCGTCAGGGCAGACCAGGGGTGGGGCTGCTACACAGGCAGCGAGGGCCCCGGCCAAAGCGGTGGGGGCCCCGGCCCTGGCCCTGGCCCTGGCAGCGGGGGCTCCGCCCCTGGTGACGAAACGGCCGCCCATGCCTCCTAAATCTCCCCAGGCTGACGCCGAGTGGCAAATAGCCGGGGAGAAGAAAAAGGCGGGCAAGGCCAAAAGGGCGGCCAAAAAGAAGGCGAGGCGGCAGCGGCGCAAGGAGCAAAGCGTCGCGGCTAGGCTCCGCGCCCCGAAGTCCGCAGCTGTAGTGATAACACTACAGCCGGAAGCGGAGAAGAAGGGCGTGTCCTACCGCGACGTGCTCTCCAAGATTGGGGCGGCGGTGGACCTAAAGGAGATAGGTGCCGCTCAGGGCATCCGGGTTAGGGTCACTGCGACTGGGGCCCGGATGCTGGAGCTCCCCGGAGCGGCTAGTGGCCCGGCCGCTGACGCCCTAGCTGAAAAGCTCAGGGCGTCCTTAAATGCGGACGAGGCCCGAGTGTCCAGGCCCACCAAGTGCGTAGAAATGCGCATCTCGGGCCTGGACGACTCAGTGGCGGAGGATCAGGTGGTGGCCGCTGTCGTCAGGACTGGGGGGTGCTCTGCCGAGCAGGTTAGGGCGGGCACCATCCGTCCTGACTTCACGGGGATGCGAGCCGTAACGGTGAGCTGCCCCGTGTCGGCGGCCAGGAAAATCGCCGGGGAGGGCCAAAGGTTATTGGTGGGCTGGGTATCCGCGCAGGTCAAACTGCTCGAACCCAGACCTCTGAGGTGCTTCCGCTGCCTTGTGGGCAACCACGTGGGAGCTAAATGCACCTCGGAGGTGGACCGCAGCGATCACTGCTATCGCTGCGGTCAGCCCGGTCACAAGGCCGGCTCGTGCGAAGCCACGCCGCACTGCGCCGTGTGTGCGGCGGCTGGCAAGCCGGCCGAGCACCGGATTGGGAGTAAGGCCTGCGCCCAACCCGCCAAAGCCAGGAGCAAGTCCTCCGCCACCGCCGTCACTGCCGCCGCCGCTGCCGCCACCACCGTCGTTGCCGCCGCGGCCGTTGCCGCCGTGGCGGGGCCCTCACGAGGGGCTCGGGGGGGGGCTAAAATGGACTGCCAATAGGTCCATTACGCCTCCTCCAGGCGAATATCAACCACTGCGCCGCAGCTCAGGATCTGTTGCTCCAGAGCATGGCGCAGTGGTCGATTAACATCGCCGTGGTCGCTGAGCCGTACTTTGTCCCGCCCAGGGATTACTGGGTGGAGGACCTGAGCGGCTCAGTGGCCATTATTTGGTCGGCCGCCGCCGGTACCCCGTCCCTCGAGGCCGTCAAGAAGGGACGGGGTTGCGTAGCAGCACGGTTCGGGGAGATTGTCGTGGTGGGAGCGTACTTTTCCCCGAGCCGAACTCTCGCCGAGTTCCACAACTCCCTTGGGGAGTTGAGAGTCGTCGTCGTCGGGTACCATCCCCTCCCCGTGATCGTCCTCGGGGACTTCAATGCCAAGAACGTGGCTTGGGGTTCCCGGTTAACGGACACACGGGGCAGGATGGTGGAGGACTGGGCTCTGGAGTCGGGTCTAGTCGTCCTAAACCGGGGTTCTGTTCCCACGTGCGTGCGGATGCGGGGCGAGTCAGTGGTGGACATTTCGTTCGCCAGCCCCGCTCTGTCGCCACGTGTCATCGACTGGCGCGTCATGGAGGGGGTGGAGACCTATTCCGATCACCGGTACATCCGGTTTGACGTCTCCGCCCAGACCTCGGGCACGCCGGTCAGACAGACCCCGAGTGGTCCGCGGTGGGCGCTGAAGCAGCTGGACCGGGAGCTCCTCCTGGAAGCCTCGATCGTGCAGGCCTGGGTGACATCACCGGACAGGCCTGCCGACATCAACGACGAGGCGGAGTGGTTCCGGGAGGCCATGTCCGAAATATGTGACGTGGCAATGCCCCGGGTCCAGCCCAGACGTGCTCAGCGCCAGGTGTGCTGGTGGTCGCGTGAGCTGACCGCTTTACGCGCGGCGTGCGTTGCTGCGCGCCACCTGTACGCCAGGCACCGCAGGCTTCGTATCCGCCCGCCGGATACGGAAGCCATTGAGGCGGAGCTGTACGCCGGGTACAGAGCGGCGAAGACCGCCCTCCAAGCCGGGATCGAGCGGGCCAGAGGACTGGCCCGCGAGGAGTCGCTGGAGACTCTGAACAGAGACCCGTGGGGACGCCCATATAAATGGGTGCGAGACAAGCTCCGCCCATGGGCTCCCCCGCTGACGCAGAGTCTCCGGCCCCAGCTCGTGGAGGACGTGGTGAGCGCTCTGTTCCCTTCGCGAGGGGAACATACTCCCCCGCCCATGGCTCCGCCTCCTGCGGTGCCCGATGCGGACCACACAGGAAACGACGACGACGACGAATCTCCGGAGGTGACCGGGGTAGATTTGAGAGCGGCGGTACGTAGGCTGAATGCCAAAAATACCGCCCCAGGACCCGACGGCTTACCTGGAAAAGCCTGGGTTCTGGCCTTAGAGGCTCTCGGGCCTCGACTTCGGGGGCTCTTTAGCGCATGCTTGGAGAGGGGCCAGTTCCCACTTCGTTGGAAGACGGGGAAACTGGTCCTCATCAAGAAACCGGGGCGCCCGGCGGACTCTCCGTCCGCTTACCGGCCCATCGTGCTGCTCGACGAGGTGGGCAAGCTCTTTGAAAGAGTAATTGCAGACCGCCTTGTCGGGCAGCTGGTGCGAGTGGGGCCGGATTTGGCGGACAGCCAGTTTGGTTTCCGCAAGGGGCGCTCTACGGTGGATGCCGTCATGCGCGTTCGAGCCCTCACGACGGGGGATGCTGTTGCCCGGGGTGGGGTGGTCTTGGCGGTGTCTCTTGACATCGCCAATGCGTTCAATACCCTGCCCTGGAGTTGCATTAGGGAGGCACTCCGGTATCACCGGATGCCGACCTACCTCTGTCGAGTGGTCGAGGCCTATTTGACGGACAGGGCCGTCATCTACCCCGGTCACCACGGAGAGTGGAACCGGCGAGAGATGTCGTGCGGTGTCCCGCAGGGATCGGTCCTGGGGCCGCATCTGTGGGACATCGGCTACGACTGGGTGCTGCGCGCCGACCTCCCTAGCGGCGTCAGCGTAGTCTGCTACGCTGACGACACGCTGGTCCTGGTGCAGGGGAGGTCGCATGAGGCGGCGGCCGAACTAGCGACACGTTGGGTTGCGACAATCGTCGATAGGATCCGGCAACTGGGACTCGAGGTGGCCTTGCACAAGTCCGAGGCCATGTGTTTCTATGGTCCTCGGAACGCGCCGCTGTCGGGTTCCCAGATAACGGCGGGAGGGGTTCACATCGGTGTCGAGTCGACGATGAAGTACCTGGGACTCGTCCTCGACAGCCGGTGGAACTTCGTGGAGCACTTCCGACGTTTGGCTCCCAAACTGCAGAGGGCTGGGGCTGCTTTGAAGCGGCTTCTGCCCAATCTAGGGGGTCCAAACGCCTCCTGCCGGAGGCTCTACGCGGGGATCGTGCGGTCCATGGCCCTTTACGGGGCACCGGTGTGGGCGCGTTCATTAAGGCTGCGACCAGCCCAGCGATTGAACGCGTCCCAAAGGGTCATGGCCATTAGGCTGGTCAGAGGATACCGCACGGTCTCCCGTGAGGCGGCGAGCCTCCTTGCCGGACTACCGCCATGGGATCTGGAGGCAAAAGTCCTCGCGCACATGTGGGAGTTGCGCGAGGAGGCGAAACGCCGGGGTGTAACTCCGCTGCCGCGAGAAATCACGGCACAGCGGACAGAGCTCCGGCGGGATCTCATGGCGGCATGGAGAGTGCGATTGTCGCAACCCAGCGCTGGGCACGCCACAATTGCGGCGGTAAGGCCCCTCTTTGAGGAGTGGCTAGAGAGGCGCCACGGCGTCCTCACCTTCCGCCTGACGCAGGTCCTCACCGGACACGGTTGTTTCGGGAGGTTCCTGTTCAGGATAAAGCGGGAGGAAACGCCCGGGTGTTACCATTGTGTGGATCGCCCGGAGGACACGGTGGAGCATACGGTGGAGGTCTGCCCGGCTTGGGCGGGGCACCGCCGTGTCCTCACGGAGGCGATCGGCAGCGGCGATCTCTCGCGTCCGGCCCTGGTTCAGGCCATGGTCCGGAGCGAGAGTGCATGGGAAGCCGTCACTTCCTTCTGCGAAGCAGTAATGCTCGCGAAGGAGGAGGCGGAGCGCGCGAGGGAAATGCAAGATGCGCGCCCTCGCGCCCCTAGTCGCCGCAGGAGACGCCCCGGGCGTCGGGAGTCGCGAGCCGACTTCCGGCCACCGTAGGCGCGGGCTTGCGGACGGTGGGCAATGGGTAGCTCGCCGTCCGATTAGGACCAGGCCCGGGTCGACGGCGCGTTGTGTTCCACGCGCGCCTCAAAGAGATGTCAGCACCAACTGACGGGGTCCGTAAGGGCCAATGCCTGCCAGGGTTGCGAGTTGGTCCGAAAGGGATATCGCGGCCCCGGCACACAGGCAACGGAAGGAACACGGGTGGGTTTTAGTCAGTAAAAGTCTGACACTCCCTCTCGCTCCGCCCAGAGCGGGAGGAGTCATTTGATGATTTCCCACCCAAAAAAAAAAAAAAAAAAAAAAGCTACGCTGCGGTCAGATAGACAGACAGACATCACAGACAGACGGACATGGCGAAAATATAAGGGTTCCCTGTTGACTAGCCCTAAAAAACAACCGAACCGACTTTTTTTGATGACGGTTGTTTTTTTTTAATACAAGTACCTATTTTATAATACTTGTATTATGGTTAGAAAAACTGAAATGTCAATCGACTTTATTGCTGACTAAAATTAATTAAAACGATCTTTCAGTCCTCTACTGTGAGATTCTAATAAAAAATTGCTATTTTAATTGACTGTAATTGAAGGCTCATCTCAATTATCTTGTCAAGCATAAATAATTCTACTAGCGTATTCTATCAATTAGAATATGAAATTAATTATTAAAATCAAAATTTAATCTGAAAAATGTGATGAAAATTAGTAATTTGCGAGCACTAACAACAAGATCAGAGAACCAACTTCCAACTCAAACACGATATAGTATAACTTCCTAAAAACTTAAACACACGATGCTATGAAGGCTTCAGTAAATTGACTTACTGACTTCCCTACATCGTAAGCCACATCTGAAAATTCATCAAAAGTTTTGAACAATTTTAGTCAACGTAAACCACTCCACAGCATATTGGAATGTTTTTTATTTTATTTACACAATAAACAGAGTTTTTTATATAACCAATAAACAGCGTTCGTGGGTATTTAATAATTGATGGACATGGAAATTTGCATTCGTTTGCATGCGATGATTCCCGAGAGACATTAAGAAAATAGTTGTACTGTAATTGCTTATCAAATTGATACACAATTTCATAAGGTTGAAACGAACATTCCGCTTCATAACGCACAGTTTAGGTTTCGTCGTGGCCTGTCTACGGACCTAGCCATCTTTGCTCTAAAAAATACTAGCTATAAATACATCAGTAGAAATACAACAGTATACGTATGTTTTTAGACCTCAGTCGAGCATTTGATACAATTGATTATAATATACTCTGGAACAAGTTGAGACAAACCCATGTGCCGAATAAAATAGTAGACCTGTTTGAATATTGGTATAACAATCAAAGTAACCAAGTCAGATGGGATAACGCCTTTTCGGAGACGTATAGGCTGACCAGTGGCGTGAGACAGGGTGGCCTGACCTCCCCGATGCTGTTTAACCTATATGTCAACGACCTGAACGAGGAGCTGAGCAGCACCAGAGTCGGATGCCATATTGGCGATGAATGTTTAAATAACCTCAGTTACGCAGATGACATGGTTCTGCTCAGTCAACGGCCTACGGCCTCAGAAAACTCATTTCCCTCTGCGAGAATTATGCAGCTCGACACCAATTAACCTATAATGTTAAAAAGACAGAAGTAATGATTTTCAAACTTGGCAATGGCCCTAATAAGGTCTTGCCAATTACGTTGTGTGGCACAACATTAAAAATAGTTAGTCAATTTAAATATCTCGGACACATCATAACGGAAAACTTAAAGGATGACGATGACCTGGAGAGGCAAAGACAAGAGGCATTGCATAGCATATGATGGGTAGCTTTTTTTATATTTGTTTTTTATGTTCTTTTGTAATAACTTTTATTTTAGAATAAGTTTTCAATTTTCATTTTAGGGGTGCTAAAGTGCTAATGCCTGAAATAAACGATTAATAAAATTAAAATAAACAACGCCAATTTGCCGTGGTTTTTTCATACACTGTCAAAGAATGACAGTTGTGATAGGAATTTACAGACGGCTTAAGTTGGTAGCACTACTGGGATTGAAACATTGGGGCTATGGGGTCCGTGTTCCCACTTAGTTTTTCAAGACATCGCCAAGCGGTTGGTCCACTCTTCAGTTGACCAGAGTGCTGGCCTATTTTTAGGTCCAAGAATCAGCATTGCTGTACAACGTAGCAGTGCTGCCAGCTTTTTGGGCACTTTTCGAATCGGACGATTTTTTTAAATATACGTGACGTACATATTAATATTAATATTTTGAAATGGTAAGCTTATATATAAAGTAAATATATAGTTTGAAAATAATCATTAATTTAGTTGGTACTCAATTAGGTAAACAATGGAATTTCCCGGACGAACATAGTCGTGGTAAAGCGACTCTCGTGCCGTTCATTGGTAAAATGAGAATTTAGTTAATAGGGACTAAATGCGACCTTCGACCTTCGTAAAGGAAAAGTTTAGTGTTATGACAGCATTCACACAAATTACTTCTGTAGCAAAAAAAACGGTTAGCACATGTCCGTTTAGTAATAAGTACCTATTCTTAATAGGCCAGACATTACCATCTTCAGTCGAACTTGCCTTTCTTCAGTCGAGTGAGAGAGAAAATGCTTTGAAACAGTATTTTCTGCATGATGCATCATTGTAGGATTTGCAGGCAACGCTGCGGGCGTCGCGGCGTCGTCGTAATTGCTTAGCTGAATAACCGCTAATGACTCTATTAATTATTATGTGGAGGAAGCAGTAATTGATCTGAAACAGTTTCAGTTTTAAAATATTATCCATATGCTACTGTGTGACGGCATCTAGATCGCCACATGCGAACGAAGCATCAAAGATCTGACGTCACCCAACATCCTGACGTCACACAATTCCTGCATCGCGCTATTAGAGTTTACCGCGCGATCGACATATATACAAGCTCCCGACGTCAACCATTAGGCAGTGTCCCACCGGGCACCACACTAGACTGGTTGGAGGATCCTCCTTTATCTATAGAGAATGAGTGAACTTTACACCCTACACTTATACCTCTAAACAAGAAGGAATTACCTATCATAAAATAAAAAACCGTTATTTACTGGAAATTGAGAATTTGGTTTTGATATTGACAATGATTCACGAAGACGCACCCCACTCCGCTCCGCTCCGTACTAAAGCACAGCTTACAGTACAGTAAGGTTGACTGTCCACTGAAGCGGAGAGGCGAGGAGCGGAGCGGAGCTGTGCCAATATTAACCAATGGAATTGCATAAAATCTCCGCTCCGCTTCAGTGGACAGGGATTTGTAAACCAATTTAAACATTCATAAAAAACCAAATCAGCCCGCTCAAATTACTCGTCGCGTGAACTCGGCCTAGCTCCACACAGTCCGCAACTCCGCTCCGCACTACTTCTCTCCGCATCAATGGACAGACACCAGCCTAATCGCGGTGTGGGGCGGGTCTTCGTGGATAGCACTATCTGTAATACCGGTTGTCTGAAAGCGATAAACTCAAAAACTTCCGAACGGATTTCAAAACGGTTTTCACCAATGGATGGAGTGATTCATACGGAAGGTTTTGGTGTATAATTCATTAAGGTATTGTGTAAATTAGCTGAAATATGACGATTATTGTCGAAGATATCGGAAAAATCATGCCGACTGGGAGCTTTACTGGCGTGCGCCGCGTAAACCGTAAAAGATACATAACAATCATGTTGTACAGAATGTTTCATCTTAAAAAGTTCAACAAAAAAGTCCGCGATGGTATAATTATGTCTATTTTCGAAGGATGACCCACAGTAACCATTATTATCTTCCAGAATTTGATAAAAAAAATAATTGTTATTGCCGAAGCTATTTTAACCGGTAATAGATTAATCCTTATCCAGTAAAATAAGTTATTTAAATTAGGTATTTAATTTAGATTAAAATATGCCTGACATCATATCATTTAAATTAATAGTTCAAAATTACGCGTCAGAATAATTATGGTGGACGGCTATGCGGGCGCAGCGGTAGGAGTCAATGACCTTTTTCTTGTTTTACTCGGCTATTCGGTATGTAATCCCGATACGCGGGCGAAGCCGCGGGAAAAAGCTAGTAACAAAAAAATACGCGCGCGTAGATGCAAGCTGATTATGCATCTATCTTTTATAAAAAGTTATGTAAATTTTATTTTATTTTTCAGGTCATATTAATTGAATATTTTAAAAACAATGATTATTAAAAGCAGAATTCAGTCATAATTAAATCCTACCCCCATTTTCGTCAGTCTCAGTTAGATAAAAGGTCTGCATCACACTGGCTGCATCATCGTATCGCTGCGAGCGACGGCGGTAATTGCTTGCCTCCGTTACGGCTAATGGTGCCCTTAATTAAAACGTAAAATGATCTGAGAAAAAGTGGATTGGAACTTTGGTTTTAATTGACGCTACTCGGGAGATGTATTAGATAAATTTTTCTACATTGTTTTGACCGTGTGAAGTAAGGAGTCTCATTTGAAGATTTCATACCTAGCTCCTCATTTCCATTTGTCCGCTAAGGTTGCTAGTACTTCTCCACATCAAATCCTGTGATATTTCCTCAACGAAATATTTTGCAAATATTTCCGGAAAAAACCTTCACAATTTTAGTGTCTGTCTGTCTTCAATACGTAAAATTAAATTACGTTTCGGTTCGTTTTGCAATTTCATTGGCAATGTTCGTTAGCAGTCGTTGAAATCTTTGAATACGCGTACTTCTGAGACTATGTTTTCCAGGCAAGAGCAAACCAACGTAGGCGCGGGCTTGCAGACGGTGGGCAATGGGTAGCTCGCCGTCCGATTAGGACCAGGCCCAGGTCGACGGCGCGTTGTGTTCCACGCGCGCCTCAAAGAGATGTCAGCACCAACTGACGGGGTCCGTAAGGGCCAATGCCTGCCAGGGTTGCGAGTTTGTCCGAAAGGGATATCGCGGCCCCGGCACACAGGCAACGGAAGGAACACGGGTGGGTTTTAGTCAGTAAAAGTCTGACACTCCCTCTCGCTTCGCCTAGAGCGGGAGGAGTCATTTGATGATTTCCCACCAAAAAAAAAAAAAAAAAGGCAAGAGCAAAGAGGGATGCTTTGTATTTTAATTACAAAACTAATTTCTTAAAACCACAATTATATCAAGAAATCCCCTATATTGTTTTAACTTCCTTCACTTCCAAACAGAACTGTAGAAAACCTTACTAAGAGTCGTTGCAATAAAAAGGCAGCATCTTATCCTAAGCGGCCATGTTACGCGTCTCAGCTTTTAGTATTTTTTTCCGGAAATCCGTTACTTAGATAGGCAAGCTCTTATATGGGTTACGCTTTGAAGCGCTTTCGTAGCTGCTTACATTAATGCGTCGATTTTACTCCCACTTTATAGGTAGGTTAAGTTTTATTGCGAAGGGAATCGGTTTAAAGCGCTGTTTACGTTACTTTTAATGGTTTCGGTTTTGTGTTTATCCTTGCATCGTGAATGGAATTCTACGCTAAAGCTATGAGAGGCTGTAAAAGTTTGTAGATGTCATAATTCTACACTCTCCTTCAATGTTGATTTTACTGGGAATCGTAAAGTTTGGTTGTGGAAACCTTTTCATCAAAGAAGACCCTAAACTTTATTATAAATGATCACACTTCATAGACAGTGGTAGAATGAAGAAATACTTAAGTTAAAAGTATTTGTTTTCATGAACGGTTGATTACAAAAACGAGAAACTTAGTTATAACCGTTAATTAAATTTCATAATGAACTGTTCCAGACATTATTCTCTTTTCACATTTTTTTTTCTAATATGAGCTTCTTTAAAAAGGAGGAGCTCGTGACTAAGTAACATCAGCCGCACTGGTCGATCCATCAGGTTAAGCTACGCTTGCCGGGGTTGGTCACTGGATGGGTGACCATCTTTACATACCGAGAATCCTCCGTGCCTCGGAAAGCACGTTAAGCCGTTGGTCCCGGCTGTCATTCGTGGATCTTTGACAGTCGTTAAGAGTCGTCAGAAGACCGAAAGTCTGACACCAGTCTTACCAAGGGGTATCGTATTACCCAGTTACTGGGTTGTGGAGGTCAGATAGGCAGTCGCTCCATGTAAAATACTGGTATTCAGCTGCATCCGGTTAGACTGGAAGCCAACCCCAACATAGTTGGGAAAAGGCTAGGCAGATTGATTGATGAGCTTCTTTAATAAAATCCTCTATCTCAACATACAATGTACCTAAATAAGTATTCTGCAAGCAAAATATACAATATGATAATATTATTTAGATCACATACCCAGCGGACACACAACATAGCAAACTAGACCCATTTGAGAAGATTTCAAGACAGGCTTAGATGCATATAAACAGATCCAGTATTTATATGTAAATACGAAACATAACATTTCATGCATAAATATAATCTACGAACAGTAGGAGCAAGTACTCTCATGAGCATTTTATCTGGGGCAGAGAATTTCAAAGGAAATTGCAAAAATGTATGGATAGTACAAAGAATGTACAGCAATGAAAATATCTTATTTGATAGGTTTGGCATATTGATGCTAGACCTATCAAATTCTAGACGCTAGATTAGAAAATGCTGTTATCCGGAATACATATACTTATACAGGGTGGATTTTTGAGATGGGGCAGCAAGGACAGCTACCTTAACCGTTGTTGCTAGAAGAAAACGGTCTTAGGAGACTGTCCTTAACTTTTTGAGACGTTTTGATCTGCATTCACAGATTTTGAAAAAATTGTACAGCCAGCAAGAAAATTGACAGTTTTCACAAAATCGATGCTGTTTCTTATATGGATTAAAAAACTCTACTAAACCAACTGAGGTTTGAGTACTAGAAAAGTCAGAAATCGCAAAATACTTTTCCCATACATTTTTGGTAAGAAAGAAACTTCAACAAACTTTATTATGATAGACAGACTAGCCAAACAGAAACAAAAAAATTTAACTTCGAATGAATACGCGTTATAATTTTATTTACTACGAGTATAATATGAACAACATAGTTTGTTGCTTGTGATGTCCAACGTCCTCAGAAAAAAACCACCCAAGTGCGTGTCGGACCATGCACAATGAAGGGTTCCGTAGTTGGGATAAATTTATCGCAAAAACAAACTTATAACATTGTAGTTGAAAAACATGTTCTCCCATACGCCTATGCCGATATACGCCACGGTCAATTCTCTGCAAGTGTAAGTTTGTAAACGTTTTTTTTTGTGTGGTAAAACTACAAATACCGATTTTCGGACTTTTCCCTTTACTTGTGTTGTGAGACCTTGCTTCTTGCCTAATTTCATAATTCTAGTTTAACGGGAACTATCCAGTAGGTTTTGATTTATTTGCGAGTATCAAAATACTGATGTCGTATAAATGGCCGTATTTTTTATTGCGTTGACTTAGAAGGTTCATATTTTAGAGCTTCAAGGGACCACAGACCTACGTATTTGATGTTATTTCAACTTAACTCCACGCGTTCCTGTGAAAAAGGGTTGTGACAGACTGACGGACGGACAACGAAGTGATCCTAAAAGAGTTCCGTTTTTTCCATTTGAGGTACGGAACTCTAAAAATTACCTCAAATTATTAAGAACTTTCAGGTTTGTTTGGAAAATGTTAAAAAAGACTATCAGTCTCTACAAAAGACAGAAATTGCAAGAAAAAGAACTACCTATGTAAAAAGTTTTTTCAAAAGCAACAAAGGTTCTAAATTTTGTTCACTATTCGTTCGAAATTTGAAGTTCAATTGGTTTTAGTTTAGTTTCGGCCACTCTTTCATCGTAAAATAGTAAGTTGGAATCACATTTCGTACGAAAATATGGGAAAAGTTTTTTGCGATTTCTGACTTTTCTAGTACTCATACCTCAGTTGGTCCAGTAGAGTTTTTTGATCCTTATAAGAAACAGGTTCGATTGGCATCAACAAAAGTTTTTGTGAAAACTGCCCATTTTCTTGCTGACTGTACATTTTTTTCAAAATCTGTGAATGCAGATCGAAATCTTTCAAAAAGTTAAGGACAGTCTCCTAAGACCGTTTTCTTCTGGAAAACGGTCTTAAAAGACTGTCCTTAGGACAGTCTTTTAAGACCGTTTTCCTGTAGCTACAACGGTTAAGGTGGCTGTCCTTACTGCCCCATCTCAAAAATCCACCCTGTATATTACTGTCCAGCACTTTTATCCCAAAAACAAACATCATGACTGCAAACTATTGGTTTTCATAAAAACACCATGAAAATGATTCATTCATTAAGAAAATGTTCTCATTTAACTTCCAAATCACTACTCGTTTATATTTCATCTTCAGTATAAAATCATTAAGTCGGTTATCATCGCCTTAAGGCGCAGCTTAGCCTTAAGCTTTAGCCTTAGCTTTGTAGCTTAGCTTTAGCCTTAAGGCGCCCTGCCAGGGTTGTGAGTTTGTCCGAAAGGGATATCGCGGCCCCGGCACACAGGCAACGGAAGGAATACGGGTGGGTTTTAGTCAGTTAATCACTGACACACCCTCCCGCTCCAGCCAGAGCGGGAGAAGTTATTTGATAATTTAAAACCCTCAAAAAAAAAAAAAGCCGCAGGCCTTGTCCAACTGTGGACTGTGATAGTTTGAGTAGATTGATTGATTGAAATGAATCATAAGAAAAGCTCCTCATACCAAAGATTTTCACTATGAACATAAAATATTACATCATCATAGTCGACACCGACATTGTGTTGAACTGGCACACTGCAGTACATCTCAAATTATCCAAATTGTGGAACTTTGTCAAACTTTGTCCATTTGTGTCAGGGAACAGCGGGACTTAGTCAGTATTTCCTGGAGTTGTAACTTGATACGAAACAGCTGACAGCTGCTTCGCTTATAATAGAGAATGATGGAATGGTTGGTGAGGTGGGAATAATGAGTTATGATGTTGCAATGAGATATGATACTGCTGGGGAGTTTGTTGCGCCACTTCTTCTTCCCAGCTAATGCACTAGGAAGTGGTGAAGGGTGGGCGTTTTGGGGGACTGTCTTATGTTATTTTGAATTTCGAAAAGTGCTGATTCTCAGCCTAGTTGAAATAAATGACTTTTGAATTTTGAATTTTGTAAATGAAGTTAACTGGGATTTGTATGAAGTGACTATTCCACGATTCTCTTGAACAAAACGTATACCTCTCTTAACTTTTGAAAGTGCTTCATTACTCTGTAGCCTTTGCGCTTACAAGTAGAAATAAATCAATCTTAACTGGAGAACCTTCAGTTTGCACTCAAGACCAACTGAATTACTCTTCAAGACCAATAAAAAGTCTGAAGTAGATACGCAATAATTTTCTCAAGACCCAAAAAAAAACTATATACACGTTCGCAATAAATCCTACTACTTACCTCCTAAAAATAAAAACCAAGCATCAAAAGTTACTACAACTGTAAGTCAGAACGGTGCAAACGCAACACATAAATAAGGTATTTTCATTAATTCGGAAAGCACTTAATTATTTAAGATAATGAGAGATGTGGAGTGACCTTTTCTAACACCACGGAGCTTCATTCCAATTGGCTAAAAGGTCCGATTTGTGATCCTTCGACTCAGCCGAAAATGAATGGGATTCGTGTTGAGATGGGAAGGAAATTGAAGAATAGCTAATAGGTACCTACTGTATTTCTTTAGGTACCCTGTAAGAGGTCTGAAAGACGAGAATGTTTGGGATCAAATTAGATTTTTTTGTATAGCCTTGATTCGTTACTTTAATGCACTACTCTTAAAGTCGTAACCTTTGAATCAGTTTGAAAGGAAAGTACTGGAATTATTTTAGTAGAAAATGGGATTACAAGCAAGTTTCATTACGGAGATACTAAAACTGCATTTTTGTAAAAAAGTAAGACCAAAAATAAAACTGAAAAATCACCCTCTAAAAAGTATGAAACAAGAAATATTTCAGACAGAAATCAAGACATAGGTACAAAAATGGTCAAGGTAAAGCCATCGTCGCGTGCCTGTATACTTACAAAATTATAACGACACAATCAAGACGCTTCCAACGATACCCCATTTGTCAAATTATGATCAGTAGTTTAGAAGATAAGTAGGTAACAAATGAACATACATACATACCGGTTAAACCATAACCCTCCTTTTTGCTGCACCCTAGTCGGGTAATAAGACAACACCTCATTGGACGCGAAAACCGGAGAATTTTACATAAAAACCCGTATTGGACGTTTTGTGACACGACGACGATTGCTTCACCGACACGTTATACATACTACATTTTGCTAAAGCAAGTTTTTCGAATACCTATCTGTTTACAAGATAAAGCAAGAAGAGCCGTTTGTTCCAGATGTTGTCTTTTCAATAGCCAATAGGATCCGTATTATCCACATTAAAGATACCCTCATCTCATTTGAATATTCTCCAAAGAAAATATATATTTTCTTTCTTCTATGTGGACTTCTAGAGAATCTGTGTTGTATCTATTAACATATTTTATGCCAATAAACTTTTCTAGGGTGAGGGGTAAGGGATTCAAGAAGAACCGTCTGAAGAAAATCTATCTAGGCTTTCCTTCCTGTGGTCAGTTCGGTCAAAGTGATAATACGATTTTGCCGATTTCAGCCGCAGTGACAGAGCCGACCACGCCGTTGTATAAGATGGTAGAAGTTTTCAAGAGTGGAACGTGATCAATTCATAAAAAGCATTCCACCATTTCAACGTTGCCAACCAAAAATTCATGACGACGTCACCCTTGGATAGCTAGCAAAATTCCTCTGTATGCATATTATTATTTATTATGTTTGTTCAACACTCATCAATTACATTCGGTAACCAGTACGACAGCCAGGCCAGCCAAGTATTGAGATTATGGCATCAGTCCAAGGTCATCATGGTCACCGACTTTAGGACTTCGAATACCGACCTACTTATCTAGTCGTAGTATAGAAGAAGTATAGAATCGCCAACAATACAAAATTATTTATTACATCCTCTGGACCAATCGTCATAGAATTTGGCACACGGGAATCGGGTACTATATGTCACAGTTACATAATGAAAGACAATTACGGACGCAACTGAAACTTCTAATTTTGTGGCTAATGTCAATTTTTTTTTTTTAGGTGTGCGTACATCTAATTACAAAAACGGAACCCTTATAGGATCACTCGTGTGTCTGTCTGTCTCAGCCAATTTGCTCCGAATCTAATGAACCGATTAAGCTAAAATTTTGTACACATAATTATGAATATATGACCCAAACACGGACGTGTAACGTAAATAAATGAATTTTGATTATGAGGGTCACTTTTGGGGGGCAAATAAGCATTGCAAACTGTACAGTGTGACATATCAAATGAAAGGGCTTACTGTGAGGGTCCCAAACATATTTTTGTTTAATAATTTTAAAATAATTAGTTTTATAGTTATTTAAGAAAATAGATGAAAATAACACTGCCCCCTTGGTTAACTCCGAAACCACAGAGCCCAAAATTTTGAAAAAGATACAGAATATAGTTCTATACTTATAGATTACAGTAATATCTATAAAAGTCTACGGTTTTAAAATAACATGGCAAAATTCTCAATAATGTGCGTACAAACTTACATTTGCAGTTGGAATGGGAGAACATGTTTTTCAACTACAATGTTAAGTTTGTCGAATAAATTCATCCGAACTACGGAATCCTTCATTGTTCGTGGTCCGACACGTACTAGGCTGGTTTTTTTTTCAATTTTCGTTTGTTTCAAAGTTCAGATTCACTGAAATGGCAAAAAAATCGTGAAGTTTTCTATTTCAGCCAGCGCTTTCATTGAGCGGGCACCAAAAATAGACGAAAACTGCCGGATTTTGGAGCAGCTGCAACTGAAAACGAGTCTCCCGTTTTATCTACACTAGGAGATTAGCAATTAGCTTATTGGGGCTTCTGCTAGCATTAGCACAAATGAGGACAGGTATTTGAGTTACTTTATTTATTTTGTTGGTTAATATTTAAGTAGCTTTACATTAAAATTGAACGATGAATGCTACTTGTGGTTTTTATCTTGATTGATTTACTTTTTTATATTTTTTTGCAGTTACGAGTAGATGGCTAAGTATCGGAAGGATAAAAGTTACTTTTCATCCCACAAAAGAAAAAACGTTTCGGCTTGGAAGAACGAGGATGGCAACCAACCGATTATCCTTTATATAAAGTTAAAGTCCGCAAGAAGCTGTCATCACAGCGTTAATGTTTTCCTGTTGTTGGTCTTATTTGTTTTGGTAAATTCGTGTATTTGTGTATAATGTAATTAGGTATATATATTATGTTTATAGTTTTTAATAGGTCCTTGCACAAGCTTCTTTCTAGTATTAAATAAACAGGCTTAGTTTTTGTTTTGTTTGTTTTCATTGTACTCATTATGAACAACTTTCACTACCAACGCTGAAATCGCGAAAATAAAATCAGCTGTTCCCTACATTTCGACGAGGTATGCGAACATAAATGTGTGTTCTACAGGATCGAAAAACAGTTACTGCAGAGTGGTACACTAACAATTGTTTGCCACTTATCTTGGAAAAAGTTCGGGAGAAACGACCTCGCAGTAGGATCCTCCTTCACCACGACAACGCCTCGTCGCACACCGCCAAGCAAACAATCGACTACTTGGCGACGTCAGACGTGGAATTACTGGGTCACCCGCCATATAGCCTCGACCTCGCACCTTGCAATTTTTATTTATAGTCGAAAATAAAAGAAAAACTTCGAGGAAAACGTTTTATGGCCGCCGAGGAAGCAGTGGCTGCGTTTCAAAATGCCGTCGAAGAGACCCCTAAGGACGAGTGGGCAAAGTGCTTTTCTCAGTGGTTCCATCGAATGCAGCGATGTATTGATGTAAATGGAAACTATTTTGAAAAGATATAATAAAACTAATAACTTGCTAATTTGTTCAGTTTTTGATTTTCTAAGAACTTTCAGTGTCACCTAATTAGAAAAACATCTCCGCTTCTTATTGCTAAAAGTATCTCTACAATATATTATATAAAAATAATCGCCGAAATGTGTGTACGCGCATAACTTCCGAAAGACTGCACCAAATTGGATAAAAAAAAAATTGTTGTGGTCGTTATTCTCAGGACAATCGTTCTAAAAACTATTTAAAATCTCATAATATGAAAAGTTTGTAAGTGAGATACTCGCAGAAGACAGTCGGGGAGATCTTCAATATATTGACAAAGGGCAGGATGGGAAGGTAGGTAGGAAGGTAGGTAGGAAGCTAGGTAGGTAGGTAGGTAGGTACGTAGGCTGGTAGATGGGTAGGGTAGCTACATAGGTAGGTAGGTAGGTAGGTAGGTAGGTAGGCGGGTAGGGTAGGTAGGCATCTGCCTACCCTACCTAACCTACCTAGGTTAGGTAATTTAAATTAATTTTTATTCCACAATTTTCGTTATTGTGGCCTATCACTGTTTATGTAAGCATCACTCAAAGGCTGACTGGCATTAAGTCCGCCTCTGTACATTTGTGTGCTTCAAGTATTCAATCAAATAAAAATATTGCCAGTTTTATTTAAAAAAACATTAAATCATAAGATTTTTTCCATTTATCCTGTATCGTGTTTGTAATCACTCGTAAAGTGAAAAGCAAAAAATAAAAAAGAATGAAATAAAAAAAGTATGTGGATCTCAGAAAAATATTTCTAGCACAGAAAACCAATCGGATAGTCACGTTAGAAAGCGAGCTAAGAAATCGGATTATTTCTGTGCTCATAAGCAGTAAGCTTGCATCTCATTCCTACATTTGCATCTGCAAGTCATAAATATGTAGGAGATCAAACAGCAGATGATACGATTCGACTTAGAATAAATCTGAAACGTGCTTAATTATCGGAAAAAATCTTCGTTTAATTGCTACCCCATCATTATTAAACAATAGCAACACATTCTCCTTTCCCAACTGCCCAAAAAGATTTAATGTTAGTCGAAGTGTGCATGTGCATGTATTGTAAAGTCATGAATCTATTATGTCATTGATTTGTATTAGAAGAAGAAAAGCTTATGGTCTAAGATCCGAACGACCTTCACCCATTATTAATGAATGAAAAGCTTTTTAGCTAAAAAAATCCTGTTTTTTTTTTTCGACAATTGCACTCGAGTAATTCGTTTTAGTAACAAAATGTTTAATTAAACAGGAATAAACATTAATATTAACAAATAAACATTATTCATATTGGCATTAACATTATTAAAGCACTATCCATTCATATAGCACTTATGACTATTGGGCGCCAAGAACATCCCATCATCCATTAAACTTAGGTGGCCGAGTTGTCATCTATTTAGGGAATTAACTCTGAATTGACTAACAATTGGCTAAACTCGAGTTAGTAGCAAAGGTTGTCCTTGAAAAGCTGTTTCAATTGGTATATATCTTGCTATGACTAAAAAGTTTTTTTTTTTTTTTATGAATTTTTTTGCCAACCCACTCGCGATATATTTTCTAACATATCTACTAAATTTGATTTAAAATACTTTTCATTCATTAAACAAGGCCGTTCATCTGCGGATGCTATGCTATTAGACAGTCGGCTCCCAGAGCTGACAAGCGCATGTCATGAAAAAGTAAAAATGTAAAAACTGTACAAAATATCTTTATAATCGTAATCTTAATAAATATTCGCGTTATATCTCAAACAAGTGTTTGATTTACGATCCTCCTTCTCACCTCTTAGCTCGCGTCTCCTCTCCTCCTCCCTCTAACCTCTTTGACCATAGGTAAGTTAAGGTAATTGTTCAGGACAATAGCTCAATCGTTGCCGAACTCTCCACACTATTTATTTGTATCTACCTACGTCATGCTTTATCATCTTTTGCCTTTATCACCAGCCTACCCCCTCACTTTTAATTAGTGTTAGTATCCAAAATGAATGAAAATATATATGATTAAATCATTATGGGAACGAAATTCACGATCTTCAACGCAGCTAGCGGTAGGAGTAAACTGGCAGAAATCGTCACGTAACGAAAAAGCGTTGTCTGAAAAAGTCGGTTTCAAGTACAGTAAATCAGAAAGTGATCTGTATTAAACGACAAATACTTTTGACACTTGAAACTTGAGAGCATATTAGATGGCTTTGAATGAATACATAATATACAGTGAAACGACCTTCGTCCCAACCGGGTACGGTGTCCCACGCCACCTACCTACTTTTTTTATTATTATGGTGTAAAAAACACATAATAAAAAGTATCCTTTTCTATTCATTATCTACCTACATTACTCCACGACATGCGCCTTAAGAGCGCTTATCCTAAAAGTTGGCAACGTCGCAAATAGCTGTCAAATATTTACCTGTTTTAATTAATTTGTTAATATTACTGTATGGAAATAAAAAATATTATGTGGCTAACTAATGAACTAAATATTGATTATGAAATGCAATAATTATTATCGTAACACCGAATATTTAGTTTTGGATGTAAAAAAAGTATTTGGAAACTTATCAAATGCCTTTTTTACACCTTAAACGGTTACAAGATCAAATTCAGTGCTATAATTGTAATTCATTATTAACAATCTAGTTCATTATTTAGCCACATTTCGTATTTCCATACAGTAATATTGCCCTGGAGCTCGTTGCTAAGTAATAACATCCGCATGGGTCGATCCATCAGGTTAAGCTACGCTTGCTGGGGTTGGTCCGTGGATGGGTGACCATCTTTACATACCGAGACTCCTCCGTGCCTCGGAAAGCACGTTAAGCCGTTGTTCCCGGCTGTCATTTATGGAGCTTTGACAGTCGTTAAGAGTCGTCACAAGCCCGAAAATCTGACAACAGTCATACCAAGGGGTATCGCATTACCCAGTTACTGGGTTGAGGAAGTCAGATAAGCAGTCGCTCCATGTAAAATACTGGTATTCAGCTGCATCCATTTAGACTGGAAGCCGACCCCAACATAGTTGGAAAAAGGCTAGGCAGATTGATTGATACAGAAATATTGCCAAATTAATCAAAACAGCGAAATGTTTGACATCTATTTGTGACGTTGCCCACTTTCAGAATAAACTCTCTTCATATTCCATTTGCCTCTATCCTTACATCTAATTTTATCGAGAGCCGAAGCAGACGACGACGCATGAATAGAAGAATTTCTAAAGCCCCTGAAATTTTACATCACATACCTACCTATATTTTAAAGAGCTTTAATATCTCAAGAACGTTACTTTCTTCACTTCATTTTATAAAAACCACCAACTACTAGAAACTCAACGCGAACGTGGAGCTTTAAAGATACCAGGGAGTTATGTGCCAATGAAAAATGTGCTTTAGTTGTAGGACTTGAAGTTGCGATTTGATTGATGAAAAAACTTGTGTACCTATTTTACAACGAAGCTGAAAACGTTTGAAATGCAACGTAGCGATGGCTGGTGGAGTTACTGAGCGTGAAATCTGTAGAAAACACAACGTCGCTCTTTCAATGATACAACTAAAGATAACACATGTCGTGATCTCGTAACGGGTATTATATTGTTAGATATCATGCTGAAATAAACGAAGCAGAAGATTTAATAAACTGCTTACATTACGGAACGGAAAAAGGCCCAGGCAAATCTTGACTCTTTTTTAGCTCAATCTAGCTTTTAGGGGCTATGCACACTGACTTTTTTCGGGTTGGTATCATGCATGACTGGATCGCAAATTGACCACGTCGCTCTTAGTCCACATCTCATCTGTCTAAATCTCCGAATTGTTTTGTAGGTACGGCACCGTGCGCGTACGCCCTGCAGAAGCTCTACTTTTTACCGGACTACGGCAATGCCAAAAAGAAGGGTTATTTCAAGGTAGATAGGCATAGGCCCATGTTTGATATTTACGTTATTAAACTACGACAGTGACAGTACTGCACTTCCTATCATTTTTATCAAGTGAAAATTGCAAACTTATTTGCTCAGCAACAAGTTCCAAAATCTACTATTTGCGTTCTATGAAAATTCTGGAGGCAAACAGTTTCCTAAACGATATAAATAGAAAATAAAATCACATTAATTCTTTGTAATCACTTAAGATAACAATACAACATCGAGACACTGAAATTAACTGTAAGAATAATGAGATAAGGTCCCGGGGGTCCAAAGGGACAATCATAATACCTACCTACTTTCTTTTAGTAGCAGAACGAGCACAGAAAACACAAGAGTCTTACCTACGTGTATTTGACACATTACAAAAGTAATCCTAAGGCCACGTCCACACCAAACGTTTAGTCGGGCCAACTGTGAGAATGTAAGAAAAACAACGGACAGTCAGCTCACGTTCGCACGGACGTAAAAATATCGCGGCAGAATTTTATCGCGCACTGGAATTTTAACTTTGGGTGTTAAGCTGAGCGTTAAGAATTAAACGCGCTAGGCTGTACTCTCATCCCAGCGCATTGAAAAAACACACTCTTGGATTTTCAACTCTCGGCGCTAAGCAGAGCGTTGAAAATCCAGTGCACAAAAATAAATCGCCGCGGGAAAGAATCGCCCGACGGCTTAGGGCGAATTTCAAGAGGTGTCAGTGTCATCATTGCTGTGGTTTATTGAACTGATCGCGTTCAGTTTCATTGGTAAAATTCGCCCTCAAGCGACAGCTGACATTGTTTTTCATACATTTTGACGATAATAGTCGGCGGTTCATTATACGTTGGTATGAACGCAGCTTTAGGGCAAGTACTCACGTGCGATTTTCGATATTTTTTTATTTTCATCGACTATGTTTTATTGTCCTTCAACCTGAACAGTACGCTATTGACACATAAGACAGTTGAGTCGACTGTTTAGATAGCTCCTAAAACATTCAAAACAATTGTACGAGAAAACAGAGATTTGTAAACATGTGAATATGAAAAACGATCTATTTTCGAAGAATAATAATTTGTTACGGAAATATTACATTAAGTTTTCATGAAGAGGTCGATATTTCAGCATTATTTTGATATTTTCGTGTGTTGAATAGTCAGAATATAATTTTGTGAGGTATTTTACTTTTTAGTTTACTACGTATTACTCCAAGTTGGGTGAGGCAAAATGCTGTGGAAATGCGTTCCTTGCGAAAAATGTCTGGTGTGACTATGAATGAGGAATGATGTGATAAGGCAACGGTGTGATTTAAAAGAAGATGTAGTGACAAAAATTGCAAAGAGTTTGCTTAGATGATATTATCATGTTGAGTGGATGAATGAAAGGCGAACAACAAAAGGTATGTACAAGGCAGATGTGAGTGGAAACGCCGGGAGGGGACGCCCTAGGAGGATATATAGTGACCTTATCGGTGATGTTCTTCAGAAAGGCGAGGTGGGTAGTACTCGCAACCGGCGTATGACCAGATGTATGAACGTAAACGAGGCAAAAGCAGTATGTAAGGATCGTAGGAGGTGGCGTGGGAAGAAGGCGAGTATAGGTATGTATGAAATCCAAGTTGGTTTGACTGTTTTTCATTGAAATCATACAGCAGACGAATTAACTAATTAAATATAGAAAACTTAAGCAAGGACTACGAGCAACTTAAGGAGGAGGAGCTCATGGCTAAGTAATGACAGCCTCACGGGTCGATCTATCAGGTTAAGCTACGCCTGCCGGGGTTGGTCCGTGGATGGGTGACCGTCTTTACATACCGAGACTTTTCCGTGCCTCGGAGAGCACGTTAAGCCGTTGGTCCCGGCTGTCATTCGTGGAACTTTGACAGTCGTTACCGGTAATCAGGAGCCCGAAAGTCTGACAACCAGTCTTACCAAGGGGTATCGTATTACCCAGTTACTGGGTTGTGGAGGTCAGATAGGCAGTCGCTCCATGTCAAATACCGGTATTCAGCTGTATCTGGTTAGACTGGAAGCTGACCCCAACATAGTTGGGAAAAGGCTAGGCAGATTGAAATATAGAAAACTTAACTGCAAACCATTAAATATGCCAACATTTCCCAGCAACTAAATTCAAACTCTCCTGTAATTAAGACTTTATTTGAATTCCACAAATAATAATTCAAGGAATCCCTACAGAATACCGTAACATTTCTGCTCGCCTAATTAACCGTAAATACCTCTGTCTTCTCTAAATATCATAACCCCTCATTTACGAATACGGTCTTCGGAAAAAGGGACCAAAAAATATTAAATAAAAACAGTGCGTCTGTTGTGTCTCTGAAGAAAGAGAAAGAAAAATAGTTTACTCTGCACAAACTAAACGCACATTACAAAAAATTACATAAAATACACATTTACAAATTAGCCAAAAGCCTAGTATCCTCTTCGATATGCGTTCTACTATGTGTAGAACGATAGACGCACAGTTTTTATGTCAGTCGGCTTAAATTTGATATTTTTCAACGTCAAGGCAAAAACGAGGGATCATAAATTTTGTGGTAATCGATAGAATCGTTACGCCCGTTATCAGGGCGGGATTTTGTAAAGATTTACACCCCTTCCACCGAATGGGTGAAAATTTAAAATTAATTTTAAACCAGAAACTGCAGAAACCCCTGGTTTACCTAACAAGCTGCTGATTGTTCCTAGCAAAAGGGAAAAGGCACGTTCTACGTGTAGGTACTTACTTATCTATATTGATTATGTATATCTCGCAGCCATCTGGTTAAATTAGCCAGCTAATTGGACGCCTAGGCCGTTCATTAAACACCGGCATCCAATTGGATGCCTAGGCAGATAGTTAAGTGAACTAGAATCATTCAACATTTAACAACTTGGCGTATTAAAACTCAGCCCTTTGAAGATGTCTGACCAAGACTCAGTCAATCAGCCAAGTGATTCAAATGGTAAAAAAAAACTCTGTGAGCAACTTGGAAATAGCGTGCTTCAGCGTTTAATGAACGGCCTAGGCGTCCAATTAGCTGGCTAATTTAACCAGATGGCTGCGATATTTATATAATGATTAGAGATCTCACCTATCATTTATTTTTATGGGGCACTGAAGTTCGATGACATACCTAATTCTTATAAAGATTTATCTTTATATGACAAAATCCCAAAATATTTTACCCATATTCAAATCTACAGTTAATAAAATTAATGCACCTAAATATTAACCAAACATTAATTCCAAACCCCCAGCTAACAACCAGTAACTATTCGATATAGCTTCAATTCTTACTTTATATTGTCAGTTCGAGTTATTACGGTAGGTGGCGTTCCTTATCGCCGCTCAAGGGACATTACATACGTGGAAATTTTATTGACATATTCCTTTGCGATGTTGGAAAGCAAAGTCGTAATGGATGTGGCATTCAATTTGAGATTTCAACTACAAGTCTTACATTTGCTTCAGATAACTTGTTTTGTTATTGAATTGACAGTTCTGTTCATTTAAAGAGAAAACCATTATTTGTTTCTCAAATAAAATAATATTTCCAACTGTGGTTTCCTTAAACCGAATTTAAAACTGAGAACTATGACTGGCAAAATTAATAATTCACGTAAAACGAAACAACACCAATAAACTTAAAGTAAAAAACTTAAACCAACAACCCGGGTAATAAATACAAAACTTTAAACGACAAACGTTTTTCAACAGTCTCATAAAAATGTTGTGTGCCAAGTTTTTAAAAGTTTACAAAATAAAAATATTTTTCCGTTTCAACTCGCATGTCGCTGCAGGATGATCGTAACTCATCGTTAGATACGCTTTAGTTGTGTGGTAAACTGTGGGAGATAAATCATCGTATGTTTTGTGGTGTCTCTGAGAAGTGCAGTTGCTTGTTTCTTGACCAGAATTGGCATCAAGAAGGACAGCATTAGATCATTAGATTGCTGGTAGGACAGTGTGAAGATTAATGGGTTTTGTTCGTTTGGTGTGGATTTCAACGCCTCAATGATGCATTATTTCTATTTCTGTAACAAATTGAGTTTCTTTCAAACTAAGGTTTGGTATCCCAAAAGTAGTTAAAGAGTACTTTTCATAGGTACTATGAAAGCAAATTCTATATATTATTTTTTCTTAGAACATGACAGACATTTTTATGTCACCAGCATATTCCAGGTAAAAATCTTTCATCTCAACACGAAATGAAAAGCGCGAAATTATACGCCACATTTGTCGCGACAAACCGAGCGAAATAGTGCAAATTCTCGCTAAAGGAAACTTATAAACACTTTGTAAGTTAAGTGTAGGTACGTTCTTAGTACATAGCAAATCTTGTTTACACTAGAAGTTGGGTCAAAGCACTGGAATTACGGCTATTACCGTAATACGCTGTTTTTGTATCGTTAAAATTGCGTGTTATGTTACAAATTGGATGGTTACGAGCCACGAGGTCCATTTTCAAGGTGTCAATGGCTTTGGCTATACTTATCTTGTAATTGGGCTCTGTTTAGATCTAAAAATAAAACAGAGATCTCGAAAAATGATGGTTAGTG
The DNA here is from genome assembly GCA_916701695.1 of Agrochola macilenta. Taxonomy (NCBI): domain Eukaryota; kingdom Metazoa; phylum Arthropoda; class Insecta; order Lepidoptera; family Noctuidae; genus Agrochola; species Agrochola macilenta. Next base: position 4,532,376 of record OU753559.1, on the reverse strand, counting down.
ATAGCTGTTAAAGAGCTGTATATTTCAAACGTTTTTAATTACCTTAAACGATGGGACACTTAATATTTGTTTCTGCCTGTCCTGTCATCTGCATGTTACAGGAACTGATGGCACCGATTGACACGCCAAGAAGAAGATTATTTCTTCTTGGCGTGTCGATAGCAATCTAAACGGACTTGGCCCAAAATGCGGCTACGTGTTTTGTGCCATCGGTACCGTCAATCAGTTCCCCTAGCATGTAGAACCGATATTAAGTGTCCCATCATTTGTGGACGAGCACCACATTTAAGGCGGAGTCATCTAGGAATCTCCACCCGAACAGTACCTTAATTGCGTAGAACACGATCAATCATGAATCTGAATTGTTTTGAAACAGATTGCTTAACCATTGCTTCATAAGTTCGAAAAAAAAATCTGCTCAACAACGTAAATAACGCAATGAATGTTGTTGAACTGTCAAAATTAAACAGATTAGGCGTAATCGTTTACGAAAATGTGTTACGTAATTAGATAGCTGGTTTACCTTGCTACTGCCAACCAGTCCGGAACCTGTTTAAAGACTTCCAGGTTTAAAATTATTGTTTGTTATTATTTAAAACAAGCATTTTAAATCTCTCAGAATGTCGGCCGGTCCCAATTTAACTCAAATCCCGGATATTGGGTGGAACTCGAAACAAAGTAGTCTATGAATCACCCCATCTCATTTGTTTGGATAAACGGACTGAAGTAATTTGTTATTTGAATCTCATGTTTTTCGAAATTATTTTATGTAGCTTATTTTATTTCTTTTTGATTCCAATTCTCTTATTACTGCTTTCACTGTTTTCGTTTTAGTCTTATTTTTTGTAACTAATTACTTTATAAAATATTTTCAAGAATCTTATAGCGCGTTGGACCCGACTTTAGTCATACATAGAAACATAATACCTATTTTTTCACATTTTCATACCGCGTTATTTAGAATTTTCGCATGGTAAGTGTGGACAAAGCGTTTGATTCTTGGTTTTAGTGTACAAATTGAAATTGAAATTGTTTATTCATCAAAAAAAAATACATACAGATAGTTACAGAAACAATCAGTGGGTAGGAAGTTATACATATACGAGTAATTATGTTTGTTGTAAAATCTGTTTAAAAAAAGTTAATCACCCTGCCTCTCAAACTAGGTTATAACCTGTATTTTGAGAAACAGTGTACGGCCACTAAATCTCATTCATATTGCTCTTGTGAGTAGAAAGCATTAGGTAATAATTTGAGAACCTTCAAAAAGCATACATTCGTTCCCCTTTACATTTTAAAGGATTCCGGATAATCATGGAATAGCTTTTTCGCTGAAGTGCTTTACTGTAAGCTGCAAAAATTTTGCTGTAAAGATTTTATAAAAATCTAAAACTTTTTTGTGTAACGAATACTGCTGGATTTATTGTATCGGCCAATTATGAAAGAGAATATGGTACAAAAAACATAGAATAAAATATTTACGATACAAACTTAATGACCCTAAAGTGAAATTCAAATCGAGAATCTTGGCTCCCTACCTCCACACCAATGAAACGTAGTCGTAATTTTTTGATTAATGGTGCAAATCCAATCTGCTCTGTCATATTTTTAATTTTATTTTATTTTATTTTCGTAACTTAATTATTTGTCTTTATTTCATTTATATTTTCTAAATAAATTGTACACCTAGTCTTAAGTTAGCAAGTAAGCGATAATCTGGCGTCGATGTTGTCAATGTTGTGTTTACCTGTAATTGGCATATATATTACCGTCTTATTTACTATCTTTATGTATATGTGTGTGTGTATTAAAGTAAATAAATAAATAGCTTTATGTATGTATGTAAATATTTTTGCTCTTTTGTTTTCTATCCTAAATTTGTACTTCACGATCCTGATCTTTTTCTCTACATGAACCTCGTGGAATGCAATAGATTCTTCTTTTTGTGGTAATAAAACTAACATCCCGTTATAATATTGTTATCAGCAAATAATTTTTGACAATATAATAATGAAAATAAATTCGATAATGCTGTAAACCAAGATGCGTTACCAAACAGGTAGTATGATGAACTCGTTAGAAGAAATGAAGAAGTCATATACCTAAATTGTATTGCTGTTGGTGATGATATTTGAAGACTAATATTATTATAGTGATCATAATAAACAAAAATATACCTTAGTCATTAATTCGTTTATATAAATTACATTAAACATCGTTTCTACCTACAAAAAGAATAGCAAATAGAGAGACAACTTGAAGAAAGCCTAATATCAAAAATCATTCGGGCATTAATGATTCATCTTACATTCTAAAAACTTTCAAATATCCGAACAAAATTAACTCAAAGTTTAATAACGTAGATTGCACTTTCCACATCCTCACTAAGCCGATTACGCCTAACATAGTTCTATTTATATTTCCAAAGGATTTTCTCAACTTGCTCTAACATCAACTAGAATTTCCAATACAACTTCCATAATGATAGTTTACGCTCCATTGCTTGAGTTTATTGCTTTTGTCACAACTAAAGAGCCCATTGATACAGCTAGGTCCCTAGGGGGTCGTCCATTAATCACGTGATGTTTTTTAGCAACTTTTTCCCCCCTGGTGATACGTGGTGAGGTTTTAAACTAACCCCTCCACCCTACTCAAAGTCAAGTGTAATATTTTGGTGCAAAGTATCTTAAAAAATTGCAGGAATTTTTATCTTTAAATAGAAAGAAAGAAAAATATTTTATTAAGGGGGCGTTTTTCGGTTTAGAAATTTTCGAGAAATGAAAAAAAATATACACGCGATATTTCACTACACCCCCCTTGTAATATTTCGTGATATTTTTCCGAACCTCCCCCCCTTTCGAGCCTCATGTGATTTATTGATGACCCCTAGATCACAGAAATTCCTTTGTAAGGCTGCAAATAGTTATCGAAACCTCCCCTTTGTGTTGTTCATCTGTGTCTTTGTCAAGTATTGTTTGGGCTTCATCTTAAATAGAGGACGGTGGGGTATTGGAAATATTATATTTAGTCTTCGATCAATAATGCACTAGATACACTATCCCATACAAAAGTTCTCCTAAAACTGTCGCCAATTGTGTTTACGTAATTCTAGTTTAAATAAATATACATTAATGTAAATTCAACCTTAAATGCAAGGCTTAAAGTTGTATTCACAAAGCTATGTACAAAAAACAATAAAGTCAAACATACATCAAAACAAATTCAACCTTACACGCATGTTTTAAAGTTCGAATTACAAAGTGCTAATAAAAGCAATAAAAATTTATGACCGAGGCTCGCCGCTTGGACAAGGAATGAGTGGAGTCGAACTGTGTAATATATTTTTGTTCATACCTTCGATCAATAATAGTACTAGAACAAAGATACGTCGCTGGAGTGGCCACGTTTGTACACACTTTAGTACATTTATATTTCTTTATATGAAATACAGAAAGAAATAATTCATACTAACAAATTCAGTTTATTATAAGCCTTGACACTCAAACATAAAGTTTAATTACAATGGCAAAATTAAATCTTTCTGTCGTCGGAGAAACAAATATAATGTCATGTGTCATGAAAATTAAAAGTTATTTTTATATGAGTTCAAAAATATTTATTGTTACTGTTGTACTGTTTTTAGTAATCTACGCCTTTGCGTGTTTCCAGTTATGTCCAATCTATTAAAATGAATCGAACAAATTGTCAAATTTTTATAAGGCTATTACTATTAATATTTCTATTGATATCTATTAATATTTCTTATCCTCTTTCTTTCGCGGAAATCTACAAACAGAAATAAATTATAAAATAACAATACTACACCATGCATTCCCTGTTCCAGAACAGTCGATGTTTGGTACAATAGTTGGTAGTTGTCACAAACATTGGTCAAACTATCATAATATTTGCTAAATGATTTATATTTACTATTTAATTCTGTTTTTATTTTATGAAAATCACTTATTGATAATAAACTTACGGAAAAAAAAATATTCCTTCCAAAATCTTGGTGTTACGGTGGTTATTTACATATTTTTTGAACGCGTACTGCGGCATTTTTACGTCTTAACGTTGGCTATGATTGGACCATACTAATTTGAAATAAGACCACAACCGAATTTGTGCTCTTATTTTTCGTTCCGTTTTTGAAGCGCTTACCGGGAATCTAGTGCATTATTGATCGAAGTATTTAGTAATGCAATATTGAAGCATGACTACAGCGTCGATGGTGTTAGTTACGGAATGCTGAGCATGTGATCCTGGGTTCGATTTCCACGTTGGACAATGTGTCAATAGGGTTTTCAATCACGATTTTTTTTTAGAATTGATGTACCTATATATAGCATATAGTGGTACCTATAGTTCGAATTACCTATAGTGCCTTAGTTACGCTCGCCTCCTATTACATTGCAAAATGAGGATGGCCTTCCTCTTCGGGAAAATCAACGTGATATAATAATAAGGCTAGAATATATAAATGGTTTACAGTAAGTGGTAACCAACTCTAGCATCTCTTTGTAAACTTTTACATTTCTAGATCAACTTTTGAGTTACTTTTAAAGTGTGACGAGAAAGTTCACCAAGGCTTAGTGGAGTTTCATCCCACATTGCAGAACGATTTCTCATGTTTAACTCTAATTGTATCAATTGCGATGTTACAATATGTTCATTCCCCTGTAGGCATCGTAAAATAATTATTTCAAAACACGAAGGGTCGCTTCGAAGAAATAATTAAACGAAGCTTACCCCAAGGCTCTATCCTTGGCCCGCTACAAAAACTTTATGAGAATGTCCTGATATAAGATAACGTGTCTTCCTTGGCCAAGCTGAGTATTTTAACGAGCTTAACAAATCAGGAATTCTAAAGTAAAAGTGGTGTAACTTACTCCTTGAAATGTGAGGAGGTCACGTCCTATGGTAATAACTTGAGTCCGACTAACTTCAGAATTGGCCGTAAAAGTAATGATTCGGACACGGACCCTCATTTGTCCTTGGTACTTGGACGATTCAAATGAATCAAGCAAGATTGTAGTCAAATAATAGACAAGGGACACGAAATGATAATAATAATTAAACAAACAAATAATATTGAAATATTAAGTAAGTCACGTTGGCTTTAGAGAAAAAAAAAATTATGGGTACTGTGCTCAGAAATTTTATTACCTATGGTTTTTTTAAAGTAATGTTTTTGTCTTTCAAAATTAATTTATAGTTCGATGAATACTGCTGTAAGATCACTTATAGATCGCTTACACAAAATATTGTTAAGTCTACACATTTCAATTTATTATCTAAATAATTTCCAACAATAACCGACCACCATCCGCCTCAATGCACCGGGATGCCTGCCGGGCCCAATTTCCTCAAGATAATTAAACTAAACGAAATTCTATTAATAACTCAGCAGGTACCTAGAGGCTCATCCAAGATACCAGTACAACTAGAAGAGGAGTAATTGTCAAGAATTACTGGAGTGAAACTCGACCCGAAAGACGCCTTTCGCGTAGATTTCCTTACGCACTTTACAGGTGACAGCTATGGATTCACGCCTCTTTGAGTTTTGAAAGAATTATTGTTTTGTTTCGTTTACATTCTATTGTTTTATGTTTATGTTCATGATTTTGTTTCTTATCTTTACGGTTGATGACTGTCGGTTTGTGGCTGTGAGATCTTTAACGATTGTATTTCTCATTTAAAGATTTTACCAATTTTTTTTTTTTAAGTTTGTTTATTTTTATTTCTTTGAATGATGTTCTGAATCTCCCTGTAAGTGAGAGGAGAATACAGCAATGATACCTGGTATTAGCATTTTTTTTTTCAATAAGTGTTTTAGTATGGCCTAGCGTAGTTAAGTAGAATTTATCTACACATCATTTCAAATTAACACAAACATAACAAACTTATAAAATTATATCCCACACCTACTCAACTTTGCTAGGACAAGATATTTATAAGAACTTTATGAATTCACACAAAGTTTTAACATAACAGTCGAGACGAGCGACTCAGTTACATACGGAGTTTATTTTAATCAAATTAGACAACAATATGAGTTCTATAAGGTATATTTATGTTACTGCCGTAGTTTTGTACCATATGCTTGTTAAAGTTTCTGGGAGTTTCAGACTTTCAGTATGGAATTAAGTGATAATGAAAAAGTTTAAATCCTTCCTTCGTTTGTCTTATCTGTTACTCAAAATATGCTGCTCATAAGTTAATGCTTATGTCACCAAATAATTATGAACTTCTTTAGTTTTTAATCTATCCATGGGAAACCAACAAATTGTGAACTTCACACCACCTTGCGCTAATACTAAATACCATAGCTACGAGTAACTTAGAAGTAGCGCTAGCTGGCCGCTGTTGCGGCACCGCTCGCTGCGCTCGCTCGGCTCGCGCGCTGTTTGTTGGTCACATTTCTAACCTAACCTAACCCACTTCACCCAGTTCACAATTTTTCGACAGTGTATAATCTAACGGAAATAATACCAATAGATTATTAAGAGCATTTATTCAGAATAAATGCTCTTATTAATCTATTGGTATTATATCTAACTAGAATATAAAAAAATAATTGCAATTACAACACTGAATTTCATGTTGTAACCGTTTTAGGTGTAAAAACCGGCTAAGTGCATGTTGGACCACGCACAATAAAGGGTTCCGTAGTTGGGATGAATTTTATTGCAAGAACAAACTTAACTTTGTAGTTGAAAAATATGTTCTCCCATATATTCTAAGGGAGAACATGTTTTTGCCACCGCAAATTTAAGTTGGTCGATTATTACTCATTAACTTGTAAAGCCTACTTAGTTGTGATAGTTTTTAATTTCATTACCATATACTACTGCCGTGATTTTTTCCACATATCCAAAACCAACCATTTAGATGACAGGGGCGGGGGATACTTGACTCTAACAAAAATTTGCATTTTAAAGTTTAATATTTCGCAAACTGATCCCTGAATCCAAAAATGGTTTCCACAAACTCACAATATTTTTGAACGAACTTTCCAACGATATCCCACACTATGGGAAAGAGATGACAAAAAAAAAAACATCCCCACTTTCCGTGTACAATTTCATTTCATTTATACCTACTTACACTAAAATCACGCAGTTTAAGCAAAGATATTGAGTGGAAACGGCGAATATTTTATTAAGATTCGTAAAAATTCTCAAGAAGTGTTATCATAAAATCATTTTAAACAAACACTTGAAAACTCTTTACGCTGCGTTCGAGGTTGAAATTAAAAAGTTGAATGCTTAGGCAAGCGGGGAATAATAAATCTTTGTAAGCCAAGTTAAGCCAGCGGCAGTAACTTGGAGCTTCTCCAATGCATCTTAATTCCTTATTGATTTTGACAGCTGAATTCCGCGAACAAAGTCGAGTTTGGTGGTAGCAGATATCTTACGTAATTTGCTTGTAGTCTTGTAACTTGCTTAACTTGTAAAAAAGTATGCATGTAGAATATTATAGCAGATTGCCTCGTTGGTCTAGTTTCGTAAGCGCTACTTGCTAAGCGTGAGGTCCTGGATTCGTTTCCCGGGTCAGGCAAAGTGTTATTGGTTTTTTCCATAAGGAATTTCACTCCCTATTACATGGAATTTAAACATGACTGGGCAAACGTAGTTGTACTATAAGCAGACCGATGCCTAACCCTTCCTACACACCAGCTTTATATGGCATGTAAGGTGCTAACGGTAGTTTTATTCCAACACACTGAACTCTATTTTGAGGAGCTCGTGGCTAAGTACCAACAGCCGCACTGGTCGATCCATCAGGTTAAGCTACGCTTGCCGGGGTTGGTCAGTGGATGGGTGACCATCTTTACATACCGAGAATCCTCCGTGCCTCGGAAAGCACGTTAAGCCGTTGGTCCCGGCTGTCATTCATGGATCTTTGACAGTGTTACAAGTCGTCAGAAGCCCGAAAGTCTGACACCAGTCTTACCAAGGGATATCGTATTACCCAGTTACTGGGTTGTGGAGGTCAGATAGGCAGTCGCTCCATGTAAAATACTGGTATTCAGCTGTATCCGGTTAGACTGGAAGCCGACCCCAACGTAGTTGGGAAAAGGCTAGGCAGATTGACACTGAACTCTATTTTAACCCAGTACCTTCAGATAAGAGAAGAAAAGATTTGGTTTGTGCTAACTCTCAGACTAAACATGCTTTTGCTAATCGTTTTTATTTATTTTTAGGGCCCTACTTGTACAACCAGTTTAACAGAGTGCTAAAGATTTATAGTTTAAGTTATAATAGGTGTAACTTATTAGTACAGGAATATTTGTCAAAACTCAATTACGCAGACACGGAAAAACTACTAGAAATTTTAAAATAATAGCTCTATCTATGTACTCTATATTAAGTCTCTTCCTTTACCTAATTAATAACAGTGTCCACTTTATCTACTTTAATATTATTTGTTAATTTATTTAAACATAATATATCTTAAATAATCTAGTTTTAAAATACTCGTAATATACCCAAATTAATATTTACTCTTTAAGTCATTGAAAATATCACGTCTTCTTTTTAAATGTTTGATGTAAATTTATGGCGTGAAACACAGGTTTTTCATAAACCTAGATCAGGCAGGTCTACATTACAGTTAGAATTTAATTTTCCTCGATTGTAATTAATCTTAATCATAATTTTACTTTATACTTGAATAAAATGTATTATTTATTTATTTTATTTATTATTTATGTTATACTATGGCTTGCACCATTGTGCCATAAAAACATGCTTCTGATTGGTGAATGTCATAACAATGGCATCCAATCTACTTGCGTCCTTTTGTGCAAGCTACAGGCCAGTGTATTACGTGCTTAATTCCGATATAACACGAATCGGGAAGAGTGTAATTGTAAATTCAGATCTAGAGAGGTTCTTATTCATCCTTTCATGTTATCACAGAAAAATTCTATACCAGTTCACAAAGTATGCGGATTGCTTAAGATGAGTTGAATGAAATAGATAATTATGAATTATTGCGTAGAATGGTAGGTACATCTGTCGTGGCCTACAACAAGGGCTGCGCCACGGCGCACATACGTGAGTCCATCAATGCTTGGAAATGAAATGAAATTGTTTATTCTGTAAATAGGATATCGGAATCACTTTTACACGTCATATAAAAAAATAAGCTAGGTGAGGTCGGTGTTTCCTATCTGACTACTCTGAGAAGAAAGGCCGAAACGAACTCAGAGGTCGCAGTCTCTTTTAAACTCCAGACATAATCTTGGTCAAGCCATGTGAGGACTATGTAGATTAGTATCTGAAATGGTCTTTTGAGTCTTTTGGTTGCGGCCAAAACTTTAATAGTAGGTACTTTTCTTAAATAATGCGCGGAAATTCAAACTAATTAAATTAATTATAAATTCCAGAATCAATGACGAACAAGGATAGTTTTTCACGCCAATATGTTCATTTGTTTCTTCTTTACTTTAAACAGCTCTGTTTGCAAGCCCAAATCGAAATTTAAATAAAATCTTCGATAAGTTACCTCCTTGGTTGCTACGTGTTGAAGTAAAACGTTCGTTCCATTTTTAAATAACACGAAAGATATGAGTTTTCATAGTAATTTATTCGGCCACTAAACACGAAAGATATGGATTTTCATACAAGCATTGCCCGCCGCCGCAAAGAAGGTTGTCAAAATAATATTTGAATTTGCAAGCATGTTTGAGAAAAAGTAATTCCTATTGGATCCATAATTATGATACGGGAGTTTTCTTAAACAGTAACTCATTGAGTTACTGTTGAACTACTATTGGACAATAACTCATTGAGTTACTGTTCATATTGCATTCAATGCAAATAGAACGTCCGTCATTAGAAACTCAAAATATTTTTTGTGTCGCAAAAGCCAATAGTAGAAGCCATATTATCCTAAATAACTTTAACCACAAAACAAAGTGACGGTTAATCTTCATACCAGGAACAATTCCACATCGCAATGTACAAAGTAATTTATCTAAACACATTCGTGGATTGTACGAAATGTTAAGAAGTTACGCCAAACGAGTTGCCTAAATTGTGAAATGTGTTACACAGGAGAGATGAGAATAGAGGCTGTTAAATGAATGAAGAATTCTTTTCTTCTCATACGTTGAAATTTATTTATATAACGAAGAAGGGTATGTGTCTCTTTCGTTATTATCAGCCATATTTTAACAACTGTGGGCGTACTGTGGGTAGTGCTGGTTATTGCGCAAATAATAATTTACGATCAAATTGATCACACTAGTAATTCAGATACTTGTAGGTATACAACACAAGTATTCGGAACGCGCGATAGTTTCTAAATATCTTCACTGCTTGACCGCCATCCATGGCGTCTGCTTAACTCCAGCCAGTCTGATTATGTTGTAGACTCTGTCGAGCGCGAGCGCCGCGAGGCAGCGCTGGCGCTCCGATTAATCAACGTAATTCCTTTTTCTTTCTTTTATTTTTTAAAAACGTTGCCCCATACTAAGAATCCTCCTCCTTTCTCCTTGTATTGTGGGTGCGTTTATAAACATAGAAACTCACATACACTAACACCCAGACCCGAAACAACTACTTGCAGATCATACAAAAAAAAAACCGTGTGGGGATTGAACCCGCGACACGTTGCGCAGCAGTCGACCGCTCAGCCACTGCACCAACCGTGCCGTCTTAACGTCTTAATTGTGACATATAGTTAGATGGATAGCAATAAATGTGGTTACAATTTATAAATGCAGAGGCTTTGATTTTTTTAGACCCTCTTTTTCCCCTTCCCACCTCCCCTAAGGAGGAGCGTTCTCCTTGGCTGACTAAAAGATATAGATAACATTAATAGAATTTGAAAACATTTGTAAATTGTTGGTAACATTGAGAGAAAAATTAAAAACCAACGAAAGCAGGAACAAAGAGAGCGATAGCTGTGACGAGAATAAAAAACGGTATATTTTTACTTGTGCATAAAGTTTTAGTAAATAGTAAATAAATATACAATCTCTGAAAATTTCATCTGTCTACCTATTACAGTTCATGAGTTACAGTCTGCTGACAGACAACGGACGGACGGACAGTGGATCCGATGCTTAGTAATAGGGTTCCGTTTGGCTCCCTTTGGGTTCGGAACCCTAAAAATCAAATTGATTATCGGACAGCTATACTATAAAGCTAAATTGACATGGCATAAAGTAAAACTAACACAGCTCATAACATAACATTACACCTGTATTTAGTGTTAAGCAGAGGTGCATGTAGTACACTCAGTCCCATGTATCAGGAGGCGAGCCTATTGCCATCAACCTTGCACGAATCCAGACTAAAACTAAAACCTTTGAAAAAGCCATCAAGCCTTTTGTAACTGACACAAAAATAATTAAAACTCGACCCCTGTAACCCACTTTACTAATAATAAATAAAATAGACCGTAAATGTACGTCAGACAAAAAAAAACTTTGATTGCAAAAATTGGAACACACCTGTGCCCGACAGAAATTAGTGAACTTTCTACCATGCCACTTTTTCAACTGAAAAAAAATACAGAGGGAAAATGAATTTGCGATCCGTTTCACAATCCATTGAGCTGAATAATAAAACTACGGCGCGATATAGTCGAACAGAGGCATCGATTTATAGCAAAATGTAGGAAAAAATCGCAATCGTGCAATTGGGTAATGGGCTGAAGGGCTTGGTTATTCTGGCTGGATGGCATACTGAAAAATGGGTTTTAGTTTAGTATAAAATAATGATTTCTGTGTCGATATTGCAATATGAAATGGCATATAAAGTCAATTCCGTTTGAGACTTTTAACCAGCTCGGAGTCTCAAGGCCTCTGGGTGACACGAACCGCCTCTTAATAAAATTGTATCTACTTCCATTTTCTACATTTTAGGTTTTTTGTTTGTTATTTATTTAAATATGTCTGTACATCCTATCGCAATGTGAACATAGCTCACTATCGCTTTATTTTATAGATTGTAACTAATTTTAGTGAGTAGGGCATTGAAGTCCCATTTCAATAAATAAATAAAGCAAAATGGCATTATGAGAGCATCTGCAGCTCAATCGTACTGGCTGTCAAATGAAAACTCATAGGCAACGCTAAAATTGCGATCGTAAGATGGGTTATGACTAAAGTAATAGCAAGCTTTATATGCATCGAAGAAACGATTATACTATTATTTGATAGTACTATTTGATACCATTATATTCATATTTTTAACCCCCCATGCAAAAAGAAGGATGTTATAAGTTTGACCGCTAAGTGTGTGTATCTGTGTGTCTGTTTGTGGCACCGTAGCTCTACGGGTGAACCGATTTGAATGTGGTTTTTTTTCATTTAAAAGCAGGTTTTCTAGGAATGTTTCTTAGACATGTTTTATCAAAATCAGTTCAGCCGTTTGAAGATTATTAGCTATTTTCTAGTTGTGAGCGTCTTCCACGGGTCTGATCGATTTGAAATTTAATATTCTGTTATTTTAATGATATTAGAAGAACATAGTAACCTAGAACGGATGCTGCAACATCACCTGAAATTTGCAGGACCCCCAACTCCCTTACCAACTTACAGCACAGGTATCGTGTTTGGGGTCATTGGAATGGTCTCAATGAATAGGTTATAGATAGGTGAACAGGGTCTGGTAAAGGAGTAGGAAAGAGAAATGAGGAAATTTTGATGTCGGGGGTTTTTTAAAATTTAATATTTATTTCATTGTATTACGATTTTAACCAAATAAAAATTTAAAACTCATAGAGAAGTTGTATTTTATTTTGATGAGGGCCTAAAATCAAGTTTTCATGCTATGGCGTGCCGAAGCACAGTTTAGTGCGTTATCATTTTCATCGTAGGTATACACATAGGGTAAGGTAACAAACCTTATAAAAATTCCTTTACTTACAAACAACTTTAAAAGCACGCACAAACAAAATACCTTCGATAAACGAAGCGTTTTTGTTTCAAAATATTTAACGTAAAACATTTTAAGACGTAATAAGCTAATAAACGGAAGATTTCGCTTTCTCTGAACTCATTAAAGCTATATTTTTAAGGATAATAGGAACATTTTCCAAAATAATTTTAGAGGTATGAGGAACAGGGTGTAAAGTTCACTCATTCTCTATAGACAAGGGAGGATCCTCCGATCAGACGGGTGTCGTGTCTGGCGGGCAACTGCCCAACCATTGATGTCGGATAGTATTATAGATGTCGTTCGCGCGGTAAACTCTAATTGCGCGATGCAGGATTTGTGTGTCAGGTCTTTGATGCGTGGTCCTCACCAGACATGGCTGTTTCGGGAGGTTTCTGTTCCGTATAAGGCGGGAGGAAACGCCCGGGTGTCGCCACTGAGTGGATCGCCCGGAGGACACGGTGAAGCATACGGTGGAGGTCTGCCCTGCTTGGGCAGAGCACCGCCGTGACCTCACGGAGGCGATCGGCGGCGGCGATCTCTCGTGTCCGGCCCTGATTCAGGCCATGGTCCGGAGCGAGAGTGCATGGGAGGCCGTCACTTCCTTCTGCAAAGCAGTAATGCTCGCGAAGGAGGAGGCGGAGCGCGCGAGGGAGAGGCAAGATTCGCGCCCTCGCGCCCCTAGTCGCCGCAGGAGACACCCCGGGAGTCGGGAGTCGCGAGCCGACTTCCGGCCACCGTAGGCGCGGGCTTGCGGCCGGTGAGCAATGGGTAGCTCGCCGTCCGATTAGGACCAGGCCTGGGTCGACGGCGTGTTGTGTTCCACGCGCGCCTCAAAGAGATGTCAGCATCGACTGACGGGGTCTGTAAGGGCCAATGCCTGCCAGGGTTGCGAGTTTATCCGAAAGGGATATTGCGGCCCCGGCACACTGGCAACGGAAGGAACACGGGTAGGTTTTAGTCAGTAAAAGTCTGACACACCCTCCCGCTCCGCCCAGAGCGGGAGAAGTTATTTGATAATTTCCCACAATCAAAAAAAAAAAAGAAGGTCTTAGATGCGTAGTTCGCATGTGGTGGCGCTGTAGATGCAGCCACATCCTATTTATTGTTACGATCATAGTCTGTATCTTACGGAACTTTTTAGGAAAATAACTCATGCGTGTTTTAATATTATCACTTATAAGTATATAACATGTACCTATTTTCGATGAAGCTGTTACGAAAGGGAAGGAATAAGAAAAGAGGAATTGATAATTTTCATAGGAAAACAACAAAACCTTCAGAACTTGTTTCCGCAAGTTTTGGCAGACGGAATACTTTCAGACATAAATAACTTAGATTACTTACATTTAATGTGGTAAATTCCCATTTAAGGGCCCATAATACCTCAGCTCAAATTCACTTTTTACCTTGCTCGCACCCATACTGCTCGCGGACAAAGTGAGAGCGAGACGGAGTGGGGTGCTGGAGGCTCAAAGGCGCTAATAGTTTAGGACTTAGCTAATTACTTTTTACGGCGAAAATAATGGTAATTAAAAAATAAATAAAAGATAGCCGGTGCTTTAGTTAGTTCACTTATTGTGCAAAGTTTCATGATCTAATTTAAAGTATTTCTTGAATACCAGTGGTTTATTGTGCTGTTTGGTTTTTTTTCTATCGAGAAATTATATGGCATCGTTGTTTTTGTCAAACATAGTACATATCATTAATCCTCAACTTTAACATATATACATATATTTCAAACGTATTGCTCCAGTATTTTCGATATAACGGAGGATCATGCTAAGCAGTTTGAGGTATTATAGACCCTTAATAACATTAGGTTGGTACATACGGCTACATATCAAGTTATATATACGTAAATCCTGTACAATGCGAGATCAGCATAAACTGAAAATGTATAGCTTGATGTGTGACGTGTGTACCAATCCTGCAGTATTTAAAGAACATTTTGGTTTTATGACCGTCAATTTCTGAACAAAGTTTTCTGCAATAACGAAAATAAAGATCACAAAATCTCCAAGAGATTCTCCAGAACCATTGCTCTGTTTTAATTCTAAGGATAGTAGAGTTTGAGTTTTACTAAAATTTACCATAAAATGCTGTTTTACTATCTTTTCATATTTTAGATTATTCATAGTGTAGGAAATGTATTCATACTCTTTGACTTTTCGCTTATAACCACGAGGTTGCAATTTCACACACAAACAAGCAGGTGTAAAACTGCCAACGCATGCAGTCACACGCTCGCGGCAATTCTGGATCCGATTGTTTATAGTGTTTAATCAGCATAGGATCTGTAGCCGTTGGATGTATCAGATATATTCACAAATTGATTTACCGGCCGCAAGGGCCCCGAGGCGCTCATCGATTTTACGCCCTACTTCGCCCTCACTTAATGAACTTTGCAGTGCGATAGATAAAAAAACAATAGCTTTGTAGGTTGTGCTAAAAAAAGATAACATAAGATTTCATGAACTATTTGTTAGCGCACAAAAGCATTTTGAGATGTGATTTTCTCAGTTGCTATTAGCAGGAACTAGAAAACTGAAATTATCCACACCATTTTACTATCCGGATAATTCGGATACTTCCACAACACTATCCTGATATATACGGATAATATGGATATTTTGAATACCGCCATATAAAAGGTAAATCAAACTTTTATAAATTTTCAATCGTCATTTTCATTGCAAATACTCACCATTAATCGTGTTTTAACAAAATTATCATACATAATTTACTAACGATCCATAAATTTTAAAAACTTTTTTAAACTAGACTGGAAGCCAGCCCCAAAGTAATTGGGAAAAGGTGGATTTTTAATGGTATTCTTATCTTCTTTAATATAATAAATCACTAAAAAAGTTCGAAGTGTGTTGTAGTAAAAGTTTGCAAGTTAGTAACATTCTATTTCATTGTTTTCATTAGATAACTATGTACATTTGGAACTTCTTCATCACTAATTTCAGTCTTAATTATGTGTGAGATCTAAAGAACGAAACTCTTAAGTAAGTAAGTAAACGTAATAAGTAAGTATACGTAGTACATAATAATACAATATAAATTATTTTATTTTATTAAAAACTTTCGAATAAAAAAACTCTAACGTTTGTCTGTTCTATAACAGCTACAATAAACATACATTATCGTATATAAATAATTCTGAAAATAAAGTCAAAACAATGAAATTAAATAACATACTTATTTTTTTATTATTTGGTGATGAGACCTAAGGAAACTCAAGCAAACTAATGTTACGTTATTTAGAGATGTCCTCAATTTATTACTTATTATGTAACCAGTGGAGGAAAAAACGCTTTCAGCTTCGACGCTGATTGGAGGAATACTTGACTAAGATGAACGTTTCTTGATGAGTGCCATCTGTACTCGGCAATGAGTTTTTAAGAGTCGAAATAACTAAATCTTTTTTTTATACACCTGGTTTAGTCTACTATTTAGGAACCAGGTAGTACTTTTTTATTATTTGATGTAGCAATTGCGACGATGTATCACTCGAGCGTAAATTCCTCCTTTTCTATAAAATTTTTGTGTTTTGAATTAATGATAGGAAGATGATTATTTTGTCTGAAAGAATATTCCATAACGATGAACATTGCAAAAAATATATGTGAAGAAGCCGTTTAAAAATAAAGATAGAATTATTTTAAAGTGGTTCCCATAAAAGTTATTTTTTTATAACTCGATGACTATAAAGAATCGCGGAACTTAAAAGGGGTATTTTCGGATAACCCTGGACATGACCCTGTACATATTCGACGGGTATCCAGATAATTTGGATATCCGGATAGCATGCACTAGCAGAAACCAATCAAAATGCAACCTTATTGCAAAAACATAATATAAAATGGTTGAAAAAATTATGGTTGTTTACAAGTTTCTAATAAACTTTTGTTATTGATTTTAAGTTGCGCAATATCGATACTTGAGTAGAGCCTTGCAACCTGAAGCCAACTTGATTGATTACTTTTTCTGTGGTTCCATAGCTCAAATTACGAGCGTGTCAATATAAACATAACTTGTGTTGGCAAAATAAACGTTTTGGCGAATTTGTACTTATGTTACCTCGCCAACTATTATTACTAGTAAACTTAGCTTTAGCTAAGTTAATTTAGTAACTTTATCAAGATTATTCATAGACTAAACAGGAGCTCGTGGCTAGGTAATACCAGCCGCACGGGTCGATCCATTAGGTTAAGCAGTGCTTGCGAGGAGTGGTCCGTGGATGGGTGATCATCTTTACATACCGAGACTGCTCCGTGTCTCGAAAAGCACATTAAGCCTTTGGTCCCAGCTGTCATTCTTGGATTCTTAACAGTCGTTACGGGTCGTCACAAGGCCGAAAGTCTAACAGCCGGTCTTACCAAAGGGTATCGTATTGACCCAGTTACTGGGTTGTGAAGCTCAGATAGGCAGTGCGCTCCATGTAAAATACCGGTATTCAGCTGTATCCGGTTAGACTGGAAGCCGACCCCAACATAGTTGGGAAAAGGCTAGGCAAATTGATTTATTTATATACTATACGAAGGAGGCTAGAGTCAGCTGGAATTTTCTTTTTTCGTGTAACTAAACACAAAAAAAGAAAATTCCAGCTGACTTCGACTCCCACGTAATTTGCGAAAGTCTGTTTATTACCATTTAAATATATAGCGCTTAACCCATGCTGGAGGTTTCCCTTCTTATGATAATTAAAGCCAGGAATGCATGCCTTTGTTGCCTCGTTGACAGTAAGAAAAATTCCATATGAATTATGCATTGTAGAATAGTTGTGAACCAAAAATATCAAAAATCAACTTAATTTTGTAAATTATTTAAAACTATATACACACACACACAACACACACACGATACGATTTATTTTTTTTAAATTAATTTATATTTTCGAGAAATGAGTACATAAGAGGAAGTCTGAAAGTGGCACCGGTGACTGAAAAGTTGTGCGGAAATCGGTTCTCATGGTATTTATGGGCATGAATGTAACGCGGAGGAGTGAGGAAAATGTCGAGAGGAAACTTTTGAGTATAAATGTAATGGCTATAAGAGTAGGGTAAGACCAAAGAAACGATGGATGGACTGTGTGAAAAATTATATGGTTAGAAAGGAAGTGACGACTAATAGAGAAGTATGAAATAAAAGGGATATATTGACCCCGAATAAATTGGATAACGGCAGAAAAATGTTGATGATTTTCGAGAAATAATTTGTGTAAAAATAAAAACATTCACATGATATTGAACGTGAAGCAGAGCGCATCACAACACGATTTCAGACGACAGTTTGAAATTGTAAATAGAAACATACTTTATACGCCAGACATAAAGTTTCATTTGCAATACCTACCAATAGACGTACGAAAGGAATGGTCTTGAAAGGACCACCTCTCGCTCAATGTGGCAAGTGTTCATTATTCATAGATCTACTAAATTAGCAGTATTTAATCATATTTTATGCAGGCACATAAAATTTTTGAAACGGAAGTCGTCTACCTACGGCTATCAAATTAGACATTAACACAAATTATACAATTATATGTCTACTTTGAATATTATTTTATATAATACGTTGCTAATTATGTCTACCGAATATCAGAAGCAATGAATAAAGTTTGTGTGCGAGCAACACTGTAAAAAAAATCGCAGATGTGACAGAATGAAATTCTTGAAGTGACGTGAGCCGCCATGACGGAATGCCCGATTTTGACATTCAAAATTAAATTACGTTATAAAAATAAAAATGTAATGTTATTTTTAATAATTATATCGCTGAAATATTCATATTTTGAGGTAAATAAATCTCAAGGAACATGACTAATTGGTTTTTCAAAATCAGTCAACTAACCTATTAGAAATTGTTATGGCATAATGGCATGCAAGCTACTGGGATGTGTATTTCTGGCTTTACATCGAATATCAAAATTTAGAATCTTTTATACATTGTAACAGCGAATTATTTTTCACGCCTCACCCTTAAGACAACAAAATAATTTTTGACATTCGGATATTCGGATAATTTCATATAAAAAAAAAAAAAAAAACGCTAAATATCGCAGGTATTCTGTTATGGAAACACGGTAGCTGGAGTTCGATAATGGTAGTTTAGCTTACAACATAAAGTCAGTTCAGGATCAAACGAATCAATCTCCTAGTAATCAAATCGTGCACCCTAGTTACGTAACAGACTTTCAATCACAATCTGAATTATTTTGAAGGAAATTGCTAATCCATTGCTTCGTATATTCGAAATAAAATTTGGGCCTTATTAGAAGGCTAAAAGTCACCCAAAAGGCAATGGAGAGGGCTATTCTTGGAGTTTCCTTATTTGATCGAAACATTAATTAAAAGATCCGCAGGAGAACCAACATAAGAATTGCCTAACTTAAGTGGCAGTGGGCAGGGCACATTTGCTCGGAGAACAGATGGCCGATGGGGCTGAAAGTTTCTAGAGTGGCGACCGCGTACCGGTGCCATACAAGGTGGACCGATGACCTTGTAAAGGCCACAACATGAATGTGCTGGATGCGGGAAGCTCAGAACAGGTCGAAGTGCCAGCGTTCAGCTGTGGGCGTCTTACGGCTGAAATGAATGAATAATGATTTGCTTATGCTGAAAATTTACAACTTGTCCGAAAACCATCTAGGAATACAAATGTGCCATAATGCTGATGAGCGTTTACAGAACAGTAGGAGCTCTAATAGGTAACCGTAGTAAACTATCATTGTACCCTATAATAACTTCTGTGCCACTGACATAGGTACATAAACAAACAGTTGTATCGGTGGTTACATCATTCCGTAGCCTATTGATTAAGATGTTACCCGATACTTGTAGCTCCGGGCAATATCAATAAACTTCGCCTTAATAACTCTTCACAGACTCGTAGTACGGATGGCAAAAGAAATAAGTATGCAGGTTATTAGGAATACATACGTCGTATGTCACTGTTTATGGAACTGTTATTTACCTATGTAACTCTGACTTAATGTTCTCTGTGCTGTGCACTGTCACTGTAACGGCTAGGGCTTTGCAGGCAGGCTACGCAGGCTGCTAACTGATAGGTAGGTAGTTAGGTAGACAATTGAAACACTAGAATAAGTTCATACATATAATTATTGTAACTAGGTAATAACACGGCTAGGTCGCGGGTAAGTCACTAAGTCACTTGTTCTGTTCCGAGCACTATCACAATTAGAATAGAAAGGTACCGTCCTTGGCAACACGTGGTAGACGTGGGGGGGCCTGCTCAGCGCAGTCCCGGCGACAGATCGGACGGCCCTCGTGAGACCGACAGGTAGTGTCGGTAGCCCGTGGAGGCCTGTCAGCACTGGCTCGCGGGGTAGGCCGCGGGTTGTCAGGCCTTCGAGACCTTGGCAGCGTGTGCAAGCAATGTGCAGCACCGCTACCATCAGCAGTATAAATAGTAGTAGGCACCTGCCCTCAGCCCGTACGAAGAACCCTGGAAGGCGCGTTAGGGAGCGCATGTAAGATGCGGTGCAAATAACAGCAAGCCGCATGCGATATGCTAGCATCCTTCCCATTTTAACACACTGTCCTACATCAGATTTTATTTTCACGGTTTATATTGCTGTACTCGCGAGAACCCTCCAGGAAAGCTCCCGGCACTGAACGTGTTAAATGAAGATGACCATTTCAGACACCAATCTACATGGTCTTCACATGATCTGACCAAGATTATGTCTGGACTTTAAAAGAGACTGTGACCACTGAGTCTTGAACCTGAACCTTCAGTTCCTATATTGACTGTTTTGATACTATTGAAAATCAATATCACCGAACATTAAAAAGCTATGTACCTACTAGTACTTCTTATATCTTTTGATGTCGCGTCTAAATGGGGAAAACGGTGTCATCATAATAATTATACCTATTGGTTTCAAATAACATAACAGAATAGGTTGTTGACAGTTTTTGAGAAGCCAATTAGTAATGTTCCTTTTGGTTACTGTCCCTTAAAATATGAATATTTCAGCGAAATATTAACATTAACAAAACTTTTTCATTTTTGTAAAGTAATTTAATTTTAATTGTAAAAACAGAACATTCTGTCATGGCGGCTCAAGTGACTTCATTGTGACTAACATATGGCTAATAATTTAAATTATGTTTTGTGTTGCGTAATGTAAATTATTTTGAATACTATTTTAAAGAATCTTTTTTTTTTTGTTCTTCTAACTGAACAGACAGCTGTGCTGCTGGGGAGTTTGTTGCGCCACTTCTTCTTCCCAGCGAATGCACTAGGAAGTGGTGAAGGGTGGGCGTTTTGGGGGACGGTCTTATGTAATTTTGACGTTCGAAAAGTGCTGATTCTCAGCCTAGTTTGAATAAATGACTTTTGAATTTTCAATACTTTCAATCTGTCTCAATCGAAGAATTTTACTTGTGTCTTCAGTTATTGTTTTTCTTTGATTTTTATTTTTTTATCTTCATGCACACTTGTTTTTCCAATGCACTTTAGACATTGGCAGAATAGTCGACATCGGCTTTGCTTGCCATTTAATAAAAATAGAATAGAATAGAACTTTAAATCTGTCAATCTGCGAGTTTGCGAAATTCTTGAAACTAGAGTATGGTATTTTTCTTACTGTCAACTAACCTATACAGGGTGGCAGGGACATCGACGCGAAGCCGGCTACCATGGATTCATACATGATTCTGAACCCCACTGCGTAGAAATTCTTCGTCGGTTATTAAAAAAAAACAGCTGTTTCATAGAAAAGTGCAATACCTACGCGGTCAAAATGTATGGAGCAGCTGTTTTTTTTTTTTTTTTCCTTAAAATGGCGACTGACAGAACAGTGCTACCAATCGCATCACGGCACATGTTATAATGAGCGCACTGTAATTATTTTTATGCACAAATTGTACTAAGGAAATATATTTTAAAGAAAACTTCCTAAGAGCCTGTTCCTATCTCTTTTGCACACTGTACTTCACTAATAAACTACTACTAATAAGTGGATCGTAGAGTGTTAACTGTAAAGTAGTTAGTACTACTTTGAGGTTTATGCTACTTCATGTAACTTCGTTCTCGTGGCTAAGTATTAACAGCCGCACGGGTCGATCGATCAGGTTAAGCTACGCTTGCCGCGGTTGATCCGTGCTGCTGTTGGTCCCGATTGTCATAAAATTTGTAGATCTTTGACAGTCGTTACGGGTAGTTAGAAGCCCAAAAGTCTGACAACCAGTCTTACCAAGGGGTATCGTGTTACCATGGCAATGAGGTTATGGAAGTCAGATAGGCAGTCGCTCTATGTAAAATACTGGTATTCAGCTGCATCCGGTTAGACTGGAAGCTGACCCCAACATAGTTGGGAAAAGGCTAAGCAGATGATGATGTAACTTCGTTTAAATAGGTACTAACATTACTGTTTATGGTTAGGTAATTTCGGTAAAACTTTTTGTACGAAATTTAAAACATATAAATTCACGCCATTTTTCCTATGGGCCAAGGCAGAGACTACATGTAGAATAAATAATAATAAATCAGTTTAGAAAAAAATTACAATTTTATAAAAATTAAGACCCAAATACGATAAAAAGCCAAGGCAAGGCAACAACAATTATTTTGAGTTACTACAATTTTTTTTAAATGTGGTAATTAAGCCCTTTCATTTGATACCCAACATGGCATCTTTTTTTCTTTATTTATAATTTTTGTCCTCTAGACGGCGCCATATTCATTTTAATGACGCTTCCAACGATACATCATTTGTCAAATTATGATGAGCAGTTTAGAAGTTATGAGGGAACAGATGAAAATACATACCCACATACATACCGGTCAAAATCATAACCCTACAGCTTAGGCGGGTAAAGCAAAGAGGTAGCAATAATGAGTGCTATCTCATTTTTTCAGCTAAGTAGAATAGAATCCTGTATCAACTATAGTCTTTTTAACCAACTCCGCTCTACATGTACCTATTGTCATGAAGGTAAAAACATCGATACTCCACTATTCTGTCATAAAAACAAATTTTGAACGAATTATTCTACAGTTACATACACCCTTTTGTGATACAACATACATAAATAAATAAACATTCAAACAGGTAGGTAACATGACCTTATAAACGCCAATATTCCCGATTATTCCATCCAGACAATCTTTTTAGCCTTCGGGATAAATCGGGTGGTTCCGGAAGAACTCGTGTGCATCTTACGTCGGATATTGCTCCCCCATTGGTACTAACGGGTCCGCTCGCTAGTGTTACTGAGCATTGAAAAGATTTGAGTGAGGTCATTGATATACTAAAAAACCCAGTGAGGTGCGAATTTTATTTATATTTGTGACGTTTCGCTGAAGACGATGAAACTAAAACTCAAACTATAAGAACACAAATTAATGATCTTATCGTATCTTATCAAAGTTAGCGAAACGAAGGAGAATGCGCTTGTTATAGTGCATTACATTGTGTGTTATGATACCACAAAATAAACTCATTACTTACCTCACCTCATGGTGGTGTGAAAATGAATTATTTGGCCAAACGCGTATTGGAGTAGAATTTGCGGCGCTCCTACGGTAAGTCCATTAATTTTACAAAAACAAAGTTTGTCGTAAATGATCGATACTAGAGCACGAAACAATCAAAAAAATTACCAATTTTAAAAAATCCCGGAAATCTTTCCAGGTAAAACTACCAAATAACTGGACTAGTTTTTGGACTTCATTTCAGAGAGCATTATCAGATTTCCCATTATCGAACATTTTTACACGTTACATGCTTAGAAACACATATAACTGAACCCGAGGGCAGGCCCTTAAAATACATCTTATTAATTGTAAGTACCTGGTCGACCGAGCTCTGCTCTGGTGAAAATAGATAGATAATGCTCATTTAATAGTATAGGATAGTTCGTACTAGTACCGTGTATAGTACATACTAATTCCATGCTGCCATGTCATTATTCTAAGGTAGCCATCTTGTTTTAAACTTTGAGCGACCAAACTCTGCTCGAGTGAAAAAGCGGAGAAAACGATTTTTTCTAGATATTAAAACTAGCTAGATCGATTTTTCGCCCCCGTAAACACCAATATTGCAACTTTAATCGAAATTGTTAGAGCTGTTTTCGAGAACGTGACAACGATTTTCATTACATATATTCTCAGCTTAGTTTGAATAAATGGCTTTTGAATTTTGAATTTTTGAATTCTTTATAATCAACTGTCGGAGTGTCGATCGCCATAGTACCAACACTTAGGTTTCCTCACTAATCTTATGGAATACAATTAAGCATATTCCATATTATTATCTAGTACCTACCTGGTCGATCGAGCTCAGCTCGGGTGAACATAGATAAACATATCATCCAGGTATACCAACGTCGTATCACATTTCCGGGGCAGTGAAAAAAGAGAAAACAAGTTTTCCCAGATATGAGATCTAGCTAGATCGATGATTCACCACCGTAAACCCTAAATTGCAACTTTCATGGAAATCTTTAGAGCCGTTTTCGAGAACGAGATTGCAAAACATATATATTTATATAAATATTGCTCATTATATAGTATAGGATCTATTCCTGTAAATGTTTTAACGGAGCTGTCCCAAATTATGGATATTAGAACTTTGAATTCATTATCGGCTTACGATTCGTGCAACATCGATAAAGGATCTCTCAGCAATGTTACACAAAACCACATTAACAAAAAAGGGTCGTACACTTAACGCTATATAGGGTTATTTTTAGCTGGCTAGCTAAATTCCGCAAATACTCCGCTAATATCTAAACACGCTAAAACATAACAAAACAGTTTTTCTCAAATCATACTTCAAGTAACAACACTAACAGAGGTCTTTGACCTCCCAAAAGAAAACATATTCTTTTTTATATTTAATATTATCGTGTTTAGATGTCCTCATCATGAATGCGGAGTTTACCTATCCAATTTAAAATAACCCTGTATGATAATGATGACTCGTTAATCGCCTACAAACATTGCAACATCCCGAGAACTAAAGGGCTTTATATACTGACATGGCAGCGCCGGATTAAGCCGGCTCAACGTGTCGGCTTCGAGCATCCGATAATATTCTGAGCGCAAACTAAAGGCGCATGGGCGGCAGGAAACCGGTGCGGAGGTTCATATACATGACATCTCGACAGCAAGAGCCGGCGGCGACAGGCCGGCTAACCCCACAACCGATTCCGTAGTACCTACCCAAGAGAATAAGCACAGATATTCCATGTTACCCGCTCTAAAATAAAATAGGCCTGAAAGGACCGTATCATTGCATGTAAATCGAAAAGAAATTGGATTTCTCTTGATATAAACCGCTTCAACAGCAGCAAAAAAAAAAACGGAAAGATACATTGGAAAATACAAATGTTAGAAACCGGAGTTATATTGCCCGGGGGCATGTAGTACGGACCTCGTTTATTAAACGGGGGCTTTTAAAATTCAACATGGTTCATTAAAAAGACCCCAGTGAGTCGTTATTCAAACTGTGAGTGTCAATATTGCGGGGTAACATTCACACTTTAATTGAACTTGGTACTGTACGTTTGTTTGTTGGAGATATTGAGGACGAATTCTATTATACAACAACGATAGTCCTGACTATCAAAATGTTGGCTTTGTTCTGAAATGTAAACAAATACAAAAAAAAAATACTAAACAACTATGAAACTATAACTTTCGCTATGAAACTCATACTTACGTCACGTCGTAAAAAAAAAACTTTTCATACATGCATCGAAATAGTCTGTCTACGGTTGAATAGAAATAGTTTTTTTTTTCACGAATCGCATATGTGTGTCATAGTGAAAGTTGTTTAGTATGGTGGGTATAATCACCCCCTTGACGGATGTAGGTGACTAAATCGCCACCCTGTAGGTATGTCGTCAATATAACCATATGCTTGTCACGATGCTACAGTTCGGTCTCTTACTGACTATTTTCAAGTAGGAAAAGCCAACTGAATTGACCTGGAAATTAATCAAAGATGGATAATCCAGTACATTAAGCGTTGACCAACCAGAAAGACAACGAGTGAATGTTGCTATCTGAAGTCATAAAAAAATCTGTCTGCTGTATTTGTTTCTAGAGTAGTAGATATAGATATATTAAATGCCTGTGGGGAAGGAAAATTTGCCGTTTGCTATCTTTAATTTTCATGTCAACGTAGAAAATTATGGGGGCACCGCCCTTACGTTTAAAAATTGTTTTTCATAATTTACGTTAGTAATTCCAAAAGAGCAATTTTATTTATATTGACGCGAAAGAAGAGACTACGTTAATTATATTTTTTATATTTTTTTATGACGTCACAAATAACATAAAATCGGCAATACAGTGTTAAATATTAGCATAAAAAAATTATAATTACCTACCCGAGTCCTCAGATAAAACATAACATACTCTAGCTAAAAAATACAATTAGATTTAAAAACTACACTGTCGTACAATATGAAATAATTGGACATCAGAAAAGGACAAACTCCCCTGAGGGGTGAAACTGATTGGACTTCAATTGTTAATGTGAAGAGAGCTCGTATTCTTAAAAGCGCCAAAAGATTGGTGACATGACGATAACAGGAAAAATGGGTCAAGTGGAATGCGAGGCCCAGACTCGTTTTTCGAGGAATTCTGTGAGAAATTGGTAACAATGTCTTTAGGATATACTTTTAGCTACTATACTTATGAGTACCAACATAAAAATGCTCTGATATGAAACCTACTTAATAAAAATCTTAAATTTATTGACAGACTACGCACAGCCTAAACCACTGTGTGAGCATAAAATTTTCCACAAGAGTTCCCTATATAACGATAGTGCGATAACGATAGTACTCACCACTAAGAAACGATTTCGATGAAAGTTTGTATGGAAGATCGTAATTTTTGCAAATGGCAACTCCCTTCGGGCACAGACCTTGTCCTAACTAATATTATAAATGCGAAAGTGAGTTTGTTTATTATGCTTTCACGTCTTAACTACTCAAATGATCATCATAAATATTTTGCACACACGTTGTCAGGAGAACAGAAAAAGACAGGGTGCCTTTCATCCAGAAAAATCAACAATAACGCTGGCAAAAACTAGTCTTACATGCTAGTATAATTGTAAAAGTTTGTGAAGATGCTTGTTACTCAATCACGCAAATGGTTGAACGGATCAGGACGATTGTTATCACTCCGAAAGCCCCTATACTGCTCCGCCCTTACTTTTATACGAGTACATGAAGTAGTTCCCCAAAAATACGAGTGAAACCACGGTCAAAAGATAGTCCTTTAATAAATAAACATGAGAGTTAAACTATTGAAGTAGATGTATTACCGCTAACAGGTCCGCTATAACTTAGATGACATGACAGTTGAGTGCTCAGTCATTAAGCCGTTATGTCGGTGACATACACGAAGATCTAAAATGGCTGCTAGATCAGACCCGGAATAATATTGCGCGTAATTGTCCAACTTGAGGGCGAAGGAAAACGATACTGACAGACTCCTTGACAGTTCAAAAGTGCATGTAAAATGTTTAATTAAAATAAATGGTAACTGAACCAATAAACCTTATCAAAATAAATCGTAAAGTTAATAATATTAAAACTCATGTTTGTGCAATTTCAAAGCTTTGCCTGACAACTTTGATTGAAAAAATAGCTTCCCGAATATAAACTTCCTTATAAAATTGCCTGTTGAATAATAATAAAATTTTAATGACAAAAAAAGCTACTTGAACCAATAAGGCGGAAAGGTTTTTTTGATAAACCATGTTGACAAGTCAACAAGGGTTTCAAGAAAATAAATGAGCCAGAAACATCACAATTAAGGTTAAAAATTCAGTCACTGGCAGAAAAACAGAAAAAAATATAATGTCCATAAATGTTAACATTATTTCTTGTTTTTTTTGCCATTAAATAAGTAGCTTAGACGCCCTCAGTAGGATTCGGATTCACCTCCTTTTACATGGGACTTTCATAGCATAATCTATAACGTTCCTCCTGCTGGGACACAGCCCTCCTCTCTGTGAGAGGGAGTAGGCCGTAATCCACCACGCGGTCTCAATGCGGGTTGGTAGATGTCACATGTCTTCGAATTTTTGGTTCTAGGACATGCCGGTTTCCTCAGGATATTTTCTTTCACAATTTTGAGAGCCTGCAGTGGTGATGTGATGGTGATGGAGCGCCTATCAGGGTTCGAACCTACGACCTACTGGACCACCACTGCTCTCCTGACTTTCATAGGTAATCGGCGAAATGTATGCGTACCAATAGGTGTACTAAGCCTTTCTATAGGAATACAGGCAAGATGGATGTTAAGTAATCTTTTAATATCGATTCTAGAGTGACTTAGAGCACTAGTTCCATGTCCCATGTCCGCAGGCATGTTAGGTGGCCGGTACATAGTTCGCGCAGACGTACATTAATAGCGCCGAGTTAACACGAACACCTCTCACTCGACTAGCGCTTGTCATGGAAATTATACTCGTATGATAGCTGTAGGTTTAGTAGTGCGGTGTTAGTTGTCATCATAACGCAATGATCATAAAACGTATAGAAATGGTTTATCTGACTAAAATGACGCCTAATACATAAAATAACGCTTGGTTTTCCCCAAACGGCCTATCCAAACTCAAAGCATTTATTTCAATTAAACCAATTACAGGCACTTTTGAATTGTCAAGGGGTCGGTCAGTCAGAAATATGAAGCTAGATGCTCATTCCAAAGCGTAGTAGGTACCTATGGAGAAGAACGGGCAAGACCACGACACCAACCACCACGACCACGGACACTCTTTTAAATCATAATATGGTAACAAAATATTGGTTATATCATTCATGTTGAAGTTATACATGTGAGAACGATGTAAAACATTAAAAGCGTCCGTAAAAAAAATAAAAAAAAATAAGCCGTGGTAGCTAAGAGATGACCAGTCCCTACTGACGGCGCCCGTTCACGAACATGACGCATGGATTAGCACCATTCAGCTCAACCATTTTGAAGGGAGCCTAATGACCCAACACACGCGCCACCGTCAGCGAGACATTAGAGTGAGCATGACATACTCTCAGCCGCCAAGGCACATTCAAGCCAATGAAAGACATACCCAGTACCTAAATGGTAGCTTTATAGTCGGTACATAGTACTCAACATGTGCTATCCCTTCGGCGAAAATCAGGCGTCATTTTAAAGGGCACTTTTCGCCAGTTATGTTTAACTCGGGGGCGAGCATATTGCTATCAACTGGGCAGAAATTCAGACTCCGCGCTGCTACTGAGACATTCCTTAAGGAAAAACCCAACACCACAAAACTCAGGCATTAAGTCCGCCTTTGTACAGTATTTTTTTATTTGTGCATAAAGTTTTAATACATCAATCAATCTGCCTAGCCTTTTCCCAACTATATTAGGGTCGGCTTCTAATCTAACCTACTAAGATATTTTACATGGAGCGACTGCCTATCTGATCTCCACAACCCAGAAACTGGGTAATACGATACCCCTTGGTAAGACTGGTTGGCAGACTTTCGGGCTTCTGACGACCCGTAACGACTGTTACAGATCCACGAATGACGATGTTCAAATCCGGGCATATACCAATGTGACTTTTTCAATTCATATGTACTTTCTGAGTGTATCTTGGACATTACTGACATTGGTGAAGGAAAACACCGTGAGGAAACCTGGACTTATAGTTAATATAAGTCTGAAATCACCAACCCGTCTTGAGCAAGCGTTGTGATCAATGCTCGTGCTTTCTCTATAAGAGAAGAGGCCTTTGCTCGCAGTGGGACGGTAACAGGCTGGTATTTTATTATTTACATGGTTCGATTTTATTTCCTGTGACATGCCATTGTTAAGTAACAATAAAAGTAGCGTCGTCTAAACAGTATTTAGACGAAGCAAGTCATTGTTGCATCATTTTTATTTTTATTTTATGGCACAGAAAAGAAACTTGCGTCGTGTAAATTGGGTCTTTAGAGTGTTGACATTGGTCAAATACCAATTTAGTGTCTAAATTCACGCGCTGGAATATAATACCTACTGGATCAATGTAAATCAGCCTCTTTATTTTGTTTCTTAACTTATTAAAAGACCTTAAAAACTAATCTCTCATATGTACATTGCGTTGAATTAACATCTCTCCTTCTTTTCGTATGGTTAGTGACTAACCTGGTGTCAGAGTTGTACAGCGGCCCATGGACAGCGTTGAAATTGGAATTATTTGTTGTTGATTGAATTGTCGCTACGTAACTTAGTAGAACTTCTTTGTTTACAAAATTTATAGCTTCTCGAGACCTTAGGTAAGTATTTCTATCCCCAGTAGATAGGTTTTTTGAGTTCGACCGTAAGACAACTTCCTCTCACTATTGTTAACTCAACAGATCCCAGAATAAGCCAAATTAAATTCTGCTATCTACAGGCGACCAGCTTCAATCCCCTTATGACTGACATTGCGAAAGTTATTCTAAGAATAGATGAAATGGCAATTAAATTAAAGAACTTTTAAGCTTACTTTATAGAATGTTTGAATACGAGACTTTTATAACTAAATCGCTCTTTGGAACTTTCTTCAAGTTATAGTTCAATTTAAGGAAATTGAACTTCCTCTGATTCAAGGAACGAAGTATTCTAATTTGATTGCAATAATTATAGGATTTAATCAGAAACCGTATAATTAGACGGTTTTGACTTATAGGACTACCCCTTTTCTTCACGGTGCACGGTGTCGTAAAAGGTTTTTTAACACCATACTGCGATCGCCAACCCGCCTGCTAAGTGTGGCATTTTTAGCATACCCCCCACTTTGGGGGAGGCCTATATCCAGCAGTGGATGTCTTTCGGCTGAAATTATGAAGATGATTAAATCCTCAAAATACCATTTCAGACACTAATCTACATGGTCCTCATAAAGCCTGACCAAGATAATGATATGTCTGTACTTTAAAAGAGACTGCGACCTCTGAGTTTGTTTTTTTCTTCTCAGAGTATTCAGATAGGAAACGCCGAACTCATCTAGCTTAGTACTTTTTTTTTAAATGAAGTGTAAAAGTTTAATTTCATTTAATTTTCTAAGGTTATTACTTATTTATTTAATAACTAACAGTGCCCCGCGTTTTCACCCCCATAAGTCTGGACCCCATTGCAATGTCGTGAACTATATTATTATTACGGTATTATATGTGTTAATCCAGGTTATAAACTATCTGTGTGCCCAACTTCATTCAAATCCGTTCAGTAGTCTTCGCTTGATTGAGTAACAAACATCCAAAAATACCTTCACATTTACCCGGGTAGCTCACCACCGCCGCGAAATCATCGCAGCGAGACCGCAGTAGTCAAATTCAACTGGCTTGCGTCCTGTTCTGCTACGCGAAATTCGAGTAGCAGAACTCGAATAGCGGAACATGACGCGAGCCAGTTGATTTGAACTACTGCGGTTTCGCTGCTACGGTTCCGCGGCGGAGGTGTGCTACTGGCGTTATAATTCTATATACTAGGATTAATTAAAATTATTTAATAATTAACCTTCGGCAGAAACAAGTGTGATCTCATGTAATGGCTCCTAGACACTATGCCGGCGGTATGGCCACCAGCTCGTACCCCCAGCTTTTGCGCCTTCATTTCCTTTGCGATCCATTGTGGCAGGGCTGGCTTTCCATTGTGGCAGGGCCGGCTTTGTGAAGCAGGGCTGGCGGCAGTGGCGGCCATGCCACCGGCATAGTGAGTAGGAGCTATTATGTGTGTTGTAATCTATTAATCATCCAATTAAAGATGTCAATAGTTATGAAAGGAATAATTGACCACACGCTTTGCAGAATAATCTGTACAGCAAAGCAAAAACTTTTAGAATTTTGGCAACGAATCAGGAAAAATATATGAAAAAATTCTCTGCTAAAAAGACGATGAAGGTTTTGCTTTCTGGCCAGTCAAATTTTATAATTACGGATACCGCAAAAAATTCCGGGTAAACTTGTGATAAACTAGCTTCTGTTCACGACTTCATTCGCGTAAGTTTCTCGTTTTAACATAAAACATAGCCTTTGACACTCAGGGATGATGTAGCTTCCTATTAAGAATTTTAGGAATAAGATAGTAGTTCCGAAGATACCCTACATACAAACTCACAAATTCTACCTTTTTGTAATATTAGTATAGAGTACCTGGTCGACCGAGCTCTGCTCTGGTGAAAGTAGAGAATGCTCATTGAATAGTATAGGATAGTACATACTAATTCCATGCTGCCATGATAGTAGGTACTTACTTATTCCATGCTGCTATGTCATTATTCTAAGGTAACCATCTTGTTGGGCGACCGAGCTCTGCTCGGGTGAAATACGGAGAAAACGAATTTTCCCAGATATGAGACCTAGCTAGATCAATTTTTCGTCCCCGTAAACCCCTATATTGCAACTTTCATCGAAATCACTAAAGCCATTTTCAAAAATGTGATTACAAATATATATTATACTAGCTTTTGCCCGCGACTTCGTCCGCGCAGAAGTCGAAAATGGTTCTAATCGGATTTTTATTGGTTTTTTACGTTATTAATTTTGTTATAACATATAAAAAACAATATTTTTTGTTTTTCCTTCGGGTGCTAGTATCACCAGGCTACTCTGTGCGCTTACTCTGGAGCATGCCACATACAACTTGCCGTGGGAGAAGCAGCTTTCCCTCAAGTCTACTCCCGCTACCTTAAGAGTATGACCTTGAGCTTTGTAGCTCGTCTCTAGCACTCTCTTGAATTCGAAGGGGTAATTTGATGGGGAATCCTAGAAATAAATACACACCTCTGTGAGGCTGACTGTCCACTGGAGCGGAAAAGAGAGGAGAGGAGCGGAGATGCGCCAATATTAACCAATTGAATCTAAACTCCGGTCCAGAGCTTAGATTCTATTCGTTAATATTGGCACATCTCCGCTCCTCTCCTCTCGTCTCCACTCTAGTGGACAGGCAGCCTAAAACTAAAATAGTACGGTGACTTTCGAGACATTCCAATTTTAAAGAGTATTTGCTTTGCACCAAGCTATTATGTGAGTTCAACCTTTTTTGAATAAAATCGAATTGAGTTATCAAACATGTGTCAAAATAAAATGTAATTTAAATCAAAAGCACTAAGGAGTATTGATATCAACTTCGAAGCAAATCACTACCAAAATAACTTTCTACCCTTATTTAACCCTTTGGGGGATGAATTTCAATAAAATACGAAATACGTCTTCCATAAATTCTGTTAAAGAATGTTTATGCAAAATTTGAAGTAGATTGGACCAAGGAATCACGTTGTCCCATACAAACTCTGCACCACTTTTTCACCCCCTTAGGGGTAGAATTTCGGAAAATCCTTTCTTATCGGATGCCTACGTCATACAAAGAACACACCCTCCAAGTTTCAAAACTCTACGATCAGCGGTTTAGGCTATGCGTTGATCCGTCAGTCAGTCATTCAGGACAAAGCATTTTATATGTATAGATTAAATACAAATATTGCTCATTTAATAATATGGGATATACTAAAGTTATTTTGGCTAGCACAACAGCCAACAGATTTACTAATCAAAGATACCCGGCTACATCTACACCAACCTTTATCTCCACTTTATAAAGCCTACAGGCACTATCGCAGGTAAACAGATTAAAAATAACTTATGCATACCTTGTTTCTACTCCGGAGCACTATAGTTTGTATACTCTCTTTACATTGTGTCGGCACTGCACTAAACCTTGACAGATGTACACAGTATATTAGTTAGAGTATGTCAGGATACTTCAAACACCTGAGCTTACATACTAGGCCACTCTAGCCCGTTTACAGTAATCCAAAACAATTTTGTGTTGCGGGAGCGTCTCGCCAAGGTCTTTCCTAAACACTCTCATGTACATTATGTTTTATTATTTATAGTTTAGGAAAAAACTAAGCTTCCCTTTGAGCTTAGTTATATAATATGTTGTTCGACAAAATTCGTTTCTGATTCTCAGTCCCCAAACGTTTTATAAAGTGAAAATGGCAAAGACCTCCCAGTGGTTTTACAAACTCGTTTTGGACCACTGTAAACAGGCCACCCAGTAGGTACAAACCTTGTTCAGACCCAAAAAGGTTCAAGAGAATGTTAACAAGTCCCTCTTGGGAGTCAACTGGGGTTTGGGCATTTATGTTCTCACCAAAACGGAGCAGAAGATTTAAAATGTACCTGTAACAAACAAGGGTATTTGTTAGTGATACTATTCTTTAGAGGAAATAAGTTTGTAACTTTTGGTCTGTTGAGCTAATTGGACATTTTGTAACTAAACGCTAAAATAAAAGAGACTTCGTTAAAATATGACGCGACGCGGTAGAAAAACGACAGGAGATGCTTTGTTTTTGCATCTCTGACAATCCATACTAATGAGATATTTTTTATAGCATCGCATTTTGTACAGCCAGGGCAATTCATTGTTAAGCAAATTCCCAGACTGTGTCATCACCAATCGGCAGTCTTCTTTTATTAACCGACTTCCAAAAAGGAGGAGGTTATATGTTCGACGCGTTTGTATGTTTTTTTATTTTTTATGTTTGTCCGCCGATTTCTCCGTCAATTGAGGACCGATTTAAAAATCCTTTTTTTTTATGAAAGGGTATGCTCCCGGATTAGTCCTATATAAATTTTATCAACTTTGCTTGGATAGTTTTTGAGTAAGCTTCTATAATACGTATTTTTCCCACTTAGTATATGTGGATGATATGATGATATCTCCCTGTGACTGTTATTTACATAGCAGGTACTGGTATTCGAATTTGTGTGGGGTAGGTACCACAACTAAAAAGTGAAAAATAAAAACTTTTTACAAAAAAACACCACCGACTTCCTCCAAAAATTACTTTAATTTCGGAAGTCAGTGTCTTTAGTTTAGAATTTTCGTTTTTGCCACCGACTTCCGAAGTTCACTTTGTAGTGTTTTTTTTCGGAAGTCGGTTGTGTTTTTTTGTAAAAAGTTTTTATTCATATAGTTATTCATTGCAGTACCAATTATATTCTATACAAAGTTAATTCCTCTTAACAGCCGCACTGGTCGATACATCAGGATAAGCGACCTACGCTGGCCGGGGTTGGTCCGTGGACGGGTGATCATCTTTACATACCGAGACTTCTCCGTGCCTCGGAACACTCGTTAAGCCATTGGTCCCGGCTGTCCAACGTTTCATTTCTGTCTTTAACAGAAAGATTTGAATTCCGGTGATTATTCCAATCGTAATTATTGTGATATTACAATATCATATCAATATTGCTAATAAATAAATAAGCTTTCAGTTATATTGAGTGTTTCTTTGGCTACACTGACTACATAACAAGTACGAACCTACATACCAAAATACCTTTTTCTGGTTAAATTCAAATGAAAATTTTATTACGAGTTTTGCGGAAATGAGTTCCCGACACCAGCGCAGCAATTTGTGTCGCTAACCGTATTTTAAAAACTGCACAATATTTTCACTCCTCTTCAGTTTTTAATATTTTTAAAACTCTGTCTTTTTCAACAGTAATGCATACAGATTTTGTTTCCTATTAGTACAAGGAATACTAGTATAATCGTATATTTTTTTAGTACAAAAAAAGTTCAACAAGCTATAGAACTTTGTAAGGGGTGCAAGCTGAAATTAAATGTTAATTCAATATTACAGTGATTTTAATGGTGAAGTTACTTTAACTAAACACGGTTCATAAACAATAATAAGATTAGGTAGGACAATATAAAATGACGCGAATGACGCGGGACGCAGTTAGTGACTGCCTGTGTGTCGTATCGTGGTCGAACTGTATCTGAACTCACAGACGGGCGACGTCTTAAGTACTTGAGTTCCAAGTTTGTGTTGGTTCCAAGCTTCTGACGACTCGTAACGACTGTCAAAGATCCACGAATGACAGCCGGGACCAACGGCTTAACGTGCTTTCCGAGGCACGGAGGATTCTCGGTATGCAAAGATGGTCACCCGTCCACGGACCAACCCTGGCAAGCGTAGCTTAACCTGATGGATCGACCCATGCAGCTGTTATTACTTAACCACGAGCTCCTCCAAGACAGCAAATATATACAATAGACAATACACAGTCAATATAGTAGTCAATATAAAAGAAGAAATATTAAAACAAAACCCCTGAAATATTTCAAAGACCTTCTTCTAACTACCCAGTCTTCTCTCTAAGAACAATTTTAACAACAACGGAAAATGCTTGTTCCTTCAGATTTACACCTTTTGTAGTAACATTACAAAGGGTATTAAAATATACATTTACAGTTCATTATACTGCTACCTTTGTGAGGTTATTTACATTTTCATGTGTCCGTATTCAGTTTTAGAGAGCCATTGTTTGTATTGTAGGTATAAAAGTTTAGAGGGGTTCGTGTAGGCTGACCATAGAGAAAAATAATACCTGTTTATTTTTTGGATGGCTTCTGTGACCTCTGTGGCCATTTTATATTATAAAGGTATGAGGAACAGGGTGTAAAGTTCACTCATCCTCTATAGAAAAGGGAGGATCCTCCGACCAGACGGGTGTCGTATCTGGTAAGCTTGCCCGACGATTTATGTCGGAAAGTTGTCCAATGTTGCCCATGGGCCGCCCGTATTTTTCTGAATATTCATGACAAATTATCGAAAATCTCCTTTTCTTTCAAATTCCCCCCTATGATTTAATGGACTTACACTTGTGTTTTTAAAAATAAATACTGTAGTTTTTTTTTTTAAAAATGCCTTCACCTCCGTTTTTTTTTCATAGTCGACAATTTTAGTAAAATATGTTACTTACTCCAATAAAATAACTCATAAACTTTTAGAAATAATAAACAGAATCCAAATCAAGCCAATAACATACTAGTTATGGCAAATGCTATCCAAAAAAAATAACATGAAAAATATTAAAGATGGACCTCCCCCCCCTTTTATAGCAAATTTTCGATAATTGTTATATGAATATTCAGAAAAATAAGGGCGGGAACATGCCCATGGGCCACATTGTATATTATGCTGATCGCGCGGTGAACTCTGCTTTTGCGATGCAGGATTTATGTGACGTCAGGTTTTCGATGCGTAGTTCGCATGTGGCGTTGTAGATGTCGCCACAATATCATGCCAAGCAGAGGACTGAGTTATTTTTCTTTAAATATTTTTTGGACGCAAATAATATTCAAAGCGTTTTCTTTAGCAACATAATGTATATGAATATGGATGACACAATACTATCCAAAACGTTGCCAAACAATTTGAATACCAAGGTTCTACGCCAATACCCTAAAATAATGGTGCAGACAATAAATAAACGTGTAGAAAGGGAACGATTGTTGACCGCTCCGCATCATAAAACTTTCAGAACATATCGCACAGCACCATAATTACGTAACACACTTTCAATCACAATTTGAATGATTTTGAAGGACATTACTAATCTACTGCTTCATAATGTTCGAAAAATTTGTCTGTTCAACAACGTAAATAACGCAATGAATGTTTTTGAACTGTCAAAATTAACGCCATTGATACTGTGAGTGTGTTACGCAAAGTGTTTATATTTACAGTGTCGGAACATTCAATAATATATCGACCTAACCGGCGTTGTTCCACTGCAGGGCAAAGTCCGCCCTCCCCATTTTCCACACACTAATTTTCATTGCTAATGTGAGTCTGTTCTTTCGATAGAAGTCAAGCTTGTACCGCTGCTATAAAGTGATGTTCAATATGGTTAATTAAAAAAATGACAATTAAAATATCACATTGCTACGTGCTTAGTTTTAAAACCCGAAACCAGGCCACAAGGTCCTTACCCACGAGCCGACTGTAAGGACCAAAAAAACAAGAAAAACACGAGCTCGAAATAGATACATGTTACCCTCCTGGCTATTTATGTTCGCCGCAGATATTAATTCTTTCTTTTTAATGTGATCATCCCTTGAAGGTAACAAGCGGGTTAAGTTATTTGCTGGCGGCTATTTGAGGGTTACTTTTTGTTTGTGTTAGACTTTAAACTGTATTGACTCGCGGGTTTGCCCGTATTTAAGCAGCGATAAAGAGGAGTTGATGAGTTTGTCTTTTTGTGTATCAAATTTAAATATGTAGATACAACGTTATAAAAAAAAAAGTGGCTGATATAGACTGGATGCAGCAGGCGGAGGACAGATGTTGTAGCGCAGCCTGGGAGAGGACTATGTCCAGCAGTGGACTGCGACAGGCTGAGTTAGCAATGGTACAGTTTTGACGTTTGACGTTTTGACGTACGTTTAAATATTTTTAAAAGCAAATTAAAGACATATTTATTGGGGAAGGGCTATTACAGTATTGATGAGTTTATAGATGACAAACGACATCCATAAATGATAGATTTGTGAATTATTATTATGTTTTTTTTTTTTGTGCGTTATTGTTATTGTTTATTACTATTTTCTTTTGTTTCTTTTAATACTGGGAAATGAATTTGATAAGTTGAATGGAATGTTGGTGATTATTTAGTTTATTGTTGCTGAATTATTGACATAAAATTATTTTTAGTATTAGTGATATTGATATGTTTTAAATGCGTAATGAATTTTAAATATGGATGTTATGGTTATGTTTATGCTTTTTATTTTATTATTTTACTAATCATACTGTAATATTTTCAACACAATGTATTTTGTTATGAAATAAATGACTTATGACTTATGACGAAAAAATGAAGAAGAATGGAAGAAGAAAACGTGTTGCACCCACCCCAAGTAACATGAAACAAAGGCAGGAAGATGATGATGTT
Organism: Agrochola macilenta; assembly: GCA_916701695.1. Taxonomy (NCBI): domain Eukaryota; kingdom Metazoa; phylum Arthropoda; class Insecta; order Lepidoptera; family Noctuidae; genus Agrochola; species Agrochola macilenta. The sequence goes on along the minus strand of OU753559.1, from coordinate 4,493,727 downwards.
GATGATGTACAGTTTTGACCTATTTTAACCCCCGACGTAAAAAGAGGGGTGTTATAAGTTTGACCGCTATGTGTGTGTGTCTGTCTGTAGCACCATAGTTCTTAAACGGGTAAACCGATTTGAATGAGGTTTTTTTCATTTGAATGCAAGTTTTCTAGCGATGGTTGTTAGACATTTTTTATCAAAATCGGTTCAGCCGTTTAAAGGTCATCTCTTTTGTATTAGCTTCGGTAGGGATCTTAGACGCTTAGGGGGTATTTACTCTACTTTCAAACATGTGTGTGACCTAAAATTTGAAACACCAATGCGTATAGAACTATGCAAGATTATGGAATTCTTTGTCTGATGCTGCAGCCAGGATATCCAGCACACTAGTACACTCTTGTTTAAAAATTGCAGATAAGTCGTATTTGGATTCGTTTTGATCAGTATTTAATTCTACATACAATGCAATGGTGGCAACAAGATGAGCTTATGCTGCAGTCAGGATGTCCAGCACGCTAGTACACTCTTGAAAAAATTATAGCAGTTTTTGACTTTTTAAATGTTTGCTTTTCTTTTCTGCGTTGGGGGTTTTTTAACCGACTTCCAAAAGGAGGAGGTTATCAATACAGATGTTTTTTTTTAAATGTATTATGTTCGGGTATAAATCCGTCATATATAGACGGTTTTGCAAAATATATTTTTTTTTGAAAGGGTATACTTTCGAGATGGTCCCATTGTCATCAGGTCAGGAATGAGATCCTGACTTGATGACAATGGGACCATGGTAGGATCCTGGAGAAATCGAGGAAAATTTTCAAATATTATAGGCACACCTATAACGATTTGGGTATTTTTTATAGTAACTTGTGCAGTTGCTCTCGGAAAGCACCATTTGGAGAAGTGGAACTGATGATGAAGACCACAGATGGCCAACGGAACTGCCCAATAATAAGTATTTCATGGGTTGCGATTTGATTACTTTATTATGGTTGCCAAGCAATTTATGGTCGTCACAATGCATATGGAGAAGTGGAGCTGATGGTGAAGTACTAGGAGAACTCCTAAAAAAATCTTCCACAAAAACACTTTCGGAAGTCGGTGGCAAATAATGAAAATACAAAACTAAAGACACCGACTTTCGAAATTTAAGTTATTTTTACTTTGTAGTATTTTTTTTTTAAGTTGGTAGTTATTCTTGTTTGTAAAAAGTTTTTAATATTTAAAGTAAGTATTAAATAGTTAGTACCTGAGCGACTGAGCTCTACTCCGGTGAAAATAGAGAATGCTCATTTAATAGTACAGGATAGTTCATACTAATTCCATGCTGCCATGTCATTATTCTAAGGTAGCCATCTTGTTCTAAACCGAGCGAGAGACCGAGCTCTGTTCGGGTGAAAATACGGAGAAAACGAATTTTCCCAGATATGAGACCTAGTTGATCGATTTTAACCCCTATATTACAAAAACACAAATTAAAGACAAATTATAATAAATACTGGCTCTCAAAAGGTATAAAAAACTGTTGCAAAAATAAAAGACAATTGAAGATACTAATTACCAAAACAAAAAACCCAATATTAACAAAATACTACAAGAACTATGAAAAAATATTGAAGAAAACTGTAGTGACAGCAAAAAAACAACATTTTAAACATAAAATGATAAAATCAAGGAATAAGGTTAAAACAATGTGGGGTATAATAAATGAACGTACAAACAAAAAAATGAGACGCGAAAAACAGAACATAACTATTCAAACAAACAATAATAATATGACTTCAGAGCCCAAAGAGGTAGCTAACATCTTTAATAACTTCTTTGCATCTATTGGGAAAACTAGTACGAGACTAGCCGAGACCAACCGAGGCAGTAACCCAAAAGAAACACCTATAATGTCTACAATAGAGAATTCGATCTTTCTGAGTCCAGCAGATCCTTACGAGGTGAATGCATTAATTAAAAACTTAAAAAATAAGTCGAGCTATGGCGTTGATGAACTTCCACCTACATTACTGAGACAATGTGCGGATGACTTAACTCTTCCATTCTATGAACTTATAAACCAATCTTTCGAGGAAGGTGTTTTTCCAAACCTCTTGAAAAAGGCTCTTGTAAAGCCAATTCACAAGAAAAACGCAAAAACTGACCCAAATAACTACCGCCCAATCGCTCTCCTACCAACTGCATCAAAAATATTTGAAAAAGCCATGTGCAACCGTGTTTACGCTTATTGTGAAAAATACAATATTTTTAATGATTGTCAAAATGGCTTCAGAAAAAACCGATCTACAACCCTCGCCGTCTATAAATACATACAAGAAGCCCTCGATATCATTAACTCCAAAAAATATGCAATAGGATTACTGCTGGATATGACGAAAGCTTACGATAGAGTACAATTCACCATCTTATTAAACAAATTATATGGCATAGGGATCCGTGGTAAATGTCATGAATGGTTCACGTCGTATTTACAGCATAGAGAGCAATTAGTGGAAATAGAATATTTTAACCAAAAAACTAACGAAATAGAATTGTTCCGATCCGAAAACGTACCAATAAACGCTTCAATCCCACAGGGTAGTGTTATAGGGTGTTTTCTATTCTTAGTTTACATTAACGATCTCCCGAAGCACATCAGTGAACCTTGTGTTTTGTTTGCGGATGATATATCCATTCTCGCCTCATGCGAAACTAATCTCAACCTTAATGACAAATTAAATTCCATATTTGACGCTACTACTCATTGGATGATGGAACATAACCTAGAAATTAACTATAATAAGACAAAAATAATGACATTTCACCCACGACAAAAAAAACCTATACAAATAAATTTCAGTTTTAAAAATTACAAATTAGAAATAGTAAATAAATTCACCCTATTAGGACTAGACATAGACACACACATAGATTGGAAGTCGCATATTCAAAAATTGAAAGCAAAATTATCAAAATTTTCATACGCCCTTCGGGAAATCAAAAAAACTACAGACATAAATACTGCGTTGGTAACATATTACGCATATGCCTATGCATGGCTCAAATACGGTGTCATATTATGGGGAAATAGTGTAGACTCACTCACACTATTCACCCTACAAAAAAAACTTATTAGAATTGTTGTCAATATTGAACAAAAGGATAGCTGTAAGCCCCACTTCCAGGAACAGAAAATTCTAACCCTACCGTGCCTCTACATCTTTGAAATCTGTAAATTTGTACGTAGATACCCGAAATTCTACACTAAAAGGGAAGACATTCAAACTAGAATTACTTTAAGACATAAAAATAGATTAAACATACCTACATCCCGTTTAAAAATGCACTCCTCAAGTACCTATGTCATGTCGATAAAAATATATAATAAGTTACCGGAAGAAATAAGAAATATAAATAAATACAACACCTTCATTAATAAATTAAAATTATTTCTATTAAACAAAAGCTATTATAATGTGAACGAATACTTGAATGAAAGACTATAATTACAATGAATACATTCTTAAATATATACATGTATATTACAAAAAGATTATTTAATTAAACATAGAATTACTACTAAATACACAATGACTCAATTATAAAATGCTTCCCTACTGAACCTATAAATCTATAAATTGTCTCAAACTTTGTAACCATAAAATATGATGTTTGTGGTGGAAATTGCCTAGGTAAATAGCTATATTTGCTTATGTAATGTTACTACTTAGGTTAGAATTGTAATAATAGTATTTTAGGGAAATGGTTAAGTACCAACTTGTTAATAATAGAATTATTTATGTTATTGTTGTTGACTTTTAAAGAATGTAATTATTTCAGTTTTCATGTATAATTTTATTTATTTTAACTTTCTACGACTTAGATTTTTAACTAGTAAGTAATGTACCTAAAAATATGTTTTGCTGTGCCCTGACAGGGTCTACAACGGCTCTTAGCTCTAAGCCTTTTGTTAACATCTTGTTTTACCTTGTGGAACGCAAATAAATGAATATGAATATTATTATGACCAACTTTCGTCGAAATCATTAAAACCGTTTTCAAAAACGTGATTACAAATTTATATTATATACAAATATTGCTCATTTAATAGTATGGGAATACTAAAGTTATTTTTCTTATCTATACTTAAAGTTGTTTTCGAGAACGTGGTTACGAATATTTATATAAATAAAATATTGCTCATTTAATAGTATAATATATGAGCTCAGCTTAAAATCAACAACTGTCACAGTTGGCACTAGCTGGCTTACAATACCTAGGTCCTACACTTTGTTTTGAGGCACCAGCAATGTTGTAGATAGTACGTACTTTATTGATCACGTTCAGAGCAGTTTGCCGACCAGCATCTTAACAAGCCACCGCAATTACAGGTAGCTGATTTTATCTCAAGAACCCACTCGCAACCGTCTTTCGAGGAAAATGAAACATAATAATAAATTGGTCTTTCAGTAATGTTTTTTCTGGTTTAAAAGTGTAAGAAAACGTTTTGGTCCTTACCGTAAGGACCAATTTGAGAGAGGTAAAGTAAATAGCTTAAAATGAGTAACGTTATTGGGGTAGATGTTTTTTACCACACTAAAATTGTCTTTTGTTTTATTAAATTTATTTAACATTTGCACAGTTACCATGGTTTATGACTGTGTTAATCTTATGTGTCCCTACAATCTGAAAATAAAAGATATCATTTGTGAATATTATAAAAAGAAGGAATTCAAGTTTTAAAGTAACTTACAGATTCGAACGTTCACAAGTGTGCAACAAGTGCAAAAGGACCGATCCAATCGATTAGTTTCGTCCTAAAAGACGTTTATCTTTTCTTTTATTTGACGTTTCCTTTAAGAGGGAAAGTTAGGAGGCTTTGTTTCCCTCTCGTTTTTGCACAAATTAAGGCGACCACAGACCTCTGTACGGTTTATGTTTTTTGGGTCTCTACACATTATCGCTCAGTTTTTTTGTAGGGATTAGAAGATGCCTCAATTTATACGCGTGAAGGTTTGTATATGTTAGTACAGAAGGTTTGTTTTCTCGGAGCTCGTGGCTAAGTTATAACAGCCGCCCGGGTCGATCGGTCAGGTAAAGCTACGCTTGGGGTTGGTCCGTGGATTCATAAATTTACGTTCAGTGATTTGATAGATCAAACATGAATAAGAATGAACAAGAAAATAAGAATAATGTTAATTGCTAAAATGAACTACCTACAATCTATAATTAAGATATTACTAGATAACTCATTAAAAAAATAATGATAACTACAAACAGACAAGAACTCTCCTCCATTATTTCAAGATGCTCACAAAAATCTTCAAATCACAATATTTCTTCTTATTTTTGAGCTTTGAAAATTACTTTCCACAACAGCGTCACTTGATTTATTTGTGAACCGTTTCGACGCCATTTTCTTTCGCAAATATACGAGGGGTGTCCTAAAAAAATAAACATTGACTAAAAGACTCAGAGGAGAGTAGAAAATAGACCCAAGAAAAGCTAGTGAAATAGGAAAGAAATAATGATTGTGTCCGATAATATTGACTTAATCGAAACACTGGAAATAATCCTTGTTATTAATCATGATAATACAGTGTGGCAGGGACATCGACGCACAGCCTGTTACCATGGATTCAGTACATGATTCAGATTCATGATTTCTGTATTTAAAAAAACCGGCCAAGTGCGTGTCGGACCACGCACAATGAAGGGTTCCGTAGTTGGGATAAATATAACCGACCACATATTTCAAGTGGGTCCAGAATCATGTACTGAATCCATGGTAGTAGGTTGCGTGTGTCCCTGCCACCCTATATAATTCTCAGTTAGCAGTTTAGATGACGTTGATTTGGATTATTATTTTCTAACAACTAGGTAATACAATCTATTTATTTTTATTTTTTTATAATATCATGAATAAAATCAAAATATATTAAATTACAATCTAAGTACTATTCTAATGCTAATTGTTTGGTCCAGAAGGAAGAATCGGTTAAGACCAAAATTTGTTGACATGACATTCAGTGGATAGGATTATTCTTAAACTATTTTGAGCTACAATTGCGCTCGAATATACCCGAATAAGTAGTACCCGAACAAAACTAGATCAAAATACTTCACTAAACCACATCAAAACTTACCGAAAACTCTACAAATTTTTAAACGAAACCGCCACATCCACAGTCTAAAATTAGCCCAACATTTTTCCTTGACAATGGGTCATAAAGCAAACCGCCCGTCGTGTAAGTTTCCACGAACATACGTGCCGTCAGCGAATGACAAAAGCGCACTCCAGCCTGGCTGCATCATTAGCAGAGACTGGGGCAACTCCACTAATTGGGCAGACCCTTAACTGAACACTGCTCGCGGCTTTGAGCTTCTAAAATTCTAAAATTAGAAAGAAGTTTAGGTGGCTTTGTGGAGCTTAGTTGAATGGAACTGCGAATATACCCAGTAGGTGAAGAACAGTGATACCGCGTATACTAGGTGGAGTTCAAGTAACAATCGTACCACTTATAATGCATTCTAGGACCGTTTGTAAAACTACCTCGACTCTAGCGTTCATCGCAAGTTCGTCGATGTGTGTGTGGCGTACCAACATGACATTATGACAACGATGTTGCTCAGTTTTAAAACCGACATATTACAATGATTCAATGTATCAATACCAATAAATCTTCAGTCGTGTTCTGCGACGGGAGATAAAAATCTGAATATTTTTTATTTTCCAAACAAAACAAAAAGATAAACAAACTGAAATACAATAAAAAATATTTACTTTCTTTATCTTTTAATGTCACACACATAAAAAAATGGTCCTTGTCGTTAAACCGAATTGATTAGGTTCCCTATTTTTGGGTACCTAATTCATGCAATACGTATGTAACATATTATTACCATTTAGTTTCTCCGATTGCTCCTGACCTCAAGCACCACAAGCCCTTTATTGTGTGGTGTTCTTATCAGATAACAGTCCGATGTGCTAGCGATTAAACACAATAGGTAATAGGCAATTAAGCGATTGCATCGGGCGGGTAGTCGGGTACTCATTCACCTAATGCAATTACTTAAATGCTTTCAAACCGGAAAGATGACGTAATCCATTATAAGGCACCGTTCATACAGGACGAAATGTGGTAAATGGAGGAGACTGTCTTAATTTTTTTACTTCTATATTTTGATGTGTAAAGTCTTTCCTCACGTTTTCCTGCAATCTCAATCAATCTGCCTAGCCTTTTCCCAACTATGCTGGGGTCGGCTTCCAGTCTAACCGGATGCAGCTGAATACCAGTATTTTACATGGAGCGACTGCCTATCTGACCTCCACAACCCAGTGACTGGGTAATTACTACCAGTTACTACCAGTCTTAACTGGTGTCAGACTTTCGGGCTTCTGACGACTCGTAACGACTGTCAAAGATCCACGAATGACAGCCGGGACCAACGGCTTAACATGCTTTCCGAGGCACGGAGGAGACTCGGTATGTAAAGATGGTCACCCATCCACTGACCAACCCCGGCAAGCGTATATTAACCTGATAGATCGACCAGTGCGGCTGTTGTTACTTAGCCACGAGCTCCTCTGAGCACGAGCTTTCCTACAATCTGTGGGAGTGATTTCGTGAAAAGGGACGGAAGTGTGTAACAGGAAGCCGGGGAAGCGCGCGCTATTTGATTTGACCAATGAGAGCGCGCGGTGCTAGAGTTGGCTGTGAAATGTGGTACCCATTTTCCGAGAGGTTGGTACTGTTTGCCAAGATGTCAGAGGTCATCATAAGCAACTACTGTAGGCTCGGTCGTTTTTTTTAAAGATTTGTAAACAAATGGGAATAGATTTGACTTAAAGGAGTTATAATTCTTAATTTAAGGTACATACATCACTCTTAACTTTGGTAGAGTAGAAACAAGCACTGTAATATTGAGAAAACAACCACAAAATATTTTCTATGCCTGCAAAAATGTGAAACAATTGATGTTCTATGAGTACATTGACATTGCCATCATGGATATTTAGCAAGTCAGAATAAAGAATGAAAATACGTTTTAAAGTGGTTACTTGCATCCATAATCTACCTAATCATCACTTATTAATATGAGACCGTGATAAAATATGACTGCCGCGTACGTCTAGTGGTCGCAAACTCTACTGCTGAACATGAGGTCTTGGTTTCGATTCCCAGGTCGGGCAAAATCTTTATTATTAGGTTTTTCCATTTGGCATTTCGCAGTAGCAGCACGGAGTCCGGATATGCCCGGTTAATGGCAATAGGTTAATGAAATGTGGGTGTGCCACGGGTGCACCTCTGCCGAAACCATTGGGGAATCCAGACGTGATGTTATGATCAAATATGGGACATATTTATGCTGCCTAAATGGCAAAGAAGTAAGCAGAGAACTGTTCCCAATGTGAACTGAGCTCACATTTGGCACAACTTCATAATGCAGCAGTATATTAAATGCTCTGCAGTATCTATGTGACGTCATAAAACCCTATCTCATCGATGTGCTTGGTTTTAATTGGTATTAAGGGATTAAGTTTAATTAACACGATTCAGATAAGGGTAAGTTTTTGTTGACATTATTGTATTTTATAATGACTTATACATAGTAAACTGAAGTGCATTAAAAAGTTTTAGTGAGTGACGATCTACGTGATACACGCATGATATCGTACTACAAGTTATAATAATCATTACTAGATCCTTTTATATATTGCAATTACAAATGGTTTTAAAAGAATAAAGTCTTTATGGCCACGCTTGAAATTGAATTATTATATGTTTATTGTTTAAAAACCCATCTCTCTTATCTCCAATGGGTACATCAGGATATATTATGCATGCCATGCTTCTATCTACTACATTAGCAAAATCCCGTTTTTCCCCCAAGTTTTCATCATTTTACGACGTCTAAAAATGGCGGCCATACAAACACTTTATTGGCCATTTTATAATAGTCCCTGCAAAAGTTCATTAAGTAAAGTCGAGTCGTGAGGCACAGGTCTATTTCAAAATAAATCCAATACAAACTCCAATGCTTGAACAAAAACAACTTCAAAAGTTGTAAGTTCCAAAATTAATTAAGCTAGCTAATAAAAAATTTAATGGTCCTAAACGTAAGTTAATGAATTACGATTTATCCCACCTCTGTCGTATTTTAATTTAAACTGCAATGATATTTCAGAGTAAATTCGACACGCCTGCGGTTGACGCTTTTAAACTCGTAAATGAGACGCTAAATTATTATTCTGAGAGGAAAAACGACATGGAGACTTTATATTAACTTTTCAAACATTTTGCACTGTGAAAATGTTTCATGATAGTATGGATTTAGGCATTTTTAATTATTTTGGTGTTAAAGTCAAATAATTTATTTCAATCAGGCACATAAAAGGCACTTTTGAAGACCAAAATTTACAAAAAACAATAGAATTGATTCTAGTCGCCCCTTCCAAAAGGTAGTTATCGTATGGAGAAGAATGGGCAAGAATCTCCACCGTTACGCATGTTCATCTACTGTATTTTACAGTCACGAGCACCAATATGTATACACTTAGCAACTTTAAAAAGTGATTTTCTCCTACTGTGGTGATTGTATTTTTATGTTGTTACGAACATAGTATTTTGGAATACACACTCGTCTTCTTTTCGTGTGGTTGATGACTAACCTGGTATCAGAGTTTTAAAGCCGCCCATGGGCCTCTGACTTGGCTTCACATGCCGTCGAGAAACATCTCTCGCGTCCGGCCCTGGTTCAGGCCATGGTCCGGAGCGAGAGTGCATGGGAAGCCGTCACTTCCTTCTGCGAAGCAGTAATGCTCGCGAAGGAGGAGGCGGAGCGCGCGAGGGAAATGCAAGATGCGCGCCCTCGCGCCCCTAGTCGCCGCAGGAGACGCCCCGGGCGTCGGGAGTCGCGAGCCGACTTCCGGCCACCGTAGGCGCGGGCGCGGGACGGTGGGCAATGGGTAGCTCGCCGTCCGATTAGGACCAGGCCCGGGTCGACGGCGCGTTGTGTTCCACGCGCGCCTCAAAGAGATGTCAGCACCAACAGACGGGGTCCGTAAGGGCCAATGCCTGCCAGGGTTGCGAGTTTGTCCGAAAGGGATATCGCGGCCCCGGCACACAAGCAACGGAAGGAACACGGGTGGGGTTTATTCAGTAAAAGTCTGACACTCCCTCTCGCTCCGCCCAGAGCGGGAGGAGTCATTTGATGATTTCCCACCCAAAAAAAAAAAAAAAAAAGACATGCCGGTTTCCTCGCGATGTTTTCCTTCACCATTTTTTAAGCAAGTGATAATTATACAATACGCACATGAATCCGAAAACTCAGAGGTGCGTGCCTTGGGTTCGAACTCGAGACCTATGACTTTGCAGTCCGACAGTCACACCACTAGGCTTTCACTGCTCTAATATCCACACCCACACTAATATCTGAAATAAAAACTTTTTTTTTTAATATGAAATAGTTCTTATCTCAAAGTTGCAGTCGTTATTCAATGCGAAAATACCTTTTGAATTTTGCTAAGTGGATACATATTGGTCCTCTTGACTGTACTCGTGTTTCCTCTTAAAAAGCTGACAACAATTTCTTCCTTGGTGATCTAGGTCACGATCACTCCTCGCTTCAACACTAAAAACATTATAAATATTTAAATTGTTTTGCCAATCCAGTTCTACAGAAGACTGTTTAAATATTGTAATGATGCTTTTAGTGGCAACAATTCCTATTCCATTGCCTACGGCGGTCATTAGCATAGTGGTCCATTTAGTTAAATCAAGTTAACCATTTACTTTAAGTACGTTCATGAGCGTATTCACTGATGGGGTAAACAACGATATTTGAAGCTTGTGGCATATTTTTTTAGTGTTTATTTCCATTCCAAAGGTAAAAAGGACCACTAAGATGTCAGTCTGTCTGTCACCGACGACTTTCTTCAGAACATACTAGGGTTTTTAACTATTTAAGTACTATTTTTCGAATACGACTGCCGAAGAGTTGGAAATCTATGATTATGCCGTAAACCATAGAAGATACTTTGAATTCATATTACGCAGTATAGGTACCTTACAATTATACTGTTGTATGCATTTCCTATTAAATAACTAAAAGACTTCCTTATCCAAAATATGAAAGGTTCTGAAGACGAAGCAAAAATACCTTTCATTCAAATCCAGCCAAACAGAACAACCAAAAAAAATTGACGACTCAAAAAAAGGAGAAGAAAAAAAACAATGAAATAAGACATTTTATTTTCCTCACAAGAGAATGAAATTTCTTACGTCTCTTAACCCTCAAGATGAAAGCAGCGGGTCCTCGGGAACGGGTTTATGAATCTACTCGGAATTTCATTACGAAATTTCGTTCAGTTCTCAGTGTCATCGATGGCTTGAAAAGGACGTTTGGTATTGCCAACTGCTTTTGTTTGTATCCCGAGTATAATTATAGAACTGTTCCTTTATGGTAATAGGTATTTTGTATAGTTTCTTTACTGTTTCGGTACTTAATTTATTGTTCTTTTTAAAGTTAAACGAGAATAAAATGACTCATTCAAGCGCTGATTTGCCAGATTTGTTTTCTTCTATACCTATCATAATTTCTCTTGAAATAGTTTATTGTATGTATATTATTATTTATTATTTTTCGAGTTATCTATCCCTTATGTTGCACCTGCCATATTTTGTCTCTGCATCACCCTAAGGTTCATAAAGTTATAATAATACCAGCCTGTAACTGTCCCACTGCAGGGCAAAGGCCTCTTCTCATACAGAGAAGGCACGAGCATTGATCACCACGCTTGCTCAAGACGGGTTGGTGATTTCAGACTTAGGTATATTAACTATAAAGTCCAGGTTTCCTCACGATGTTTTAATACTCGTAAATAAAAATTATAAATAAATAATGGTAAGTGTGGCACATCATAAACAAAAGTCTAGTCTTATTAGGTAATTACTTACTAAAAACATATCAAACAAAGTACGAGTATGTATAAATCAATTAAAATTAATTCATTGTATGCTAATAAAGATTTTTGCCAAGTTAGATTGAGTTATTTAGCCGACAAAACCCGTAAAGATTTTTTGATAAAACGTTTGTCCCTTGAAACACTACAGATATTTGCCATCAAAGTACCAATTTATTTATGATTGACAACAAAATGGGTGCTGTCATAAACAAAGATCTATTTTAGGGTTCGACTGTCGAAGTACCTTCTTATTTTATTTGTTGGATTGGAATGTTGTAGAAAAACACACTGAAGTTTTACCTTTTTACCCGACTGCCCTAGAAGGAGGGTAATGTTTTTCGATGGTACATGTATGTATGCAAACTAAAACTAAAAGCTCTTACTAATCCTGGACAACAAAAATCAAGTTATTTTTAGTATTTATTTATGTTAAAGTGATTTGTAATCTTTAGAAATGAATGATTTCAAACCGTATGCATGTGTATTTTTTTTGGCACGCTCTGTAGCCTAAACGGCTTGATGGATTTTAATATATTTATACAGGTTTATTGGTTATATGCCATTTTAGAGTAATTTGACATTTTAAAATGAATGAAATAAAACTATAAAATGTCAAATGACTCGATATTTTTTGACATTTGCATAGGAGTCAAAAGGGGTAATTTAGTTGTAAATCACCTCTCCTACATCCCCTTTATCACATCACACATCTGCAAATACAAAAAAAAATTAAGAGGAAGGTTTTTAAAAAAATATATCACAACAATATTGGTATCAAATAAAAGCTAGTAATATAGTAAAATAAAAAATAAAAAAACAAAAAAAAAACAACAAAAATCCTGACTGCAAAAACACACAACATTGATATAATTATAATGATTGTTTTTCTCTTTTCACTTATTTTTGCCCCGGGTATTTATTGAAGTGACTCACTAGAAAAAAAATAAGGTACGAGTAGATATGCTTAAAACACTGAATTCTTTAAAGAAATTCCAGCCCTAACTGCCCCACAATTCAGAGCCACATTGTGAATGAGTCACAAAATACATTTTTACCCCGTTTAGTAACTTGCGGTTAATTACCACACGGTCCATTCGAGTTTAATGAGACCAGCACTAATTAAAGCCTCTTATGAGGAGATATTAAGGTTTTTGTGAGGTTAATTATATTTTTGGTCCTTCGACAGCTTTTTTCTTGATGAGATAAGGGATCTGCATACAGCCTCTGCTTACCCCTTTGTGAAATCTTTATTAGACTTGATGGACGAATCCAGAAAAACTTCAACAATTCAAATCAACTGTTCAAAGAAACTAAAAGGAAGATGGCCTCTCGCCTATATTGGCATTTCTTAACCAATACGATCATGTACATACAAAAGTTACATATGGTGCATATTAAAGTTAATTTAACCTAAATTTAGAATTAATTCACCGATTTTAATTTACAGCTGGAGTTTTTTTATTCATTCAAGAACACGAAACACGAATTTTTCTATTATAGCACAAAGCTCATTACACCACATTGTAACATTGTTATCGTCCTAAGAGCCGAACTCGTCCTATCGCTAAGTATTAATTTATGGCAGTAAGAAAGAGCTAGGGCATGCCAGAACGAGATGAAAGCTATAAATGAGAGCATTTAAAGCCCAGGATTGCAATTACTTGGTTCTAATGGCAGTAGGCGCTGCTCGCTCGCTTACCTAATACGATAGATGGTTTTCAAACTGCTGTAAACTGAAGTTAGCTAGCGTCAAACGGTTCATTTCTCTTCAAAAATTGTTGGTGATTTTTCTCTGTTTAGGTAGATAGATAAAATATGCTTTATTGTAAAGTCAGAGAAATTAATTGTTAAGCAAATTGACTACCAACTGAAATTGTCCTTAGATTCAAATCACAAGGTAGCAGGATACTTGCACGAAAGGAAATTCTGTGAAAGTCACTGTCGCGAAAAGACATTTCCGCGATTGGGCTTTTGCGTGAAAAGGAAATCAAAATTCAAAATGGCGCCATAGTATTTTTTTTTTTTTTCGCCATCGTTATCATTTTCAAGGTTTTCGAGGGCGCTGACAATGATAAAAAGATCAAACTAATTAATATGGATAAAACAAATTTCAAGGTGGCATCACATTTTTTGTTTAAAGCGTTTGATAGAGAAGAATACCGTAGAATAATAAGGCCATACATGCGTCCGCGCGGAAATTTGCTAATTGCTATTGTGTGTAGCGAAAGACCATTCTTAAATAGAACGAGTAATGTAAGTCCATCAAATTCAAGCTCTCTCTTATTTTCACCATAAGTAAGTAAGGTGTCCCAGATTATGTTCTGAAATAACAGAAACCTTTATAAATAAACAAAATCTCGTCAAACATTAATCATGGCTGCCTTAGAACACGGAAGACGCAATCTTGAGGGTCCAATCGAAGTGCGACTGTTTGTTTTCTTTGGTTTTAACCAAATTGTTTTTGTCATGAAAATTCATTTGTGGAGATTTGTTTTGTGGGAGTAGCTCCAGTTTGGGCGGCTATGAATTGAATTGAGAAATTGTTTTGAATTTCTATAAAGTGCTGAATGGATTACGGTTTTTGGTGAAGCTGTGTTAAAAATGGGTTGATAAACATTTGTTTTTAGCAATATTGGTTTACTTTTCTTTTAAAACTGTGACTGTACTTTAATACGAGTACCTAATGTAACTTGACATTTCCGATTACTGAAATGTTCAACTAAAGTAAAAGGAACTTAAGGCCTCCTCTCCGTGAGAGGGAATTGATAACACAGATTTTTTTTTTTATATCCATGAAATTTGCTTTATATGATACATAATTTTAAGGCATTATAATGTTTGAATATGACTTCGGGCATGTGGCAGCTGTGGCTGGCGCGAATATGACGAAACATGGAGGTCAAATTTTCACACACTTTTCGCAAATCAGGCTGTATTTCGGCAATAATGCGTCGAATGTTGGCATTCAAGTGCTCAATTGTTTCAGGTTTATCGGCGTAGACATGCGACTTTATACATATATCCCCAGAGAAAATAATGTAATGGTGCCAAATCGCACGAACGAGGTGGCCAGTACGGCAATTCCCGTAATTTTAAAGAATGTTCGCATTCGCATCTCTTTCGCAATCTGTCAAAAATACAATCAATTTAACAACATTTTTGACAAGTTTGACAGATTGCGACTAGAATGTGAACGTATTTTTAAGTACGAGAGTTGTTTGTTTTTTAAGTTAGAGTATTAGTTGGTGAATTTGTTATATATAATAATAATGTACTAATAATAGAATTTGCATAATTAATATGACTTTTAAACATGAATAATTTGCACGCAATGACTTAAAGGCTGTAAGATCTTCCCTTGTAAAGCATGTATTTTCTTGCAAATAAACAATTTCAATTTGAAATTGAATTTCGAGAATTGGCATTTAGATTTCGTGAAATTAGTCGTTCGTCAAATGTTTATTTCAGTAAATTAAACCATTAAAAAAAATTAAGCATTCAGTAAATTAGGCCTTCGCGTCAGCAGCGACGACCACATGCAAAAAAACATTTTCGTTTGTTTTATTACAATTTAAAGTTCTCCGCCTCTAAAAAAAACCCGATATACGAGTATTAGACTTTGACTGGCGACCGGAAGAATTACACTGTCGAGTGCTCGCTTACTAACGAATAAGTTACCAACTAATTGGCAAGCGAAAGTTTTATAAATGAATTAACAAAAAATTCGTTAATTCAATAAGAAAGTTATTTTCGCGGCAATGATTTTGTTAATCAAATATTTTCGGTCCCTAAATTCGGAACTTGATATTTGGTATGTTAACACACACAAAAACAAAAATATTTTAATTCCTTTTGCACAGGTAGGTATTATAGAAAAATAAAAGCATCTAAAACGATGCTTTTATTTTTCTATAATACCTACCTGTTTTTATCATAATCTTGACGAATGAATTTCAAGCACAATGTATCCTACAGAATTTATATGAACACGGTGCTCTTCAAAATTCCTGCTTTTTATACCTACTATACATTCCCATACATATAAGTAAGTAGGTGTTATAATTATGTTGCAGTCAAAACTGTTAACCAGTCAAAAGTACCTACTTTTAACTATCAAAATCAGTCGAAAGTGACTTGTACTTTTGACTGAACAGGTTGGTCAAAAGGAGTTTGGACTAAAATAACAGTCAAAAGTAGTTTTGCCCAATGGAGCTGATTAAAAGTAGATTTGACTAACTGATTCCATCCAAAAGTAGTTTTGTTACGTATCGTAAATATTTTTACAATGCATTTGCTCGAAAAGAGCCTTTTCCAAGCAGTAAATTAGTGCGGAAAGTGTCACTTTTTTTGACTAGTGCTTTTTACTTTTCTATTTTTTTTTAATTTTGGTGGCCGTCGTCAGCCCGTTGCAAAAAGTTTTTATTATTTAAGAAAAGTTTTATAAATCAGATGATGATGATAACGATGACGATGGCGAAGGCGATGGCGACGGCGATGGGATGACGATGGCGATGGCGATGGCGATGACGATATCGATGACGATGGCGATGGCAATGGCGGAGTTAAAGACAAAGTCGAAGTGGAAGTGGAAGTGGAATTGGAAGTGGAATTGGAAGTGGAATTGGAAGTGGAAGTAGAAGTCGAAGTCGAAGTCGAAGATTTTTTTCTCTCTCACAATGCATAGTAAAACGTTGTATGATACACGTGCGTAAGATGATTTCCGACTCGTGTCGACTTATACACTCGCTCGCTGCGCTCGCTCGTGAATAAAATGCCACTCATCGGAAATCACCTACCTTCCGCACTCATAGCATAAATAACTATATTGAGATCGAGTGTAGTTTTTAGGTTGAGTTTAAAATCTTACTTAAATGATCTTAATGTTAAAAAGAAATTGGTGTTTCCTTAGCAATTCCCTTCAAGGTTCCTTGTCTGTATTTATACAGGGTGGATTTTTGAGACGGGGCAGTAAGGGTAGGTTGGCCTTAATCGTAGTACCTACAGGAAAACGGTCTTAAGAGTCTGTCCTTAATTTTTTAAGAAACTTTGTTCTGCATTCACAGATTTTGAAAAAAGAAATAGGCCATTTTCACAAAAACTTTTTTTTAATCCGGTCGTGTTTCTTACAAGGATCAAAAAACTAGATCGAACCAACTGAGGGTTAAGTACTCGAAAAGTCAGAAATCACAAAAAACTTTTGTCATACATTTAGTAGGAAATGAGACCCCAACTTATTTTTTTAAGACAGACTGAAAAATAACAAATAAAAAAATAAAACGAATTTCTAACGAATACGCGACATAATTTTATTTGCTTTGAAAACAGAATTTAGGTAGTTTGTTGGTTGAATTCTGAAGGCCAATTCCCGTACTTAAAAACGTTCACATTGTAGTCGCAATCTGTCAAACTTGTCAAAAATGTTGGTAAATTGATTGTATTTTTGACAGATTGCGAATGAGATGCGAATGCGAACGTTCTTAAAAATTACGGGAATTGCCCCTCTGATTTGCTTGGATTCTGCGAAAAAAATGACCTCAAATATTTATGAACATTAAGACTTGTATGGGAAACGTATTTAGTTTTTTTTTAACTTTTGTAGCGGCAAGTCTTTTTTTATTCAATTGAAGTTAATAATTATTAAAAAACGAGTAACCTAAATGTCTCAATACATTGTTTTCATATTTTTATAACTTGTGTATTTTCTGATTATTGACAATTTTTTTTATGTGTAAGTACTTTTTACTTCTTTTTTGTATTGACTGTAATACCAAACTTGACTGATGCTCTAGCACTTAAAATGGGTGTTATACGGGGGTATACGGGGTGGATGGGGTACGGGGCAGCGCCAACAGCATCTTGTCTATGATTGCAAGTAGGCTTGATTGTGTGTTTGTGAACCACTGCTGCAAAGTTTCAGCTGGGCCTGTCACCTTGCAGCAATGATGTCACAATCTGTTTTCTGTTTTGTTTTGTTTGTAAGTGTACTACTAACATAGTTTGTAAGTATATTGTTACTAACACTATGAGTCCTGTTGCTCGAAATAAATGATTTGTTATTATTATGTCGTTTATTTATTTACTTTCATATTAAATTACATTTTTAAATATTTCTTACATTAAAAAGATATAAAAAAATAAAAATACATTTAAAAATATAAAAAAATAGATGTCCGCCGGTGTCAGGAGCAAGGTCCAAGCTACCGGTGGTTAGGGCTGCAGAGACAGGAACCTCCTCACAATGCGAGCCGTATCGAGGAGTACTGCCTTCTGAATCAGGCGCTTGATCCAACCGCCTAACGAGAGCCTCGAGAGATGTTGGTCGAGGATTTCGGCCATCAGGCCATTGGCCGTTACAACAATCGGTACAATGATAGCCGAGCTCACATTCCACATGTCAACAACCTCGTGTGCTAAGTCGAGATATTTTATTTGTTTCTCTTTCTCAGCTTTCACGAGGTTCCCGTCATGTGGGATGGTAACATCGACTATCATTGCGCGGCGCGCTAATCGGTCTATCACCACTATATCCCACTCACTATCACTCACTAATAATAATATATAAATAATATATATAATATATAATTAATATCACTTATTGTCAAAAGATTACTGTCAATTTTATTTTGTTTTATTTTGTGTTTCACGAACTGTGTCCAAATAAACGTTTCTTTCTTTCTTTCTTTCTTTCTTTCTTTCTATATCAGGCTTATTGGCAACAATAGTCCTGTCAGTAATGAGAGACCGATCCCAGTATAACGTGACATGGTCATTTTCGAGAACTGGGTCGGGCACAGACTTGTAATACGGTACCTCAGAGTCAACAAGTTTATATTTCAAAGCAAGTTGCTGGTGAATAATCCTTATTATTAAATTATTATTTCCTTTATTTTACTATATATACATATAAATTATATTTTTAAATATTAGAATAAAAAAATATAAAAACATTTAAAAATATAAAAATAGTAGCCCACCGGTATCGGGAATAGGGTCCAAGCTACCGGCGGTCAGGGCTCCAGAGAGAGGAACCTCCTAACAATGCGAGCCGTGTCCAGAAGTACCGCTTTCTGGATCAAGCCCTTGATCCAGCTGCCTAACGAGAGCCTCCTCAGTGGTTTGGTCGAGGCTCTTGGCTATTATGCCATTGGCCGTCAGGATTATCGGCACAATGACTGCTGTATCCACATCCCACATGTCGACAACCTCGCGAGCCAGGTCAAGATACTTAATCTGCTTATCTTTTTCAGCTTTCACGAGGTTCTCGTCATGCGGGACCGCTATATCAATAATCATTGTGCGACGCTCTAATCGATCTATCACCACTATGTCTGGCTTATTGGCAATAATAGTCCTGTCAGTGATGATAGATCGATCCCAATACAACGTGATATTGTCATGTTCGAGAACTGGGTCGGGCTCATACCTATAGTACGGTACTTCCGATTCCACAAGATTGTATTTCAGAGCAAATTGCTGGTGAATAATCCTGGCTACAAGTTTGTGCCTATGCAAGTAGTCTCCGTTAGCCAGACGAGAACAGCCAGAAATATAGTGGCGGATTGATTCCCCCGGACGGTGACATGCCCGACAGATGTCAACCGTGCCGTCCTTCACAATGTATTTCCGGTAGTTGTTCATCATCATAACTTCATCCATAATCGCAAAGACAAAACCTTCGGTTTCTCCAAAGAGATCACCCAATCGCAGCCAGGATACGGACGCTAATAGGTCTACATCAGGCCCATGTAAGGCCCGGTAAAAGCGCCCGTGAAGCTCTTTGCTCTGCCATACCTCCCTGCGGTCATTGGTATCTAATACTATAGGTTTGCGCCAGTTCTCGTTAGCCAAGGATAGCGGGGTAAGGCCCTTGTCCACCGAGATCACATCTCGGTGCATCCCCACGTCGGCTTCTAGGAAGTATTCCCTGAGACTGCATACCTCACGGTTGTGCAGGGTCTTAGCATTTAAGAAGCCTCGACCTCCACACTTCCGCGGGATATACAGTCTCATCACCGATGACCGTGGGTGATGCAACCGATTTCCGGTCAGTAGTGTGCGGACCCTCCTATCCAGGGCGTCAAGTTCCGTCTGGGTCCATTTGAGTATGCCGAAAGAGTACATCAAGACCGGCATGACCCAACCGTTGAAGGCGCGCACCTTGTTACCGCCTGATAAAAGACTATTTAATACTTTATTCAGGCGGCCAAAGAAGCGCTCCCTCCCTCAGCGATTGCTTCATGTCAGCAGCGTTGATACCTAACGCTCCCGACATACCCAAATACTTGTAGGTTTCAATTGAGGAGAGGGATCTTAGGTGTATGGAGTCCGAGAGTTGGGTTCCCCCGGATTCCACAATCCCCCCTCGCTTTACATGCATGACCGCACATTTGTCCACACCAAATTCCATCCTGATGGCGCTACTGAAAGTTTCGGTTACCTTCAGTAGCTCCATCAGTTGCAAATTGTTGGGAGCAAAGAGTTTCAAGTCATCCATGTAAAGGAGGTGAGATATAACCTGACCACCTCTCTTTAATCGATAGCCGAGTCCTGAGTCCTCCAGCAGTGTGCTTAGAGGATTCAAGGCTAGGCAGAACCAAAGTGGACTCAAACTGACGCCCTGAAATATACCTCGCTCGATCCTTATCGGCTCGCTATTCCTCTGGATATGTCGACATCCTGGATAGCGAAGAACCGTCCTCCATTGCCCCAAACATGACATCAGGAAGGTGCGTAGAGTTGCATCTACTTTATACAACTCCAGCACCTTCATGAGCCATGTATGGGGCACCGAGTCATAGGCCTTCTGATAATCTATCCAACATGTCGACAGATCCCTTCGGGAACGACGAACCTGTTGGCTAATGGCCATATCGATGAGAAGCAGCTCCTTAGTACCGCGGGACCCGTTCCTACATCCATTTTGAGAGGCAGACATGATGGAGTTGGTGTCTATATGTTTATTAATTTTAGCTCTCAAAATGGATGTAAAAACTTTATAGACCGTCGGTAGACAAGTGATTGGCCTATAATTTTTGGGTTCCGCAGTACTACCTGATTTATGGAGCAGGTGGGTTATTCCTGTCGTTAGGAACTGGGGCAGCGACCCTGATTCTAAGGCTGACAGGAGCTGGGATGCCAATCGGGCGTGCGATCTTTGGAACCATTTTATCCAAAAGTTGTGCAGCCCGTCCGGCCCTGGAGATTTCCAGTTAGGCAACGGACGGACTGCACAAGCTACATCTTGGGGGCTGATGGTAAGTGCCCCCATTTCTGGTATGCGCTCGCACGCCCTCTCGATCTTCCCAGTCCAATCTCCTTCGGTGTGATTGACAGGCGCCGACCAGATGCTTCGCCAGAACGAACACATGGCGTCATCATCTGGCAGGCGCGTATCAAGCATGAAAATTATTATTATTATTATTAAAAGTAGTTTTGACTAAGAGAGCCAGTTAAAACAACTTTTAACCGCAAATTTGCAGTCAAAAGCACTATTAACTAATGATTTTCAGTCAAAATTACTTTTGGCTGGTTAAGAGCTTTGACTACAACATAAAACATAGATCTAATGTATTAAACTCCAACTTATACACGCACTACACTAATGGCCTTAAAGACTCCATCATTTAGAGAGGCGTAACGACGAGCTTCAACGATTGACGTCATCTCTACTTAGAAGTGTACGCAGCCGGTACAGTTTTTCTCTTACAAATAATACGTGAGAAGACGAGCACAGCTGAGCTTAGCAGCATGTTGGACTTAAACTGAGAAAATGATTGAGATAGGAATACCTCCTAACGGGCAGAGGGTCAACGCACAAGTATATGCACTGCACCAGATCAGCATTGACTCAACTCGAGCCGTTCACCATTCTTTCTATGAAACTCTATACTGCAACGCGCACTTATAAGCATCGTAAAGTCATCGCCTTGGATAGGGATCAGCTAGCAAAAATAAGGAGACCTGAGGGGCAATTCCCGTAATTTTTAAGACCGTTCGTATTCGCATCTCATTTGCAATCTGTCAAAAATACTCGTACAATCAATTTACCAACATTTTTGACAAGTTTGACAGATTGCGACTTGAATGTGAACGTTTTATATGTACGACAATTGGCCTTCTGATCCAATGCAATGCGCTTATACGTGTGCTACGAGCTAAATTCGTCATCGGCCGAATTATGCCCGTTATACAAAATAAATTGAGTGCAGACATCGTCCGATGACGTCCGATAACTGGGTGTATACTCTTTTTCTTCTACATGTTTCATTCGAACGGCCGAGTTCGGCCGAGTCATACGAGTAAAATTTGGCCGATGACGGCAAGTGTACAAAAGCCTCTCAAATATTCCGTTTGTATTAAAAACTGCATTTTGCTCGCAGAAAAATATTCGGACCCAATTAATAAACCAACAACTTTGTTTTTGATAGGATTCCTTCCTGCAGATGTAACAAGCTGTTCTGGTCTGAGAACAGCAGTATATTTAGATTTGCCAGGCATGTAACAAGTTAGAATATGCTGTGACTTTAAAATTAATAATACAATTTTAGTACCTAGTTTTGTTGACGCTTTCATGCATTTTCAATAGGCATTTTTTTACACCTTCTAGAACAAATTGCTTCTTGGAAACTCACGGTAACATAATTATTTTAGCATATCATGCGTAGCAAGATCCTGCAAGCAAGGTTACCCCTAATGACATAATAACCAAAAATAGCCACCAAAAATAACACCTGATACCAACATGGCTACCGACAACGGTCAAATGATCCTCATAATTTAATATTTTAAAAGGCGTTTCAAACCTTTCGTGGCCATATTGTTACAGCGTTACACCACCACATGGTACACTTGGAATCATGTTTATTCAGCATGTCCCTTGTGAGACAAAGGTGGGGCTTTGAAAATATTCGGAATAACTGATGGAGGATACGACTGTTGTTTTCTATGTATGCAAAACGTGACGCCTGTTATGTAATCCCAGAAGTAAAGGGCAAAATATGTACTTGAACACTCTTGTTTTGTCACTGTTGGTGATGTTAATGATTCACAAGACGCATAAAAATGAATGAATGAAGAATGTCTCGCCTTTCTTTCAGTTCATCCAAAAGTTGTCTGTAAGAGATTGTCTTATGCGATAGTAGCGTTATCACACTGACGATTTGCCAGAATGTTTTCAGCGAGGCGATTTGTGAGCGTGCTCTCCGCGAGTGCGTAGTGAGCTAGCCGCGACTTCGCGACGTGTTCTTACAAAATTTTACACTCGCTCCTGTACACTCACGTCAATCAATACACATAATAAATACGGCGAACACGTTGCGCATTCGTGACGTGCTCGCTACGCACACGCAGCGAGTGCGTTGTAAATAGCCTCGCTGGAAAAACGCTCGCAAATCGTCAGTGTGATAAGGCCCTAAGATTGTACATTAGTTTTTAAATACATATATTTATTTATTTATGTACACACAGTAGTATGTTTGTGTTTTTTTGTTTTAAGTGGTGTACAATAGAGTGTTTAATTAATAAATAAAGGATTGAACCTATTTTAACAGTCTGAGTGTTGCCTGTGTTTTTATTTTAAACATCGTTTTAAAGGTCGATCTTCACTAACATAGATTCGTTTATTAGAGATCAATAAAATGTGAGTTCAGTCCTTCAGTTCAGATATTTTCAATATCATCGTCACATCACACCAAAGCCTGGAACAAGGAAGGAAAGAAAAGCTTTCAGAATCGCTGTACAAAAACAAACAGACACTGCAGTTTCTTATAGAGGGGTGAAAACAAAAGTAGTCGCATTGTTTGTTAAGACAAAACGCAGAGGTCACGCCACTAGTAACAAACAAAAGCATTTGTGACTTCCCGGTCCTAACAAGATGCAGTATTAGCAACCTACAAGAACATTCTCAAAACATTATACAATGCGCTTAGAGCTCTTTTGGGCATTATAATAATGCCCAAAAGAGCTCTAAGCGCATTGTATTGAGTCTTTACCTGCCCAACTATTTCCCAAGATTTTAAAATATATAATTGGCTTATACAGAGTGGTCAATTAAGAAGTATACAACGTTTTTTAGCCCCCATTTTGATTTGACGCCAAATTTTGCAGTTGTTTGGTGTTAAACCTATTGTAGTTTATCTATTATTTCTTTATACGAGGCAAATTTGTTATGCAATCTATAAAGCCATCCGTCTGACCACCGCAATACTTTCATTAATTTTATCCTGAAGTTCTTAAACGAATTAAAAAACGACCCAATTAAAAAAAAAAAAAAACAGGAGTAACGCATACCATTTTGATCACTGAGGATTTCGAGACACGTCCTGACTAAACTATGAGGTTGTCTACAGGGACATGTCGTGCTCAAGCCTGAATACGAAAAGCAGAATATTTGTGACTTTGTTAGTGGGATACCTAATAAAGTATGCGAAAATTATGAAATTTTATGAAAAACACGATGAAAACCGATTGCATTTTTAAGAATAAAACAGGAGCATACTAGGCTGATGTTATTCACCGTATAAAATTGCCAAGCCTGAATAATACACTTATCGAAAATTATCAATTATCAAAATATTAGTAATTTTCGTTTATAATAAAAATAATCTTAATTTAAAGTTGTATACTTCCTAATTGGTCACCCTGTACAATAAATCCATCCTACTATCCTACTATATCATTGAGTATAATTATAATCCTACTAATTCATGTGAAAGTTTGTATATTTGGATGTTACTCAATCACGCAAAAAATAGCCGAACGGATATAGATGAAACTTGGCATACAGATAGTTTATAACCTGGTTTAACTTATAGGATACTTTTATCCCGGTAGGAGGTTTGAGTTTGAGTTTCACAGTTCCGAATTATCCCACGGGAATGTACAGAACATTCCCGTGGGATAATTCGGAACTGTGAAACTCAAACTCAAAGCATTTATTTCAATTAAACCATTTACAGACACTTTTGAATTGTCAAGGAATCGGTCAGTCAGAAATATGAAGCTAGTTGCCCATTCCAAAGCGTAGTAGGTAGGTACCTATGGAGAAGAACGGGCAAGAAACTCCACGGACACTCTTTTAAATAAATTGTTACAAAGTATTGTTACATCATTCATGTTGAAATTAAACATGTGAGAACAATGTAGAAAGACGTGCACGTTAGAAGCGTCCGTAATAAAAATATAAAACAAAGAACATTTCAAAAATTTAAATCAGCCAAGGCAGCTAAGAGTTGACCTGTCCCAACTGACGGCGCCCGTTCACGAACATGACGCATGGATTAGCACCATTCAGCTCAACCATTTTGAAGGGAGCTAAATGATCCAACACACGCGCCACCATCAGCGAGACATCTGAGTGAGCATGACATACTCACAGCCGCCAGGGCACATTAAAGTCAATAAAATACGTTTCTCCTAAACACAGGTTATTTTGTAACTTATCAAGGTGAACAGTAGGCACCTACTAACTAGATTTAAGAAACTTTATGCTTGTGCTTTATATATTACCTTGCCATGTAATCTAGTTCTAGTTAAACAATAAACAATATTAAATTATATTAAATATTATAATTTCTGACATCCACGCGGGTGAAGCCACTGGCAAAAGTTATTAGTATTAAAGCCCCAAAAGCAGCATCAATCTGCCTAGCCTTTTCCCAACTATGTTGGGGTCAGCTTCCAGTCTAACCGGATGCAGCTGAATACCAGTATTTTACATGGAGCGACTGCCTATCTGACCTCCACAACCCAGTAACTGGGTAATACGATACCCCATGGTAAGACTGGTGTCAGACTTTCGGGCTTCTGACGACTCGTAACGACTGTCAAAGATCCACGAATGACAGCCGGGACCAACGGCTTAACGTGCTTTCTGAGGCACGGAGGATTCTCGGTATGTAAAGATGGTCACCCATCCACTGACCAACCCCGGCAAGCGTAGCTGAACCTGATGGATCGACCAGTGCGGCTGTTGTTACTTAGCCACGAGCTCCTCCTTGTCAAACACATAATAATAATAATAATAATAATAATCACTGGCAACACAAAAACGTCAACACGTCAGAAAAATAGTTCCCTGAATTTTCATAGTTTTATTCACGACGCAGTATTTTTTTTGTTATATCAGAACCCGAAAACAAGCTTAAAACCTTTAAATCAAAATAAAACATAAAAAATAACAAAATGCACCACATAAATAGACCTAATGAAAAAATATTATAACGGAGGTGAAGTGACAGATGTCACCTCCAATAAAAGCTATGAAAACGGAATGAAAACTAAATGTTGACGAGATCTGCTGCACGAGCACGCCCACCACCTCCGGACTCGTCGCTCAGCTCCGCCTCGCCGCCGCCGGTATCCAGCCCCATCGTGAGCGCTGTGACGACAACGGCCGCGGTAGTTGTGTCGAGCTCGAGTGACGAGTATTTTTCCCCGCCGACGTCGCCAACACCTGTACGTCGGCAGGGGAGAGGCCGGCCACCGAGAAGCTTGGGACTTAGGGGCCAACCGGCCTCGAGCCGGGTCCCCGCTGCCGGTGGTTGTGTGCAGCGCATGAGATGGACTCAGTCTATGAACGAGAACGTCATGCGCGCATATTACGGGTCTACAGAGGGAGGAACTAACCTCACTGCGTACCGTGTTAGGATGCTGTCTCTATTTCAGGAACTAGAGCCAACCGTCAACGTCTCGGCCCAACGACTGTCGGATCAGGTGCGTGTCATCCAACGCAATCATAGGTTGGACGATGCCGCACTTGATAGGCTGCGCTCAGAGGTACTGAGCAACCATATCGTATCAACTCCGGCACAAACCGCGGCACAAACGTCAAATACTGATGCAATCCCGCCGCGGTTCAATCATGGTGTTGCAGAAGAGGATGATAGGGTTGACACAGTAAGTAGCCAGTGCAACGTCCGACTGAGGAGCACACTGGAGGATGCGTTGCGCGAGTATAGGCACACCCCGACCGAACTTAGACCCCGACTTCCACGCTTACCCATGCACAAAAAAAATAGGGCGCTGGTGTGTGCCTTGGACTCGCAGCTTAAGAATTTCTTCGAGAGCAGCGAGGATCTCATTGATACACACTCGATCCTGTATTGTGCGGCTGTTGCGGCATGTCGTTTAGCTAACGTCAAGTTCCCAAACTGTGACGGAGCTACTCGACCAAAACCAGCCGTACCAGCCTGGCAGTGCAGGATCGAGCGACGTATTGATGGGACCAGGGTCCTCATTGGCAAACTATACTGCTTCAGGGAGGGCAATACACGACCACGAGTGATGCGCTTTGTAAGGCAGGCATTCTCGGGGACTGGAATCAGTCCTCAAGAATACATGTCCCGTGTTACAGAGCGCATCGACTTCCTGAAGCAGAAAGTTTGTGCATGGGCGAGCCGAATTCGACGGTATAAGCGGCGGGTTGACCGATACACGCAGAATCGCATGTTCCAGAGCGATGAGAGGTGGGTATATAGAGCTTGGGAGCGGCCTGAACAAAATGTGACAGACGTGTGCCGCCCAGATGATGCCGCCACGAGTGCATTCTGGCGCAGCATATGGTCGGTACCCGTCTGTCACGCTGAGGCTGGCTGGATGCAGGATGTCGAGCGAGTGTGTGAAACTATACCAGAAATAGATAAGGTGCAAATCACGCCATTAGATATAGCCAGTGCAGCCCGTCCGTTACCGAACTGGAAATCACCGGGACCGGACGGACTGCACAACTTTTGGCTAAAATGGCTAATTAGTTCACACACTTGCCTGGCATCTCAATTCCAGTCATCCTTAGAGACTGGGTCGCTACCACAGTTCCTTACAACAGGCGTTACCCACCTGCTCCATAAGTCAGGTAGTCCCGCGGAACCCAAGAATTATAGACCGATCACATGTTTGTCGACAGTTTATAAACTTCTTACATCCATTTTGAGAGCGAAAATTAACACACACATTGACAATAACTCGGTTATGTCTGCCTCTCAAAATGGATGTAGGAATGGGTCCCGCGGAACTAAGGAGCTACTCCTCATCGACATGGCCATAAGCCAACAGGTTCGTCGATCCTGCAAGGATCTGTCGATATGCTGGATAGACTATAAGAAGGCCTACGACTCGGTGCCACATACATGGCTCATGAGGGTGCTGGAGTTGTACAAGATAAATGCAACTCTGCGCACCTTCCTGATGTCGTGTATGGGGCAATGGAGGACGGTCCTTCGCTACCCAGGATGTCGACAGATCCAGGGGAATGATGAGCCTGTATGGATTAAACGGGGAATATTTCAGGGCGACAGTTTGAGTCCACTTTGGTTCTGCTTAGCCCTGAATCCTCTAAGCACACTGCTAGAGGATTCAGGTCTAGGCTATCGGTTAAGGAGAGGTGGTCAGGTCATATCTCACCTCCTCTACATGGATGACTTGAAACTCTTTGCCCCCAACAAATTGCGACTGATGGAGCTACTGAAGGTAACTGAAACATTCAGTAGCGCCATCAGGATGGAATTTGGTGTGGACAAATGTGCAGTCATGCATGTAAAGCGAGGGGAGATTATGGAATCCGAGGGAACTCAACTCTCGGACTCCATACACCTTAGATCCCTCTCCTCAGCCGAAAGCTATAAATATTTGGGTATGTCGGAAGCGTTAGGCATCAACGTTGCTGACATGAAGCAATCGTTGAAGGAGCGCTTCTTTGGTCGCCTGAAGAAGGTTTTAATTAGCCTTCTTTCGGGCGGAAACAAGGTGCGCGCCTACAACGGTTGGGTCATGCCGGTTTTGATGTACTCTTTCGGCATACTCAAATGGACTCAGACCGAACTCGACGCCCTGGACAGAAGGGTCCGTACACTCCTGACCGCAAACCGGATGCATCACCCACGTTCATCGGTGATGAGACTGTACATCCCGCGGAAGTGCGGGGGTCGAGGCTTTTTAAACGCTAAGACCCTCCACAACCGCGAGGTATGCAGCCTCAGGGATTATTTTTTTAAAGCCGAAGTGGGTATGCACCGGGATGTGGTCGCAGTGGACAAGGGACTCACCCCGCTCTCCATGACTAAAGAGAACTGGCGCAAACCTGTAATACTTACTACAGATGACCGCAAGGAGGTATGGCAGAGCAAGGAGCTTCACGGGCGCTACTATCGGGCTCTTCATGAGCCTGGTGTAGATTTCTTAGCGTCCGTATCCTGGCTACGTTTCGGTGACCTTTTCGGGGAAACTGAAGGTTTTGTCTGTGCAATTATGGACGAAGTTATCTTGACGAATAACTATCGGAGACATATTATGAAGGACGGGACGGTTGACGTGTGTCGGGCATGCCATCGTCCGGGTGAGTCCATCAGACATATTATCTCTGGTTGTTCGCGTCTAGCTAACGGCGAGTACTTACACAGGCATAACCAAGTGGCCAGGATTATTCACCAGCAACTTGCTTTGAAATATAAACTTGTTGACTCTGAGGTACCGTATTACAAGTATGTGCCCGACCCAGTTCTCGAAAATGACCATGTTACGTTGTACTGGGATCGGTCTATCATTACTGACAGGACTATTGTAGCCAATAAGCCTGATATAGTGGTGATAGACCGATTAGCGCGCCGCGCAATGATAGTCGATGTTACCATCCCGCATGACGGGAACCTCGTGAAAGCTGAGAAAGAGAAACAAATTAAATATCTCGACTTAGCACACGAGGTTGTCGACATGTGGGATGTGACCTCGGCTATCATTGTGCCGATTGTCGTAACGGCCAATGGCCTGATTGCGGAAAGCCTCGACCAACATCTCTCGAGGCTGTCGTTAGGCGGTTGGATCAAGGGCCTGATTCAGAAGGCAGTACTACTCGATACGGCTCGCATTGTGAGGAGGTTCCTGTCTCTGCAGCCCTAACCACCGGTAGCTTGGACCCTGCTCCCGACACCGGCGGACATCTATTTTTTATATTTTTAAATGTTTTTTTTTTTATATCGTTTTTTAAGAAATATTTAAAAATGTAAATAAATAAGAAGACAAAACAAATAAACGAAATAATAATAATATTTATTCCAAAATAATTACAAGGCATAAAAATTAGTACAGTTTTGCTTAAATGTAAATTATATTCCTAAGACTTACGTGCCTGAACTAGGTAATCCTGTGTTTCAGGCGAGAGGAGCTAAAATAAACTTATAAAATAAATAAACAACAGGTTGACAATAGATCACTAATTACATGTTGAAGAGCTTAACTCTTAGTTTCTAAATTTGATATACTTATACTTAACGTAGGTGAAATTTTTCACTTTAGCACAGTTAGTAAATTCTCTGTATCTTCGTAAGACATACTTTGGAGAGCATCCTTGAGAATTCTCTTACAATTTGTGTAATTCAGGGAATAAATGTTTGCTTTCGAGTTTAGTCTATTATAGAGAAGAGGACCGAGGTACAGGTAAAATTTGGAAACAAAAGCATGTTTTGTTGTATTTTGTGGACAAACTATATCTTTACGTCTTTTATTAGCATATGCAGTGCTATAGGGTAGAGCTCTGTGTTGTTTTAATACAATACCCATTATAAATAGCTGTCGAACTGTTAATACTTCACAAGATTTGTATAGGAGGTTAGTAGGAAAAAGGAAAGGGCGGAAAGTAGACACTTTGAGAATCGCCCTTTGAGCTCTCTCGATGGTTAGTAACATTGTTTTACCCGCTCCACCCCATGTGGTAATACAGTAGGTTAATATTGATTGACATAGAGCGAAGTAAACTTGTCTAACTAGTTTTGGGTCAGCAATATAGCGTAACTTTTTAAAAACAAATATCAGCTTCCGAATTCTACTATTTAAAGCTTGTATATGTTGTTTGAACGAAAGTGTTTCATCTATTATAACACCAAGATATTTTGTTGTATTTGTCATTTTAATATTGGGACAAACACATTGGTTATCTATAGGAATTGTGCAATAATGAGCATACAATGTCGAGGTAGTGCTTGTTGATATTTGCTTGCGCATCGAAAACTTAACGTAATTTGTCTTATTTGCATTTAGTGTTAGTGAATTGAGTTGAAGCCATTTATTAACAATATTGAACCCCTGTTGCGCAAGTTTGTAGACATTTTTTTCTGAATCAGCTGAAAATAGAAGGGCAGTGTCGTCAGCATAAGAAACAATTTCGCCGTGATCTAGATTTAGGTTACAAAGATCGTTTATGTAGATCAAAAATAATGTAGGCCCTAAAATACTTCCTTGGGGAACTCCGAAGGACGTGTTTTTTTCAGTATCGCTGAGAACATTACCAATCCTTACACATTGGGTACGGTATTCTAGATAGCTCTTAAATAGTTTCAGCTGGGTGCCTCTGATACCTATGGCTTCAAGCTTGTGCAACAGAATAGGAATAGAAACCGTATCAAAAGCTTTGGCGAGGTCTAGAAAGATTCCTACTGTGTGGTTACCATTATCAAGTTCTTGTGCTAGATAATCAGTCAGGTGGTGCACGGCATCGTCTGTTGACATTTTAGGCCTAAATCCAAACTGCCGTTTAGATAAAATTGATTTATCCTCCAAGTATTTGTAAAGCCTTTTATTCATAATTTTTTCTAATATTTTAGACATAGTAGGCAGTAAGGAAATAGGTCTATAATTTGTTATTTGATCTTTACTGCCTGATTTGTAAACAGGGACAACAACAGCTTTTTTTAGGCACTCGGGAAAAAGACCTAAAGATAAACATTTTTGGAAAATATAAGTTAGTGGCGGTCCCAAAATGTGCTTGAACTGTTTAATAATTTTATTTGATATGTTATCCCAGCCAACTGCACAGTCGTCCTTCAAATTCATAATTATCGTTTCAACCTCAGTCTCGTCAGTGTCTTGCAACACAAAGGATGATAAAATAGTGTTACACGAAAATGGTGTGCTTGTTAGATATTGTGATTGGCCCTGAACTTTTTCAGCCAAACATTTACCAACATTAACATAGAACATGAACGGATGCTGATTCAAAAGTGATTGAAATGGGTATAAAATATAATTTATTTCAAACAGCGTAAAGAATATAAACCAATACGTTCAATATGTGTCTTTTGGATCCTATGGAGTTTTGGACTGTTAAGAGGCTAGGCATCAATCCACAGCAGAGTTTGGTGATCATGACATTTTTCTTATGACCATTATTAGGGAAGTTGTTTGTTTTTTATCCGTCAGATAGATTATGAAAAATATTACGTAATCAAAAGATTACGGCAATACATTTAGTTATAATGTGGCATGACGTCACTCTCCGGTTGATTTTATACTGAATTGTGACTGACGGACTAAAATATTTTTTTATTTCCCCAGCCAACATTCATCTATTATATCCATAATCTGGTGATCCCATTACAAATCATCATTCTCCGCCCTTATTCCAGTTTATTTAGGGTCCCGGGTCGGGTCGGTGTATTTTTCTTACATACTTTTCTATTATTCGTCATCCCGGTAGACAAAAATTTTTGTTAATTCATCCACCTTAACTGACGAGCCGACTCAAGAGCCCGACTCAAGAGCCCGACTCAAGAGCCCGACTCAAGAGTCCGGCTCAAGAGTTCGGTTCAAGAGTCCGGCTCAAGTGTTCGGTTCAAGAGTCCGGTTCAAGAGCCCGGCTCAAGAGTCCGGCTCAAGTGTTCGGTTCAAGAGTCCGGTTCAAGAGCCCGGCTCAAGAGTCCGGCTCAAGAGTCCGGCTCAAGAGTCCGGCTCAAGAGTTCGGTTCAAGAGTCCGGCTCAAGAGTTCGGTTCAAGAGTCCGGTTCAAGAGCCCGGCTCAAGAGTCCGGCTCAAGAGTTCGGTTCAAGAGTCCGGCTCAAGAGTCCGGCTCAAGAGTCCGGCTCAAGAGTCCGGTTCAGGGTCACTACATGTTAAATACTGGTATTCAGCCGCAGTTGGTTAGACTGGAAGCCGACCCTAACATAGTTGGGAAAAGGCTAGGCAAATATAATAAGTTAATTATAGCCATCCAGTATAGAGTCAGGTCAAACCTCAGAGGAGAGCAACACACAAACTTTCGCTCACCTGTTTGCGCCTTTTAAAACCTCCCCGACCCATTACCGACATAAATTAATTACCCAACCGTTTCAGCACACTGCAGGAGCACCATCCACGTCACGATGACATTCTGCAGTCTTGTAGACTAATTAACTGTTAAACTTCTAATAGGTATAGCGTAATGACTGCTCGTTACAGGATAGTTAATAGGTTTTATGACCTGAATGCATAAGCATAACGATGCTACGTGGGGGATCTTTGCGTTATTTTGTGGGGATTTTCTTGTTCAGGTTTTTCTTTTGTTGTACTTAAAAGATTTGCGAGTCAGCACGTTGGTTGTGCCGGCGAGGCTGACTTGGTACGCCATGGCGAGCGATCGTATAAATTATTAGCCTATACTATAGTAGACCCTCCAATAATGCGCCCAAAAGTGTTTTGATGTAGCTTTGTTTTCCAATATGGCTAAGGACCAAGAACTCTCTTTCTAATTAAAGTAGGTACTCAAAATTGTTATACCGAAAATATTGTGATCTACAGATAGAGTATTTCTGTACGTCAAATTATTCCAATCCATGCATGAATCGCACAGTAATCGAATAGTAAGATAATGGCAAAATTAATTTCAAGAATGTCGGATACCTTGTGATATCTTAAAAGTTCAATTTGTGTTAAAAATTAAAAAAATCGACAATGTTAATTAAATGTAAATATTTGTACGCCTCTGGGCAAACATAGAGAATCTACCAATCTGTAACATCTCGCACACCAGTGTAATTTGACCCATGTTTACAAATAAAGCATTCTGATTCTGATTCGATTCAGTACATTCAGATTGTTCATTTCCAATTAAATGCCACGCCACGCTGTTTATTCTTATGGTTCTTAGCAGATCGTTATCATCGAGACCCAGCCTTACAAACGTTGCATGTAAGTAAATACGATTGAACAATCCGCTGAATATTGGTTGGCACCCTGAAAGTGATACCTCAGTTCACTTCACCGTACTTAATGAACACAATAGATACACAATTCTCGGAGTTCTAGGTACTCGTATATTGCCTCCTTGTATTGTTCTAGGTATTTTCATCAGTCGGTGGTCATGATTCAGGAGCGAAAGATTAATATAAGGATATCAAAACCAAATAACCTGCTTCTATATTAAAAAAACAACAATACTGATATTTAAACAAAAATGGTTTTGAATAGAGCATACTATGGATTGAAGCTTTCGCTAAAAAAACTCAATTTTAACAGTGTTATTAATACGCGTTCTTGTTATATATAAATTCTTGCACAATAAGGGATGTCCCGCAATAGACGGCCACAACCACAACCATAACGGCCAACTAGCCGCATACCATACAATACTAGTGGTATTGTATGGTATGCGGCTAGTTGGCCGTTGTTGACAGCCACGGCTGACCGGAGTCATGGCCGTCTAGTGCGCGAGATCCCTAAAAGAGCATCTACGAGTGGCGATATCTGTCCCGTCTCTCCTGTGGACTGTGTAAATAAACAGCTCTTGCATTCGGGCTAAGCGTCTGCTGAGATGCAGGTGATGAAGGTCCACGCAGCGCAGGGCGGAGCAGTTTTTGTATGTGTAATGCATGAACGTACTGACAGCTGCGTACGCTGCGGCGCAGACACTTGCGACGCAGACATAGGTCTGTTCTGCTCTGCGTCTCGTTGTAGAGCCGGCACAGATTTGCGCGACGCGTGCAGGTTGTAATTTTTTTTTTGCTGAGACGCACGTAACGCAGCACCGCAGTCTATTGTTTGTACTAGCTAGGAGGCGAATGTGTCTGTGCAGCTGCGTCGCACCATGCGCTCGGGGCCTATGCCTGCCTCGCCTGCCCTACCCTGCAAAATCTGTACTGTGCTGTGCTGTCACCTGCGTCTCAGCATACGCTTAGCCTGAGGCTTTTATCGGATACTACGAGTATATCACTTTTATTAATAGTCTATTTTTTTTATTAACGTTGTTTCCTACTTCAGGCAAATAGTATGAATCTTATGTTTTGTAAGGAACATTATGTAACTTTTCCTTTTCCGCAAACATTTCTCCATAATAATGTCGTTTACTATTTTAGCTGATAAATACCATCTAGTTCGAGCATCTGTTTCAGTTTCAATTAATGCAGTTCAAGAAGTGAGCCGGAGTCAGGACATTCAAGTCTTCGATATCTTCCGATAAGGCACATAAAGGCCTAGAGTTCAAACAAGCTTCCACCTGTGCTAAACTCTTCGAAGGTTAGCTTTTGTTCGTCTAATACTTTTTATGTTTATGTTTACGTTTATGTTTTATTTTTTTATTAACGATGTTTCCTACTTCAGGCAAATAGTATGAATCTTATGTTTTGTAAAGAACATTATGTAACTTTTCCTTTTCCGCTAATCGCTCACTCACAAACCTTTCCCAACTCCTCCACCTACCGATGTGAGTGACATCTAATCTTGGAATGTCGCTGTGCGAAGCCTACGAAGGCAAATGTTTACTTTACTGCAGCCTGTCTGAATGTCTGCACCAGTGAGTCTGATACGTTTTGACAGTGTTACCTATACATAGGTGTATATGGTATATTGGAATTGTTTATTCGAGTATTCTAGCAAGGCGTAAGGATCGATACAGGGAAAAGGAAACTGGACAAGAGAGAGGCTTATGGCAGTTGGTAGGAGCAGAAGT
Organism: Agrochola macilenta; assembly: GCA_916701695.1. NCBI lineage: Eukaryota > Metazoa > Arthropoda > Insecta > Lepidoptera > Noctuidae > Agrochola > Agrochola macilenta. The sequence goes on along the minus strand of OU753559.1, from coordinate 4,458,110 downwards.
TGAATAAACTTCAAACTCAATCATCCCAAAAGGCATACCTACTGAAAAGAATTTCAATCAGTCATCAATATGGGTAGTTGAGTGGCTTGTCATAATTTACTCACGACGACTATTTTATTACACCTCTACCCAGATGAATACAGATGGAACACTCCGCAGTTTAGGTATGAAGCTACAAGTACGCGGCAGGCCCGTCTTGTCGGGACAATTCAGTGAGTGTAACGTAGTCAAAAGATTTAAGAGCTACCCAATAGAGAGACAAGCAACTTTAAGGTGAATAGACCTGTAGGTAATTAGCGCTGTGCGACCTGAATTGCACATTATTGTGTAAGTGTCGCTTTTTATTTTAATGATTTTGCGGAGTGTCCCATCTGTATACAATTTTGCGGAGTGTCCCATCTGTATACAATTTTGCGGAGTGTCCCATCTGTATACAATTTTGCGGAGTGTCCCATCTGTATACAATTTTGCGGAGTGTCCCATCTGTATACAATTTTGCGGAGTGTCCCATCTGTATACAATTTTGCGGAGTGTCCCATCTGTATACAATTTTGCGGAGTGTCCCATCTGTATACAATTTTGTGGAGTGTCCCATCTGTATACAATTTTGCGGAGTGTCCCATCTGTATACAATTTTGCGGAGTGTCCCATCTGTATACAATGTCGCCCATGGACACACCCGCCCGTATTTTTCTGAATATTCATGACAAAATATCAAAAATTAACTTAAAAAGGGGGTGTTTATGTTTACCTTTATATATATTTATAAGCTTCTTTTTAGTAAAATTTGTCGACTATGAAAAAAACCGGCGAAGAAGAAATTTTTTTTTTATCACATTTTTTTTTTTAATATCCCGCTGTGATTTTATGGACTTACACTAGTATTTTTCAAAATAAATACTGTTTTTTTTTAGAAAAAAATGTCTTCTCCGCCGTTTTTTTTTCATAGTCGACAAATGTTATTAAAAAGAAGCTTTTGGAAATAATAAACAGAATCCAAATCGAGCCAATAACATAGGAGATATCACAAACGCTACTCAAAAAATAAAAATTGAATAACATGAAATATATTAAAGGTTTCCCTTTTAAAGGTAATTTTCGATAATTTTTCATAACTATTCAGAAAAATACGGGAGTGCACATGTTCATGGGCGACACTGTATATAAAATCTGTGCCACTACGTAGAATAATATTTCGCTACTACTCTATAACAACATGGAGCAAAACTATTCTTCACCAGACACAATTATTGAACACACAGCCTAAAATTTTCAAATCTTAATAAAAAATACAATACCTTTCTGCCTGTCTTCAGCTTTTTAGGACCTAGGACACAGCTGCGTGAAACGAAAAACAGACATTCTCAATAGTAAACGAAAAAAACTTATTAAAATTTATTTACTCGAGCCGAAAACTGAAATATGGACCTACAGTTCAAAATGCGTTCGTTTACCTATATTTCTAAAACCCAGAAGAAAAGGATTCCTACTCACGTTCAATTGCAACCTTGAGACGGAATCACGATGAACGCTGGACTTATAAAAACAGTAAGCTTATCCAGATTGGCGATGAGAGTGTCTGCAGGTCCCTAGGTACCTATAAATTGAAAGAACATTACATTCTGGGAATTCGACATCTATCGGAGTCTGGATTTTTGCCCGGTTGATGGCCATAGGCTCGCCCCCTATTACATGGGACTTAAACATAACTGGTGAAATATGAGTGTATTATACGTACACGTCTGCCGATCCCTTCAGGAAATACAGGTTTGTTGTGTTATGTCTACATCTACATGTAAGCTATTTGGACTTAGCATTCAGCATGTTGAGAACATGAAAGAGTTATACAGGGTGGCAGGGACATCGACGCGAAGCCGGCTACCATAGATTCAGTACATGATTCTGAACCCCCCTGCGTTGAAATTTTTCGTCAGTTATTTAAAAAAAAACTGCTGTTTCATAGAATAGTGCCTAACCTACGCGGTCAAAATGTATGGAGCAGCTGTTTTATTTTAAATAACCGACGAAAAATTTCAACGCAGGGGGTTTCAGAATCATGTACTGAATCCATGGTAACCGGCTTCGCGTCGATGTCTCTGACACCCTGTAATGCACACCGTGCGGTCATTGTACTTTGGTTTTCATCTGTTTTTGCTTTGCAAATATATTAATTTAAAATCAGAGGCAGTGACAAGTCGACTGTCGGCAGCACTGCTCGACAGCACAATGGCGCGTATTACGTATTACACTATACTAGGTGTGTATTGGTTCAAAGGGTTTCATAATCATCATCAAAATCAACCTATAAAGTTCCTACTACTGGGACTCAGGCCTCCTCTCTGTGAGAGGGAGAGGGCCGTAATCCATCACGCGGGCCCAATGCGGGTTGGTGGATGTCACATGTCTTAGAATTTTCGGTTCTAGAACATGCCGGGTTCCTCAGAATGTTTTCCTTCACCGTTTTGAGAGCAGTGGTGATGAAATAATTAACATGAAGTAGCCTTCGAACCTAGGACCTACAACTCGTAAATCGCAGCCATTACCACTGTGCCTCGACCTTAGAGGGTTTAATTGAACTTTATAAAATAAATTCTAGCAAATGAACTTCACCTGAATAGCAAAAACACTCTTGGGTTTCTACTGAAACGACATGGATGTACAGACGAAGTTATAACGAAAGATAACGAAGCTAACACTCGACTTCCAAAAAAAACACAACACAGTGAAAAATTACTTTATTTTCGGAAGTCGGTGTCTTTGGTTTTGAATTTTCGTTTTTGCCACCGACTTCCGAAATTAAAGTTATTTTTCACTCTTAGTGTTTTTTTTGGAAGTCGGTAGTTTTATTATTTTGCTCATAACCGTACCGGCACTCGTGCGGTCTGGTTGTGTTTTTGTCGCGCATCGGATCGATATCCCCACTGCGCGAATTGTTGTTTACGCACAGTCACGCGCTATAGGTGTGCGCCGGACCTCCCGGTTGCTCGGCCCTATCGTGATCGCATCATGAATGATAACGTAAACGCTTCACCGCGCTTTGATTCGCCCGTATTCAATAATGATGTACAGAGTTTGTTGAATGATTCGTTGGACATGGATGCTATAGATGATGATGGTAAAATTAAAGAGGATTTGTTGAGAGCGGAAAAACGAGACAGAGAGGATAGTACTGAAGACGAAGAGGGTTGGACAGAAGTTAAAGGAAGTAAAAAAAAGATATGTCACGGTAGTAAAAACTCTGTAAAAGAAGAAAAATATGAGGTGTATGTTTCTTCCAAGGAACGTCTTCCGAAACAGTTTGCGATGGCACGTATTTTAAAAGAAAATAACATAACCAAAATTAGCCAGGTTAAATATTTAAGTCCTTTTAAAATACGCTTTCAATTTGAATGTGAATCGGCTGCGCAGAATCTTATCATGTGCGAGAAACTTTTAGAGAAAGGATGGAGGTTCCAGAAGGCTATGCAGCTGTCTGTCTGCTATGGCCTTATCAAGGATGTAGATCTGGATTTCACTGATGAGGAGATCCTCGAAAATATTTCATGTCCGGCCCCCGCCAAGCTTTTATCATTCAAGAGGCTAGACCGTCGCAATAGGGATGATGGTGGCTGGTGCCCCAGCGAAACCCTTCGACTTTGTTTTGACGGTGATCATCTACCTGCATCAGTTCGTGTATGTGATATAAATATAAAGGTCTTGCCTTACATACACCAGGTATCCCAATGTTCCCAATGTTGGAGGTTAGGCCATATGCGGAAAATGTGCCCCTCGAAAAACCTGATTTGCCCGAAGTGTGGTGAGAATCATGAAAATTGCGACACTTTATTGTTTACATGTGTCAACTGTAAAGGTAACCACATATCTCTAAGTAAGACTTGTCCAGTGTATAAGAAGGAGAGAAGGCTAAGGGAGATTATGGCTGAGTTTGGATGCACCTACAGGAAAGCCATAGAATGTTATGTTCCTCTCGAAAATTCCGGCCCCCCCGAAATTATCTTTCTCCCTCAAGCTCCGGTAGCCCCAGAAAATCGTGTCTTTTCTACAACTCTTGCAGGCAACCCTTCACAAGTTAGCAAAACGAATTCGGGAGCCTCTTTTCATCACACTTTTGCCGAAATTATCCAAACTAAGGCTACCGTACATAAAGTGCAGTCTCCTACGGTTAGTGATGATCCTCCAAAACCCAAAGTACAGTCTCCAAAACATAAAAACAACCCTCAAAAAGAAGACTGGATGTTTTGGAATTCAGATTCAGACGATAAAGACTTTCATCAATCCCCTGATGATCAAGAAGGTAACGATGAACGTCCATCTTTCAACGAGTTGTGGTCTAGAATAAAGGAAGTTATTTACCTTAAAAAGACTAGCTTAATTTTTAAGATAAGGGGTGTCTATCAATTGTGCCTAGAATGGTTAACCTTAGTGTCAGTGAGTTTTGTTTCAGAGTGGTCGTGGATAAAAACATTATTTAACTTTTTCATTCCTTGTGATGGCTAACAAATCAATTAAATTAAATATCTTACAGTGGAATGCCCAAAGTATCAGGTCTAAGCTAGCATCGTTTCACGAAATTTTATGCCAGGATAAAGTACATATTGCTGCCCTTAGTGAAACGTGGCTCGAACCAGAGAGTAATTTTAAAGTTAGTGGGTATGATGTTTATCGCGCGGACCGGGATGACTCATACGGCGGTGTAGCTATCATAGTACACAAATCTGTTAAAGCGCAGCAGAGGCGCGTACACGTGAATAATAACGGTATTGAGGTAGTGTGTGTTCAATTATTTAATTGTGATCCGTTCGAAAATATTGTTGCTGTTTATTGTCCAACTAGAATCGTTACCACTCAGCAAGATTGGGATAGTCTGTTATCATTATGGTCAACCAAAACTTTAATTCTAGGTGATTTTAACGCCCATCACGTTAGTTGGTCGTATAAGACTGACCACAGAGGCAGTCTTATTCACGACTCACTTATTGACAGCAACTTTTTTTCTTTGAACGATGGGTCACATACGCGAGTTCGTTTAGTTGACAACAACTTGCAACAGACTTCTCCAGATGTATCGCTGGTTTCTACGGATATTGCGCTTAACATTAACTGGACCGTTTTGAATGAAAGTCTTGGCAGTGACCATTTAATGATTAAAATCTCAACATTGTGTACGTCATACCTCCCTTCAGTTATTAAAAGAAATTTTGGCAAAGCAGACTGGACTTCATATAAAAAATATCTGGAACAAAAATTTTACCATTTGTGTTTGCCGAATGACCTTCAAAAAGCTTATGATTTATTTATAGATATTCTGAATGACGCTGCTAACAAATTCATCCCGATATTTAAATTTAATCAAAACCCTTGTTCAGATTTTACTCCAAAGCCATACTGGACTTCAGAACTGTCACACGCTGTGGCTCACCGTAGGCTAGCGTTATCCAATTTTAGACGTAATCCCACTCCTCAGAATCTTGATAATCTCAACAGTAAGATAAGTACATCGCAGAAGTTAATCCGGCAGGCTAGGGGAGTGAACTGGCAAAATATTTGTTCTACAGTTGATCACACTACATCGTCTAGTGAAATGTGGCGCAAAATGAGATGGCTGAAAGGTTACCGTTCGCCTAGACATTTTGTGGACGCCCAAAGTTCCACAAATCTTTTAAATTCTTTAACACCAGATTATGTTTCCCCATCGACCCCTACGGTTCACCATAGTAACCCTATATTAGAGTGTGAGATCTCTATTCAGGAGCTAGACAAATGTATCAAATCTAAGGATACATCTCCTGGATGCGATGATATATCTTATTCTATGATTAAGAATTTGCCTGATGTGGTTAAATCTGTTTTACTAAGGTTATATAATACATTTTTTGATGTCAGTTTTGTTCCTTCTCAGTGGCGCGACATTTGTATCGTACCTATTCCAAAACCTGGTCGTGACCCTGGTAACGTTTCTTCACTCCGGCCCATATCCTTGCTGTCGTGCATATGCAAAATTTTCCATTACCTTTTATTTAGAAGATTAGAATGGTTTCTAGAAAAACGTAACACATTTTCTGCGAACACAGTAGGCTTCCGAAGAGGTAGGTCGTGTGTAGATGGCTTAAGTTGCTTAATCTCCACAATTCAAACTGGTTTCTCTGAGGGTTGTTCTACTGTGGGTTGTTTTTTAGATATAAATAATGCGTATAATAATGTAAATAATACTATTTTAATAAATGTTTTAGATAGTTTTCATGTAGGGTCACGTATCTGTAGATATTTATGGAATTTTCTTCATAGAAGAGTACTCAAAATAAGATCTGGTAATGAATTTATTTGCAGATATTCGGGTAGTGGTTTAGCTCAGGGTGATCCGTTATCTCCACTATTATTTAATATAATAACATCGGATATTTGTAAACGTTTACAAAACAATGTTTGCATATCCCAATATGCGGATGATTTCGCTATATATGTACAGTGTTCTTCTGTTAGTGAGGGCGAATACAAGATCCAGTGTGCTCTTGATCTAATCAACAGCATGTTAACAGACGTAGGTTTAGAAATTTCTCCCACTAAAAGTAAAATTTGTTTGTTTAGTAGAGGTTTCCGTAGGCCAGTTATAGATGTCTGGTTGAACGGTAGTTTGTTAGAGTTAGTAGACCATGTGAAATATTTGGGATTGTGGCTAGACAGGGGTCTGCGATGGAAGAAGCATATAGATGAGGTTCGTGAGCGAGTACTTAAACTGATTAATATTTTTAAGGTTTTGGTGGGACCTGGGTGGGGTATTCATCCCAACCATTTAAGACGACTATATATCTCTCTTATTCGTAGTCGTATCGACTTTGGTAGCTTTCTACTGGACAATAGCGCCGACACACATTTAACTAAATTGGATAGATTACAAAACATTTGCCTGCGGTTGATAGGTGGGTTTATTAAAACCACTCCCATTCACGTGATGGAATCCGAATTGATATTGCCCCCTCTTTTTATTCGCCGCCGATATTTAGCTGGTAAGTTTTATTTAAAATCGAAGTGTTACGATTTTCCTTTAATAGGCATATTGGATAAGCTTCAGGGTCTTTGTGCTAATAATCCTTACTGGAGAAATAAGAAAAAACCACTGTTAGTTATGTCTCACGATGTACTAAAGCAAGAACATATGTATTGCAGTAGTAAAATTGGCATGTTCTCCATGGATACTTGGGTCAGCAATATGGACTTATCACGCATTGTAAAGCCTAGTTTAGATTTGGTTGATAAACCTAAACATTGTTATTATATACATAATTTAAGATCAATATGTTGTAAGTCTCTAAATACACAATATTCTGGCTTTTACTGTGTGTATACGGACGGTTCTAGACGTGAGAATTACTGTGGCGCAGCGTTTTTTGATTCGCAAGTGGGTACCTTCTTCAAATTCCGTATTTCATCAAAAGTTTCAATAATGCACTTGGAGTTGATCGCTATCGCTGAAGCTTTGGCTTATATCAAATCTTTGGACGGTGAACGGTTTGTCATTTTCACTGATTCGAAAAGTAGTCTTCTTCATCTGATGAGATGTACGAGTACTTCACCGTTCAGGGGGCTTCCACTGGCGTATAGTATTTTAAGAACCATCACTGAATTTGTTGCCAAACATAAAATAGTTGTATTGCAATGGATTCCTTCTCATGTTGGACTGGTTGGCAATGAAATGGTTGATCGTTTGGCAAATGAAGCCGCGTCTGATGGAGAATTTTATGCTTGTCCTCCATGGCATACCGAGCTTTTACCCCTAGTTAAAGACAGATGCTTTCAATCTTGGTCAGAATACTTTGATAAAAGATCTTTAACGAAGGGCATTTGGTATAGGACGATTCAGCCATCTCTTCCACGTATGATTTGGTTTAGCGAGGGCAGGATGAATAGGCAAGAAGTTGTGATGGCTTTGAGACTCCGATCCGGCCACGTGCCTCTCAATAGTTTTGGCTTTATGATGCGCAAAGTTAATTCTCCCAATTGTGCCGTCTGTGGAGTCATAGAAGATGTTCATCACATCTTGACGGAATGTAGCCGTATTGGAGTCCAAAGACGTCAAGCTTTTGACAACAACCTTAATATAGGCTTCTATAATAGCGTTCTGGCCTCACCATTGTCAGATGAGGCCAGAACGCTTTATTATATTATTATTATGGGTACAAGGTTGCGGGTAGGCTAGTTTGTTATAAGTACTTATTGTATTCAATAATCGGGGTGACATTTTCTTTATAGAAAAAACCCTGTAAATAAATAAAGATAAAAAAAAAAAAAAAAAAATTTGCTAAAAGTTTTGTTCACTTTTTAGTTGTGGTAACTACCCCACACAATTTCGAATACCACTACCTGCTATGTAAATAACAGTGACAAGGATTTATTATAATATTACATCAAAATCAAAATCAAAAGTCATTTATTCAAACTAGGCTGAGAATCAGCACTTTTCGAACGTCAAAATTACATAAGACAGTCCCCCAAAACGCCCACCCTTCACCACTTCCTAGTGCGTTAGCTGGGAAGAAGTGGCGCAACAAACTCCCCAGCAGCACAGCTGTCTGTTCAGTTAGAAGAACAAAAAAAAAGATTCTATATAATAGTATTCAAAATAATTTACATTAAGCAACACAAAACATAATTTAAATTATTAGCCATATATAAGCTAGCACACGCCAATATACCAAACAAAATCATCGAGAACTGGCAGAAATAAAAAACAAAACGTAAACAGAACTTAATATCTTAATAAAAGCCTCCAGGCATAAAGGGCGTGCCCGCTTACATATAACTGGAAGTTATAAATGATAAACTAGGACCATCGAGGTAAAATAAATAAACAAACAGTTAATTACTAATAGTAATAAATAATATGATCAATTGTCGAGGTCACTAGCTAACCACATATTGCAATACAACTCATAAAAAAACATTGTGATGAGTAGATTATGTCAACAATAAATAAATAAAATAATTCGACTTTTATAGTCAAATAAAATAAACAATTACTTATATAAACTCATATAACTTGTCAGTAGGTAAGCTGGAGAAAGAACATAAACATTGTCTTGAGTTAATCACAGCGACCAACTATTCTTATCATTTAAGTAGTCGTTGATAGAATAGTATGCCTTTGAACAAAGCTTGGATTTTACTTTCGTTTTAAACGCATTAAAAGGCAAATCTACCAAAGAAGAGGGTAGCTTGTTATAAAAAGTTATACCAAGCCCAACAAATGAGTTATGAACCTTATGAAGCCGGTGAAAGGGAGCTCGTAGTTTGTCCTTATTTCAAGTGTTAACATTGTGAAAATCACTGTTTTTTGTGTATAATTGTATATTTTGCCTAATATATAAAATATTGATATAATATAAGATATAATACTAATATTAAGCGAAGATGAATTGAGATGCCACCGTGGAGGACACGGTGGAGCATACGGTGGAGGTCTACCCTGCTTGGGCGGAGCACCGCCGTGTCCTCACGGAGGCGATCGGCGGCGGAGATCTCTCGCGTCCGGCCCTGGTTCAGGCCATGGTCCGGAGCGAGAGTGCATGGGAGGCCGTCACCTCCTTCTGCGAAGCAGTTATGCTCGCGAAGGAGGAGGCGGAGCGCGCGAGTGAGATTCAAGCTGCACGCCCGTCACAAGCTGACTTCCGGCCACCGTAGGCGCGGGCCTGCGGACGGTGAGCGATGGGCAGCTCGCCGTCCGATAAGGACCAGGCCCGGGTCGACGGCGCGTTGTGTTCCACGCGCGCCTCAAAGAGATGTCAGCAACAACTGACGGGGTCCGGAAGGACCAATGCCTGCTGGGGTCGCGGGTTTGTCTGAAAGGGATATCGCGGCCCCAGCACATAGACAACGGAAGGAATACGGGTGGGTTTTAGTCAGTAAAAGTCTGACACTCCCTCTCGCTTTGCCCAGAGCGAGAGGAGTCATTTGATGATTTCCCACAAAAAAAAAAAAAAAAGATGCCACCGTGAGGATACCAATATCTTTGAAAAAATCCCTCAGAGAAACTCTGGCACCTAGCTGGTAAATAGCTCGAACAGCTCGTTTTTGAAGGACAAATATATTTTGAATATCAGCAGCTTTGCCCCACAGCAGAAGACCGTAGGACATAACGCCATGAAAATAACTAAAATAGACTAAACGCGCTGTATCGACGTCAGTGTATTATCATCATCCATATAGACTGAGTTGGAAAAATACGTATTACTGAAGCTAACATAAAAACTACCGGAGCAAATTTAATAAAATTTATATGGGACTGACTACCTTTAAAGTATGAACTACTAAACAAAAAATAATCATTAAAATCAATTCATAATTGGCGGAGTAAACGCGTAACAAAAATTAAAAAAAAAAATCTGCTGCAGTCGAATTGAGAACCTCCTCCTTTTTTAAGTCGGTTAAGTTAAAAGGTTTGCTACTGCTTTTGAACCCCAAAAAAGCCTGTAAGACTACGAAAAGGTATAAAATTCTATCAAAATAAATTATGACCATTAGTCAAGAGGGACTGACGAAAGATATAAAGCTGTCCCAAAAAGTAATTCTTTTTTCTTTTAATCCTCAAGTGGCTAATATTTTAGTAGCTTATTATCTTTTAGATGAATGAGGGGCGGTCTAACCCTGAAAAGTGACCGGCCCTTGAGTTACTAGGACCATAAAGAATCTCTTTAAAAGTGTGTTATTACGTTCAAAGGACCGTCAACTGTGTTCTCGCGCACATTTGGGAGTGGCACGTGGAGGCGAAATGCCGGGGCGTAACTCCGCTGCCGCGAGAAATCACGGCATAGTGGACAGAGCTCCGGTGGGATCTCATGGCGTCATGGAGAGTGCGATTGTCGCAACCCAGTGTTGGGCACGCCACAGTAGCGGTGATAAGTCCCCTCTTTGAGGAGTGGTTAGAGAGTGGCCAGGGCGTCCCCACCTTCCACCTGACGCAGGTCCTCACCGGGCACGATTGTTTCGGGAGGTTCCTGTTCCGGATAAGGCGGGAGGAAACGCCCGGGTGTCACCACTGTGTGGAACTGGCACTGTGTGTGTGAATTGTTTATGAATGAATAAATGAATGAATGATCGCCCGGAGGACACGATGGAGCATACGGTGGAGGTCTGCTTGGCTTGGGTGGGGAACCGTTGAGTCCTTGTGGAGGCAATCGGTGGCAGTGATCTCTCGCGTCCGGCCCTGGTCCAGGCCATGGTACGGAGCGAGAGGGCTTGAGAAGCCGTCACCTCCTTCTGCGAAGCAGTAATGCTCGCGTAGGAGGAGGCGGAACGCGTGACGAACAGGCAAATTTCGCGACCTCACGCCCCTAGTCGCTGCAGGAGACGCCCTGGGCGTCGGGAATCGCAGGCTGATTCCCGGCCACCGTAGGCGAGGGCTTGCGGACGGTGAGCAATGGGTAGCTCGCCGTCCCTGAAGGTCCAGGCTCGGGTCGACGGCGCGTTGTGTTCCACGCGCGCCTCAAATAATAATAATAATTTCTTTATTTCGCAAAAACAATTGAACAATAACACTAGTACTAGCGTAATTTGAACTCTGGTACTCAAAGTAAGATCTAACTTGTGTTATGAGTACCAGTGTTCCAACAAAAGTTATTACACACAGGTTCCCACGAGGGACAGCAGGGGCATTAGTGCAGTTTCATTGTCACAGAGAAATGAAGTAAAAAAAAAATTAATATAAAACAGTAAAATTATACAGAAAATAAAAGTGGACAACGTATGTAAGTGTGGAGGGTGAGTGAATGTTTAGGGATGTGTAATGTATGTAAATGTAATTTATGTATGTGTAGTGTATGTATGTGTAATGTCGTAAGTTTAAAATAATTAGACTTGAATGAGAAATTGTGTATAAGTTACAGTGAGTGACTAAGTAGATATCTTAAGCAGATGTTCGGTGTCTTCGTAATTAAGTTTTTGTAGCCATCCTTGAACACTTTTCTTACATTCGAACCTAGTCATTGGATAGATGTTGCAGTTTTTGTTTGCGATATTGTACAGGTGGTTGCTTATAATATTGTAGTGACGTTGAGCAAGAGCTGTTCTGGAGTATTGGTTGGTACAGATTTGATATTTCCTACGGTTTAGTGTGTAGTTTGCAAGGAATGGGAGAGTAGAGTGTTTTTGTAGCACTATTTGTTGGATGAAAAGTTGCCGCACTGTAAGTACTTGACAATTTTCGTAGAGTTGTGTAGTAGGGTATCTGTAGGGCTTGAAGGTCATAACCTTTAAGACGGCTCTTTGTGCTCGTTCCAGCTGCAAAATATGAGTTTTGGCCGCTCCACCCCAGGCAGTTATGCAATATTTTAGGATTGAGTGACCAAGTGCACAGTAAACATTTTGTAGTGTCTCAATGACAGCAGAATGTCTGAGTTTTTTCATTATAGAGACAAGTCTACGTACTCGCACAGTCAATGTCCGAAGGTGGAGTTTCCAGGTCAGTTGATTGTCGATTTGTACCCCAAGATATTTAACATTATCCGTCCGGATAATGTGAGGACATGAGCAAGGAAGGCGAGGGGCAGTTACCGGACAGTTGTGGACTTTAAGACTAAAAGAATCCTGGTCTGGTTGGGAGGAGGCTTTTATAGAAAATTTCATGTACAATTGGTCTTGTTAGAATTCAAGGTGAGAAGGTTGCTAGTTAGCCAGTTCATGACGATCCTAAGACCCTGTTCAGCGCATTCAAATGCGTGTGTCCAGCTGTCCCCATGTACAAGCAATGCAGTGTCATCGGCGTAGGTAAAGACTGAGCAATTGGGAAGGGAGAGTCCGCAGAGCGCGTTAATGTATATCAGAAACAATGTCGGCCCAATCACAGAGCCCTGAGGCACGCCGTAAACAATGGAATTGCTGTCACTGACAACATTATCAATTTTAATGCACTGGGTTCGATCAGATAGGTAGTCATGAAACATTTTGAGGGCGTGACCACGAATTCCCAGACCCTCCAACTTCCGCAATAGGTGAGGAACAGACACGGTGTCGAAGGCCTTGGAGAGGTCTAGGAAAATACCTAGACATTTTTTTCCCGAGTCAAGGAGGCCGACAGTATCATCCACAAAGCATCCAACCGCATCATCGGCTGACCTTCCAGCCCTAAAACCATACTGATTCGGGGCGAGAATCTTGTGGGATTCAAGATATTTAGTAAGACGATTATTCAATAATTTTTCTAAAATTTTTGAGATGGAAGGCAGTACCGAGATGGGCCTGTAATTATTGACATCACGTCTGTCCCCAGCCTTATAAATTGGATGCACCAGTGCTTTTTTAAACAACTTAGGAAAACGACCTGACGAAATTGAGCAATTACAAACATGAGTGATAACTGGAATTAACACTGGGCAGCAGGATTTGAGTATTTTTGAAGATATGCCATCCCAGCCAACCGCGCAGTCTGTACGCAGACCAAGAATTATGCTTTGAACCTCGGCTTCATCAGTAGGCCATAGAGCAAAAGAGTGTGGTGACTGTGTAGTTTCTGTCTGTACCGCAGTATATGGCGCTCCTACTATCAGTTTTTCTGCCAGACATTTGCCAATATTTGAGAAGAAATCATTGACACAATTTACGGCCGTGATATTATCAGGAGATACGCTAAGTAGTTCAGTGGGTGTGGACAATGGGCGTTTTGTATTTGTTAGTTGTTTGATAATGTTCCAGGTAGCTTTGGGGTTGTTTTTGGCACTTTCAAATTCAGATTTTTCATATGCTATTTTCAGGTTCTTTAGTAATTTGTTGCAGAAGTTGCGGTATCTAGTGAAGGTTATTTTTAGGATATAATTATTTGGTTGTTTATTAACTTCAAGATTCATTTGATCCCTGTTTCTGATGCATCGTAAGAGGCCTGGAGTGATCCATGGCTTTAGGATCGTGTGTTTTGACGAGCTAATAATAACTTTTGTATGTTTATCAACAATCGTCTTTAAAGTAGAGACCAGGAGTCCAGCGGCCTCATCCGCCTCCAGTAACCCAGTAACAGCGCCAAAATCAGTCTCGTTTATTTCTGCAATAACAGCCGTGTAATTTATTACCGTGTGCTTCACTTTGGAGGCGGAAAATGCCGCCGTGCTTCCAAGACATAGTAAAACTGGGCAGTGGTCTGTAATTGCGGTGTCAAAGATAAGTGTGGATGATTTCAAATCAGATCTAACCATGACATGGTCGATACAGCTCCTTCCGCGTGTGGGGAATTGATGTGCTGGAAGAAGTCCATGTGAGGCAAGCAGATTAAGATATTCATTACTCTGAGAGGTAGCATCCATTGGTGCGATGTTAATATTCAGGTCCCCTATGATCATTAAGTTCTTAAAGTTTGTAACAGAGGTAAGGACATTGTCGAGACCACAAAGGAATTCGTCAATATTGTGATTTGATGGTGAACGATATAATCCTATAACAGACAGATTAAAATATTTAAAATTACATATTAATGTGTTAGAGCCAGGTATAATAGGCTCAGAGACCTCATGTTGAAGTTCTTTTTTTATGAAAAAGATCACACCATCGTTTTGATGTTGTAGTCTCTTGGAATAGTAGCACAAGTAACCTTCAAGTGATGGAATAAATGGGTCCTTTTTGAGCCAACATTCGGAAAGAACTATAATGTCGCATTGTAGGTTTAGTTTAAATAAGAACACCCCAAAGCTCTCAAAGTTATGATTAACGCTTCGGATGTTAAGGTGTAGTATTTTTAGTGAGTTACTTCGTTTACCCAGTATATTAACAGCTAGTTCGGGCTTACAGTTATTGTGAGCCTGGTTATTACCGAAAGTGTCAAGTTCTTCCGATATATGGTTTATGTTGAGCATTGAGTAGAGTTATGAAGGAGTGCGCAATAGTAGTTCCTGGGTAAGTTGCTTTGCCTGACGTGGAAGGTAATATAAAAATAATGTTTCCGAAGCATGTAAACGGTATGACTGTAGGTATATAAATATTGGTCCAGATTAGTATACGATGGCATAGGATATTTAGCAATAAAAAAAACTTTATTCATAGGTGTTAGTGTAACTTGCGTGAATCTTTGATAGTATACGAGTATAATAGGCTGTGTAGGTTTTGTAGTGTTGGCTGTGGTTTGGCTATAAGTGTGGTGTTTTTTTGTTATTTGTGTACAATAAGAGTAAAAATAATAAAAATGATGTCCCTCTAAATAAAGAAAATTTAAAAACATGCAAGTAACAATATTATAACATACAGAAAAAGACTTGCTGATCATATATAACATAATACAAAGTAGGTTACATCTAATTAGGTATTTTAGAAAGACATGACATCGATTGAATGATTTTAGATTTGTCTCCTTCTTTTTTACGAAGGAAAATCTTGCCATTTTGAAACCAACAAAATTTATACTCGTTTGTGCTCGCAAATTTGCGTGTTTCATAGAAGAGTTTTCTCAAATTATTTGGTAAATGTTCGGCAACATATATCGGTTTTATATCGCCGCTAATTCCAATGTGTGCAGAGTTTAGCTTGTCTGTCTTGACACGATCCTTATTGAAGTCGCGGGAAGCTTGAAGTATTTTATCTTTGAGTGGAACAGTGACAAATTCAGCAATGATAGGTCTATTCATCTCTTTTTTCCCAGGAAGACGATAAATGTCTCGAAGGTCAGAAGCCTTGACAGGTGCCTGAATAGTGTTGCAGGTATTTATTAATATAGCCGTGAGATCGCTAGAGGTTTCTACATCATTGCCGGGGACGTTCCTTAGTTCAATAGCGGCTGATCGGGAGTTAAGTTGCAGGTCATTTACCTTCTTTTCAAGTTCAAGTATGTAGGCGCGCTGATCCATTCTCTCTTGCTCCATAATATCTATAGTTTTCTTCATAGTTTCATAGTCTTTATTAATGAATTCAATTGATTTTTCTATTTCACTGTTACTCTTTTGTATCTCTTTATTCTGTTTTTTAACTTCTACTATATCGGAAGCTAAGGTTTTTAATAAAGTGTCTTGCTCCTTTTTCCAGTTCGTGAGCATGTTCATAATTCTGTTCTCAAAACATTCGCTATTTGATGACTTATCCGGAGAAAAGTCAGGGCATAGTCTCTTAGTCGGTTTATTTCTCGCCGTGATGTTTGTAAAGTCTGCATCGGTGTCCATTTGAGTAGCGGATATTTCAGGACTAGATCGCACTCTTTGAATTTCTGTATTAGGTGTAGAAGGGGGAGAGCGTTGAATACGAGGCATTATTGCATATGGCGACCCAAAGGATTTGAAGCTGAGTAAGTTCGAGCACAAATAGGTGTAAATAAACGAAGTTTACTCAGGACAGTACAGCTAGCGCCATCTAGCGTGATCTATTGACACTTGTATGCGTACCACGATAGTAATTGTAGACAGTTGTCGTGAGTGAAGGATCGAATAGCCAGATTATAGTAGTTTGACCGGTTAATAACAGATGGCGCTTATCGAAGAATGATGCTATGATGATATTATATCAATGACTTGCACATTTGATGGCTGGTAGACTTGGTTTTGAATGATTCTGCGCTGATAGAACCGAACATAGATGTTTGAGAAACACTGTTAATGTTTATTAGCTAATTATTAGTTCATAGGTTATAGTTCGGGCCGCGAAACAGTTTATGTCCGTCACAAAAATTCACAGAAAAACAGCACTTTTGAGTTTCATCACAGCACACATAGTTTTTGAAGCGTTATATAACGACAGTCACTTCATTTCCCAGTAATCACAAACAAGCAAGACACAGTTTTACTATTTTTAAATTTTAATAAAACACGGAGCTGCACTTAAGTTTGACCGCCGGTATCGCCTTAAAGAGATGTAAGCAGAACTGACGGGGTCGCGAGAAATTCCGAAAGGTATAGCGTGGCCATTGGTAACGTACAGGCAACTGAAGGAACACGGGTGGGTTTTAGTCAGTAAGAGTCTGACACGCCCTACCACTCCGCCTAGAGCGGGAGAAGTTATTCGATAATATCCAAACAAAAAAAAAAAATGGAACACGCTTTCCACTCTTGAAAACGAGCACTTCGCTCTTCCTCGAGTTATACCTCAGTCCATGTTCCACCGCGTACGCCTCACTGATTGACACAAGCTATTTGTTTATGAATGAGTTAGCAGTATACGTACGTATAGTACCTATTTCCATGGTGGGTATGCTGAAACTACAGACCGCGACGTGTATTCTTGCAAATATTTTTTTGTGTCGCATTTCCTATTATCGATTGCGAGTACACACACACAGTACCACTGCCAAAATTGTAGCAATATATATAACACGTGTACTTGGTATATTTTGAATAGCTGGCACATACGTCGCCAGTGTTTGCTACATTATACCAAATTTGTGCCAATTAGGTATGTAAGTAGGAGCACAGAAACTTAAAATGCAGACATTTATTAAACAAAAACATGTTTTAACCCCCAAAAATTTACATATTTTTTAAATCAACCGTACAGGACCTACGGCTCTGTTTTACAATTTTAAATTGGTGTAAGTAACCGGATTTCACGTAGTAAGCTGTCGGGAGAACCTCATTTTGAAATTCAGCCCGGTTCGCTCAAAGCGGCAATGAATGAATTTTAATATCGGCGCCTACACCTGAAGGAAATTTTCATTTTGCCATATTCCCTCATTTCGGATTCTCTAAAGCTGTCGATAGTAGACAATTCTATTTTCTTCTTGCGAGAGATTTTATTCGTTTTTTTTTTGTCTTATTGTGAAGACGTTTCCTTCGGGAGTTGGTAATTAAAGATTAAGACCGCTAAAGAGAATAAAAATTAATATTTTGTATTTTGTGCTACGATTTTTTCATAAACTCCTACAATTTTTGTACCTGTATAATTCCTGAATTGCTGTTAATTATTTACTAAGCCAGAGGGATTAATAATTAAATTAAGGCTTACCCCATGTTGAATTAATTTAAAGCTGGTATTAACCAGTGCCACAGTGATCGAAGCTCTTAATCCTTTTTTAAAGTCAAGCAAATCCAGTGCAGAAGCACAGCCAAACTATACGTACGTTGAATGTTAGATTTTTTGTCATAATTATGTCCATTGTCAAACAACACGTAGGTATTTCCTTTTTACATAAAAGCAATAAGTATGAACATGAACACTGGCAACAATATTGTATATTTATAAATATATCCTAATTATATCCTAATTATATTACATAATTATAATATAACCCTAACTAGTTTGTTTGTATGTTTGTTGCGATTTCACGCTAAAACGGCTGAACGAATTTAGATTAAATTTGAAACATGGGTAGACCATGATCTGAGTTATGAAATAGGATACTTTTTATTCCAATATTTACACGGAATCGACGCTTATGCCGAGGAAACAGCAGGGCGCAGCTAGTTAATAAATTATTTAATTTAAAGGCATATATATAATATATCATACCTGTATACCACACAAATTTACCCGTACAGAACACTTAAGAACGCCTCAAATCAAGATAACTTAGTTCCTAATCATAATAATAATTTAAACCCATCAAAATAATGTTACCATAAAACTAAATTGGGGTCATCAACCATACTAGATGTGTCACGAACATAGGTACAATAGGCCGCCCGACAGTGTTATCAAAACCCGTATTAGCTAGCCTCTTATACTATTGATACTCCGTACGACGTTAGACCAGCTCAAGCTCAAAGTGTTTCCACCGACGTGCGGGCGACTGTACTAGGACCTCTATAAATTAAGGTTTCTAGTCACGTAAGCGTACTGGGCTTTTTGCGTCCAAAGTGGACCCTACTATAACCGTCAGCTGGAGCAATTGTACGTAGGACTAGTTATAAAGGAAAATGATGAAGTTTTTAAATGGTTTTCTGGTAAACGATTGGATGATTAAACGATAGCAATCTAAAAGAGAAAGAGAGCAGTTGTGGCTCAGTGGTAATGGCCGCGACTTACGAGTTATATAGGTCGTAGGTTCGAACCCTGACAGGCGCTTTATTTCATCACCAATCAATCTGCCTAGCCTTTTCCCAACTATGTTGTGGTCGGCTTTAACATGGAGCGACTGCCTATCTGAACTCCACAATCTTGTAATTGGGTAATACGATACCCCTTGGTAAGACTGGTGTCAAACTTTCGGGTTTCTGACGACTCTTAACGACTGTCAAAGATCCACGAACGACAGCCGGGACCAACGGCTTAACGTGCTTTCCGAGGCACGGAGGAGTGTCGGTATGTTAAGATGGTCACCCATCCACGGACCAACCCCGGCAAGCGTAGCTTAACCTGATGGATCGACTCATGCTGCTGTTATTACTTAGCCACGAGGTCGAAAATTATTCGTGAGGAAACCGGCAATGTCTAAGAACCAACAATTCGTAACTCCTACCAACCCGCACTGGGCCCGCGTGGTGGATTACGGCCCACTCCCTCTCACCGAGAGGAGGCCTCTATCTCAGTAGTGGAAACATTACAGGCTGATTATGCTAATCTAAAAGAAAGAAAAAAAACATTCTTAGCAGGCGTTTCTACGGGCATTAGGCTGCCTGTCCACTGGGGCGGAGAGGAGAGGAGCGGAGTAGCGGTGTGCCAATATTAACCAATGGAATTGCATAAAACCTCCGCTCCGCTTCAGTGGACAGGGATTTGCGAAATAGTTTAAAAATTCATACAAAACCGGGAAGCGGAGCGGGGAAACGGAGCGGAGAAGCGGAGAGGGGAAGCGGAGCGGGGAAACGGAGCGGAGAAGTGGACCGGGGAACCGGAGCGGTGAATTATTACTTGTCGCGTGAACTCGGTCTCCGCACAGTCCGCAACACCGCTCCGCTACCTCGCTCCGCATAGTCCGTAACTCCGCTCCGCTACCTCGCTCCGCATCAATGGACAAACACTGTCCGCAACTCCGCTCCACTCCGCAGTCATTCTCCTCACCGCTGCCTCGCTCCGCTTCAATAGACAGGCAGCCTTAGGTAGGTACCACCAACATTTTAAAACGCAACTTTGATTGACAGAGGGTTCCTAAACGCCCATTCTTACGCCTCTCTGTCAAGTAGTCTAATGACAACAACAGAGAATTGACAAGTTAAAAACAGGGGGTTTTTTGCTCACCCTTAAAATTCTTCTTACCCGTCTTTGCTCTGTTTCATCGACTGCTATCAATGTTAAGAAAATAATCGGAAGTATTTTTGAACCCTTGTGATATTTTTTCAAGTTATCTGGCTGTCCACATTGCCTGAGCCAGTTGAATACAAGATTTTCGCTTCTCTGGCAACATCACACGCTTTTGTAAAACTTATATTCCGGTCGTCGAGTGAATGAGTTCCTGACACCTGTCAGTTGACTACAAAAGAATACGTGTTTTACGAACATAAACATTATTTTTTAACCGACTTCAAACAGGAGGAGGTTCTCAATACTACTGGTTTTTTTTTTTTTTTTGGATGTTTGATATGCGATTTCTCCGCCAATTATTAAATGATTTTGATGTTTAATTTTTTTTACTTAGGTCATACCTACTTCAGAGGTGGTCCCCAGTCGGAGGCAAAAAACAAAAAAACAGAACCAAACCAAAGACACCGACTTCCAAAATTAAAATTATTTTGCACATTTTTTTTTTTTTTTTTTGAAACGGTAATTTTTTTTGTAAAAATGTTTTTGTTCCTAATGATGTCCAAGACGACCTAAACGCTGGGTTGGATCGACGTGGCCCTGGAAAAGGAAGGCAGAAATTTGGGGGAGGCCTTTTGCTCAGCAGTGCAGGCTAGTATTAAAAAAAAAATCGTGTCCAACTGAGAGGTGTCAGGAACGCATTCTCTCGGCGGCCGAAGTTTAGAAAGCCCAAGTGATGTATGAAATGGGAATTTATTATGAAGAGATCAGTCATGGAAATAAACTCCAGAGGGAAGAAACTGCTGATGGACTAGTTTATTATTCTACAGAACCCGACGAAGGCGCCAGTAACCTTGAAACTATTCGGCGTACCTGTTCAGATATTCATAAAAGTGTTATCTCTCGACAGCTGGCCGCAAACTGCCACGGATCGGCATAAATTTAGGCAAGGCGCTACTTAGTAGAAAGATTTTTTCGTTTTTATAAAGTAACTGTTATGAATTAATTTATTTATTTCTGGTTGAAAAATTTCACAATTTTTTTTTAGAAAGATAATGTCCAATTTTACCATCAATCAAATAGATACGGTTTGATTTTCAACGTTTGATAATTATACCTTTTACACGTGTTACTGAGAGCAGTGATGGCACAGTCGTAACGGCCGCGACTTGCGAGTTATAGGTCGTAGCTTCGAACTCTGACAGGCGCTTTACTTTGTGTAAACTTTCATTATCACTGCTCTCAAAACGGTGAAAGAAAACATCGTGAGGAAACCGGCATATCCTAGAACCAAAAATTCAAAGACATGTGACATCTACCAACCCGCACTCGACGCGTGGTAGATGGCCTACTCCCTCTCGAAGAGAGGAGGCCTTGTCTCAGCAGTGAGAACATTATATTATGCTAATAATGATGATAATCAATCTACCTAGCCTTTTCCCAACTACATATGTTGGGGTCGGCTTCCAGTCTAACCGGATGCAGCTGAATACCAGTATTTTACATGGAGCGACTGCCTATCTGACCTCCACAACCCAGTAACTGGGTAATACGATAAACCCTTGGTAAGACTGGTGTCAGACTTTCGGGCTTCTGACGACTCGTAACGACTGTCAAAGATCCACGAATGACAGCCGGGACCAACGGCTTAACGTGCTTTCCGAGGCACGGAGGATTCTCGGTATGTAAAGATGGTCACCCATCCACTGACCAACCCCGGCAAGCGTAGCTTAACCTGATGGATCGACCAGTGCGGCTGTTGTTACTTAGCCACGAGCTCACGAGCTAATAATGATGATAATGATGTGTTATTAATGTCTTGTGCCTCAACAACACAGTTTGTAATGTATACATAGAATACAAGGCTGTATGTATATTAAGGCTACTATTCTCAGCTTACCCTGTGAACCCCCCCCTCCCTCCCTCCCTCCGTCCCTGTGTGTGTGTCTGTGTGTTTTTAGAGAATAAAAATGGTCCTATACCCCAAAAACGAAAACGAAAGGGTCACTTAAGAGGGTTTATCCTAAAAGTTGGCAACGTCGCAAATAACTGTCAAATATTGACCTTTTTTGATTCTTATAGCAATATTACTGAATAGAAATAAGAAATGTGGCTTCTAACTAGCGAACTAGAATATTAATAATGAATTGCAATTATAACATTGAATTTGATGTTATACCCATTTTAGGTGTAAAAAACGCATTCGGAAACTTTCCAAATAGATTGTTTATATCTAAAACTAAACATTCGGTGTTACGATATTAATTATTGCATTTCATAATCAATATTCTAGTTCGCTAGTTAGCCACATTTTTTATTTCCACACAGTAATATTGCCAAATTAATCAAAACAGAGAAATATTTGACATCTATTTGCGACGTTGCCCACTTTCAGAATAAACGCTCTTAAGGCTACTATACTCAGCTTACCCTGTGCCCTCACTTTTCAGAGAATAAAAATGGTCCTATACCCCAAAAACGAAAACGAAAGGTTCACTTAACTATGCATAACCACAACCTTCAACTAAAGTTATGTACCCAAACCAAACTTCACAAAACGAGTTATCAAAATTGATCTATTAAGCAAACAGCGAGATCATCCGTTTTATCCACTTTATCCCTTCAGACTACCCTCCAATATTTTAACATGGAAAAACCTCATTATTTACTCTCGCAACCTTTAGGTACATCAAAGGGGATTAGTCGTGATTTTGCATGAAGTGGATTTACCAATTTTATTTGTAAATATTGGTTCGAGTATCATTTTACTGACAGGGCAGGAATTTCAGAGGTAAATTCGATAAATTACATAATGGTAGGCAGGATTTCGATTGGAATGTGTTAAGAGAGAAAGTACCTGGATAATAGTGTTTATATTTTTACTTAATGATTATCTACAAATTATGGAGGTCCCTAGCTTGCAGGTTTTACGACTAGGATCTCTATCAAAATGATAGATTCATTCATAAAATAAACAAAACGCAATCACAATAAAACTTCTTGATATCAAATTGCATTATCCTCAGTGGAGCTGTGGTGGCGCAGTGGTAACGGCTCCGGTTTACGAGTGGTGGGTCGTGGCAGTGACACAAGCAGGCGCTTTACTTTGTGTAAATAATTTCAGCACCTCTGCTCTCAAAACGGTGAAGGAAAACTTCGCGAGGAAACCTAGGACCAAAAATTCGAAAACATGTCATCAGCCAACCCGCACTGGGCCCGCGGTGTTGGATTACGACCCACTCCCTCTCACAGAGAGGAAGCATTGAGTACACGGCGCTAGTGATGGGACCCTCTTTTCTTATCACAAAAGTGCAAGAAACAAGAAGTTAACTTTGACAAAACTGTCTCTCAATAGTGTTAAGTTGCGAACATTTTATGACAGGCGCTTTACCTGAAATTATGCTATTATAATTCTATAAGGAACAGATACCCACGCACGATACGGATGCTTTTAGAAGACTCAAGCTTAGTCTAAAAATATAGGTACAAGGAATAAACAGACAAGATTGCGACCCTTAGCATTAAATGTACACAAAGCACCAGTGCTTCATAGTCAACGTGATAAATGTCTCCTTATGTCACCGTTCTCAAGCATTTACACGATTTTGCATGTATTACGTAGTGTTTAGCTTGAGCGCCATTTATTTCTTACAAGATTTACTGCGCTATAAATTTAAAGTGTCTGTGTTCACTTTTTTCAAGTTTCAAGCATGTGGTTTTTGTGGGAGAATTAAAAAACGATTGTGAGACATTTTTGTCAAAGCAAATGTTAGAAATAAGTAAAAGTGCCTACACAATATACTCGTAATACACAAATATTATTTAAAATTACCTACAGGTTAAAAAAACAACGATACTTGGCAACATTTTATTTTTATTTTCACCCAGTGTAACTGTAGAATCTTGTAAAAATCGTATTTGAAGCAGATGATTGCTAGAAAATTAATTATGAGTCCTTAAACTATAAACAAATTAAAAATAAATACCGAAAGACCGAATTTGAACAGCGTTAAAAAAAACATAATGTTGCCAGTTTTGTTATTTTTAAATGAAATTATTGACGTTTGAAGTTTAAGCAACGACGAATATCGGATAAACTTTAAAAAGTCATTTAAAAAAACCTGGGTCTTGTAAATGGAGCTAAACACACATAGACGGCCACACGGATTCGTCATTGTCTACGCAACACCATGTATAACTTCCCGACACCAATCGTCGGGCAGTTGCCCACCAGACACGACACCCATCCGGTCGGAGAATCCTCCCTTTTCTATGATAAGTGAACTTTATACCCTGTTCTTCATGCCTCTATAGAGACATCAATAGTAAAGTCCAGGAAAATAATTATAATCAAATTGACTACCAACTGAAATTGTCCGTATATTCAAATCACAACTATCACTCCTTGACAGTTGTGTGGTTTGCATTTGCTTAATACAACGAGAAGCAAAAAATAACAAGAGCCTCACGAGTTGTAGGTCGTAGGTTCGAACCCTGACAGGCGCTTTACTTTGTCTAAATAATTTCATCACCACTGCTCTCAAAACGGTGAAGGAAAACATCGTGAGGAATCCGGCATGTCCTAGAACCAAAAAATCGAAGACATGTGACATCTAACAACCTGCACTGGGCCCGTGTGGTGGATTACGGCCCACTCCTCTCGAAAAGAGGACTCCTGTGTTGAAGCGGTGGGAACATTATCGGTTGATTATGCATACCGTTCACTCGTTCACCTATACCACCTGAAACTGACTTGGTTTCCGTACGTCTTTTTGTGCTGTGCTGTGCTGTGGGTCCCCATAGCACAGCATCATGCTGAGCGGTAGTCTTCTTGTCACAGTCATGACGTGCCAGCAGCTGCCGACTATTTCTATTTTGTGCCCGTTATTGTATTTAAATCTATTGTGTTTTATTTTCTTGTTCAAATGAGTTTATTATCTTTTTTTTTATGCATGTGTTTCTGTGACAAATAAACTTATTTTTCATTCTTTCTTCTTCTTTCTTTCTGTAAACCTTCGCCAACTACCTCCAAAAGTTACCTACAAACTTACAGTACTTACATAAAAACTCTTAGGAAATTCTCCTCACATAATATCATAGCACAAAAACAGGTCACGCAGACGTCATTTACTCTGAGTTCCCAGGAAAGATAAAATACTCCACTGAGAAAAGCTTTAACATTTCCTCTAAAACTGAAAGTTAAAAAAAAATATACAAAACATTTGTATGACACAAATGTTTTGTATATTTTTTTATAGCATCCTTTGTTTGATGTTTAAGAAAAAGTTTAAGAATGTATTTTTTGTCTCATTAGTCTAATGGTTGCACTGAGTCGTCGTAGATTTGATTCCCAGTTCAGGTAAAATGTTATTGGGTTTTTCAATCAGGAATTTGCTAGTAGGTCCGCGGCCCCTATATTAAGGTACTTAAACATAACTGGCAAAGTAGGTATACCTATCAGAAAGGTTCAGCAGATTCTGCTTAACCATTCGGAAATACAAGTGTGACGTAAACTAATTATACTTTCAATGGAATATAATTTCATTGAAATTGCTAAACTAGGTGACTGATTATCCATGAAAAACGCAAAAAACAACAAAGCTGTGGTTGAATAAGCAATCAGGCATCCAGGATGTTCCGATAGATGAATCGATGTGTATTCAACCAAAATGTAGACACAGATTTAAGTTTAAAAAATTATCTAAACCTCGGTACGTTAAAAACTAGTGACCTAGACTTAATGGGTTGGTAAGTATAACAGTTTAAAGAAAATCGAGAATCAAAGACTTTTTTTAAATTTCTATAGCAAAAACATTTGAGCGAGAGTTAGGCTGTGCGCAGAACCAGACAAAATACGAGTAGTTTTAAAACAGTTGTCTATTGTTGACGCAACATTTTTTTTTGCCGATACTGTTTATTTGCAACGTCATTGTTTTAAAAAAACCGATCGTCTAAGATAGGGCTGTTTCATCTATGCACAGTCTAAATAAGTAACAATACTATGTCTTCATAGAAAACGGCCGAAACGACGGGCAACAGTCTTGAGTGCGCGCCAGTTACGCACGGACTCGGAAGGTTTATCTACCGAGCGGCCGTAGGTAATTATTTGAAGGTCACTGTCGAGACATAATACTGTTAGTTTATTATACTGTGATCTAGGTTTACGATCAACCTTAATCACCTCTTTTTATGTATAGGTTAGGTACTAGTTAAACGTCACATTTAGAAATGAACCCTAACCTTTAGAACTGTCTGATCAACTATCTTTTTTATAAATGAGATGACTCAACTAAGAACGAAGCATCTCCTAATGGCTCTTAATAAAATTACGCTAAGAGAGCAGTGACCGATTGCTGGCTCATCGATCGTCAGTCTTAGGAAAAATTTTGGGGATTTATCTCAGAGATTTCTTAAAATCTTTTGCAACGTCGTATTATTTGGCATTTTGCCATGTACTAGCTTTTGCTGGGATAAAAGCAGCCTATGTCTAACTTAATGTCAGGGTCAGTAGTTTCCATGTGTCAAATGATTATTATAATCGGTTGAGGTAGGGGGTGTGAACTAACATACAATGTATGGAAATACGTACACCTTATAACGATATCGTGGGTAGTTTAAAAGCGTCTTCATAATGTATGTCCATACATTTTACTTAGGGATCTTGCGCACTAGAAGGCCACGCCTCCGGCTGGTTGTGGCCGTGTAGTGGTATGGTATGGTGTGCGGCTAGTTGGCCGTTAAGGCTAAGTGCGCGATTCGTATCGGTTTATATAGTTTACCTGCTCGCGATCGTGGTCGTGGCCGTCCAGTGCACGAGATCCCTTACCTGTGTTATCGTGATGCCGTGGACGTCCACGATAATATCGTCACGTTGGAATTTTAAAAGCGCACAATAGCTACTCTTTCACAATTATGATTATCTTAAGAAAGTTGGATGATTAAGAAGAAAACATTCTATCAAGAGGATAGATAGTATTGTCTCCTTTATTGTCGCTATCCCTCCTGGCTATACGTATACCACAAAACTTGAGGTGCCGCATAGGTTACTCTTCTATCGTCTCTACCAGTCGTCATAACAGACCTTTTTTGCCATACTAAGAATATTCACATAATAAATTCATCTTTTTAACCGACTTCCACAAAGGAGAACGTTTTATGTTCGACTTAATGTATTTTTTTGATTTAATGTTTGCTCATCCATATTTTCGTCAATAATTGTGGACTGATTTAAAAAATCCTAGGGGCCTTATAAATCTTATTAAGTTTGCTTGGATAATTTTTGAGTAAGCTTCAATAATACGTGTTTTGTAGTGTATACACCGATTTCCGAAATTATTTTTTACGTTGTAGTGTTTCTTTTAGAAGTCGGTTGTTTTGTTTCCGGTAATCTCCAATTTCTGATGTAAAATGTTAAATGAAAGTTGAAAACTGTATAGAACACTTTTCACCCTATTACCAAGAGAGCTGAGAGAAAAGCTAACACTTGGAAATTAGCATTTCCATCTAGTGTAGTACTTGAGCAAATATTTGCCACTCACAGAGTATAGTAGAAGACATTTTCTTTTCCGTAAAGTCTCTTTAGCTAACAGGAAAGTCTCGCGAAATGCGATAATATTATTAGAAAGTAGTAAATTACAATTAAGAAGTTGTACGTAATTGCCTAATTAGATTTTTCGATGATCGCTCATTTTAGCGGTCTATTAGGAGGCACATGTTGAGCTCTAGCTTCTTTGAAGAAAAGTCATACTTAAATCATAATAATTTACGTAATCTTAGCAAGGATCAAAAATCTAATTTTTACATTAACATAACTATTTACGCTAGGTACTACCTAAATTAAATGACTAACTAACTAACTCTACAAATAAATACAAAAACAAAAGTACACTTAGGCGTCGAAGTACTTGTCGCTGTCATCCGGAAACGTGCCCAAAAGACTGACAGCAATGCCACGTTGAATGGCAATGCTAATTCTTTGGCCAAAGAACGAGCCAGCCTTATGGTTACGTGAAGTGGCGAGTTTGCTTAAAAAAGAGACACGCACTCGGGCCCCATGACCCGAGCGTTTCGATCCCAAACGGCTCTCTACAGTATTTGCGCCGCTTGAGGGTCTCAGCAGCCGCAGCAGCGGCGCCAGTACCTACAGCCCACCGTGCTTGGAACATAAGATTCAAGGGTGTTGACATAGGTTGCGTCCCACACCAGAAGTCTACCCACATTCCAAGGCAACAACAGTCTCTACCCATCGTCACGTACCAAGCCGTTTAGTTCATAGCGTTTTTCCTAATTTATTATTATTTTAAACTCAAACTCAAATCATTTACAAGCA
Source organism: Agrochola macilenta (assembly GCA_916701695.1). Taxonomy (NCBI): domain Eukaryota; kingdom Metazoa; phylum Arthropoda; class Insecta; order Lepidoptera; family Noctuidae; genus Agrochola; species Agrochola macilenta. The sequence continues at coordinate 4,429,717 of OU753559.1, read as the reverse complement.
GTTTTAAATTGACAAAGAGTCAGTTATTCAGAAAGTTGAAGCTAGTTGCCCATTCGAAAACATAGATCTCTAAGAAACTCCAAGGACACTCTTTTAAATATAGATATTACAAAATTCTGGGTTCATTATCAAGCCATTAATCAAGCCTAATCGACTTATTCATGAACTAAATTGAATGGGAATCGAGACATTATAAACAATGAACAAGAATACCGATGACGATTCGGAAGAATTAGAATCAGAATGTTTACTAAGGTTTGAATGTAAAGATAGGAAGCATCAATTCTGCGTCAGAAAAATATATTTTGCAAGTGTCAATCATGTCTTCGACATTTGACATGTCGTTACGCGGAAACTCTCGCCTAATTTGACCGGAAATCGATTCCCGGATGTAACGATATCATTTGAGTCGTATTCCATGCAATAACTCTGTAGATCTTAACAGAAGTGAAGTTTTATGCCAACCCTATCATTATTATAAAACCAAAGTATGACACACACATTTCCACGAAATCTGCTCTTGAAACATTACAAGAGAGCTTTTAATTTCAAATGGCCGGCTTGACAAACCTAGTTTTACATCAAATGATAAATGAAAATTCAATCAATATCATAAAAATAAAATACCTACAGACGAACATAAAACCTCTTCCTTTTTTTAAGTCAATAAATAGATACAATGGATTGAAACAACATGGCTTGCAAAAGGGTCAACAATTACTGAGAAGAGCGAACTCAAATTAAACTAAACATAAATAATAGGGAAATTAAGATGAATGTATTTCAATAAATAAACGATCCTAAACAGTTTAATAGGGTTAATCGAAAACAATATTTACAATACCTACTAAAATTCTGTTGTCTGAAAATAATTACCTATTCAACTGCTATACACAAAGTGCTATCATTAATCAGAACGCTGGAACACCTGGTAATTGATGATCAGATACGAAATGGAATTTCGACACAGACAATATCCGTGAAACAATTGAAATTCGGGATATTTTACGACACTTGTGCATTGGTAAACTGTATAAACAAATTAATAATATTGGACGAGGAACGTGTGTTACATGAGTCTGAAATTCTATAGAGCCACCTAATTGGCTTATAATGACAGTTGCTAGCGTTGTGATTTTATGGTTAATTATACATTGTTTATGGAACTAGACATTGTTAGTAATCTTAGTACCTACTTATGTGCACGTGATGTCACTTGTTGGGACGCTTTTTTAACACTACTCTAAATTTCTTCTAAGTTGACGCCTTCGTGGTCCTTCCATCCGCGAATCCAGAAAATGACGGTAACTAATATGCTCGAAAAAAAATATCTCAACTTATAGTCAAGTAGCATTTGCCGCTGCAATGTTCGATAGTTACATCAGGGAAAACCTTTGAGCAATCAAGGTCTCATTGAAACGTGCGAATAAAAATACATCATTTTATTTTATTCCGTGACGATAATTATAAACTAGCAAAATGTGAGTGTACTCTGAGCTGGTGGTCTGTAACTCTCATAAAGTTATGGCCAGTGCGAGTTAGCGTGCGAGTCGGTCTACTAAGTAGCTGCAGTGCAGAAACCCGAACTGTGGGGACGTATCATACGATTTACTCGCACTTACGAGTTGGGAAGCAGCTCGCAGCCAAATAACTTCAACATTTTTTTATTTCACTCGCCTGCTCGCCTTCCGCCATCACTCGCATGGCAGCAGCTCGCACATCACTCTCATCGTTCGGACGCTTTCGGCAGTACCTCGTCAGTCAGTCGCAAAAGGATACCATATATTCTTTCCAACCAATTATTTTACTTCCAGTATTGCATTTTTGCGCCTCTCTCAATAGAATAGGTAGCTACTCTTATAGTGAAAACAGCCAAGGCAAGCCGAGCTACTGACATGCAAGTACCCAGTGCGAGCAGCTGTCAACTGTTTAGTCAGCAGCTCGCACTGTGTAAACCAGCCTTTAGACAGCTACCTGTCTAACTTTATTAGAGTTAGAGCAGACCCGATGCTGACCCGACCAGACAGATATTTAGATTAACCCTCCATAATGACAGCATTCAATTACCAACTCAGCAGCTAAACTAAATCATAACCTCAACCGAATCTCATGAAAATTTCAATATGCTAATAGTTTAGATAACAAGAAGTAATTTAGTAAACATTGATTGATCCTTGTATCCTAAACTTACAGTTTGACCGTCTAACTGGCGTGCATTTTGATGATTAGGGATTGAACCGACACTCATCAATCATCGCGTGTTAAATTATTGATCAACCTCTTTTAAGGGTTAACGATTTGGGACGGATTTTCGAAGGGTAGTTGCGTGCGATGGGACGAGGAGTGGGGGTAATTAGATGTCATTTATATCGGTGAAGCGATAAAGATCAGACGTGCGTATAGGTGCGGCATAATAAATCAATTAGAATTTGTTATATGTTGTCTCTACATATGTATATGCTATCGAAATATGAATAATGGTAAACTAATTTACGTGAGTATATAACACATTAATTAATATTATTCTAATCTGTTTAAATTGCGCACAGCGCATTTTGAAATTTCGAATTAAAACTCTCAAAATAACATACACATGTAACACATGTTAATTATACGAAGACTATTTCAATTAAATCGAGGGAATTTCTAAAAGCATAATTTTACTTTAAAATTGGACTTCACACAGTAGAACCCTACTCATAAAACAGTTGATACTGGGGAATTAAAAAGCAATTATATTTTGATTGCGAAAGGAAAATTTATTCTGTTATTACTCCAGCGACACAATGAGATGAAAATTGAAGAAATTCTAGCAAAGTGAGATAAAATATTAGTGATTTTGTTAAGGAGTACGGTGGGACGCGCCATCTATTAGTTTTTATACAAACTAACTTTTGTAGTAATTTAAATAAATTATTTATATTTGCATACCGTAATAGCTAACTCAATGAAGTGTCTTGAATATTATTACTTTTATGTTGACGTGACGACGAGAAGTTTCATTTAAAACCTAGAATCCTTTCATTTGTTGTTTCTCTTTCACTTCCGTAACGGCAATGCATGTATGATTTTTATGTGTAGCTTAACATTATAGCATTGACTAACGATACGATTTCCACAGTATGTATCAAATTACTTGATAGTTCACTCACCGATCTCCTCTTACAACAACCGCGCTAAGATAAGTTGAGACGTCTAAATCTTATAACCTTTATTAAAATTTATCAGAGAGCATTAGCAGAGGACGCTGGTTACGCCATAATTAAAACGGTTATGAACATAAATTGAACGAAATACTTTCGAGTCCCAGCAATATTAATAAAAATGCTAGAGAAATTATGCAAATGGCCTCTACCGCTCGGAATCTCGTCATAAAGATAAGTGCTAATAAAAATATATATTGCCTTTATTCACACATCGTATGAGAATTTTTGTAGATTCTTTTTCTTATTAAATCTTCAGGAAAAACATAAGCAATCTCAAAAATATACTGCCGATTGGAATATATTATTTGCCTTTAGATGTCGCAGACCATAGCTTATATAGTCTTTTGGGCCGCGCAGAGTTGAGCGCAGAGCGATGCATTTATTTTGTAAGTGTAATGCCATTAAGTGGTTAAGACTCATTCATCAAAACCTCCCCCAAATATGCTTTCAATCTCTTTTGTTTTCTCTTTAGTAACTCGATCTACACCTCCATAATTATAGCAAACATGTGCACAGTGTAGTATGTCATCGAGTAATTAACAGCATTATCAGCAGTACGATCACTTGGAACTTCAGATTGTTTGTGCAGCTGTACCTACTCCTGGGGAGGGCGATAAGGGTGATTTCGTGTTAAGTTCTGATGGTTAGACGTGGCCGTAATGTTTCGTCTTAGAGGTTTTTGCTGCATTTACTCGTATCTTGGCTGCTCTCATATTTTCTTTGTGTAGTATTTTTGCTTGCACGATATTTTTACTGAGATCCTATATTACTTTTGCTAACGTGATACGGGGATTTGTTGTATAATCTGGAAATATAATCTTTTTATGAAGCATGAAGAACGCTTTAAGGGTAATCGTTTACAGGGATGTTTAAAAGTTAGTGAAAATGATGTCTGATGAGAATCTTTGTTCGTCAGGATTTTCCTATGCACCATTCACCTTCCTAGAAATATTTCTATGTAAAATCACTGACAGAGAAACAAGAACGTTTTATATTTCACATTTTGCATGCAAGTCGCTCACTCGTCAAGAAAAGTGAAATAGCAATACAAAATGCAGGAAAACGTCGACGTTGCAGGAGTATCGTAGTCTTGTTAATAAAACATCTTTCACTGTATATGATGCTTGCTTTCATTTACCTGCATGTACTACATATTACAGTCTGTTTTGTTCGGTTTGTAAAAGTTTTCGTGTTAAGAGCGTTTATTCTGAAGGTGGGCAACGTCGCAAATAGATGTCAAATATTTCACTGTTTTGATTAATTTTGCAATATTACTGTGTGGAAATAAAAAATGTGGCTAACTAGCGAACTAGAATATTGATTATGAAATGCAATAATTAATATCGTAACACCGAATAGATGTAAAAAAACTATTTGCAAACTTTCCAAATGCGTTTTTTACACCTAAAATGGGTACAACATCAAATTCAATGTTATAATTGCAATTCATTATTAATATTCTAGTTCTCTAGTTAGCCATATTTCTTATTTCTATTCAGTAATATTGCTATAAGAATCAAAAAAGGTAAATATTTGACAGTTTTTTGCGGCGTTGCCAACTTTTAGGATAAACCCTCTTAACGTTTTAGCAACACTACAACGCTTATTACAAAATTGCAAAAGTTATAAAGGCTACTAACGAAAAGAAAACATAAGAAAGTTTGGAAACTGGACGATAAAGAAAATTAATAAATAGAAAATACCGCCTTAATAGAATAAGATAGTAAAATGAATAAGCTGAAACTTAAAACTACCAGACCTCAAATAGAAAGGTTCATAAAAAATAACACGATTTTAGGTTAAAACTCCATATACTTTTTTATTTACATAAAACATAACATCACGCCCGTATTCCAACATTTCGCCAGTTATGTTTAGTCCCTTGTAATAGGGGCGAGCCTATTGCCATCAACCGGGCACCAATCCAGACTCCGGGCTGCTACTGAGCAATTCCTGATGGAAAATCCCAATAACACCATTTCAGACTCGGGAATCAAACGTAGCACGTCATGCTCAACAATAGCGCTTGCGCGCACTAGACCAACGGGGCAGTCATTTTTATTTACAAACGGTTCAATTTCAGGTATCTAGTAGTAGCGGCCATTGGGGGAGGGATCTCCGTATCCGATAGCTCCGAATTTAGGGGGAAGCGTATGGAATCGTGGAAGCGGCATTAGAGATGGCAGGAGTCGCATAAGAGATGGCAGAAGCTGCATAAGAAATGGCCGGAGCAGCAGCGATGAGGGCAGGGTCCTTGCGGCCGACGGCGTTGAAACCTCCGGCGCCGGCGGCGTAGTCCACAGTGCGGCGGGTGCCATCAAACTTCAGCAGAGAGTACTGTACCATTAACGTTGTCGACTACGCGGCTCTGAATCTGGTGCTTGAAGTCGCCAGTGAAGGGATCAGCCACGCTGTATGAGAAGCTGGATTAGTCGCTGGCCTTGGCGACGGCCATCAAGGCAACGAGTGCGACAAACTTCAGGAGTGAAATAGTTATTATGACATTGTATTGACAATATATCAAAATGTTTTATATTTACTTCTTTCAACTTGATCTTGGAAATAGCTCGGATGATACGTAATCTGTCTTAGATTACCAATATCCGGTCCTTTGGAATCGTCCTAGGATTATCACAAACAGCCGATTTTTCGATTATCCTACGAAATAATATGCAAAAATAATACAAAACATTATTTTATTAACGTTCACAAACATTTTGCTAGGTATTGTTGTAGTGACTTCATCTGACACAAGACTGATACTACTTCTTAAGAGCGTTTATACAAAAAAAAAACGAAATTAAAGTTATTTTAAACTTTGAAGTGTTTTTTTTTGGAAGTCTGTTGTTTCTTTTTTTGTAAAAATTTAGTTTTTGTTGTCGTACCTACCCCACACAAATTCGAATAATTATACTACCTGCTATGTAAATAACAGTGACAGGAAGTTATCATCATATCGCCGCCCCCGCAGAATAAACGCGCAAGTGCAAAAAGTCAATTATACAGGAAAAATAAAAAACCTAAAATGATCCATAACTTTATGACTACACATATTAGGAGTTTGATTTTTACGTCGTTTAAAAGATTTTTTTTTTTTGTAGATAGTCTAATTAATATTAAGTGTTAAACAGGTACTGTTTTTGAGTTATTGATAAAAAAACGTTTTACAGAAATATTTAAGTTTTTTTAAATCGTTAATGTTACTTTGAGTTTTTTTTCTTGTCAACTATTGTTCTTTTTTATTTTGCAATGTAATATAATTCGAATTTTCTTTGTGATTTTTGCAGTACAGTGATAACGTTAATGGGTTATTACGCGTTTATTCTGGTGCAGTCGAAAAGTTTCTGATAATGTAATAACTGATTAAGTTTTTGTTCTGGATATTATATTATCAAGGTCGGAATTATAACATTATGTTACGGTATATTGGTAGGAACATAACTATAAATAAATAAAGCAATAAAAATCCGTAAAAACAGAAATATTTTCTTTAATAATTTTAGATAGTCTAACATAAACATTTCTAATACTTAATTAATCAGTGTTCAGAAAACTCTATAATTATAAAAAATTAAACTTTTACAATAATGTTTTAAACTAATTATTGGTTTTCTTTATCAGACTACCTTATTATTCAGTTCAACAAGTTATTGTGCATGTACAGCTTAATTATGACAAAACAAACCACTTTACCAATTAAGGTGATATTAATTATACTTAAAAACATAATAACATGATACTTTGGTTCTTTCTTGGTGCATCAATTGTATTATAAGACATCAATATTTTACGATAATCTGAAAATAACTTTTTGGTTTAATTCTTAAACGATTACACTTTTTGTAAAAGTCAATTTTCTTAATTAACTTAAACTAAATCAATAAAGATGATTAAAATATACTCTACTATGTATAATAAAAGTCTTAAACGCTCGCAATTGAATGATTTGCGCTAATGACTAGATAGTTTCAAGTGATAGTTTCATCAGCATCAGCCTCTTCGGTATTAATATCACAATTTAAAGATTTATAAAATCCTTGATAGTGTCGAGGAATAGCCTCAGCACGACACCTAGAGGGCCTTAGGCACAGGAAGGAGCCCAAACCAGCTGACTGCTGCCGGTATTAGTAGTAGCTATTCTTCCTCGGGGTAATCTTGCGCTGCCACTTGAGGGTCTAGTAGCTCTCTCGGGGTTGACCGCGTGCGATAGTTTTCAGTAAAATCCTATTTGAACACGAGCTGGTCTGGCGTTGTGCTTGATATATTAACGTCTTTGACTAGGGACCATTTAACTTTCTCGTTACTATTGTAACGATCCCAATTTTTGCCGTCCACTAACAGTTTGTTATCAAAGAATTCCGCCTGTTGCATCTCTTTCAAATCATCTTTTGCCCTTCTGTCTTAGCGCTCATTAGGATGCCGTACATTAGATCAGGTTTATGGCTCGCTCTATACATCAATGCATCGAGTCTACTTCGGACTGATAGATCGATGAGTAGTGTTTACATGTATTTTTTTAAAGGTAAAGATAGAGGGCAAAAATGAATCTATTTTTATTTTGTCCAGGCCAGCTATCGGAATAAAAAGAAAATAAATTAACGCCTCTCGAAATTTAGAAGGCAACTACCGATTTTATTGGCACCTCGTTTGGCTATTTGCAAATGCCATACGTAACAGTAACCTTTTTTTGTTAGACTATTATGGATTGTGAAGTCATACACTGGGTATTTTCGTTTATAATGGAAGACACCAACGCTAGATTGAGGAATGTTCGGTGATGTAGGTAAAACTGAAACAAAACAAATTTATTACAAAACATATTTCACTATCCACTATTAAAATACAACTAGGCTAAGTGCATGAACGGACAGATGGCTGAGGCTTAGCAATCGAGTACCCTTGAGGTACGGAGCCTTCAACAACGTACAAGATACCCAGCGTTGTGTTCTCGCCATTACGTTGGAATATTTAGCAAACCCTTTCGTTGATTCTTGATTCAGGCAAGATATTGTCTTCTGAAAAGTAAATATTTGTCTAACATTTTGCGGCACAGCTCAATCATTAAAGTCGTAGATCGCACAGCACAGGCAGACCCCACCGAAGTAGGTAAGCGAACACACCGCGCGGCGCCGCCCGCGTCGTCGCGCGGGTCAACTGCATGAAGTTGGTATGATTCGCTTTTGTCAATGTGTATATTGTTAGGTATTTAAGAGAATATAATCAAACAAATTCATATTTACCCAGTAAAACGGGAGTACTGACATGTGGAAATTGGTAAGAACGGCTTTAATTAGGTGATATACAGAGTGACGTGATCTGGTTTGTTTACAATATTTTAAATACCTAGAGTCCTATTCTTATAATTTATACGTTACAGGGACTGATTTTGAGACAAAAAACAGAAGATCTAATATCAGAATCTGAGATCCGATTCCCGTGATGGACGTGCCACTTCACTTGTGTGTCGTGTTTTATAATAATTAGGTATTGCACAAGAGTGAAAATAATTAGAAAGGGACTAAGTTAGGTATGAAGTAGGTAACTACCTACTGAATATGAAAATACGGATATGTAAATAAGTAATTAGGTAAATAATTTATCTTACCTTGCTCCTCTGGTCCACATGACATTATCAACATGCTCTGTGCTCGTAGTTTTATTTTGCGATAACATAGCCTTCGTTGTTTAGCCATTGCACTTGTTAAAAATTATATCACAAAACAAAATTAGGTAACTACGAAATGCACTCAACAGCTGTTGTTGTTGACCATAAACTCCAAAGCATAGCAGACCCGCCTTCCAGCCGCGAGTGTATGAAGCTTAAGGTCATTTGCGAACGGCCAAAGAGTTTGTACCACAATAAAAAGTAAGAACGTTAACACTATTTCGTTGTCTCAAATACGATTATTTGGTTAGCAACCACGTTTAACGAAATGTAAAGGATATTATCATACTATTAAGTTCTTGAAGTTTTCTGCAATTCCATGTTGCGGAATTATAGTATTAAAATCTGCACCAGAACAAACACGCAATGGACAACACCGTTAAAGTGATGTCTCAGTTGCACCTGATAAGTATGGTAATATACTTTACACAATGTAAAGCTTTAAATATGGTACGCATATATATATAGCAGATTTTTTTTATTTTGGTTTTAAATAAAGAATAAAGTAATAACTTTTCGTAACTTCGTAAATACTTGATATTAAAATCTGGAAAAAAATGAGGTGATGTATTTTGACCTATACATTACGAATATGGATTAACATCAAAACCGCCGCAACAGCACTTACGCGTTTATTCTGCGGGGGCGGCGATATAATCCACATAGACTAAGAGGGAAAAATACGTAGATATTATTGAAGCTTACTCAAAAACTATCCAAGCAAAGTTAATAAAATTTATATGGGACCAATTCGCATACCCTTTCATACAATTAAATAATTGAAAATCGGTCCACAATTGACGGAGAAATCGACGGACATACATAAAAAAGGACTCCTTTTTGAAAGTCGGTTAAAAAGAGGGCAACGTCACAAATAGCTGTCAAATATTTCGCTGTTTTGATTAATTTGGCAATATTACTGTATGGAAATAAGAAATATGTCTAACTAGTGAACTAAAATATTGATTATGAAATGCAATCATTATTATCGTTACACCGAGTATTTAGTTTTAGATATAAAAAAGTATTTGGAAACTTTCCAAACGCCTTTTTTATACCTAAAACGGTTTCATCATCAAATTCAGTGTTATAATTGCAATTAATTATATTCTAGTTCACTATAGTTAACCATATTTCTTATTTCCAAAAAGTAATTTTTGAATAAACGCTCTTAATTCTTCACCTTTTTATATCTTCAAAAAAGTATCCAGAATAATTACATAGCACTTGCACTAATAAAAAACTTTTTAACATAAAACTGTTCCTCGAGAAAGTTAAGCCTTTTACCAACCTTCTTTAAATTAATCGCAGTATTCAATACCAACAACTAATTATATGTCACATTGAATAAATATATGTATATACCTAGTGTTAATTTAGTTATTATTTATGTACAATAATAAATTGTACAGAGGTGGGCTAAATACCCGAGGCATCTCCAATTTGGTAATCTGACAAAACATTTACTTAAAACGTTGTTCAATTAATTTAAGCAAAAGGGTAATGGTGACAGACAAATTACATCTCTAATTAAATATCAAGAGACATTGAAACATAATCTTATTCATCAATTTCTGTCAGGAAAAAAAAATGGCCGAAAGTAAAATATCATCAGAATAGCGTTAATGGCTCATCAAGGAAAATAGCCGACTATCTACTGTCTAAAGCTCAGAAAAGAGTAGAAACAAAAGAATTACTTTCTTTACCGCTAAAACAAACGATTTTTTATTTGTAAAGCAAAGCTCTATTTGATCAGACCATTCTATACTTTGATTCGATATTGTATCGAGACACGACCCAATCGAATTCCTCGTTGAAATAACAATAGATACACAAAGAAATGGAAGTAGACAGCGATGCAGGTCAATACAAGTGTTGTTACCTGATCAAGAGCCACTCTGAGGCTGGTATTGGACTTCTATTTCAGTTTCAGGCTATTTCAGGAAAGAGCGCTCGGCCGAACGGAAAATCTTTGCTTGTATTATGTTAGATTAAAAGGTAAGTAGGTACCTAATTTGTGTTTAAGTTCCGTGAACATGTGGAGGTTCAAAACATTTTATAATATACGTATTTTGTTATCCATGATATAAAATAGAGCAGTGGTGGCTCAGTGGTAACGGCCGCGACTTACGAGTTGTAGGTCGTAGGTTCGAACTTTAATTTGTGTAAATTATTTCATCACCACTGCTCTCAAAACGGTGAAGGAAAATATCGTGAGGAAACCGGCATGTTCTAGAACAAAAACTTCGAAGACATTCACGTGACATCTACCAACCCGCACTGGGCCCGCGTGGTGGATTATGGCCTACTCCCTCTCACAGAGAGGAGGCCTGGATCCCAGCAGTGGGAACGTTATAGGCTGTTTATGCTTATAATATGTGCTTATGCTTATAATAATAATGCTTAAGATACAAAATACAGTATCAAGAATAAAAGCAAATACCTATTGATTGTTCCTTTTTTTGTTATGTCTGTGATTGCCTCGTTGATGTAGCGGTCTAAAGCGCTACTGCTGAGCATGAGGTCCTGGGTTCGATTCCCAGATCGGGCAAAGCTTTATTAAGTTTTTCCACCAGGAATTTCTCAGTAGCAGCCAGAAATCTGGATTTGGGTCCGGTTGATAGCAATAGGCTTGCCCCCTTTTACATGGGATTTAAACATGGCTGGTGACACGTGCACTAAGGCCCACCTCCGCCTAACTGTCTCTGTGAATAAAAATTATATTCATTTACTGGTTTTACATCTCATCTTGAAACTTCATTCCACCTCTTGCAATTTGGCACTAGGATAGTATATTTGAATACCCGACGAACTGTTATCCTCCATACGAGAGCAAATTCACGGGCTTTAAAGATACTGAACTTCATTCCCAGTCAAAATAAATTTCTTCAATATATTCTACATATTAAATAAACCGCAATACCGTTCTTACAGGAGCTACTAGATACAGGACCAATAATATAAATTTAGGTGCTATTTAAAGTCAAATTATTTACTATACAGGGTGGCAGTGACATCGAAGCGAAGCCTGTTACCGTATAAATTTTTCGACGGTTATAAAAAAAAATCTGCTGTTTCATAAAAAAAGTGCAATAACGACGCGGTCAAAATGTTTTTTTTTAATAACCGGCGAAAAATTTCTACGCAGCAGGGGCGTTCATAACCATGTACGTTAAGCCGTTGGTCTCGGCTGTCATTCATGGATGTTTGACAGTCGTTACAAGTCGTCAGAAGTCCGAAAGACTGACAACCAGTCTTACCAAGGGGTAACGCATTACCCAGTAACTGGGTTGTGGAGGTCAGATAGGCAGTCGCTCCTTGTAAAATACTGGTATTCAGCTGCATCCGGTTAGACTGGAAGCTGACCCCAACATAGTTGGAAAAAGGCTAGGCAGATAATGACTTGTCTATTAATCGTCATCTCAGAAAAGGTGCAATTAAATCTTTGTCTAAAATCATTAAAATCAGGACCAGATGAACACCACTTATGACGTCACACTCGGCCTACAAAAGTCATCGTTGAAATTAGCCACCAACATTTTGGCTAACATTGGTTCGGTAAAACCCTACAAAATGCACAACACGAGACAGGTGTGAGCTGCCATGATACGTCGTAGCTCAGTGTGAGATATTTTGCACCACCACAACAATTTTCATATAAAAGTTCCAATACCCGATGCCCAAGAAACCGTGTTTTATTAACACGTCCAACTTATAGGGAATTTGTTCTTGAAAAGTTTTTCATGCTTCGATAGGTACTTTTGAAAGATCATGTAACCAGTGATGCTGTATTTTCAGTTAGGAATAGTAGGTATAGAGTACCTATAATAAAAAAAAAAAATTATACTTGCTAAGACCGTTTTGGTCCTTCAAGCCAAAGACTATTGCCATAATGTGAATTGGCCCTATCTAATTTTTCGTTATAAATTCGTGTTACGCGTTCACGCTCAATCTCAGTCTGCCTAGCCTTTTCCCAACTATGTTGGGGTCGGCTTCCAGTCTAACCGGATGCAGCTGAATACCAGTATTTTACATGGAGCGACTGCCTATCTGACCTCCACAACACAGTAACTGGGTAATACGATACCCCTTGGTAAGACTGGTGTCAGACTTTTGGGCTTCTGACTACTCGTAACGACAGTCAAAGATCCACGAATGACTGACGGCTTAACGTGCTTTCCGAGGCACGGAGGAGTCTCGGTATGTAAAGATGGTCACCCATCCACTGACCAACCCCGGCAAGCGTAGCTTAACCTGATGGATCGACCAGTGCGGCTGTTGTTGCTTAGCCACGAGCTCCTTATGCTTACACTTTCGCTTCCACTTTCGCTTTCTTCTCCTTACGCTTTCACGCTAAAACGGCTAAATGGATTTGGATTAAATTTGGCACATGGGTAGACCATAACCTGGGTTAAGACATAGGCTACTTTTATCTAGGATCGCAGACGAAGTCGCGGGCAACAGGTAGCTACATACATGTTTCCTAACGTGACTATCCACGTTTTGGTACACTATAGACAGGTGCTGATTCCATTTTAAACCAAGAAAAATATATTCCTTAACTTAGAAACCAGAATTTCCCCAACTCTAGGACATCTATTCTTGTCCTATATATTCAGCTTCCAACTTAAAATGTGTCCCATAAAAAACATCGTCGCCGAAAGTTTTTTTATTCATCAGATCCTGGAGAGGAGGCAATATTGTCCTGACTGGCCGTAAAGCGCGGAGGGAACGTGAAATGGTACAATGGGGACAAAGTTTGTGGGTAAAGAGAGGTTTGATTGCAAGCGAATATATTCATTCAGATGAGCGATTTGAATTAACTATGAAGCAGATAAAATGAATGAATGGTGATACAAATAATGCAGATAAAAACACACGGTGAGACAACGTATCCAGAATACTGCTATTAGCTAAAAGAAGGTTGGTACGGATCGATACTAACGCCTAAAGAACTGACGTATAAAAATCTTTTTTTTTCGCAGGCTCAATTCAATGCTGCCCTTCTTGTTTAAATTAATTAAATTTGACACAGTAGTACCGTAATGTATGTGCACTAGACGGACATTATGACAACCCGGTAACGAAGTAATGCTAATGCTAACAACAAACTCAACCTCAAACTGGAATATTTTTAATTCTGCTTGTAGAATCGCTCCGCTCACACTAAGACCTTATCTTTAACAATATTGCGTTCACGAATGAGTTTGAAGAATTTCACGAATATATCTTGGAATCTGTAAAGTACTGTTTAAGAACTTCATCTTGAATTACATTCGCTATAAAACATTACCTGATTATCCTCTGGAGAAGTGAGATAAAGACGTATTTAATTTCGAAATACTCGAAGGACCAGGTTTTGTTATGTGGCTGAGATATAGTTTTATACCAAGTTTATTTTTAATCATAAGTTTTTCTGGACACCGCTGAACTCTTTCCAATACACACGACCAACTTTTTGAGCCTCCCTGGTTTGGCTCTCTAAGTCACTACAACTTTGAGAGATTATCAAACATATTGCAAAAATACTGAAGATTACTCTCCAACTACCTCAATTTTACCAAAAATGTTCTTTAGAACCAGAAATATTACGTACACAGTACTAAAATATTACTTTATTTAATACTCACTGCGCCCCGCGGTTTCACCCGCGTTTAAGTCTCGATTCCGTGGAAATATCGGGATGAAAAGCATCCTATGTCCTAAAGCAGGTCATGATCTACTCATGTGGCAAATTTCATCTAAATTCGTTACGCCGTTTTAGCGTGAAAGCGTAACAAAAAAACAAACAAAAAATCTCTCTTCATAATATTAAGTTTAGAAATTCTCCCACAACATTTTATTCCCACATCTTATTCCGAATTTCAACCTGTTAGGATTAAACAAGATCCATACATTACGCCCCGGTACTCCGCAAAACGTATTGTACTCGAATTACATAAGACTTTATTGAAACCTTAATAAGGTTTTAGTACGCATGGCTCGAGGAGACACATGAGATTTATCTGAAAGGAATAAAAACTCGATACCGAGGCTTCGAGACGACAGTTGATAACATAGGATACGAACTTTTGAATCTAAACAATGTGTATTGATTTTAAAGTCGGTGTTCTATTTTTAACCGACTTCCAAAAAGGAGAAGGTTATATGTTCGACGCGTATGTGTTTTTTTTATGTATGTCCGCCGATTTCTCCGTCAATTGTGGACCGATTTTGAAAATTCTTTTTTTGTATGAAAGGGTATGCTCCCGGATTGGTACCATAGAAATTTTATTAACTTTGCTTGGATAGTTTTTGAGTAAGCTTCAATAATACATATTTTTCCCACTTAGTATATGTGGGTGATATGATGATAACTTCCTGTGACTGTTATTTACATAGCAGGTACTGGTATTCGAATTTGTGTGGGGTAGGTACCACAACTAAAAATTGAAAAATAAAAACGTTTTACAAAAAAAAATAACCGCCTTCCGAAAAAAACACTACAAAGTGAAAAATAACTTTAATTTCGGAAGTCGGTGGCAAAAAACAAAAATTCAAAACCAAAGACACCAACTTCCGAAATTAAAGTAATTTTTCACTTTGTAGTATTTTTTTCGGAAGGCGGTTGTTTTTATCAGATTTGATGAACGTAGTTGTAGATTGTAGTACCATTTCACGATGTCATCATCATAGAAAACCCTTTCACGGAAGAGGCAAAAGTTATTGAAATATGAACTTATTCTGATATGGTCTTCATTTTCGTGTGATTAGTGACTAACTTGGTGTCAGAGTTTTTAAAGCATGGACCTCTGACTTGGCTTCACATGCCGTCGATAAATATCTCTCAGGCCAGTAAGTATCTCTCAGTTTCCTCACGCTGTTTTCCTTCAACGTTTTTGAAGCGATACTTAAACAATATGCACATGAATCCGAAAAGTCAGAATCGAGTCGAGTTCTGATATGGTAATATTAAGATAAGGTATTATATCAAACACTGTTGTATTGTCAAAGCAAAGACAATTTGTGATAAGGATTGTGTTACGCAATTAGTGGCTACGTATGCATAAGCTCGAGCTAACCGAAGTAATTACTAGATTCACCACGCCTGGCACGCATGACTAATATTTAGAGAAGTTATTAAATGCCTGTGAAAATAATAAAAATATCAGTCACTAAGTAGAGATGAACGAAAGCTGATCTCTTTTCATTCCAGGTAAATCTGGAAACAAGTACCTAAAGACTTTACCTAACGTTATCAAAAACTATAGTTATAGTTTCAGACCACAGTTCGGTTGAACTGTCCTCGTTTGTCTCAAAGCCGTCACACAGGCTACTGGCGAGCAGACCAATATTATTTGTACTAATTATAACTTCTTATATGAATAGGAGCCTAATTGTAGAACAATGTAGTCTGTTGGCTTTGATAGTTAATTAAGATAGACGTTATTATGTTGTAACGATTCGGTTCGATTTTCAAAGCAAATAGGAACTTTTGAAATATGAGATTTTATCTTATAACATGAATTGAAATGAAATTAAAGATTTCTTTTTAATTTAACAATTAAGATGTAACAGTAATTATGGTTTGAAAATTGTACCGAACGATAATCAATTAAAAGTTAGGTACCTACAGGAAAAACCAATGTTCTATACAGAAGACAGACTGATAACTAAAGTAGATGTACAAGAATTCACAATTAATGTCACTGTGAAGGCTGAGCAGAAAATAGGTCGAACTATAAATATTCCTCACTCGAAGCAGAACAATGCTGGTAATAATTTTAAACTTAACGGGAACAAAATTTAATGATACAACGAACCATATATTTAAATAAACAATGTTCTATTCTAAGGGGAAATTGGAGCTAAAAATAAACAAACTGTTTGCAATCCCGCGGAGGCTGTGATTAGTATTCCTTTTACGCTCTTACGACCTCTTTGTAACAGAAGGAATGGCAAATTAATTCGTTAATTTATTTACATTTTACATGTGTCAATAAAACAAGTAGGTAAGTGAAATACTAAGAAAGATTTGATAGTCATATTATTATACTATCTACTCTTTGCTTATCGTTCTGAGAAGATTTCCATGTTCAATATTTTGATTAAATTCACTCTTTTCATGAATAGTGTCATTAGCCTTTCGATAATAACATTTTTTGTAAAAAAGAAAACACAAGATTCGGTCAAAATTCCATAAACTTTTTATTTACAAACGTGTCGAGTCCTGATATTTAGTAGTACTGGCGGCTGTAGGGGAAAGGAGCTCCGTATCCGATGGCTCCGAATTTGGCAAGGCCATAGGGGGAGGCATAGGCGAGAGCAGGAGCAGCAATGGCGGGAGCAGCGTAGGAGATGGCGGGAGCGGCGTAAGAGATGACAGGAGCGGCAGCAATGAGGGCAGGGTCCTTGCGGACGACGGCGTTGAAACCTCCGGCACCGGCGGCGTAGTCCACAGTGCGGCGGGTGCCGTCAGACTCCAGCAGAGAGTACTGACCATTCACGTTGTCGCCTACACGGTTCTCGATCTGGTGCTTGAAGTCTCCGGTGAAGGGATCAGCCACGCCGTATGAGAAGCTGGACAAGTCACTGGCATTGGCGACGGCCATCAAGGCGAAGAGTGCGACGAACTGCAAGAATACGGCAATAATATAAATTTAAATTTAAAAAAATTATAATGCAGTTACTTTAGCAGGGTTTCTAGTATTTTGAGAATATCGCAATCAGATATTTATGCATTTATTGAAGACCAAAATTCTACTAAAAATAGGTTAATTAGTTCATTATTTGATTTGCAGAAAAAAAAAAAAACGCATTCATAGAATTTCATTGAGTACATTTAATAAAACGTTCGCTTTTTAATATTCTCACGGCTAATCATGAATAATAAATTGAAAATTCTTTTGAAAGCTCAAATGCCAAGCTCAAATGGAGATTTTAAAAATTATTCCATATCACTTGCATTTTAACACAAAAAAAATCCAAGATATAATTTACCTTCACAAACATTTTGTAGTATTGTTGTAGTGACTACGTCTGACACAAGACTGATGTTGATCCTCGACTCCTCCACCTTTTTATATCTTCAAAGGATAATCCAGTTCTGCAGAATCAGGAAACTTATGTCCAAAACAAGGTGCTCTTGAATTGATTACGGATTGAATAAAATTCGTCTCATTACTGTTGACAGTCGCCGCACTTTCGTTCGCAATGAATACAACCTTGAATTTTAAAGTTTAAGTGAAATACTATGTAGTTTACGAGTCAGTAATTTGTGTCAGATTTTTTATATTTTTTAATGGATTTTTGCTGTGATATTTTTATTATTATCGTCGTTTCTTTCTACCTTGGGCTAGTGAGTAGTCACAACATCATTATTAATAAAATATATTATTGATGTTGACAGGAATATCGATAAGCAAGTCTTTTAAAGATATTTTTGACAGAAAATAATAGTGACGTTATTTTAGACGTCATCAACATTGGCCTTTGGAACAGTTATGAAATGTGTCATACAAGTAGAGAAACAATATCGGGTGGACACGTTGGACACCACTCTTATGATATATCCACTGACACAGCTGTCATTGTCGATCACTATCCTTTTTAGAAACTAGATACAAATAACCGATGTCCATCATTCATAATGATTGACACTAAATTGTACTTCGAGAAATTGGCACTGAAAACAATTCTTTTTAGTTATTGTTAGTGCTAAAATACTAGGCAGAAGATGTACAAAGTTCATGTTACTAACATAAATGATGAAATCGAGATTTCATAAAGCTCTCGAAAATTGGAAGGTGTTTAAAATATCCGTTTTAGGTTCTCTAAAACTGGGCTGGATGTATCAATGTATTTATATAGTTGGAGGTAAAAAGGTATTATAGGCAATATACTGGTATTATTGTAACCAAAATCAGAATAATACCATTATAGCACAAACTACGCTTCATGCAGCGCTGAGCCTACTCAACGTTTTGTTGTTCCCAAGTCACGATAGACGAACGCCCAGTCCACTCTAAACAATAACCATATTCCATTCATCTCACTCACAGACCCTCAAATTAATCATCACGGGAAACGCCACCCTAACCATCTAAACTCCGATGCAACAGTTATAGAATTGTCCCCGACAGGCAATTTATTATTCCAAAATGGCTGGTCCAGCAGGAAACGTTTCTGGAGAATCCACTAGTTCATTTGTCTAGTTTGATACCAACATTTTACAACTATGTACTTGTAACGTAGGAGTTGCATCGAGTTGTTTTAGCGAAATGAGTTTGTGTTCGGAATTCGGGAGATCGGTTAACTGTCTTGTTTCGTCGAGTTGCTATTGCAACGTCCTATAAACCTGCATGCCATTGTTGTTTGTGTCTCATTTAAGCTGCGAAGTTGGTACTATATCTACTTAAAACATGCCGTAGTTTTGTAGTTTATGAATTTTCATTGGGTTTATGACATGACTGTTGTAAAATACTCGAGTTCGATTTAATTGTACATTTCTGCTTTAAAGTACGTCGTAAAAGCACTAATATGACTATTCTGAACCAATTTCAGTTTAGAGTAGTATATTCAAAATAATGAAAAAAATATAAAACATATTTTCTCGGTGACTAGCCCGTTGAACATGTTAGATTCTACGAGTATGCGTCACATAGGTAGGAAAATTAATGAATCTTTCATCTTTGGATTTTTTCTTAAACAACGAAATGATTTCGATCATTGTCAATATTGGATGAAATATGATGCTTCACTAAAGTGTTCTAAAACAAAACAAAGGCCACCCCATCTGTTCTCGTAAGTGCCATTCGCGGTGCTAAAGAAAACGAGGGTTATTATCAAATCGATACTTAGGAAAAGCCACTTGCGCACGGATTGTTTTAAATGTTGAAATTGGTTTCTCTACACTAGTGTAGAGAAACCAATTTAGTTCAGGGTAGTGTAGAAAAATTATGAAAAAAAAAATACTTTTCTTTTTTGTGAAAACAAAATTGTGTCTTTTTCAGAAGACAAGACAACTTCCTATTAAATAAATGTAAAATCTCTTCTTGAATTTAATATTATTTAAAAACGGTGAAAAAAATATGTTTCTTGTATGGGGTCCCTTTTTATTTTATTTTTTTATTCGCCGCAGGAGACGCCCCGGGCGTCGGGAGTCGCGAGCCGACTTCCGGCCACCGTAGGCGCGGGCTTGCGGACGGTGGGCAATGGGTAGCTCGCCGTCCGATTAGGACCAGGCCCGGGTCGACGGCGCGTTGTGTTCCACGCGCGCCTCAAAGAGATGTCAGCACCAACTGACGGGGTCCGTAAGGGCCAATGCCTGCCAGGGTTGCGAGTTTGTCCGAAAGGGATATCGCGGCCCCGGCACACAGGCAACGGAAGGAACATGGGTGGGTTTTAGTCAGTAAAAGTCTGACACTCCCTCTCGCTCCGCCCAGAGCGGGAGGAGTCATTTGATGATTTCCCACCCAAAAAAAAAAAAAAAAAAAAAAAAAAAAAAAAAAAAAAAAAAAAAAAAAAAAAAAGTGGCAATACACAATCTGTGAAATTTCAACTGTCTACCTATTACGGTTCTTGAGATACACCCGCTGACAGACAGACGGACGGACGGACAGCGGAGACTTAGTAATAGGAGGTAATTGGGTTCCGTTTGGCAACCTTCGAGTAGGGAACCCTAAAAAATATTTTAACGGTCTTCAAGCCCGCAATTAAATGAATCCTCGTTACCTAGAACTCTGAACAATTATAAAATTACGGAAGCCGCTAAAATGAAGCAAGTATATTACGAAGTCCCCGAATGTTTGCGTCATAACAAGATAAAAACTCTGTAGGCATTTTAATCTCACGTTTTCGGACTTAATAAAGTTTAAGACAAACGCTGTGCAGTATTAAACTTGTTATGAGGTAGGTTTTCTGTACTTATTAAATTTTTCGTGTACCTACCTATGTAGAAAAGTTTGACTTGAGTACAGAGAAAATATAATAGACAACGTATATTTAGTAACCTAATCCGCTTAACTGTTCTTAAAGAGTCATAAAGAACCCGTAAGAAATCGACACGTGTTTCACCTCTCAACGAGGCATCCTCAGGATGACGATTGACTTGTTGCAAACCCGGATACGACGTGTTGCCACATCAAGCGTCGAACGCAGAGACTCTGCATGCCTCGTACCTGATGATACGGTCAGCGACAAAAGTCGATGAACACTACGAGTGTTACTCAAATAATTATTGGAAACATTGCATTTTAGCATTTCATACAATAGCTAATATTCTTTTAATTATACTGTTGTTTCGATTTTAATTATGTATTTAGCTTAATAATTAAGATTTAGAAGTGTGAAGTGTTAATCGATTTTTGAAGCTGCCTGTACCCAACTAGCGCAGAATAGTTTATTTACTGTACCGGTAAAAGAAATACATAAAGTTGTATAACAGAATTAATATACTTTACTAGCTTTTGCCCGCGGCTTTTCCCGTGTGGATGTCGGAAAATATGCCACGGGAACGTACTACAGGGATTAAAAGTACTCTATCTGTTAATCCAGGTTATAAACTTTCTCATTAGCGACAACATCGATGTTGCTCAGGAATTTGCAAATTTCTTTACCAATATTCCAATTAAAACTACAGAAACTTTAAATTCGTCCCCCTTACTTGCTATTGATTTATTAAGAGCGAATGTTTCAGCCTTTCCCGTGGAATTAAAATTTAAACATGTAAACCCTGTGGTCGTTGTAAAGGCTTATAAGCAACTCAAGATCAAAATTACCGAAGATCTGTGGGGTATGTCTACTAAAGTTTGTCAATCAATTATTGAGACAATTGCACCCTATTTAGCTTTAATATTTAATTTGTGTGTGGATCAAGGGGTATTCCCGGATCTAATGAAGTACAGTAAAGTTATTCCACTATTCAAATCCGGGGACAGCAAAGATACTAATAATTATAGACCCGTATCGGTTTTGCCGGTTTTCAGCAAGGTGTTTGAAAAAGTAATGTTAAATCAAATGCTCCAGCATTTTAATCGTAATAATATCCTACACGATCAACAGTATGGTTTCACCAAAGGACGTTGCACAACCGACGCCGGTGTCACCTTATTAAAACACATCTTTAACGCATGGGAAGAGGCACAAGATGCAATAGGCATCTTCTGCGACCTATCCAAGGCATTTGATTGCGTGAATCACGAAACACTGCTCTTGAAACTGGAGCATTACGGACTGGAAAAACTTGCGCTTAGCTTAGTAAAATCATATTTGAATGATAGATTGCAGCAAGTTCAAATAAACGGTGTAAATTCATTGGGTTTAAAAGTCAAAATGGGTGTACCACAGGGCTCGATTTTGGGTCCCTTCCTCTTTTTAGTATATATAAATGATTTACCTCATTTACTGAAAAACCGACCACAAATGGTGTTATTTGCTGATGACACATCACTGATTTTTAAGATAAATAGACATGCACAGGAGCTTGACGAAGTAAATAACGCTATGCTTAAGGTCCATAATTGGTTTACTGTAAATAATTTGGTATTAAATGAGAAGAAAACTAAATGCATAAGATTCACGTTACCAAATGTTAGAAGTAGTGAATGTCGTACTGTACTACAGTACTGTTGTACTGAATAGGGAGACACTAGAATTCGTCGATAAAACGGTTTTCCTGGGGATCACGCTTGACTCAAAACTACAGTGGGGTCCTCACTTAACATCACTTGCAGGGCGGCTAAGTTCAGCCGCTTACGCTGTTTGGAAAATCCGCCAACTAACAGACGTGGATACCGCGAGACTGGTCTATTTTAGTTACTTTCATAGCATCATGTCTTACGGTATTTTGCTGTGGGGACGGGCTGCAGATATTAATTCTATCTTTATTCTGCAAAAGAGGGCTGTCAGAGCCATATATAACCTCCGCAGACGCGAATCTCTAAGGGAACTGTTTAAGAAAATTAACATCATGACGGTACCTTGTCAGTATATATATGAAAACATTATGTATGTTCGGAAAAATCTACATCTTTTTAGTAAGATAAGTGACAGGCATAATTTTAACACTAGAAATAGGAACAAATTAGATCAACCACGTTTCAGATTGTCTAAAGTGCACACTACTTTTATGGGGTACTGCGTAAAATGTTATAATAAAACACCACTCGATATTCTTCAACTGAATGAGAAAAAATATAAAACATGCATTAAACGCACACTATGTAGACAAGCATATTATAAGTTGGATGATTATATCATAGATAAAAATGCTTGGCTTAATGCTGGTCCTGCTCCACAGCCACTTGGGCTCACTAGTTAAAAAAAAATATATGTTTGGAAGAGTTGCTTCCCCTTTTTATTTTTCTGACATTACAAACTTAATGTTTATTTTTTATTTAAAACAAGTTTTAATTGTTGAATACTCCAATGGATAATGATTTTCTTTCTTTTTGGTAGTAACGTTCTATTAATCTCTCAAATACATTGCAAATTAGTTTTGTATAATTAGAAGCATTTTTTCAATTTTTGTAAATGTGAGTACCATGGAGCCGTTTTAATGTTATTAAGATGTATGTTGACTTGAAAGAGCATGGCAGTTGAGAGTATGACATGCTCACTTAAATGTCTCGCTGGTGGTGGCGAGTGTGTTAGATCATTCGGTTCCCTACAAAATGGTTGAGCTGGATGGTGCTGATCCACGCGTCATGTTCGTGAACGGGCGCCGTCAGTTGTGACTGGTCATCTCTTATCTGCCATGGCTTATTTTTAATCTTATATTTTGAATTGTTTTGATTATTTTTTGTACATTGTTCTCACACATAGAAGCAACAAGAATAATGTACCCAGGATTTTGTAATTTTCTATATTTAAAAGAGTGTCCTTGGAGTTTCTTGCCCGTTCTTCTCCATAAAGATCTACGTTTTGGAATGAGCAACTAGCTTCAACTTTCTGACTAACTGACGCGACTATTTGACAATTCAAAAGTGCCTGTAAATGGTTTAATTGAAATAAATGCTTGAGTTTGAGAGTTTGAGTTTTGTGTGCCAATTTTGATCCAAATCCGTTCCGCCGTTTTTGCGCCAATCTGGAACATACAGACAATCGTAAAAAAGGACAAAAATTCTTCGTTACAATTTTATTATGGTTATCTACGAGTAGATTATAATCTAGTTAAAGCCTATCCAAATCAAAAGACTTCAATTCCCATACTAGTCTGTAATGATCACACCTAAGAAAGATTTAGCAGCTTTTTCTCCACTACAAAGAAGCTTGACCCACGTACGAGTAACCTTTAGAAATACATACCGGAACTCTCCCTCAGAATATTCGGAATGGGAGTCTAAGGATGTTGGCTCGCTGCCCAAAACAAGTTATTTTAAAAGGATCAATAAACTATCTAGGTACCATCCGTTGTGAGACCCATATTCTTTTCTCAATTGTAGTTTTCTTAGTTTTGAAGAGGATATGCTCGACTGCTATTATTAAACGCGAAAGTATGTGAGAATGGATGTTTTCTCGCTAACTCTTTCACGCTAAACTACTCAACGGATCTGGATGAAATTTGGCACACAGATAGTTTATAACCTGGATTAATACATAGGATATTTTTTATCCTGGTATTCCCACGGGATCGAGACTTATGCGGGTGAAACCGCGGGGTGCTGTTAGTAGATTATACATATATTCATTAGTTCTTCCCCTTCACCGTGGAGTTTCTTGCCGGCTCTTCTCCATAGGAAACGACCAATTGGAACCGTGCACCTAGCTTCTGACGTTTCATAAGTGCCCTTGTAGGTTTATGTGAAATAAAATATATTGATTTTGATTTTTTGATTTCGTGTCGCTAGCTTGAGTGTATTTCAGAACATGATGGCCCAAAACTTCGCCACATCCACGGCGTCGTCGGTGACAGCGCAGAGGTCATTTTGACTGCATGTTTTGGGGCACAGAAGACAGGATAGGAGGTGGAGTATATTTTGCGGCATCGCTCCACGTGCACACACTACTGCCGTACCGTGCGAATTAGAATTGGAAAAGATTCATTCAAAAACTTTGGGTAGACTTTCTAAAGAGAAGAATCTTCTTCATTTCTTACTGTAGTGGTCATCAATGCTAAATATGCTTGTAATAGGAGTAAGTTCACGTCCACAGAGCAACAGGTGGATTTTTTACTCACTCTACTTAAACTGGTAAAATGTACAGTGCTTGTCTAAAAGTTTTACCTATCTATACAAGGTGGCAGGGACATCGACGCGAAAACTGATACCATGGCTTCAGTACATGAATCTGAACCTGCGTTGAAATTTTTCGGCGGTAATTTTTTTTAAATCAGCTGTTCCATACATTTTGACCGCGTAGGTATTGCAATTTTCTACGAAACAGCTGGATCTTTTTTAAATTACCGACGAAAAATTTCGGCGCAGGGGCTTTTGAATCATGTACTGAATTCATGGTATCAGTTTTTGCGTGGATGTCACTGCCACCCTGTTTATTATCTCCATAATTTTCCACTACTGGTCAAATGCCACCCTATCCCTTTTTCACATATTTCTATCCACTGCCATTACGGGCCAGTTCTTTAGGTACACACGGCTACACATCAAGCTATACATTTCCAGTTTATGCTGGTCTCGCATTGTATAGGATTTCCGTACAATGCGAGGTCAGCTTATACTGGAAATGCATAGCTTAATGTGTAGCCGTGCGTACCTAGGAATCATGTTCGTCCCTCCATCTTCGTCTTGGTTTGCTGCGATGTCATCTATCATTTAATGAGACCCAATCAATGGTTCTTTTAGACCACAGCTCATTAGACATGGGGCAAACATGTCCGCCCCTATCCTGATTAAGATAGGCAGCTTTCCGGGCAGATTTTGGTTTTTACTCGCAGTATTGTTTTCCTTACACAGTCCGAAAGTCGAACCCTGGGATACTGCACTCCATGGGTAACCTCGAGCCTGGGCCTCTGCTGATGTGTCAAAGACCAGATTTGTGCACCGTATGTGAGTATATGGAGAAGTATATCACCTTTTAGCTCAGGTTTATATAATCTTTTACTTGGTTTAGAATAATCGTTTCCCTTTGAGGTCTACAAAAGAATACTCTACATCCTTTTTATCACCAAACGCATACATTATAACCAACTCCTTCATTTAAAATCTACCCACAGAACTACTTTATCTGAATTTCATTAACATTTTAAATTCCATTGTAAAAAGTACTTTTTCCGCTCTCGATAAATATTCCGCTTGATTTAAAATGCAAAAAGGTTTTAAATCTACAGTGGTATCATTTTTATGTAGACATACAGGGCTATAAAAGTATTATTAAATACGATACGTACCTACATGAATTAAGGCTTGTGCAGACCAGCGCGACTTGTCGCGCGACGCGACACGAACAATACAATTTCTAAGAAAACTTCACAGTATAACAATAACCGGTGTCACGTCGCGCGACAAGTCGTGCTGGTCTGCACAAGCCTTTATTATGTAAGGTTTTATTGACACAACAAGCAAACTTTAATTTGCATTTTTCTGCAATTAAAATTAAAATAAAGATTAATCAAATTGATACCCTACGTCAAATTACCGTGCCGTACCGCTCAATTGTCGATTTGCCTTTAGAAGTCGATAACAAAAAAAAAACTATTGTGTCTTGTTACTGTCAGTTAGAACCTTCACACACTGGCGGGTGATAGGGAAGAGCATCGAGGGGGATTCCTCTATCCGTCAGCGCAGACTGACAACGAAAATCATCTGCGATACAGCAAGTGTCCCGCAGCTTACCGGAGCATTCACCGGTATGCCGTGGCATGCGCCGGTATGCTCCAAGGTCGATCACCGAGCATTTAAATATACACCTTATGTCGATTGGATAACTAGACCTAGCAGACTCCAGTGCATACCGTCGCATACCGCGGCGCATATCGCCACTGACTACATATCGCCGCATACCGCCCGCCTCCCGCCGCGGTATCTTCCAGCGTGCTCTTCGATGCTCCAGACCATAGATATAAGAACTCCAGACAAAACTGCGCTGCGATGCTCCAAGGTCGATCACCGAGCATTAAAATATATACCTTATTTCGATTGGATAAGTATGTAGTTCATTGATAAATTTAAAATCCTCGGCCGTCCCGTTCGTCAGTCTGCGTAGGCCTTTGAGCTCTTATAGTCATTTTATACAAATGTCAAAGAATGACAGTTGTGATTTGAATATACAGACAATAGCCAATTTGATTAGCAATAAATTTCTCAGACTTTACCTAGGAATTGTAAGAATGATTATGTTATCGGTATAAGTTGTTAATGACAATCTTAACCAAAGATAACTGTCGGCTCATATACTCTGGAAATTCGATTAAAACATTGTAGCCACAGCAACAATAAGTCAAGGCTCCCGTCGCAGCGTCGGTCGCCTCGTTTCAATAAATTAATAACCCAAAATAGAACTTGCCCCTTTGACATAAGTCTGACAATGACTTGGATATGATATTACAAAGTAAGTTAAGATGTCTCTCTAACAACAGAATAGTTAACAAGTAACAAAAGTTTCTGGTCGATTATAGTGTAGGAGTAATCTTAGAGGGTATTATTAACGTCAGTTTGGAAGATGAAATATTGTCTTGCTTCATAGACACTTCATAGTTAATATAGAAAGGTATCGAATTTTCAATCTACTGGAAGCAAGATTTAATGATCAAGCTACTACAAAGCGAAGTATCTTGCCTTTTATGTTATTTTAAGTAAAGATAATGAACAAAATGTTATCAAGAATCAAATAGTAGACTATGTAAAAATAAGACTATGAAATTCATACGGCGTGCTATGTACAGTTTAAAAATGTAATATCCATTACTAAAAGGCAAAATTCTTTTATAGTGCGTGCAAGTAGCAACTTTAATAGCATGTGTAAACAACATGATTTTGGTCCTTTTTTAACAGGTGTGTCCTCGGCCAGAAAGTGCCTGAGCTTTGCCTTTTTAATTAGGATTGTGTATGTTCAGGTTTTTATTCTTGTATTGAATATGAAATGTGAATTTTGTTTAAGCTTGAATGTTATACTGTTTTTTTTCTCTTCTTTTTTGATAGCTGTGTTGTGCTGTTCACTCTTTCTTTCCAATCTGTTTTATGAAGTGAAGACTTATAATTGGCTATCAATCTCGCATACAATTTTGTATCCATAGTCAATAAATAAATAAATATTTTGTTTCCTATGTTTTTGTTATATCAAAACTTTGACGAGCAAATTATTAAACTGTTAACTAAAACCAATTTCCTTCAAATTCTCTCAAGAAAATCACATAAAGATTCCATTTTCGGCTGCAAAATTAATCCTATATCCCAAGAAGGGAAATATTCCACAAACTCCCACGAACTACCTACATGAGGACCATATTCTCAAGCGTAACCTGTGAACTGTAGTTAACTACCTAATTAAATAGTTGAACCAGAGGATGCAGGGATCGTAAACTGTGCAGGAACTGTACAGGGATCACAAAATCCCCTTAAAAGGGACTTTGATAACACTTTATGAGGTACAGGAATGTCGCAACTAAGAAGTCTTTATTAAAGTTTTAAGGGTGGTAACTTCGTAAGAAACTGAAGGAAATGTAAGAATATCTTTGTCGAGTTGTTTCTTCCAAACGATTCGAGATAACGAGTTTGACTTATCTATTTAACGGTTTGCTGAAAATTTTGGCCTTTTGGGTTGTGGACTAAGTTTTGTTTTGAGCATACAACGCATAAACGGTTTACTTACTGGTTAATGATACGAAAACAGATAAAAAAGGTAATCTAAGAAATAAAAGTTATCGAAGAAATTAATGTGTAACGTCGTAGTCCAGATTGTCACACCAGTGTGACTAACAGGATTTTTATCCAGTTTGTCACACTGCTAATATTTCTATTATCCACTAGTGCGGTAAAATAAAAATAATTTTTTGTTTGAATAAAAGCTCGTGGCTAAGTAATAACAGCCGCACGGGTCGATCTATCAGGTGAAGCTATGCTTGCCGGGATTGGTCCGTAGATGGGTGACCATCTTTACATACCGTGACTCGTCCATGCCTCGTAAAGTACGTTACATTAGCACGCCATTGGTCCCGGCTGTCATTCGTGGATCTTTGACAGTCGTTACGCGTCGTCAGAAACCCGAAAATCTGACAACCAGTCTACCAAGGGGTATCGTATTACCCAGTTACTGGGTTGTGAACGTCTGATATGCAGTCGCTCCATGTAGAATACTGGAATTCAGCTGCATCCGGTTAGACTGGAAGCAGACGAATTTAATTGGGTAAAAGCTAGGCAGATTGAACTCGTAGTCGCACCAGATTGTCACACCAGTCCCCAGACTAACAGCATGTTTTTCCGTTTGTCACACTGCTAATATTTCTACAACATGTACATTATCCACTAGTGCGATGTAATACAAATTAATGTTTGTGTCAATAAAAAACGATTGATACACTGCGGTCAATGGTACCAGCTGGGTAAAATACTCTGTATCCATGATAATATGTGTTTCCAACTTTGACAAATTTTAATATGACGTTATCATGTCTGTTTGTATTGCAGTCATAACGTTATCCTTTACACCTATTTCTAGGCCGTCATATCCGAATATTATAAGAAAGTTAGGTTGATCAAGATGGTATTCTTACGGCTGAGTTCGTTGAAAGCTGAGTGCTCGAGAGTGCATTGCAATTTTTATACCTAGCTCCGAAATGCTCTCGGCTAGGAAGTCTGTACTTCTGGCACCGAATAAAAGATTTTCTGTAATAATAGAAACTTGACGAAATTATGAGAATTTATCGCTTTTCGCTTTTAAAGCGAGATATTTCATGAATTGACTTCAGCTATGATAACAGATAACAAAAGTTATATCAAATTAGCATTTCTATTTACCAACGATTATTCTTAATTATCTCGAAGGGCTATTAAAGTATCTCTTTGAGATAAATAAAAAACATTGTCAGCGTTATGGTTGACTTCTTTCTCTCGAAAAAATTACAAAAAGATCAAAAAAATTATTACCCCATTGCAAAAGGAATAATTAAAATGAAATAGCCACTGTTAAATGACTCTATAAAACGTACACAAAAACAGAACTGACTTCAAACGCTACAGGCTTTTAAGCAAAAAAAAAACAGCTCAAACAGAATTCCGGATCCGAAAGATATCCAAAGATAAGGAAGGAAACCGGACGGATAACGTTTGAGGACTCGGAAGAGGCTTTGAAGGCACAGCTTACACAAAAACGTGGCTCCTCTTTAAACAATCGGACCCTAGGGTCCACATTACGTCCACTTTGGTGACGTCATGCGGGCATAAGGTTGTTTATTATTTCGCGGACCTCACTGGAGTGTTCAAATTAATGAAAGTGTTCTGTAAAACAGGGGTTTAACTTGTGCCTGTACTTAATTAAATAAGTGTAAAGTCCGGACAACCTTCGTTGAAATCTTCACAACTAAGGTTTTTTATCATAAAGTAGAATATACTAAGGTCTTTCATTTACAGTCCAGCTTTATTTTAGGAGCTGCATTCTTTTAAGGTTCCCGCGAACAGGCGCACCACGACTCTGGTGGAACAATAATCTATATGAAAACTTCACGGAAATTATCTGCGAGAGTCTTTATGCGTGATGCCGCGTACCGGCTTTGCATTGAAGGCCTCCACCACAAGGTGGACCGATGACTTTGTGAATTCCGTTGGAATCCACTGGAAGCGAGAACTAGTTGATGCGGTGGTTCTTGGGGGAGGCCTTTCCCGCAGTGGACGTCTTTCGGCTGATGATGTTTCTTTATTTTTAAGAACGTGCTTTCTGAAAGTGGGCAACGTCGCAAATAGATGTCAAATATTTGCTGTTTGTCAGTAATTTGGCAATATTACTGTATGGAAATAAGAGATAACATAACTAGTGAACTAAAATATTGATTATGAGATGCAATAAGTACAACAACACCGAATATTTAGTTTTAGAAATAAAAAAATATTTTGCCAAATTAATCAAAACGGATAAATATTTGACAGCTGTTTGTGAAGTTGCCAACTTTTAGAATGAACGCTCTTAAATGCAAAGCTATAATTAATTTGATTGTATAAAAACATCTGAACTCCGAAAAGTGACATCTACAATCTATATACAGTATGTGAGACAGTAGCGCCACCTAAACCGCCATAAATCAATACAATAAAGATGCATTCAGCAATACCAATAAATAATTTCTAAGTTATTATTGACATCGAAGCTGATTTCTCCGAGGAATGCCACAAGGGAGTTCTCTCTGCACAGACTAACTCCCTAGGTTCCAGTTTATTGTTCTGGTACAAGTTATAATTTGATTGACAATATTATTATTTTCGGTTTAGTCATAAAGTTAGCGATATTGATCTTGTCCTTCTATGTAAACACATACATATCTACACAAGTACACATACATAAACTAACTTCTTCTTCTCACGGGGCTTAGTATAAAAAATCGGCCAAATGCGTGTTGGACCACGCACAATGAAAGGTTCCGTAGTTGCAATGAATTTATGCCAAGAATAATCTTAACATTGTAGTTGAAAATTTCTCCCATACATTTTATCGGCAAATGTAAGTTGTTATTGTATTCACAATATTAGAAGATTTACCATGTTATTCTAAGACCATAGACTTCGTAAAGGTTTTTCTGTAATCTGTAATTACTTATACAACTATTTTCTGTATTTTTTCCAAAATTTTAGGCTCGGTAGTTTCGAAAATTAGGGGGTGTAATGGTAAATTTACATCTATTTTCTTATATAACTTTAAAAGTGTTTATCTTAGAATTATACAAATATATACTTGAGACATATACAAATATACATTTGATACGTTTCAAGGAGCAAAACTATATTTTTTTATTTGTCTGTCAAAAGTGACCCCCATATTCAAAAAATATTTATTTACATAACAATTGATATGGTAGTTATATATTCTATGAGATAGTAAAACTGTGATTCGAATAGGACAAAAAAATCAGATAGAAATAGTATTTAGAATCTAATTAATGCATTGGTATGCTTATCCAGTTTTACTGATGCTGTTCATGATTGTGTTATCAGTATGACATCAAAAATAATTAAAAGCTTCAAAAGGACCAAATTGGTTATAAAATACTAACCAAGTGTCAAATGCAGGCGACAAAAGTGCGGCTATTTAAAAAGCTAGCTATTTTCTGGCTTTTCACCCAGCCAGTTTTGTGGGAATAGTTTTTAAGTTGAGAACAAAGGAAGCTTTTTCAAAGAGTCAAAAGACTGCTAGTTTGGTTTAGATTTTAACTGCCATATTCACTATTACTTAAGATATTTTTTTTCCAGCAATTTTATCTAGGTAATCATAGAATACCTACATAGAATACTATTAATGATATTATAGGTAATCGTGACACTCTGCTTCTTCTTCTTTTCAAGTCCATGGCATAGGTATATTATATTACATTATGTTAGATGAGTTGAGCCCAGTAGATGGCCACGCCAATCGCGGCTTAAGTGGCATTTTTTAGGTCCCCAGAAGATCTTCGATCTTAAGAGATATGTACACTCAGCTTACTATAAATAGTATACAATTTACAGGTACTTAAAAATTTTATCGATATATCTACCTTACTGTAATTTCTCTTTAAATGTATATTCTATCTATGAGTAACTATTTACTATCGTCTCCTTTAGCAACTCCTCAGCAAGTCAAAGTTAGTTCGGTCTTGGTATATCAAGTTATATGTTGCCAACTAAATAGATTTCTCTATTGTCTGATTTGATTTCTAGGTGTCTAAGGTTGTTGTATAGTTTGATTTATAGTTTTTATTTGAATAAATTAATGGAATAATAACATGCACTTCAACATTTTTCTACTGCAACAAGGTCGAGAGTTTAAATTATATTCATTACGAAATAAAGAAGGAAAAAAAGAAAAACTGTTTATTCTGCACAAACAAAACGCACATATAAAAACAAAAGACATCAAATACTCACATACAAAAGTAGCCAAAGGCCTCGTATTCAACCAATATTTAAAAAAAAAAAAAACAATGTTGTTCATTGGTTGATGTCAAGGCCACGGACCAAAGACAATAATAAAAAAACATAACAAAAACAAAATACTGATTGCAGAGAGACTTTTGTAACAAATAATAAGAAAAATTATGCTGTGCGTCGCATCTGTACAAGAACAGGTCATTGCTCAGCGAAATGCTGTGAATTCGGACGAACT
Organism: Agrochola macilenta; assembly: GCA_916701695.1. Classification (NCBI taxonomy): domain Eukaryota; kingdom Metazoa; phylum Arthropoda; class Insecta; order Lepidoptera; family Noctuidae; genus Agrochola; species Agrochola macilenta. The sequence continues at coordinate 4,396,627 of OU753559.1, read as the reverse complement.
AACGTCAACAGCGCTGGTTTTCAGCAATTACCTATGTAATGACATATTGACGTCCCCCTGCGTGACTTAATACTAGCGGAAGAGTCAAGTTATAAAAACTACAATATTAATAAATAGCTTATGTCCGCGACTTTGTCCGCGTGATTCTTGTTTTAACATAAAATGTATCCTATGACACAAGGCACTACTGTAGGTTCCATTAAGAGGCTTATCCTAAAAGTTGGCAACGTCGCAAATATGAAGCTGTCAAATATTTACCTGTTTTGATTAATTTGGCAATAGTACTGTACGGAAATATGAAATGTGGCTAACTAGCGAACTATCCGTTTGCGAAATATTTATAATGAATTGCAATTATCGTAACACCGAAGTTTTAGATTTAAAAAAAGTATTTGGAACCTTTTCAAATGCCTTTTTAGGGTTCCGTAGTACCTAATTACAAGGAAACCTTATAGTATCGCCATTTCTGTCTGTCTGTCTGTCCGTCTGTCTGACCGCGGCTTAGCTCAGAGACGGTTAGTACCAGAAATCTGTAATTTGTCATATGTATACATATCAATTATGCCGACAAAGTGGTAAAATAAAATCAAGTTTTTTTTTTTTGGGGTACAGGGAAAGCGGGGATGTTTTTTTTTTTCTCATCTACTCCATGTTGTGGGTATCGTTAGAAAGGTCGTTCAAAAATATTGTGAGTTTGTGAAAACCATTTTTGGATTCAGGGAACCGTTTGCGAAATATTTAGCTTTTAACTGAAATTTTTTGTTAGAGTCAAGTGTCCCCCCCCCCTCTGCCAGCTAAATGGTTGTGCTTGGATTTGTGAACAAATTCACAGCAGTAATATATATAACGAAATTAAAAGGAAAACTATCAGAGCTAAGTATGCTGTACAGGTTAACAAGTAATAATCAACCAACTTAAATTTGCGGTTTGAAAAACATGGTCTCCCATACATTCCGTATGGGAGAACATGTTTTTCAACTACAATGTTAAGTTTGTTCTTGGGATTAATACTCTAGTTCGCTAGTTAGCCACATTTCATATTTCCATACAGTAATATTGCCAAATTAATCAAAACAGCGAAATATTTGACATATATTTGCGACGTTGCCCACTTACAGAATAAACGCTCTTAATGGAAGGTTTTTTGGAATCGGATGTGTGAATGAAACTCGGGTCTCCCTTGTTTCATCGAAAAGAAATTGCCAAATTATCACTTCCCAAACAATTTTCCGCATAATTTCATTTGCCAAATTATTACTTAGCAAAAAATCTCTTCCCAAATAATTGTAACGCAAACCTAATGTCTTGCTAGAGAATGACAATAACTTGTTTACCAACTAGTACTTTTACCAATTTTAATCAAGTAATTTATTTCAGTTGGAATAACTAATTTTACGCAAAATAAAGACATTTTACTACAAGGGTGTCTTTTCCACTTGGGACAAATTCTAAACAAGTAGGTAATAATAATATTAGTTTATTTTCAATATTTTTTTTATCTAGTCATTTCTGCCACTCGCCGGCCGCTACCGCAGCACCGCTCGCTTCGCTCGTTCGGCTCGTGCGTAGCACAGGTCACAGACACAAATGGTCACAGTTTTAACCTAACCTAACCAATTTTTTTTAAATAGTTAACCTACTCTAACTAGTTCCATTACTAACTGACCAAACGTTTATTGTCTAAAGATTGTTTGCTGTAAAAAATCATTTGATTAAAGACCAAATGGATAAATGACATTATCCTTGATAATATTCTGCCAAATAAAAATTTGACCAAATGAAAATGTGCGTACTAAAATCATTCCAAACATTGCATTGGTATAAAAAAAGGTTGCTAAAATTTGTTTGGGTAGTGAAATTTGGGCAAAATCTTTTCGGTAAAACGGCAGGATCCCATGAAACTCACTTGTTATATAAGTATAGATATGTCTTCAAATTACTTTAATACAAAAAGGCCCAACGCTGGATTAAAGGACCAATTCCCACTTCAATTAAAAAAAAAAAAAAAACACATTTCTCTCAAATGAACCCAACGAATAATTTCATTCATCATTTTAATTTCGTCTGACCGCAATAACACAACCGGCGACCCATATCGTGGCTGTAAAAGTTTCACGACAGAGCTGTAGGTACATAAAGTAGGGTTTAGTGGCAATTAGCCGATAGTTCATCAGCACAAGCAATAAACTGAGTTCTAAGACAGGCGTTGTAAGTGACAGGCGGTAAGTAGTTATAGGAGTTTTCTTTGAGGAAAATATGTTGAAGCTTTTGTATCGAGTTTACGTGGAAAGCTTTATTGATAATACGAGTATATTTAATGAGTTTAATTATTTATTCTATGAGGATAAAGTACCTACCGTTGTCTCAGATTAAAATGTGTATTTTTGGTAGAGTAGATAGATAGAGAGCGCTTTAATTTGGGAGCGTAGTGTGGGATGCCCCCCAGCTAAATGGACCAACGACCTTAAAAAGGTGGGTGGGGACAGACTGGATGCGGAAGGTGCAGGACAGAGTTTTGTGACGCAGCCTGGGAGAGGCCTATGTCCAGCAGTGGACTGCAATAGGCTGAGTCGATTGATTCGGATAGATAAACATTAAAGCTACTAGGTAATTTCAAATAGAAAGCCTTCCGTAGATGGGATGAATTTATCCCAAGAACAAACTTAATATTGTAGTTGAAAAACACGTTCTACGGAATGTCGGACTGATTAATATGTATACCCATGCCAAATTACAGCTTTCTAGTACTAACAGTCACTAAGCTAAGCAGACAGACGGACATGGCGAGACTATAAGGATTCCTTGTTGACTACGGAACCCAAAAAATCACCGATAATCTTGAATATTAATAAAGCGATACTAAAGATCATACTGCGCCAATAGGGATGTTCATTGGGAAAAAAACTATTTAGTCCATCAATCAGATAATAAAATTAAATTAGACCCGTATTTTTTGCTTTATCATATTAATAGTTTAGATAAAACGCATTAAAGTTAAAGAAAGAAATGTATTACCGTAATCTTTTGATTACGTAAAAAGAGAAAAAATACGTGTCCAATATTTTTTCATAATCTACCTGCCGGAGATTTTTTTTTGGTTAACATCCCTATTGCGTAGTCTCTTGGCTCAAGTTTCAAAACAATGTTATTACTTAAAAGTACTGTACAAAACATTACCGACCTGTAATCGATCTTACCTGCCAATACTAATGTACTATAACGATCTCAAAACTAAGGCAGCGGGCTGATTTATTTGCCTTGCAGGGAGGAAAAGCGCGTTGTACCGTTAAAGTTAATGCGCCAAATACGAGCAGTACACATCTTTGCAGTATTTTATACTTTAATGGAATACTCTGACTTTCTTTGTCTTCTCTAATAATAAGAATTCGTTCTTATTCAGTTTGATTTGTGAAAGGTGAGCCACTTGGATCTTGTTGTGTCGTAGATTCTTCTCAATAGGTACTATCGAAAAATTTCATATCTATATACCGTAAGGACTATTTCTGCTTGCAGCGCTCGGCCGAGAAATCTCATCAACTTCCAAAAAAACTTTCTCATCTTTGTTTCTTTTCTTCTATTCCTAGTGTTCGAAAAAGGGTCAGACATCTGTGATCATTGTAACAAAACACACAACAACAAAAAAGACAAAATGTTTCTAATCTGCGTTCGCAATTCATTTGCGAAAGATGTAAACAAACACGAGTTTTAGGAAAAACAACTGTAACGCCTACACATAAGGTTCAGTTTGCGCTACAACTTCATATTTTTTATGACTTTTTCATCAGTACTAGTCGATCTTAAATCAACTTTATTTATACATGCATAAAGTGAATGTTTGTCTAAGTGGAAAATTCGTGTTTGTTTACATGTTTGGTAAATAAATTGCGAACGCAGAGTATGTATTTTTGTTTCATTGGTCGATGCAAAAAGGGGCGTTAAACAGATGTATTCACGGGATTTTGTTTTCTATCTGCTTAGATATGAAATTCTTGGATTGTACCTTTACCTACGCTTTGGCATGGGCACCTATTTTCATAATTATTACTGACTGACCAACTCCTTGGCACTTCAAAAGTGCCTGTGAATGGTCCACTTGAAATAAATGCTTTGAGTTTGAGTTTTAGTTAAATGCGTTTGCAAAACAGAAATACTCGGCATAAATATTTTTATACTTACCTACAGAAGGTAAGTATAAAAATATTTATGCCGAGTGGAAAACATGTGCTTGTTAAAGTTAATCTGCATCCGGCTCCTAGTTGCGTAAATGGTGACGAAACCACTAGAATAAATTGGCACAGTTACAGTACACAGATCCTACAATAACGCAAGTATACTCAATCAACCAATCTGCCTAGCCTTTTCCCAACTATGTTCATCAGTCTAACCGGGTGCTGCTGAATACCAGTATTTTACATGGAGCGACTGCCTATCTGACCTCCACTAACCCAGGTTACTAGGTAACATGATACCCCATAAGACTGGTTGTCAGACTTTCGGACTTCTAACTGTCAAATATCCACGAATGACAGCCGGGACCAACGGCTTAACGTGCTTTCTGAGGCACGGAGGTGTTTCGATATGTAATGGATGGTCACCTATCCACTAACCTACTGCAGCAAGCGTAGCTTAACCTTCGATCGACGAGTGGCTGTTATCATTTAGCCACGAGCAGCGCAAGTTACCTTGATGTAGGTAAATAAAAAACCGGCCAACTGCGAGTCGGACCCGAACGGTTCCGTACCATGACAGATTAATACGGATGGCCACTCCGCAGTTTAGGTATCAAGCAACAAGTACGCGGCAGGCCCGTCTTGCTGGGCCAATTCAGTGAGTGTAACGTAGTCAGAAGATCCAAGAGTCACGCGATGGAAAGACCAATAACTGCAACTTCTAGATGAATATCAGGTGATTAGAATTGTGCGACCTGAATTGCACTTTATTGTGTCGTAGCAAGCGTCGCTTTTTATTTAAATGTTTTTACGGAGTGTCCCATCTGTATCTATCTGGGTTAGCGTATTAAGATCGAGCAAAAAAAAACAGACTTATTTACAGATGTATTCTTTTTAATTAACATTTTTTTTTAAATATTGCTGCATTCGAAATACACAATCTGTGAAAATATCAACTGTCTACCTATTACGGTTCATGAGATACAGCTCGATGAAAGACAAACGGACGGACAGCAGAGGCTTAGTAATAGTGTTCCGTTTGGCACCTTTCGCGTACGGAACCTTAAAAAGTACAAATAATCGGAAATGGCATTTCAACCGTCAGGATATTCAAATTCGTTCCGCATTTATCGAGAATGTGTGATAAATAAATTTGTTTTGGCACAAACATGGCTCGCGTGACATTGTCAATTTATGCTGCAATAATACATTATTTATTATTTATTTACTGTACCCGGTAGTGTTTATTTTATTTTTGGTGCTTACGGTTCATGCTGCAGTAAAAAGTTCAGTCGTAAAAGCTGAGATTGTAATCTTCTTCATTTTTCTTTTTCGTGTGGTTACTGACTAACCTGGTGACAGAGTTTTTATGCCGCCCAAGGACCTCTGACTTGGCTTCACATTCCGTCGAGAAATAACTCTCAGGTATACCGGTTTCCTCACGATGTTTTCCTTTACCGTTTTTGAGGCAAGTGATAATTATACAATACGCACATGAATCCGAAAAGACAGAGGTGAGTGTCTGGTGGATTGTAATGAAAATTAAAAAAAGACTATGGGACTTCAGCAATATTATCAAAATTCAAATCAATCAAAAGTTACTTATTCAAACTAGACTGAGAATCTGCACTTTTTGAACGTCAGTATTACATAAGACAGTCCCCAAAACGCCCGCTCGTCACCACTTCCTAGAGGTTTAGCTGGGAAGAAGAAGTGACGCAACAAAATCCCCAGCAGCACAGCTGTCTGTTCAGTTAGAAAAACTTGATGCTATACAATAGCATGCAAAGTAATTAACACAAACATAAAACATTAAATTAAATTATTTGCCAGAACATGTCAGCTAGCACACGTCAATATATTATACGTATATGTATATACCAACGAAAATAATGAAAACTATACTGAAGCAAAAAATGAGAACAAAAAACGTACAGAACTCGCTATCAATCTGAACTACACTTACACTCTCTTCACACACACTATATTCATTACATTATCTTCATCTTTACATTTAGGAAAATACCTATACAACGTGTAACGTTAAATGCGCAAAACCTGAAAATAGTTTGATCAGAATAACGAGCAGAATCAATTGAACCACTTTTTAATATAGGTCACATTTTTCAAAAAATCTTCATTAAAAACGTTTCCGTGTCTATTTATGAATAGGTCAAGCCATCACATGCGCAAACCCGCTAAAACGGCCCGTTGACGACCCCTCCCTCGAGTAAAGCGTCGTCGCAGACGCAAGCAGAATTGCCAGTAAAATTAAAACAGCACATAAAACCTTCACAATTTTTTAAATGATTTTTTCTCTCTCTGAAAAAGGGTAATTGAATTAAAAATCAGTTGAGGTGTCTGAGGTTTTGCGCATTTAACGTTACACGTTGTATATTCGACCTATATTCTACTTGACACTACTAATGGGATGTATAAACAGTGCCCAGAAATCTTTGTACTGGATTAATATCAATTTCGATTACAAAAGAATGCCAAAATTTTGTTGATAATTTCAGAATTTCTTTAAATTATACCAAATCCTTCCAATGATTCCTTGTAACTTAGACCAACGTCCCCATGCCTAACGCAACCTTCTTAATATACTTTGTCACGAAAACTCGCACCTCCGACTGCTGCTAACACGTGGGGAAGCTATAAACATGTCGAATGCCGAAATTACATAATAATACTTGGAAAATACAGCGAGGTACGACTTCTGTTATTTGGGTTTAGATTCAGATATCGTGATAAAGAATTGGAGAGGCTTTTGGCTAAGTAATAACAAGCGCATGTGTTAGTTACGGGGCACGGAGGAGTCTCGGTACGTAAAGATGGTCACCCATCGACGGACCAACCCTGGCAAGAGTAGCTTAACCTGATGGATCGACCCGTGCGGCTGTTATTAGTTAGCTATGTTTAAATATGTTATCAAGGCATGAGAACTACGCAGATCATACTAAAATACCTACGACAAAAGACTGATTAAAAAATATATTTCAGTGCTAGTTATCCGTTCATCAATAAAAGATGTTCATTGCCTGAACGATATCCTGTCCAAGTAACTACTTTGATATTGAACTACTGAACCATGACAGTACTATCTTTTTCGTCTCGAGACCATCATTAGTGCTAGCTTTGATAAAAGTAAGTCCAATTGTCGTTGAAAGTACAGTTTTCAGGGTTCAGTACCCAAAGGATGCCAAATTGCCCTATTACTAAGGCTCCGCTGTCCGTCCGTCCGCTCTTCCGTCTGTCCATCTGTCAAAGTGCTATATCTTTTGAACCGTAATTGATAGACACTTGAAATTTCAATTTAAATTTTTACGGCCGTTATAACAGCAAATAATAAAAATTTAATAAAGTTACAAATTAAAGGGGTACGGAACTCTTCGTGTGCGAGTCCAACTCGCACTTGGCCACTTTTAGCAACCTGTGCCAAGGCTATATAGCTTGTTCGACAGTAGATCGTGGAATTGAAGCTTATTCTAATTACCCACCATATTCGGACAGTCATTTGACGAACATTAAAATAAAATAAATACCAATTTCTTTAATATTATTCTAAATAAGCTTGACTATCATGTTTAAAAGTATTAGAATAAAATTAGACACCGAAGTGATCAATGGTTCCCATATTTTTTTCCTTTTGAGGTACGGAACACTAAAAACGAGTTTTTTATAATTGATAATCCTAATGATTCACAGTGAAGCCTTTTTTCGCCTTAAATTTCTACTTCTAGCTAAATGATTTCATTCTATGGAAATCAAATCAAATCAAATTATTTATTTGTGCTGTTACAATGGTGTTAATTATAGATGTACGAGTACAGTCACTAGCACCAATATGTATCCACTTAGCAAAATTCAAAAGCGATTTTCACATGGAATGGGTGGTTCGAAAATACTATGGTAATGGTAATGGTGGGTTCCAAAATACTATGTTCGTAACAACATAAAATTACAATCACCACAGTAGGAGAAAATCAGTTTTTAAAGTTGCAAAGTTTTTTTTTTTTTTTTTTTTTTTTTTTTTTTTTTTTTTTTTTTTTTTTTTTTAAACATAAATAAAAACGCCAAGTGTTAAATTACCTACGAATCTGCTTTGTTTAAATGAACCCCACCACTATAAGGGCTCAACCCTCCAGATTATGTGTTAAACTTTAATCCTTGTAATTTTCAGACGTTCCTATCTGTTCATCAATGACGGAATGTGGTCCTAGGGTACAATGCGAAATGTTGGGCAACAAGTAAGAATTTAATAGTAGTAAACCGTAAAACCTTGTCTGAAACTTTGGTTTGTGGCTTTTGCCAGACGCGTTTAGCCTTATCTATTATATTGTTAATTTAAAATGTTGAAGGTTTCTTTGTAATATTGACAGAAATTGATCTTGGTTGATTTTTGGAATTGGTTTGGTTTTGCTTATCTTTAAGAGCGTGCATGCTGAAAGTGGGCAACGTCGTAAATAGCTGTCAAATATTTCGCTGTTTTGATTAATTTTGCAATATTACTGTATGAAAATATGAAATATCGCTGACTAGTGAACTAAAATATTGATTATGAAATGCAATAATTATTATTGTAACACCGAATTTAGTTTTAGATGTAAAGAAAGTATTTGAAAACTTTCCAAATGCCTTTTTTACACCTAAAACGGTTAGATGATCAAATTCAGTATTTCATTTGTAATTCATTAATATTTTAGGTTACTAGCTAGCGATACTTCTTATTTCCATACAGTAATATTGCCAAATTAATCAAAACAGCGAATTATTTGTCAGTTATTACCCTCTTAAGAACAACCTAAAATTTTAAAATAGGGTTTAAAAAAGATTGACTATAAATTAATTAGGTATACCAATTATAATCATTTTTAGTCGTATATCTTACAACGCACTTTACACTTTTTATTTGTTTTCTTTCTTTTTTTAAATGTTGTTTTTACTTGTAGTACAATATGCTGTGTTGTGTGCCTTTTAGTATGTGCTAAATAAATGCATTTTCTTTGTTTCTAGTCAGCCATGTGTGACAAACGATACATTTTGGCGACATAATCATTATGCTAATTCTATTGAAAAACAAACAAATGTTTTACTCTGACTTAAGTTGAGCAGGAGCAGAGGGGATGGTTAAACATGGTAGGTAAAAGATTAATTATTCATTAACTTTGGATCAAGTAACTTTAAAGTTTAAAGCACATGAGCGGTACCCAAATTGAACAATTAGGCACTGTGCTTAACTTGAAATTGAACTTAATTTGTACATGGGACAAGTTATAAATTGTGCAGTCATGTTAATGGAAAAGTTAAGAGTTTAGGAGTCAGGGTTTTTTGATCGTGAACTTTTTGGTTCTTTATTCAGATGTATGCTTAGAAACCTTTTTATTATTTCATTGATTTAGTTAATAATACTTTTTTATTAGCATACATTGTGTTCCACTGTTGATAAAACCTTAAACAAGATAATTGAGGTACTTATTCTACAAAAACATCTAATCCCGGTTCGACACTCACGCGAGTGAGCCTCGTAAAGGCCCTTGCACGACCCGCAGCAAGCGGAGGCTACACGAGTGCAACCCATCCATACTCTCGTTTTATTCAGTTGCCTGCCACGCCTCGCACCTCACGTCCGTTGACTCCGGTAAAAAAACCGACACGCGAGGCGAGACGAGGCGAGAGACGACGAGAGGAGTCGAGAGCGCCATCCACACTATCGTGCTCGCTTCACCTCATCTTGCCTCTTGAAGAGTGTGGACCCGGAGTAAGATAATAGCAAACTTCAGAAACTAAATTAAAAAGGTGGCTTAGCAGATTGGCTGGGATAAGCAAGAAAATAAAATCTTGCAGAATCAGGAACTGAATCGTCGAGATCTTTTGCGCTTCGGTTTTAGTTGAAAACTGCTTTGCTAGGTGCGCGGTCGGTATTTGTAACTGTAATTAAAATGTTCTTTTAAAAACTTTCTTGTGGAACTTATACCCAATACCTATACTATGATTATAGATTAACTTCAACGAAGGCGAAAGGCGATTTTAAGTTAAAATCGAACTATGAAATTTTTTTTTATTGTAATAGCTCCTACACACTATGGCCGCCGGCACTGCCGCCGGCACTGCCGCCGGCTCGGCGAGCAATATACTCGTACATATACGTATAAGGCCAATTGACGTACCTATATGACATGAACCATTACCTATCTACAGTCATTTACCGCAGACAACAACCCACTAGCAACCTTATAGTAACAAAAATAGAGATCACTTTGATTTTTGAAAATCAGAGATAAAATAACTGTGGAAGGACTGTACCCTAATTTTCAGGTCTAGACCTAATGACTCATTTCTAATGGCTCAGAAAAACACTAGGCCCATTTCCCAAGGCTATCAAAGCTCATTATTTTCTAGTTTCACGAGGCCCTTATTCTAACGCCATTAATTTTTATAACATCTAATGAATGTACAGGATTCCAATAAAGTTTGGCATAAAATACCACATTATAATTACGTACCTATAAAATTACTATTATAGTGCTGATTTATGACTACTATAATCTCTTCTTTTATTGTGCGTTGATGGAGAAAGATTTCGTTTGAGCTTATAACTAGTTGCGCGATGCTAAAACACGCACTTGAGTGAAGATACTAAATCTACCTCAAAACTACATTGCCGTGTCGGAACACGGCTGTGGCGGCATCTACACCGCCAAATGCGTACTACGCATCAAAGACCTGACGTCATACAACATCCTGACGTCACACAAATCCTGCATCGCGCAATTATAGTTTACCGCGCGATGGACATTTATATACAAGCTCCCGACTTCAACCATTGGGCAGTTGCCCGCCAGACGCACGCAACACCCGTCTGGTCAGAGGACCCTCTCTTTTATAATGAGGATGAGTGAACTTTACACCCCCATACCGCTAAACGGCCACCGGTATCAAACCCATACGAACCAGAGTTTACTACTGCTGAGGTCCTGGGTTCGATTCCGAGATCGGGCAAACTGTTATTGGGTAAACACCCGAAAACACTTCGCCCAATCTGGGCAAAAAATCCTGATCGAAACCCTCTCCCTCTGATCGAAATCAGGAATTTCTCAGTAGCAGCCCCGGCAGTCTGGATTGATGCCCGGTTGATGGCAATAGGCTCGCCCCCTATTTTATGGGACTTAAACATAACTGACGAAATGTGAGTGTAGTATAGGTACACTTCTGCCTAACCCTTCGGTGAAAGCAGGTGTGATGTTTTGCGTTATGTGAGCCAGAGTTCGTACGGGTTTCATACGTGTGGAATAACTGGCAAACGAGTTATTACAAGTTTTTTTGGCAAAGTTGGCAAAGTATGGGAAATCCTCTCGGTTTTTCTTTAGTATTTATTGTAGATAATAGATATCTGTTAGCAGCGGTAACCACTTAGTACTGACTTTTTAACCATAATAGCTAGTATCCAATACGCTGCCTACCGAGAATCCTCCGTGCCTCGGAAAGCACGTTAAGCCGTTGGTCCCGGCTGTCATTCGTGGATCTTTGACAGTCGTTACGAGTCGTCAGAAACCCGAAAGTCTGACACCAGTCTTACCAAGGGGTATCATATTACCCAGTTACTGGGTTGTGGTGGTCAGATAGGCAGTCGCTCCATGTAAAATACTGGTATTCAGCTGCATCCGGTTAGACTGGAAGCCGAGCCCAACATAGTTGGGAAAAGGTTAGGCAGATTGATCCAATACGCTGCGTTGTAAATAAACTGTTTATTACTCATCTCCATTTATCGACCATACTATGACAAGTATAATATTAATCTTTATTCTTATCTACATAACATTTATATGCATATAAAATCACAACTTTACAACCACGATTATAGCCTAGATCTTTCATAGAACCACGTCGTCAAACTATTGGCATATATTCATATATTAAACGCGGAACAGCGCCAAAGTACTATAATAAAAATATCAAAGGCAGTATGGGGCAATCAATTTCAGTGGTACTTACAATTTTAGTGGGGCAGTTAAGGAGTTTGATGGTCAGGACAGATTGACGCACGTCGTATCCGCAGCATCACGTTACAAAGAATGTAATATTTTAGAAAATGCTTGGGAGGCTTTTATTTTGTGGCACCCCATCGACGCACAACTTGTTACCATCGATTCAGTACATGATTCTGGACCCCTGCATGAAAATTCTTCGTGGGTTATTAAAGAATAAATCTGCTGTTTCTTACAAAAGTGCAATATGTCATGAACGGTCAAAATGTATGGAACAGCTAATTAATTAATTACGAACTGAACGTAATTTATTTAAGACTAGCGACCCGCTGCTGCTTCTCACGGTTTTTGCGACTTGACAAAACATTGTGATTTCTTAGTTATATGTAACTAAAATATCATAATACAACATCACGCCTTGTCTCCCCGAAGGGTTGGTCCCCCACATTTCGTCAGAAAGTCACAAACAAACTCAACTCATAAGTCTCTCTCACAATAACTATAATATATACACATAAAGCTTCCGGAATAAATTCTCTAAACGATGGTGAATCAAAATCTGTTGCGTGGTTTAGAAGAAAAACGCGGACATACAGACAAACACGAAAAGTGACTTTAATTTATAAAGACATCGTGCTCGTCTTTGGTCAATTTGTGGTAAACTATTGTGTGACAGTTAATTTACACGTGATGGTTAAAACTTGACTCCAGTAAGAGGATAATCAATATTAATATTTACTTATATAGATATGTAGTTATACAGGCTCCATATCCCCATCGACGTGCTGTGTTACCATGAATTCAGCACATGGTTCGATTAAAAATTTTCGTCGCTTATCATTAAAAAAATCTGCTGTTTCATAGAAAAGTGATACCCACGCGGTCAAAATGTATGGAACAGCAATTTAACCGACGAAAAATGTCAGCGCAGTGGGGTCTAGAATCATTCACTGTTCGGTGTCCCTGCCACCCTGTATATTATGTTATACCTGTAACATTGTAACATGATCCTTACACGCAATTTCATGCATGTACTGAGCAATAAGTTGATCAGTTCATGCATCAAATTGTCCATACAGTTGACTGGTCTGTCTCAAAATGGACATTTGAGACGAGGAAACGAGGCTTTGCTTTATTCTAAAAACTTAATTTTAAACCAAATCTTTTTCACGCTGCCAGTGCATTTTGTCTCCGATTATCTAAAAGCTGAGATTGTATATTGTAAAATACTACTATTAGGTAGAGCTCGAGCTAGTCTACATTGAGTTCGATTCCCAAGCATTGTACTATTTTGTACCAGCACAAACATGTTTATTGTTAAGCTTAAGAGCGCTTATCCTAAAAGTTGGCAACGTCGCAAATAACTGTTTTGATTAATTTGGCAATATTACTGTATGGAAATATGAAATGTGGCTAACTGGTGAACTTACACCAAATACACATGTTTTAGTTGTAATCATAATATTGGGAAACTTTATTAATACCTTTTTTACACCTAAACCGGTTACAAAATCAAATTCAGTGTTATAATTGCAATTTATTATGAATATTCTAGTTCGCTAGTTAGCCAAATTTCATATTTCCATACAGTAATATTGCCAAATTAATCAAAACAGCGAAATATTCGACATCTATTTGCGACGTTGCCCACTTACAGAATAAACGCTCTTAATGAAAGAATTTTTGGAATCGGATGTGTGAATGAAACTCACTTATTATATAAGTAGAGATATTTCTTCACATTACTTTAATACAAAAAGTGCAAAAAGCCGATATCAGACGCTGCACTTTTTGTTCATTTTTGCCATTCATTCGGGATCTTTCACTTGAAGTGAAACGTTTGAACATAAAATTAATCAAAAGTGAAAAGTGAAATCATTAGTTCACCGATCCAACGATGTTGGAATTCGTGGTCTCGACATCTTTCACTTGCCTACCGATTGATCTAAAAATTAAATGTAAGGAGCAGATGAACGTTAATTTCTATAAAATGTTGTCGGTGTCGTGTGAACGTGGAATGAAACAAAAATTAACGTTCACTGTCTGTTATCGGGTTTAGTTCGAGATATTATCAAGAAGAAACAAATATGCAATCTACATTGCATAATAATTACATAAGTCAATCTGCCTAGCCTTTTCCCAACTTTGTTGGAATCGACTTCCAGTCTAAGCGGATGGAGCTGAATACCAGTATTTTACATGGAGCGACTGTCTATCTGACCTCCACAACCCAGTTACTGGGTAATACGATACCCCCTACGGTAAGACTGGTTGTCAGACTTTCGGGCTTCTGACTACTCCGTAACGACTGTCAAAAATCCACGAATGGCAGCCGGGACCAACACCTTTCCCAGGCACGGAAGACTCTCGGTATGCAAAGATGGTCACACATCCACGGACCAACCCCGCCAACCCATGCGGGTGTTATTACTTAGCCATGGGCTCCAATAATGAGCATAATAATTATATAAGTATTAAAAGTTATTGGGTTTTTTCATCTGGAATTTCTCAGTAGAAGCCCCGGCGTTTGGATTTGTGCCCGGTTGATGACAATAGGCTCGCCCCCTTTTACATGGGACCTATACATAGCTGGCGAAGTGAGGATGACACACCTTTTTTTTTTTTTGATGGTGGGTAATCATCAAATAACTTCTCCCGCTCTGGGCAGAGCGAAAGGGCGTGTCAAAAACCCACCCGTGTTCCTTCCGTTGCCTGTGTGCCGGGGCCGCGATATCCCTTTCGGACAAACCCGCAACCCCGGCAGGCGTTGGTTCTTACGGACCCCGTCAGTTGGTGCTGACTCTTTGAGACGCACGTGGAAGAGGAGGATGATACCCCTGCCTAACCCTTCGGGATTACAGGCGTTGTGTTATGTTATGTTACATAAGTGATTATCCATTAAAATAAGCCTCCATCTTGTTAAATGCTACGTAACTCTTTATAATTATATGGTGGTTACACAAAGAACATAAAATAATTTCTACGTAATTTGCTTTTATCTCCTTTTATGCGTGATCAACTTAATGTGCCGAGATATTTAATGTGCATAGCTTAATTTTATGATTATGTGTTATCAAATTAATGAGCAGTGATTTAACAGCATTTAGAATTAATAGCTTACATTAGGTTTGGTAAATAGCTTAGGTGACTGCGGTAGGATAAAAAACACTGAAAATTATATCTAGTAATGTGCCAGAAATATAGAATATCGCATGAGCTCCGTATTGATTAATGCGGATGCGGAAGTCTAAATAAATGTGGAAGCTCCGCAGTTGAGGATGCGAATATCCGCAACATACCTGATTTATTATACGGAGTATAAAACACTGGAAAGAAACGTTTTTCATAAGGTGCAACTAAAATTGAAGACACATTTCCGAAAAAAAATAACAATTTAAATTGGAGGGGCTGGGATTAGAATCCAGGACTTTCAGCATGCGAAGCAGACACTCTACCACTGAGTTACACCCCCAGATGAAATAACAGCCGTTAAAATTATTTATCGTTTTATCGCACGCGAGCCACATAAGGAGAGAAAGGAGAATAAATTGTTGACAATGAATCAATGTCGCCAGTTCCTCTCAGTTATTGTTTAAAAAAAGTACCTAGCATGCTTTTAGAGGTATGAGGAACAGGGTGTAATGTTCACTCATTCTCTATAGAAAAGGGTGGATCCTCCGACCAGACGGGTGTCGTGTCTGGCGGGCAACTACCCAACTAAAATAAATGTATATGTTGATCGTGCGGTAAATTCTGCTAGCGCGATGCAGGATTCATGTAACGTCAGGTCTTTGATGCGTAGTTCGCATGTAGCGATGTAGATTTATTTTTTATTCATATTTTAAGCATGTGGCGGCCCACATTTAAAAAAAACTTAAATAAGAATAATTCTATCATTCAATTTAGAGTATTATGTTCATTATTATGGTAGAAGCATAGGCATCCCTAATGAAAGTTGCAAGGTGCATAATTCGCATTGGGTTGGAGTTTTGACATGGTAGTAATCAAAATGAAAAATCATTTATTCAAATTTGCTGGGAAGAAGTGGCGCGACAAACTCCCCAGCAGCACAGCTATCTGCTAAGAGCGTTTATCATAAAAGTTGGTGACGTCGAAAAATAGCTAGTTAGCCACATTTCTTATTTCCATACAGTAATATTGCCAAATTAATCAAAACAGCGAAATATTTGACATCTTGCAATGTTGCCCACTTTCAGAATAAATGCTCTTAAGTTAGCAGCATATACAAGTAACAAATTAAATCAACATCATTACCTATGTGATACTTTCTATAACCGACGAAGAATAAATACTATTCATAAATGTGTAAATACTCTAGTCAATGTACACCTCCGTTTTACATGCAAACTTATATTATTTTAGTTTAATGAAACAAGTTTGATCGTTAATTTTGAAGCGCTCAAGGTGAGTGACGCCTCGTGGTTCGGCTTGTTATAATTAATTAATTACTGTGTAAGTACTTGGTTAAGCGTTTGGTATTCGGTTGGAGATATTTGGGATACTTGGAAAGGTTAGGTATAGAGAATATTTTGATAAACCGCTTTGAAGGTATTTTAGGCAATGCCCCGGGTCCAGCCCAGACGTGCTCAGCGCCAGGTGTACTGGTGGTCGCGTGAGCTGACCGCTTTACGCGCGGCGTGCGTTGCTGCGCGCCACCTGTACGCCAGGCACCGCAGGCTTCGTATCCGCCCGCCGGATACGGAAGCCATTGAGGTGGAGCTGTACGCCGGGTACAAAGCGGCGAAGACCGCCCTCCAAGCCGGGATCGAGCGGGCCAGAGGACTGGCCCGCGAGGAGTCGCTGGAGACTCTGAACAGAGACCCGTGGGGACGCCCATATAAATGGGTGCGAGACAAGCTCCGCCCATGGGCTCCCCCGCTGACGCAGAGTCTCCGGCCCCAGCTCGTGGAGGACGTGGTGAGCGCTCTGTTCCCTTCGCGAGGGGAACATACTCCCCCGCCCATGGCTCCGCCTCCTGCGGTGCCCGATGCGGACCACCCAGGAAACGACGACGACGACGAATCTCCGGAGGTGACCGGGGTAGATTTGAGAGTGGCGGTACGTAGGCTGAATGCCAAAAATACCGCCCCAGGACCCGACGGCTTACCTGGAAAAGCCTGGGTTCTGGCCTTAGAGGCTCTCGGGCCTCGACTTCGGGGGCTCTTTAGCGCATGCTTGGAGAGGGGCCAGTTCCCACTTCGTTGGAAGACGGGGAAACTGGTCCTCATCAAGAAACCGGGGCGCCCGGCGGACTCTCCGTCCGCTTACCGGCCCATCGTGCTGCTCGACGAGGTGGGCAAGCTCTTTGAAAGAGTAATTGCAGACCGCCTTGTCGGGCAGCTGGTGCGAGTGGGGCCGGATTTGGCGGACAGCCAGTTTGGTTTCCGCAAGGGGCGCTCTACGGTGGATGCCATCATGCGCGTTCGAGCCCTCACGACGGGGGATGCTATTGCCCGGGGTGGGGTGGTCTTGGCGGTGTCTCTTGACATCGCCAATGCGTTCAATACCCTGCCCTGGAGTTGCATTAGGGAGGCACTCCGGTATCACCGGATGCCGACCTACCTCTGTCGAGTGGTCGAGGCCTATTTGACGGACAGGGCCGTCATCTACCCCGGTCACCACGGAGAGTGGAACCGGCGAGAGATGTCGTGCGGTGTCCCGCAGGGATCGGTCCTGGGGCCGCATCTGTGGGACATCGGCTACGACTGGGTGCTGCGCGCCGACCTCCCTAGCGGCGTCAGCGTAGTCTGCTACGCTGACGACACGCTGGTCCTGGTGCAGGGGAGGTCGCATGAGGCGGCGGCCGAACTAGCGACACGTTGGGTTGCGACAATCGTCGATAGGATCCGGCAACTGGGACTCGAGGTGGCCTTGCACAAGTCCGAGGCCATGTGTTTCTATGGTCCTCGGAACGCGCAGCTGTCGGGTTCCCAGATAACGGCGGGAGGGGTTCACATCGGTGTCGAGTCGACGATGAAGTACCTGGGACTCGTCCTCGACAGCCGGTGGAACTTCGTGGAGCACTTCCGACGTTTGGCCCCCAAACTGCAGAGGGCTGGGGCTGCTTTGAAGCGGCTTCTGCCCAATCTAGGGGGTCCAAACGCCTCCTGCCGGAGGCTTTACGCGGGGATCGTGCGGTCCATGGCCTTTTACGGGGCACCGGTGTGGGCGCGTTCATTAAGGCTGCGACCAGCCCAGCGATTGAACGCGTCCCAAAGGGTCATGGCCATTAGGCTGGTCAGAGGATACCGCACGGTCTCCCGTGAGGCGGCGAGCCTCCTTGCCGGACTACCGCCATGGGATCTGGAGGCAAAAGTCCTCGCGCACATGTGGGAGTTGCGCGAGGAGGCGAAACGCCGGGGTGTAACTCCGCTGCCGCGAGAAATCACGGCACAGCGGACAGAGCTCCGGCGGGATCTCATGGCGGCATGGAGAGTGCGATTGTCGCAACCCAGCGCTGGGCACGCCACAATTGCGGCGGTAAGGCCCCTCTTTGAGGAGTGGCTAGAGAGGCGCCACGGCGTCCTCACCTTCCGCCTGACGCAGGTCCTCAACGGACACGGTTGTTTCGGGAGGTTCCTGTTCAGGATAAAGCGGGAGGAAACGCCCGGGTGTTACCATTGTGTGGATCGCCCGGAGGACACGGTGGAGCATACGGTGGAGGTCTGCCCGGCTTGGGCGGGGCACCTGTCCTCACGGAGGCGATCGGCAGCGGCGATCTCTCGCGTCCGGCCCTGGTTCAGGCCATGGTCCGGAGCGAGAGTGCATGGGAAGCCGTCACTTCCTTCTGCGAAGCAGTAATGCTCGCGAAGGAGGAGGCGGAGTGCGCGAGGGAAATGCAAGATGCGCGCCCTCGCGCCCCTAGTCGCCGCAGGAGACGCCCCGGGCGTCGGGAGTCGCGAGCCGACTTCCGGCCACCGTAGGCGCGGGCTTGCGGACGGTGGGCAATGGGTAGCTCGCCGTCCGATTAGGACCAGGCCCGGGTCGACGGCGCGTTGTGTTCCACGCGCGCCTCAAAGAGATGTCAGCACCAACTGACGGGGTCCGTAAGGGCCAATGCCTGCCAGGGTTGCGAGTTGGTCCGAAAGGGATATCGCGGCCCCGGCACACAGGCAACGGAAGGAACACGGGTGGGTTTTAGTCAGTAAAAGTCTGACACTCCCTCTCGCTCCGCCCAGAGCGGGAGGAGTCATTTGATGATTTCCCACACAAAAAAAAAAAAAAAAAAAAAAAGGTATTTGATAAACAGATATATCTAAATCGCTAATGTTAGGTACATTAGCGATTACATAAAAAAAATAAAAAAACGTGTGCGATCGGGGGTTCCGGTCTCGCGTATGATTTAAAACAAAAACAAAATTTTCGCGGCCGCCATTTTGGATTTACATTTTGATCTCACTATCGACTTTAGAACTCTCGAAAACTATGAAAACGATACCCATGATGAAATACTAGAAATTATTCACCGCCGCTATCTTAGATTTACACATTCACATCAGTTTCGACTTTAGCACCCTCAAAAACTATGAAAATGACACCCATGATGAAAATTAACTGCTAGACAGAAGCTATATTTTAAACTGGCTATCATCAAATAGCTCTATGTAGGTATTAAGTATCTAACAAAATCGATAACCTCTACTAATAGCGTGGCTATTCGCATTACAAGGACTCACAAACATCATCAGTTCACCCCAATTATAAGTATTTGTATGCGTGAGCGATAGCCAATTAATAAAGGCATCCGTCAGACGAAATAATAAACCGTAATAAAACAGACACTGAACAAGCAACTCAAATAACAAAGTCTAACAATAATTAAAAGACAAATAATATCAGAAACTAGCAGAACAATACAGTCCATTAGTTCACTTTCATTGCAAACAACATCCATCTTTATTAAACCCTGAAGTTTCATAAGCTCAAACAGAAGTTAGGAAAAGTCAATTTTCAATAATAGTTCAGAAACGCGATCCAGAAAAGTGGAAAGTTCCGAGTCTGTCGCTACTGGAGTAGGAGAGAAATGATTTCAACAAATTGTTTAAACATATACGCATTAAATTTATTATGTCATCTGTGTTACCTAAAAGGAGTTGGCAGATGTGTACTTGAACGTTTCTCCAGTTATAATTGTTATTAGTGCGGTGTACCTTTTAATGGAAAATGTTTCCCATTTCTCAGCGAAAATGTTATACAAGCATTTTAGTTAAGACAAGATTAGTAACATAAACATAACATTACAGCTGTAAATCCCCGAAGGGTTAAGCAGGGGTGTATCTATAATATACCCACATTTCGCCAGTTATATTTAAGTCACATGTAATAGAGGGCGAGCCTATTGCCATCAACCGGGCAAAATCTAGACTCCAGTCTGCGATGAAATAAGAGAAAAGAAAGAAAGAAAAGAAAGAAAGAAAAGAAAAGAAAGAAAAGAAAATTCCTGATGGAAAAACCGAAATGACCTAATACTGTATAATAAGCAAATAACCTCCCCGCTGCTGAGACACAGGCCTCCTCTCTGTGAGTGGGACTGGGCCATAACACACAACGCGAGCCTAATTTTGTATTAAGTAGGTAAAATACTCACTTTTGTTGCATAAATGAAGTGGAACTAGCGATACATTCTGATAAAAGTTTTCAATAAAAACTCGATGAAATGAAAACAATTGAGGACATTCATTTTTCAATGCCTCTTACATTATTTGATGGATTGATAAATACATTTCGCACCCCGAGGTGATATGTAAACCCCATTCGATCTGTCCGGCGAGATGGATTACACGATTAAATCTAACGAGTCCAATTGCATACAAAATGAAATGGATTATTTAGTTAAACGTTGCGATTATAATTGCAGTTGTAGGACTGCTTAAGAATGGTCTCAAAGTCACGTCAATAGCTTGAAAGGTGTGTGGTGTTAAGTAAAATTAGAACCATTATTGTAATATTACAAAAGGGATGTTGATTGAGGAAAAAATACTATTTAGTCCGCCAGTCAGATAATAAAAAAATATCAGACACGTATTTTTTGCTTTAACATAAATTATATATAATAAATGATTTAAATAAAACGCATTAAAGTTGGGGAGTAGGGGATTGCTACGTCACAATTCAGTATAAAATCTACCGAAGAGACGTCATGCCATATTTTAACTCATTGTATTGCCGTAATCTTTTGACACGTAAAAAAAGAAAAAAATACTTGTCCAATATTTTTTAATAATCTATCTAAGGGACAAAAAATATTTTAGTCAAAACAACTGTACAATTCTTATGCCGAAAATATAGTTTTTTGAATTTTGGTCTGTTTATCTGTTTGTTCCAGCATCAAATTCAGTTCAAATTTTGCATACATGTCGTATTCCCTATAAGTCTGGTCAGTCTTTATGCTATAAATTATAAGCTATTTTAATTTTTTTTCGTTCTATAGTTTATCGCAAATTGTAAAAAGAGCCAAAATGTTAGTATATTGCAGATAGTTTCAAATTTAACCTTTAAAATGGTTATCATCACGCTATACCTTTATGGAGCTAAAAATAAAAGAAAAGAACAGATAAAGACACCAAATAAAAAACAAATGGAAAATCAAACATTTTATGTCGAGGAATGAAGGGAACGCTGAGACGACGCGGAAGAAGACGTATACAAGAAAAATCATACATAAGAACCAGGAAGTCTAGTTTTCGTTAATCGAGAGATACAAAAAACATCAAAAGAAAGTGACAATTCGATGAAAAATATCCGGGTACCGTACCGCACGGGTTACAAGAGCCAGATAGAAATTATACAGCGATAAAAAAGGGATTTAGAAAATCTATTCCCAAAAAAATATACCACATTTTTATATACCCGGCTGATCTCGAAGCCTATACTTAAGATAAATGAAGCAGAAATAGATATCTTTCCTAACAGTAGTTTCCAGATATGTTAGAGCCGCGGCCCGTGACATAAATATTTGATTCGTACGTGCTTGCCAGAGAGGCTCATATCTGTAACTTGTAGATATAATCAGTTGGGTTATAAACTTAAGAGAAACCCTATTCCTCTAAGTTTACTCAACTGATTATATATTAGAAATTACCTAGTTCTAATGGGCGTGATTGGTGAAGTCATTGTTTAGTATTTTAATGGACTGATTCAATATTACTACTTATGATGAAAATAAATTATCACTGCTGCTGATCTCATGATCAGCAGCGTTCCTGAGTTTGATTCCCGGGTCGGGCAAATTGTTATTGGGCATTTCGTTCTAGAATTTATTTCTTTATCTTCTTTTTCTTTTCTTTTTTCTTCTTTCTTTTCTTTCTTTTTCTTCTTTCGTAGAAGCCCGGAGTCTCGATTCGTGCACAGTTGATGGCAATAGGCTCACCCCCTATTAAATGGGACTTGACCATAACTGGCGAAATGTGGGTGTACTATATGGGTGCTTAAACACCAAAACTGCTGAAAACAGGTGTAATGTTATCTGTGTATGTAAATTATCAGTTTCACTCTAGCGCTAAGTTTTCAGACAGTCAATTAATTACCAGCTTATCAACAAACATTTAGCATTGATAGCCTAGTGGTGTGACCGTCAGAATGCCAAGTCATAGGTTTCGAGTTCGAACCCAAGGTACGCACCTCTGACTTTTCGGATTCATGTATAATTATCACTTGCTTCAAAAATTATGAAGGTAAACATCGTGAAGAAACGCATGCCTGAGAGATATTTCTCGACGGCATGTGAAGCCAAATCAGAGGCCCAAGGGCGGCATTAAAAATCTGACACCAGGTTAGTCACTAACCACACGAAAAGAAGAAGAACAAATATTTAATTGTAATTCACAGCAATCATATTTTTTTTGAATTTTCTAGAATCATAATCATAATTCCATGTCAAACTTTGCCCTGCCCATTATTAATAGGTATCGTAATTGACAACTTTCCTGACATACTAAAATACTGGACGATAGTTAAATGTTTCATGTATTTGAGGTTACATGCAGTATCAAAGCGATAAAAGGTCACATCGCGTTGTTTTGCATAATTATTGACAGCTAACCAATCGCGAATCGAGTGCACACCACTTTCATCAATTTATAACAATTTCAAAGGTAGTAATTTTACTATCATACATTATCGAGGGTAGGTTTGCTCTGTGATTATCTATTGTGAAATGTCAACATTGAACTGTGTGATTAGATTGAATATAGTTGAGATAAAATTACAGTAATTCATCATAACATAACATTTTAGAGGTATGAGGAACATGATTCACTCATCTTCATTAGAAAAGGGAGGATCCTCCGACCAGATGGGGGTTGTGTCTGGCGGGCAACTGCTCGTCTGCCCGGAGGATCGTCCCTTTTCTAATGAGGACGAATGAACTTTACACCCTGTTCCTCATACCTCTAAATTGGTGACACAGACGTGATGCTCGCCAGGATGGATTGTGCCTCCATTTGGTTAAACCATAGACTTAGTTTCTGTGGGTAGAAAGGCGGTATGCGCACACCCACGCCAACTGTTCTCATCTTGGCTCGGACACGCTTTGTCCTCAGATATCTTCGTGCTCTTGAACGGGGTCACCAATTTAAAGATATGAGGAACAGGGTGTAAGGTTAGGCAGAGGTGCCTACCTGTAGCAGGTACACCCACATTTCGCCAGTTATGTTTAAGTCCCATGTAATAGGGGGCGAGCTTATTGCCATCAATCGGGCACAAATTCAGGCTCCAGGCTGCTATGAGAAATTTCAGATAATAAAAACCCAATAACAGTCACGACCTTTAATTATTCCCTTAATTAATTTATCATTAGAGGGCTAAACGGTTTTTGTAGGCCTCTTTATAACCGCCTACAGTGTCATCATGTGCAACGAGCGTATACGTCCAGAAATGACATTGACGTAGGTAGCTTAAAGGCTGCGTAATCGCGTCGGCGGCGGCGTTGCGTATTTATTTATAAATTAATTTATTTGTAACATTTAAAACACTGGTTAATAGGCATGCATTCAAATTTCATGACACAGTACTAAGACATGCACCCTGTAAGGGCACTGCAAATGTTTTATATCAAATGATTAATTGAACAATATAATATTGATTCAAATTATTACAATT
The DNA here is from genome assembly GCA_916701695.1 of Agrochola macilenta. Lineage (NCBI taxonomy): Eukaryota > Metazoa > Arthropoda > Insecta > Lepidoptera > Noctuidae > Agrochola > Agrochola macilenta. The sequence goes on along the minus strand of OU753559.1, from coordinate 4,372,350 downwards.
TCATTAAAATCAAAATTACATATGTATGCAGATGACTTGCAGTTGTACTGTCAGGGAAGGGTTGATGAATTGCCTGGTGCTATCGACAAATTAAACAAGGACTTGATAGCCATAAAATCCTGGGCTGATAGATTTGGTGTAGCCGTTAACCCTACAAAGTGTCAGGCGATCATCATTGGCAGTCCTCGCGGTATTAGCAAGGTGGATAGTACAACCTTGCCACCAGTTCTCTTCAATTGCACGATCGTTCCTTTTAGTACAAACGTGAAGGACTTAGGCTTGCACATTGATAGTACACTAAACTGGCGTACTCAAGTCGCTAGGGTAAGCCAGAAGGTTACTGGAACGCTGCGGGCTCTGTACCGATTGAAAAATTTATTACCCTCGAGTACGAAGACTATGCTTGTGCAGTCCCTAATCTTCCCTATCATCAATTATGGTGATGTGTGCTACTATGACCTGAATGCAGATCTACTCGACAAACTTGACCGTCTTCTCAATAACTGCATTCGATTCGTTTTCAATCTGCGTAAATATGATCATGTCTCTGCGCATCGGTCGCTTCTAAAGTGGTTGCCCATACGCCAGCGCAGAGAGCAAAGGGCGCTGACCACCTTGTTTTCATTTCATGACTCTCCCTCTTCCCCTAGTTATCTAGCTCCCCACTTTCAGTACATTTGCGCCAACCACAATAGAAATCTTCGTTCATCTCACAATCGTCTTCTTCAATGTCCCACTCACCGCACAGACTTCATTCACTCTTCCTTCTTCATTCAGTCTATCTCGCTGTGGAATGCGCTCCCCCAGGAAATCAGAATGGCGACCAACCGATTATCGTTAAAAGTTAAAGTTCGCGAGCACATTCGCAAGAAACTGGCAGTATCATCACTACGGTAATGTTTTCTCATTGATTGTCTTAGTTGTTTTAGTATATTTATGTGTATTTATTTGTATATAATTAGGTGTATATATTATATTTATAGTTTTTGATAGATATATGAATATATTTATATTTAAATAAATATTTATTCCTGAATTCTCGCTATTGCACCTGCCACTGTTTGTCTCTGCATCACCCAAAGGTTGACTGGTAGAAAATGCCTATGGCATTAAGTCCGCCTCTGTACATTTGTGTGCTTGAAGTATTAAATAAATAAATAAATAAATACAATTAAGTACATTTTAATTAATATTAGTTATTAATTATTACATTGTATTTCAAATAAATCATTATTATTAATTATTTCATTCATTTTAGTCATTGTAGGTAAGCATAATTTAGTAAAGTCATCTAACATTTCACATTTATTACAAGGTAAATCGATTCAAATTTTGTCAGCTTTAAATTCCTCACTTTCCTCATTCCTCATTTCCTACTCCGCGTGTGGACACGTTGGACCACCGACAGATGCGGATTCATCCATAATCTAATGTTTTCTATAAAAGCGGTTCCGTCATATTAAAACGGCCGCGATATAAATCTGTCATTTTCACTAGTATTTTTGACATTAAGTTGTCTAAAAACGGTCTGTTTAATTAAGGACAGCCGTTATTGTGTGACCGCTTTACGGAAGGAAACCAAAGCTAAATATATATTCAAATGAGTACTCCATTGATGATTACTCCTACTCCAAAAACACCAATTTGATTTTGTTAGCAGAAAGGAGGACTACTGTTAAGGCACTTTCACCTTGCTATCTCTGGTGGCTTCATGGCACATCATTTTTTTTAAATCTATGTATGTTTTCTCTTTAATATAAGTGAATTTGTAATTCTTTTGAGAAATAAATATCTTAAACCGTAAATTTGTTTACCACATAATTAGCTCATGAAATCTTGGAATTACAATTTAGCGTATTAGTAAATAAATAAAAGCTTTAGGCCCTTTGAATACTGCAGGTGCGGCGTTTAAATCGCGCCGTAGAAAAACGTGTCTGTCAACAAACTTCCATATTGATCCACACAACACTGACGACCGTGCTGTCACACAGCGAATAAAACGTAGTTTTTCACGACAAAAAAAAAAACACACTGTGTGTACAGTGGGTCTTATCTATTGTTCAAGAGAGCAATTACAAAATCAAATGGTACTAGCCGCCACACTAGGTTTCCGTGCCGTGGAAACTAGTCTCCTTCGTCTCACAAGGTTACAAGATAGTAGGTCGGTACAGAGATAGCAGCAGTTGCTAAGATTTCTGAGGCGACAGTAATCGAACGTTTTCAGCGCAATAAATAGGGATGATGCCATTTTTTTTAGTCCGTCTTGGAGATTAAAAAAAAATATTGAACACGTATTTTTTCTTTTTTTACGTTATCTAAAGATTACGGTGATACATTGAGTTAAAATGTGCCATGACGTCACGAGTATGTATATTTTATAATTATTTGTGACGTATCGACCCCCACTCCCCAACTTAAAATGCATTTTATCTAAGTATTTTGTTATTAATATGATAAACCAAAAAAATACGTGTCTAATATTTTTTTATTATCTGACTGATGACTAATTAGAATTTCTTTTTTTTTACCCAGGTATCATCCCTATTCTTCAAAGCATATAAGAACATATAACTTTATGGTGTGGGTGTGTGATCAATGAGTGAGTTGAGGTGGGGGGGTTAGTAAGGAGAATTTGCTGCTATTATTTATTAGTTAAAACTTTAAGCACAAGTAAAAAAAAAACCGTACATGCCTGAGGCATTTTCTACGAGTCAACCTTAGGGTGATGCAGAGACAAAACAATTCAATCTGCCTAGCCATTTCATATGTTGAGATCGGCTTTCAGCCTACCGGATGCAGCTGAATACCAGTATTTTACATGTAGCGACTGCCTATTTGACCTCCACAACCCAGTTACTGGGTAATACGATACCCCTTGGTAAGTAAGACTGGCTGCCAGACTTACGGGCTTCTGACGACCCATAACGACTGTCAAAGATCCACGAATGACAGCCGGGACCAACGGCTTAACAACAACAACACACAATGGCTCACACAATGGCTTAATGACTACATTTTTATCTGTATTTTTTATGGTGTACATAATAAAGAATATTCTATTCTATTCTATTCTATTCTATTCTTAACGTACTTTCCGAGGCACGGAGGGATCTCGGTATAATAAGATGGTCACCCATCCACGAACTCATCGCGGTAAGCGTAGCTAAACCTAATCGATCGAACCGTGTGGCTGTTATTACTTAGCCACAAGCTTGCTATTCTTATAGCTAATTACCGATACGAGACAAGACGAAGATTGACATCCAAATCATTACAGAATGGACGGAACATACATAAGGTAGTACAGTAAACATGGTGTTGTTTAACTTCACTAATGTATCTTCAAGAGAAATCTATTCTTGTGTATCACAAGATCTCTCGAAGTTGGCGACGTCACCGAGATCTTTCGAGGTCGCCAGATAATCTGTTATAGATCTCGCTGGGAAAACTAACAAGCTTATGTTTATTTTAGTAAGGGAATGGTTGTTGCATTAAGCCCCTTTTTGATCAGTCTGTTAACACTAATATTGACATAAATATTATGAATCGGGATATTTACCATCTTCGATTAAATCGAAGATCAAAGTTTACCATGTTTTCGATTTGTTTTGAGCTTATCCAGGACTGTTATATACGTATAGTTGGTAAAATACCTTTTTTCGTCGATTTGTATGCTTACTAACAGTAAAGCCCATCTAAATGTATTTTGATTTTAATTGAACTAGTAACAAAGGTAAAAGCTTTATATACATATCTGTGTGTTTGAAATGAAACGTTAATTTGTGTCATGTTAACAACGACATTCATTACTAGTATTTGCCTGCGGCTTTGCCAGTATAAAGGCCGGAGGTTATACCACAGGAACGTACTATCCTTGGTCCTAATACAAGTGCCTCGGAAAGCACGTTAAACCGTTGGTCCCGGCTGTCATTTTTAACTCTTGGCAGTTGTTACGGGTCGTCAGAAGCCCGAAAGTCTGAAAACCAATCTTGCCAAGGGGTATTGTGTTACACAGTTACTGGGTTGTGAAGGTCAGATAGGCAGTCGCTCCACGTAAAATACTGGTATTCAGCTGCATCCGGTTAGACTGGAAGCCGACCCCAACATATGTAGTTGGGAAAAGGCAGATGATGATGATACAGGTCTATCCGCGTGAGTACCCAAGCCCATCCAAATCTGTTCAGCCGTTAAGGACACAGACAGAGTTACTGTCACGTTTATAATATTAGTATGGATTTCAAATCTCACCAACAGGTAACATTATAATTAGTAGGTTAGTTAGTCAAGTAGTAAGCTAAATTAAATCAATATATCCCAATCTGTGAGAAATAACCTTTAAATAACCTTACTGTATACTAAAATCTATTCTGACCTACAAGCTGCCCTAGGTCAAATTGACCAGATCATCTAAAAACTTTATCCATAACTGAACTTCGAATTGATTTCAATAACTCATCAACTACGAATTCAATGAAGAAACCAATTAATTCTAGGCCGTCCTTTGGCAGTTGAATTTAGAATAATATCGTTGAATCGATTTTGTTACGTACTGCCCGTGTTCTTAGGGTGTTTTATCTTTTAATCTGATTTATTATAGTTTTTGAATTACATTGATTCTTTGAAATCATTTTAGAGTCACAATGTCCTTCCTGCCTTTTTTGACATAGAGCATTTTAACCGCCTTCTGTGATCTAGTGGTTTAAACCACCTGTCTCCGACATATGGTCCCGGGTTCAATTCCCAGTGGGGGCAAAACATTCTGCTCGGTTTGGTTGGTGATAGGGTTTATTCTAAGTCCGCCTGGCTAGCTACCACCACCTAATCTAAGTTTGTCCATAACAACAATGATAACAGCATTGTTATGTTTCGGCAGTTAGATGTAAGATAGTAAGATAGCCATGTTCCTTTGTGGTTGAGAATTCCGAGTGAAGCTAGCTTCCACCTTCGGCCTGATCATCACTTACCATCAGGTGAGATGCAGGCCAAGAGTATCCACCAAGACTATCTACAGTCATGCATACACCTCATACGCACACATTTCATTTTAATCAATACACTTGGATATTTCTGTTTATCTCTGCTCATTGTACTATTTTTAATTTAGTAGATGTCTTTGTTCTTTGTACTTTTTCGTTTTATCTGATATTGTTATCTCCTGGTCATTTCTACAAATATCTTACCGAAGTGAGGGTCCTGGTGACCTGTAACTCAGATTTTATTTCTAAAACCTACCTCAGGCACCAGTCTCTCACAAAGGTGGGAAAAGTTTTACAGTATTAAGTTTGCACTATTTTTAAGACCACTTATTGTGAAGAGAGAATAAATGATATATTGATTGATTGATTGATCCCTGTTGTGGATTGAAAAAAAAAGAATGTGTACATTAGTAAGACGGGCTGATGTCCGCAACTCTACGTCATAGCGCGTGTATTGCGTACGGGAGAGAAAATCGATCATGCGATCCTCCCCAGCTCCTCAAGGAAGGCCAGCAACGGTTTGCTAACAATCTCACGGAGAGTACTTGGTTCTGTTTCTGTTATTTTAATTTATTTTAATTTTTTAATGTTCATTGTTTTTATCTTTCTAATACATTGTTCTCAAATGTAATACAATTTCAACATGAGTGATTTAACCAATATTTTGTAACTACTTTATTTATTTAAAAGGGTGTCCGTGGAGTTTCTTGCCCGTGATTCTCCAAAGGAACCTACTACGCTTTGGGAAGAGCTGATATTCTTCATATTTCTGACTGACCGACTCCTTGACAATTCAAAAGTGCCTGTAAATGGTTTAATGGAAATAAATTAGATAATAAATAAAGAGTTGGAGTACTTTGCCGTCTATGTGGCAACCATACCGGGCAGTTAAGAGACATGGGACATAAACATAATTGGTGAATTGTGGGTAAACTATACGGAGGCTATTCGGAGGGCGTTGTCAGTTAGAGATAATATGATAGCGCGTACCTACGCGCTATCATATATTGTGCGTTGTTCGAGGGAGGTAAAAATAACGCTCTATAGAGCTTATTGTACATCCCTCTACACGTGCAGCCTTTGGGCGAAGTATACTCGTGCGGCATACAGCGCCCTCCGCGTCCAGTTCAATAATGCGTTCAGGGCGGTGGTGGGGCTGCCCCGCCACTGCAGCGCCTCGGGCATGTTCGTGGAGTTGCGCACCGACTGCTTTCACGCGACGATGCGCAAGCGGTGCGCATTTCTGGTGCGCAGAGTGCGAGGCAGCGCCAACACCGTCCTGGCGATGATCGCCAACAGACTGGATTGCCCTTTTATCCTTCAATGCTGCAGCAGACATATTGTTACTTCGTGAGTGATCGTTTTTGTCTGTGCTTGTTATCTTGTATGTATCCTTTTATGAATGTCTGTTTATGAGTTTAGTTACTTGAAATAAACTTTTTTTTTTTTTTCTACGTAGGTATAACTCTGCATATCCCTTCGGGGAATATTGGCGTGATTTTATGTTCTTCTTCTTTTCCTGTGGTTAGTGACTAACCTGGTGTCAGAGTTTTAAAGCAGCCCCCATATGTGCTTGTGACTTGGCTGCACATGCGGTCGTGAAATATTTATTTATTTATTATTTATTTAAACTTCTCGCACACAATAAGGTACAAAGGCGGACTTAATGCCTTAGGCATTCTCTACCAGTCAACCAAGGGTGGTGAAGAGATAAGATGGCAGGTGCTCCGAATTAAAGGAGATAATAATAATAAAAAATATTAAAAAGACAACAATGAATTATAATTAAAATAGGTACACACGTACATATATAGTTTATAGACTTATGATACACGTCAAACCTAAATATCTGTCAGACATACCGGTTTCTTCACGATGTTTTATGTTGAGAATAAATATGGCGAGAAAATTGTTGATGGAAATAAAGGTAGTAACTCCTCTTTCAATCGCGGTGAACAATTACAAATAGTTAGTGGCACTTAATCCAACGTGGATTGATTTCCAATTTCATCTCGGACCGTCCACTTTCCACATCGCGTTGGCGTGAAACTGAAATTGATTGGAAAAAGTAAATTTTAATATAATTCTGAGTAACGACCTAATTACTACAGATCACCTTTAATTCCACATTTCCCTGGGTAATTATTTTATACTTCAAAGTATAGTATTTTAAGTGAACATATTTTTGTACATCAAAGAATTTGAGGTGGTCCAGTGGATTTGGGATCATTAAAATAACGAGTTTTTTTTAAATTGTATGCTGAATACCTATTAAACATTCAGTATTTTAATCATAGAATTAGTAAGTTATGGAAGGTGCTATCAGTATACTAGAAAAATAATAATTATCCTAATAGTTACAAACAGTGTCAAACTTACATTTACGTAAATACTACTCAGATCTTTATGATAACAAGAAAACAAAGTTAAAGAAATTCTCGAAATATATCAATAAAATCTCACTAGAGAATATCAAAGAATAGGTACTCTGCAGTGAATAGTATCAGGCGGAGTCTTCAGGCGTTTCAAGCACTCTAAAGCACTTATCGCAACATATTGCAATAGTATCTGCTCATCGAAGTTTTAGGATTGAAGGATTTACAATATCATTGAACTTTTAAGGCTTACGAAAGTTACCTTTCATTGTATGCACTTGTTTTAAAATCGATATCTGTAAATTTATAAATTAAAGTCACTTTTCATGTCTTTCTGAGTAATTGCGTTGTTCTTCTAAACTACACAACGGATTTCGATGCGGTTTTCACTACCATTTAGAGAATTTATTCCGAAAGGTTTATGTGTTAACTTATACATATCCTTTATATTCCGTGTGGTGCCGGACGTAAAGAATAGTAACAACCCATTTCTTCCCGTGGGTGTCGTAAAAGGTGACTAAGGGACTTACTAGAGAATAGGCAGCAGCGTTCTCAATGTATTTTAACACCATACTGCGATCGCCAACCAAGCGTGGCGATTATGGCAAACATTTGGGGAGGCCTATGTCAAGCAGTCTTCTTTCGGCTAAAAAGATCATGATGATGATATATAATAGAGAAATCTCTATGTTTTCTCAAGTTGCGATCCACTAGCGATCCACTTTTGCTCCACACAGTTATTAAACTGTGTGGAGCAAAAGTGGATCGCTAGTGGTTGATAAATCGAAAATAAGTTTTTGAGTGATTTTAGGGTTTTTTTTTTTAATTAATTATAATATAATAAATTAATAATAAAACAGTTTATTGACCAAATAAAGAATTATATTATTCCTTAAAAGTACAAATAAACTATTCCTAATATAATTGTTATATAGGAAACATAATTTTAATATTTTTACTTGTGGATTATACAGGATTGTCCATGAAACAGGATCGACCAAGTACGGAGGTACTTGGTCGAGCTTGTTTCATGGAGTCCTTGAGAGTATTTAACAATTTGAAATATCAGGGTCGATACTGTATGGTATTTATTACATTAGTTTAAAATATACTGTTTACTCTGGCCAAAAAAAAATTAAAAGTCTAATTGATTTGTAATAACGATTGTCTCGCCCGAATAATGAAAATAAATTAAAATTGGCGGCTAATGAAACTATAAGTACCATGAAATAGAATTCCTTTGACTATACAAAAGTACAGGATTAAGCATTTCTTGAAATACGGGCTTGACCATTGACTTTAAGGCAGCCTCCTAAAAGAGCAGTAATCAAGAGATAACATAGAAAATAGACGTTCCATATTACTTAGCGGTATTATTTATGACAAGAAACAATTCATGAGCTTTCTCCATTGTCTTCGGAATTGTTCCACAAAGTGTAACGGACTATGAATCCTAAGATAGAGCTATTGCGGCATTTCTCATTTACTAAGAATTGTTAAGTTTATGCCGTAAAGGAACTACGGCTATTAATTTTTGTTGGCCTTTTTTTTCAAGTCTAAGAAAATTGTAGGCATTAAAGGAAATTTCGTTTATTCCCTTAATATGATTTTGTGAAAGCTCATAATATGTTTTGATTTTAGATTGCTGGAGTATAAGTTTTAGGATATAGGAGAATGTTTGAATTTAAACCTTATCAAGCTAGGACAAAACCATTTTTTCTCAAACATGCTTGGCTATTCGAACATTATTTTGACAACCTCCTTCGAGATAAATCGAAATTGCGGTACTGGTCGAATACATGCGAGCGCCCGGCCGGCAATGTTTGTATGAAAATCCACATATGTCGTGTATAGCGGCCATATAAATTACTATGAAAACTCAAATCTGTCGTGTTATTTAAAAATGGAACGAAATTTTAACTTTAACACATGGCAACCAAGGAGGTAACTTATTAAAGATTTTATTTAAATTTAGATTTGGCTTGCAAATAGAGCTGTTTAAAGCCAAAAAGAAACAAATGAACATATCGGCGCGTGTAAAATTATCGTTGTCAGTCATTGATTCTGGAATTTATAATTAATTTATTTAGTTTGAATTTCCGCGCCCTATTTGAAAAAACTATTATACAAGCCTTGGCCGCAACCAGGCATTGATGGACTCACGTATGTATGCCTCGACTTCGCCTCGGCCCACATTTTCAGGAACGTCCGTCAATGCCCCAATCGCAGGCCGCGACAGTATTGTACGGATACTAATATTTTTTTAAAGATGCTGATCGAAATGTTGAACACGAAGGCGACGGCATATTGAAATGAACACGTTCAACGAAAACAAACCAATGAGTAAGGCAGCTAATCGGATAATCATTATCCTTCAAACGATTCTCCTAGCAAAATAAGACAGACATTTGTGTTTTCGGAACAATTCGCCCAAATGACCCATATTTTCCCTTCCCACCCCACACTACCTTAATACACACTTCAGGTAGATACTAAAGCGGAGACACAATGGCGGTAATGACCCGCGACCCGTAGGCAGTGATGTGTGACTGATCGATTCAATTTATCTTAGTTCAGATGCCGTGACCACCCACTGGATATACCTTCATTTCCGTCATGGGACGCGTTTCTACGAGTAAATACAGCCTTATTTTGTAGGGATGGTATGTTGAGGTGGTTGAAGATTCATTGCTTAAGCACTAGTTAGTGGTGAAGGTTGGGCGTTTTTGGGGGACTGTCATATGTAATTTTGACGTTCGAAAAGTGCTGATGATTCTCAGCCTAGTTTGAATAAATGACTTTTGAATTTAGAATTTTTTGAATTGGTTTTAAGTTTGAATTTCAATTATGTCATAATAACTTTTGTATGAACAAAGACAAACAATTTTTAATTATAATACAAATTAAATGGTGATCGTAAACTAACTTGAGAACCGATTTGGCTATTTTTTTGTCCGAACATATACCGATACTTTGTTCACATTGAAAGAATAAAACATTACTTTCGCAAGTCTTACGACTTCAACTTGACCAGGCATTCCATACATTTTGCCCACGTAGGTATCGCACTTTTCTATGAAATAGTTGATATTTGTTCGATAACCAACGAAAAATTTCTACGCTATCTATCTAGAAGCATGTGCAGAATTCATAGTTACAGTTTGTGCGTCGATGTCCGTACCACCCTGTATACCTACATATCTATGTGGGATTGTATGGCAAAATAAACGAATTGAAGATACTTGTACAACCGTTTATTAAATTTTAACACACGTCAAAAAAAAGATCAGCGTTCCACCGTAAGTCTATTCGTGGTCTAAGCTAACTAGTCAGTGGTCTAGTCTGTCACGCTTCACGTTCTCGCCATTCACTTTCTTCTCCCTCGCACACACACGCTTCTCTCTCTTGCATCCGCTGCGTTCCGTTTTACCATTATAAGCTGCGTTCATACTACACTATTTGTATCCCACATTTATATATGTATTATGTAAATATTATATTGTTTAGTACGTTACTTAATAAAAACTAACTAATTCTAAATATGTACATACCTATATTTTATTTATTAATAATAAATTAAGAGCGTTTATACAGAAAGTGGGCAAGGTCGCAAATAGCAGTCAAATATTTAGCTGTTTTGATTAATTTGGCGATATTACTGTCTCGAAATAAGAAATATGGCTAACTAGTGAACTAAAATATTAATTATGAAATGCAATAATTAATATCGTAACACCGAATATTTAGTTTTAGATGTAAAAAAATCTTATTCTTAATTTTCTTATTTTTACTGTATGGAAATAAGAAATATGACTAACTTGTGAACTAGAATATTAATAATGAATCGCAACTTTATCACTGAATGTTCTGTTTTACCGTTTTATGGATAAAAAAGGCATTTGGAAAGTTTCCAAATACTTTTTTTATATCTAAAACTAAATATTCGGTGTTACGATATTAATTATTGCATTTCATAATTAATATTTAAGTTCACTAGTTAGCCATATTTCTTATTTCGAGACAGTAATATCGCCAAATTAATCAAAATATATAAATATTTGACAGCTATTTGCGACGTTGCCAACTTTTTGGATGAACGCATTAAAATTGATTATCCTCTAACTCGAGTCAAGTTTTAACCATCGCGTGAGACCTTATCTAAATTAACTCTGACAATTGTGTCAGAGTTAATTGAATAACTATTTGTTAATTGGTAAACTATTGAGTTTACCACAAATTGACCAAAGGCGAGCACGATGTCTTAATCTGAAATAAATTACATTTAGTTCGTAATTAATATTTAAGGTGGATCTAAATATTTGATCAGACCATTCTGTCGTGTAAGAAAAAAAAAAAAGACTTAGGATGTCAGAATTATCTAATGTTTATTTAACAACCTTTTACCGCTTATGTGGGAAGAAATCAAGCAAAGCAAGCAAGCAAAAAAAAATATCGGGTGAAATTCGGGGAGTTAAATTTTACCATCGAGACAAGACAATGAGAGTTTTCTGAACTAACTTCACTAGGTGAGCACTGAGACATCAGGTCCGGGCACCTGTCAAAAGTGTCAAAGTGCCTATATTTTCTTTAATCGTGACGAAATGATGAACGAATGAATGAAACTAATGATGAACGTCATCATATTTTTTATATTCATGGTCGAAATGGAAGATCTCTTGTCAAAGTGGAGGCGTGAATTTTCATGAAAATCCTCACAATTTCTATCAAATATCTAACAAACTATTAACCTATGATTAACTCTTTCCGGATCGTATATCGTGATCTTGCCCGTTCTTCTCCATAGGAACCTACTACGCGTTGGAATGGACAACTAGCTTCATATTTCTGACTGACGGACCCCTTGACAATTCAAAAGTGCCTGTAATTGTTTATTTGAAATAAATGCTTTGAGTTTGAGTTTATACTTCATTGGTCTAGGTAATTAAATAAAGATAAAAAAATTACACTTTCATGTTTAAAAACTCGATAAAACAAACTCAATTTATTTTAGATTTTTACAATAGTTTCCTCTTTTATTAATGTATGTCAAATAACGTTACGACCTCTAGGAGCAGACCAAAAAAAAAACAAAAAAAACGCTAAGTGAAAACGAAGTTAAAGCGCGGGTGGGGACGATGGGATGCAACGCGGTGTCACGTGAAGTCACGGGCAGTAGCTAATCTAAACTATTCAATTATAAAGAGGTATGTATTTATTTAGGTATATGTTAATTTATTACGTTATACGTGTAGGTATAATTAATATTTTTTTGTATAAGTTAATAGTTCGCAAATTCATATTTTTTCTCTTTTTGATCTCACAATAATTGTCTACATTTCTTTCTCTTTTCTCCTTTCGCAGGTCTGCTGGAAGAAATTTATTAAGAAATAAGCAGTACCTTTGTACTCAAATTATAATTATGTCGTATCTCTATGTATTTTACTGTGTGTACATAAATAATAAAATAAATAAATAAAATAGTTTGTTTGTAAATGAGGTAATCTCTGTACCGATTCTATTACAACAATTCTTTTACTGATCGAAAGCTACACAATTTCCGAGTGTCATAGGATATAATGTTTTAGTGCGGGCAAAACTTTGTCTGAAATTGATTGTACTGTGTTCGAACATTGGACTATGAATACGTGCCAGGTTGTTCCAGACTTGTATGAAAATTTTCGACGGAAATCTGACGATAGCCCATCCTAGACCCTATGTGTCTACAACTGTTGCAATATATCCTTGGAACACTCGATTCACGCTGCAGTTAGTGTACGCACGGCTACACATCAAGCTATACATTTCCAGTATAAGCTGACCTCGCATTGTACGGAAATCCTATACAATGCGAGATCAGCATAAACTGGAAATGTATAGCTTGATGTGTAGCCGTGTGTACGTGTGTTTTAGTAGAACAACGGTCATAAAATATTAGATACACTAACTATTTAACACAAACTGTGTTTCCATCGAAAACCGATTTACGATGTCTGTTTTGTCCTGTCCTGCTACTTACGTCTCTATTCCAGAAAAGCTAAAGTTCAAAATCACTTGCAGTCAAATTATTACCGATTTATTGGTTCACCCTAAACTGTTTTAGTGATGCATAACATGTTGCAAACGTCATATCCGGTTAGGATTCCAAAAGCTTTGAACTGCGTTATAATTAACCTAAACAAACTCCTGCATCGAGTGCAAACATAAATAAATTATTGACTCAGACTATATCCTATCCACATACTGACAACATAAGTCACTTTACTCACATAATCTGACGTTATAACTTGCTGCTAGGTAGATACTAGATAGTGATGGAATAGGCCCAATGATAAGACTTAAGTATAGTATTTTCATTTTTATTCAAACAAACAGAGAGTTCAATCAATCAAATCAGCCTATCGCACATTGTTAAGCATAGGCCGAAGCTGTGCCATTACGCTATCCTGCGCTGTCCTCCACCTTCCCCATTCAGTATGCCCCAGCCACGCTCGTCATTGTCGTCAGTCCAGCAAGCTGGGGGGCGTGCCAGACTATGCTAGCCGATACGCGGTCTGCAGTTCTCCACTCTGGGACTCATCTGCTCCACAAGTAATCGGTCCTTCGACAAATATGACCCTACCACTATCACTTCCGCTGACTAATCCTGCAACCTACTTGACTCCTTTCTTTTCCGGATTATCTAATTTCAGATCTTATCCTTTGAAGAAACCCCAAGCATAGCTCTATAGAGATGTACTCGTATAATAGTAACCCTTTTTTTATTTTTATGGTGGGAAATTATCAAACAACTTCTCCCGCTCTGGGTGGTCAGACTTTTACTGACTAAAACCCACCCGTGTTCCTTAAGTTGCCTGTACGTTGCCATTGATCGTGAGATTTTGACGGATAAAGTATGAGATGACGTAAGAAGTGGCATTCAGTAAGGTAATTCCCCCGTCACTTCGACGCTCACTTCGCACTCGAACCCGATTCAAAGTGTCAGATAAAAAGTATCTATTTTACGAGTGAAAATAGAGAAATCCTATAAGAATAGCGTTAAAATAATATTTTTTAAGTCACAGTGTTAAAAATTAGTACAATAACTATAAATTTGTGGTTAAAAACTGCTTTTTGGGCGTTTGTGTAAAGTGAAGCGATAACGATGGCAAGAATGTTTTTGTTTAAATCTTTATTAGAAGAGGCTCATGCTTTGGATAAACTAGAAAAGCGTCGACAATCTAACCAAATTCGAAGTTTATCTTTATTAACCCGAGATGACGACTATGTGAGCGTATATAGATTGTCAAAAGAACTAATTGACCAACTAGAATATGAGTTACAGCCTCTGATAAAACCCACAAAACGTCGAGGCAAAGAACTTTCAACTCGTTTAAAAGTAAGTGCTTCATTTTACTAAGTATAAAGTTACTTTTGTAAGTATTTACAATTTATAGCTGATAGATTTGTAACCAAGCACATCAACATAATTATTTTATCGCTTAAAACTCATGAAAACACTTTGGGGAATCCCCTTAGGTTGTTTCCCTGCTAGCTATGTTTTCATGTTAATCTAAGAACCCTATATTTATAGTTATAATATAGGTACTTGGTATTATTATTAGGCATGTAAATAATAAATAATAAATAAAGGTACATGAAACTAAAATAAGTAAAAATAATCAGATAGTGCGAGTATATCATTAATTAATCACATACAATTATAAATTAAATTTAAATCATACATTGTCAGTATCAGGATCTTGTATTTGTTGCCCTTCATGTGATGGAGATGGAGTAACATTTTCCTAAAACAGGTAATAATAATATTAATAAATTTGCCAAATAATTCAAATAGAAATACACTATATACATTATATGTATTTTTAACAGACAGATTGCACAATTCTTGGCCACCACCAGCCAGTTATGATTGATGAAAAAAAGCTAGCACCTATTGAATTTCTAAATTTCTTACCGGAAATGTCCGCATGCCTAAATGTGCATCTCCTGTTGAAAAGCTTTCACCACCACACAAAGCAACAACTCTGTCTTCAAGCTCCGATAGCTCCACTTCTTCCTCCACCCCACCACCAGTCCTACGCCAAGCAGCAGCGTGCGTGGCTACTTTTTTTTTAATGGCGCTTTTTTTGTCAGACCAATACTACAATCAGACATAATTAAAGAAATTATAAAAAATTGCTGTTAAAGTACACAATCATGTATTTTACAAACTATGTAGGGTCCATTTTCTTATTATTAATAGCCATTGCTTGAGTAAAATTAAAATTATGAACCCAAGGAACACACTTTAACCAAGAATCGGCACATTTTAAGTGGTTTGTTTTGAGGAATGTTAAGTGGTTAAACTAACATGTAGTAAAAAAAAAGCGATGCTAACCTTGGTCCACTGTTTGTCATATTTGATTGTGCCACCTAAACTATTTAGGCGCACGGCTAGTTCTTCCCACTGGCGTCGACTTCGCTCTCTGGCATTTTTAGTTTTCAAGAAACCCTTCGCCATGCCAGGGTTTCGTTCCATAAACTCTACCAGAGTTTCAACCTGGGCCGACGATGGGTGAGAGGAACGTGTCTCATTTGGACTGGAATATTATTGTTGGATTAGAAAACAAAATAAATACTATTTAATTAATATCATTTCTAAAGTTCACAACTACAAATATAAACTTACTTCATGATTATTCCACAATTATTTTCGGCACTGAACAATCAAAACAAACACTGTAAACAAAACAACGCAACGTACTGTCAAAATATTGTCTGTCTGACACTTTTTTTTTTCGTGAGGGAAGCATAGATTATATATTCATGGCACGAATTTAGAGTTTTCTGTTTTTTTACATAATAGCTGCTTCAAATTCCTTTTAAAATAAGAAATTTTAATTTAAACAATATATTAGCTAATATTCTGTGTCAAAAACTCAACAATTGTGTCAAAAAACTGAATCGATAAAACTTGACTAACATTTTGTTGAGTGTGGTAGTCATTAGTACAATATTGGTCGCTTCGAAGCTCACTTCACTTCGCAAGTGACTAGGTGATGCTTACAGAATGCAAAATCAAGGTCATTTTGAACCATAGGCGAAGTGATGGTGAATAGCGATGTGAGATGCGAGTTGTTGTTTGAATTTTACAGAATCGACGTACTGACCTCCATCGTATGCTCCACCGTGTTCTCCAAGCGATCCACACAGTGGTGACACCCGGGCGTTTCCTCCCGCCAATTATAGTAACCCTGTAGTTTAGAAGATACATAGATTCGACATAAGATTGATAAACACAACCCATAATTATCATCGGCAAATTATACATTTGCTAAATATACCTACATCTCTTCCTCCCCTTCCTTCAGGGTATAAACATGATAATTATATTCACACATTCAATGTTTGTCTTTTACTTCCAATTATTGAGGTTCTACATATACCTAAACATTGCAAGAGAAGGCTTAACCCAGTTCAATTTATAACGGGAATCCCACCGAAATGATACCCAATTAATTGAGTTATGATCAGATTAACTGAAGTGAATCCCTTTTGTCTTGTTTAGTTTGAAAACCCTTCATTTATAGGGTCTCGTGGAATATTTGGTAGTTATGAATAATTATTAATCTTGCATATTTGTCAAGGTCCTGATATGTTCAGCGTAAAGGAAATGCACTTCTGCTTAAGGTATTTGATGAGCTAAATTCGGATCAATCTGCCTAGCCTTTTCCCAGTCTAACCGGATTCAGCTGAATAGCAGTATTTTACATGAAGCGACTGCCTATCTGACCTTCACAACCCAGTAACCGGGTAATACGACACCCCTTGGTAAGACTAGTTGTCAGACTTTCGGGATTCTGACGACCCGTAAATGACTGTCAAAGATCCATAAATGACAGCCGGGATCAACGGCTTAACGTGCTTTCCGAGGCACGGAGGTGTTTCGGAATGTAAAGATGGTCACCCATCCACAGACCAACGCAAGCGTAGCTTAAACTGACGGATCGCCCCGTGCAGCAGTTATTACTTAGCCACGAGCTCCTCGATTGAGCTAAATTCGGAGACGGATTTAATAAAGACTTGCTTTTGCCGCAGCTTCGTCTGCGTGGATGTCGGAAAATGTCACGGGAACGTACTAGCGGGATTAATAGTAGTAAATCCTATGTATTCTAATCCAGGTTATAAACTAATGCCCCGGGGCGTCGGGAATCACGAGCCGACCTCCGGCCACCATAGACGCGGGCTTGCGGACGGTGAGCAATGGGTAGCTCGCCGTTCTATAAGGACCAGGCCCGGGTCGACGGCGCGTTGTGTTCCACGCGCGCTTCAAAGAGATGTCAGCACCAATTGACGGGGTCCGTAAGGGCCAATGCCTGCCAGGGTTGCGAGTTTGTCCGAAAGGGATATCGCGGCCCCGGCACACAGGCAATGGAAGGAACACGGGTGGGTTTTAGTCAGTAAAAGTCTGACACGCCCTCCCGCTCCGCCCAGAGCGGGAGAAGTTATTTGATAATTTCCGGACCAAAAAAAAACTTATAAACTTATGAAACTATTTAGTTGGATTAGTATTAATATCTAGATACGAATGTCATCATTTTAGATTCTACCTGTGTTTTGATTGGCTAATTTGAACTAAAAACGGTTAGTATGTACGAGTATCATCCTATTTTTCGCAAGTAATGATTTTTATAGGCTAATTTTTGATACGTACAATTATATAATATTACAATATATACAATTATATTATAATATATTGCAATTTTCGTAAGGATGTAATTATTTTTTTAATAGTAAAATAACCAACCAATGTTACTCACTGATAATGTAGCTTTCTATAAGTAAAATCATATTTAAATCGGCTTAGTATTTTTCGAGTTTATCCATTACAAACAAACATACAAAAAAAGTAATCTTTTCTTTTTACAATATTAGTTTAGCAAATGTCGAACTTCCATAAAAACTTTCACCCCATATTTTACCCCTTTAGGGGATGAATTTCCAAAAATCCTTCCTGTGCGTGCTCATTTTCATTGCAGAAGGAACTCTTGAGAAAAATGTCATGCTTCTAGACCCAGCAGTTTAAGCTGTGCATTGTCTGTCAGTGAATTTAAGATTTTTGATCGAATTTAAGATCGACACAATATTATGCAAAAAACTTAGATGAGTGTCGCGAATAAAAGGCGCTACCTTCATTTCATACTCGTATGATACCTATTCACTCAGATTTATCACATTTCAAGCAGTATTGCTACTTTGCAGACTAGTTTTACAAAGTGTAGCAGCAGCGGTGAGGTTTGTGAAAACTTAAGGTGGTTTCTAGATAGTGTTGAGGATTTTCAATAAAAAACGATGCTATGCTTTCAACGAACAATTTTGTGTATTAGCCATTTTGGTTTTTACAACATTCAAGGAGAGAGGCGTGGGAACAATATTTTTAATGAAATCCAATCACAGTCGAGCGATAGGTATGACGTAGCGTATGGTATAATTTCTTGCCTCGAGATGCCGCTATTAGTCCTTGATGTGCGTTAATAATATAATATATTCTTTAATTCGGACTACACATACAAGTACACACAATCCATATAGTGTTAGTAACAATGACTTATAAAAACTATGTTAGTAAACTTTTACAAACTAAAAACAATTAAAACTGACGTGGCCCAACACAGGTTGGCACATGCCTCCGTACCCAGCGCCTTATAAAGGGACTATCTACTTTGTGTAATAATGTTTTCAGGATGCTGTTGGAGCTTCCACGCAACCTACCCATTATTGACGCTGTTCTCTTTCTTATAATGGTATGAAAGTCGTCAACACGGGCTTCCGCGAACATCTGCGAAGTGCTGCAGAAGCGTTAATGAAGTAGGAGTCCACAACACAAAGTATTTTCACACTCCACTTCCTCTAGAATTTTACAATGTTGAAAGAGTTCTTATACTCCTATACTCGTAAACAGTTAATTTATAGTTCAACTAGCTTTACCCCGTGGCTTCGTCCTGGTAGAGGTTGGAAATTATCTCACGGGAACGTACTGCCGCGACAAGAAAATCTCATGTCCAAACTAAAGTAAAATTTCATCGAAACCCGTTAAACGTTACGGCGCGGCGGCGTGGCGAAAACATAACAGACAGACCGAGTAGATTTTGTTGCCCGCGACTTCAGCTTCGTTGCGATCCTGGATGAAAGTTACCTATATCCTTCTCCAGTTCATGGTCTAGCCACGTGTAAAATTTCGTTCAAATCCGTTCAGCCGTTTTAGCGTGAAAGCGTAACAAACAAACAGACTCACTTTCGCATTTATAATATTAGTTAGGAAAAGTATGGATGCACTTATGGTTGCACGAGATAACCTTCTATGTTCTATGTTAAAGGGTTTGCTTTCCGCACTTAGTCCGTCAGTTGGACCACTACATAAAATAATCCAAAACCCTTATGCAAACGGAGCCAATTTTCCTGCAACTTTAAATCGTCCTAAATTCCCAAATCTTTGAAGTACCCTTGAGTCCAGTACTTCCGCCTGCTCCGCACTTTATTCGTATTTGCAAAGTACTCCACAGCTGCATTGTATATGCGTTGGAACGGAATTCGCAGGGCAAAAGATATTCTGAATGTTGGAGATTTGCTGAATAAAATGAATTGACATTCAAGTGCCTTGAAGATAATTGATAGATAGCTTAAATCCTGACTGTATGTAAAAGGAACTCATCATTCCGGCACGTCAACGCTGGCCGTCGCTGTAAACCAGCGCTGGGGCTCTGTCTGGCATAGGGTCGCAGCATTATGCTGAGACATGGCCATTTTGCGTGGATGTGACGCATATTTTTTTGTTTTGTGTGTTCTTTCTTTGCGTCATGTTTACCGCAAATAAACGCAAATATTCTTTTCTTTTTTTTTTCTATCACCATTATTTTGTTTTTGTTAATTTTATTTTACCTAGCCTAAGGACGTAAAAAGAACTAAAAGCTAATAAACAAGATAACAGTATTATGCTATTTGCAGGATTTTTTTTATTTTTAAAGGCCTTTATTAACAGAAAGGTAAACACAAGTTAACAAAAAGATATTATTCTAAATGTAAACTAACATGATCCAAGCAATGTTAAATCACCTCTTTTAATATACTAACAATCATACGAGTACATGTTGTAACATGTATGATTGTTAGTGTGACTACTCATTTAATAGACTATACATATATAATTAAGCTATTATGTAAGGTTTGCAAACCCATATTTTTTTATTTAAGTTACCCTGGGTAACCCCCATTTTTAATTATTTTTACATTATTAAGTATTGTCGTATAATTTTTAAAAGACAATAAAAGCATAAGTTTAGAAATTTATACATAATGTTATATACAGATTTGTGAGTTAGGTGACAGCAATCATGCCGGACAGGTGGTAAGTGAACTAATGTTAATCCACCAGGAAATGGTGATGAGGCAGTTTGTACTTGATATAAGTTCTAGCTTATGGTAATCGGGTTAATCTACTGTAAGGTACCAATGTGTGTGTGTGTTAGTATTATGCTTTCGATATACACCTGAGAGTGCATACAAAGGGTTTCAAAAACTCAAAACTCAAACCATTTATTTCAATTAAACCATGTACAGGCACTTTCGAATTGTCAAGGAATCGTTCAGTAAGAAATATGAAGCTAGTTGCCCATTCCAAAGCGTAGTAGGTACCTATGGAGAAGAACGGGCAGGAAACTCCACGGACACTCTTTTAAATAAATTGTTACAAAATATTGGTTACATACATTCATGTTGAAATTAAACATAATGAGAACAATGTAGAAAGACGTGCACGTTAGAAGCGTCCGTAATAAAAAGATAAAATAAAAACAATTCAAAAATGTTGTTGACCAGTCCCAACTGATGGCGCCCGTTCACGAACATGACGCATGGATTAGCACCATTCAGCTCAACCATTTTGAAGGAAGTTAAATGATCCAACATACGCGCCGCCAGAATTCATGTTATCAAATTCCAAAACATGTAGTCGAAGGCCATAAATATTTCAGATCAGTTTGCGAATTGCATAGTTCGTTGGTAGCCACCGACTGCTCTGCATTTTTGGTTTGATAGTATGAAATTTTTGAAAGCCTGTGTAAATATTTGACTATAGTAGACACTGGCTTATTATAAATAAAACTCTTTCCTGTAATCAACCGATTACATATCACACCTAACTATTTACACTAGGTACAAAATTAAATAATTACATACAATATACAAAACAAAAAAAAAGTTTTTTTTTTGCATTTTTTTTTTTCACTGTTTAGTTGTGGTACCTACCTACCCCACACAAATTCGAAAACCACTACGCGCTATGTAAATAACAGTGACAGGAAGTAAATCGGTTGACAATTGACGGAGAAATCGGTGGACATATTTAAATAAAAATAAATAAAAAACATACATACCCGACGAACATATAACCTACTCCTTTTTTGAAGTCGGTTAAAAATAAAAGGACACGGGTGTCGAAGTACTCGTCTGCATCGCTGTCATCTGGAAACTCGCCCAGAAGACTGGCGCAGCATTGCCAATATTCTGTTACGAGTATCATCAGAACACAATATCCCTAGCCACTTTTCTGTTACGAATATCCCTGATAAAACTTAAAACATATAGACTTCCTTG
Source organism: Agrochola macilenta (assembly GCA_916701695.1). Classification (NCBI taxonomy): domain Eukaryota; kingdom Metazoa; phylum Arthropoda; class Insecta; order Lepidoptera; family Noctuidae; genus Agrochola; species Agrochola macilenta. The sequence goes on along the minus strand of OU753559.1, from coordinate 4,350,368 downwards.
TTGGTGTAGAAGTCACAAGTGCTACTGCCGAGCATGAGGTCTTAGGTTCGATTCCCGGAAAAGTGATATTGGGTTTATCCATCTGGAATTTCTCAGTAGCAGCCTGAAGTCTGGATTTGTGCCAGGTTGATGGCAACAAGCTCGCTCCCAGTTACATGGAACTTAAGCGAAGCTAGCAAAATGTGGGTGTACACACGGCTACACATCAAGCTATACATTTCCAGTAAAAGCTGACCTCTAATTGTACGGAAATCCTATACAATGCGAGATCAGCGTAAACTGGAAATGTATAGCTTGATGTGTAGCCGTGTGTACTATAGGTAGGTATGTACGTCTCTGCCTAACCCCCGAACCTTCGGGAGAAAACAGGCTTGATGTTATGTTAAAGTTAAAACATAAATATCATCAACTCGTTTTCAAGTACAGTCTCTAGTTAATAAACTTGGCGGTGGAAAAGCTGTTTTCAACTGATTTAATATTATAGTATTTGTATTAAAAGTACTTGACATAGACACACATGCGAGCTGAACAAAATACAGGATTTATATTATATCGCTTTATTTTTCAGTAATGAAGAGGTTTTTCTGAAGAGACAGAGCAGTTTAAATAAATGAATACATGCTTTTTTCATGATTAACAGATATTTTTGGGTTGTTTTTGATGATTATACCCACACAAAGCATTTCATGTAAAATTGGTTGCCAAGACTCACATAACGCTTTCCTAGCCCCTAACTCTACAAACCGTACATCTTGGTGAAAACGGGTATGGGCAGCCATTTATTATTAAATCAAATCAAATCATTCATTTGCCTGAATATGGTACCTACATGAGGTGATACATACAACAAAAGTTCTTTAACCATATCCTACCTAAACAGGTGCGCAAATATCTATTATAATAAAATATTTCGTACATTATTCGTTACTTTAACTATTACCTACACGATACTAGGAATAGAAGAGATACAATCAACCTCAAAATAATGTAAACATCCACAAGAATTCAATGGATTGTCTACAATGTGTGTAACATTTCTAAATGTATCAATTTGTGGTTATAAATTAAGCTTATGCTTTACCCAATGTATAATATATATTTGTGGCTAGTCATTGATAGGTATAATAATATATTACTTGTTGGGACTATTGTTTGAAGACAAGGAAGTTTGGCAATAATTCCTTCTGCACATGTGGCTTCCCTGGTACATCATTAACGGCATATTACGTAAGAGTCTACGAGTATTAACTGCTCCCAAACTACCATGTTTGTTTGCATTCTTCCTTGACATAATCATCCTAATATTTGACATTATAAACCTACAATTTAATTTCTACACTTTATTAGTGACTTTTGTGTACATGATAATTATTCAGATTTGTTACAGTTGTAATAGCAATCATGTCATTTCGTTTAAAATTGGTTTTAATTTTTTAATTTATTTACATAGATTATTTTCTATTTTGTGAATGTGAGAACGCTGTAGGCTTAGTGGACTGTATATTTATTGACCATCATCTATTTTGTTAAGTACCTGGTACTTGTTGAAAGACCTACACTGTCCTCCCATACCTATTAATACTGTTATTTGAAAATATTGTAAAGGCCAATTATTTTCAAAAGATTAACTGTGGAGTTTCTTGCCGGCTCTTCTCCATAGGAAACGACCAATTGGAATCGTGCACATAGCTTCTGACGTTTCATAGGTGCCCATGTAGGTTTATGTGTTTTTTTTTTTTTTTTTTTATCTATGAGAAGAGGACCCATAACCTGTATAAAACATCTATTCAACATAAATAGCCTAATACCAACGCTAATTCATCACTGGTTCACTTCACATAAAATAGCACGTATTTTATGTGAACCAGTGATGTAATAGCGTTGGTCTGGATTAAGCGTTTAACGCGCCAGTGTGACTCCCACGTGAATCGTAAAAGGCGTTCTAATAGACAGGCAATGGAATGACAATCCGTCTACTTTTAATCGGCTATCCGTGTTGCGAAATAGTAGATTTACTGACATGTACTCACTCACTACTTACCAAACTAGGCGGGTTAAGCATAAGGCAATGCATATGTAATTGAACCTCATTAATATGATTGAATACTAGCTTTTGCCAGCGACTTCGTCCTCGTGAATTTCGGCCCCCGACCCAAAGCGTCGCATTCCAAATTCAAATTGTTTATTTGCAAGATAATACATGGTGTACAAGGAAAGATCTTACAGCCTTAAAGTCATTGTATTGTGCCTGCAAGCAAGCGTGCAAATCATGTTTAAAAGTCATAATCACTATGCAGATTCTACTATTATTATCACATAAAAATGTGTACTTAATTAATTTATAATAAATTCACCAACTAATTAATACTTTAACAAATATTTTTATGTTCTAAAAAACTATTTATGCGGTAGGAACACTTTTTTTGTAACCACTCTGACAATTTTGTTTTCAAAACATTACCATCGCACCCATCGCTCGCCTGCGCTATACTTCGTTTTCGCTTAGCTTTCTGACTTTTATTCCTATTGCTCGGTACCCAGGGGTCGTAGCGTGATGTTAACCTTCCAGTCCGACTGGTAGTTACGGAGATTACCCCATACATACAAACAAATAAACAAACAAACAAATTTTACTTCTTTTATTACATATTAGTATAGTTTCTAATACGTAATGATTGCGCCTCTATTTGTAAACATCTAATAATTCTTAATAGCCAAGTGGGGTCCTAAAAATACTTAATAGCCAAGTAACTGCGACCAGCTTGCATTTAGCGCTCTCCGACCGCTACTGCGGCACCGCTTACTTAGCTCGCTCGGCTCGCGCGCCTTTGGTCATAGTTCTAATCTAACCTAACCAAACGGCTTAAGTTAATTAATTGTCCATCATTAGAACTTCAGTAACTTTTTCGAGGGTCAGTTAAATATTTTCCTTGACATATTTATTATTATTTATTTATTGAATACTTCAAGCACACAAATGTACAGAGGCGGACTTAATGCCATAGGCATTTTCTACCAGTCAACCTTTGGGTGATGCAGAGACAAACAGTGGCAGGTGCAATAGCGAGAATTGAGGAATAAATATTTATTTAAATAGAAAGATATACATTCATATCAAAAACTATAAATATAATACGAGTATATACACCTAATTATATATAAATATAAGTACAAATAAAAACACATAAATATACTAAAACAACTAAGACAATCGATGAGAAAACATTACCGTTGTGATGATACTGCGTGTTTCTTGCGAATGTGCTCGCGAACTTTAACTTTAAACGATAATCGGTTGGTCACCATTCTGATTTCCTGGGGGAGCGCATTCCACAGAGAGATAGACTAATGAATACATATAATATAGACATAGTGTTAGTTATCCTGTCATGTTTTTTGTAAAGCAAGACTCAGTAATTGCAGTAGCGTTCATCTAATTTCCCAAAGAACCACGATCAAAATACTTGTTCCTGTAATATGTAATCGCCATGCATTCAGTAAGTGATAACGCCTATAAATTCCCTAATTAAAATTCGCTAATTAGTAATATAACCGTGTTTTACTGTTGTAATGTTGATGAGGCAAATAATTGTTGTATAGAACCATGTTTAGCATAGTTTAATATAATTATTATAATTTGCATAATGTCAGCCTTTTATTCACAGTGTTGGCATAAACATTCGATAACATTAAACTCTGAAACACCAGGTGCAATACAAAAATGTATTTACTGGGTGTGTTTGAACTGCAGTGTAGGTGCATTAAGATACACTATTACTAGTGTCTGTTTCCCGAGGAATATCCATTTGTTTCCTTCTCATAATATTTATTATTAAAAGCCTGTGATTTCCTACTGCTGGGCAAAATCCTCTCTACTCTCTTTCCACTTCTCTCTGCTTAAAGCTGCTAAGGACCAGTTCTTGTTGAAGGAGTTCAGCTCATCCCACCATCTCTGTCTGGGCCTACCACGATATCGCTTGCCTTTAAAAGGGACCCGTTGGGTCGTAAGTTGGTCGTTTGTCATGCGGCAGATATGTCCAGCCCAATTCCATTTTAGCGTGGCAGCTTTCCAAGTGACATCAGTTATCTTTGTGACGGAACTGATGGTCGCATTCCTAACCCAGTCTGTAAGTTTGATACCCAGAATACTCCATTCCATAGCACTCTGGCAAACCTCGAGCGTGGGTTTCTGCCGATTGGTCAAAGACCATGATTGAGAACCTTATGTGTGGTTGATTCTCTCTCATAGCGTAGACTTATACAATTATTTATCATTCTTTTGGTTAAATATATTCTTAAATAATTTTAGATAAACACTAGCAGCTATTGTTGATTTCCAACATACACTCATGTCGCATCTTAAAATCAAGGGCGTACATAATCATATCTATGAAACATAGAAAGAACATTCCTGCAAAAGTAGGTTAATCTTTAAAAAGTCCTGAGGGAAAGAAACCACTTCGAACCAAGTCCTTCGTATTTATATTTGCAAATTACTCAACGGGTGCATATAAATATGCTCTGCAAACAGAAGCTTTATTAAAAGGAAAAGAAGTAAAGAATTAATATAAAAACATGCAAAAACAAAATCAAATAACGGATAGTAAAATTGTGTTTGAAAACAAGGACCAAAAAGTTTTGCAGTTCAGTTTAAATAATTTATATGAATGTGCATAGTCCTTTCATTTAATTCTGCAACATTATTTTAGCTGTAGTCAACGTTTTATAAAAGAATCTAGACTGTTTTTTTGCGGTTAATGTTTTAAATTCTCTAATTTAAAACATTTAGTAGCACAAAAACGTAGACACCAATAGCTAAAAGACTACAATTTTTACCATCGCTTAACCATGGTAATAGGTACCTACACACCTATTAAAATGACATCCAATATGTCCTTATTAATAGAAGTCGTCAAAAATGACACAGCAATTAGTTGAAACCTTTGACGAAACTAAAACTCTAATACAAAAGGCAGCATACAATTTTTGTTTACTTTTCCATCAACAGTCTCCAAAATCACTAAATAATGAAGAGTAGGTATAATACGTCTTTATAAAGGCATACACCCAGCCTTTTATCATACTTTACGATATAACGCAAGGAGCTAACATGTAGTCAATGGACCGGCCTAAATTCCTCTTTTGAAGCCCTCTCGAGGCTCAGTGGAGCAACCCCGTTATTTTTATTTGTACACCTTTCGACATCCATGTAATGCGTGCGGTGGAAGGGTTAGATCTTTATTAACCATTTTAGTATAGTCATAAATAAAGAATTAACCCTTTCGTGTTATAGAATTTGATATTGTATGAAAACTACCTTTTGAAGGGGCGACTAGAATCAATTCTATTTTTTTTTTTTGTAAATTTTTGACGTTTAAGAAAAAATAAGTCAAATAATTTATTTCAATTAGGCACATAGCAGGTGCCTGCTATGTGCCTAATTGAAATAAATTATTTGACTTTGACTTTGGTCAAGTAAGGTATGAAAGGATTTCTGAAGACTTTATATTTCTGTTATTTTCTAATTAAATAAATTAAGTACAAGGTAATTGTTGATGATACGATATAATTATGAAATGTGGCAAATTGTTGAACATAGAAATATAATATTAGTAACGCACAATATTTTCGGAGATGTATAAGTTTCAAACTTCAATTCAAAGTACCTATATTTTATCCCTGAAAAACCAATTTGTACGTAAGAAATCAAAAAACTCTTTCCATTAATTCTTGTTCCAATCAGTGTGCACATGTTTATCTCTACTTCACTAACCTGGCATAGCTGAATATCTCCTCATACTTGAAACTGCAACCGAAGCCGGCTCAGGACCTGAAGAGCATCAGCAGCCAGCAGCCACGAAGACACACACACACCACTACACACCTGCGTCTATAACAACACCAATCAATTACAAAAATTTAAGACAAACTTTGACAGGACAATAAAAATGCAAAAAAATCTGGGACAGGGAGGAAAATGGGTCTTTAGGGAGCTTCCAAAAAAGATTCAGAAACACTGGTTAAACATTTTTTCTCTCGCATAAACAATATTTTCCAAACGCGCGTAAGTTATGCACGTGCGCGAGACTTTCTCCCACAACTCGGCAGCGGACCGTATCGTAGGCGATCGTCAGAGCTTCTGGGCGGGCGGGAAGGCTAGGGTAAACGCGACAATGGGCGGCGGCGGCGCGACGCGGCCGCCCTAGGCGCGCCCGATACCAGGCGAGCAGAATACACGAGGAGATCTCAAACCACGTGCGTCGGGGCGCACCGCGCATGCCCAGCTAATGTCAGGGAAAGCTCAAGAAAAGCTACGAGAGCAAGTGAGACAACAATACTCTAAAAATAGGGGTTGAAAAGAGATGGTTATAGGACTAATTTTGGAAGCGCCAAGCAGTCTGAAAAGTTAGCTGAGATTGCTGTGTGTGTGTACACATACTAATGTACTTCAGTTTAGTAAGTTTCAGGTGAAAGTTAAGTGTTTGAGTGGTACTCAGATTAGAAGCCAATAAAATACAATTGGTTTAAATATCAAATGAGTTATATACACAAACTAGATGATGTGGCTAATTTGAACGTTTGCTGAAAATATGGATGTGTATAGGTAGAAACATGTTCTTATCTCTAAAACTCCGGCAAATCCAATTTACTCGTATGTTGTCAGACATAACATAACATAACACACAATGTGAAATATTATAAAATTATTAAGTACATATTTGTCTGTAATACGAGTACATGCGATGTTTGACATGTTGAGAAGAAAACTAGAAAAAAAAAAAAAAAATGCATATTCAAAAATTAGCAGGTGTTCTTATTTTAAATATTCTTTTATTTTCTAAAGAAATTTTTTTAAGCATAAAAAAGAGGTTTTATGCTCCGTGTTCATTGTAACAATTTTATCAATGTGTAGGTAATTATTGGTATCACTAGGGATATGCCATTGTCACAGCATACAAACTGATATAATTATGCCACCCCCTTCATTTAACTCACGCCGCGCCGTTCCCTGTGGATAAGGGGATCAACGTTATTATAACAGCACCCTCACATTTTTTATCGTTCCTTTTTTGACACCAATAGATAAGCAATAGACAACAAATTCGTATTATTGTTTTTATTATAGATTCGGAGAACAAAAGTCGTGAATTAGTAACATTCTAGCTATATTTATTGACAGAAAAAACTGTATTAGAAAATCACGAATTTCCAATTGTAATTGATTTAATACAAATCAACACTTTTGTAATAAACTAACTTGCTTCCAAGTTCAGCACCTGAAAAGCTTCGCAAGTATTATTTATATACTAACTTTTTCAAGTACATTCAAACTCCGGAGCGTAACAGGTGCCCAATAATTCTCACGCACACATAAACCGATACTGTAAACACGCAGCGACGCATTGTGAACTTCCTTTTGATTTATATCATCCTGGTATAGTTAACCTTATTCCTGAAATTTCAAGGAAATCCGTTGCTCCGGTGATACTGAAATCGTTGCTATAGTATGAGAGGCAAAATTATCAATAAAAATATCAATTAATTTGCAGATTTGTTTTTCATTTTTAAATAAGGTTCATCGTTGAATTAAACATTCAATCATTCAGTTGTGATTTTAGTAAAGTATCGTTATTTAATTATATATCATTTATTGATTTCCTAATCAAATCAAAATATAACTATGATCGTTTAATTAAATAAGTACTGTGTGAAACGGGTTTGTTTGTGAATCAAACTAATCTGAATTATAACACTAATGTAACATAAAAATAAACCATACCTACGATTTTTATTCATTTACTATTTATAAAATAAATAAAAAGGTACGCGTACAAACCGTACAAAAATCGACATAAACATTACTCTGCTCCAATTTCACTCACAGCTTTCAATAAAAATCCGCTCGAACGTAATCTATCAAACGCTTTCAGGCATTTCAGCATTTTCAGTTCTGTTAGCTTCAACATGACAAGGCGTGTGACAGTGACGGCGTCTCGTCCGTTACGTCACAAAAGTCAGTTCTATCCCCGAAAGTACTAGGCGAGCAGAATACACGAAGAGTTCGAAATATCAGGTGCGAAAATAGAACAAGCTCCCACGTTGGACGAAAATAGTCGGCGCATAGCCGTGGGATTTTAAATTTAGAATCATCTCTGCTTGATTGTAGTTCACTTGTTCTTGGGATGTAGTAGGAATAGTAGGTAGAATTCGTAATTTGAAATGTATTTTTTTCAGATCTTTGACAGTCGTTACGGCGGGTCGTCATAAACCCGAAAGTCTGACAACCAGTCTTACCAAGGGGTATCGTATTACCCATTTACTGGGTTGTGGAGGTCAGATAGGCAGTCGCTCCATGTAAAATACTGGTATTCAGCTGAATCCGGTTAGACAAGAAGCCGACCCCAATAAAGTTGGGAAAAGGCTAGACAGATTGATTGATTTCACTCAAAAAATAAAAAAATAATTGCAATGTTGCTAGAGATGGTATTATGTATCTGTAGTTCGCTCATTCACCGCATGCAAGGCCGCGGCGCTTGGATTTATGAAGTATTTTTTGTTGGTCACTGCCATATCCTAAAACCAAAGTAGTTTCAGAAAATATCTATAAATATTATTATTTTAATTAGGTACCGTACCTATGATAATATCGTCATAAATTTAAATTAACAAAATCGAAAAAAAAAAAAATTAAAAAGAAAGGCAAGCTTCGCTTCGCAGGCCGGATAATTGTCTCGTTGACATGCCATTTTCAACAAGAGATTTAATTACACGTCAGATAACTTTCATTTTGAAGCCGCCGTTTCAATTATATCTAATAACTGTTGAAGTGAACCGCGGTAGGTAATTCTTGTTATAATTAAAAGAAGATACAAGAACGGGTTCAACATAAAATATAGGAACAGTCGGACGTATCTCATCTCGGTCTTGTAGAAAAGGTAACTTTAATATTTTCTATGCTTTATTACAACGCCATCTATTTTCATTCGACGGAACTGTCATACCGAAGCCCATTGTAAATAGAGCGCGGTTTTCACTGTAACTTTATACCGAACGGGCGATGGCGTTACCGCTGTTTCACCAATTATCGTACTACAAAATTGATTATTAATTAGGTATTTAAACTTATTTTATTTCAATGCGATTGGCTGTAGGTATACCTAATAATGTAATTTCTAGAGAAGGGTATGAGGAACACGTGTGCTCTACGCTGAGAATGAAAACAAGCTTTAAACCGTGGCGAACACGCGTTAATTTTGTTTGGCGAATCCAAATACGTCGGCGCTTTCGTATTTCGAACAAAAAGGGACTGAACGCGACAATCGTGTATTCGCGTGAACGATCATTACGCTAATTTATTTTAAGTTTTTAAGTATACTTAGATATATATGTACACATTGCAGTATAAAACGTGTATTTGTTATTATTTCCTTTATTTCATGTATATATGTACATATAATTGGGTGTGTAACGTTTGATATAATAACAAAAGTTCTAATGATCTTATATGATCTAATTATTTTTTTAAATTTTTTTTTAGGGCCTATTTGGCGCAGCCATGAGGCACACTTTCCTGTTAAACTAATAATTTACACTTTTTAATTGTTTCTTTTTTTTTTACTTGTGTTATAATTTTGTGTTGTGTGCCTTTTTGCCTTTGATAAATAAATTTATTTTCTTTATTTATTTCTTTTTGGTTATTACAACTTTTGGCATGTCGTATAAACACGGAACTTATTTTCGACATTCGTAACATGCTTATGGTGTTGCCCTACAGATTAATTGATACGTCAGCCCGTCAACACTATTGAAAAGAACCCAATTACCGCTGCAATTAGCTATCAATGAGCACGTCTTCCGTACAACGAATGGGGAAGACAGTTTTCTTTTTCCTGGAAAACGCAGAATTAGAATAAGTACCTAAAATCACACCTTCTTCCTTTGGGTGTCGGCTGAACTACAGAACGCTCCCTGCTTAAGTGGTCCTTTCTATTTTTTTGAGGTTGGGAAATTATCAAATAACTTCTCCCGCTCTGGGCGGAGCGGGAGGGCGTGTCAGACTTTTACTGACTAAAACCCACCCGTGTTCCTTCCGTTGCCTGTGTGCCGGGGTCGCGATATCCCATTCGGACAAACTCGCAACCCTGGCAGGCATTGGCCCTTAAGGACCCCGTCAGTTGGTGCTGACATCTCTTTGAGTCGCGCGTGGAACACAACGCGCCGTCGACGTCGTTTATTTGACATAAATGCTTTGAGTATGAGCGGTGAAGGGTTGTTGTAGGGGCTCTATTTATGTCGACGCTAATGTCCAAGAAGTGTAACTAAATGAGTATATCTTCAAGTCAAATTCTGTGATACTGAAAGTTGATGCTTGAGAATGAAGTTTTAGGTGTAGAAACATACATGCCTGCCAGTTTAGTTTAGTTAGGTTTAGTTAGGTTGCGAGTTTGTCCGAAAGGGATTTCGTGGCCCCGGCACACAGGCAACGGAAGGAACACGGGTGGGTTTTAGTCAGTAAAAGTCTGACAGTCCCTCTCGCTCCGCCCAGAGCGGGAGGAGTCATTGGACGACTTCGCACCCAAAAAAAAAAATAGGTGTAGAAACATAATTATTAAATTTTCGTTTATTTTGTCATGTAGCGACCCCCGAACCCTTTCATACTCTTTTTGCCTCATTTACGTTCTTACATCTGGTCTTGCACGCACGCCGCGCCGTTGCGATTTCTACGCACCTAACCTTTCTGAAGAGCATCACCAATATCTCCATCTAGTCTGGCAATAAGTAATCTGGATGAATACGGTAGGTATATTAACATAAGTACCTGCTCGGGTGATACGAGTAATAGATAAATACATCGTCCAGGTATACCAACGTTGTATCACGTTCCCGATGCTGTGAAAATTTCACGAATTTTCTCAGATTTGAGACCAAGCTAGATCGATTTTCGCCTCCGTAAACCCCTATATTACAACTTTCATCGATTACAAATAATTATATATGTATACAAATATTGCTCATTCGATAGTATAGGATTAAGTAAATAACAAACCCATAGCCGGAGTGTCTCACCTGCGTCTGCCCTTTCCTTCGCGGAAGTATTGCAAGGTCGAATGTACACAAATGTCACGCCCTCATGCACCTGTTGTGTGGACCATACCTACTAATAACGTCATGACATGGCGTCGGGTATTTCTTGCTGACTGGCTACCTAAATGTTGGTGGCCAGTGTGTGCCAAAAATGCCGTAGAAGGGAAATGGAATGCAGTAGTGGTTATTAATGCCAATAAAGATTTTTTTTACAGGTAAGTAATCCTAACTAATAATTATAAATGCAATATTGGTTGTTTGTTTGTTACGCTTTCACACTAAACACAGCTAAACACTATGTAATTTTGACGTTCGAAAAGTGCCGATTCTCTGCCTAGTTTGAATAAATGACTTTTGAATTTTGAATTTTTTGATGAAATTAAAACTAGTATTTTTTTCTAGTTACAGTTAATTTATTCCTAGGATTTTGTAGTATTTTTTTTTAAATTACATAACAAAAACATAACGTAGACACAACATAGTTCCTGCCAGGGTTGCGGGTTTGTCCGAAAGGGATATCGCGGCCCCGGCACACAGTCAACGGAAGGAACACGGCTGGGTTTTAGTCAGTAAAAGTCTGACACTCCCTCTCGCTCCGCCCAGAGCGGGAGGAGTCATTTGATGATTTCCCACCCAAAAAAAAAAAAAAAAACACAACATAGTTATGTTTTTGTTGTAATTTGCCAATGTAGCAAGATTACTCGTAATTACGCAATATTGGCTTTGGTCCGTGGCCTTGATATCAACCAATGAACAACATTGTCAATTTTTTAATTATTGGTTGAATACGATGCTTTAAGCTACTTTTGTATGTGTGTATTTTGTATTTTTTTCTTTAAATGTGCGTTTTGTTTGTGAAGAATGAACAATTTTTATTTCTTTTTTTTCTTTTTCTATTTTTTATTTTGATAATGTGAAACGTGTTTTGACCAATTTTATCAATGTGTCCAACTTTATTATTATAATTAAATATTGTTACAAATTAATAACCCTCCTTATTTGGCTTCGCCGCAGATGGGTAAAACGTTTTTTGTCACCAATAAAGCTATAATTCTTTGATTAATTGATTACACATAACAAGATTGTCGGCACCATGGATATTTACGAAAAAGTTTCAAGAAATCTTTTTGCGTTCTAGTCACAGTTCAAAAACAAATATTTCAAATACCTAGAGCATGCGGAAGTTAAAAAAAAGATAATGACATTAGTTATGTTGAATAAAATATAAATAAAGATCGAATGACTAGGCGTTTTTCAGATCAATACCTAGGTATTGATCTGGATCTTGATCTTGGTTTTTTGAGAGTGAGAGTGAGATAAAACTTTTTACCCGTCTGCGGCGAAGCCAAATATGGAGGATTATTTGTAACAATATTTAATTATAACATATCATATTACGGCGAAATCGTCACGGTAGTCCGCAAAATTCAAATCTTACGGTTTTTGCAGTTTGCAGGTTAGTATCAGGTTGTATGTTTAATATGATTCTTGTTTAGGGCATGATGGGACTGAAATATGCACTGCGATTATAAAAGTCTCCAATTAAATTAGAATAAAAAAATATGATTCGCTATATTTATTTATAGAATTATAATCATAACTCCCTAAGTAGACATGAATGACTATTTCATGAAATCAAGACATTTTATGATCATGGAATTTTCTAACATAAGGAGTTGTGTTGCTGATCCTAATGATTATAATTCTATAAAGCCGTATTTGTTACGGTCGCGAATTATATTTTAATCAACCTGACACTGACCTGCAAATTGTAAAAAACGTAAGAAAAAAATATCGCGGGCCACCTTAGCGCTTCCCCATTAACCTGAAGTTGCTTATGACAATATACCTAGTTGTCAGCAAGGCGCATTAGAAAGAAAGATAAATAGATTTATTTGTCACAGAAACACGTGTAAACAAAAAAAAAACAAAAAAATAAGATGACTCCAATAAAAAAAAACCGGCCAAGTGCGTGTCAGACCACGCACAATGAAGGGTTCCGTAGATGGGATGAATTTATCCCATGAACAAACTTAGCATTGTAGTTGAAAAACATGTTCTCCCATACGGAATGTATGGGAGATCATCTTTTTCAAAACGCAAATTTAAGTTGGTTGGTTATTACTCGTTAACCTGTACAGCCTACTTAGTTCTGATAGTTTTCCTTTTAATTTCGTTATTATACTACTGCTGTGAATTTTTTCACAAATCCAAGTACAACCATATAGCTGGCAGGGGGTTGACCCTAACAAAAAAAAATCAGTTAAAAGCTTAATATTTCGCAAACGGATCCCTGAATCCAAAAATAGTTTTGACAAACTCCCAATATTTTTGAACGACCTTTCTAAAGATACCCCACAAAATGGAGTAGACGAGAAAAAAAAACATCCCTACTTTACGTGTGGGGGAGGTAATCTAAAAAAAAATGTTTTCTTGATTTTATTTTACCACTTTGTCGGCATAATTAATATGTATACATATGCCAAATTACAGCTTTCTAGTACTAACCGTCTCTGAGCTAAGCCGCGAACAGACAGACGGACATGGCGAAACTATAAGGGTTCCTTGTTTACTACGAAACCCTAAAAAACAACATAACAGATTCATACTAGACACAGAACATAAATAATCGGCAGCTTCACGCCGTGACTGTGGCAAGAAGAAAACCCTCTAACTTCTCTTTCAGCATGATGCTGTGCTATGCCCCCGACCCACAGCATATCGCTGATATTAAGATCATGGCTGGTCTGTAGTACCTAGTGGTAGGTAACTACTAGTGGACAACACAAGATCATCACAATGCTGCAGCCAACGTTGAAAATTTAGATTACTGATCGTAGTTATAACATGTTATTTTGTGACGATCAGATCTGAATTTGATTATAGGAAGCCGGGGAGACTTTTGTTCACCAGTGGATGACGTCAGTATGTAATTAGCACTGCTGAAATACATTATAGTAATTTTGAATGCAACTTAGCCCAGGTTCGCACGGGCGTTATTTTCTTACTCTGTTTAGCGCCGAGAGTCGAAAACCCAACAGTTTTCTTGACGCTCTGTAATGCGCTAAGTTGTATTCTCAATGCTCTGCTCAATACCGAGAGTTGAAAATCCAGGGCACGAAAAACATCGCTGCGATAAAATAACACCCGTGCGATCTTGGGCCAGTTTCTCGAACGAAAATTATCGCATAAATCTTTCCACCAATAACAGCAGTTTAAGCGCTTGAAAATTTGTCACATTAATTTTCGTTCAAGAATCTATTCATACACTACACGGAAAGAAACAATTAATATAATATTAATATAAAATAATTCTGATCCAGTTATTAAATAATGTTTTAGGAGCTCTATCACTCCATCTAATAACTTTAATACGAGTATGAATGCATAATCTAATAAAAATGTGGTCGAACCATGAAGCGCTTTAGATCGAAAGATATCACAAAAAGTCTAATTATTTACGAGCACCCATTAAATTTAAAGTGTAAACGAATAACCTTGGCTGACCTTCATGTTTCTATGTGCGGTGATTTGATCGATCATTATATATAACAATTGATCGTAAATGGTCGTTTGGCATTTAGTCGGCTGTGGTTAATCAAGTTTGAATTTGTTGAAATGTCCACCGTAGATACTTACCTACTGGCTGTTAAATGAGTTGTTATGGTACCTAATAGTGTTTTTTACGTTCATTTAAATGCGGCAGTAGGTGTTGGCAAGATGGTCAGACGCGATCAAGAAGGCTGTTGGAGGTAGTATTTATCGAGCGTTCCACACTGCAGAAGACCGTATAACTTGGAAACGCGTCTTATGTGGTCGTGGTCCAGGTTACCTCCTCAGCATTGAGGGAACGACGAAGAAGAAAAAGAAGAATACTGGGTTACGATGGTGTTATCTGGATAAAGATATAAAGGAGATAGTATTTTTGTTCGGCGATTAGGCCTACCAAAAATTGTAGCGTCTATTAATGAAACGCATGTTGATTTGTTTCTTAAGATCTCTAGATTACAGTGGTAGTATTAATTATACTTCGTCTAACGAGAATACTGAGAAATACGATCATAACCTAAAAACTCTCGCTAAAAGAGCTATTGTTTAGTGAGTTGGTTGGCGTCATCGGTATTATATTCTAGTAAAATAGTATACTGTTCAGTAATAAATCATGAAATAAAAAATCATGTCATAATAATATGTAACAAAGCATTTTTATTATCGTAAGTATGTAACGTCAGACGACTTAGAAGTAAGTATTCCGTCTAAAAAAGATGTAGGTAGGAATTGTAAGAATTAGGTATTCTTTATCTTTAGGTCCTGTTGAAAATGCAACAATTTAGTTCTATTATTATGGGTTATATTATGGGATAAAATTAATCCGCTCTGAAAAACTATAAGTAATTCACGTGGTTTTAGCAGGCTCAGCTCTATATAACTGCCTAGCCTTTTCCCAACTAAATTGAAGTCGGCTTCCAGTCTAACCGGATGCAGCTGAATACCGGTATCTTACATGGAGCGATTGCCTATCTGTCCGTTATTTCTTTTTAATTGCGAATCTGACGTATGACGTTCAAAAGTGTCTTACCAGCGCCTATTTGAAATAAATGATTTGACTTTGACTTTGTCCTCCACAAACCTGTAACTAGATAATACGATACCCTTTGGTAAGACTGGTTATCAGACTATCAGGCTTCTGACAACCCGTGACAACTGTCACAGCTCAACGAATGGCAACTGGGACCAACGGCTTAACGTGCTTTCCGAGGCACGGAGCAGTCTCGGTATGTAAAGGTGGTCACCCATCCACAGACCAACCCTGGCAAGCGTAGCTTAACCTGTTGGATGGACCCGTGCGGCTGTTATTACTTAGCCACAAGCTCCTCCTTACCCACGAGCTCGTCCTTAGCCACGAGCTCCTCCTTAGCCTCGAGCTTGTCCTTAGCCACAAGCTCCTCCTTAGCCACGAGCTCCTCCTTAGCCACGAGCTCCTCCTTAGCCACGAGCTCCTCCTTAGCCACGAGCTCCTCCTTAGCCACGAGCTCCTCCTTAGCCACGAGCTCGTCCTTAGCCACGATACTATGATTTTGACATAAAGCTCCCCTAAAAACGAAAAAGTAACAATTTGACTAAAATACATCATAACATCACGGCTGTTATCCCGAAAGAGTTAGGCAGAGGTACCCAAAGTACCCGTTTCGCCAGTTATGTTCCAGTGTGTTATGTGTGTTATGTTGTGTTTCCCATGTAATAGGGGGCGAGCCTATTACCATAATTTGACTAACTACGTATATTGACTATTCTAATAAACATGACAGAAAAGCGTATCGGTGAACATTCCAACGCATACAGACAATTATGACGTAGTAGAGGTAACCAAAGAAAAAAACCGCTCCATTTAAGGAAGAAAAAACGTTGACTACGCACAGTGCGTAACGTAATTATATAATTTTTATTGATACAAGTAAGTATGAGCTATTTATACTTACTCTAAGCAACTTGTCATTGAATAACTTGACGTCAACTTAATCACTCAATAAAATTTGTCGTCATAAGACTTTTTCTTCAAGTTCTGTTGAACTATGAAGCGAATAAATAAATCTATAAAACTGTTAAGTACCTACTTAGATTAGCCAGCCCTAATCTAAGAATAACCTGAGCTAAATCGAAGGGGACAGTGTCCTTGCATTATTTAAAAATCATTGAATTTGGTATCTATACTAGCTTTTGCCCGCGACTTCGTCCGCGTAGGAGTCAAAAATGGTTCTAATACTCGTAGAATTTTTATTGGTTTTTTACGTTATTAATTTTGTTATAACATATAAATTATTCCGTTAAAATGTTTGAATAATTATAAAATATAACAATCTTTATTATAGTGTAGGGATATAAAGGTTAAATAAACCATACACCTACCGCAGTATTTCTTTGTAAACAATATTTTTTGTTTTTCTTTCGGGTTCTAGAATCATCAGGCTACCTACTCTATGCGCTTACTCTGGAGCATGTCACATACAACAGGCCCTGGGAGAAGCAGCTTTCTCTCAAGTCTACTCCCGCTACCTTGAGAGTTTGACCTTGAGCTTTGTTTATAGTCATTGCGAAGCATACTTTGATGGGAAACTGCACTCTCTTCAATTCGAAGGGGTCATTTGATGGTGTTAGGGGAATCCTAGGAATAAATTCAGACCTCTGTAAAGCTTAGAAACCTTCAAATGCGGTACTAATATTATGTAAAGTAATATGTATAGTACGGTACCCTTCGAGACATTCCAATTTTAAAGAGTATTTGCATTGCAAGCACCAAGCCTATAAGTGAGTTCAACCTTTTTTGAATAAAATCGGATTGACTTTTCAAATATGTGTCAAAATAAAAAGTAATTTAAATCAAAAGCACTAAGGAGTATTGATATCAACTTCGAAGCAAATCACTCCCAAAATAACTTTCTACCCCTATTTCACCCCGTTAGGGGATAAATTTCAATAAAATACGAAACAGTTCTTCCATTAATTCTGTTAAAGAATGTTTATGCAAAATTTGAAGTAGATTGGACCAAGGAATCACTTTGTCCCATACAAACTTTGCCCACGTTTTTCAACCCCTTAAGGGTAGAATTTCGAAAAATCTTTTGAACACACCCTCCAAGTTTCAGGTCTCTACGATCAGCAGTTTAGGCTGTGCGTTGATCCGTCAGTCAGTCATTCAGGACAAAGCATTTTATATTTTATATATAGAAGATTACTTAGGGGTGCCACAAACGTTTGGGTCGGCATTCGATTCGACAGTATTTGTTGAGCAACAAAGCCGACCCGATGCAATCACTACACATAATATTATTCGGCTCTCATTCGGCTCGTGCCAATCGCCAAACTACGTTCACCATCTACCCTTGTTAATCATGCCGGTTGTGCCGAATCACGCCGACCCGTGCATGTGTGTACCCCTTATTTTTTATTTTTTTTCTTCTTTTTAAAGTTAATTTCAATAAAGCGGCTAGTGTTACAACCTCCTTACCAACAAACCAGAAATCATAAAAATATCGCCCACATTTTGCTGCCGTGATCTAATACGATAAAGTTCCAATTAATTTTTTAAATGTCACTTGTTTTTTAATTATTATATTATTCTTTACACGATTAAATTAAGAACTTCATTAGAAGTATGTACTTACCTAAAACTAGAAGCAATGTATTTGCGGTTTTGATTTCCTTGGTACTAAAAAGGTCTATTATTGGATAGCCTGATACATAATAATACAATTTAGGCTTTCTAAATGGCCTAGTAAGGCTAGTATTAACTATAGGTAAGACCTTAACTAAAGACCTTCAATCTACATCTACACAAATAATTAAAATTGAAGTGTCTGTTTTTAATGTCTAAATAACAGCTTTTTAGTAAATGCATACGAAAGTATATAACATTTTATTATTTATTTATATTTTGTCTCTCTGTTCGTGCCGGCTAATATCCGAAACGGCTGGACCGATTTTGACGGGACTCCACTGGCAGATAGCTGATGCTATAAGGAGTAACTTAGTCTATATTTTAGAAAACGAATAAGGGTTCCCACGTGCGAAACCACGGCCAGCAGGTAGTTATTAATAAGTACCTTAGCTAATATGTGAATTGAAAAATAAGGGCAACCTAGAATTGACACATAATTGATCCAGATCGGCCATGGGACTTAAACAAAGTACAATGCTTTTTTATTTAAATTAAAGGGTAAATTCGTGTGCACACAATCACGAAGGTAAGTTCAGATGACAATCGCTTGACATGCGATTTTTTACTAAGTGCCTATTGTACGAATATTTTATTAAACGCTTACCGTGAGCTACTTATAAGTAAAGAGATTTGAGTCGTGCTTAAGTAGACGAACGCATGACAGCCGATTGTCATCTAGACGTGGCCATATTTGGTACATTGTTTTAACAACTCGTGTCAATAAAGAAAATTAAAAGTGGGTACCTATAATAAGTCAGTATGTACCTAATATAATGTTTCGTACATTGTAGGCTACATATCAAGCCATACATTTCCAGTATAAGCTTATCTCGATGTAAACCATTTTCGTACAATGAGAGGTCAGCTTTGACTGGAAACGGAGTTTGGTTATGTCACCGTGTGTACCAAATTGATTGTATTTCAAAAACTACTTGATATCGTAATAATATTGATAACTAATAAAAATACAGTAATAGCCGAGCTTCTTGCAAAATAGTTCTCCCAATGAAATTCTATTTATTTTTAATGAGGCATGCAAGCTGGGTAAAGTTAATGTCAATTTTCAACTTTACTTGATGGCAACAAAGACGGGTAAAGAACTTAGAAGTAAATAATACACAATTACTTAGTCATAACGTCATAAACTGATCAAGCAAGCCAACTAAAACCACCATCCATTCCACTCCCGAAAAATATAAATATTAAAACAACTTTGCTCAAACCAAATTAGGCATTTCCTACCAGACTTACATCACTAAACAACATCAGATAAGTTTTCTACCCACAGAGCAATTTAATCCAAAAATAAAATGTTTAAATGAAACTAAAAATTACAAGGATATACCAAAACTTTGACCCTCAATCTTTGCTAACTTCTCTGAATCACCGTGACCATTCTCCTCACGCAAATTATATCATTTGGCACAAAAACTAAGTAAAAATAACCTCAATTTACTAGCCTTTATTAGTTTGTACCATGGAATAGAAATATTTACAGAAGGATAACTAATGTACAGTACAAGAACTTGTTTCCTCTTCAGCCAAAATTGCGAAGCTATTAATCACTTCAAGAACTCGTAAAAAAAAAACGCTATTCACTAATAACGCTAAAAATAAAAATTTGAGCTTTCTGTAAATAATTATTCAAGTACTGATTGATAGTAACAAAAGCAATCCCCCATCTTAGTCCCTCACCTATACCATTAATAAGATTTCACGTGTACCTTAACACGTGTTTTAAACCTTCTCTTCGCCTACTTTTCCGTGTCTGAACAAACAAAGAAATCTGTGTACGATGTAACGACCTTGGCTGCTGTCGGTAGCTGCGTGTGCGCACCGATTTCGATCTAATTCGACGAAATGTACCGACAGCATCAGAAAGTAAAGTGTATATTTTTAGAAAACTACTTTCAGGACTGAGGTTAAAAATAGCGGAGAGTTATTTTAAAAGCGATTTTAAATAAAAAAAAACTTACTAGATCGCTGTTTTACTTCTTAACTTAAAGTGACTGGTTTAATTACTAATCAATTTTGATTAGTAATTTAAGGTGGAGTGGCAAAAAGTTCAATCAGTGAGCTGTTGAAGATAATTATAAGCTCATAATAAATGATCAAGTTGAGCGTTTTATTACTTAATCGAGGCACGACCACGCACTTAAAATTATCCTTGAGTTTAATTTGTTTTAAGACAAAACGTATCGAAGTTTTTGTTTGCATTGCAGCCTTACCAATAAGCGAATTTTCTACTAGAGTTAATAAACGGAAAAACTTTTATGAATCACTACTTTATTAGTATTTAAAATCTTTTACTTCCTAGAGCGGAAAAAAAACATTATGTAAATCATCGTTCTAAGTGAAAAAGCTCAATCTGTTGACGGTACTAAGCCATATTAAACGCCCACCAATCCGCATTCCACCAAAACCGCGAACTCATGCGCAGTCAACATTGTCACTGAGCGTCATAATCACGAATCTGACGAAACTTTCTTTCATTGATAGCTAGTCGAAATGTCATCGACATTCATGGATTGCTCGGGTCAGGTCTCTCTTCGTAAATTATTTTCATCATCTGTATGGAAAGCCTCCGTCTGGAAAATGCCAAGAATATTTCGAGCTGGGCTTCCTATCACCGGGGTATTGCATCGCGGCGCGCGGTGCCTAGCGCATGAAGATCTGTGTCTGCATATTATTATACATATATCAAAAATCTCCAGTGATGTAGCAGAGTACAGCTCCTCAGCTTGAAAGGTTCTAGGTTTTCAATGCAGGTTCCTCGAGTGCTACATACATAGTGCTCATCTAGGAGAAAATAAAAATATTTTTAGTATTCCGTACCACAAAAGGAAAAACGGAACCCATAACGGACAACGAAGTGATCGTGAACGAAAAAGGGACTTGATAGATTGCCAGACAGACGGACAACGACTCACTTCGTTGAACGCGTGAAGGTATCAAGTTGCAATTAATAAGAAATAATAAGAAATATAAGTCTGTGATCCCTTAGAGCTCAAAAAACATCAAGCTTCTAAGTCAACGCAACAAATATACTCGTAAATAAATCATAACCTACAGGGTACTTTCTCTCAGCGTTCGTAAAGGAAACAGTCCGAAATTGTTAATTTGTAGTTTATCGTATAAAAACATTTTTTTTTTGCGATTACATACTTACATTTACAGTTTGAGAATTAACCGTGACGTATATCGATGTATGGGAGAGCATGTTTTTCAACTACAAAGTTGAGTTTGATTTGGAATAAATTCATCCCAACTACGGATACCTTCATTGTGCGTCCAACACGCCGCTTTTTTAACATCCTTGCTGTACTACGTATAGCTTGTTCTTTATTCAATAAAAAGTGCAATGATCGAAACCATGAGCAACGCACACTATTAATAAAAGCGCTTAGTTAGGGCTATCAAAACAAATTATCGAAACTGACAGTTTCTAATGTGTCTGTCTTAAAAAAAGTGGTCTAATAAAAACCCGGAAAAGATTTTAAGCAATCTATTTAAAGGCGGATAAAGTGCCGTTATAAATTAAAGTCCCAGGCTCATATTTAATTTATTAATTAATAATAATAATAAATTTAATCATATTTGAAACTAACTGTTGCCCGTGACTTCGTCTGCGATCCAGGATGAAAAGCCCATGCCCTTCGCCAGGTCATGGTCTACCTATGTGCCAAATTTCATCTAAATCTGTTCAGCTGTTTTAGCGTGAAAGCGTAAAAAACAAACTCACTTTCGCATTTATAATATTAAAATATATAAAGTTAGGATTCAGAAGCACACTTTTAAATGCTTAGAAAATAAAATAAACGTGTACAATCAGCAAATTAGTAATCATAGATGGGAAGAGGCCCTTCCTAAGGCAATATATCCTATTTACATAACCGGGACATCCCGGGACATGAGAGAATGGCATCGAGCCGCGTTACCGCGGTACGCTAGTAACCAGAAGTTCCAAAGATATTCTTTTTCTGAGGTACACCACCATATAACGGTATATTATCCTCGTTGTCATTAGCGTAAAGTCTTCAAACGAGAGAGAGAGACAGAAAAAAAAACAATACACGACGATATTTAGTAACCTAATCCGCTTGACTGAAAAGAATCATAAAGGGATGTAAGAAATCGACAATCGTCATCCTGAGGATGCCTCGTTGAGAGCTGAAACACGTGTCGATTTCTTACAGGGTTCTTTATGACTCTTTAAGAACAGTTAAGCGGATTAAGTTACTAAATATACGTCGTCTATTGTATTTTATAATAGATTTCCTCAAAGTCACGCTTGATTCAATTAACAAATTTTCACAGACTAAAAAAACACTATTTTTCAGGTCGAGACAACCCTATAGCGCCTATAAAGTCACCTCACATATACCACGTGCTTTCATTCATAAGCTCATCCGACCGGTGTCATCGACCGCGAGATGAGCATTACTCATCTCTATGCTAATCTGTCTGAATACATTACATCGTGAGAATTCTTTATGTTAATTTTCTTGAAGATGTTTTCTGTTATGTGTTATGTCATTTGTTTGATCGTGTTTTGTTTTTGAGGTTAATTTGGTGATTTTCTTTTCTTTATCTATTTTCTTATAATGAATCACTTTTTGTGTTTATCGGTGTGTGCGCTTGGTTCTTATAAACTACACAATGGTTTTCGAGGCGGTTTTCAACATCGTTTAGAGAATTACGAGTACAAAAATCTCGATGTTTTGACATGTCGTCACCAAGGTCAAAGCAGGAACAGATCGCTAGTTATTATACATATAAATACATAGTCCCATTGTGCAAATAGTACATTTTGTTTAAAAAATAAGGTATATTTTGCATTGTATAAAGACAGACAAACCATTGTAAAAATAAGGATTCAATTTAAATTATCGAACAACATTTATCGCGATCACCTGCGACATATTTTCCTTATGTTATAAAAGCCTGCACTCTCATTATCAGCTTTCAACATGCGGACATGTTGAGCGAGCTTATAAGATAATTACAATTACATACGCCAACAAATATTGTTGACAGGATACGGTAATACCCAGGTATTTTTAAAGACACAGGCAAGACATGCATTTAATTAAGTAAGGATATATTTTTACATTGGTCCATAAATGTCCTGATCTCCTTATGAAACACTAGGTTGAGGAAATAAGCCATCCATTGATACAATTAATTATTTACAAGATTGACTCGACCAATAAGGCATGATTTCTATATACCTAATGTTAAGAATCTCAATGACAATGGACTGGTATTAGAAAAATAAATTGGCTTATTGAATAATTCTCATGAATTTACTCGCCTGAAACGGGCGAATCGATGTTGTAATTTTTTTTTTTTTCTTGAGGCGATTAGCAAAGTATATTTTTTTGTGGGCGAATCGATATCTCCAGAAATATGTATGACACAATTGGCACAATTGGTGCAATTACATCTGTGTTAAACTGTGGGTGATATTTAATATCACCAACACTTTTAGAGCTTCTGTCTTCAATTTTATGCTTACTGCCTATAATACAAAATGTGCCAATTGCAAAATGTGCAATTGTACTTAGTGTATTAATTATAACTTTTCGGGCTAGTAAATTCGTGCGAATCAATCAACAAGCCAACAACATGCACTCCAGTAAAAGGCAGCATGTTGCTCACAAACTTATTTAACCGCACAGAAGCTCTAAAAGTGTTGGTGATATTAAATATCACCCACAGTTTCAATGTGGGCGTGTAAAGTAATTCGTAGTTCCGTAAACACTTAACAATTTACTGTGATATAATAACAACTACCCGACGCCGGTTTAATGATTTGCAAAAAATGGAAGGTCGTCTAAACGTACTTTGATTTTTTGCAAACTACGCTGCAGGCTAAACTAGTGAGTATATAAGAGGCTACATCCTGCTGAGGGATTATAAATAGCCTATTGGCCATAGAAGCTATCGGTACAATTTCAGCCTGCTTTGCTACTTACAGTCGGCGTACGACAATGATAACTTCCCATTCATTTAAATGTTTCTTAAATGACATCTAGTTACATATCATTTTTTTTATCACAACGGGGAAGTTCTTCGTCTTCGCCTTCATCTCACCAGATGGCAAGACTGAAGGTAGAAGTGAACTTCACCCGGAATCCTCAATCACAGAGGAACTGACTATCTTACCTCTAATTGCCGAAACACAACAATGCTGTTAACATTGTGGTTATGGCGAGAGGCTTAGATAAGATGGTAGCTAGCCAGGCGGACTTAGAAGAAGCCCTACCACCAACCAAACTGAACAGAAAGTTTTGCCCCAGCTGGGAATCGAACCCGGGAACTACTAGACCACAAAGATGGTTAAAATCATCATCCCTGATCCTGTATTTTTTTTACTCTACCCACATTATGAGTTTCATTACATTTATTCGACTCATAATGTGAAGCATTAGAGAGTGCTTTGCGATCGAAATATTTGTTTTGCCTCCATTCTGCAAATGTTTTCATTGTTACACTCCTGCTAGTACACACCTACTTAATGTATATGTTACCGGCCAAACCCAATTTTAGGATGAACTAGTTTCGCCTAGGCCAAACCAGTTCTCTCTACACGCGATAGGACAAACCAGTGTCGCCTAGGCCAAACTCGTTCATCCTGTTACCGATAGGATAAACCAGTTTAGCCTAGGACGAATCGGTTTATCCTAGTTAGAATTTACATGCTTTAGGATAAAGTGGTACATCCTAGTCTGAACTTATTTTACCTATTTCCGCTTTTTACGCCACTTCTTCAGCCCTCTTTGATGTTAACGCACGAAGGAGAACAAATTTTGTTAGATTTTCTTGGTAAACCAGAATGAATTTGAACGGTATTTTGCATCGACGAGTGCGCGTGTTAAGTTACTGGTTGCATTTAAAACATTCTATTATAATTATTGTGAGGCGTTTTATCATGGATGAGCCTTCGTGTAGTAGACAAGCCAATCAAAAACTGTGGGGAGAAAAGTTTTTGGAGGAAATTTTGCAGAGTAAAAACAAAAAGTCTTCTCATTATAATGTGTTATCAGTTAATGAACGAACGAACGAAAGGCGCAGATTTGCTGTTTTGAAAATTGGTGATGTGAAAAAAAAACTCATTACACGGTGTGAAGGGAATATAAAATACTTTCTTCCAGCTGATGAACTTTATGATGTGATTGACGCAGCTCATGTAGCTGTGGTGGTACCATGACCCACAGCTACATGAGCTGCGTAGTTTCAAAGCCAATTCTTCATTTGGAAATGAATAGCAGATGCCAGGTCGATTTGATTGATTTCCAAATACAACCAGACGGGAATTTTAAATTCATTCTGGTTAAACACAAGATCATCTAAAAAGAATTGTTCTCCTTCGTGCGTTAACATCAAAGAGGGCTGAAGAAGTGGCGTAAAAAGCGGAAATAGGTAAAATAAGTTCAGACTAGGACGTACCAGTTTATCTTAAAGCATGTAAATTCTAAGTAGGATAAACCGATTCGTCCTAGGCTAAACTGGTTTATCCTATCGGTAACAGGATGAACGAGTTTGGCCTAGGCGATACTGGTTTGTCCTACCGCGTGTAGGGAGAACTGGTTTGGCCTAGGCGAAACTAGTTCATCCTAAAATCGGGTTTGGCCGGTAACATATATACCATTGTGTAGATAATTTAATGGAGATTAATTCTGTACTTTTCAAAAATTGATGAAATGCAGCAGACACGGAAAAAACATCAAAATAGTTTTTTTTTTAAATCTCGCCAATCAAGTGAAAACATTGACACCACCTGAAAACATAGTAGCTTGCGAAAAAATCAATTAATTGAGTCAGTTTTTGAGATTCGTTTCAGCCGTAGGAGAAACCCTATTGAAAATGGCTCTTTTATTCAAAGTAGTCTACTTATAATTAATACAAAACTAACTAATTTAGTATCTATATCTATATATATTTCCAACCAACCAAGCAAACCTGAATAGTCTTTGACAGTACGTAAAGATTGCGAGGTGAATAATTTTACCCACATTTAATTCTTTGAAATATTTCATTATTTATCGTAATTGTATTTGAATGTCTCTCTATGACATCAATCAATCGGCATCTCATTAATATACAAAATTAATAGTCGCTTAAATTAATTCTGTTTTACAGACACATTCAAATTTTATTAGCATTTCAAAATTGATTACTTTGTGAAGTATTTAGTGTGGTTTCAATTAATGTAATTAGGTAATAAAATCTTGATTAAAGACTGACTACCTAGTTGCTACTAGTTTTTGTAGATGTTCAGTTTTAATTGCAGTTTTATCGTCATATTTTTTTTTGCAATAATAATATATTGGGTTTTTCATGTATTGCAATAAAAATAACACAAAAACCTCACTTAAATAGGTAGGTACAAAGTTTTGACCAAATAACAGTTGTAAAAGTACTGGACCATACCTGGCTACGGAGGTATTCAAGGTCAACATTTCAACTATTTTTTCATATAATCATGTAATAAGTAAATATGGAAAAGGATTAAACCCCTACAACTCCTACCCAAACAAAACTAGAGTTTGAGTTGTATAGATTTGAGTTTGAGTTTTAATAACAATGATATCCATGCGTTGCATTGCACACTGCCGCAAACAACGTTTTTTTCACCTCCTAATATTATAATTGTGTAAGTGACTTTATTTGTTTGTTTGTTCACGCTAAAACGGCTAAACGGATTTGGATGAAATTTGGCACACGGGTAGACCGTGATCTAGAAAAGGACATAGGATTCTTTTTATCCCGATATTCCCACGGGATCAAGACTTATGCGGGTAAAACCGCGGGACGTAGCTATTCAAAAATAAAAGTCGTTTCCCAGCAATGTTTTTTGCTCAATGTTGCTTAGTTTGATGATGTATAGAATGCCTAGATGCGCTATGTGATGGGTATTTTTATACCCTGTATTAATACCATAAGAAGACACCCAATGTTTCCACTAGCGCCACCCCTTTAAAAAAATATTATCTCGAGACTGAGAAGGAATTATGAATAAGGCTAGTAATGACCCTCGGTAAGTGTGTCTAGAATTTTCTAATACCTTTTGTAAAGTATCATATTGAGACACGAAGCAACAAAATACGATCTAGAGGAATGTGGCCTCTTTCTTTAGATCGAATTTTGTTGCTTCGTGTCCAGTCGCTAGTGGACTGGGTGCCCCCATATGGGGCATGCGCTAAGGTAGCCAGCGAAATTCAAATTTTCTTTAGTTTTTTACATTTTGCAAGTCAGTGTGAGGTTTTATGTTGATTAAAATATGATTTGCGACCGTAACAAATATGGCTTTACATAATTATAATATGGCGCACTGGATAGGCCTTCACACGAGAGCAAGCACCTGACCACTTAACCTGTACTCTTACTAACACTAGGTTAAGAACATTGTTACTAACAAATTTAT
Organism: Agrochola macilenta; assembly: GCA_916701695.1. Classification (NCBI taxonomy): domain Eukaryota; kingdom Metazoa; phylum Arthropoda; class Insecta; order Lepidoptera; family Noctuidae; genus Agrochola; species Agrochola macilenta. The sequence continues at coordinate 4,322,637 of OU753559.1, read as the reverse complement.
GGACAAAGTCTGAAATAAATTATTATTATTATAATCATTACAAACAGCAATACAACTCCATAAGTAAGCACAATCGTCAAATGTAATGATTTCATGAAATAGTTATTCAATGCGATTTTATATGAACTTAGAGAGTTGTATTGATTTGCTGAAGCACGTACGGATGGCTTTCACGCCATCATGCGTAAGAAAGCGGCTTCCCTACTGCAACGTTTGCGTAGCACTCGGAACGGCATCCTGAAAATGATTGTTAGCAGAGTGGACTGCCCCATCCAAAGGCACTGGGTAGAATTAGGTATAGGTTTATGTTAAATAGAATTAAGTACTAACAACAATAACATAGCATGTAAGCACAGTTTGTTACTAACCACTAACTACGTATGGACTGCTTAGGTCTGAAATAAAGATGTTTTATTTTATTTATTTATTGATATTTTTTATGATTATAATTCTATAAATAAACATTTGATGCGGCCGCAAATCATATTTAGATCAATATACAACATGATACTGACCTGCAAATTACAAAAAACGTAAGAAAATTTGAATTTCGCGGGCTACCTTGACGCTTTCGCCTTAAGTCAAAATATTCAAAGTCGCAAATGAGATGTAAACAAACTCTGTTAACACAAGTACCAATATGTAACTTAATGAGAGTACAAAAGTAACAAGCTGCCAACGTGTTATATTAACAATAATAATTATAAGCAGAACGTGAGAGCAAGTTACATCATGAGACAAAAAATAATTGCCGAAGAGTCACTCACCGTTATGTTAGGGCGCAAGTTATAAGAGTTGAGCATTGGTTTACTTTTTAAAACCTTATTGTGTAGTTGACAACTAAAGATAGAAGTAATTATTATAAAGTTATTATAGTATGTACGTTATTTAAGAAGATACTTCTTCTTGTTTTTCGTGTGGTTAGTGACTAACCTGATTTCAGAGTTTTTATGCCGCCCATGGGTAATGACTTGGCTTCACATGCCGTCGAGAAATATCGCTCAGGTATGCCGGTTTCCTTCACGGTTTTTCAAGCAAGTAACAATTATACAATACGCACATGAATCTGAAAAGTCAGAGTGCGTGCTTTAGGTTGGAACTCGTGACCTATGACTTGGCACGGTCAATAAGCAATCACTGCCAAGAAGATATTAAGAAACTAAAATAACATAAAGAGAATGTCGATTTTGTAAGGCGACACAGGTGTTTAATCAATAAAAATTTGCAGCTTCCAACTATATATACTCAGTCATTTGATGAGACGCCTATGGGGTTGACATTGTCACCTCCAAAATAAATGCAAATACCAGAACGGTATTCACAAAATCGGCTGTCAATTTTTTTTCTCAAGGTAGCTTGCTAGTTAAGATTACCTACCACACCTTTAAGTGCTAGAAATTAATTCCCTACCTACGATTTATCAGTGCACACTAGACGCTCATTGCTCTCAATTTAGATGCAGCCCTAAACCAAAACGCTAAAATCTTTTAACTTGCACCATCCATTATGCAACCGTGGTTGTCAGTTTTCGGCACTCAAGCAGCGCAGCGTGCAGTCCCGAGTTCAATGCCACGGCCGGTCACTATGAGGTCGAACTTACGTAATCTTTAATTGACTGAGATGAGCACATTTTATACAATACGATGAGCTTATATAATGAACCGTTAAGATTGCGTATGTTTGTTTCGGTTAATTAAACTGGTTTGATGGTACTGAAGGTTTTGGGATGTGCGTAATGCGATGATTGCTTTTCTGAGGATAAACAGCTCTCTGATATGAACCACGGTGACGAGTTTATATGATTTGTGAATTTTTTGCTGTCGATAAATGGTTAAAACAATTTATTTTTTTATAGTAACTTGTTGCTAAGAGCCTGTAAATTATTAATCATCTCTATTTAAACAATTTTACGTTCACAATTGTTCAAAAGGCTGTTATTATACACCTCTAACCCTCCGAAGAAAACAGACGTTCAGTATGTTATGAAAGGACTCAAAAACAACGTTGGTCCTTGCAATGATGTTATACACGTTCTAGAGGATTTAATTGTGTGTTCTGATCCCAAATAAACGTTGCCTTATATACTGTATCAAAACAAAGAACAAGAAAATTAATTAAATATTAAAATAAAATCCAATATGTGACGGAATTCATGATATTTTTATGGAAAACTGTTGGCCCTATGCTTCACTGTGAGTGATTTGGTGACACTCGGCGATGGCGCTCGGACACTTTTTATTAAGAAAAGCTGCCTTTATGTTAGGTAAATACTGGGGACATGACTTTGAATAATTGTCATTATGGGTATTAGAAATAATTATAATCGCAAAAGCCGATAGTTAAGAAGTTAGGCGGCCTGTTCTACACATAACTACCAGATACATTAAAAAATCAAACAGTATTACAACGAATCAGCCAAGATAAGTTAACCGGAACTTATTAGGAGGTGGCAATACATGCCAGAATTGATTATCTTTTTGATGCCTGAATGGCTGGAGGTTTAGACAGTACCTACCAAATCAAATCCGTTCAAGGACAAAAGCAAAATCGCTTTCCGCTCGCAATATAGCCAACACCTAACGGTAGTAATGGTCCGCAACCAGAACGCGGGCATGCATTTACAAGGCCGACCATTATTGCTCGTAATTCCGCATTGAATAAGTGAATTTCTGACATGTTATAAAAACGATACTATATTGGGTTCGGTGGGCGTTTCCCTTATTAAAATGTTTGACAGCGTATTTGGTTGGCACTTCTGTCGTACAAAGCATATTTGATTATAAATGACGACACGGTTGGCGCAGTGGCTGAGCGATCGACTGCTGCGCAACGTGTCGCGGGTTCGATCCCCGCACGGAACAAATATTTGTATGATCTGCAAGTAGTTGTTCCGGGTCTGGGTGTTAGCGTATGTGAGTTTCTATGTTTGTAACTGCGCCCACAATACAGGAAGAAATTCTTAGTGAGGGGCAACGTGTAAAAAAAGATAAATAATGTCATATAGTTGGTATTTGTTTTTTTTTTTTTCATACATACGCTACCATTCTATATAGTGTTTTAATTCGGTAGTGTGTAGTTAATTAACAGTCATTAAATAATTTACGACATTAATACTGGTATCCATGGCATACCAGATTTACAAATTAAAAACATAACACGTGTTACCCTTGCGAACTTGCTCACTGAACATGAGAAAACATCTATTTTGTCGGCAACGAAATGTTGTGTGCGCATTGTATTGCAAATGTATGATCTGATTCGATATTTACTGTTATGTTGTATTTGCCAGGGCATGAGAAACGGGTATCTGGTATCTGCCTCGCACCAACATAATTTACTATCTCCTGGATCGAAAGACTAGATAATATTCGTCAAACTTGAAAAACATCTTGATTTTACAAAAGATTTGTTAAATCATAATATTTTTTCTTTTGTAACACAACATATGTACGTATATGTTAATTTATTGCGTTATACGTGTAGGTATATTTTGATATTTTAGTTTAAGACTTCGCATATTTATTTATATTTTGTCTCTTCTTCTTCTCACACACTATTGTCTACAATTCTTTCTCATTTCTCCTTTCGCAGGTCTGCTGGAAGAAATTTCTTAAGAAATAAGCAGTACCTTTGTACTCATAATTATGATTATGTCGTATCTCTACATATTTTACTGTGTGTACATAAATAATAAAATAAATAAACATAACGTAACATCACGCCCGTAGTCCCCCAAAAGTTAGGCAGAGGTGTACAGTACACCCACATTTCGCCAGTTATGTTGAAATCTATTGTAATAGGAGGCGAGCCTATTGCCATCAACCAGGCACAAATCCAGACATCGGGCTGAGAAATTCTAAATGGAAAACCCAATAACACTTTACCTAACCCAGGACCAGATTTCTTTTGTCATAAATTGTTATTAAAACATAATATATGTATACATAGTTATGAAGCAACAAACCTTCAAATTGTGAAGTTTGCCAAAGCAGGCTTCAATAGGAAAACACATTGAATTCAGATCTCTTTCTAAGGAAAAATGGCCGTGATAATAAGTAGGTTATTATTATGATATTATCCAAGTGACGCAAACATCTTACTATGGAAGTAACAGTAGGCAGCAAACTGGCACGTTGCCTGGTGGTACAGTCAGCAACATATTAGTGGTAACAGTTGCACTTCGAAAATCACTCTTACAGCTACGACATAACGGCGCTGTCAATGTGAAATTGTGATTACTAATATGCGATTGATTGTACATAATTGTTAGCCGTTCTCTTCAATTATCTATTGACTTTTGTATCGGATGACTAACCGCTTGTACTCCAGCTTAATTCATTTTGCAATAGTTGTAGGTTCAAATAACAATTATAACTGCCTTTATTGACCTTTAGCAGACAGCTGCATGATATTAGAGCAATATTTTGGAGCTAGATTCTAGAAAAAACAACAATTTTACCGGTGTTTTAAAAACCTCCGAATGCCAGGTTGAGACTGGATTAATAAAACTGGAAAACTACATTATGATGTCATTGTAATGTAACTGACGGATCCTGTAAAGGAATCGTTTAAATAAAAGGAAATATCATGTCTTTACAATTTTCCTCAATACTTACTCAAAGGAACCTTTAAAAGCCAGTACATGTATGCAAGAATACATTGGTTATTCTCGATTATCTAGTCAGCTACAGGCAAATCGTGTATTCGTAATCGTGTGAAAATTTCACCGTCAAGTCAATGTTACATTTTTGTGACCGTGAAAATTCTACGCAACGAAGTTTTTACGCAAAACAGAAATAATGTTATGGAAAACAGAAAAAAATCGTTTCGTTCACTTTTCTTTGAGTATTTAATTGGGTGACTTCTTATTTTCGACAAAGTTATCAAAATACGGTAGCGCTTTTTGCACGTTTTGAGTGATTTTCATTTTTTTTTTCTACAAAATTTGTCCTCAAAATTTTTTGACTGAAACTCTTCAGCTAGCCAGACGTATTTTTTCGTGGCTACTACTTATCAAAACCCATAACACGATTTGCCTTTACCCGACCCTCAATGGGCGCAGGACCCGTTACAGATTATAAGATTGCAAAGACACAGGACACTTGATTCTTAGGCTTCTATTACTTCATCATACCGGTAACTAAGCCTTCGTCCATTTTTTTTTTCCATTGTGTTTAACATAGTTGCCACCTAGGACCAGTTCTATTCTCGGTCTAATACTCTTCGAAATTCTATATGTCTTGCACAAACAGTATTGATTTTCATTTTACTTTGTATATAAATTATTGGAAAACTAGCGAAGAATCAGACTTCACCCAACTGTGGAAGAGACAACCAAATACAATATCATCATGTTCCATAAGGTAATTCATTTTCTATAAATAATTTCTATAGTTCAATAGATGTTTAAGGCTCAGTAAGTAATGGACCTTGTGTGGTCTTTTGATATTAATGAAATTTTATGCCCAGTGACCTGGGCTTAGAAAATATAGGCTTCAATTTATCCCATAAAATAACTTAGAACTTAATTTCATCACGTATAACCGTGGCAGCATCAATTTTGCACTCAAATTAATTAATTAACATCAAAGTTATTCAAACATGTTGATCTATAGCAGTTGAGAACCTCCTCATGCATAGATAATTTCGATTTACTAATGGTTTTTCAACCGTTATTTAATCATTCTCTTTATTCCACAGTACGCAGTCCTCTCCAGCCTGGTGTTATCAGTTACCTGCATGGTTCTGCATCGACCCCAATCACCAATCCTCCTTGGACTCCAATACGATGCGAACCCCCACTACAACTTCGCTTACGAGGTCAATGATGCTCATACAGGAGACATTAAAAGTCAGCAAGAGAGTAGACGAGGCGATACAGTACTAGGACAGTACTCCTTGCTGCAACCTGATGGTGTAAGAAGGACGGTAGACTACAGAGCCGATGATCACACAGGCTTCCTAGCTACTGTCAACAATGATGGAAGACCAGCGCCCACCCCTCATGCGGGGCCTGCAAGCAACGGTGACGGCACAAGGTTCTCGAACTTAGCAGTCCAGAACTACCCAGCCTATCCCACACCTAGTGCTCAATCTTACCAAGCCTATCCCACTTCTAGTGCTCAATCATACCAAGCCTATCCCACACCTAGTGCTCAATCATACCAAGCCTATCCCACTTCTAGTGCTCAATCATACCAAGCCTATCCCACACCAAGTGCTCAATCATACCAAGCCTATCCCACTTCTAGTGCTCAATCATACCAAGCCTATCCCACTTCTAGTGCTCAATCATACCAAGCCTATCCCACACCTAGTGCTCAATCTTACCAAGCCTGGCCCACTCCTAGTGCCCAACCTTCTCCAGCGCCCACTTCTGTTGGCATATCCAGGTCTTCTATCACCCAAACGTTTTCTCGTGGAGCTGCCGCCCATAATGCCCATAACTCTTGGGCTTAAATCAATACGTGTTTTTAAGGATATGGCAAGTGAAACGGACTCCGATATTTTGCATTTATATTTTAAGTTGTATGTATTTTCCTATGAATATCTATGATAGTGACTAAGTGATAATGTACCTACGTATTAGTCGACCGGATCCCGATAATCTTGCTATGGTGTGGTCAGTATTCAAAAGGAAATTACCTTTAATAGCGAAGTATACCGGAATCTTAATGACATTACAATTAATACTCTTTATCTATAGTTCGATATGTATCCTGTAATGTATGTAATGTATTTTTTGTGTAATAAAAAAACAGCAATATCACTTTCCGAGTTTTTGTTGACGCACTTTTTCTTTGATTTTCGTGATCTGATTTGAATCGATACAATACAATTTAGATCCGCTCGTGTCAACGATAATTTGATACTTTGACAATGACTCAAATGTATTTAAAAAACTGCCTGTGTTCTCGTAATCCGAGTAACTTAAAAGGTGGAGACATAAGATAATTTTAAACTAGTTTATTTATACAAGTCCGTGCAACTGAGATCTGAGACCTTTCCATTCGGTGCATCGCCCTGATTCGAACTTGACTTTAAAACACTTCCTGAATTTCTTCATAATAAATACATTTATAATAAAACTGGAACAATTGTCAGTTGATATAAAAAGCTGCGCTTGTGCTGTGAAGAGCATCATACTCACAGGATTCTTCGACGTAGTCACAACAACAAAATCCTCCTTCAAAATGTTTGTGAAGGTAAACACTCTTGTCCTCTTTTATCTTTGTCATCTTCAATAATTAAGTTATTACCATAATAACATCAATTGCAGTAGTAGTTCGTGTTCAATATAATATACTAACCTTAGTAGAGCAAATTGAAATGAAGACATAGAATTCGACTTGTTTCTCAAATTAGATTTTTTGTCATCTCCAAGAAACATAAAACCAAAGTAAAAACCTCCACAATTTTTTTCTTATTTTATTTATTTTTCTTGCAGTTCGTCGTCCTCTTCGCCTTGATGGTCCTTGCCAACGCAAGCGATCTATCCAGTTTCTCATACGGCGTGGCTGATCCCTTCACCGGAGATTTCAAGCACCAGATCGAGAACCGCGTGGGCGACAACGTGAACGGTCAGTACTCTCTGCTGGAGTCTGACGGCACCCGCCGCACTGTGGACTACGCCGCCGGTGCCGGAGGTTTCAACGCCGTCGTACGGAAGGACCCTGCCCTCATCGCTGCCGCTCCTGTCATCTCTTACGCTGCTCCTGCAATCTCCTATGCTGCTCCTGCTATTGCTGCTCCCGCGATCGCCGCTCCCATCTCTTACGCCGCCGCTCCCTTCGGTTACGCCAAGTTCGGAGCCATCAACTACGGTGCTCCCTTCCCCTACGCCCGCTACTACTAAACCAAAACCACCGACATCGTATTTGTACATATTGGATCTGTAAATAAAATTATATATTTTCTGACTTTCTAGTGATGACTGATTTTTTATTCTTGTAACAGTTATTTTACACATACTTGTAGTAACCTTACTATGTGTACTGCTCATTATATAATTAGATAACATAAAAATGTGATAATATAGGTATATATCCTCATAGGCAAATTAACACATGCAGGACAGGGGTCAGTCCGAAGGTCTAGAATTAAAACCGAAAGAATCGACGGAATATATACATATATTTATTTTTATCATGCAATAATAGCTTAACCTAATGATAGCCTAGTGGTGTGACCGTCGAACTGCCAAGTAGGTCTCGAGTTCGAACCCAAGGCACGCACCTCTGAATTTTCGGATTCATGTGCGTTTGTATAATTTTCACTTGCTTCAAAAACGGTGAAGGAAAACATTGTGAGGAAACCGCCGCCTGAGAGATATTTCGCGATGGCATGTAAAACCAAGTCAGAGGGCCATCCACGGGTAGCTTCAAAACTCTGACACCAGATTAGTCACTATAAACACACAAAAATATGAAGAGCATGCAATAATTTATTTTCTTGTTATAAATACTGTTTCACAAAATTATTTTATTTAAAAAATGCCATAAAGAGAAGTTGCTTTGGAAACTAATTACTTCCATAATAAATTACAATTAAAGAAATCAACCAGTAATTTTCGACGTCTACCTAATAACCTTGCCGGTTAAACTATTTATTTATTAATAAATTAAATTATTATCTTCACGCTCTCATTCTCTTAAAAAACTCCATGCGGAATCAAAGACCGCCACGCAAGTATTAACCTTTACGCGTACAGCATAAAGGCTTGTGCAGAACAATACAATTTCTAAGAAAACTTCACAGTATAACAATAACCGGTGTCGCGTCGCGCGACAAGTCGCGCTGGTCTGCACAAGCTTAATATCGTTACAAAGCACGTTAACGATATTATACATTAACTTCCTTACTAATAAACGTATTATAACAGGTGAATAGCTACACACCGATTTCTCTCTTTCAGTTGTCAGTAATTTTACTTTCGAAAGAAGAAGACAAAGCATTATGTAACTATACAGACGTTATACAACATTTATTAGTAATAGACAACTGAAAAATAAATATGCTGAAGGCCCAACTAACAAATGCACATACAAGACAAAAGCTAACGCCACAATAAATCATGTTCCATGTGCAAGTTCAGACTCCTGCGGTGGCAGTCTCGACTTAGATAACGATCGCTATATATATAAAAATTGCTTGACACACACGAAAAAATCACGTGCTTATCAAGCACGTCGCGCGCGATGCGACTTTGCGACCGAATTCTGTCGTATAGCGATCGCTATCTATGTCGAGCCTGCAGGGCCTGGGTAAGATCATTTTCATCATCAGCCTACGGCAGTCCACAAAGGCCTCTCTAACAGCACGCCATTAAACCCGGTTCTCGGTTACTCTCATCCAGCTTGTACCAGCCACCCTGTGAAGATCATGGCTCCACCTAGCCAGACGGCGTCCTACCTTACGTTGTGAAAATAATTATGTACCTTGTAGCAACTAAAATGTAAACAAGAATGCCTTTCCAGTAACCCGCGTGAGTGTACTTGCATGTCTTGCACCTAGCACAAATACCTCATACCTCAGTGTATATCCCATGAGTTTTCACAACAAATTCTGGAAATAATGTGGTAAACATCGCCCTGTCCCCAAATTTATTTATCGTTAGCGCAGCATGCCTTTTCTCATACTTCTATTCATATTCAAGTCAGCAGTCATACCGTTTCTTATTTAAAAAAAGCTTTTTTACAACAAAAAAAAGACCACCGATTTCCAAAAAAACACTACAAAGTGAAAAATAACTTAAATTTCAGAAGTCAGTGTCTTTGGTTTTGTATTTTCGTTATTTGCCACCGACTTCCGAAATTTGAAAATGTTATTTTTCACTTTGTATTTGAGCTTGGGTCGCCCTCGAGTTCTACGACCACCCGGTTTTTCACCTGCGTGGAGGTCGGAAATTATCCCACGGGAACGTACTACTGGGATAGAATTATTCTATATCCTAACCCAAGTCATGGTCTATCCGTGTGCCTCATCCAAATCCGTTCAGCCATTAAGGCGTGAAAAGTTAAGAAACAGACAGACAGAGTTACTTTTGCATTTATAATATTAGGTAAGTATGTAGGTATTGGTATTCGCCTCCAAGTAAAACAATGAATGGGGTATGAGTGAGTCCACATCAACAGGAATTCGAACCCACTACCGCTCTCAACCACTGAGCTATTGCAGGTTTCAACTTGTGATGAACGAACGATGAACTCTTTAACGTACCTACTTTCAATTTCATTCGTATATAAGTTCAGAAAACCGGTTTATGCTCGTATTTTTTCAAGTAAAGTTCTTGGTGGTTTATCTTGTGGGAAAAAAAGCTCCACTTTTTACTTATTTCCTGTAGGTACCTGATAAATTATGTCATAAGAAATATCACTCTTTCTCTTGCTATACGAAAGATTTTATTAGTCTGACATGCAATTAATATAAGTTCCTGGGCATTATTATGTCGATGTTAATTGGCTCACACCCTGTACCTACACAGTGTGGTCAGATTTCCGTCGAAAAATATCTCCTGTTACAAACAAGATACAGTTCAGTTTAGTGACCTTATTTGCATGTCTCTTATTTCCTAATAATACTATACGAGTACGTACAGTAACACTCATGTAGGAATAGTATAAAAAGAGAATTGGCAACCCTGATTAATCATTCGCAGCTCGCTCGTGAAACAATAATAACATATCAAAATGGCATCTAAGGTTTGTTTTATTTTAATTGATTTATGAAAAAAGTATTAAGTTTTAAATATTGACTAGGTACTTTTTCTTACATTTGCTAAAAGTGATATCTTATTCCGCCTAGCCTTTTCCCAACTATGTTGGGGTCGGCTTCCAGTCTAACTGGATGCAGCTGAATACCAGTATTTTACATGGAGTGACTGCGTATCTGACTTCCAATCCAGTAACTGGGTAATACGATACGACCCGTAACGACTGTTTAAGATCCACGAATGACAGCCGGGACCAAAGGTTTAACGTGCTTTCCGAGGCATGGAAGAGTCTCGATATGTAGAGATGGTCACCCATCCACGGACTAACCCCGGCAAGCGTAGCTTAACACCACATCGCCACCGTGGCGGCTACATGGCACCACGACTCAACGCAATAATACGTCGCCGACCAAACGTACTAACTAGATTTTGTAGTGATGTTTTTTATTATGTATTAGTTTATAAAAATAAAAATAATCATTGATAATATCAATGATTATTTTGTGTATTTTGTTTAAGGGCCTCAGTTGCCTGAAAATAAAGCATTTATTATAATAATAATTATTATTATTATTATTTAACCTGATGGATCGATCTGTGCCGCTGTTATAACTTGCCCACGAGCTCTTAAAAGTGACGTCTTATGGAAACTTTTAAAATAGATTATAGGAAAAGACTTAGTTACTAAAACTTAACTTGACCTAGGCTTCAGTCATCCCTTATAAACAGCAAACCATTTCTAATACGCATCATTCTGTTTTCAGTTCGTGATTGTTGCTCTTCTGGTGGCGGCTGCTCAGGGCAGCGCTATCCACGGCGGTGACTACAGCAGCTTCTCGTACGGCGTGTCCGACCCCCACACCGGCGACGTCAAGAGCCAGCACGAGACCCGCGTCGGAGACAGCGTGGTCGGCCAGTACTCGCTGCTGGATTCCGACGGCACAAAGCGCACCGTCGACTACGCCGCTGACGCCCACTCTGGATTCAACGCTGTCGTCCGCAAAGACCCCGCTCTCTACGCTCACGCCACTCCCGTCGTCGCTCACGCCGCTCCCGTTGCCTACTCCGCGCCCGTCGCCTACTCCGCTCCCCTCGCCCACGGATACGCCGCTGCTCCCCTGGCCCATGGCTACTCCCACGGTGTAGCTGCTTACGGCGCGGTAGCCGCTCCCTTGGCTCATGGCGCTGTCGCGTACGGTGCTCATGCCGCTCCCCTCGCCTACAGCGCTGGTGTGTACGGAGCCCATGCTTCTCCCCTGGCCTACAGCGCCGGAGTCTACGGTGCTCACGCCACTCCCCTGTCTCATGGTGCCATCGCCTACGGTGCTCATGGCGCTCACGGACTTTACAACGCTCACCTGTACTAAATAATGTTTAGATTATAATGTTATTTATTCTGAAAAACCAATTAACGATGCTATGATGAAATAAAATAGTTCGAAGAACCCAAAAATTTGTTTCGTTTTTTCAATTTGTGAAATGTGAAACCGCAGGTGGATATTTGGCTGGACATGGATCCAACAGACCTCTTTCATCTTATGGCACATATTGCTTGCTAATAGTAATTACCAAGAATATAATACCTATTTCTCTACCGTTCACATCCAATTACTTTATTAATCAAAATGCCACGCAGTTTTTGTATGCACTGCAGGATTCAATTTAAACTAAAAACTAACAGAATCTAGTTATTCGCTTCGTCAGCTAACCACCAACCGACAAAGAATTTCCAGCAAGGTTTCTATATCAGGAAGAAATATAAAATTAATAACAGTACACCAAAACAAAGAAATAAATAGGTAGGTACTTAGTAACATAGTGACGTTCATAACTCAGCCTTGTAGTGCAAGCCGCCATTCGACACTACCACGTCATAACATGAACAATCTATAAGCATTCGTGTTAATGGTACGATTTAGAAATTCGTTTTTCTTTGGGAATAGGTCTCTTAATTAATTTAGTATGAAAAAAAATTGTTACAAACGATAGATGAGTTGTGTTAAAGATTATATTTAACCGACTTCTAAAACGAGGAGGTTATCAATTCGGATGGTTTTTTTTTGTTTGTTCGGGCATAAATCCGTCGTATACGGGGTATCAGGGACATCGACGCGAAGCCGGTTACCATGGATTCAGTACATGATTCTGAACCCCCCTGCGTTGAAATTTTTCGTCGGTTATTTAAAAAACAAACAGCTGCTCCATTCATTTTGACCGCGTAGGTATTGCACTTTTCTATGAAACAGCAGATTTTTTTTTATAACTGACGATAAATTTCAACGCGTTGGGGTTCAGAATCATGTACTGAATCCATGGTAGCCGGCTTCGCGTCGATGTCCCTGCCACCCTGTATAGACGGATTTGCAAAATTTATTTTTTGTAAGGTCACTGCATCGGAAAAAACAATACTTTGTAAAAGGTGATGAACAGTTGACATTAGGCTATTCTAACTTAAATAAATTCCAAAAAAACACTACAATTTATTTATTTATTTATTTTAGCCTATATTGTCCCACTGCAGGGCAAAGGCCTCGCTTTCTTCCTTCCACTCCTATCTGTCTTGAGCTAGTGTGGACCAATCCTGTCTGTAGGCGTCAAGCTCGTCTCGCCATCTTCTCTTGGGTCTGGAAAGTGAAAAATAACTCAAATTTCGGAAGTCGGTGGCAAATCACGAAAATACAAAACCAAAGACACCTTAATCGTTGAGGAGTTCTGGTTCAGGTACTTCACCATCAGCTCCACTCCTCCATATGCATTGTGAAGAGCATAAATTGCCTGGCACCCATATTAATAATCGAATCGCAACCCGTGAAATACATATTATTGAGTAGTTCCAATGGCCATCTGTGGTCTTCATCATCAGTTCCACTTCACCAAATGGTGATTTCCGAGAGCAACTGCACGAGTTACTATAAAAAATACTCAAAACGCTATAAGTGTGCCTATATTATTTGAAGAGTTTCCTCGATTTGTCTAGGATTCCATCATCAGGCCCTAACCTGATGACAACGGGACCACTTCGGAAGAATACCCTTTGAAACAAAAAAAGAATTTTGCAAAACCGTCTTTAAATGACGGAGTTATGCCCGAACAAAAAAAAAACAAAACATCCGAATTGATAACCTCCTCATTTTAGAAGTCGGTTTAAAAATATTTTTTAACACAACTCATCTATCGTTTGTAACAATTTTTCATACTAAATTAATTAAGTAGGTACTGTACAATCAACAAGATGTTTAAAACATTTCTTAAACAACGATAACATCTTTCTATAATTATGAGATCTATTCACAAAATGTTTAGTAACAAGACTTGGTTTATAAATGGTACAATTAACACGAATGCTTGAAGATTGTTCATGTTATGACGTGATAGTGTCGTAATGGCGGCTTGCACTACAAGGCTGAGTTATGAACGTCACTATGTTATTAAGTACCTACTTCTTTCTTTGTTTTGGTGTTACTAATTTTATATTTTCTTCCTGTTATAGAAACCTTGCTTAAAATTCTTTGTCGGTTGGTGGATAGTTCCTGACGAGGTGAATAACTAGATTCTGTTTGTTCTAGAGTTAAAATTGAATCCTGCAGTACGTACAAAAGAGTGCGTGGCACTTTGATGAAAGTTATCTTAATTGGATGTGGACAGTGGAGAAATAGTATATTCTTTGTAATTTGGTAATCACCATAAGCAAGCAATATTATTATGTGCCATAGACATGGACTATGATGATGAAAGAGGTCTGAAGGATCCATGTCTAGCTAAATATCCTCCTGGGGTTTCACATTTCACAAATTGAAAATACGATTCTTTTTTTTGGGTTCTTCGAACTATTTTATTTCATCACAGCATCGTTCATTGGGTTTTTCAGAATAAATAACATTATAATCTAAACATTATTTAGTACAGGTGAGCGTTGTAAAGTCCGTGAGCGCCATGAGCGCCGTAGGCGATGGCACCATGAGACAGGGGAGTGGCGTGAGCACCGTAGACTCCAGCGCTGTAGGCCAGGGGAGAAGCATGGGCACCGTACACACCAGCGCTGTAGGCGAGGGGAGCGGCATGAGCACCGTACGCGACAGCGCCATGAGCCAAGGGAGCGGCGACCGCGCCGTAAGCAGCTACACCGTGGGAGTAGCCATGGGCCAGGGGAGCAGCGGCGTATCCGTGGGCGAGGGGAGCGGAGTAGGCGACGGGCGCGGAGTAGGCAACGGGAGCGGCGTGAGCGACGACGGGAGTGGCGTGAGCGTAGAGAGCGGGGTCTTTGCGGACGACAGCGTTGAATCCAGAGTGGGCGTCAGCGGCGTAGTCGACGGTGCGCTTTGTGCCGTCGGAATCCAGCAGCGAGTACTGGCCGACCACGCTGTCTCCGACGCGGGTCTCGTGCTGGCTCTTGACGTCGCCGGTGTGGGGGTCGGACACGCCGTACGAGAAGCTGCTGTAGTCACCGCCGTGGATAGCGCTGCCCTGAGCAGCCGCCACCAGAAGAGCAACAATCACGAACTAAAACAGAAGGATGCTTATTAGAAACGGTTTGCGGTTTATTAGGGATGATTGAAGACTAGGTCAAGTTAAGTTTTAGTAACTAATTATAACTAAGTCTTTTCCTATAATCTATTTTAAAAGTTTCAATAAGATTTCACAAGTGTGTAAGTTATAACAGCCGCACGGATCGATCCATCAGGTTAAGCTACGCTTGCCAGGGTTGTTCCGTGGATGGGTGTCCATCTCTACATACTGAGACTCTTCCGTTCCTCGGAAAGCACGTTAAGCCTTTGGTCCCGGCTGTCATTCGTGGATCTTTGACAGTCGTTACGGATCGTCAGAAACCCGATAGTCTGACAACCAGTCTTAACAAGGGATATCGTATTACCCAGTTACTGGGTTGTGGAGGTCGGATAGGCAGTCACTCCATGTAAAATACTGGTTTTCAGCATCCGGTTAGACTGGAAGCCGACCCTAACATAATTGGGAAAAGGCTAGGCGGAACAAGATGTCACTTTTAGCAAATGTGACAATTTTAGCAATTGTAAGAAAAAGTACCTACTCAATATATTTTCAAAAACTCAATACTTTTTTCATAAATCAATAATAAAACAAACCTTAGATGCCATTTTGATATGTTATTATTGTTTCACGAGCGAGCTGCGAATGATTAATCAGGGTTGCCAATTCTCTTTTTATACTATTCCTACATGAGTGTTACTGTACGTATTCGTATAGTATTAATAGGAAATAAGAGACATGCAAATAAGGTCACTAAATTGAACTGTATCTTGTTTATAACAGTAGATATTTTTCCACAGAAATCTGACCACACGGTGTAGGTACTGGGTGTGAGCAAATTAACATCCAAATAATAATGTCCAGGAACTTATATTAATTGCATGTCAGATTAATAAAATCTTTCTTATAGCAAAAATTAGTGTGATATTTCTTATTACATAATTTATTAGGTACCTACAAAAAATAAGTAAAAAGTGGAGTTAATTTTTTCACACAAGATAAACCACCAAGAACTTTACTTGAAAAAACTCGAGCAACAAACCGGTTTTCTGAACTTATAAATGAATGAAATTGAAAGTAGGTACGTTATAGAGTTCATCGTTCGTTCATCACAAGTTGAAACCTTTAGTAGCTCAGTGATTGAGAGCGAATGGTAGTGGGTTCGAATTCCAGTAAATGTGGACTCACTCAAACCCTATTATTTTTTTTACTTGACTCCTCGTAAAGAGGAATACAAATAAATACTTACCTAATATTATAAATGCAAAAGTAACTCTGTCTGTCTGTTTCTTAACTTTTCACGCCTTATTGGCTGAACGGATTTGGATGTGGCACACGGATGACCTGGGTTAGGATATAGAATACATTTATCCCAGTAGAACGTTCCCGTGGGATAATTTCCGACCTCCACGCAGGTGAAAAACCGGATGGTCGTAGAACTTGAGGGCGACCCAAGCTCAAATGGTTGTATGGCGTAATCCAAGATTTTAGAACTGCTGGAGTGAGAAATTATAGAGAAATAGCCGGAAAAAGGTCACATTGGACTCGATCAGGCTAAGACCCACCCGTGACTGTAAAGTCTTAGATGTTGAAGATGACGTATGCGAAGCCGGGGGCAAAAGCTAATTCAATATTTATTTTCCATCAACAAACAATGACGGAAAACATCATCAGCTTTTAGCAGTCTACTTCTGAATATAGGCCTCTCATATTGCACACCACTAAAAACATGAGACGAAGCGATACCTAATACTACCGAAACCATGTAGCAACATTTTATGAACTCTACAAAAAAAAAATCGTTGATTCAACTGACCTTAATTCCAATACGCATTTTTGACAGTTTCAGACATAATGTAATTAATATTAGTCAGATGATATCTTGAAAATATACGCAGTAAAAATTACTTAATTAAATCAAACACAATTGTTAATTAGAATGTTTTTTTATTACTTAAATGTAATCTTGATAAGTTTAGCGGTAACATTAAAGAATCATAATTAATTATTTATTTATTTATTCATTTGGATCTACTACACTGTAACTTACAATTTCTCAGTTTTTATTTAAATTATGAAATCAGTCGTTGATGTGACAAAGTAATATAATACGGTGGTGCAATGGTTTAAAGCATTTTCAGAGCGGGACACACTTTCAATTTCTGTAGGTGCGTGAAATAGTTGTGTATCACACACAAATTAATTATATTGTACATATGCACAATGTTTTGTCCAGCATGTCCTAGAACCAAAAATTCGAAGATATGTGTCATCGATTTATCGTTATCGAGGTTTTCATCGGTAAGGTCCTATTTGTACTGCCAATAGGAGGATCGAGTGGACTAATGTCCGAGAGCATTGGGCCAGTGTTGCCCACTCCTTTTCACAGAGGCCTGTGTCACCACATGGGGAAACTTTATAGGCTGATTATATTTACCTACAATTTTTGTGATTTTCGAAAAAGATTATAGTAGAAAAATGTATAAAAAACATTAGAAGGTGCAATAATAATAGAGTAATTACGAACAACTGAAACGACAACTACGGTATTTGAATGAGGACGATGATTGAGTATGAAGAGGATTTCTCAAAGACAATGCATAAATCTATAAGTTATAGGTAAAAGCCATTGTCGAGGTGTAATTGTTAGACAAAACACTTAATTATAAATTACCCACACTGCATACCAGGATTCGACTCGACCAGTGACCTTCCATGCCCGTCGTACTTCCTATCAACACCAAAGAAACGGTCAAGTAAGAACAGTATATATAAAGAGAATTGGTAACCCTGATTTATCATTCGCAGTACGCTTGTGAAATAACCAATATCTAAACAAAATGGCATCTAAGGTTTGTTTTAATTTTAAATTGTTTATTCGTGAAATGGATGAAGTGGAAAAATCTTTTGTGATGTGTGATAAATGTTGTAATTGTTATAAATTGGAGAAAGTTTTTTGGAGCGCTCAATGCATGCTTGAGTTTTAAATAATTGGAAATATAAATATATTTAAAAAGCTGCGTCCGGTTAGGATGGAAGCCGACCCCAATATAATTGGGAAAAGGCAAGGCAGATTGATTGACAAAAGATTTTTTTTTTTAAACAGCCAGTAATATTCAATAGACTCTTTAATGGCTTGAGCTTGAAATTTTTTAAACCATTTTTACCGATTTAAAAGCTCAACGTATTAAAAAAAAATTAAGAAGCTGTGCTGACTCAGCAAATAAAAACGATTTAAAAAAATCTTCTGACGTCTGAAAATCCAATCTACATGTGAAAGCAATGTGCTAAACAGTTTGTAATAAGCATCCTTCTGTTTTCAGTTCGTGATTGTTGCTCTTCTGGTGGCAGCTGCTCAAGGCAGCGCTATCCACGGTGGTGACTACAGCAGCTTCTCGTACGGCGTGAACGACCCCCACACCGGTGACGTCAAGAGTCAGCACGAGACCCGCGTCGGAGATAGCGTGGTCGGCCAGTACTCGCTGCTCGACTCCGACGGCACAAAGCGCACCGTCGACTACGCCGCTGATGCCCACTCTGGATTCAACGCCGTCGTTCGCAAAGACCCCGCTCTCTACGCTCACGCCGCTCCCGTCGTCGCCCACGCCGCGCCCGTCGCCTACTCCGCACCTGTCGCCTACTCCGCTCCCCTCGCTCACGGATACGCCACCGCTCCCCTAGCCCATGGCTACTCTCATGGTGTAGCCGCCTACGGCGCAGTCGCCGCTCCCCTGGCTCATGGCACCATCGCATACGGTGCTCACGCCGCACCTCTGGCCTACAACGCTGGTGTGTACGGTGCCCATGCTTCTCCCCTGGCCTACAACGCTGGTGTATACGGCGCCCATGCTTCTCCCCTGGCTTACAGCGCCGGAGTCTACGGTGCTCATGCCGCTCCCCTGGCTCATGGTGCCATCGCCTATGGTGCTCATGGCGCTCACGGTCTCTACGGCGCCCACCTGTACTAAATAATACTTAGAAATAATGTTATTTATTCTGAAACACCAATGAACGATGCTGTGATCAAATAAAATAGTTCGAAGAACCAATTTTCTCGTTTATTTCGTATTGTGTTATTTACTAAAAGTACTCTTACGATAGACCTTAGTTCAAACAAGATTAATAAAGCCAGACTGAAAAAGTCGCCTTGTAACATAGATGTAACATATCTAGTACCCGATTTTAAGTGCACATCCATAGATGTTTGGGGCGACCAATCGTCATCTATTTATCCTAACAGCATAACGAGAAAGCTGCGAATACTTTCGCTCCTAATTTAATCTTCTACAGGAAGTTTGGTCTAAAAGTACACATGGCTGAAGATATTGAAGAACAAGTCCAAGAAATATCAGATTCTTTTTGCATTTTGTGAATGGAAATAAACATTTTAAAACTTAATGTTTCCTCAATACCTTGACGCCATTAATCGCACACATGTCCAAAGGCGTTATTGACGCAAATATTCCGTTAATAAAAACGACGTTCCTTAGCTGGAAATGAACTTCGTTATTCGCAATTGACGTAAATTTCAATGTAACTAAAATTAAGGACTTGGGGGCCTAGACAAAGTCACATTCTGTGGTGGCATCTACAACGCCACGCGAACTACGCATCAAAAACCTGACGTCACACAAATCCTGCATCCGCAAGCAGACTTTACCGCGCGATCAGCATATATATAACTTTCCGACAACAATCGTCGGGCAGTTGCCCATCAGACACGACAGCTGTCTGGTCGGAGGATCCTCCCTTTTCTATAGAGGATGAGTGAACTTTACACCCTGTTCCTCATATCTCTAAACATATACATAAATATAGCGATAACGATGACGGAAAAGTCAGAAATGTATGCTGCCATAAGCTACCGAAAAGCTTATGTCATTCCCGTTGAAAATTATTCTAGAAATACAAATAGCATTGAAAGGGATTACCACTTATCAAAGCCCTCTCCAGATCCTGAAAATAATTATTATGGACTGAACGCATATTTATTTCAAGAATCACGACACAGCCCCCACAAAAGCGCTAAGAAAGTGGACAGAGAAAAACCATAATGGAGAGTTTGAAGTTCATAATTCAAAAGCATAATCCAAACAAATACATCATACATCACAATCTAAACATACACATAAATATAGCGATAACGATGACGGAAAAGTCAGAAATGAATGCTGCCATAAGCTACCGAAAAGCTTATGTCATTCCCGTTGAAAATTATTCTAGAAATACAAATATCGGATGATGCGAATGCAGGATTTGTGTGACGTCACACAAATCCTGCATCCGCAAGCAGACTTTACCGCGCGATCAGCATATATATAACTTTCCGACAACAATCGTCGGGCAGTTGCCCATCAGACACGACAGCTGTCTGGTCGGAGGATCCTCCCTTTTCTATAGAGGATGAGTGAACTTTACACCCTGTTCCTCATATCTCTAAACATATACATAAATATAGCGATAACGATGACGGAAAAGTCAGAAATGTATGCTGCTTTTCTATAGAGGATGAGTGAACTTTACACCCTGTTCCTCATATCTCTAAACATATACATAAATATAGCGATAACGATGACGGAAAAGTCAGAAATGTATGCTGCTTTTCTATAGAGGATGAGTGAACTTTACACCCTGTTCCTCATATCTCTAAACATATACATAAATATAGCGATAACGATGACGGAAAAGTCAGAAATGTATGCTGCCATAAGCTACCGAAAAGCTTATGTCATTCCCGTTGAAAATTATTCTAGAAATACAAATAGCATTGAAAGGGATTACCACTTGTCAAAGCCCTCTCCAGATCCTGAAAATAATTATTATGGACTGAACGCATATTTATTTTAAGAATCACGACACAGCCCCCACAAAAGCGCTATGAAAGTGGACAGAGAAAAACCATAATGGAGAGTTTGAAGTTCATAATTCAAAAGCATAATCCATAGGTATGGAATGCAGATGATTGAAATAACACAACAGAAATTTACTACCATAAAGAACAGACTTAAAAAAGAGGTTATCCAAATCCTCCATCAAATGCCAGATACTCAGAAAAATTTGTAGTGCCTGTTTAGTCATACATGCATAGACATACAGATATTTACAGACACCAACACCGGCCCACACCGTAGTTTTCTGTGTACTGTTCATTACTGGTGATATACAGCTGTGAAGCTAAGTACCTTACATAAAATAAATAAATAAATCACCTGACGTCGTATCTTGACAATCCGTGATAGGACTTATCAAAAAACATAATAACATCAGTTAGGTACCTCATCATTCAGCCGAAAGACGTCCACTGCTGGACATAGGCCTCCCGCAAATGGGGGGGGGTTTGCCATAATCGCCACGCTTGGCAGGCGGGTTGACGATCGCAGTATGGTGTTAAAATGCGAAGAGAACGCTGCTGCCCATTCTATAGTGATTCCCTTAGTCACCTTTTACGACACCCACGGGCAGAAATGGGATGGTACTATTATTTACGTCCGGCTCCACACGGAATCTAGTTAGGTACCTATTAGAAACTATATGATAGAGCTACAGTATTTTCATGAGCACATCAATCAGTGGTAACTATTTGACATTGCCTTTATGTCGTAGCAGTAAGGTTGATTTTCGAAATGTTTGTGCTTCCACAGATGTACGCTTGACTGTACAAACAAAGCGCTGCGCACAGCAAAACCTACAATCGTTCTACAATCGTTTTGGCAAAACAAGTCATAATTTTCGATTCTCGCCACTTGAGATGTGTTTTTAACCTTAAAGTATATGTCATCTGCAATGTTTTGTAAGGATAATTACAGAAACTAGTGGCCTAGTTTCTGTATTTCTTATTTATTGAATCATGTAGTAAAGGCAAATCTAGGTGTTTTTGTAAGTACCTATATTTTGTATAATTAAAGAACATAAAATCCTTTATGGCTAAATCAATCATATATCAGAGTGAATCAATAATGATCGTCCACTATCTAAAGGATCTCGCGCACTGGACGGCCACGACTCCGGCCAGTCGTGGCCGTATAATGGTACTGTATGGTGAGCGGCTAGTTGGCCGTTACGAGCAAGTGCGCGATTCGTATCAGTTTTTGTAGTTTACCTGGTCACGGTCATGGTCGTGGCCGTCTAATGCGCGAGATCCCTAATATGTATGAAAAGCGATTCAAGAATGTCAATCTTCTTTTCGTTTCGTTTACCTGCACTGTGTTCGATCTGGCTGTCATTGAATTTCAGAATTAGCTTGGCTTAATACAGTATGTTGTTATGTGAACCTGAGATAATCTATTAAATTATCATATAAGACCATCTACAAAATTCCATACATTTATCAATGAAACACGCACATTCTCACTGGCTGTAATAGTCATGAAACTCCAATTACAATCTGACCTCTTTAATTACTTTAATTACTCAAACGTGCGAAAAAGGCCTAATTATATCCGTTGTAAAATAAAATAAATAAAATACATATATAGTATGAAGAATGCGATGAATTTGAAGGTCGTTGTTGTTGTGTATTATTTGCAGCCTTTTCTTAATGACTTGTGAATGTTAAAATTATTCCGAATTGGTAATGTGTCACCGCGTGACTTTTCGGAAGGTGATACTAAGGGCTAGTGAGTTAATCAATCTGCCTAGCCCTTTCCGAACTATGTTATGGTCGGCTCACAGTCTAACCGGTTGTAACTGAATATTTGTATTTTACATCGAACGACTGCCATCTCAAAAAAGTTAAAAGCCAAAGCATTTATTTCAAATAGTACAGTTATATGGCACTTTTGAACGAAAAAATTTACAAAAAAATTGAATTGATTCTAGTCACCTCTTCCAAAAGATAATTTTCGTATGCAGAAGAATGGGCAAGAAACTCCACCGTTACTCTTTTAAAATGTTTTAAAATATTTTAGTATAGGTACATTCGTTATATACTTATATGTGAAGACGATGCACCTAGAATAAAACTACTATATTTACCACAATAGGTAAAAATAATAAAAAATTAAGCAACGACAGATAAATTAATTATATGATAGATACATGGTGCTCACATATTTACAAACATTGTGAAAGTAGACGATTTTCCTAATATTTTACAATTAATAGGTCAGTGTGTGAGGATCTGTTGAAGAGGAGTATACAATTATGTAAACTAGCTACCAGTTTGATTTTGTCTAGAATCTCTATCTGATCTCCACAACCCAATTACTGCGTAACACGACACCCCTTGGTAAGTCTGGTTGTCAAACTTTTACGCTACTGACTACCTGTAACGAAATTGATAGATCTACGGGCACGGAGGCCATGGAAGGAGGGGTCTGAATATGTAATGAATGGTCACCAATCCACGAACCAACCGAGGCAAGCGTAGCTTAACCTTCGATCGACCCGTGCGGCTGTAATTATTTAGCCACGATTCCCCTCCCAGGAGCTGGGGAATAAGGAGCCTAAAATCTTCGGAACAAAAATGATTCTTCCATGCCTCTACGTCAAGTATATTTATTTATTTATTTAACAGTATACGTACACACATAAAAACAGACAAGAAAAAAACAGTGAAATAAAGAAAAAAAGAAAGAAAGAATATTTGTCACAGAAACACGTGCATAATAAAAAAAGATAATAAACTCATTTGAACAAGAAAATAAAACACAATAGATTTAAATACAATAACGAGCACAAAACAGAAATAGTCGGCAGCTGCTGGCACGTCATGACTGTGACAATTAGGCTACCACTCAGCATGATGCTGTAAAAACGTAACGTAAATGCTTATTTCTAAAGAAATCTTTTCCAGCATACCTACGATAGGAAACTAGTTAAAGAGATGTAGACAACGTGTTTATGAGTAGAAGAGAAAATAAAATACATAAAAAAAAACTTAATGATTCACTAGTTTAACTATAAACATACAATATGAATAAACTTACACACATACTTCTAAAATAAATATCACTTAAATAATACTATATTATTGGAAAGTGACTAAATAAATAGGGAGCCTACCTACTTGTCCCATCCTCTCAGAAGATTTAACACAATGTATATCAAGGGCGAAAAGCTGAAATACCAAGGAACGATAAGAATGTCTGATCAACAATAGCTAGTAACCTAAATAGTCATCTTGATAAACAAATGTAATGGATAACACCATTACATCTAAGCCAATATTTTTCAACCTACCTAAACGACTTTGTATAAAAAACAAAACGAGGGATCTTAAAAATCTGCCAACACGTAAGTTAACTTACTTATTACTAAAAATCTTTTTATTAACAAAAAACAACCGACTTCTGAAAAAAAACACTACAAAGTGAAAAATAACTTTAAGTTCGGAAGGTTTTGAATTTTCGTTTTTTGCCACCGTTTTTTCACTTTATAGTGTTTTTTTTCGGAAGTCGGTTGTTTTTTTTTTTGCAAAAATATTTTATTTTTCACTTTTTAGTTGTGGGACCTACCCCACACAAATTCGAATACCACTACCTGCTATGTAAATAACAGTCACAGGAAATTATCATCATATCATCCACATATACTAAGTGGGAAAAATACGTATTATTGAAGTATACTCAAAAACTATCCAAGCAAAGTTAATAAAATTTATATGGGACCAATCCGGGAGCATACCCTTTCATACAAAAAAAATATTTTCAAAATTGGTCCACAATTGACGGAGAAAGAAATCGGCGAACATACATAAAAAAAAAACATACTTATGCATCGAACATATAACCTCCTCCTTTTTGGAAGTCCGTTAAAAATATTTAACGTATCCAATCTAAACCACACCTTTCCTTTTTCTTTCGGATTTTTATGTCAACTCATTAATAATGAACAGGAATCTTCTATCTTACCTCCTCAATTCTTAATTACCACCCAAAAGTATTACTATTAGAATACCCCATTACTTACCAGCTACTAAAAAGACAAGAACTTAAAACAGGATCCTGTCCTAAATAACCCACAAGAACTCTAATACCCACTGGTCAGTACTAACCAAGTTCCGCATAACTCGGTGCCGACGAAATGTATACTCCAAAAAAAACGTACAAATGCGTGACCTTAGTCGCTGCATGTCTCTTACTTCCTATTAATAGTACTGCCACACTCATACAGGAATAGTATATAAAGAGAATTGGTAACCCTGATTAATCATTCACAGTTTACTTGTGTAACAAAAAATAACTAAAATGGCAGCTAAGGTTTGTTATATTTTTTCTTTGTTTGGTGTTAAAAAGTTTGTGATTAGTAGAACTTATACGAGTAGTTTAAAAGGAATACGTGTATAAATATTTGTTGTGACTTAATTAGTCTAGTAGAGCCACGTGTTTTATTGATAATCGTGATTAAATGGATTCTACTTAAGACCCTTTCGTACGTCAGCGATGCGGGAATAGCATGCTCGGTATACTCGGTACCAAAAGCTTACCGAGCGCCTATATTCAATGAGAGTTTCAAGATTGGTTCAGTATACGCGGAATCGGGGCGGGGTCCTTTCGGTTTACCGCGTCTCGGTAGAAACATCCAGTGTGATACTCGCTCACGTCACGCCTTTCACAGGATGCTCGGTATACTCGGTACCGAAAGCTTACCGAGCTTATTTCAATGAATTAAGCGGTACTGCGCAAATTATACTGAAAACATAACGTCAGGTTCGTAAATGAAAGCCGTGCGGTATCGTTTCAGTATAAAGAGCATACTATACCGAAACGATACCGCACCGACCAAAGAGGAAACGGCCTTAATTCAAATATTCAATTATTTGACAAATTAGTGATGGAAAAGAGTTAAGTAGCAATACTATTATGCATGTGAAGCAGCAATAGCTTTGCAGCAGCAGTCAGAATAAATTCAAGCAACTAAAAGAAAAGCCTCAACATTGAGATGTTTACTTTTCATATAGAAAATAGAGAATCATTTTCTTGTCTCTTATATTAAGCATGTTAAACTTAGCCCTTCGTATCTTTGTCTTTGCATTTGACAGGTCTTTTTTCGGGTTTATTTATTTCGAACACTTCGTAACCATCGAAGAGACGATTTTCTTTTACAATAAGTATATTATTTTAGGAGACTGTGCGACACTCATGTGTGGTTTGGGAATTTCTAAAAACAGTACTAAACCATACCATAAACAAAATAAAAGCTTTCTTGAAATGATTTTAAAAACGACTCTCATCAATTTTCAGTTCGTCGTTGTTGCTCTTCTGGTGGCGGCTGCTCAGGGCAGCGCTATCCACGGCGGTGACTACAGCAGCTTCTCGTACGGCGTGTCCGACCCCCACACCGGCGACGTCAAGAGCCAGCACGAGACCCGCGTTGGAGACAGCGTGGTCGGCCAGTACTCGCTACTTGACTCTGACGGCACAAAGCGCACCGTTGACTACGCCGCTGACGCCCACTCTGGATTCAACGCCGTTGTCCGCAAAGACCCCGCTCTCTACGCTCATGCCGCTCCTGTCGTCGCTCACGCCGCTCCCGTCGCCTATTCCGCACCCGTCGCCTACTCCGCTCCCCTCGCCCATGGATACGCCGCCGCTCCCCTGGCCCATGGCTACTCCCACGGTGTAACTGCTTACGGCGCGGTCGCCGCTCCCCTGGCTCATGGCGCCGTCGCGTACGGTGCTCATGCCGCTCCCCTTGCCTACAGCGCCGGCGTGTACGGTGCCCATGCTTCTCCCCTGGCCTACAGCGCCGGAGTCTACGGTGCTCATGCCGCTCCCCTGGCTCATGGTGCCATCGCCTACGGCGCTCATGGCGCTCACGGCCTCTACGGTGCCCACTACTAAATAATGATAAGATAATAATTATTTATACTGAAACCCCAATGAAAGATGCTGTGATCAAATAAAATAATTCGAAGTACCAAATTTTTTGTTTGTTTTACTACCAAGATATTGAATCTAATTCCAACAATCCCTTTTACGTTTTAAGAAAAGAGCATGATACATTTATTAGTCATATTCATGAAATAATTGCCATAAAGAATCCATAATAATGGTCATTCGGCTCTAACAGTAATTTAACCTTTGAGTTAATAACTCAAAGTAACAACGAGAAGGTCTAACCATTTCCGTAGGTCTAATAATAATAACAGAGCAAGTAAAATACCGAAACTAAGTGCAAAAATCCAGCTCACCTTGAATTACTGTGCATTGTGCTAGATAAATAATTTTACAATTACTAAGCAAATTCTAGGAAATATACCGAAAGTAGCAAGAGTAGTAGGAAATGGGCTTATTACGCAAATACTGGTCCTAATGAAAATAACACTTGTAAACTTATGCTCACTTAAGTAGATGACTTAATCATATTTAACATTTTATGAAGCATTTATCTTATTTCGTAATCGAGATAAAATATGAGTGGTTGAATTCATTACCTACTGTTAATTGAAATGTGTACGAGCTGTGACTTTATGATTAACAGGATTCGGAATCGAATGAAGTTTTGATTGAAACCCGTTATTTAAAATATCTAAGCTATCAAAACGCTAAAATTAACACAGAGGCCTATTATAGTAAATTTTTGCGTTTTGATAGCTAATATAATTATAACATTGCCATCCAACATGGCAACGCTGCCAGCCTTTTGAGTACCTTTCTCACTGACAGCGATGCTACGACGAATATTTTAATGCTCAATGAGGTCTTCCCCTTTTTTTTCCTCTTAATACTTTATGTACATATTATAAATATAAATATTACATTATTTCTATGATGGGAGTTTACTACAAGTACATGATGTTCTCTTTTACTAAAAACACCTTCATTTTAGAAGTCTAACTTAGGAAGTAGGCCCATTATAAATGCTAATAATTCTTTGTTTACAACACAAACACAGTCTAACAAGAACAGTAGGTCAGCTCCCTAGTAACAAACACATCGTTGAATTACACGCTCCTTGTGAAACACGTACGTTAATTTAATTATATCATTGTTACACCTTGTCTCCTGAGAGAGTTCTATAGTATTTTGTAATGAGTCACAGGTATTACTGAGAAAAAACCTATGACTGTTATATTAGTAAATTTTGCTACAAGTTCAATTTTGGATAGTAACTGGATTTTGAATCTACTCGATGAATGAAAGAATCAATTTCAAAGGTGTGAAATATGTGTTGTCAGAAATTGTTAGGAATATAATTAAGTTCGTCAATAAACTTCAAAATCGAAATACATCAATCAATCGTGTTTTTACAATAAGACAGCTTATTGTTACAATGAAATAAAATACCAAAGTTAAGGATTCATAATTTATTAGTCGTAATCACAGATCAGTTGTAGCAGTCATTTGTTCACCAAGCCGATCCAGCTCCGAGACCTTGGGCACCATACGCGCCATTACCATGACCAAGAGGGGCTGGGTGAGCAACAGAGTTCGAGTAACTGTGTGCAAGGCCACCATGATGGTTGACAGCTCCATGTCCCAAGGGAGATCCGTAGGCACCGTTCTGTCCATGGGCACCATATCCGCCGTAGGCACCACCATAAGCACCACCGTTGGCACCGTTGTAGGCTCCAGCGTAAGGACCAGGGTAGGGACGAGCAGCGTTGTGAACAATGGAGTGTGAGTAGTGAGAGACTGAAGGAGCTCCACGGTTACCAAGATGACCAGCTAAGGGGTTTCCGTGACCATTCGCTCCAGCGTAGCCGGGGTAAGCTTGGTTACCAGGGTAACGGTTGGCACTGGGGTGGGCAAAAGCACCAGGGTAGGCCAGGGCTCCAGAATGGCCGTGAGCACCAGGATGGCCGAAAGCACCAGGATGACTAAGAGCACCGGGATGGCCGAGAGCACCGGGATGACCGAGACCAACGGGATGACCGAGAGCACCGGGATGACCGAGAGCACCAGGATGGCCGAGAGCACCGGGATGAGCAAGAGCTCCGGGGTGGGCAAGGGCTCCAGGATGGCCAAGAGCACCAGCATGGCCGTAAGCACCAGGGTGAGCTAAGGCTCCAGGATGGGCAAGAGCACCAGGATAGGCAAGGGCACCGGGATGGCCAAGACCACCGGGATGAGCGAACGCTCCGGGGTGAGCTAAGGCACCAGAGTGGGCAAGAGGGCCACCTCCAGCCAAAGGAGACAGAGGAGAGGGAGCAATGGGTCCATGGGCCAACGGTCCTGGATGAGCCACAGGTCCATGTGCATGAGCAGCTCCACCTAGCGGATTATGAGGTCCAGACGGATGAACACCAACAGCAGGCTCCTTGCGTACAACAGCATTAAATCCAGTGGCAGCGTTCGCGGCGTACTCCACAATCCTTTTGGTTCCATCGGATTCCAGGAGTGAGTATTTGCCGACGACGCTGTCACCGACGCGTTTCTCGTGCTGGTCCTTGACGTCACCGGTGTTAGGGTCGGACACGCCGTAGGAGAAGCTTGAGTAACCACCGCTGCCGTAGGCTGATGCCACCAGCAGGGAGAGGATGATGAACTGGAATAAACACAATTTTATATTATTAGTAGTCCTGGCAGGTTGGAATTAAAAGGATTTACTTATAACACTAGTAATAAAGATCTGAATGGTTGAAAGACAATTATCATTTAAGTTATAGCAAAGATGACTTCTAACTAAAACCAGAAGTGCCGCAAGGACCAGCAATAAGCCCAACCCCACTTTATGTCGAATTATTTTTATATTGCTTTGGTTTTAATGTGATTGTTTACCTTAGCTGCCATGATGCTATGTGTTCTTCTTCGACTTTGGCTTGTGAATGATTTAACCCCGTCGGTACCAAATATTTATATTCTCACAGAGGCTTCGCATTGTAGTTTTGGGGGTCATAGTTTGAAATCATTGCGCTCACATCTGCTCTTAAATTTCGAAAGATTCTCTTTCAGAGGTTAATTAGGAACTGAAATACCTATTATGTAAATTAATTATGCACTTAGAATGGTAACATTGGCCTCGTTGATGAGTTAAATACATTTTAAGATGTCGATTTGCTTGTTCTGAATTAATTGCTTGCTTGTTAACTTTTAATATTTACGTATATGTAAATATTACTATTATATATTAATAAATACTAAAACAGTTTAATTATAGGAGCTTAAATGACAATGGAAAAATAAACTTGTAACAATTTGTTACTTTTACATGTACTTTGAATGTTTCAGGGTAGTTTACAGCTAAAAATAAACTATCACCTATTTTCTTTAAGTGCCTGCATAAAAATCAAAAAACCAAAACTTTCATGTACGTCATTATTACTATGAAACTGTATAAACTAAAGACTCTTGTTCAGCTATACCTCTGTTCCTTTTCCAGGATAAGGAGTGATATTAGGTTTAGTCATTACATTACCATCTTCCTATACGACTATTGGACGAACTAAACGAGAATTTAATATAATAATATAATATAATTTAAAAATAAAAAAATTACCCCTCACTTTAATCTTCTTCTTCTTCTTCTTTTCGTGTGGTTAGTGACTAACCTGGTGTCAGAGTTTTAAAGCCGCCCATGGGCCTCTGACTTGCCTTCACATGCCGTCGAGAATTATCGTTTCCTCAAGATGTTTTCCATCACCGTTTTTGATAGCAGGCTGCAAGTGATCATTATAATACAATACGCACATGAATCCGAAAAGTCAGAGGTGCGTGCCTAGGGTTCGAACTCGAGACCTATGATTTGGCAGTCTGACGGTCACACCACTAGGCTATCACTGCCAGTCCTAGAGTGGAGACTCACTGCTGCTCACTTTAATGATTCTGCTACTAAAACAAAATAGCGTCAGGCAATTGTTTTATTCCCAAATCAATATAAACTTTGAGTTTCAGTAGCAACCTGCGAGGTACTTGCGTGACACACAGCAATGGCAATTGATTCCAATGCCTTTTATCTTGACAGTTCAGCCAAGTTCATTGCGTTATTTACGTTATTGAACAGATGCGTTTTTCAAACCTAGGAAGCAATGGCTTAGGAGTTTCCTTCAAAACCCTCGGATTTTAATTGAAAGTTTGTTTACGCTATTCGCGTGCTGGACTTTCAGCAGGTCATCTAATAAATACTAAAGGTCATTGCATTCTTATAATTGTATAAAACCTATAATATATTCCATTACTTCGTCTTATCATTGCAAGATAAACATAAAACCATAATTATACCGTTCAGCTACATACATTAGCTAAAAGTACATCAAAGTAGGAGATATACATGATATCGTAGGTCAACACTAATTCTCAAATGTTTCCGGCAAAACTGATTGCACACATACTAAAGATTATGAAAAGTACCTATATAAAGGCATGGAACATCTAAACTCGTCAGTATTTGTGTTAACAATACAAAAAAATGTTCTCAAAGGTAATTGAGTAAACTAGAACTACAAAGAACAATTTGGTTGATAATTTAAATAATCTCAAAAACTTGGGAAAATTTTGTGATTTGATTCTTATGTCGTTGCCCAATATTGTCTAATTAGTATAAAATAATCATGTTTGCAACTGTGCTAGTTGGTACTGTTCTCATTCATTTGGTAGATTTTGGTTTGGTTCAGTGATTCTGATAAAGTTTTGGTATATTTATAGAATCCGTGTGAATCTGGTCAGTAGTGAAGTCAATGATAGCATGGTGTCGTTACATGTTCTTACGTTTTCTATCTTCAATTAAATTGAATTTGGTTTTCCCTGAAGGGCCATATCAGTTTTTTGTGACGTTATTGTTATATGTTTTAAAATGGGATAGTCAATATTCTTGATTTCATTTAGTATATTTGCGAAAATAGTCAACATATCTGTGTCACAGAGATATTAATAATGCTTGATAGTTAATATAAATAATAATGGTTACATAACCCCCTTTGATTACTGGAAACCATTTTACATTTTTTAAGTTCACCATTTAATTGACCTTCATTTGATTTATCACATTTATAAATTATGACGCTGTGTAATAATTGTCTTTTAATGTCTACAGTTTGCTTTCGTGGCGCTGCTGGTAGCTGTCGCTCGCTGCAGCGCTTCAGGGGGATCATCCAGCTTCTCTTACGGAGTATCAGACCCTAACACCGGTGATATCAAAGACCAACATGAAAAACGAGTTGGAGATAGCGTTGTTGGACAATACTCTTTGCTTGAAGCTGATGGAACCAAACGTATTGTCGAATATTCTTCGCATCCTCACACTGGGTTTAATGCTGTAGTACGGAAGGATCCTGCTGTTGGAGTTCACCCACCGTCTGCTATTGGATACAATGGACCTGCTTCTGCGAGCTATGGTGGTCTAGGATATGCTGGTGCCAATCCTTTGGTATATGGCGGTCAGAACGCATGGAACCCTGCTAATTCAGCATACCCTGGCAGTGCTTATGGCAACGGTGCATATGGTGGATACGGAGCTTACAGTGGTGGTGCCAATGGCTGGCCTCAGACCGGTGCAGTCAATGGTGTATACGGTACTAACGGATGGCCCACAAGTGGTGCTAATGGAGTTTATGGAGCTAATGGATGGCCCAGAACTACTGGTGCCAACGGAATCTATGGTGCCAATGGATGGCCTAGCAGCACTGGCGTTAACGCTTGGCCTAGTAATAACGCTGCTAATGCTTGGCCCAGCAATGCTGGTGCTACCTCGTGGCCCACCAGTGTTGGTGCTAATGCTTGGCCTACCAACGTTGGAGCTAACGCATGGCCCCAAACCTCTGGTGGTTATGGAGCGTCCGGCTATGCTGGTTATGGAGCGTCCGGCTACGCTGGTTATGGCGCAAGCCCAGTAGCAAGCGGGTATGGAGGTCACGGCGCCAATGGACTAAGTTACAGCACCAGTAATTCGGGATGGTAAATCTGTTATATTATTATGCCTAAATTGATAGGTACATGACCTGGCTATGTTAATGTGGAACTGTTTTCTTTTGTTTTTTTTTATGTTCAATTGTTAATTTAAGGGCGAAACGATGATCTCGTATGGCAAAGATTGATCTTAATTCTAAATTAAATGTGGGATAAAATTAATAGTCATTGAAAATGTAAATAAAATGTGAGTTGAGTTAATTATATCGTTCGATATATTATGATATTTACGTGTTTTTTTTTCACTATGCGAACTGCTAGGAGCAATCGATCTTTAAGCATCGATTTCATTAAAGGATTTATTATTTATTGTCCCAATGTTAACAAAAATAAAGTGCTACCAAAAGACATGTTTATGTTACGAAGACTCTTCATATATACATGGTAGTTATTTATAAAAAGGACAATGGGGGGGGGACAAAGGAGGGGCGCAGTTTGTTTTTAATATTGAAGAATCAATATTAAAAACAAACTGCGCCCCTCGGTTTCCACACATAAGTTTCGATCCCGTGGGAATGTCTGGATAAAAAGCCTAATGCTATGTCCCAATCCAGGTCATGTGCCAAATTTCATCCAAATCCGTTCAGCCGTTTTACCGTGAACGCGGAACAAACAAACAAACAAACACACTTTCGCACCTAACACTAGGCACTAACTAGGTACCGATATTTTTAATAATATCGTTAGTTAATGATAAAAATAAATAACTACATACAATTAATTTTGAAATCAATGGTATTGAAAACCCATTAAGTAATAAATTATAGAAGTCTGAATACAAGAGGGATAATAAACCTGATCTTAATTACATTACTGAGATATTACTCATTTGAAATGTTAAATTTTCGTCAATAAGTATTTCCTGGTTGACCAGTTTTGAATTTGATTCTGCAAAAAAATAAGTAACAAATCGTCATTACGCCAAAATAGCTCATATACATATGTCAAAGTTGCCAAAATTGCGATATCAAAACTCAAAAATAAACCTTGTATCTTTATCGCAAAGTTCAAAATAAAAACGGCAGAAAAAATACTTAAAATTCTTGCCACATAGAACTTAACATTTTATATAAAAATGATTGCACTTGTAAAAATTCTGATCACACATGCATCCAGGATATAATACTTTAATGGAGAATGAATAAAAAAAATGTCATTCAATGAAATCACAGTTATTTGAGACTGGGAAACACCAATGTAACGGTAAGCGGATGCTCTTTTAGACATTTATGAAAAAGACAATAATAACAGAACAATAATACCAAAAGTATAATCTGAAAAGAAAGTAGCAAATATGCTCAAAGGACATCTTACCACAGCTCATAAAAGAACATTTGAATTTGGATAAAGGCCCAGAAATTGCAGAGAAAAAAAAACAAAATGTGGTACAATTTTGAGTCCTACATTGAAAGAAAATAGAAGACCAGCATCATCTGC
This sequence comes from Agrochola macilenta, assembly GCA_916701695.1. Lineage (NCBI taxonomy): Eukaryota > Metazoa > Arthropoda > Insecta > Lepidoptera > Noctuidae > Agrochola > Agrochola macilenta. Next base: position 4,288,200 of record OU753559.1, on the reverse strand, counting down.
CGAGCCTTTTCCCAACTATGTTTGGGTCGGCTTCCAGTCTAACCGGATGCAGCTGAATACCAATATTTTACATGGAGCGACTGCCTTTCTGACCGTAATTACATCAACATAAGAAAAAAAATCTAAGTAAAAATTTGTTCTACGATTTTACAATATTTCTTCCATTTTTCAACCAAGAAAGTTTAAGTTGCATGCAAATATTGTAAGCATCGGAGATTGCCTTGAAGTGCGAATGTAGAGCAAACGCATAATGATAAAGATCTTGTTTCCACGCTATTTATAATACTGTTCAATCCCTCTTTACAGCTTTAACTTAAAAATTATTTATAATACATATTTACACAGTTTTGTTTGCTGTAAAACACATGTTTTACATTTACTCTTTGACCAAAATTATGCGAGAAAAATGTATAATCTGAATTAATTTCACACAAGTAGTCCAACTATACAGAAAAAAAACGATGATAATATAGCATTCTACAGGTGAAAATAATTTTTAAAATCGGTCCAGAAGTTTTTGAGTTTATACGGTACTCCCTTTCTTCTCCTAAAATTGTTTGTCCGAAAATCATTATCCATAACACTTTTGCTATAAATGTCAGTAACCATAATGTTCAAACATTCGAAATTTTGTTTTACATAATTATCTTTACTTCTAAAACTATTCTGTCCTAATATCGAGTACTATAATAATTGAATCTCCTAATTTTGCATGACATAAAGTCATATGTCCTGAGTATTGTATTATATAATGTGATGTGTATAATGTGTATCCGAATGTACGTTTATAATAAAATTGTTAGTCCTAAAAAAATAGGTTTTAGTGACAGAAACGAATCGCTGTAAATCCGACTCCACGCAGTCTTGTCTGCCCTACCCCTAGAGTGTAATTTAAAATCGCGTAGGCGCGGAGGGGCTAGGCGGCCCGCGAGTTGAGGAGCAGGTGGTTGTAACGCCCGCCGCCGCGGCTGAGGCTGGCCGGCTGAGCCGGCCAGCAAGACGAAGCTGTGGTGGTGAGCGATAAACCATCTGCGACGATAAGCTCGCGTGGGACCGCCGGAGCCCTGCAGCGCCGGAGCCGTGACAGAAACCATGCCTGCTGCATATTACATGCTCGCTTGCATACTGCACGCTTGCTTGCATGCTCGCTTGCATGCTCGCTTGCATGCTGCATGCTTGCTTGCTCGTTGCATGCTGCATGCTTGCTGCATGCATAGTGTATGCATGTGTGCATGCTTACAGGGAAATAAAAAATACTAATGTTAATATTGTTTAATGAACTAAAAATTTGTTTAAAAATATTATAAGGATATATAAACATTAAATAATTTGAATTTAGAACTTTAAACTTTTATTGTAAACCGTTTTATGTCTTTTGTATATTATTGATTGTAATATTTATGACAAACAAATTTAGGGCATATTGTATTTAGGGATTTCAATTTTATGGCATATGATATTATGTGACATTAAGTTCGGGCAAGTTATCATTCGGACAAATGATAATTAGGAGAAAATTTTTTATGGCACTTTAGATTATGGATAAAAAACTTAGGGAACACAATAGAGAACCGTTTATACATTACAAACAAAAATTGAAAAAAAATCTCTTTATTATTTATTTAGATTAACTCAAAAATATCTCACTATAGCACCTATGTATAGGAGTCATCATAATTAAGAAAGAAAAAAAGGCTGTTGCAGTAGAAAATTTAAGTTTATTGCACTTACAAAGAGCTGTGACACAATCACGCATGATCTATGTCTAGTACATTAACATTATCACCAACTTCCTTTCTATCTCGGTTTTTAGATTCACGAACAGCCATTATTAACTACATACTCATTGTTTTCTCAATACAAAAAAAGAACTATCTACACAAAACGTCATCCTCAAAATAAAAATAAAACCGATCCAGGAAGTCAAAATCAGAACGAAAAAGAAACAATCTGGCAACGAACAAAAATAAAAAAGTGACCAAAACAAATTAACATACGCAATGATGCATGCCCTGAGAAGCAACCTCTGATGTGCGGACCATTTCTTGGACGTCAGTACAAATTCTCATCAGTGACCTTGCCCTTCCGGATCCGTCGGCATCGTAAAGACGCTTGTCGTACGTGTTTGGGGTTCCGCTGGAAAAAATGTGCTTGTGAAAACATTAACAGTGAGTTCATTTAAGGAACTTACCTAAAACATCTTGGACATTCCTGACATCGGTGAAAGAAAACATCGTGAAGAAACGTATAGTCAATTGTGAAGCGAGCGAAGCGTCTCTTCAAGTCTGGCAAAATTTGCTTTCGTGTGTCAGTTTGTTGGTACTCCTCTACAGGTCGTATTTTACAACCGATCTGGACGAAACTTGGTATATAGGTTTTACGAATTTATTGATTTTTATAACGCCGGGGATTTTTGATTGGGGGGTACTTCCTCCAAAAAGGGACAAAAAGGGGGCAACTGGATATCTCCGCCATATGAGATTCGATTTCGATGGTCCTTCTTTGTTTGAAACTTTAAATTGGTCTTATTTAATTTGGTGAAGAACTGATGAGGATCTTCGGTGTGATAAGCAGAATGATACGTGTGAAATCGCCAACCCGTCTTGAGCAAGCGTGGTGATCAATCCTCGTACCTTCCCTATATGAGAAGAGGCCTTTGCCCTGTAGTGGGCCAATAATAGGCTGGTATTATTATTAATATTTATTGAAATTAAATGTGCTGGACACTACTGGACAGTTTAAAAAATTCTCGAATTTACATATTGGATATATTGAGTTTTTTTTTTTTTTTTTTAACTTTAGAATCATTTTGTTTGGAATACATTTGAATTACGGATAAAGAGCTGTCTCAACAAAAAATACCAAATTTTACTATAGAATCATAAAAAACTTTGCGCGAAAGTATCTCGAAATCTGAAAGGAAATAATCCAATAACAAATGTAAATACAACAAATTCAGCTAAGTATTCTTAAGCACCACCCAATGCCTATTAAATATCTTCTTTTTGGTTATACAATAATAGAACATTTTGGTCTTTACAAACGAAAAACATCCTACAGAACCCGCCCACGCCTAAGAAAAATAACTTCACATAATTTTTAAAGATCAACAAGTAATGGCAGTCGTCAGCCACGCCCTCGCGTTCGAAGCTCATATAAAAGCTCCTAGCGATCTGAGCGAGTACCAGTCAACGAGCAGAAATCCTCAGTCTATCGCAATGGCAGCTAAGGTGATTATTTTATTATCTAGTGAAGTGGAAAACAGTGTTAAGATAAATAAGAAAATATAATCAGTGATAATGATTAGGAAGGCAAAGAATTACGCGATTAATTTGTTAATTTCGAATTCAAATACTATACTCTCTCATTTGCGCTAGTTTTGTAAATTAAAATCATCAAGTTTTCCTTCTTGTAAATCAGTAAAATTAAGAATTTTGAAATTTGTCTAATTTGTCGCAATGCTACAGACTGGTGTAACATTTATGTTTATTTTCTTTGTTCATTACATGATTTGGTGCATTGAAACCTCACTTTAGTCTTAGTAGTTAGTACTAGTTAGAATATTGATGATACGATAAAACAATTCAAATTCACATCAATAATAAAATGCTGTGCCATGCAATTTTAATATTCGTATCTACGCGATTTTTTTTACATAGCGGTTTATAAACTTAGATGCTAATGAAGGTTTTTTGTGTTTGTTTCAGTTCGTCGTAGTACTCGCCCTCGTGGCCGCAGCTCAATGCTCAGTGGTGCCAGTGGTGCCAGTAGACACGGATTATACTCACTTCGCCTACGATGTAGCTGACCCCAACACCGGCGACTACAAGAGCCAGGTGGAGACCCGCGTTGGCGGCACCGTGTCCGGCCAGTACTCTCTGCTGGACGCCGACGGCACCAAGCGCACCGTCGACTACACCGCCGATGACATCAATGGATTCAACGCTGTTGTTCGTAAAGATGCCGCTGTTGTCTCCGCCCCTGTTGTTGCCGCCGCTCCCGCGGTAGTAGCTGCCGCGCCTGCGGTTGTTGCCGCCCGCACTGTCGCCGCTCCCGCCGTAGTTTCCACGCGTACCTATGCCGCTGCACCTGCGTACTACGCTGCCCGTACTGTTGCCGCTCCTGCGTACTACGCTGCGTCTGCTCCCGTTGTAGCCACACGCACTTTGTCTGCTCCTGTTGGATACACGACTGGTGCTCATTTGGCTTATACCGCTGGTACGCCGGTTGCCTACACTTCTGGTACGCCTGTTGCATACTCCGCTGGTCACCCCGTTGCCTATACCGCTGGTTACACGACCGGTGCCCGTACCGTAGTTGGACCCTCCGTATACGCCGCCCGCACCGTTGCTGCCCCCGGAGTATATTCTCACTCCTACGGTCCCGCCTACTACGGATCTCCTCTGACCTACGGCGCCTACTCCGCACCAGTCTCGTACTGGTAAACTCGATAGCCTTATAAGGCTCCTTAGCGATAGACGACAACGTGTTTCATAATTGAACGACATGTAAATATTGTTTCTAGTTTGTACATACGTGTATGTATTGAAATAAAACGAATATTTTTAAACTACTCGTACTTGTCTGTTTTAATTCATTCCGAATATTATCACGTCTTACCTACATTGGAAAAGACGTGAAGTGAATTTTGAGTATTCATCACAATAGCATGGACCTTGAATATATGCTATAAAAATAACTAAGTACCTCATTGTTAGGTACCAAATCTGAATTTGGGATGAAAGAACAGAAATATCTAAGGTAGGCAAGGACCTACCTACCTAGACTTCTAAGATAACTTTAATTGTGAAGCATAGCCCTGATAACGTCAAGCACATCATGCCAAAAAGTAAACACGGTGAACAAGGAAGGAAAAAGAAACATCAGAAATGGAGCAATATTATACACCGACAATGATTGCAATACCTTCTGTAGTTAAATGACTCACTGGCAATCTTTCTAGTTTTCTGATCAGTTAAAGGACTTCCTTTACAACTTACGTACAGTACTTATGACATCATACATGCATTCATTATGTATATATGCTTGTTTGTTTATACTTCAATGAAGCTCATATCAAATAACCAGTCTATAAGGTTCCCACTGCTCGGATTTGGCGTCCTCTGGATGAGAGGGAGTGTGGCCTAATCCGCCACGCTGGCCCAGTGTGGGTTGGTAGATGTCACAAGTCTTCGAATTTTCGGTTCTAGGATATGCCGATTTCCTTACGATGTTTTCCTTCACCGTTTTGAGAGAAACAAGAAATAAGAATCATTTATTTGCAGAAAATACAGGTGTTACCAGTTGTAAAAGTTGGTGGTTAATGTACAGTCCATATTTTGCTTGTCTAGGGCATACAAATTAATTTTACAATTATAGGTATCTAATAAGTACCTACTTATTTAAGATATAGGTATTTACAGAAAAATGCCTGTTCTAATATAATTTTTAAAATTAAGTTTTTTTTTTTTTTTAATTTACAATAAATATAAGTACTACTCTAACTTATCAAAACTTAAACTAATAATAACAGTTTATGTAACAACAATTCTTTAAACTAAATAAAATTAAAATAAAACTCCACAAAACAATAGCAAATCAAGAGCAGTGGTGATGAAATAATTTACACTAAGTAAAGCGCCTGTTAGAGTTCGAACCTACGAACTAACTACGAACTCGTAAGTAGCGACCGTAACTACTGGGCACTGCTCATAACCTACACTTCGATAGTAAGAAATAAACTGACGATGCATGCTTAAAGCAACAAGGTTTTTCCATCTGCAGCATTGTTGCTATTTACGAAATTCCTGGTGAAAATTCGGTGATGTAATACCAAAATCGGGTGATTTAGCTAAAGTTGTAGTTAGTAGATAAGATAGTTAATTGATTCAGGCGTGACTTTGCGGAAATCTATTATAAAATACAATAGACGACGTATATTTAGTAACCTAATCCGCTTAACTGTACTTAAGGAGTCATAAAGAACCCTGTAAGAAATCGACACGTGTTCGATCTCTCAACGAGGCATCCTCAGGATGGCTATTGACTTGTCGCGAACCCGGACCCGACATTTTGACACGTCAAGCGTCGAGAGCAGTGACTTTTACTTCATCCATGTAAGCCTTGGAATGCCTCCCACAAGGTGGACCGATGACCTTGTGAAGGCCGCAGGAATCTGCTGGATGCGAGAAGCACAGAATCAGACTATGTGGTGACTCTTAGGGAGGTCTATATCCAGCAGTGAACGTCTTTCGGCTAAAATGATGATGATGATGATGAAGAAAGCGAAGACTTTACAGGTTATAAAAACTGACCTGTGTCAGTTTTCAGTACCTGAAGAGTCAGATAAATAATAAAGTCTGATTTGTATCATAATCATAATCATAAATTTTTCAGAAGGTACATTATTAAGGTACATTATTGGTCTTATGATTAGTCAATGGTATCGTCACACAGAAAATATTTTTTGAGTACACTTTCTTAACGTAGGAAAGGCTATACATGTTTGAGGAAAAAACAATCTTAGGAATCAGCAAATATAGGCGACTGCTGATTTCTAGGAATGATAGCTGGGTGTTATTCATAATAATTGTACGTAACGGATATGAAAATTTGTTTAATGTAACAGAAAAGATAACAGATAGGAATTGTAAAGACTAGTACATTACACGTATAAAAATAAATATTACTTAGTTTTATTTAATGCGTCTTTTGGCCATTTATTTTATCCAGAAGGTAAATAAAAAGCTATTATTTTGATTGACTTATAATATTGTTTTATTAAATACGATTATTTTAGAAAAGTAATTTTGAGGAAACACATAATAATAATTAATATCCCAGCTTAGAACTTTATGGTGACATCGACATTGTCAACAGTGTAGGAACATAACATCCTTCTAACATAAAAGGACTTAAATGACATCGTCGTGTTATTTTGTAATCTTATTAAATATTACGTAAAAACTGATGCACACCAACTAAACCAGATTCTTAACCCCGTTATTTTGAATTGCTTAATCATAGTTGGAGGGGTAAAAGTACTCATGAATATGAACAATTTTTGCTACGAGACCAACCTAGAAGTCGTGAAAAAAATCAACTGTTTATATTTACATTTATTTATTTATTACGTTATTTGAACTTGGCTAAGTTATTCAACCTAACGGGTATATTATGTTAACAATCCAAAAACAAAAAAACATCATCTTTGAAAAACTGAAAATGATAAACTAGATTTTTAACGATATTGGGCGCAATCTACAATTAAAACAAATAGTGTTCATTTGCTAAACAGTCATAAAAGTTATACATTATGTTACTAAAACTACTATTACTACTCTTTAAAATGTTTTTATTTTATGAGTTGTATTGCAATTTGTGGTGATGTAAATTATTTTAGCATAATAATATGCACTATTATATAGAATCAAGTTTTTTCAACTGAACAGACAGCTGTGCTGCTGGGGAATTTGTTGCGCCACTTCTTCTTCCCAGCTTATGCACTAGGAAGTGGTGAAGGGTGGGCGTTTTTGGGGGACTGTCTTATGTAATTTTGACGTTCGAAAAGTGCTGATTTCTCAGCCTAATTTGAATTTTCTTCAAATCTTTTTTTTTTTTCCTGTGGCAACACTACAGCTAACAGCTGATTTGTATTTGCTCTTGTAATTTTAATCTTAAATATTAAATTTCTTTGTTTTTATAGCCTATTTCCAATTACTCATCTAGTAAATAGGATAATATTGTGTTTGTTATATTAGATTCACATACCGAGTGTAAATTAAGTGTAAATATTTCAATTGAATCGGTGACAGTTACCGGCACAAGTGAATTTTGCATTGTCATCTTGATAACAGGTACAATTCTTTATATTTTACTTGCTGTTCGTTTGTTTACGTACTATAATTTCACCAGCAGTTACATAGTTCACTTTTAATAAGGCTAATTATTGATGCCAATGACCTTTAAACGTAAACATAACCTTAGTTTGGTTTGGTGACAGAACTTCTTTATTTACATCTAAATTTCATTATTTCCTTTTAAACTAATAATCTCTTAAACTACTGCCACAACTATATTCTCTCTTCCAATTTCTTGTCGCTTCCTTATTATACTTATTAAGTTATAATCATGATTATGACTCGCAGCGCCCGTGCTCGCCTCGAAGAGTCCAAACTCAATCAGGCTTTGAGCGAATTAAAGGCTTCAAAGGAGTCCTGTGACCAACTAAATAAGGAAATAGATGACAATGAAAGGGTGCTATTTGATGCCCATGAAAAGAATAGGAAGTTGAAAATTGAAATGGCTCAGATATATACTCAATACACTGATGCCATAGAAGAACGGGATGGACTTCAACTTGTTGTGGACGGGTTCAGCCAGTGTAGCATAGAGTATGAACAAGCTCTTAGTCACAAATATTTATTACAACAGCAGCTACATGAGGCTCGAAGTCAAATAACAGAACTTCAGACTACAAACCATAACATCACTACCTCGCTGAATCAAAGTCTGTTCAATGAGTTGATGCCTATTGCGCCGTCAATGGTTTCTGCCATAAACCCCTCTTACACTAAAGATTTAACAGGTAATGAGGATTCAAAGTCATGTCATTCAGTGAGGGTAGTCACCAGTAAAAACAAACTTAAAAAATACATTAAAATTAATAAATACATTGTTAAAACACAAAAAATTGTAAAAAGACAAAAGTTCTTTATTAAAAATGTTAAACTTAATAGAGAAAGGCTAAATTTACTAAAACAATTAGATAGGTTTTACAATTAGATAGCTTTTAATTTGGAACAAAGTACTAGGAAATACAACATTGACACAGAGTACTTGCAATCAGAACTTAACCATTTACAGGAGAAACTTAGTTCAATGACTAATAAATATAATACCTCTGAACATCTAATGAGGGAATATGTTTTGGCAATGAATGAGCTGGTAAACTCACAAACAAAGAACTGTGAGCAGTGTCAAACAACATCCAATGTACTTACACCGGACCATTCATTGACAACATGCGATACCACCTTACCGCAGTCATGTGTTGATTTGATATTTCCTGCTATCAATAGTTTAAATACAAAATCCAAACAAATTGTAAAAAATGATTTAGTATTATTTTGCGATGAGATTGGAAAGGACTTAGACCCCTTGTTGACAGATGAATATCCAGGACACTCCATAATAAATTACTGTATGCCTGGTTGTTCTTTATTTGACATTATGAAATAAATTATTAAATGTAATTTTAACCAGAACACTACATTATTAATTTTTATGGGTAATAGGGGAAATGTGAACAAAGGAGAATTGCTCCAATATTATAGAACCTTGTGTAATCTTACTTTAAGAAAAATTGTGTTGTTTACATTCCCTTACAGTAACAGTTTGCCACAGGAAGAAAATAGCTTAAGATTTGAAATAAATATGGCATTGCATAATTGGACATTAAATAATAATCTGTTCCATCTAGTTGATACTAACAATTATGTTGGTAATAATTTGCATTTGACAAGAGATAGATATAATGTTGTTATGTACTATCTTTCTACCTATTATAAAAGACAGATAGCTGTGTCGCTATCATATTTTTTTTCTATTTCAGCCAAAAATTTGGCTAAACAACTTGCTTCTTTTGAGCAATGCAATGACTTTTTAAATAATTCTGCCAAAAATTTGGCAACAAGTATTGACATTAATTATCATTTAAATTAGAAATTAGGACAATAGAGGAAACCTCTTGCTTAATCAATGAAGAAAATTTAAATACTGGTTTATATCATCAAAATGTTACAAAAAGTTCTTCTTTAATATCTCACCCATCAAATTGTTGTAATCTAAATTAATGTAATAATAATACTCTAAAAATTGTTCATCAAAATATACAGGGTGTGAGGAATTAGAATTGGAGCTGTTCATGAACTGTAGTTATATTGATATCCTATGTGTAACTGAACATTGGTTGAAAGTCCACCAGTTCATGTTCAGCTTTAACAACCACCAGGTTGCCAGCTCATTCAGCAGAGTTAATTTGATACGTGGTGGCTCTCTAATAATTATTCGTAATAATATGAAATTTAAAGAACGTAAGGATATTGTGAGCCTCTCTGTTGAGCGAGTTATTGAAATAGCTTGCATTGAGCTTGAGCAGTTCATTGTAATGAGCGTGTACAGGCCCCCATGTGCTTCATATGATATTTTTGAGAAATATATGGAAGAAGTATTATTAAAGACTTCTAACAGTAATAAAACAGTTGTAGTCTGTGGAGATTTCAACATTAATATACTGGAAAAATCTGCTGTAGTAAATAAATTTGTAACTTTATTAAAGTCATATAATTTGTATAATACATTCTTTGAGCCGACTAGAATAACTGCCACTAGTGCTACCTGTATTGACAATATTTTACAAACTTAAGACCTTCTAGCCATTTAATTATAAATGAGTTGGACTCTGATCACTGTGGCCAGTTAGTCACTTTCCCTCAGAAAACAGTCAGAGCTCAAAGAAAACTTGTGAGTTTTGTTCCTGTAAATAAAAGTCGCTTAGGACATTTTAAAAATAATTTAATGGAAAAGCTACCGGGTTTGCCTTATCATAACGACCCGGACCAAGCGTATGCTTCATTATTTAACCTCATCAATTGTGAGTTTAGGAAGGTTTTCACCGCAAAAACATTGCCTGTTTTTGACCGCGTTATATTTAGTGATTGGGCAACACCAGGTATTTACAAAAGTAGGCAGAGGTTATTTGAATTGTATCATGAAAAAACATATAACCATGATGAAACTTTTAAAGAATTTGTTAAGAAATATTCTAAAACTTTTAAAAGAGCTTGTTGCTCAGCAAAAGCCATACACATTAAAAATAAAATAAAATCTTCTGGAAATAAAATTAAAACAACTTGGAATATTATTAATTCAGAAACGGGAAGAACGACAGTACGGAATCGTGACTTCCATCAATAATGTAGATATTAAGGCAGACGTGGAGGTGGCAACTGAGTTTGAAAATTTCTTCACTAATATTCCCATTTTAACAACTAAAACTCTGTCATTGTCGTCCTCCACTTCTGCTTACTCAATACTTAAAGAATGTGTACCAGAATGTGACAAACTTTTTGAATTTACAATTATTACTGCTAAAGACATTATAGAATCTTTTAATAAACTTGATGTAAAAAAAACTGCTGACCTTTGGGGATTATCAGTACATACCATGTCTTCAATAATTGATGTTATTTCACCCTTTTTAGCAATCGTTTTTAACTCTTGTATTGCATCTGGTGTATTTCCTGATTTGATGAAACTTAGCAAAGTGATTCCACTGTTCAAATCTGGCAGCACAACTGATCCCACAAATTTTCGGCCTATTTCGATATTACCTACATTGAGTAAAATCTTTGAAAAATTAATTTTAAAACAAATGTTAGGACATTTCAATGCACATAATTTACTTCATTTGAAACAGTTTGGTTTTACAAAGGGTCGTTCAACTACAGACGCGGGCGTGGAATTACTGAAGAGCATATTCGAGGCCTGGGAGAATTCGCAAGATGCTCTTGGCATTTTCTGCGACTTGTCCAAGGCCTTCGATTGCGTACATCATGATACTCTTATCAGGAAACTGTACCATTATGGCATGAGGGACAAGGCTCTTGACCTTCTGACTTCTTATCTGAATAACAGAATTCAGAGGGTCGATGTTAATGGCAAGAGATCTGCAGGATCTGCGGTCACCATAGGCGTTCCGCAGGGTTCAATTCTAGGTCCTTTCTTATTTCTAATTTACATAAATGACTTACCTTACTACATAAGGGATAATCACAAGATCGTATTATTCGCAGATGACACTTCCCTCATTTTTAAAATCAAACGTCAGTTAGTCAACTTTGAACAAGTCAACGATGCACTCTCTAAAGTTGTGCATTGGTTTAATGTAAATAATCTTCTCTTGAACGAAAAAAAGACTAAACTCATTAAATTTTCAACGCCAAATGCCAGGCAGCTAACTACCAATGTTCAAGTTAATGGAATAGAGTTGGACCCTGTTGAGTCAACAGTTTTTCTTGGAATAACTATTGACGGTAAATTACAATGGGGCCCACACATAGAAAAATTGTCAGGAAGGCTTAGTTCGGCCGCCTATGCTGTTAAAAAAATTAGACAGATAACTGACGTAGATACAGCCAGAATTGTTTATTTTAGTTACTTTCATAGTCTTATGTCATATGGAATTCTTCTTTGGGGAACCGGTGCGGACATTAATACTATCTTTGTTCTACAGAAAAGGGCTGTTCGAGCCATTTACAACCTAGGTCCAAGAGATTCCCTTCGAGAGAAATTCAGAGAAATAAATATTCTGACTGTAGCCTCACAATATATTTTTGAAAACCTATTGTATGTACACAAAAATATATCAAATTTTAAGAAAATGTCCGATATTCATAGTTTAAATACCAGGAATAAACACAACCTTGCTGTACATCGCACACGTCTCCACAGAGTAAGCAACTCGTTCATGGGTCAATGTATACGCTTTTACAACAAACTTCCCATTGACATTCGAAACTTACCCATTAAACGATTTAAAAGCTGTATTAAAACCAAACTTTGTAAAAAAGGGTACTATAAAATTTCAGATTATTTAGAAGATAAAAAAGCTTGGGATTGAGCTGCTCGCTCTGCTAAGCCTTGTGAAAACCATAAAACTTGACATTTTAATTATTCATCACAATAAACCAGTTTTATATACACATTGACATTGTTGAAAATTATGTTCAAAATGACACGATTACTTTGTAAAGTATTATATTATTTTAATTATTGTGAATGTGAGGACTATGTGGATATTTTTATTTTCCCTTTTCATTTCTTTTTTCTTTCTCAGTTTTAATGATGGTCTGGCAGTTTGAGTAGTTGATGCGGCCTACCCAAATATCCTTTCCTTGGTATTGTTCGTCGAGTTGAGCTCCTTAAGTTCTGAGTTGAGCTCCACGATTACTGACAAATGCTTGCACTGACTGGACAGGTCCACTCAAATCTGTGTGGTTCTTTCCTCAAAAGACCATTTCAGACACTAATCTACATGGTCCTCACATGACTTGACCAAGATTATGTCTGGACTTTAAAAGAGACTGTGACCTCTGAGTTTGTTTCGGCCTTTCTTCTCAGAGTAGTCAGATAGGAAACACCGACCTCACCTAGCTTATTTTTAATATTTTTTTATATGACGTGTAAAAGTGATTCCGATATCCTATTTACAGAATAAACAATTCATTTCATTTCATTTCATTTCATTTCAATAAATGACTTTTGAATTTGAATTTGAATTTGAAAACTTCATGGCACGACCATATATGTCTTTCTTATATCTCTAAATAGTTTACTATATACTATCTATAGTATAGATTCTGGATATATGATTTAAATTTTGGAGCACGCGTCGTGCTTCCAAATCTGAATCATAGAACTATTCTAAAGAGTAAATAATTTTGCAAAACAGTGGTAAAAAGCAGTAATTCTAAATTATTGTGTACAGTCCAATAATAGAAAGAAAAGCAAATACTACAAAATTAACATTATATATTTATTTATTGTTGTGTAGAAAAATGAGACGCTATCGTCACTATCATCAGAGAAATCAAAAAAGAAGTATTGACATGACGTTTGACATCGTCATGACGTTTGTTATGAGATTTTCCGCCAGTATTAGAAACAGAAGGTAATGATAAAATAGTTATTTATGCTACAAGTGTGGCAGGTAGGTGATTTTTTTGATGTCGGAAATCATTTTACACACGTGTATCATACAACGTTTTACTATGCATTGTGCGCGGAAAAAAAAAATACGAGCGAGCCTTGCGGTAGTCGCGTATGATGTGATCATTATCTTTGACTTTGACTTTGTCTGTGACTTTGACTTCGATTTCGAGTTAATTTTATACGCAGCTTTTCATATCTGTTACGTAACAGAAAAAAAAATGTAACGTATATGAACATTTAGCACATGTCTAACCTACAAAATATTTTGTACAGCCGTCATCAATTAGTTTTAACAAATTCCTTCTACCAATTTCACTTCTGCAACTACGCTTCTTTTCTCATAATAATATACAACCTGGAAAGTACTTACCGACTTCAGATAGACCACGAAAACAAATATCACAAATAAATGTCGAATAATAACGTTACGCACAAAATTGATTGCACTGAGTGAAAGAACAAAATGGCTGAATCTACAGTCACGCCATCTGTTTACAGTGTTTGTTGTGTAATGTTTCCAGTAGATAATTTTATTTCAAAGTTGGAAATAATTTTGTAAAACACTGTAACCGAGATGAAGAACAGAGATGAGTAGAATATTGGACTTCCATTTTAATATGTAAATGATGTATTCATTTATTTTAAAGAATAATCTATTTTAATCTTGCTTTCGCTTACTTACTGATATGAGTATTATACGAGAATTGTAACTATATATACTTTTAGAATAAGGGTGAATAAAATTGAGCTAATAATGATATTGCAAATAAAAAATAATCGAGATGGACGCGGAGAGGGAAGCAAATGTACAATTTTTGTGAATAACACCCAGCTAGCTGCATCAAGACGATATTTTCAGTTTGGATCAAGGTACACATTGAGTATGTAGACTTAAACTAGATTTTCTTTTTCAACGTGCGCACGCGCACTATTTTTTTTTTTGGTATAGCCACTAATCTCAAATCCAAGGCAAATAAACTAGAAACAAAATATTAAAAAAATCGCAAATACCTACTTACAAATTTTAGTTAAATTTTATCAATTTGCAAACACCGGTAAGTACTGACACATCGTTAGTCCCTTGTCACCTCGCATGGGGACTACTATCTTATCTTTTACATGTCTAAAAGATGTCCTCTTTGACACGGATATCTTTTGTTTCTCGTTTCCGGAAATCGTGTACAGTATCTTCCACATTTCTCAAGTTCAATTTAAAAAAATATTACTTTTTAAGATCTATCTAACACCCCAACAAAACTCATTCCCGCTTTACGGTAAGTTTAATAAAAAAAGATTTTATTTCACTCCGTTCTAGGCGTTATTACAACCATGCCAATTAACAGCTTTTCAGTACCAACCTGAGTTAAACCGCGGACAGACAGACGGACTCGGCAAAACTGTAAGGGTTCCTTGTTTTACTACATAAGAAAAGCTTAGCTTGAATTGTTAGGTTCAGAATGTAACCCATATTTTTGTAGCCGTGTCTCGTCCCACCGCCAGCGATTAAGAGGGTTTATCCTAAAAGTTGGCAACGGCGCAAATAACTGTCAAATATTTACCTGTTTTGATTCATAAAGCAATATTACCGAATAGAAATAAGAAATATGGCTAACTAGCGAACTAGAATATTAATATTGAATTGCAATTTATAACATTAAATTTGATGTTGTACCCATTTTAGTTGTAAAAAACGCATTTGGAACGTTTCCAAATAGTTTTTTTTACATCTAAAACTAAACATTCGGTGTTACGATATTAATTATAGCATTTCATAATCAATATTCTAGTTCGCTAAGTTAGCCACATTTTTTATTTTCACACAGTAATATTGCTAAATTAATCAAAACAGTGAAATATTTGACATCTATTTGCGACGTTGCCCACCTTCAGAATAAACGCTCTTAATGAGAAGCGAGTAGCGCGAACATCTAAAAACAAGATGACGAACAACGAGCCGCGAGTGCGCGACGTTCGCTGGTTTGCTTAAGGCGACGATAACAGACTTTTAATGATTTTATACTGAAGATCACGTCTAAAGGAGTAGTGTTAATAATTTGGAAAAAAATATGTTAACTTAGAGCATTTTCTTAACAACTTAATATATGAATATTTTTGATTATGTTTATATTACATAGTGAAATTAATTTGTAAAGTTATGTCTAACGCGGATAAAAACTGAGAATCATGAAAAATTTATTAACCGTATTTTTCTGAAACCCTCCTTCACTATTTTAAAGATAATTTAATTATTGATTTTTTATGTATAATTTTATTAAAATTCCCTTTGTTTTATCTATAATAAATTAATAATGTGTTTAATTTGGGACAGCGCTCATATATGGGCGAGTCCTATTACTGGCTGGACGTACGACGCGTTGCGTAAGCTCAGTACAGAACACGCAAGCTAACCACTCAAGGTCACTGGCATATATCTGCGTCTTGAGTACCAAGCGTGAGTCTCTCAGCGACTGTTCTGCCTACCGACCGAGCGTCGCACAGCGAGTACTCTCTTTGATAGCTTCAATCGCTGCGACAATAAATATGTATCTCTTTGAGATCTACAATCTTTTGTACGTTTCTTAGAGAATCGTTAATGGCCAGTCGCCTTCTCATCGGTAGTAGGACAGCTGCCTTAGGCTGAGTGTCCACTGGAGCTGAGAGGAGATGAGCGGAGCGGAGCTGCGCCAATATTAACTAATGGAATTGCATAAAATCTCCGTTCCGCTTCAGTGGACAGGGATTTTCGAACTAGTTTAATAAATCATACAAAACCGGAAAGCGGAGCGGGGAAGTGCACCGGGGAAGCGGAGCGGGGAAGCGGACCGGAAAAGCGGAAAAACCCGTCCGCGGGGAATTGCATTACTCGTCGCGTGTACTCGTCCTAGACCCGCACAGTCCGCAACTCCGCTCCGCACTACCTCGCTCCGCATCAATGGCCAGATACAGTCCGCAACTCCGCTCCACATTACTCTATCACTCCGCTCCGCTGCCTCTCTCCGCATCAATGGACAGGCAGCCTTAATAAGGTTGAATGCGGCTATTTCTTTGTCATTTCTTATGCGATACTACTAGTTCGGATAAAAACCGAATGCCATAAGCCAAAATGGATTTACCTCCTTATTTTGGAAAAATCCATATGTGTAAACACCAACCGAAACTGGATTCCCCATACTGTTTCAGGTTTTGCGGATGTGTTCGAAAAACGAATTGTTATAATTTCGATACCAGTTTGTGTAAAGTTTCATAAGGTTTTCCGTTACTGTTCACTACAAATAGAAATTGAACTGATCAAGAAACAGAATCTAGCTACTAGTAGTATGTCGGTTATTACAAGATACCACTTGTCTACTCCTTTAAAATATCTACGTAACAATATAATCTATTTCAATGATACTACAGCCAGTTACAAGGTAAAGACTTATCATTACGTCCGGTATCAATGAACGACGCGACATTATAATGTTACCAACATGTGTCCGTCCAACACCCCACGCGTGAAGGTTGACAGCTCGAACAGCTGAACGAACTTTTTGCATGTAATTATGCAAACTTTTCGTAATTTTGTAACAATTCTAACTTTTTTGATAACAATTCTAGAGAGATTAATAAAAGTGTTTAATCAAAGAGAGTGGAACAGAGATTGTTTCTAGAAAGCAAGAGATTGAAGTCATTGTTCAATTATCCTTATTATACTTACTAATATTATAAACCCGAAAGTTTGTGAGGATGGACGGATGTTTGTTACTCTTTCAAGTGAAAACTACTGAACGGATTTGGATGAAATTTTGCACACAGACAATTAAGAAGCTGGATTAACATTTTTTATCCCGATATTTCCATGGGTCTGGATATCTTATGCTGGTGAAACCGTGGGGCGCTGCTAGTGATTCATAAAGTTTCAGATGGGTGTCTTATGAGTAACAGAGTCTACAGATAGACAAAATACGAACATCTTCTTGGTTTCGCTCCAGTTGTAAGAAACCAATTGATCATCATCATCATCATTTCAGCCGAAAGACGTCTACTAATGGACATAGGCCTGCCCCAAATGGGGGGTTTGCCGTAATCGCCACGCTTGGCAGGCGGGTGGGCGATCGCAGTATGGTGTTAAAATACATAGAGAACGCTGCTGCCCATTCTCTACTAAGTCCCTTAGTCGCCTTTTACGACACCCACGGGATACAATTCTTTACGTCCGGCACCACACGGAAAGCACCAACCAATTGATGCCTAAATGGTGAAAATTCAAGTTAAATTATCAACAATTCTAAACTTGAGTAGACAGTTTCTGAAAGCTTAATTATTGAACAGTTAAGTTTTTACCACACTAATTCACATAGAGTGTTATTTCGTTACACTCAGAGTAATTACAGATTAGCTACCAAATACGTAATTGATCTTTGCACCTATCATTTCATCTACTTCACCCAAAACTTGTTCTAATTAGCACAATCGGGCGCGTCATCAGAATCCGGCCTATATCTCAAGATCAGTCAAGTGACCGCTCGTCAGTTGCGGCAGGACGATCGGTATATAAGCACGCTCTGGTATGTAGTCTGCACTCATTCGATCAGTGATAACCTCAGGATCAGCAATGGCAGCCAAGGTAGGTTGTCTTGTATTTTTTGTGCCGAAAATCAGTGTAAATTTTTATTTTTTTGCGGGTCTATAAACAGTGCATTGCATTTACGATTTTTTTGTGTGATCACAGTGGATCTTTGCAGAGTCCGATTGATGACGATATGCAATGAGTTTTGCATCTCAGTACACTCACGTACACTGCTGCAGTTCTAAATCGAAACTGTTTCAATTTCTTGTTAAAGATTTTAACAAAATACAATGTTTTTTCAGTTTGTAGTTCTCGTCGCCCTGGTGGCTATGGCCCACTGCTCAGTGGTGCCCGTGGCGCGAGTAGACGCCGACTACAGCAGCTTTGCGTACGACGTGGCCGACCCCAACACCGGCGACTACAAGAGCCAGGTGGAGACCCGCGTCGGCGGCGCCGTGTCCGGCCAGTACTCGCTGCTCGAAGCCGACGGCACTAAGCGCACCGTCGACTACACCGCCGATGACGTCAATGGATTCAACGCTCTTGTTCGCAAAGATGCCGCTGTTGTCTCCGCCCCTGTTGTTGCCGCCGCTCCCGCTGTCGTTGCCGCCCGCACTGTTATTGCTCCTTCCGTATACGCCACTCATGCCGCTCCTTCCGTATACGCCACTCATGCCGCTCCTTCCGTATACGCCGCCCATGTCGCCCCCTCCGTATACGCCGCTCATGCCGCTCCCGGCTTCTACGCCGCTCAAGCCGCTCCCACTTTCTACGCCGCTCACTCCGCTCCCGCTGTCTACGCCGCACCCTCAGTTTACTCGTATGGAGCTCCTTCTGTCTATGCCTACGGTGCTCCTTCCGTGTACTCCTCTCCCCTCACTTACGCCACTAAGTGGTAAAAACGATGACGCGTGTATATTATAATGGTGCTCTTTGTAAATAATGTATATTTTTAAGTAAAAGTGAAACTACCTATTTTTGTTGTTTTGATTTCCGGCGACACGCCTGAAAAATATCCTGTGATTTCGGATGAATGTTAAACTTAATTTAAATATTGTTTACTTGATTGAGTCACAACTAGAATTTAGAGCACTACATTCATAATAACTGAACATTGAACAGGTAATTATTATGCAAATTAAACTTGCCATTTTGTGAGCTGTAATCGAAATGAGATAAATGGCACTTTAGATCTTTTGTGACTCATTAGATATCAAGCTACCATCATAGGTCGTTCTACATTTACTAAATAAAGGTCCTTATAATAAATTAGAATTGAGAATTAATAGCTGATGCCATTTACTTTAATAAATATCACAAGTTATTACTGAGTTGTACGGTTGAGTAAATAACACCGACCCTGTGATTGATGTAGTTAACTTTGTAAGTAAAACAAAGATCAGCTGCCGGATATCGAGTAGTTATGACGACAACTGCAATTATTATGTACTTATTCAGTGCAAGTGGTATAACAGGTTCGAGTTCGTCGAGCGATTTCTTTGAACTGCTGTGATTGACCGACCTTTAGGCCAGACGTGCTATGGTAGATATTGTTATATTTTCTGTTGATGTGTTCATAAAAAATAATTATATCCGTAATTTTAAGGATACATTTTAATTCATTCAAGTTTATTACTTTTACGTCTTTGATAACAAGATAATAATAAAATGACATTTTACTTCAACCAATCATACCTAGCAAGATCCTCATCAAATTACTTTTAATTACATTATGAAGGACTTAAACACCACTGCAATCTAAGTTAAGCTCAATCATAGACCTACTACAGTAATAGTTGTAATAAATACTTGTTGACCGGCCAAGCTACAAGCTTAATTTCTGCGACTTGACTGTGACTTGCTGATCGTTACTGATCAGCAACTGACTGACTGTCTTTATCAATACTCAATGAATCAGAAATGAAGTTATCCGGTAAATAACTGGAGTTACCGACATAGCTTGCAGAGTAAGCAAGCTGGAGCGGCAGTGGGCTGGCCATGTTTGTCGAAGGACCGATGCCCGGTGGAGCAGCCGAGTCCTGGAGTGGCACAAGCGTAGTGTGGGACGCCCCCCAGCCAGATGGACCGACGATTTAAAAAAAGTAGCTGGGACAGAATGGATGCGTAAGGCGGAGGACAAGGTGTGGCGCAGTGTAGGACAGGCATATGTCCAGCAGTGGACTGCAATAATAATAATAATAATAATAAACGAAATAGGTCCTCATCATAACACATTCTCAACATAACACACCACACGCTGCATTTACTTGGCTTCGGTCCGTAAATGCTGCAAAAACCAGCTAAAGAGCTGAGAAGAAAAAATACCACAAAAATAATAATAATAATTTATTTTCCAAAAAAGTAATGTATAAAGTAATTATGCGCAGCATTTACAGCGTAGGACTTACAAGTGCACAGAAATTTGATCAATGACCTCCATGCTAGGTGGAACCTGTGTTACAGGGGTCATCCATCCATCCATTATATTAATACATAATTACGTAAGTAGTAGGTTGTTTTTAGTGGTACAACAAATTATGTGTTTAATTCTTGTGTGAAAAAGATGTGGTGAGTGCGTGTTTGTGAGGGTGTGTGTGTGAGTGTGTGTGTGTGTGTGTGTGTGTGTCTGTGTAAGGGGTTCGTGTGTGTCGCGGTATGTTTATATTACGATTTTAATAGTTCTTCCGTTTTAGTGTAGTCAAGAGTTAAAAGATATTCTTTAATTTTACATTTACAATGAAATGTGTTAAGGGAATGTATATTGAGAATCTGGTTCAATTTATTATAAGTGAGGGTGCTTAGAAATGGGTAGTGTCGTTTAGCAAAAGTCGTGTGCGTGGATTTTGTAGGACATGGGGGTACTGGCCTTCGTCTTTCTGTGGAAGTATTACTCATGTTTAATGGCAAGTTTGAGTGTCTGCGGATTAGTGTGCGGTAGATGAAAAGTTGTCGGACTGTTAAAGCCTTGTACTCCATATATAATAATTGCGTTGGAAATCTAAAAGGCCTACTAAGAAGCACTTTGATTACTGCTCTTTGCGCCCGCTCCACCTGTATAAGTACAGTCTTCGCTGCTCCTCCCCAGGCTGTGATGCAATATGTTAAAATAGATTCACAAAGAGCACAGTAAGCCATATTTAGAACTTCCCTATGGGCGGACAGTCTAAGTTTTTTGAAAACATATATAAGTTTTCTAACCCGCGCGGATAGAGTCTCAATGTGATAGTGCCAAGATAGACAGGCGTCAATGGGCTGCAATGGGCTGCAAAAGGCTGAGTTGATTGATCAATAGCCCAGAATACTTCGTAGTGTACAAAGGTTAAAACTCCCGAGGCAGCCACGGTACCACTCAGCTAGCAATTTGGTATTAAACTTAGTGTTTGCCAATTCGAGGAAATAAAAAGAAAGAAAGAGGCGATTTTTTCTCCTTTAAAAAGAAATAGATATTATTTATTTTTTTAGATCAGAGATTTTAGATCAAATAAATATATAATAAATCAATCTGCCTAGCCTTTTCCCAACTATGTTGGGGTCGGCTTCCAGTCTAACCGGATGCAGCTGAATACCACTATTTTACATGGAGCGACTGCCTATCTGACCTCCACAACCCAGTAACTGGGTAATACGATACCCCTTGGTAAGACTGGTGTCAGACTTACGGGCTTCTGACGACTCGTAACGACTGTCAAAGATCCACGAATGACAGCCGGGACCAACGGCTTAACGTGCTTTCCGAGGCACGGAGGATTCTCGGTATGTAAAGATGGTCACCCATCCACTGACCAACCCCGGCAAGCGTAGCTTAACCTGATGGATCGACCAGTGCGGCTGTTGTTACTTAGCCACGAGCTCCTCAAATTAATTAAATAAATATATAATAAATATATTAAAATAGAAGCGGACCCATTTGATGTTGCAGGTTATAGTGTGATTATAAAGACATCTGAAATTGTGATCGGCACTTGACAAAAATACGGAGAAAACGAAATTTCCCAGATATGAGACCTAGTATAGATCGACTTTTCGCCCTAATAAACCCCTATATTGCAACTTTAATCGAAATCGTTAGAGCCGTTTTTGAGAACGTGATTACAAATATATAAATATACAAATATTGATCGTTTATTAGTACAGGATAGGATAGAAGTATTTATGTTCGGGCCAGTGATAAAAAAGTCTGTGCAGTGACGCAATACCATTGTCTTCGATTGCTAAGCAGATCGTGTCCTGTTTTTGGATTTAGGAGCTGAGCCACATGGGATAAGAAGAGCAATGCTAACAACGTCGGATTCCTATCTTTGCTCAGCGAACCGCATTCAACAGCTGGACAAACACCCCTTCAAAGAACACGATATTACTAGGTCCTTGGTTTGTCGCATCCAGTAGATCAGTTTTGTGGTATAATTTTGAAATTGATATTTCTTATTATAATTTTTGCATTACGATTTCATGCGGACTTAATTATAATAATACTGTAAGTACAAAAACCAGATTCCAATGTAGTACGTTTGTCCTAGAAGTCGGTCAATCACAGCAGAACAAGTCGATCTTTATTTTCTCGTACCTTCATGACCCTTAATTATATAATAACTACTATTACCTCCGTACTCATTAATGACGGAAAGAAGACCTTTTTGATCTTTCTTGAGTCTTACAAAAATTTTTTTTTTACTGTAACTACTTCTTCAATAAAATCAATTAATACGGTAAGGACGTTTATGCTGTCGTGATTATTAATTATTGCAGTGAAAGAATATTGACAACATGACAATTCATCATGGTGTAAGGATTCATGGTATAAAAATGCATTCAAGGTTCAAAAATAGTAGCTCCTGGTGTTAGCCACTTTACAGACCTTGCATCGGGTTTTTTCGGAAGACTCGTTAATAATGTACTCGTGTGAACGATCATTCATTATGTACCGATCATTACATTTAAGTTTGACGACGTAGCTTGTGTCATCACAAATTTGCGATATATTTATCTCAAAAACACATAGAAATACTTATGTATTTGTATCCGGTTCAATCGAAAAATAAGTATGTGATATTTCCTTATGAAATCAGGGATTTTAAATTCAGAACAACAAGATTAGGTAGTTTCACTTTTTACTTAAAATACATTATATACAAAGAACACCATTACAATATACACGTGTCATTGTTTTACCACTGAGTTGCGTAAGTGAGAGGAGCAGAGTACACGGAGGGAGCTCCATAGGCGTAGACAGAGGGAGCTCCATATGAGTAGACTGATGGTGTGGCGTAGACAGCGGGAGCGGACTGAGCGGTGTAGAAAGTGGGAGCGGCTTGAGCGGCGTAGAAGGCAGGAGCGGCATGAGCGGCGTATACGGAAGGAGCGACAACAGTGCGGGCGGCAACTACCTCAGGAGCGGTAGCTACAACCGCGGGAGCGCTGGCAATAACAGGGGCGGAGACAACAGCAGCATCTTTACGGACAACAGCGTTGAACCCGTTGACGTCATCGGCGGTGTAGTCGACGGTGCGCTTGGTGCCGTCGGAGTCGAGCAACGAGTACTGGCCGGACACGGCGCCGCCGACGCGGGTCTCCACCTGGCTCTTGTAGTCGCCGGTGTTGGGGTCGGCCACGTCGTAAGCGAAGCTGCTGTAGTCGGCGTCTACTCGCGCCACTGGCACCACTGAGCAGTGAGCCACGGCTACCAGGGCGGCGAGAACTACGAACTGAAACCACAATTATTGTTGTTACAAATAAGTACTATAGTTTAAAAAAACTCATGTTCTACACGAGTTTTATTTTTTATAGCACAAAATTGAGAGATCTTTCAAATCGATATTTTATTGTTTTTGGCATTTTACTGTGACAAGTATTCCAAAGAGTATGATTAATAAAGTTCTTGGAATATTTTTCTTATTGTATGATTTAATCTTTAGTTTAGTGATGCTAATCTGAAATGAATTGCTATAATATCACACAAATTAAAAAGCTTTTATTTTTCGATGAAACTCAATTTTCGAACCCCAAAAATCTTTTCTTATAAGACAACCTACCTTGGCTGCCATTGCTGATCCTGAGGTTATCACTGATCGAATGAGTGCAGACTACATACCAGAGCGTGCTTATATACCGCTCGTCCTGCCGCCACCGACGCGCGGACACTTGACGATCTTGAGATATAGGCCGGATTCTGATGACGAACGAGATAGGGCTGCCATATTTGGGAGCTGTAGAGAAGTGGGCGAAAGCTGAGCCAAAAAAAAATACAATAGTAGGAAAAATAATGAGTTTTATGAGCTAGTATGGTAGTCGTTTGTTTAATGTAGGTAATTAGGTACTTTTTGAGTTACTCACGAACATAATTTGAGATAAAAAATTTGGCAGTCTAGATTGAAATCAATAAGTAGGTAGGTAGTAATAGGTATTCTAGAATATTTTTATTAAACAATGAGTAGAAAATTTAAGAAAGAGTTCGTCCAGTAATGAAGTACCACAAATATACTCAACACCAACTGATTTCATTGCCTAAGTTGGCTAGTGCTATGTGTTTGTTTCATCCATTGTTTGGGTAGGTACCATTGAAGTTCCAAAAACATTAGAAAATAAATGTTGTCTAAATATTGCTAATCAAACTGAAAACTTCTCAGTGTTTTTACCAACCCTATTGTCACTAGCACATACAAAGTAATTAATACATAATAAAATATAAATTAACTGAATATTTATGACCCAATTCTTAATGTTGCTAGTATATAACGTACGAGAGAGAGGCGCCTACTTCACAAAAAAAAAACGATTTACAACCACCAAAAATACAAAATAATCACCTACATGTTTTCCTTGTGGTTTTGTAAAAAAATATAATAAATTGATCTGTATTTTATGTACTACCTATAACTAATAGGACAGGTATTTTTAATGTAATTTTTTAAGGATAACGATCCACAAAAAATCTGGATCAATTCTAGTTGGTTTTTGTCTACCCAAAATGTTCATAAATCATTTTCTTAGTTGCCTATCCTGCTATTCAAAGAGGTAATGAGAAGAGGTTTGACAGCAGTGTTCTCCTGTCAGTAATAATAGCATCTGAAGCTTTACTTTAAGGTGGATCTGCAGTGATAGCCCGTGAAATTAAAATTTTCTTACGTTTTTTGCAATTTGCTTTTCAGCTTGGATCACATACGAAGTCGCGGGCAACAGTTAGTACATAATATATCCGTTCATTCATCATTAAACTCAATGTATATGTATTAGATAGATGGTATAACAAAGTAAAATACCAATATGGGCCTGCATGTGTAGGTCTTGCTGTATTCTTATACGTACTAAAAATTATTCTTACGACATGTCCCTCTATCATCCGGCACACATAGCTACAAACGATTTCCACATAATTTTCAGTCTGAAATCATAACATTTCATGACACTGATGAACCTATCTGTTGTTGGACCCATAGATCCTGTAACATGATTGTTTGCCTTGTTCAGACATCAGCGTCTTCAAACAAGGGCGCTGGATCTAATTGTGTTTGGTCTAAATCTGCTTTGACATCTAGACGAAAACACATTAAGGTTGTTATTCGACACATTTGTCTTACGATACTTCCCGAGTATTAATTTTCACTAGCTTCCGCATCGTAACAATATGGTTTTATTTTCACTGTTGGTATCCTTGTGAATAATGTCCTAGATGTTTATCGATGTAAGTACACACGGCTACACATCAAGCTATACATTTCCAGTTTATGGTGATCTCGCATTGTATAGAATTTCCGTACAATGCGAGGTCAGCTTATACTGGAAATGTATAGCTTGATGTGTAGCCGTGTGTACAAGCCTACAGGAATGCGACCAGTTGATTTATTTTAACATTTCGTGTTAACATAATGTTTTACATAATTTATTTTTGTTTTTTGTTCAGACATTGTGATCGAGTTTACTCTTCTTTAAATGGGAATCGCGGTGCGAATTTATGATGAAGGTCTTCTTCTTTTTCGTGTGGTTATTGACTAACCTGGTTTTTATGCCGACCATGGGCCTCTGACCTGGCTTCACATGCCGTTAAGAAATATCTCTCAGGCACGCCAGTTTCCTCACGATGTTTTCCTTCACCGTTTTTGACGATGAAGGTGAAATAAAATGAGTTCCATGGCAGAGATTGAATTATCCTTAAGTCTGAATTTCCAAAGATTATTCACAGGAATTGAACCTTGAGAATAAATCCGCAATTATACGAGTATACTGCGCAACTTGGATCATTATAGAATGCGCTTAGTCTAACGCCTGGGGCTTACATATTATTTAGGAGCGATACTTCCGACACTAATGATAATTATAATCATTGAATTTAATGTCTAATAAAATCTGACGAATAAGATCAGTAATGCCTGTATTTTGACTAATCTTTCATGAAGCACCATACTACATATCTGATCTATCATTTATTTTGTAAACTCTGCTTTTTTCGAGTTTCCATCCATGTATAGCGTTTGCTCGAACCTTTGTCATCCTGTCATTACTGAATTCTTACTTCCATCGGTAAGGATAACGGTTCGTCTTTTAATATAGAAACCGGGAATGTTAGCAAGTAAAGTGTTCTACCTTCGCTCATTACTCCCTGGTAATTTCCCAGAGCACTTGGCGCCATGCCAGGGGAGAAAAGAGGTATCTACAGATGTGTAGGTACTTAATATTTGTTGATAATAGGTGTCCGATGGATACATAATTAGATTTTAGATATTATACAGTCTCAGAAAGTGCCTCGGAAAGCACGTTAAGCCGTTGGTCCCGGTTGTCATTCGTGGACAGTCGTTACGAGTCGTCAGAAGCCCGAAAGTGTGACACCAGTCTTACCAAGGGGTATCGAATGGGTATCGTATTACCCAGTTTAGGTTGTGGAGGTCAGATAGGCAGTCGCTCCATGTAATATACTGATATTCAGCTGAATACAGCTAACCGGATGCAGCTGCATCCGGTTAGACTGGAAGCCGACCCCAACATAGTTGGGAAAAGACTAGGCAGATTGATTGTATTATACAGTCTCAGATGACTCCCTGAGGCTGAGTGGAGCGACGATCCTCACAGGGTTGCTGGTATGCAGCTGGATGAGAGTTGCCAAGAATCGAGCTGAATGGAGTGCGATTGGAGAGGCCTATGTGCAGCAGTGGACTGCTATAGTCGGATAATTATGATACGGTTTCAACCAAAGCTAAAGCTGCCTAGCCTAATACTCTAGATAGCTCGTTGTTTTTTAGCACCCTAATAGGGATGTCGACAGGGAAAAGACTACCATTTATTCCGTTAGTCATATAATAAAAAAAATATTATACACGTTATTTTTTGCTTTATCAAATTAATAAAAAATGGTTTAGATAAGACGCATTAAAGTTGGGGAGTGGGGGCTCGCTATGTCACAAGTCAGTATAAAAACTTTTTACAAAAAAAAAACAACCAACTTCCGAGAAGTCGGTGTCTTTGGTTTTGAATTTTCGTTTTTTTCGACTTCCGAAATTGAAGTTATTTTTCAATTTGTAGTGTTTTTTTTTCGGAAGTCGGTTGTTTTTTTTTGTAAAAAGTTTTTACTTTTAGCTTTGTTTTTTTTTTTTGAAAAAGTTTTTAATTTTATTAACTTTTTAGTTGTGGTACCTACCCACACAAATTCTTTGAATTTTTTTTGTACGTTGGCAATTTTATTGGGCTAACTAAAAACCTTATTTAATATCGTGTTGGAACGTTCCCTCTAATTATAATCACCTTTATTTCATTGTATACATAAAAGTTATATTTTTAAATATTAGAATAAAAGAATACAAACACATTTAAAAATATAAAAAATAGTAGCCCACCGGTATCGGGAAAAGGGTCGAAGCTACCGGCGGTCAGGGCTCCAGAGAGAGGAACATCCTGACAATGCGAGCCGTGTCCAGGAGTACCGCTTTCTGAATCAAGCCCTTGATTCAGCTGCCCAACGATAGGCTTCTTAGGTTTTGGTTGAGGCTCTTGGCAATTCAGCCATTGGCTGATACGACTATCGGCACAATGATCGCTGAGTCCACATCCCACATGTCGACAACCTCGCGAGCCAAGTCAAGATACTTGATTTGTTTATCTTTCTCGGCTTTCACGAGGTTCATTATAATCATAATTATTTTTATTTCCATGAATAAAATCCTCGCCGTTTTGTAGGTACCTATTGGAGATCCAGATCATATGTCATTTGGTAGCTGACATTCTCTGACTATAAAGAATTTAACACGGATAAGTCTAATGCAATGCAAAAGATCTTTTGCCCTACGAAATATCTCAAAAACTGGTCCAAATCTAAACGGCGCTTATCTTAATTGATCTAAATTGCAAAAAAATGGGAAATGCCACTAGTTAGTAACTGACATTTAACGGTATTTAAATGTTTAAATGTTTATGTAGGTACATATAGACTTATTTGCATACAATGAGTGTTGTCTGAATAAAATAAATGTAAACAGACAGCAGCCGTTATGGGTTATCCGGAAGATAATCTTGGACTTGACCTCGTACTTGGTGCTTTTATATTTTGCATGGGCTTGTCCACTATTTTGGCTTATTCTAACTCTTTCACTGGCTCAACTGTCCAACTGTGTTTCCAAATTTAGTGCTAGATAACTCTGAAAAAAACATAATTTTTCAGCACTTACTTATTTCTGTCGGTACCTGTGTGAATGTTTCTTTCACCGTTCTGATGTACAGACGGCTACATATCAAGCAATTATTTTCCAGTATAAGCTGACCTCTCATTGTAAGGAAACCCTATACAATGCGAGATCAGCTTATACTGGAAATGTATAGCTTATGTAGCCGTGTGTACCTACCTATTTATTTTGTCAGATTCCAGCTTCTATCGTTTCATGTTGATAAGTTGGTCTGTTATGTAAGACGAGGTTTCCTAAAAAAAAAATATTTTATAGGTTCTGGAACAAACCACAATTGACTTGGTCTTCTTTATGAAGCCACTAACACTTTCGACTCCACCCATTTTTCATACAAGTTCAGCATGCCGCCATACATATTGCAAGCTGACTCCAGGTCATGGGTCACCGGCATTACGTTTGAAATCTTGTTACAATATACAACTGATTTTATTTTCACAGTTCATAATGCCAAATTCGCTAAGAAAAACCTACATTTAAAATGAGCCCTCCGCGAGGGCTCCCGGCATCCCATATGCGACTTGAGTGAACTCTCCAGGAGGGCTCCCGGCACTGAACGTGACTTACTTACTCATTCATCAATCAGAAAATGTTAGGACTCACGTGCACACCCAGGTGCAACTTATTGTATGGTATTATAGTTAGAGATAGCTTAAGTAAGGATCTAACCTCTAAAATAAACAACACACCAAATTAATTTTAGCAACATTTTTTTATTAATTTAAGAATTCCACAATGGAACAAATTTTTCATCAATACAATATCTAGACCTAAGCCAGACTGTAGGATATTGTGTTGTGGGTACTGTAAGTTCGTTTAATTAGTTTTATAATCTATTTTACGCAAATTTATAATTAGTGCACAAATGGACAATTATAATACCTGTATTAGAATCATATAGCCCGCTTCTTACACTCAGTCTACAATGGGAAATAGCGGAAAGTTATTTTATTTCGTTCACTTACGACGATGCAAACTGTTGCACATTTTGAAACAACGATGCAAACTGTTGCACATTTTGAAAGATCGCTTATATTATATCAGAAGCTATTTCCCAGAGTATACAATTTACAATCATTGATCATATTTGTTTACGATCGGATACATGAGTGTCGGTGGTCTTGACTTTTGAAAATATGCCGCCTACGATTTCTTTGTTAGCAATGATCGATTGTACGAATTAGTGGACAAGGATTGTCGCTAGTCGCTATGATAAATAGTTATTATTTGCTATGAATTATTTTCGATTTTTTACTAATTAGAATGTTAGTAACATACTCATAAAAGAAAAAAATCGAAAAGAATGAGCAAAGTGCAAATTAAAAAGTACTTTTTTGTTGTCATATTCTGCAAAAGCTCTTCAAAATCTTAAACCAGCACCGTGTATCCGATCATAATAAATAATCTCACAAGAAACTTGAAAAGCTGAAGAATAGTCATAATATATCGAGATATCATAAAATGATCTTTGGTAGGATAAAATAAAAGTAAGTATTACCGAATGTTTATTACCTCATTAAAGTAAATAACTTCCTGAACACTGCTTTAGTTTCTGTTATAAAGCATTTTGTATTGACAGAATTTAATCTTCAGGACATATAAATATTTAAATCTTACCGGCCTTTTAAAATATTGTAAACTTTTAAATGGACATTTGGAAATAAATTAGTGTAAAGGGGACATGACGTGAAAAGATAGTAAGGTACGATGAAAAATTAATGCAATGTTAAAAAATATTATAATAATTTCACAAGTAAGTGGCCTTCTGCGTAGTTTATTATTATTATTCTGAACACAAAATATGTTCTTATGGAAATTAAATGGGACAGTAAATGACCGCTTTATGACAGTAATCTCATTCATTTTTAAAATCGTTTTAATATAATTTTTTGGTGAAAGATTGGAATCTCAGATTAGGGTAATTCTTCAGCTAATACAAGTCTAATTTACCCGAAGCAAACATAACAGTTAATCACTACGAATACCACATAAATAACAAAATACGCCAAAATGTTTACCACACTAAAAAATTCGCTAGAACTCGGTAAGTTATTACCGTTTTACATTTACGCACAAATTAATTTACTAAGTACCGGAAAGAGTCACGCGTCCCACAAATTGCAGTAATTAATTCGTATATGGCCTTTGAAACGGCCTTTTGAAGAACACGAGACTCTAAAACAAACAAGCATCGCATGTGGTCTAACCATTTGCCAAACGTTACCCGATATCGGAGACAGAACTAGCAGTAGGGGATCGCCAACATTTGCGTAGCGCTGTCACTCTCGTGCGAGCAGGCGAGACCAGAGATGCCCAAGCTACCCTGCAATCCCCTACTACGAGAACGCCTTGTCATATACCATATATATATACATACATTATGATTAGTCTATGTACACTCAACCCGCACCTTTCTTCACTACACCAATCGCTACATTATCCTATAATATAGTACAAAAAAATGAAGTCAACTAATAATTTCTAATGTAAAAATCACAAGTAGTGCTATTCTTACTGTTAAAGAATTATATATTCTTCCATATATATAAAAAAGTCGCTTAAAAAAATCACAGACAATCACTTTTCCTTTACAGACATAGACCTCCAAACCAACGACCGTTTTTTTTTTTCTTTAAGCATTACATCGCTACGTACAAAATCCTACTTAGTTTTACAACCATCCTGGTTTACAATCGATAAGTCACCGTTTTTTAACGTTATATTTTGACCACTTACTAGATGTTGGCCGTATTGTATACCCTCGCATTCGAATGATAAATATGCAACTGAATGAATGAAAATATATCAAATGACATCCACGTCGCCCTTAGTCCAATCACCTATGCGGGCTGCTGTACATCATTCATCATTTTTTTGTTTTTGTACTTTCCACGAAATAACCTACACTAAATTATTTTTACTGATGCCCAAAAAATACAATTTTGGCAACGTTTACATAAAGAACGGATACCATTTAATTTTTCCCATTAATTAATTTGTACTGGCAGTAACTCTTTAAGACTTCAGAAATTTGTACTTTAGTTCTTTGCAGACAAGAGTGCTCGTTGCTTTTTTTTATTTTTTTTTATTTTTGCATATCAATAAGAGTTATATCTCGTACACTTACACAAAGATGACACCAAGAACATGTAGTTTTAAGTGACACCGAGACTTACCTCATTTGAACTTAACAAGATGAAAAGGTTAAACACGTAAGTATATTTTTTATGGAATATAATGTTTTATAATATACAGTCATGAAAATGACTATAATCATTTTATTTTGAAACATCGAAATTATTCTGAACGTACGATGATAATATATTTAGAGCCAGTATTTATCATGAAAAGTGAAGTAAATGGAATATAATTATTCAATGATCAAACGCATTTCCTCGTACATACCATCGCGTCAGTTTGTTCACCCACCTTTCGTTCAGTCCGAGAAGTGTGATTTTATACTAGTGAGGGAGTGAGCATAATTTTATAACTTACATAATATTTAATGCGAAAGAACATTAAGTTTTTTTTTATTACCAAATTCGTAGAGATCTCGACGTACTCTCGCGATCAATTCAATAATAGTGCACCCTTAAAATATAAAAACATCCAATGATTACTTAAATATTTCCTGTCCAGTTAAGTGCAACTATTTTATGAATATTAGGTACTTAAATGTCAATTCCTTATTAAATAACGTACTTAAATGTAGTATAATAAACATTAAACACGATGGACGGGTGTAACTTGTCGAAGTAAAATAAATGGGAAAATAATACTAAAGAAAAGGAAATAAAAAAATAATAAAAACAAAAATAATAATTTTGTTACATTTTTTTAATTCGCAGAAACCTAACAAACAATAATTTCTCCATTTTTTCTTCCGTCTCCTTAAAACATAGTAACATCTATGAAACACAAAAAAAAGTAACTGGGAAAAATTAATAATAATAAAAATTACGAATAAAATTTATACTCCGGAGAGTGAAGGAAGGTACAATTAGATTACGTTGATATTGACTTGTGGCCGATCCCCCGCAAGAGTGTTGTGCTTACAAATGAGGTACATCAATGAGATTATTACAACTAACCTAATTAACACTTACGACTAACTTAGACCGTCAACCCAGCTCGTTCCGAGCTCACAGAGTCGCTAAACACTGACGTCGATGTATATCCTCTTTTGAGCATGACACTGAGTTGAGAGCACTGACTACCTTGCAGAGATTCAAATAAACGTGCTTCATACTATTATCAACAGCTTTCCAACTGAATTACATCCTTACTTACATTTTTAAAACTATTTTCATAAATTCCAAAAATGTAACCAGTATTAAGAACAAGTATTTAGAAAAAATCTGCCAAGTGATTTAACATTCATTAGATATCATAAAATACATCTGCGGGGCAGTTATAGAATTTGAAAAATGACTATAATTGAATCCTGAGGTAGCATATTTGTACTTTAAAATTTATTAATATTTTTTTTTAATTTTTCACATTAATCTTAAAGGCTAACATTTTATATTTTTCCATCATATAAAAAATCTACTTAAAAGCTTACTTACGAACTAAATTACATCCTCGAGGTAGATAAACGTACATAATTATAACTAAGAGGCTATGTAGAAAATTACATTCAAAGTTATACGTTGATTTGTTGTGTATAACTTGTTCAGCATAGTGCCTCCAGAGGCGATGCAGCCTGAATGTAAGGTCCCTACATAGCCCATGTGACGGCAGAGGGTCACCATACCCGTAACAATCTTTGGCTTTACCATCACGACATCTCGCGATTTTATGTACTCAAAAGAGAAAAAAAATAAAAGTAAACTTAACCATAAATCTTACAAACGAAACTCAAAACGGAACCAATTGATGTGCTTAAACTTCAATGCAGTTTCGATCCAGCAATAATGCCTCAGAGCAAGCAACTAAAGTAAAGTTATTTAATAATATTATACTCAATTTTGACTCAAAACAAATACCTTTTACATCGCTCGCTTGAAGCTGTTATATGGCGCATTGTTGGATCCAATCTTATTACTGACGCCATGAAGATCTCACAAATGTTGGCAACACATGCCGAGCACTGTGGGATCCGCATGATGCACCTTCTCTAGACCATTACCTTCTAACCAGAGCTACAGCCACATATAAAGGGAGATCGGCCAAGTCCAATGAAACAGGGATTGCAATACACCGACTAAATGTGAATTTTCCTATCACATCAAATATAACATTACAACACTATATTAGGGACCACTAGTAACTTGTCCGCTAATTAGCTTTAACAATGCGACAACTTAATTTAGACGTGTTATCTAATATCCCATATGTAACTGAATTTTGTACAACAATCATAGTATTATTTTATATAGTATTTTTTAAATTATAGTCACAAACAATATTGTGGAACGACACAAATATGTTGCAGAATCAAAATTGACATGTGATGTTATTGTAATCTAAGTATTGTACCTTATAAAATTTAGAAAGAAGCAAATCCAATATTTGATTTCAAAATAACGAGCCCCCAGTGCCCACCGTCCATAGACATACTCATTATCCCCCTTTTACTTAAACGAAAAAAGCTAAAAACGTGATGCATTAATGCAATTCTCTTTTACGTATCACAAAAAACATTAAATGTCAAAAGAAATCACAACTATGAATTTTGAATTCATAAGAGAAAAAAACGAAAAGACAAAAAATAGAACAATATTTTTCTCGCCAATTATAATAAACATAAATGTTAACAATTTGCAATTGAAGTAGCAAAAACATTTTCCTAACAATTATACACTTAATAAAGAATGCCAATAGTAAAATGAAAGATAATAATTTTTATACAATAGTTACTAAGGATTCGGTCAACGTATATTGTAAGTATGTGGTTCCCTCCAAAGCTTCTACAGACCGTTTCCACCTAGATGTTACTGAAGGCACTGCGTTTGTGGATGTTCAACGCGACAGAGCGAAGTACGTTATCGATCATTGTCTTATAAGACTGCAGCACACAGTGTCACATCGTGCGTCGTTGCCAAGTAAAGCAACCTAAACTAATCGGTTAAATACCACCCTACCAACTCCAAGAGAGGTCACAGACATTAAAATAAAATAAAATAAATTTTCTGTGCGATAATCCTCAAAAATCGACATTTGTTCCCCCGGGCTTTTTCCCAAAACAGCTATGTGCATATTTTTATTTTTTTTGGATTTTAATAAAAAATATTTATTTTGGAACCATATCAGCTATTCATTCGCTCATTCATAATGCCCTTCTGAGTAAATTACGTCAATCCGTTTGTCATCAATTAAATCAAATCATAGTTTTATTGTTTTTATATATTATAATTAACGTTTAATTAGAAAACAAAGCCTGTGAACTCTTGCCACTTCCTCCTACCCCCTCCCATGACCCAACTTTGAATGATACAGAAATCAATACAGATTTACTCTTACTGTTTTTGGCGATCTTTTTTTATTATTTTATAAAAAGAGATTTTCAATAAAAATATCAATTTAAGTATAATGTACAAATAGATTTTAAAATAGCCTGTTTATTCGAATCTAAAAATATTCAGATATCAACTGTATATTAGCTTCTATTCGGTTTATTGATACTAATAGTCGATTTAATTCTATTCATATATCATAATACACAATTATTATTCGGAGAGTGTAATGTAATCGATAAAAATTTGCTACTTTATATATTTTCCTAACAGGTATCTCTACTAAAAACTATTTCACTTGCACAATTTATACTATCTATTTGTATTAAATATTCTCAATTGGACATAGTTCGTATTTAATATATGAATAGAATTTAATAGTTTTTTTTTTGTATTTCATAACAAAAACGAGGTAACCATTCCAAGAGAACTAAAACGCTGTCTTATATATGGTACTAAACAACAGAAACTAAATATTTAAAAGTCACTGAGCCTTTATAAATCTTTCTCGTCATAAATATATTCAATAAGACGTGTATCCTAAAATATAAATATAATAATAAATATGAATGCAACTTATTCCTAAATATCAGGAATATAACACACAGTCGCCACATTCACACTTAAAAAAAAATATAATAAATAATACGATGTGAACTTAATCTTGAGGATATTTGGCACTATACCATCTGCTTTATGTAACTTAAACCATTTATTGCAGCTGAATGTATACATATGAAGTATTACTCTCGAATGTCGCCGATGTCAACACAACAAATATAATACAATGACACCGACGACACTCCTACATTTATCATTTAAATAATTATTTTCTTTAAAGAATCTCAACTGGTTGCACTTGAAATGACTAGGAATATAAAAGTAGTAAGTGGCCTTCATATAAATGCACTAAGACGAAAAAAAATCTTTATATAACGGAATGTTAAAATCGACACCATCCCATTGAAACATATAATTATTTGGTCTCAATAGTAACATCCGCCCAGGCGCGCCTGTTACCAACGACACTGATGGATTTGCGTACACATTCATGCATCGAATCGTACATGCAATTTTTTTAATAACACGTTTTTTTACCTAACTACTTATGTATCTAGGGCAAATTGTACTTTGTACAAAACTAAAACCGTTACTCATTCACTGTACAGTAAAAAACTGCTGAAACTCTACTCTTCCGTATATTTTCGCACTTTTTCCGTTTGTTTCCTTATCGACAGTGTGGCAAATGTGAAAAAATAAATTATACAGCCTGTTCTCTATTGTATCACAGATATGTCGAATGCGTAACTAAAGTCATATTTATCTAGTCTATTGTCATTATGTAAGTGTAATCAATAAAAGTAAAAAAAAATGTAAAACAGAGGTAGTTTTGCCACAGAGTGTCGTTATACGTGTGTTTCAACCTAGGCCAAGGCGGTTTACAACATTCTCCTATTATTTACATACACTTAGCCTATGACCATCAGTCTCAACAACATTTCTAAGATTCCCTAGCTCAGGTATTTTATATAAGCTATGTCATAACTCGACCGAGAGCACAAAATAAATCGTCTATAAAGGTAACTTCTTCTCACAGTCAACTGGACATATTACTAAAGTTTGCAAAAAAATATTAAGGTACTTAAACAAAATGAGGGTGCAATAAAAGGTACGATATTTTTAAAACATGGTACCAGACAGAGACGAGTACTGAGCAACCATTCAAAGTCACACATGAATATTAAATTAAGTAACAATTATCGCACAATTTCAAAACCTTAAAAAATCTTAAGATCAAATTCTGAGGTAGATACTGATTACATAATATGCATCAACGAGGTATATTATTGTACGCGTGTTATACACAGTTTGAGACTCGACACGGGCGACCATGAGTTGATAACATAGTTGATACCGTCTTCGTAATCCAATCGTTAGCCAGCAGTTTATGGTAACGCATTCAGAGGTAGATAAGACAGTCGCCCGGGCCGGTCTTAAATAGCAGAGGTAGTTTGGTTGAAATTATATTGAGAACAAAACTTCGTGGGTTCTTACTGCGTATGGTTATGGAGGGGGCCTTGGTTGGGGAGGTGGGGCGTGACCTGATGGCGATGCTCGCGCGCAATGTGGCGCCGCACGGTGTTGTTGCGCGTGAACGTGCGCGAGCAGTGCGGGCACGGCACGCGGATACCCTGGTGCCGCTGCCTGATGTGGGCGCGCAGATTCGTCTCGTATCCGTAAAGTCTCTCGCAATATGGGCATTTCAGCTTTTTACCTGAAAATTTTGTTGGCACGTGTTAACATGATGCTTAGAATTACTAGTAAATCAATTATTCATCCTCAATTATAAGCATTGCTGGATCGTTGCAACTCTGTTGTCATGGACAAGTTTGATTTTGGTCAGCTGGTCTATAATGGAGAAGGTAGAATTGTTCCAAGTATTCAAACAACATTATTCTTACCGTCAGCAGTAGCGATTCCACCAGACTTGCTGGTGATCAGTTTGGGAGGCCAAAGGTCGGGGCTTGGCTTAGGTGGCACGGGCGACGTCTCCATTGGCTTATCGTGGTAGTTAGCGTTCGGTAGCGACGTCGCCGGTGGCGGAGAGTTGTTGTATCCTGGCGGCTGGTAGTCGTTCTCACTCTTTATCCGTAAATCTAAAAATAATGGATATTGTTGTTATATCTATGTTTATCTTTAAGCTTCAAATATTTCTACTAATCAACCTGCACTAACAACTCAAAAACGATCTACAGCTAGGCATGCGAACTGGTAAAGCTGTGTATTTTTCTGGCGAAGAAGTGGTAGCGCCCAACGGGGCAAAAGGTGACACCCACAGAAGTACTCTAATGAGTGTCTTAAAAGGTGACCAAGGTGTTAAAGAGGAGGCAACCTCCTTCTCTGATAACGTCATACTGCGGTCACCAATCCTTCATTCGCCATGCGTGGTGATTATGGAAGAAGATGATGATGAATGATGATGAAGTTAATGACATGAAAATCCCCTGATGACCGTTCATTGCAACGATAACAGACCTATCTTCAGCAGTAGATGTTAATGAGCTGATGATAGTTTGAAAGCCTGTTGATAGCTGTAAAGAATGACCAGCCAAGGGAATTTTTGATTGAAGCTCCAATTTTGTAATAGAAGCTTAGTTAGTAAAAAAGTTGGTTAACTTTAATTCCCTCTTCCAAATCATCACGCAAATACATAATTTTCTAAAACCTACCTTCAGCACCTTGGTCATTGTTTAAGCGTTCAGGCATGTCGTCGTTGGCCGAGGCACTGCGTTCGTATCCATTGTTCTTGATGGGGTTGCCGAGGGTCGATGTGCAGTCAGGCGGGTTCTCTTCGTAGCGGGCGCCAGCGCCCGGGGAAGAGCGGGTGTCGGGCTCGTCGGCCACGCTGCCGCAGTGTGATGATGATGAGCTTTGCCTGTAATTTACAGCAGATCTTGTTTTAGACTCGTCTAAAGTTGAATCAACAAGAGGGGTCACGATCCTCAACACTGAATGGCCGACCGACCGTATAAAGAATAAAGAATAAGATAGTTGAAGTAGCTTTAGACACTGATAGCTCTGAGGTACTGCTCCTGGAAACATACAGGATCAAAGGGGAGAATCGATGATTGAAATATTATAATCATTCTTTTACATATTATAGAAAAGTGAAATAAAAGGAGGAACCATTAGATGAACATTGAAAACATTGATGGGTAAATACACATTAATTTCATGATCATGCATTTCTAGGTCATGTTCGATTTTGTTTATCACAATACTTAACTGGAATTCTTAGAACCATTTCAATATTTATTTACCGAATCTAACTTTAAATAATTCTTGCTGTATTTATGAATATCCAAAATTATCCACATTATAAATCAGTAACTTCTGACTTCCGAAAAAAAACACTACAAAGAGAAAAATAACTTTAATTTCGGAAGTCGGTGTCTTTGGTTTTGAATTTTCGTTTTTTGCCACCGACTTCCGAAATTAAAGTTATTTTTCTCTTTGTAGTGTTTTTTTTCGGAAGTCGGTTGTTTTTTTTTTTTGTAAAAAGTTTTTATTTTTCACTTTTTAGTTGTGGTTGTGGGTAAACTATCCCAGCAAAGTTAATAAAATTGATATGGGACCAATCCGGGAGCATACCCTTTCAAACAAAAAAAGAATTTTCAAAATCGGTCCACAATTCACGGAGAAATCGACGGACATACATACAAAAAAAAAAAAAAAACATACATACGCGTCGAACATATAACCTCCTCCTTCTTGGAAGTCGGTTAAAAAACTGATAGTTTGGCATTTATTTGATCAGCTGTACCCTCAAAAACAATACTTTGCTACCAGATATGCATGTCAAACGTTATAATATAACGCATTTTATATTATAACGTTTGACATGCTTCTAAAACCAAATATGTTTTATTGGCAACACGAAATTGTCAAATTTCTAAAGGACAATAGGCAAGACTAATATTTTTGCCATTTTTTTTTATTACCTGTAATTCCTGGCGTGTGGGCTCTGAGACGGAGACTGTTTGGGTGGCGCTGGTCTGCGGTGCCCGCCCGCGTGCATTGGCAAGTGTGCCGGCGGGGCATATCGCCCCATATTGCCGCTGCCATGGATTGGCATTCCATACTGTGGCATGATCGGAGCGAACGTGGCTGTGTGCGAGGAAGGAGCAGCTGACTCCTGCACCTCACAGTTCCCTGACCCTGACACCGGACTTGTCTTTATGCGAGCCTGATGGCGGTCTCCAGAATTCTGCTGGGTCTGTTGCTTCACCCAATGATCCTGTGACATCTCCATCGACAGGCCTTTGACCTGGAAACACAATATTCTAAATTAGGACAGCTTTGGTTTTGATCGACACACCTGAATAAATGAATGGGTACCATATATTGTCATATGGTAATACCATTGACGTATGTGTAAATACAATACACATGTGTAGCTTTGGCCTTAACGAATTTCTTCAAGAAGTTTTAATTTGTAAGAACTGTGTATTTTCTGTTGCAAAAATATTTATATTACGGTCTTGTTGTTGAACTGTATCAGTTATTTTTCTATAATCTATCCATGTTTTTGATCTCATTCGTCCGTTTTGTTCGTCTTTGGCTGGTGTAGCACTTTTTTTTGGTGTAAATTGCCGTAGAACGATCGCGCCCCGCGGACTTTCTACAAAGTTTATTAAATCACCAAAAGTAAAGTAGATAACCAATTACAAGAACATCGTCGTAATAAGTAAAATGAAAGTGTTATGTTATGTGGGTTCATCTATTAATACGATAAAAAAATATTATATATATATAAAGTGTTTGATGAAATCCACCTGCAAATTTTCCCCACTCTTGAGGAAGCTGGAGAGCGCATCCTGGCTGACGTGCACCTCGCCTTTGTACATGAACTCGAGGAGTGCCTGCATGTTGTCAGCCGTGGTGGCCTCCAGAATGACGTAGCACGCGCCTGCATGGCTTGGGGGTGCTGTGTCGAACAACTCCTGGAAGTGCTTACTGCATGCTGCCAGAATCACCTTGTGAGCTTTGAATTGGCGTCCTGAAACAAGAAATTTTTGAGGTTAATCTTTCGTTTTAAGAATTATTGGGTCTATAATATATATAGTACGTTTATGACTTTTAAAGGCAAAACATATTTCCCAAAACTATCTCTAAAAATCGATCAGATGAACAACATAAACCTTTTTATAAAAATAAAACAATGATACACTCTGGAAATAAGCCACTTTGGACAGCTAGGTCACAAAAAGCTCCAAAAATTTTGATTAAAAGTTAAACACGCCAATCTCAAAGCTGTTAAAAGAAATCAAGCCGCTATTTGATGAATCTTGACTAATCCTGATGACCCTATTGTCTATTTATATATATTAGAAGAATATATTAAACATCGTAAGTCCCAGCCCACGCGATGCAATAAACAATAAACAAAAGTCAAGGTAGCTGGTCCCAGAGCAATTCTCAGAAGCGTACGAGGGGAACGTCTTAACTATGTGTATTATATGGATCGGGTAGAGTTTATTTTCGTTTTATAATTTAGCTTAAGAATAAATTGCATAAACTGTATTCACAATTTGCATTCCTTATTATCTTTCCATTCATTTATTGCAACCCTTGTTTTATTTGCAAATATGGAAAAAAAAATATTACTTGTATCCGTTTGGTGGCTCAAAAATGTAACTTTATTGTAATTATTCCTTTTATCAGAAACATTACTGCCACAAAGTTAGTGTAAATTGTTTGAAAAGAGTTCCTCAAGTATTTCCAACGTTTAACCTTGGCCCACTGAAGTAAAAATAGGTCAATACGATAATTACATCGTTCTAACCTGACATTAATGAATCCCTATCGCAACATCATTTATATTGTCTCAAAATTATAACAGCGTTAATCTTGCGTCAATGTGATTTATTTTTATCACTTACTATTTTAATAGACCAGAAAAAGACAAAAGATTTCAGTGTAAAACGCAGACGCAGCAATTGAACAACCTAGACATTCATATGTACGTTTCATTCGTAAACATAGTAAGTAACTAGTTCCCTTTAAAAATCACAGATGGCGTTACTATAATCTAGATTTCACTAAAGCTTTAGAGTGAGTAGGTACGTTGTTTGTTTTCTTCACTTTTCTCGGTTTCTTCTTAGTTTACGATTTCGTTGAAAGTCTAGTAAATTACGTATTTTGAGATTAACGATTACTGCTCAAGGTTATAGTGAAAGATAGGTATTTTATTAATTGAAGTGTAGGAAATGTCACAAGGCTTCATATTAGGACCATAATCATGTTTTTTTTTAATCAATAAATTTGTCTATTGTATCGATATAGGCCACGCGTATCTGCCAGTCGCACTATAGATAGCCGGAGTACTTACTATTACGTCATTACTCACGGAGCGCGGAACAAAATACGGTTAGCCTTGGACCCGCGGTCGTATGCGCTACGGAAGGCCGCCCGCACGCACTCCGATTACACGACGATCGATAGCAACCAGCGATTGTAGTTAGAAGTTTTTAAGAGAATTATTTAGTATATGGCTGTTATATTTTTTTGGAGCAGCGAGACAAATTTTATATTCTGATGTATATGTGGACTTTAAATAAACAGAAAAAAAAACCATGTGTTTATTAACGAAATTGGATGGTTTTATTTTCAATAGTTTCCCAGCTAACATCCGTTTGCATAAAAATCATAAATAAACCAAATATTATCTATCTAAATAGTTGCTAATACAATACAAACCGCTTAGCAAAATTCTCATACATCTATAAGTATATACATTACGAATGCTTGCATATTCATAAACAAATGTAGGCATAATGATATTCGCGCAGCTTTTTTTAGCACAAAATGACCTTCAATCACTGCTTTCAATGCCGTTTAAATGATCCTTTGTTTATTTTTCCTATTTTTAGCATTTTATATTTAAACAAGTTCGTTAGAACAAACCTTTGGAGTTCTCATTACGTAATTCAAATTATTATATAATTGGAATGGTTTTCTTTTATTTAATAAATTATTAAATATCAAAACCAATTTTTTACAATATTTAACACAACTAACTATTTACAATTGGTACTAAATTAAATGACTAACTAACTAAACAAATAAATACAAAACAAAAGGAAACTTAGGCATCGAAGTACTCGTCCGCATCGCTGTCATCCGGAAACGTTTATTTAATAAATATATTCAATACCTATTTGCATAGGAAGATACTTGTATTTTTTTTTAAGATTTACCGATTATCATCATGATAATGATAATTTTGTAATAAAAAACATTAAGCTAATGACTGTCGATTTGCATTTAAAAGCAATTAGTTTTAATTTTATTGTTGCATTGGCAGAACCTTAATAGAATGAGAATTATCATAGAACAAGTACTTAGGCACATATACATGTAGAAAACGATGTGAACCCACACTTAGCGAAACCTAATGTTATAATTAAAATGAAAGATTATGTGCGTACCTACAGTTTATTTTAAATGTTCACGTAACTTTACAGGAAGGCCCTTTAACTACAAGATTAAACATAGAACTCGCAGCTTGGGTCATATATTTTCCTCTAAAAATGGAACAGCAGGAATAATTTACTAGGTATTTAAACCAAAATTTACCTTAACCGTATCCGTGATCCGTAACGTGATGAACGCATGTGCGTTTTAATTAAGAGTACGTAGGTACCTACTTGCGCATTTGTCCCTATAATATAGGCTTTACGGCCGATGCCTTATATGGTATGTGGTTACATGCAGAAGTACCATAATGACGTGGGATTTATAAACCACTTTTTTTTTATTATGAGCATAACTGAAAAATTATAATAATAAGTTTTTAAATCAGGATTTGAAATAGGAAATTTCCTTATTTTTCGCAGTGCTCTCACTTGGGTTTTGCACTATTATTTTTGGGAATGTTTAACTTTATGATAACATCACTATTACTTACAATTTCGTAACTAAATCTAACTTCATTATTATTTCAAGTCTGTTAGCTTATATATTATGAAAATAAAAATGATTCAAA
This sequence comes from Agrochola macilenta, assembly GCA_916701695.1. NCBI lineage: Eukaryota > Metazoa > Arthropoda > Insecta > Lepidoptera > Noctuidae > Agrochola > Agrochola macilenta. The sequence goes on along the minus strand of OU753559.1, from coordinate 4,244,211 downwards.
ATATATAAAACAGAATTAATAAACATTTTGTACAACAATAATTCCACCGCGTAATTTTTCCGTCCCATAATATTACAACAAAAAACATAATCTATTTATTTTATCAGCGCTATTTCTTACAAAATCGCAAGCATGCAAACAGCCTAAAGTCGAGGTACAACGTTGCACGGCCGTATCGCTTCTACAAACCCCGCCCACGGATCTATTTCAAACACTTCCTTGTGCTTCGATCTATTTTGTTAGGGTTTATAGGTATAGTACTCTTTTACTAACAAAACATTCGTTTATTAATAAATGTATTATTTTTATAAAGTAAAAACTACTTTAGACATTATCAATTGCCATTTATTTCCTAAAATAAATCCATACTTTTGTTATTAAACGTAATTTTACGAACTCGAAGAAATCTAGAATACCTAGGCTCTACGAGTGCTACGAGATTTGTAAATGCTACGAATTCTCGTAGCACTTTGCTACGCATTTTGAACACTAAAGTTGAATGAAGGAAAATATTTTCAATCGCATTTTCGGACAGAGTCGTGTTTTTTCAATCAGTTTTTTTCCTATCATGACTGTTTTGTGTGCAGGCGGCGACTGAACACGTAAGTACTCTTGAACGTTGTCTATTTATATTCTATTTCACTCTGTTGTAGAATATTAATAGGTTGTTGCTAATGAAGGCAGCGTTATGTATGTACCCGCTGAACTAGCCACTACCAGTTTAGATATAAAAATGATTTGTAGTTATTACCTGTTTCATAACATCTGTTATAAAGTTATTATAAAAAGGAAAAATAATGCTGTTTAATTATTGTTATATTCAATAGACAAAACAACTATGTTTTTAATGATACAAATTAAAACAAAATGTTATCAAAATGTTAACTCATGTTTCTTCTGAAACAGAAAGGCATAATAAAATAACCTACAAAACGTTTACACGCTGTGCCTACTTATGTAATTGTGAAAAATAAATACACCACGACGGAAAGTAACGCCAATCAATTATTAATCCGATCTATCTACTGTAATCTGGTACCAGACAGGTGCCTTCAAACCCTTTGCACGATACGAAACTACATGATATAATTATTTAATACGGAAATATACGTTTATGGAACTACCCACGACTTTGATCGCATTTAAAATTCAACTCTATCGATCGGTTCAAGGGTTGAATTTAGAAAAATCCTACGCTGATGCATCCTCCTTTTCATGTTCTCGGTCCGAATATAATCTTTAAATACACACTGTTGTTTTTTATTTAGTTAGAAATAAGTATTATAATTTGTTTTCCGTTTAATTTCTTTAACATTGTGTGCAATTGTAGTTGCGTTCCCTTATACAAATTTGTATATAAACACAGTCCTTCAGACCGTATTTCGGCCATGGTGGCCAATCTCAACGGAGACTAGCCTTCGGCGCGGGAGTCACAGGTGCACACTCTTTTCCTTCAGTTGGCGGTCTGACAGGGGTGCCTCTCCTGCGCCCGATACCTCTCCGGTCGTGTCGGATTGCCATCCCATCGGACTATGGCTAATTTATATACAGAAGATACGGACATATTGTATTTAAGGTATATTATATGCATATCTGTGAAATGTATGTAAATTGACGGATCTTGTCGTTAACTAACTAACAGGCTCAACAACCTTGAAAGATTCTGTATGGGTCTCTATATGAATGAAGATATACATAAAAATACAGTGGCTACTTTTAAAATAGTGAATGAAGAGTTATGTGTGGTGAACGAAATGAATGACGCACTTGCAGGAATATTTTCAATAGATCTTAAATAAAAATTAAGTAAGGTTAGGATCTGTGTCCAATTCATTGTTCACCCATGATAATGTAATTTTTTTCATTTTATTTTAATTAACTTACTGTAAAATACCTACGTACAATTAAAAGTTAAAAAAATCCTCGTGGGAAATATAAAACCTTGAACATTTAGTTCACAAAAAATACGCAAGTACTGTATAGTCATTTATCTCATCAGTAACATTTAAACTTTGATTTTTAAACAAGATATTATTTACATAATATATACACTAACAGGCTTAAAATAATCATAATAATATGTACATGTATATAAAACAAGGAGAGAAAAGAATCATAGGACATCAAAAAAATACCAGTCCATCCATCATGTCCTGTAAAAATTCTGAAAATGTTGCCTTTAAGGATTATATTATTTTATTGTATCCAATTATTATGTTATTCATCACCACAATGTTTAATTTTTATTTAAAGTTTGCAAAATGCACCTCTACTTGATGCCAATTTTTAAATGTTTATTATTTGAGGGGTTTGGCGCTGATAGCCGGAATACAGGCTTTCGCCTAGTTCGGCTACAGATGTCTAATTCATTTGTAAAAAGAAAGCCTATAAAGACGTGTAAACAGTTGAAATCCTAACTAATATTATAAATGCGAAAGTGCTTATTTGTTACGCTTTCACGCGAAAACAGCTGAATGGATTTGGATGAAATTTGACGAATGAGTTGATCATGACGTGGGTTAGGATATAGGATACTTTTATCCCGATATTCCCACGGAATCGAGAGTTATGTGGGTGAAACCGCGCGGCGCGCAGCTAATATACTTATACATATTTATAATAATTATACTACCTACTAGAGTATTCCATTCCTGCAAACAGAATTTTTATTTGTAAAATGTGATACTCCTAGGTACACAAACCCTAATCATAGAATACCTATATCATATTTTTTAAGTAAAAACTTCTTTAGACGCGTTGAGCGATATTTGGGGTAAACTCGTGGCTTCGCGTCACCGACGCGCCATAGTGCTTTACTATAGAATGTAGATGGCGCTAATACAAGTTTCAAGTTTTCACTTCTGCCGGCAATTCCCATGACTGCCTATTTTTATTCTGACGATGACGATAGCCAGTCATCTTTTCAAATATCACCAATTAATTAAATGTTATCTGAATCAAAAAAATCTATAAGAAACGTGGCGACGCACATGGTGTTTTGAAGTTTCTGCCTTCCTCATAGCACATGGCTAAGTTTATTTATATTATGTAACCCTATTACAATTCTCCGATAGTCTAATTTCACGCTCTATCAAAAAGTTCAACATCATCAACGCATATACCACTGCAGTTTCACAACGCATGCGCCCACCGGGCTGCGCCTGTGCCGCTGCCGCGGTTTAACGAGGAAATGAGCGAACGACATTGGTCGCTCGCGCAGCTTGCAACACAACTGACATTGGCCCCATTTCGGGACCTACAAACGTTATCGTGCATGTGTGCAGGCTGCCGCCGCTATATTTCTACGTTATGATAATTCTAATGTAGATTTTTGTGTCAAATAAGCCTGTTTTTAAAGAAAAAAAAATGTTTCAGTTTCTTAACGAGGTTATCATGAATGAAATATTTTTAAATGCTGAAAAAATGTTCGGGAAAGGTCGCATTGCGTCAAATTCTAGGTCGAGAACGTACACTTGCAATAACCTTTTATTTGTCTTAGGTTAGCCTTTACCGAATCACTAAACCGAATCGAATTTAAAAAAAGAAACATATAAATTTTCAAAAAATATAATAAGCCTCTCAATTTTTCTCTGTCTCAACAATTATAGTGCGGGCCAAAAAAACGTGCCACTTACTAAGTTACAACTAATAATAATATATCTAATTCAGTTTTATCACACCAGTTTATTTAGTGGCACGGTGCGTCCCAATTCCGTCGAGTGTTAACCCAAACATGCTGTTCTCGTCATTTGAGGGCCCCTGTGACCATACGACATTGCAACGCGGAGCGACGCGTAAATAGGTCATCAGCAACTGAATAGATTATAAGCATGGCTAAGAGTCGCTCTTTTATGTAGAATGTAGAACACCTTTAAAAATTCAATGATATCATACAATTTTCAATGACAAAACGTTATTGATTGAATTGTTACGTATGTGGCACCGTTTATTCACAATGAGGCTAGTTACAATATTTGTTTATTCATTGTCTATGATGCTCTTGAATGAATACTATGTGAATGTGATAGACACGTTTTCATTTTTGTGTAGTTTGAGTGCCAAAATCGGGATTACAATAATTGATTTTAGTTTAACAATGACATTATTCAACCAATAACATGAAATTTGGACGTTTATTGAACAATAAACTTGTGTACTTTTATAGCCCGTAAATGTCCACTGCTGAACATGGCAGTCTCCCATAGAGGACGTCCCTAAAGAATCAATGCCATTATTATTTTCCTGTCTAGTAGATTGATATTTGCAACGTATTTTGAAAACGTGGAAAATTTTATAACTTTTGCGCAACAATGAACAAGGGAGAATGACAATTACTTATTCATAAAAAATATTATTCATAGTTAGAACGTCATTTGTCAATCAAATGATGCTTGTTTTATTGTGTAGCACGTAAAACTTCACGTTCTATCGAAAAATTATTTCAAATAAATCTTCAAACCACGTGTGAAAGCTATTTTTAATAGCATTGTTATGCGAAACACGATGTGTGGTGATTTTGCACGACAGTGTTTTTTAACATTTTCATACGTTTGTTGAATTCGTGGGTTTAGTAAGTTGTCATGATGTAGTGTCGTGAGTTCTAATTGACACACAGCAAACACACATTAGCAAACAGAAACAGATGCGGTTTGTGTGTCTTTCAATTTGACGTTTTATAAATGCAAGGTGATCAGTGTAACGCAAATACGTACGAATATTTAGCGATGAATAAATTTAAATGCAGGATAAAATCAACAAATGCAAATAATTGTTAAAAATCTTTAGCATTTATTATAAGACACCCATGCAAGTACCATCGAAGAAGTTCATAACTAACCATCGTAAGGACTATTCTTGCTTGCAGCGCTCGGCGGCTATAGAAACGGGCCGGTAACAGATGTGGTCATCGTGTTCGCGGGATTTTGTTTTGAAACTGGTTAGATATGAACTTATTTGCTGGTACATTACAAGCTTATAACGACTTAAAAAAATCCTATTCCTCTCAAAATTGAAAAATCAATAAAAATTAAGTAAAACGTAATAACATTAATAAACGGGCCGATATTAAAAAACACGATGAGAGAAAAAAACCACGAAAATAGCACAAACATCTGCGATTTCCCCAACATCCGGGAGCGAAACCCGAAAATTCGAAGCGAATGCGAAATCAAATTGAAAATTGAGTTCCCCCACCCGTAGATATAAGCTTCAAAGCCCGGATGCAAGTGAAAACGACATCACGGGGGAGGACGACTAACCCATTCCACAGGCCCGACGCACACTCGCACAACCTGTATATGACAACGCATCCCACCCACTGGGTGTGCCTCCCGAATTCAAGGTCGGCGCGGGAGGCACACAGGATTGTGAGAGCGAGACAGAAACACACACCCTCACTGAAAGTGCAAGCGAAATGCGTGAGAGAAAATCAATCTTGCACGGAGTGGGGCGGCTGGAAAACTAGGTGAACCGTTTCGGACGTTCGGTTTTTATACGTGAGGCGATTGTTAATAGTATTGCAATTACAATTTTAGGATACATTTTAGGCTTAGCTTGTTCAGTATTTGGATCGATAATGGCATTGGCGGAACACTAGACAGTTATTTCGAAGGTGGTCAAAAGTAGGTGACGGTTTAGAAACCTAGATTTGGTCTAGCAACGACAAAGGCCGACATTTTAGTTCTACATTCTTCGGCCGATACATTTGTTAAGAAATATTTTGATAGTCGATAGTAAAACGGAAGTACACAAAAGAAAATCAAAGAGAATGTTTCAGATTGACGTCACAAAAACATCTGTGATGTGACAGTCTTTGAAACAGGTACGCAGGATGCTTTGTCTTTGACACTTCTTAGTAAACTGTACGCCTTAGAACATTGTTGGGAAAAGAATATGACATTTTTCTGAAAACCATTATAAATTCCATCTAATTCTTATCAACTGAGTACATAGTCAGTAAATGCAACTTCCCTAAAAGTTTAAACAATTTTAAACTAAAAATATGTTTAGTAATGCATGTTAAATAAGCACCTAAAGTGTTTAGTGCCTAATTTTAACCCAGAAGCACTGTGCCTAAACCTAAACCAATGGAAAATGTGTCGCCGAACAGAAAATTAACAAAAAAGCGGCCCCTACTGCAGACGATCGATCTCTTTGATTACCGAAACCGCTCAATCATCGTGACTGAACAATTTTGGCAAAGGTAAATTTAACCCTTCTACCGCATCCCTCGCAAATCAATAGGGGTATATGCGACGGGGGTAGAAATTAGGCCTACACTAAATATGCACAACTATACAGGAGATTCCAGGGCCCGCTAGGGAGGGTTACGTGTATAATGCACTCGAGTATAGACTGTGGGGGAGGGGGCACCCCGCTGCGGTATTAGAGGGGGTTACCCTTCAACCCCCATACTGATGTTTGGCCGACCGCAGCAACACCTTGATTTTTCGTCCAAACTTGGCGTGATAAAAAGTTTTTTTTTCTATATTTTTTCACCAGTGTGCGAGTTGCCTTGTTAGTTTTTATAGGTTTTTTTTATTACGCACACTGTAGCGCATTTTAATTTATGTTTATAACAATAGAGGTCATATTGGCACAAACGAGTTAACGTACCTATGAGTTTTTTGTGCGTAAAATAAAAATGCTGTGGGCGCGTACGGCGATCGTAACTTATCTAAACGGATCATCGTTCATATTCGTTGTTACAGCTTGGAAACTAAAATAGCTCGCTAGCATACCAATAAAAATACTATTTCTTCTATTTTAATGCTTTTGTTTTTTCGTAAATACTACTACAAGTAATAAATTCTTGGCTTAATTTCTTTGGCCGCCATTACACGAAGTGGCTATGTTTTCTTCATAAAAAAAACTCTTATGTTCAATTATAATACATCTAAACATTTATTTTTACTCAATTTTAATAATACTATGTTTCATGTTTCGAAATAGCACTAACCCTCTTATTCATAAACGTTACTTAAACTTAAGAAAGAGAACGTCAAAAAAGATTGGTTAAACAGACGTTAATCATTACATAACTTTAAGCAACGTTTATGAATAAGAAGGTAAGTATTCGGAATAAAATGTAAGAATCTCTGATAGTACAGTAACATTTTAAATCTTCACTTGCACCATTCATGCCTAACGCAAATAAACGTGAATTTAAAACACTAACTAGAAAAAATATTTCATTAATATTCACGATACCATTCATTATACGAGTAGTCAGGCAAATTTAATGATCAAACCGGTTGTAAAAATTTAAGCAACTGGGACTAGGCAATCCGACAAAAGTTGAAATTAAAAACATTTAATCACAAGATGGTTCCAAGTTAAAACTTTAATAGAAGAAGAATCAAATCGTTGTAATCAACTACAAAAAGATTAAGCATCCTTTGCCGAGCCTAAATCTATTCCAAATTCTATGAAAAATATTAAACCAGAGGCAGATTTAACATCGGAAAAATCATGAAATCCTTCAGCTGTTACTATCCCACGATGGTTCTAACTGACCAATAGGGGAAATGGGTTATTATGGTACCAACAATCTGTGGCTCACCATATCATTTCATATGCACAGCTGTCGCCACCAAGGCTTTTCCCGTAAGCCCCCTATTTAACTTCTAATCGATGAAATCGTAGTGAAAAAAGTGACGATACAGATTTCATAGAATGTCGACGTGTGTGTAGATATCCATATCGCAAAGATAAATTGGAAGATGTATAGAGGGCTTAATGTAGTGACAACCAAAAGTTGTGTTAATGATAGATTTATTGCCACAGCTGGAAGCCTTCTACGAAAAGAAACATTCTGTGTAGAATTTAAAAACAACATTTCATACGCACCACGTTTTTTGTTTAACTTTAACGAGTAATTCAATCCATAATACCCCTTTGAGCATCCATAACCCTTTACAGACAAAATTTCATTAAAAGTATATTAAACAAAACATTTCCTTTCTAACGAGCTTTAATACAATTTCATTACAAAATCCGTGTGAGAACACAAAATCGATAGTACCATTGGAATAAAGCTATAAATATCACATAAAAGGTTCGAACAACACGTAAAACTGAACAGTGGCGGGTCTGATCAAGTATTCAAGAACCGAAACTGTAACCTTAACTGTAACTGTTGTCAGTGATATAGGGATGTCAATAAAATCACTAAGTAATGGCCTTGCTATCTTGGTTGCGAGATAAAACTTGAATGGGACTGTTTACGCATTTGAAATGGAGAAAAACTATTTTCATCTAAGTAATAAACAGATATTATCTTCTTTCATTCCATAGTCGTGATAGTTAGTGGCAAATAAAAGTGCCCTTTTTATTATTCACTGTTGCCTCTTATGCATATGTATTAAATATTTTAATCATAACTTCTAACACAGTATCATCGTCATTGAACAATGTTCCATTTGAAACGTTATCATTTTCAATATCTTGCATTTGACTATTTTTGTTCAGCTGTTGTCGAAAACCTTTATCGCAATTTTATCGCGTTTCTATGATAAAAAGTAGTAACTAGACATTCCTATCTATGATACAGATTATTTCGATATTGCCTATGCTATACTCGAAAATCACTAAACTAGATATTCACTGATGCATTTCGGTTATAATAAAGTAGGTATCTTTAAGGATATTTTTATTAAACCTGGCTCAAACAATGGAGCCAGAAATATTCGTTTTGGTAATGTAGAAACATTTTCCTCACAAATGAACCTACCAGATGGTAGGCTCGTAAACCGAAGGTATTTGCCGCCAACAGTCAACATAAAACAGTTCGAGCGTAAATTTGAATAAATGCAAGCCCAATTCACACCAGAGGGTGAAACCATAAAAATGATGCAAAAAGAATCGGCGAACCCTCCACCCACCCTCAAGGTGACATACTCTGTATCTCTGTAGCTATAATTCCTTTGAGAGGGACCAAAAATCTGTTTGATGTAGGTGTACTTATGAAGGAGAGCTTGAAATCAATAATTGTTCACTATGTAGCACGCACGCATTAGGTACGTCTGCACTGAAAGTGACCGAAAGAACTAGGCTAACCGAAAAACCTAAAGGCTTTAATCGATTTTAACACAACTCCAAACTGGAAATTGAAGTTTGAACATCTAAATTACCAAGTATTGGAAACTTGTCCAGTTGGAACACTGAGCACAGTAGTTTCTGTGTTCGCAGCTGGAAAACAGAGACAGTGGGAGGGTGGGTGTTCCGGGGGTTGTCTGGGGGGGTTGGTTGCCCCGCGACACATATACCGGCCCGGTCGATAAGGAAAGCGGGCCGACTCGATGCGTTCCGCATAGACTTCGAAAACGCAGTGAATTCAACTGTTAAAATTGAATGGGATTCTGCTCGAAAGTGAAAGCTTTTGGGAATATAGTCTCGATTTTTGTTGAAAGGAAAACAGTGCAAGTAAATAGGATTTGTTAGCTGTGTTTATTTAAGTTAAGAGGTGATTGCAAAATAAAGAGATCGCAATTTATAACTGTATTCAATATTCTCTACGAGCTTATGTGTACTCATGCTCATCCAGTCTCCCTAGGCATCTTACATTGTTGACTTTAAAAAAACAAAAGAGGCAGCCTAAATGTTTTAATTTTTTTCGATTATGTAAGTTAATATTTTAAACAGTATTAAATCTTTTTAAGATTTAGGATATCAAATTAAATAGGTTATGATAAGGATTTCAATTGCCATGAACTTAACCTTCAGATTTGTGAACGAAGCCGCGGCCCGCGGTCTCGACCTACAAGCATTTGCGTGCTCTTTTTTACTTTTCAAAGTTGCAAAGAACAAAGCATGCGTATTTTTAATGCCGAATAGTCTGAAACAATACTTTGCATAAAATTATCTAAAGTAGTTATTTTTGCAAGCGACATTTCTACAATAAGATACATTTTTATGTACTTTAGTTAAAAAAAAAAAATACTACCAAAATACCGAATCCATACAGAATTCGGAACGAAATACAGTGTTTAATCAATTTTCGGGAACTATGAAGTATCTCGAAAATAACGAGGACACGAACCAGCGAAGTAGAAAACAAGAATCATCCCCCTTAACTCGAAAGGTAAGTGGCTAAAGAAATCCAGGCTTTATCCGTGTCTCCAGAGATTTCTTATATCATCGCGTTTTCAGGAATTACGACTGTATTCATTTATTGTTTATCAGTTATCAATTGATTCATTATTTAGCCTAAAATAATACCAGGAAACAAATAAGTTATTAGTTTCATCAACAATGGTTTTTTTAACACAAATTTTACCAATTTCTGATAACATAGTTAGTTTTTCTATTTTTAGTCTTATCAAACATACGAAAAATACGCACAGAACGCACAGAAATAGAAGAGGCAAGCACATTTTTCACTTCACGAGTTTCTATAATCAGAAGAACACGTGCAGAATTGCCAAACCGGTTTTGAAAACAAGTTCGCATCGAGTTTTTTCTGTATGACATCAAAATACGAGTATTGTAATATTATAATTATATATTTCGCGCATCTGTGTCTAGTAGGTAATTTTCAATGATTTGAAACTTCGCCTTCAAAGCTTACGGGCTGTATGCTAAAGTTTGATCTAACTGTGAGTATGTACAGTAATTTGTCAGGGTTAAGGGCCCCTAAATTGCTTGTTCAGTGACAAATTGCGACGCTCTGTAATAACTCGTGTAGTCTTGGCGTTAAGTTTACTCTCACTAGTTGCAGGGGTGTTAAGCAGCTGATATTGTTTGCGGAACGTCTTTTATTTTTGAATAGTGAGATTCTTTTCTTCGTGTTTTATGAAAAAATATGTATTGTTGTGTCATGAAACTTAGTAAGTTGGCGAGACTTGATTAAAACTCCTTTGGTCCTTTAATTATGAAATTAACGTAACAATAACACAGTTCCCAAAAAAAATATCTAAGTGGTAAGAAGAAATCATTATCTCAATTCATTCCCAATGAAATCCAACGAGTTCTTAATAATTATTGCAAATTGCCACGTTAAAACTAAAATGTCTTCAAGAGGAGTCGCTTAAACTATAAGCCTTCCGTTTTGGCAGGGCCATGAGTGCAAACTTCCTACCCCCTCCCAGTCCCAGCTCTCACGCACCAGGGGGGGAGACTCAGCCCGCTCCCTTCCCTCACCCCCTCTCGCGTCTAGCACTTGTTCGGTACGACCTCGAAAACTTAGGCCTAAAGTTGGCGTATGTAATATTAGTGACGAAGGAATAGACGCCTTTATTTTTCATGTGTGAGTTTCTCTATCCCTTAGGGTACAAGGAATTTTAAAGGGTTTGTGGGCTTTGAAACTATGGCCAAGAAAGGATAAGGTTACAATTATGAAGTTAAGATGATCAATCAAATTACTTGGTAGGCGTGTTCTATCCAGCTTCAGCTTTCACCTTATAGAGGAACGGAGTTTGTCCAATATAATTGAATCATTAATTTAAGATTCGATGACATCAATTCGAACAATAACTCGATACAAAACATCAACCTACCTTGAAAGTTCACAATAACATTTATGTTTTGCTCTAACATTACATACTAACTAACTGAGTGCGAACTTGAAATTCTTTCGCGAACCTTGTTTCTTCATAGAAATTATTAAGGAAGCCCCGCAAAGTATTAACCCGCGGAAGGTAACGCGAGTTTCTCCACAAAAACGTGTTGCAATTACAACATCATTGTGAAGTTTAAGGCCAGCAGTCTTTGTTAAAACTTGATGAATTTTCATTCGATGTTTTCAGCCCAGTTGCTTGATTTTTTTTACTTCTTCCAACAATGGTTCGTTATTATGCTTGAGAATTTCTGTCGTGTTATCATTTGAGTTATTTAATGTAAATATATGCTGAGTTATTAACATTTGTATATTAATTTCTTACTTTTATGAGATGTTAACAAGGTTTTTTTTTTTACTGATAAAGGCACATAAGCGTTGCCATGGGCCCAAAAATGTAGGATGATGTTATGCTCTATCCGACTATAGTGCTTACATTATACATTTGAAGACACACAACACAGTTTTCATATAATGAAATTGTTTCAACACTGTTATTGCATAAAAGAGTAATTCATTTATTTCTTAGTCGCGGCTTTGTTGAAGTTTAGCTGATAGGTAATTATGAAAGGAGAAATTGTTTGACTACCTACTACACTGCTGGCACATCACATCTTGCAGTTTATATCTCGACACTATCAATATAATTTCAAATGAAAAGAAGTGTCCCGCAAGGTATTATCTTCGGCCCTTTACGACGTATCATACAAAATAACTTTTCAATTTATTAATTCTAAATACCATAGCGACGCATGTTCTTCAAAACAATTCCATACCAAGATAATACTCTGTTCGAATTTAAACAACTTCGTAGTTTCAGAGTGGGGGGGCGCAAGAAAGACGTGTCGCGTTATACTAACAGTCAAATTTTAATAAATATAGGTACCTGTACTACACCATGCATGCACGACTAACATTGCCAGTAATTACAGGGTTTGAAACTGAAGCTGCGAGGTTTAAAACTATTAAAGCGTTGTAAAGGATTTTTGTTTCAATTATCGAAGATTACATGTGTAATATTCAGATTTTGTTGAAAATGTCGATGGTTAAGGGGGATTAAAGTGTAACTACGAAGGTGTATTGTGAAGGGGATTTAGTATGGTGGCCTCTAATTAGGATACGTCACCCCATCTCTACCCCCCACGGAGGGGCTGCAGGGTTATAATTAGGGGAAAAAGCGGGTTACACTCACTTTTCGCAAAATAATGACATATTGGGTTTGATGCGTGCAAGTAGTAATGACCTCTCTAAAATATAAAATATTACGGACAGGTACTTGCGTGACTTCGAAACGAGGGAGCAGTTTTTCAATATTGATACGGAACACGACAAAAATGTTACAGTTTTTAATCAAATCAACTTTTCCCTGATACTTTTTTATTTATGCGACAGCTGTTGGTATCAGCCAGTCCTTTGACCTTAACCCTCTCGAGCCTAAGGCCCCTTGTGTAAGCGATTTATTATGGTCTAGCCTTTGGCGTCATGCGCAGAACTAAAGTTACATAAATGTGATCAAATAATTTTGCAAAAACCTTTTTTTGTCGCAGTGAGCAAATTTTTCGGTGAAATCCTGAAATTAAATTAGATTTTTTGAAACCATTACGTCTTTTGATACGAAGGTGACTTGTTAAAATCCTTTTATTTACACATTTGGTCGTCATCAATGTTTTTTATTTTTAAATATGAACTGCCTTAATCCTATACTTGAAATTGCTATCATATCGCACTTAACGTAAATCGTGCCAAAAAAGTAAATTATGATTCAAAAGATAACTTAGTAAGTCGTGGTTACACGCGGAAATTCAATGAAAAATTATCTATTAGTACAAAAGTGCGTCGCATTTTCAGACTGACGCCTAAACGAGTAACGTAACGTATCTTATCTGACTCGCAAACACATTACGTGAAAACAGAAATAATCAATTCAATCGTAGTGTGCGCCTGCACATGTTTTTTTAGAATCTGCGTAGATAAACAACGAAATGCATTCGTCATTTTGTTTTTGAATTCCTGCTACAATTAGATAACCCTGGTTCATTATCAAGAGCCGACACGTGTAAGTTTGGAGGCCAAATTTTGTGTACACTGAAATAAAATGCACTTGTTGTGTAACATATTCTGCGAACGTTGTTTTTCGTCTTTACGTGCACTTGATGAGCGTCACAAAACCGGTTTTTTCTAGCTTTGTGTGACTGCCCGTAGTCGCAGGGTTGACTCGACGAATCATTGAGGTTTTTAATTCCATTTTTTTGTAGGTATCTGTTCAGTATTGGAAAAATGTTAAAGAAAATCTAATGTGCGTAGATAAAAAGCGAAATGCATTCATAATTTTCTTTTAAGATCAGAAAACCTTAGTTCATTATCAAGAGCATATAACTTTTAAGTTCAAATTTTATATACACTGCAATAAAATGCACTTTTTTTTTATTTGTACTTTGCTCTTGATGAGCGTCACAAAACCGATTTTTGTTAGCTTTGTGTGACTGCGCGTAGTCGCAGGGTTGACTGCGAATTATTGAGGCTCTTTTTGCATTCGTTTTTGTAATGTATCTGTTCAGAATTGGGAAAATGTTAAAGAAAAATATTCACCTATCTCCTCATATCAGATTAGATTGAATCGACATGCGTATACAATTCTTAGAATTCTGTCATATTTTAGTGTATTTTTAGCAATGGTTTTTATTTGGAGTGTTAAAAAGTGTAAACTATTGTTTACACTATCACAATACTGTTACTACAAATGTTTTTGGAATGCATATTAAATCTTATTTGTTTAGAATCTATATTCGTAGGATGTGTAGAATAGTATCTCGTAAATCAGACAATATATTGTAATATTCAACAAAAAAAAAAAATCTTCATCTTTTTCATTGAGTGATGTTACAAAAATCTTATTATTGTGATTTTTGTCATTCTCACTCATCACTAAAAGAAAAAGATTTAATTTTTTTTTACTTCCACAATTTTCAACCAATGTTGAGAAAATTCGATTAGATTTTGAGAAATTCGATTAAATATATACATTCTACTTATCAAATATATATTTGCAGATAATAAAGTAACATTATTCCTTAAACCCACAACCCTCATAAAATTCATGGCCAAACCCGCAAAAAATGCCAATATGCATCAGACTGGCGACAAAATTGATAATGTATATCGCAAACATTGCCAAAAAAATATAAAATAGAGGCAATTTATCGCACGACGGTGTCAACGACCTGTTTATCGCTTTAGCAAGATTTCGCGAACATGCATGCCTGTATGACATTATGTAGGTAGGCACTAAGTGATAAATAGTGATAATAAAATTTGCTATGTTACGAAATATAGTACATTCAAGTTTTTAGGGATGTGAATAAGTAATATTGGGTCTATGTGCCAAAAACTTGGGCACGCCACAATTGCGGCGATAAGTCCCTTCTTTGAGGAGTGGATAGAGAGGCGTCACGGCGTCCTCACCTTCCCCCTGACGCAGGTCCTCACCGGACACGGTTGGTTCGGGAGGTTCCTGTACAGGATAAAGCGGGAGGAAACGCCCGGGTGTCACCATTCTGTGGATCGCCCGGAGGACACGGTGGAGCATACGGTGGAGGTCTGCCCGGCTTGGGCGGGGCACCACCGTGTCTTCACGGAGGCGATCTCTCGCGTCCGGCCCTGGTTCAGGCCATGGTCCGGAGCGAGAGTGCATGGGAGGCCGTCATCTCCTTCTGCGAAGAAGTTATGCTCGCGAAGGAGGATGCGGAGCGCGCGAGGGAGATGCAAGCTGCACGCCCTCGCGCCCCTAGTCACCGCAGGAGACGCCCCGGGCGTCGGGAGTCACGAGCCGACTTCCGGCCACCGTAGGCGCGGACTTGCGGACGGTGAGCAATGGGCAGCTCGCCGTCCGATAAGGACCAGGCCCGGATCGACGCGACGGCGCGTTGTGTTCCACGCGCGCCTCAAAGAGATGTCAGCACCAGCTGACGGGGTCCGTTAGGACCAATGCCTGCTGGGGTTGCGGGTTTGTCCGAAAGGGATATCGCGGCCCCGGCACACAGGCAACGGAAGGAACACGGGTGGGTTTTAGTCGATAAAAGTCTGCCACGCCCTCTCGCTCTGCCCAGAGCGGGAAAAGTCATTTGATGATTTCCCATCCTCAAAAAATAAAAAAAAATGTGGCAAAAACTACAACGATTTTAGTGCGACTATCCAAGTGGAACTGGAAACAGGCAAAAATACAATAATTTCAGTTTTAACTGTCTCACAAAACGCAGTAGACGACTGTCATGCGAAACGTGCTCTCTTATCACATAGCATTACGTATACAGTTGTGGTGTTCTATACAGTAATTCTACAGCATTTTAATGAAAGCGTTATCATTATTTTAAGTAATGACGAAGAACCTAGCGACGTTTTGATGGCCATTCATATTGAGGAGTGGGAAGACCATGAATTTAGTCAAGAAGAAATGGGAACTGATGGAAAGAGGTGGCGCATTGATTGATCGAGTAACAAAGTATTTGTTAACCTACGTGCGTAGTAACCGATTTTTCTCAGTTGACTAACTAGATAAATAGAAGATAAGATACAGATTAAAACTACTATGCAAAAATTTACTCAACTGTGCACGATGAATCAAAAGACCTTGATCTGGATGTTTGGCTTCTCTCAGATGATAGTTATAATGAAATTAGTCACACAAAAATGAAGGTTCTTTGTAGAAAATATTTGGAGTGCCAAAAAAAAATTCTGGTTTACATAGAATATTATGGTATTTGAACAAGTGATTTCGTTCAATTAAGAGTATAGATATGTAAATAAAGAGATTAACTCAATTGAAGCGGTACAAAAAATAAACCCCTTAATAGACATTAATGCACCGCCATCCGCCATTCATGATGATACATATCATAAAAATGCCACGGAGATAAATATGAATCTGTAATTTGGTTCCAAAAATAACTCCAAATGTCAAGGCCAAAAAAAACAACTTTTAACAAGTGTTCGTGATCAATGGCTACTTAATCACAAAGATCATCGTTCGAAAGTCCCATTAAATAATCAAGCAGAGCTCGTTTTAAACGTAAATTAGTTATAATTTGATCGTTTGACATCCGGCAGGCTACGGTCGAAAAGTTTACGATCTTCTCTTCATAAATTATGAAGTTGCTAGCTTAGCAGCAAATTGAATAGCGAAAAAAAAATGGAAGATTTTTTTTTGGAACACCAAATGTTGTCTAAATTGACTCATGGGTCGAGAATTTCTAGCTGTACTTTTAGATCTTGTAGTTTTACTTCGAAAAAAAGAATATTGAATTACGATGACTTAGAAATCTACAGGAAAAAGTATAGCAGAAATACTTGTAGATCACAAATATTCTGGGAAAGAGTTAATAAGAAAACATAACATATCAATGTGGTTGACAATTGACATATTGATTCAAAGTTGAATTAATACTTTCCTCCCAATATTCTATACCGATTGTAGTATACGTCCCTTTCAAAATTACCAAAACCACATTTACCTTCTTGAAAAAAACTGCTCCCATTATCTTTTCCTTCACTCAAACTATCATTCATCATAACATTGTTTGGTGCAAAGTGCCTACATATCCGCGCTTTTTTTTTACAAAAGTATTAAAATTAAGGACATTAACGTAAAGGCCTCGATTTGCTGTCGAGAGGACTGAGGCAATTAGCAAACTAGTGACATTTTTGTGTTAGCATCAGCTAATGTTATCTATGCGCCATTGGCCTCGGCTTTTCAATTTACAGGTTAAAACTGCAAATTCGTTTAGTTTTTTGTTTTTGTTAGATGCTGTTTAGTGTTTATTTTTTATTACCTTTTCTTGTGTATTTTGCAATTTTGTGATTATTGATAAATTATACTAGGATGTATTTAGTTTCCATGTATGTGCACAGTTTTCTGGACTTAACTTCGTTAGAAGTTGGGTATTTTATGGGAATAAAATTACATTAAAGAATCTCCGTCTTAGTAGAATCGATTTTAAACTCGTAAATAGATTCCTAAAAACTATCGTTGGCCTTCATGAAGCTTTTCCTGAAAGCTAAAGAAGATTTCCATAATTTCGACTTACCTTCGCAGTACAGAGTGACGTCGGCCAGGCTCTCCGAATTCCACAGGTTCGCAAACGAAGTGGCCAGGTTTGAACCGAAGCTGTTCCATTTTAGGCAGTACTGTTGCTGCTGGGAGTCCATGCCCGGGCCGCCTCGTATACCTGCCCTGTAATAGAAAGCTTACGTCACTACTTGATTTGGAGCTACCAAAAGGGATAAGGGTATATTCATAGAGAAACAATATTTTAATATAATCTATTTCATTTTCATTTCTACCCAATATAAACCTGACCCAGAAAATACGTTTTTTTTTTTCATACATAACCAACAGCAAAATCAAAAGCTGACTTCAGCTTGTATATTCCGTAAAAGTAAGAGATAAATGATAAAATCCGAAGCACATATATACTTTTATCCGTCACCTCATCCGGAATCCTCGCAAAACAAAAAACTGGATAACGGAGATATTTTTGTGGAAACACAACATAATTTCACAAACAACAGAATCGGGAGTTCGGGACTGAGCGTGCAAAACTGAACGTTAAAATAGTCTAATAAAATAAAGGGTTATTTCTATAATTTCATTGTTCGAGGCTCGGTTGGGCTGGTCGAAGGTCGCGGGGTGAACAACCGATGCATGATCGATGCCACCCGCCCGCTGAATACGTAATACCCTGGATTCCCACGACTGGGCCCCGGATAATGTTAAAGGAGGGAATTTATTGAGGGCTTGTGGGCGCGAGTGTACTAGCTACCCCATCGGGTTTTTGTCTTTATCAGGCACCTCATGATCGTTTGTTTGGTTTGTGTTGGAATAACATGAATTGTTATTAAAAGTATATAAATAAGGAGGAACATAACCAACTGCTACTACCCGCTAGTACCCTTCTTTTGGAAAGTTTACGTTAACTAATTTCTTCGGACTAAGCTAAACATTTGGACTATCTGCATATTTTCATCATTTTACTCAGTACGTTCAAAATTAATCAAAACGTGATTCACAATGTCTTTATTGGAATTCCTCCTTATTTCGGAACCCAAAAATAGTTGGAAGTAAATCCATCAACTTTAAATCCTGAAACATGTATTTCATCCACAATAGTACTCGTATCTAAATCTCCATCGTTTGTTTACAAAGCTGCCAAAACCAATCCTGTAGCTATAGTAGTAAGAGCTATACATCCACATGCAAGTATAGTAACAGGTGCAGCTATGTAAGTGTTCAACTATTGATCGACCCATTAACCTGCTTCTACTGGCACTGTACTTCGAAACTTACTATTAATTAATAATGGCGCTGTATAATTCAAGACTTTTGTTT
The DNA here is from genome assembly GCA_916701695.1 of Agrochola macilenta. NCBI lineage: Eukaryota > Metazoa > Arthropoda > Insecta > Lepidoptera > Noctuidae > Agrochola > Agrochola macilenta. The sequence goes on along the minus strand of OU753559.1, from coordinate 4,225,276 downwards.
CTTTGTCACGTGTCTGTAATTACTGTGTTTTCCAGCTTTCAGTTTCGCGTTTAGATTTCTGTTTAAGTATATGTTTATGTATGAAGTTTCCTTGCTTGAATTTGGAATAGTTTTTATCGTTATATTTAAATTTATGATCATTTACGTCATTATATGCAATGAAGGTTGTCTAACGAATGCGTATTTCTATAAGTTTAACTTTAATAATGGTGGTATTACTAAAAATAAAATACTTATTAGTAATTCTGCCACAAGATAAAACCTCATTATTATAGATTTCGATGCATGTAAATACTTAAGTTCGCATTCAAATTATAAAATTCTACGGCTGACTAAGAATTCGAACCATATTAAGGCTAAGCTAAGTACTAAGGCATACATTCTAAGGGGTTATTCCAACAAACTGTTATTAATATGAGCGCAGAAGTTGTAAAATGTAATATTCAAATAAATTTATTAAAAACGTGACAAAACTACCCATTTAGACGATAAGTATTTAGTTCAATATTTAATGGGGATTAGTAAATTTTTGGAAGATAATATTAGTGATGTAGGAAACTGGATATATGAAGCAGTAGACGCGGATGCAAGGGAAATATAGAATGAATATAATTTTATTACGAAAGAAGACGCAAGTCATCTTCCGCTTGTTGCGCATAATGTTATAATAGAAGAGCTACATAATACAGTGTTCCGCGTAGAACAAAACAACATAATGCCAAGGATAAAGAAGTTGGCAATCATTTTAAAGCAAGTTATGAAAACAGGAAGAATAAGAAGAAAAGGAATTAACGAAAAACGAAACGGAACTTAACGGAAGTCAAAGAATCGGAACTAAAAAGAAACTACCCACATTTCAGAAGTACAAAATACAACTAATGTTTCAAAGTGAACCTCCAAATTGTGTGCTAAAGTTTTTACTACTTAACCTTTTGACAAATAAGCTACACGAAACGTTACGTCAAATCTATTTGACACGAATTTGTCATTCAGTAGGTACCTTGATTTCTTGTGTTTTTTATTCATCTTCTCTTTCTTCAACGTCTTTGTGGATTTTTTGATATCACAAAGTGAATATTTAAGTTTGAAGTAATTCAATTTCCTAGTTCTCAAAGTACCTTTGGTTTGATATTAACGTCACAAAATTGTCGTTGAAAGACTTCAAAAGTTTCGTTTCCTACTTCAGCAGAATAAACAATACCATGTTTTACATTTGCATAATTAGGTAGTCACCGAACCGTGATACGTATACTAAACACAGTACGATTCAGTCGTCACCTTCGCGGATAACACACTCCCGCACTCTTTACCGGAGAGTCCGGAGCAGGTTATAACGAGCGTCTAACAAAGGTACGCACACTGCACCGACAGTCAATACGTTATCGATTCGATTCCCATCAGCTCCGTTACAGCCTAACTGTATATTTGCATGCGTGCAGTAAGCTGAGCCAGTTAACTTTGAACCACGATGGCTTTATTAGTGTCCCCTATTTGGGGTGATTGGTAACGAACGCGAGGCGTGGGTAGGCCTAGATAGGCTGGCCAAAGTGGAATTTCGGTTGCGACCCGGTTCCGGCATGCAGCACACGCGCAAGCGTACTAGCCGCGCGGCCAGAGAGGCGCGCGGGGGGCGGCTGCACCGAGTTGCGCAAACTGACGCAGCGGTCACTCTGCAGCCGCGCCACAGAGTAATTGAAATCGAGTGACACCAGTATGACAACAGCTTTTTTAATGTATCTTGATGACATAATAAAATGTGTTAATGCTTTATTTGAATGTATGTATAATGATTGCTAGTTACAGCAATTTAGGATTTCAGACTGATCGGTGTGCTTATTTTGGTTTACAATGGGTTACAAATACCACGACTATTATTATATGAAATGAAAGGTTTCTTAACCCTAACAATGTCTAAAGCATTAATTGTAAACAATACATTCAACTAGTCTCTCGTTGTATGGTGCAACTAGTGAAACATCGCGTTTTCAAAGGAAAGTTATTGAAAACTTTTCAAGAGCTCATTAAAAAGAAGTCGATTGATCTACATTAATTTATAACTCCTAAGACCTATTTTTATATTATTTGTTTATACGCCTCAACTAGATACGATTTATGACCGAGATCACACGTAAAATTATAACACGATCTTTTGATATGAGTACATACTTTGATTATGATATTTTAACCATCGAAGTTTATTGTTTTTATTAGCTTCTAAGTCATAAAAGTTTTAATAGTTGTAACAAAGCTTTCATACCTTCAACTAACTGGTTTTTGTTTCTTCGTGTTATTAATTCCAAATTAAAAAATTGGTACAACTGTATTTTATAACTTATTACTCTGTGCAATGCCCGGGCCCCTAACGGTGCTTAAACAAAGGCCTGCATCGAACGGCTCGTAACTATTGCACTGAGTTCCCACCGCCCTTCGCCTCTTTGCCCTTTCCCCCCCTCGCCTATACAACTATAAGTATAATATAGAATGTACTGAAAATTGCTACGCGGCGCTACGAAGGTACGAACTGCTTTTATTGGAGACTCGTGTAAGGAGAACGTTTGAAATGATTTTAGACCTTAGAAACATGTGTTTTTAATGTTTTGGCGTAATAATTGTGTGATTTTGAATAGTTGAATTTTAGCTAAGAGTTAATGAAGTCAATGTTTGAATTAGTAAAAATTCACAGTACACATTGTTACAATCAAAACAATATCACACTATACACACCCTACGGTCTACGGTCATATGAATCTAGGCAGATACACAATTACGGCACTTAAAACGTCCTCATACAACGCCCAGCTTTCTAGGTCAACTCAGTTGGACGACAGTAGAAAATGCATTTAGTTGTAAAGCTGGTAGCACACTCGCGGACCGCAATATAGCCGCATCTGTATGCGTTTTGTGCGGCCAAAACGGTACTTAGTTTTGCGGTTACGAATTTCGCAGCACTACGTAGAACCGATTTTACCGCTGCAGTCAATGTCTAATTTGTGTGTTTTATACCTGGTGTTCGGTTGTTGTTATTTGCTGTCCAATTTATGTTAAAATCCTGATATCACTTTTGAAGTTTTAATTAAGGAAAATATCGTATGACATAAATCGATATCTTTATCCTGCAGTGTGTCTATAGGTAATTCTATCCGCCTTATAAAACTTGTAGCGCAAAACAAATCAGAAGATCAATAAACTACAAATCAAAAGTCAAAACAATGAGTTTCTTCTGACATAAATCGATCTATGACTAATGTATAAATAATGAGTAATAGCTCCCCAAAACGGCCACCCGGATATCCAAAACACCATTTAAATAAAATTATACTCTACACGTGCTTGCATTGCACGTCGGAGGCGGCGCCTTCACTCAGTATTATATTTTATAATACTATTGTGATATGTAAGGATTGATTGTGCCGATGTAATGATAGCGTAATTCATCATCGTGTCAGAGTTTTCTGCCTATATTATCAATTTTTATGGTAATCATTATTTTGCGGCTGCCTTTTCAACTGCACTTTCGGCAGATTTTTATTCAACAAATATTTAAGGCATAAGAAAAATCACAAACATCTTGAAACGCGGTTACGACAGAGCTTTGTCGGCGTGACGACATTTGTCTTCCAGTACTTGCACCAAAGGAAGGTGCGGGCCTGCATCGCAAGGTGCGGCTGTTGCGCGTGTGTACCAGGCACTCAGATTCCAAACGTACGTTGTATTACGCAAGTCGATGTCGAAATCGGACGCACTACGGAACGGGTTTTCAAAATTCCCACACGACAACTAGATGCAATGATGAAGTGCATGGCAGTGTATTTGTGTGAGTATCGAATTAGTTTTTATTTGAATTGAACAGGTGGTGGATGCAGCTTGTCGGTTATTAAAAGTTATTGGCAATAAATAACTGTAATGTGACTTGTAGGTTCTTAACTTTTATGCGCTTTAAGTTTTGGCAGCATAACCATAGTAGTTGTATACGATCATGCTAAAAGTGTTCGGCTATTTGCAATAGCCAATTTACTATTAGTATTTACCCCAAAATTGCAGGAGAATAATCGATGCACTTTCCTTTATTGTAGGTACTATTAATAACTCCGCAGTAACGCACTAAACATTTGCAAATACAAAATCAACGCAAATAACGGATACGATTTGTAAAATGGTCAACACAAAGCCCAAGTCACTTTGCATTGCAAACAAAAAAAAACTTTCTAATGCAACGTTTTTCCGGCGCAAAACGCGTTGCGCGCGGGCCGCGGGGCCCGTCAAAATAGAAAGTTGCATGACGCGCGTTGCAATGCGTACGCGCATCGCAATGCCACCAAAAAGCAGATTAATGTATGTCTATGACTTTTGGAGAACAGGATTCGGTTGTTTCAGAAATATGTAATTAAACCTGTGTAATTGGCGTGTTTTAAAAAAAGTTTTTAATCTATCAATCTTTTAAAAATACCACTAATATTCATAAATTCTTGACAAGTTTTTTTTGCTGCTGCTGTAGCTGGATCATTCCTGCGACAATCAAATTCTTTAAAATATGCCAATTGCCCCTCAGGTTTAATTACATTTACTACGACAAAATTTTGAAAGTTTTTCAATACGGGAATTGGTCTTGGTTTTGGTGGTTGATCACACAATCAGGTTATAGTGTTAATCTTTTAATGCTTATCAGCTATTGAAGAGTAAGAAAAACAAATCAATTTTGGCAAACACACAACAACACCAAGCCTGTAATTCCCGAATTGTTAGGCAGAGGTGAAAATATCTTCAAATCAAAATTACGATATCAAACACGCGTAGCCCCGAATTAAAAAACCTGCTGTGGTTGCCCCTGAATTGACTTCAGTCTTTCTTCAGTCTCCAGTTTACCATACATTTTTGGAGGTTAGTCTTTTGACATAACTGTACACCTGGTTTATTAATTAGGGTTGATTGAAAATCGTACATATATATGTTACCGGCCAAACCCGATTTTAGGATGAACTAGTTTCGCCTAGGCCAAACCAGTTCTCCCTACACGCGGTAGGACAAACCAGTATCGCCTAGGCCAAACTCGTTCATCCTGTTACCGATAGGATAAACTAGTTTAGCCTAGGACGAATCGGTTTATCCTAGTTAGAATTTACATGCTTTAGGATAAACAGGTACGTCCTAGTCTGAACTTATTTTACCTATTTCCGGTTTTTACGCCACTTCTTCAGCCCTCTTTGATGTTAACGCACGAAGGAGAACAAATTTTGTGAGATGGTCTTGGTAAACCAGAATGAATTTGAACGGTATTTTGTATCGATTTTGCGCGTGTCTCTCCCCACAGTTTTTGATTGGCTTGTCTACTACACGAAGGCATATCCATGATAAAACGCCTCACAATAATTATAATAAAATGTTTTAAACGCAACCAGTAACTTAACACGCGCACTCGTCGATGCAAAATACCGTTCAAATTCATTCTGGTTTACCAAGACCATCTCACAAAATTTGTTCTCCTTCGTGCGTTAACATCAAAGAGGGCTGAAGAAGTGGCGTAAAAAGCGGAAATAGGTAAAATAAGTTCAGACTAGGACGTACCAGTTTATCCTAAAGCATGTAAATTCTAACTAGGATAAACCGATTCGTTCTAGGCTAAACTGGTTTATCCTATCGGTAACAGGATGAACGAGTTTGGCCTAGGCGACACTGGTTTGTCCTATCGCGTGTAGAGAGAACTGGTTTGGCCTAGGCGAAACTAGTTCATCCTAAAATTGGGTTTGGCCGGTAACATATACAATGTGTTCCTTTTGATGTCCCATGACTCTAAGGTTATATGCTTTATGTAAAAATAATACAAAAAGTCCTAGAACAAGTTTAATGTTGCAAAAATACATAGTTTCTAAGATAACCTAACACTAGACTCTCAATTGTATGATATGTAAGTTTCATTCGTAAGTAAGAGTAAATAATTTTCATTCAAACCAATCATTCATATGTTATTAGAGCTAATAAGAAAATGCGACGTCGCATTGGCATATTTTTTTTTAGGACAAAATATGTCAGAATTAAATGTTTTTTTTTTTTTTATATATTTGTATATTGCACGTAAGGGTGTTTTACATAATTAATCGTGACTTTGTCGAATTATTTCGGGTAAAAAATAAAAAATACGAAAAAGAAATATTGAAAATAATTCATATGCCAGTTGATTCTTTGACATGGTCTCGTTAATACCCTAGAGATATGGGATATGAAAAGGATCACCTTGTATATTGGATTGGAGAAACAATATTTGCAGAATAAAACTAGTTTCACGGCATTTTACTACGATTGTCATCAAATACAAATAATTTGCATGGAATGCTAAACCAGTCATTATATTGTTACTAAACTAAAACGAAACAAAAAAAACTAGATAAAAATCAACTCGTGCGCTTCCTGCATCTGTGCGTACGCACAAACGCGAACCAGTGCGTGCATTATGAAACAAACCTTTCACTCACTGCAGTTCGAAAGCAGAGCCTTTCTCTTGTAAATCGGTACCACGGGATCTTAGTAAACGCTAATTATAATGAGTTTATTTGACATGAGTAATTACATCAAAATTCTTACAAGGAAAAAAGAATCGATATTATGCCAAAGATAGTGTGACTATTTGAATAATCTGCACTTTTATCATGTTTGCAATTAATCTTTACATTTAAGTAATTTACGTCATCGTTTTGTATGGTAATGTTTTTTGAGGAATTCTTATTTTTTTTGTCTTCTTGTGAGTTTGTTGTGTAAAGATGAAGAGAGCATATTAGGTACTTGTTCGAACGTTTTATTTTCATATTTCAACTATTCAAGTAAACCATATTATATCTTACTTACATTACAGGAAATCATAAAATGTCAGATTTTAAGATGCTTAGAAGCTCTACTGATAGTTGATACCCCTTTACACTGTCCAGATGTAAAATGTTCATAAAAACGGTGTTGATTAGCTGAAGCTAGACAAACATTACCAGTATTAAAGACAAGCCTGAAAGCCTAAAACATTAGATCAGCGCTATGTAAATGTAAGTCTCAAAAATATACTGTGGCACGTTGTATTTGTAGTTCTATCTAATACGGAACCAACACATTGGCGGCACCTACAGTGGATAAATCAAATTGGAAAATTAGATTCTCGCGGATCGGGGGAGCGTCGCGGCGCAATACGACCAAACCTGTTTTGTAAACCTGGTGATGTTTTGAACGATTTGTTTACTACATTTTAAAAGTTAATAAGAATATTGTCACTATCTGTGTTTTATTGCAACTTCGTAAAAACATGTTGTTTTTCTAAAAATACGTCGTAATACGGAAAAACATAATGATAATGCTATCTTTTTCCGCGGATCTGTTAAAAAAAAAAAAAAACACAACATAATTTGTGGGCTGTTTACATAATTGACTACCGAGTCTTTAATGGTTTTTAAAATCAATCAGTTGCCGCCTAATTGGCGGCTATGAAGGTAACCGAATAAATAGATAATTAGTAGATCGGCAAAGCCCTAGTAAAATTTTGGACGGCCTGAGCAAACAAATACCAAGAAGGATTTAATAGGACCACCTACAATGATATTAGATTTTAATTGTCTGTTCTAGAAAGAGGAAGATTTTTCCGAAATAAGCTAAAAGAGGTCAAGTTAGTCAATCTTTACGGATTCTGGAAATGGCAGGAAATAGAAAGGAGTTGACGAAGGCTATTTGAAATGATCATTAAAAAATGTATGCTCCTATTTATTATATTTATATTATATATATATTAAATGAGTGCTGCTTAGGACTTCTGTTGCTAATTAATAATTTCGTCAAAGACCATAACCGTCATGCACGATCATCACAAGTATAGGAAGCCCATAGTGTATACGTACAACATTAACACTTACGCTACAGAGAACAGTCATACAAAAGTACGTGTGCATAGCATAATGCAAAATACTATTGTTAGAAGCAAAATTCCCTGCATCCAACCAGCCAAATCTTGCCACAAACTCCAGTGCGAACTTATGGCTAACAAAATGTCGAAAAGGTGTAAAACGGCCATTTATCATCACGCAACGAAGTACTTCTCAAAATGTATGTCTTAGCATTAAATGGCAATGAGTACCTTCGTGTTACTCAACGGTGGTAAACTAAAGGAAATTGTCTTGTCATTAATCAAATATAAGCCATTAAAAGTTCCTAAAGCAATAAAAATTACGTAGCCAACTTGAACAGTTATTGCTGCTATTCATGGATGACAACTTTCATTCAATTGCATAATTTTCGTGAATTAGATCGTTTGAAAATTTCGTGTAGATTTTTATCTTAATGCTTTCTGTGTTATTGGTTATATGATGTAACAGTAATATAAACAGATGCATATGTAGGTTTTAGTAAGTTTGAGCGAGCTGATGAAACAGAAAGTTGTATTATCTTTTGAAAATTTCTTCTTCACCATGGTCTTACCAATTCTTGTATTTAATTTCAATATCTTTCATAGTTTATCCCACGGTTTATCCACACTCAACTGTCACAACACAATCAAATTAATAACCAATGGTACCGAGTCAAGTAGATAACGTTATTGGAATCAGATTTACCATAATACAGTAAAGGGGTGGGATCCACAACCCCTTCATGTGCCAATTTATTCACAGTGTGTTTCTTCAGTGAACAGTATCTCTTTCTTATATTTTCTAATACAGCAGATCACTCTTTACATACCCCAGAATAACTTCGCATAAAATTATTTCGGGAATAATAATGACTCCCATACAGTTCCGTGTAGGGTGGCCAAAATAATGCAACAACCGGACCTCGGTCCCTTTTGTAAAGATCTAATCCTTGACCCGATTTCATGTCCAAAACCAGATGGAAAACCAGTTTATGGGGCTGTCCCACACAGGTTAAATTACGTATTGTTACCACAAAATAATAATTAGAATGTGCAACGTAATTTCTTGTTCCGACAAAAGTTTGTTGACAACGCAATTGTTTATATTGTTAAGCGATTTTAGACCTTATTAATACAGATGTAAGGACTTCGGCTTCCTGGTTTTGTGATCATACATTAGGGTTATTCTTAGGAACATTTAGGGCTTCTTGGGTCGACTGTGGTAGCACTGTGTTGGTCAATTAAAGCACGTGCATTTTTGTGCTCATACAAACCAGAAGCTACTATTGAATCGCATGTGTAAAAGTGATCTTGTAAACGATTTTACATACTTTAGGGTGAAATTTTAGTTACATCAGGATCACTTGAAGCAAATATTGTTATCAGTATGTTACTTATATGTACTTAAAGCTGTAATAAAAATGTTATTAACGTAATAATTGCCAGCGTCGTAAAATGAGCCGTAATTTATTGACTGTTTATGTACTGTTTATATTTATATGAGTACTAATTATTACCCATAAGATCTAATCATGGCAATGTCCTTTTATGGTTTTGCTTTATACCTGTAGGAAATTATTGGTGTCAAGGTTTTAATTGGGATAAGCTGCAGGTTTTTTCCAAATGTTATAATATTTTGGTAAAACACAATTAAAATATATATTTTCAAAGGGAAACATTGCTATATGTGAGTATAGGTGAGTAGTTAATTTAACATTTTATTCTATAATTTTCCTCATAATTGTTCATAGTTTAACAAAATAAATGTGTAATGGTATTGTTTCTGCATTTATACCTAACTACTAACCTATTTTATTGAATGTAGGGTCTGTCCGAAAGGGATATCGCGGCCCCAGCACATAGGCAACGGAAGGAACACGGGTGGGTTTTAGTCAGTAAAAGTCTGACACTCCCTCTCGCTCTGCCAGAGCGGGAGGAGTCATTTGATAATTTCCCACTCAAAAAAAAAAAAAAAAAAAAAAGGTATCGTATGCACTGAACATTGATAATGGTTCATTGTTTACAAATTTGCGGTATCGTTTTTTATGTCAAAAAAAGAAGAATGTAGATATATTTTATGTCCGACAAAACTTATGGTCATTCTTGCTTAGACTTTTGATTTTCTTTATGGTATTTTTGTTTTTATATGTTTTATTTGTATGTTTGAGCCGAGTGCCATAGACTAGACCATAGAGTATGTTGTATAGTATGGTTGACAACCACGTGGAAAAGTCGCGGGTTAGTCCTACATAGATAAAAAAAAGTTTTAAAGATATGTACCTAATCATTAAAATTGATTGCATACACGTGTAAGAGATATTTAATATCTTTAATAAATAGGAAATGATAATTATCACGCTCTTCAATATTGATATTTCAAGATAGTGCATATGTTTATTTACAAAAATGCAACTTTGTTGTTTTTACATTCGTTGTTTATCTTATACGAACTTTGGACTTCTTAAATATCATGTTTTTCATCCAAAGATATTAATTAACTGTTAAAAATGCAACGAATCTGTTTGGGGGCTTAAAATTACAAAATTGACTGGCCGATTTTTCGTGTTCGTTTAACATTATAGATTTATTCCTCTTTAAAAAAACTATTGCTTGTATCGTATTGTGGTATTATGAGACTTCTTGTCTGCATCTTCCTTTATGTGTATTTGTGTGCAGAGAATGTATGTGTTTTCGGAAATTGCTCAACCAATTTCAACGGAGCTTTTATTTAGCTCATGATTCAACATGGCCAATAGTCATGCATGAATCAAAAAACTTAAAGAGTAGGTCTCCAATGCAAAGAGTAAAGATATGTGGTAGATAATAATGTACATTGTTTTGTAAATTTTGACGTGAATTGATGACGTCAGCAAAATCTGCAAGGCCAAGCAATCTGTTTGAAGCAGTTTCTGAATATTGAGAAACACCTGTGTAATATCAGAAACGTTGTCGTGAAATGTAAAGAGAAGAAGCCAGGTGTAAGGCAACATGACAACAGTGGAGATATTTTGCTTTTTCGCTGTGTTATTGAGATACTGCTTGATGGTAAGAAGAAGAATGTGTTGACAGTTAATGTTGTACAGGTACGTAAGGAACAACTTACGACCCACGGATGCCCCTCAAGTTATCGTACTGTGTGGAACGGAATGCTAGGCAGTGAAGAAGACGGCAAAAGATTGCATGCAGCGGAGCTATGAATGTTGGGATGAATGTGTGTAGTGACAAAAATGGATAAAGTAATTAATGAGTATATAAGGAGAAGTTTGAAAGTGGCGTCAGTGACAGAAAAAATTAAAGCAAGTCGTTTAGCATGGAATGGGAATATGATAAGGAGAGAGGTAACGCATGTGACTAAAAGAGTGATGAATATAAATATTGATGGATGGAGAGGGAGAGGAAGGCCATTGAAAATATGGATGGAATGATATGAAACAGAAGGGAGTGAATGAAACGAGAAAACGTGTTACGCTAACCCCAATTAACATTTGACAACTGCAGGAAGATGATGAGGTTCGTACGTTCATGCACAAGGTGCTCGATGCAGTAAAATCCTATTTTATGTAGCTAACGTACATCATTATCTCCACATACAGACTAGGGGCCAGTTTGTGTAGAAAGCCTATCTAGTTAGTAATAGATATGACTGGTAAAAATATAGGACTATCATTGGTTGCACTAAAAATACTGTTGTTTTTATGATTCTTCTGCCGTTATCCCAATTTATTTGAGGTCGAAGCAACATGTATTTTTCTTCCGTACGTTTTTTTCGGGTGACCACTGAAAATCAGCGCTGTGCTGTGGGTTTCCATAGCACAGCATCATGCTGAGTGGAAGCCTTCTTGTCACAATCATGACGTGCCAGCAGCTGCCGACTATTTCTGTTTTGTGCTCGTTATTGTATTGTTTTGTTATCTACTCGAGTTTATTTTTTATATTTATGCACGTGTTTCTGTGGCAAATAAACTTATTTTCCTTTCTTTCTTTCTTTCCAGTCATCATATCGGTAGTCACCCCCTTTCTTGCCATATCATCTTTCACCACAGTCCATCCATCGGTTCTTTCGTTGTTTCTATTGCATGCAAATCATTAGTACTTACCTAATGCGACCTTAGCTTTTCGAAAGCGTCACAATATGTGTCATTTACCCACCAGTCATAACAACAGAACGATGTTTTAAGTAAAAGGTTAAAGAGCTTAATTATTACAATAGTGCACCAAAGCTATTACATAATCAAAAACCGAATACAAACAACAGTCGAGTCGGAGAGCATCATAAAACCATTCAATCATATTTAATTCCTCTGTCTGTTTAGTTCCTGTGTGTGTTCTCTGTTATATGAACACAGTACATACGACGACATTATCAAGCTCGGCATTCCAGAATAAGCAGACCTCATACCTGTAAAATATGGAGACGACAATACGACAATAAATGAAAACACTGTCAATACTAATGCTTAGGATTATTTTGAAACTATCAATATAATTCTTTATTTAAATAAAATAATTTATCATAACATTGTTCTCGTTAGGAATCCATAGGACCAATTTTTTTTATTAGGTTGTAAATGGCTCGAACAGCCTTTTTCTGTAAATCATAGATAGGCACAGGTTCCTCAGAGAAGAATCCCGTACGACATAAGACTATGAAAATAACAAACATGAAAAATTCTGGCTGTATCTACGGCATAGGCGGTCCAACTATGCCATCCTGACAATGTTTGTATGTAGGGGCCCCATTGTAATTTACTGTCAAAAAAAAACAAAAAAGAAAAACTGTCGACTCGACAGGGTTCAAAACAGGGCTCGGATAACGGTATATTTTTCGAAACGGTTTCGTCTTAAAAACCTAAGAAACGATTTGTTTTGGTTACGATCGAACGGAACGTTATAAAAACGAACTTTTTGAAGGAGCACAAAATTTAAATCGTTCTCGGTTAATAAAACGTTTTAAACCGTTTTTTTTCCCTTTTTTGGGTTGATCGATAAGAAACTCGCAACACAACCCTTACGGCAAGCTCATTGGTATCAAAGATGTAATAAAATGAAGATAAAGTACAATTTAACTAAACAAGTTCATGCTGGTCGGCGCACGGCCCGTCCGCGGCTGCGTCTTGCGGAATAAACCGGTTTTTGTTTTGCGGAATAAACGTTCTCATTTCGTTTTTGTTCCGAACATAATGTTGTTCAAAGAACTGTTAGAAACGTTTTAAAAACGTTATTTAAAATAACGTTTCCGAGCCCTGGTTCGAAAACGTGATTTTGTTTCAAACAAACTCAATAGTATTGATGGGCCAACTATGGGTTTTGCAAATATTTGACTTAGTATAGTGACTAAACTATTATTTTATTTTATTATATTATTGAATACTATCCTGAATTCATAAAAGCCTAGTTATTCTATTTAATTGAATTTTAGAATGCAGCCTGGGAACTTCATCAGATAGTTTACAGAACCTCACTCAAATGTCAAGCATTACTTCAAATTCTTTAAAAGCCTTTTGATTGGTTGAAACTAGTTTTAAGTAATGCTTGAGTCTCCATCTTTGTAACCAGGCTTTCCGTACAATGACAGGTCAGCTTATACTGGAAATGCTTAGCTTGTTATGATGTTGTCGTGTGTACAAGTAGGTACATGCAAAATGTACAGCAACAATATTTCATACCTACTTGCGCTGATGATGCGCTTTATTGACTCAAATACTCAATGAACCGACGTTTATTTAGAATCGAGACTAGAATTGTCCATATTGTCTATAATAATATTTACTACTCGTATATATCTAAACAAATAGGTATAAAATTAGATTTTTTTGTGTAGATTTGTTTGTGTGTTACGCTGTCACGCTAAAGCGGCTTAAAGGATTTAGGTGAAATTTGGCACATGAATAGACCATGACCTGGAGAAGGACATAGGCTACTTTTCATCCTGGATCATAGTCGAAGTCATGGGCAACAGCTAGATGTTTATAACTGATGGACTGGTGATTTTAAAGCACTAGCTAAAATCAGGGACCACTAATGCCTGACATCGCTGAAGGAAAACATCGTGAGGAAACCGAATTTATCTATACTAATACTAATATAAAGTACTAACACTAATATACTAATACTAATGCTAATATACTAATATACCTACTAATACTAATGTACTAATACTAATTAAAGAGGTAAAATTTGTTTGTGTTTGTAAGTTTGTATATCTCCGGAACTACCAGAGAGCCCAATTCTTGAGCAAGGTTATAGGCTCACGGACGAAGTCGCGGGCAGAAGCTATGTAGTTAATATAAGTCTGAAATCACCGTCTTGACCAACCGTGGTGATCAATGCTCGTGCCTTTTCTGTATGAGAAGAGGCCTTTGCTTTGCAGAGGGACGATAATAGGCTAGTATTATGCCTGACAGTCACTTGTTCAAGCCTATTTGAAAGCACACTGTTGGATTTTCAGAGGTGGAAATCAAAAAGGGCGCTTTTATTGGGTATACTTTTTGATGTCGCGTAGTGGTACTGAAAACTGGCATAAGAATAAGTTAGTTTTCTCCTGCTCCTAACAGCATGGTGTTTCTACTGCTCATCTTGGTGTTAACTTCCTTCGTTACATATATAATCATCTTTAAAATACTACCAATCTATGCTATTATGCTGACTTAATTCATCATTGATCATCCCCTATCACAATGTATCTAAGTTTTAAGTAATACTAACTCAATGCACAGAATTTTACCAAAAATATCGCATATTTCTAACTACCTACGTAGATGACTTAATCGGCGTTCTATTTATAAGATTTCTTTCATTGTTAACAATCTCGTGACAAAAGTTTTCGTCCTCAGCAATTTAAAAATTAGGGTCGATTGTCATTTGTTTAGGCGGGCAATCGTTGACGGCAATGCAGACATGAACTTTAAATAAAAGTCATGATCAATTAGTATACGTTAGTTCGACCGTAAAATATTATATCACTTTAAATAACGTTTAGCTTTTATTTACAGCATTGGTTTTGAGTAAAATCGTGTTAAGTCAATTGTTTAAGAATTGAATTTTCATTTTTATAGACGAAAATATATTTTTGATACTTTCAAAGGGGGAAAAGCGAATTATTATTCAACATGATCATCACCAACACCATTTAACTGCATATTTTCAGCCATTCTTCCCGTTTTGAGTCATTATTGGCGTTATTATGACAAGCAATACACGCACAGACTTGTCCTTGACATTATAAACAATGTTTATTGTTCCTTTAGGATTTTTAACCGCAAACTTCATACCCATGCCATGCCATTGTTACAATAATTTCGCAAAAATTGCATGATTTCATACCCAACACGACGAAAATCCAGATTTGAGTGTTTGAACTGTTGTAATGGAAAACCAATGGAAAATTTAAATTCAATTTTTTTTTTGCATGGAAGCAAAAAGTAAATAACCACTATATGAAAAATGAAGGAACTGTCATTTAAACGCCAATTTAATACCATACTTGGACCTAGCACAACAGTAGTGCAATAATTTAATAGTAAACAAAAAATTCAGTTCATTGATCATTATTTTAATCTTTTCATATCTTTAAATTCCATGAATGGCTATTGATAAAATCAATTAGGTACTGTAATAATCTTTTTACAGGTGCATCAGTGGCTCATCACACTTAATGAGTCACCAATTTATTAAAAGAAAATTATAATCTGAAATACTACGCCCCTGTAGTTTTGATATTTCAATTAACTCACTTCAGATTTTTTAATTAATAATTATGTTCAAGAACAAATATTTTATTGATTTGTTAACAGTTTTTACTTGAACTTGTGCCATAAAAAGCAACGACAAACAAAAACATAAATTTAACAGCTTCAAAGTTTTGCGTGCAAGTTAAAATCGATTCCGCTGCAAGTCGTAAAAAATTTAAACCTACCCAGTCTAACTACATACTTGTTAGACCCAAACCATTTTATGCATCAGCAAGTAAAAATGTTGAAAATCTTAACTCAATATCTTTAAAAATATCAAAATATCTCCCAAATAACGTCATACAAATTCCCATAGCCAAAATGCTGGGAATTATCACACAAACACTTATTAAACATCAAGTAAGAGCTAGTACATATTGCACGCGCACTAACGCAACGGCCTTGGTTGCTACGTTACGTAAGCGTCGCGCCCCTAAGGACCTCGAAGGGTGTCCTTGGTCCTCCCATTCCCCCCTTCCCCCTCCCTGGGACCTAGCCTAGACAAGACCGTTCGGAAATGAAAATAATATTTGGTACATTATTAGAAAATCAGTGGGTAGCTAATAGACGTTTAAATATTCTATCACATCAAATATGTGTTTCATGTTCCTAGGTAAATTTTGGCTAATATTTTTTTTGTTGTAAAGTTACTAGGTGTTTTTTTGGGATTGAATATGGATTTAGTAGATTAAGTTTTGAGTATTGTTAGTAATAATATAAACATTTAGTTAGCAGCGGAACATCGTTTGACTTCTAATGTCGTAGAAATTGCCAATCCACAAAAAGGAAATATATACTTTTGACATCATGCATCATACGTTTCCTCTCACGATTCTGATTTAAGTATATTTACCTTTACACATATATTTTATAGTATGGACAGCGTGAAAGTGACACTTGTTTTCAGATCGAGTTTACTTCTAGACATTGACAAATTAAGTTGAAAAAGTGTTTGTAAGACCTACACCGAATTAAGTCCAGAAAAGCCAAGTTGGTTGGTTTGACAAAAAAGTGTAATTAAACTAGATTCGTGTGTGTCCAGACTTATTCAACTATTTAAACGGAAAACCTTATGAATTAACCATGAATAAAATTATATTTTCAATCAAAGCTAGGCCTCAAATGATTATGAAAGCAGATGTTTTCTCTTAATTTAATTGCGTATGTTGATTGATTTAACAAGACACTAAACTTTACGCGAGAAAATACACTACAATAACCAACATACTTGCTATATATACTTATATTTGGATCGAACAAAAACTTATTCAAGTCTGTGCAAACTGCTGACAGATATTTTTTTATATCGATCAGTAATAGATTGTAACTGATACAGGTTTTAATATTAACGATGTAAATCAGTCAAAATTGGATATTATTAACGAATATGTTATTTTATTTAGGTTTTCTGAATTTAACTACACATAAATAATCAACTGTCAAAAGGACACGGCTTTAACAGTAAAACCTTCACAGTTTGACGTTATGGTAACGTTCTAAATGCATCAAAGTGTTAAATAACATGGACATAATGATGTACTTAACAATAAGCAAGAACACTACGCTGAAGCTACCTCACCAACTAAACACGAATAATTGAAGAAACATGAATGAGAAAACACTATCTAAACCGACTCAGCTGATTCAAGTCTAGATATTATGGACATGCCGACTTGTTTGATAAATAAAAACAGTTAAGATTGAACGCTAAGATTGAAACAAATTAATTAGTGAAAGATTTAGACACAATCATTTCGATGAAGAAGGAATAGCAAAACAGTTTAGTTAGAAGAGAAGATAGAGATATCGCCAGGAATAGTAAAGTACACCGCTATATACGATTGTTTACGGTTTTACTCATATATAAATGTTTCGGGACTTCCCAACTATTTACAAATAAATCATTTCATGGATAAGCGCTAGTTGAAAAACCCAAAACATCATGAGGAAAACTATTAAATGTTATATTACCATGCGCATTAGGGACAACCATGACCATTCCTGGTTTTTCAAAAGATCTAATAGCCGTAACTGGGTTGTGGAGGTTAGATAGGCAGTCGCTCCATGTAATATACTGGTATTTAGCTGCATCTGGTAAGACTGGAAGCCGACCCCAAAAAACTTGGGAAAAAGCGGGGCCGATGATGAGTCTAAATGATAGAAGTTTTAAAATTGACCGTGATATTTTTATTATTTCTCAAAACTACGTCCATATGGCTACTGATATTGAATTTCAACGCACTATAAAATGTAACGCGTTGTAACTAATCAGTCTTATCATTGTGCGTTGGGCTTGAGGTTATCTTTCGTTGCAAAGATACCACGTGTGTACATAAATTGTTTCTAAGCAATTCGTGGAACCAGCCAATAATTTGATTTATGTGTTATTTCTTCTTAAATCTTGCTTATTCGAAAACTTGATGTTTTGTTTTTATCTTTTACCTATTATTTTATAACTCTGTTACAAAGCGTTTTAGGGCAATTAGCGGGTACTATCCTCTAGATACATAAAAAAATGGAACCGACTTTGCATGAAATTATCAGCCATACTTATAGTTTAACCGGAGCTTAGGTATTCAGAGGAAATGAAACCGGCCCTTAGTTTCAAGTCCTTAAGATTTAAAATCATTCATAAACTTTTTGTCACGCATTAGAAACGTGATCTTGAAATCCGTCAAATAATACGTTAAATATCAATGAACTGTATAGGTAATAAACCGATTATATTAGTCATCAGCTGTTCGAAAAGTCATAATTTGTGTATAGTTAAAAGATAATTATTATAGTAAGTATAAGATAACTCAAAGGCAATTCAATTTTAATTAACTAACTGTCGTATAATAATTTCAATTATTTATCTTCTAACAAGACTAACTAGAATTAGCCTAGTGCCACACCACATTGGATGTTTTTATCCTAGCTGTGTACCTACTTTTTGCGTCTCATGTACCGATTATAACATTTAAAATACAAATACAAATCAAAACATTGTCAGTTCTTATCTTAGACCTACGATTACAATTCTCTTATATATTATTTTTGCCCAGGAGAAGTGGAAGAGAATAAAATAAATTGCAAGTATCAAAACTATTTTACGTCACCTTTTATAATGCTGTCGACTATAGCGACAAAATCTAAGAATTTAATGAATGTTTCTCAGAAGTTTTAGGTACCTCCGCAGTGTATTCTCACAATCAAATCTATTTTTGAAGGAGCAAAGGTTCTCTTGCTCACAGTATGTTGCCAATAGAAATTAAACGGTAATTTGGAATACAAAGTGAATTGAAAAAAAATTACAGCAATATCGTATTATGCCGTACACGGCTATTCTCGATAAAAAATTGTCAAAATAACAAACTTCAAGAGGTTCCATACATTTTTTACTCACTGAAAACCTGCCTGCTATACTCTCATAAGACGATGAAATCCTAAAAGAACTCGAAATCGAATCATTCTTGAAAATCTACATATTCGATCGAACTCTTGAATTGAATTCAGAATAGTGCGTTCGTTTAAACAAACGCTTCCTATTGGCTGATTATGTTGGTGACACGACAAATGTAAAATTTGGGTGACCTTCGCGAACACATAGGTAGGCACCTTTTCGGCCTATTCATAATGTTGCTAACTTCAATCCTGTATGGTTCACTTTTTAAATTAATGCTATTTTTATATTTAGATTTATTATAATAAATAATTATATTATTATATAACGTAGGTGCCTACTTAATTATTTAAATTATCTATTCACGTTGCAAGTTTACGCCAAATTTTTCGTATATTTGTATTTCAATCTACATATTGAATAGTTAGTATTAATGCAAAAATTCACGATTATGCTAAACTAGTACGTATAATTTATTTGTAAAGAAACTTTCAGAAAGTATTGATTTGGTCTTATATATTTTGGTCTACATAGAATAGAAAAGCATGCGGCAGATATTATCACGTAGGCAGGCAAATTCAGGTCTAATTGTATAACTAGTAAGTACAGGTCATTGAACTACAGTCAAGGAAAGCAAATGAAGTTAGCAAAACAACAGTTTTGGCAACTTTTAGATAGCTTTTTATTTTCGCCACATAACAACGCAGTAAGGTTCTTTGTCCAATATTTGTTATATCTATACATATTATATCTATACATACATATTATCATAACATGTGATCTAAATTACTAACAGACTTGTTACCGAATATCTTCTTCGCTTGTCAACAACTGCGGGCCTCAAACCAAATAAAAAACCAAGACAAAGCGCTGCGAACAATACAGTGAAGCATGCTAAAACTACACCGCCTCTCTGTGCATACACGCTCACACGCACACATTTACAACCTTTTAAAATTACATTACATTCGACATTCAAACTACAGCACACAAAGTGCACACATCTTTACGATACCGACTTCACTTCACTGTTGACAGCGCTCTGTCTTGATTTTTTATTTGGGCTGAGCTATTTGGATGTTAAATGTTATTTATAACCTAACCTAACCTAACCACAAGAACTTTGCACTACGGAGACGGATTTTGAAGCGGTTTTTGGCGCAATTAATATTGTTTTGGAATACAAAACATATTAACCTTCGAATCGCTAACTAATCCAACTACCTACCTATCTACAATTTCAGGTAGGTATTCCGCAACTATGAAGTAACACACATAACATCGTGCTTGTAATCCACTACGGAGGCAGAGGTGTACGCATACCTATAGTACCTACACACACATTTCACCGTTAAGAAAGATAATAAAAACAAAATAAAAGTAGTATAGTAACGCATAGTACTGGTAATTCAGAAAAGTCTAAATGTGGACTTTGTGCTTCAGCCAATACAATAAATGAAGATAAAATAATGATGATAAACAAGATTTGAGGTCCAAAAAAATCTGTGAGAATGAAGCAGGAAATACGAGTTTAGGCAGTCACTAGATGAATGACACTGGAAACAGATGGAGAGGGAAAAGAAAAAAACTTATAGAATTATATCCAAAAATAGATGTGTTAATCACTGTGCAGCGAAATTTATTGAAATGCCAACAATCTATGAATTAAGTTTGCTAGCAACCATTCGTGTTGATATAAGGAACTTCAGGCTTATAAGATAAAAGCCATGACAAATCTCATCCAATTCGATTCAGCTGTTACGGCATTCAAGGAACAAACAGCTAATGTTTTCGCACCTGTAATAACCTCTGTTTAGGTACACATTCATTACATTCCGTATGCTATTGAGTTCGTTTAGTTTAGTTCCAAATAAATTATCATAATTCTTGAATTAGAAGAATTTATGAAAAGCAATGTAGGAATGATAATAAAGATTAGGTGTTGTCACAAATGATGTAAGGTCAACCTTCACGAAAAAATTACAAACGATATCACTCGAATACTCAATGGTATGAATTAAACTAACGAGTTTTATGTTTACACGGAATTTGACGTAGCAAACGTCAGCATAGAAACTAACGAAGATGAAAGTCTCAGACAATTAGATAACCGAAATTCTCATTTCATATTTATCAATGCAACGAAATTATACAAGAATTGGGAGGCCCTAACCGAAAATTCAAATCAAACGCCTCTGCTAGCATAGAGAATAGAGAAACGCAACTGTATATTGAACGGCATAAGGTCTATTATTGAGGCGATGATATTGACGTGAGGCATAGACGTGGAGACAGACATGTGCAGAAGCGCAAACGAAACACAAGGCGATCGGTTGCCGGTGACCGCGGCCGATGTCTAGGTGCTAATAGCTCGTACATGGACGACGGCCTCACGAGGCCACTTTGACAGTTTCTATGCAAATGTTAATGCGTTGCGCGACCAGTTTTCGCCTCACAGCGGTTCCGGGCCGAGTTTTGGACGCGATTTATACGCACCCATTAATTATTCATCTTAAACTTATGTGCTAGAACTGGACTTTTGACTGGCTCGATAGAAATCACGTATGCGTTGCGAACTACGGGTTGGATAGCTGGGATGATGTATGACCGAGCGCACCACGTGAATCATCTGAGATAACACACCTCCAGTTACCGATAAATGTTAGGGAACCGGTCGGCGGAGATCGCGCAGAAGAATTACTGATGCAATATCGTCGAACAAAAAGTTGAAGATACGGTTGTCTCATTATCAAGTTCAATAGCCCCGTCGGCAGCACGTGTATGCAAAATTCGGAGATGACTCGAAACTGCGCAAAATGTTCCCATGCATGAACAACATAAGGTGCAAACTGCTGTACACCCCTCGCGCGCTTAACATTTATCATATGCCGCGGGGTGTCAACGCGTATTTATCAATGACTATGGCTTGATACCTATTTTAAAAATCTACCGGATTGACTCCCAAATGAAGCTACGCGAGGCGCATATTTTCTGTAACCCCATTGC
Source organism: Agrochola macilenta (assembly GCA_916701695.1). Classification (NCBI taxonomy): domain Eukaryota; kingdom Metazoa; phylum Arthropoda; class Insecta; order Lepidoptera; family Noctuidae; genus Agrochola; species Agrochola macilenta. The sequence continues at coordinate 4,203,285 of OU753559.1, read as the reverse complement.
GACTTCCTGATCGGGTCACACCCAAAATTCCCAACTGATCAAGCCGGGTAATCTAGTGGTGCTCCTTCTAGTTCATACAAAATACTAATAAAGACAATACTTTCCTCGATTCCATGTCGCAAATTCCACAGTCCTTGTATCGTTATTAGAAAACCATTAGATCTCTATCGAGCTATGCACAAATATCATAGTTTGTATCACTGAATGTGTGTTCACTACACTTGAGTTACACTCGTTTAGTTTAGCACCGTTCGGTCGTGGTCGCGATCACTTCCGCATATTGCATGGCGCGTTTGCGCTCGCGCTGCTCCGTCCGCAGCCCGTGTGTGTCGGTGCGCTTCGCTCCTAGCCGTGGGGAGCCTCGCTCGCGAATGCGACCGCCGAAAACTCTTCACGCCGGCCGAATGCAGAAAATTCGAACGCGTCGGGTGGGGGACGCTCTACGACTATGAGAAACTTGCGCGTGTACGTGCAGCGCTTCGCTATGAAAAAATCCAAGGTTAACCGCGCGCTGCCAAAAAAAGACGCACGCAAAATGAAAAAAGACGGCTAGAGCGGCGCCCGCGCCCCTCGGGGCCCTCGTGATGCAGTCGATTCTGCAAACGCGACGCCTCACCGCCTCAGCGCCTCACTGCCGCATTCGTACATTTTTCTTGATCACATAGGTACCGCACACACACACACTGCGTCGAATAGTACATCAGAATAGGCGACGCGTAGATTGTCTAGTTTGAGTACATCCAGCCGCTGTATTATGTTTGCAGGCTATTGACATTTCGTACATAGAAGTGAACGTGTAGTGTTTTATATTATTTTTGGCACTAAATAAGTGTTCAAAGAATTTGTAATTATTATGCGTGCCGAATCCGATTGCGCTATTGACAAACTTGCTCCAAAGCCATTAGAAATATAATTTATTTGATTATGCTAATGCTAACTGAGGAGGTTCTTTTCAAAACTTGTCTATTCCAGTTTCGACAGAAAATATTTTTTTTTTTGGTAGGTAATATTGAAATGTACATGAAGTTTGCCAAAACGCGACTGATCCAACTAAAAAAAAACAAACGCATGATTTCATCAAAAGTAGTTTAATACACTTCGTAAAAATACAATTTTGAAACAAAACATGATTAATCCAGAACAAATTTGCTAGTTTCATAGAAATTGCAACAAAACATGTTTTTTCCCTATATTTTTCAGTCAGTTGTTTCAATGTTTTTAGGTACATTTCTTCAGAGCAGAGTTTATTATTTTTATGACGTGGCTTGAAATTGTGTTCAAAATCCGAATCAAAACTAGATTATTGCATTTTAAATTCTTAATGTACCGGTCAACTGCCCTTACTTCGCCTGGCGTCCTATGTTTGCCTGTAATGAAAAAGCTGTAATATCTTTTTCATTTTACTTGTATGGTAATCGAAACTTTTTAGTTTTAATAAAGAGCTTTAAGTATCAATTGTCATACAAGTAAAATGAAAAAGAAATTACATATTTTTCATTATAGGCAAACATAGGACGCCAGGCGAAGTTAGGGCATTTGACGGTACCTATTCAAAATAGATTATTGCAAATTTTTGAAACCCCAACAAAATATAGGACTAAATACATAGCTCAATTCCTAAAAACTACTTCATCACATTATGAAAAAAAATAAAAAAAAAATGTGTAAGAAAAGAACATCCTCACTAATCTAACAAGGCACCATACAGGCTGGCAGAGACATCTACGCGAAAACTTCAGTACATGATTCTGAACCCCCGCGCTGTTTCATAGAAAAGTGCAATACCTACGCGGTCAAAATGTATGGCGCAGCTGATGTTTTTTTAATAACCGACGAAAAATGTCGACGCATGCTTCAGAATCATGTACTGAATCCATGGTAACAGTCTTCGCGTCGATGTCCCTGGCAGCCTGTGTGTAGGTATTGAAATTAAGGCACCTTTATATCGGATTCCAATAATATTTTTAACGAGCACAATACAGTTTAGCTTCTTACCTAAACAAATAAAAAAAATTGTCCTAGAAATAATGTCACAGATTTCAGTCATTGAACTTGGCCACCTACTGGGCCCAAACAGTATAATATCGGGTTCACAGGGTTCGATTTGAGTTGATCAAATGCTAAGTTGAAACCAATTTGAACCATCTCAACAGACTTTCAATAAAAAATTAATTTCAACCTCAAAACATTTTTTGTTGAACAGCAAAAGTTGTTCAACTATAAAATCGCATCGTGTTATCCTGTTAAAAGCAACATAGATGTACCGTCTAAACATTAAAAACCATTGATACTCGTAACACCTGTACTCAATTGAGTAAAATCGGTTAATGAGTTCGGGAGGTTGGTAAAGCCGCGTCTCCACTAGGGCCGCGCGGCCCCGTGAGGCCAAGCCGCGAGACCGAGCCTCGTGAGTGTGTACGTTTATAAACTCACGAGTCTTGGCCGCGCGGCTTGGCCTCACGTAGCCGCGCGGCTCTAGTAGGGACGCGGCTTTAGACACATACCGAACTGACAAAATATCACCTAAAGAATGCGCGCTGTCTATGTAAACTAATCAAAATTAAATAAATACTTTAAATATATGAAATCAATAATAAATATCCGTATAAATAGTACGTAAACCGTATAATAGGACCTTCTACGTCAGACACCTTCCTCTATTTAAAAATGTACATTTTATCAACGAGGCCCAGTAATATGATGTTGAGATAAATGAAGATTTATGATTACGATTGCACATGATTGCATATTTTTATTATAATAAACAGACATTCTCTTCCTTTATGCTGATTATGGTTTGCTGGACCCGACAGGATTCATGATTTAAATACTTCAAATATTGGCTGAATAATGTTCAATTTATATTTATTTATTTTATATATTTTATATATATATGATATTTCTTGAGCTAACTTATGGCGCCGTTTGAAGCTGAATCAATTCGTCGAGTCGTTGAGCTCCTTAAGTTCCGAGTTGAGCTACACGATTACTGACAAATGATCACTGACCGATCACTGACTGGACAGGTTTACTCAAATCTGTGTAGTTCGTTCCTCAAAGGACCATTTCAGACACTAATCTACATGGTCCTCACATGATTTGACCAACATTACGTCTGGACTTTAAAACTGACAGTGACCTCTGAATTGTTGTTGATGTTTGGGTCTGTTTTCTCAGAGTAGTCGGATAGGAACCACCGAAGTCTTAAGGCTTGTGCAGACCAGCGCGACTTGTCGCGCGACGCGACACCGGTTATTGTTATACTGTGAAGTTTTCTTAGAAATTGTATTGTTCGTGTCGCGTCGCGCGACAAGTCGCGCTGGTCTGCACAAGCCTTTATAGGGGTTAAAAAATAAAAATGTTAATTTATTTTTTACGCGTATCAATTTGAAAAAATAATTGGGCATTCGCCATAGATAACTAACTATACCTTAAACTCACTGAGACGTTTTAAAAACCAAAAATCATTATTTCATCAAGTGTTGATGATGTATCAAAATTTCATAGAATTTACAAATACCGATCATACTCGTATAAGTAAAACCCTAACAAATATTATAAATGCGAAAGTGAGTTTGTTTGTTACGCTTTCACGCTAAAACGACTGACAAGATTTGGATGAAATTTGGCACATGGGTATACCATGACCAGCACACGTAGCATGACCACATTAGAAACGGGTTTTGTCGACGGAAGAATAGACAAAAATGGTGGTCTACGCGTGCTGGAGAAGGATATAAGATACTTTTTATCGCGATATTCCCACGGTATCGAGATTTATGCTGGTGAAACAGCGGGCCGAAGCTAATATTTCATAATAATTATCTCTAGGCTACAACCACGTCATTTGTTAGACGAGTACGTACATACACTACCATATCAATCATTAAAATAATTAACGCATCATCCTTCCCCAATTGCGTTAGTTAAGTAGATCTTATGTAAAACTACGTTATTTAATTATTTATGGTGCTTCACGTACTAACTTCTATTATTATTTCACAATAATGATTTTGGTTTCCTACTTTGCTGCTCCCGCAAAAAGAATCGCGTCACACCGTCACGTTGCGTAAGGGTGTGACGCGATTCTAGTAGAACATTCATGACGTTTTCAAGTCGCCTAGACAGTGTTTTCGTGGGTCACTGCATCTCACATGGGTTGCTACAACGGTGATCCACTACTACGAGTATTTGTTTGTTTTTGTGAAGTGTCGTAGTAGTTTTTACTAGTTGTAAGTCTTACTAATCATTTTTGAGTCATGATACTTGAATAAAGATAATTCTATTCTATTCTATATCATTTTTTCTACTAGAGTCATGTCACGTCAGTCTACAGGAGCGTTAAGGAACTTCCCATTAGTAATTTTGATGTTTTGCGCAAACCAGAGCTCTTATATTTTTAATAGGGAATAGAGAATATGCATGTATTTTTTTTTATTTTTTATTCGATACTTTACATCGCCAAATAATAGTAAAAAAAAAATTCAACGCCAAAAAAGCAATTCAAAGTACTTAAAAAAAAAGTTAAAAATAACCATCCGACCCGGGCTATTTAAACGCCATTTTGGCGCGCTTGGTGTGGTGACGTCACAGTCTATGACAACAAACAAACAAATGTCAAATGTTGAGGTTATGTTGAAGAAATATTGTGCTCTGCTGCAAATATACAGTGTTTTCTATTTTCGACTAATACATAATCATAGAACCAACTTCTCCCTATATAGAACAATGCAAAAAACCGACATACAAAATAAATACTGCATTGTGCCTAAGTGCAGAAATACATTATGAAATGCACCCGACCAAGTATTTTTTTTTGTCCTTAGAGGTTCGGACTTACGGAGAAAGTGGTGTAAAATAAGAAAAGAAACATGCTCTCCACCAATGCATCTCCCAACTTGTTTTCAATATCCTAGTATTATGACAACATTCTATACTTAACACAATCTAGATTTCGATATTTTGCGAAGCTATGTTATTTTAGGTTATGATGCTTTTTAAAACTAAATTATTCCGGAAAAGGTGTGGAAGATAAAATAAACATTATATGTTATACTTAATTACCTTAAAGCTTTCACTCCTTTGATTTCAACAGACGTGAAATCGGTATTTGATGTAAAAATGTGGTCATCATGAACACATCAGCTTTCGGCAAACTATCCGATTGGGCTTTCACAAAACCGCTTTCAGTCATTTTCGAAAGAGTCTTTCGTGTATTAACAAATGTATTACTTCTAAATGTGTACTAAAATCACAATAAAACTGAATCGCAAAAACTCCTACAAAACACATTGACATTACATTGTTGTCATAGATTGTTACGTCACATTCGCTCTGACCAATAGCGTCGCTTTTCAAGTTGTTGAATTTCCCACAGATTTTTTGCACTTTAAAAAGATGTATTTCTTGCTCATTATTAAATTATAATAAAAAATATTGATGGAGGCATAATTCTGAAGTAATATAGTTTATAAAAAAAAATATTTGACCCTTATTTGAATCTCATGCATATTCCCTATTGAGTTTTGCCCCTATCTTACCTAAAGTTAAATGATGATTTACGGTCGAGGCTGATGTTCAATTACTGAAAATAAACCTGTTCACTCGTGACTTCAAGACTCACACATGTCATCCTACCTGAGTGATCGATAGGTCTTCGGAACAGTAGAAAAGCTGATCCACACGAAGTATTAGTAGGCAATGTATCCTTATGTATAATTAATAATTTTGAGACGTAGGTAAAGTAAACCGCACGTATGGTAGGTAACAGTTTGATGTTGCATAAGCATAATCAGTCTACTTTGTTCCCACTGCTGGGGATCAGGCCTCCTCTCTTGGTGAGGGAGTGGGTAACAACCACACAGGCCCAGTGCGGGTTGGTAGATGTCACAAGTCTTCGAAGTTTTAGTTCTACGACACGCCGGTGTCCTCACGATGTTTTCCTTCACCGTTTTGAGAGCAGTGGTGATGAAATTATTTACACAAAGTAAAGCGCCTACCTGGGTTCAAACCCATCACCTTCATTTATAATTTGATGTTGACAGTGGCTTAATTTCGTAGGTAAGGGCTTTTGGAGAGGTCAGATAGGTTGTCGCTCCATACTATACTGCGCTGTACTACTATAAATACTAGTATTCAGCTGCATCCGGTAAGACTGGAAGCCTGGAAGCCGACCACAACATACTTGGAAAAAGCCTAGGCAGTTGATGAGATATGGGGTTTTGGGCGGTTTCCGTTGATCAACCGTCTAATGTGTCAACAACGTGTAATGAGGGCTCCCATTACACGTTGGGCGAGCCCGTTGGCCGAGCGCATTCTGCCAACGCAAAATACACGCAAATTAAACGGCAAATCACTCAAAAAGTCCCAGTATACCAACGGCTACTGGGGTTTGGGGGCATAATGCGAATTCTGCGCGTGGACGGGACAATGTAAAACCCAAGTACATGTTGGGCGAGCGCACTCGGTCAACGCAAAACAAACGGCAAATCACGCAAAAAGTCCCAGTATACCTACGTAGCCCGAGCGACGGGATCGCACAACGTGTACTGGGGGCTGTACGCACGCGTCGATTCATCGGCCGATTTCTAGCTCGAACACAAAGGCTCTCGCAGTTGAACAGTCATACAGGATTCGCGTTGAGTTTGTATGCCGTTCACACTATTCGCACTACATTACACGATACATTAAATTACACATTACACGTGTCTGTACATAGTGTACATGCCTCTAAGGCTGCCTGTCTACTGGAGCAGAGAGGAGAGGAGTGGAGAAACGGTGTGCCAATATTAACCAATGGAATTGCATAAAACCTCCGCTCCGCTTCAGTGGACAGGGATTAGCGAACTTGTTTAAAAATTCATACAAAACCGGGAAGCGGAGCGGGGAAACGAAGCACAGAAGCGGAGAGGGGAAGCGGAGCCGGGAAACGGAGCGGAGAAATGGAGCGTGGAACCAGAGTGGGGAAGCGGAGAGGCAATGCGGAAGCATACGTGAACTCGGTCTAGCTCCGCACAGTCCGCAACACCGCTCCGCTACCTCTCTCCGCATCAATGGACAGACACTGTCCGCAACTCCGCTCCACTCCGCTGTCATTCTCCTCTCCGCTGCCTCGCTCCGTTTCAATGGACAGGCAGCCTTAAGCTTGTGTCCCACCGTTGTATAAATACTATCCCAACTATCTACTTCACTTACTCAATTCGCTGTTCTTTATAGAGGGTACTCATAAGTTTCGTACAAAACAGTTTCCTCATACGATTGTCACTCTATAGGATTTATGCCAGATGTCCGGACCATCGGCATCGGAACATGTTTTTCCTCATTTTTACATCAATCTTCTATTACTAAATGGATTTCTTACCTTTTCATATTAAACAGCCTGTGGTTCGGACATGTGGAACAAAATATTTTTATGAATTAACAATATAAAGGGTACTTACTATTTTACTATTATCATGCATTTCACATCCATCTATATTATTTTTAGGTTAGAGCTATGTCTACGAGACAGCCACAGACAGTCACATGCATAAGCTGCTACAACCATCACAATTGTTTTATTTCATAATCTTCTAAAATTAGTTTTATGCCCTCGTATTATTATTTACATATTATACCTTATTCTCATCAAGATTTTCCTCTTAGGGATCTTTCGGTTCTAAGGCTGGCTTCACAGCTATGCGAGCCGCCCGTACGGGCTCCCGGAACGGAGACACACGTGAGGCGCTAGAACATTGTTTCACAGAGCGACGTGGCCCGTACGCGACCCGCTCCGGGTACAGCCCGTACAACCTATCGTGCGACTCCTTCATTTCAGAGCACTGCGGGCGCTATACGTAGGGGTCTCCCGTATACGGGCGGCCCATGCGTGTCTCCCGGATGTAAAAAAGACAAATAAATAGTTGTGTATTTACTAATTACGTTTATGGTATACTTATTTACATCTTATACAACGTAAGTTTACCCTAGATGTAGAGTATATCCTGTTGAAATACTGTGTACTGGCGACAGTTTTCACGTTTATTTCGTTGGGCAGCTCTTCATCTTGATAGATAGATACTCGTACAGTTTCAATCTAAACTGTAACCACAATGAAATGTAGGTCATACAAGACCTAACATTACCCTAGGCAACATAAATTTACCCTTCCAACCTAAAATTACCCTTGAAGTAATTTCATATCTAACGATGTGCAATGGCCGAAAAGAACGCAAACAAATTCGGCGCCTACTAGTAGTATCGTTATCACAGTGTCGTTTGACAAGGACACGTGATCTACGATATCACTGTATAGTATTAGGATACGGGATGTGTGTTAAATGCGTACACTATCGCGCTTTATGTGGCAGGGTAAGCGAAAGTAGCAGTTTCGTAATTTGACATGTAACTTTAATTTGTTTCCTTATTAATAAGAAATCGAAATTAGATTATTAAATTAAAATATTTAGATAGGGTTTATTCCGTTAATACCTACTTTTTTGCTATTGATTTTCATATTTTTTTTGAAATAACACGAAACTAAAAAACATAACTTTGGCACTGTTTATTATTTCAAACTAAGCTAAAAACGTAAAAAAAAAAATCATTAAGGTACTGAAAAAAAAAGACACTCGAACATTTTTTTCAACGATTTAAGCCTTCAATTTGCCAATTATTTACATATTCATTAGTAACTAAGGTTAAATGTAAAACAAAAGGTTTATTTAAAAAAAACCTTGTAGGTATGTACTTAATCTGCAGTTCTATTATTCGCCTACTGACTGTTCATTAACTAGAACAATGATAACATGTTTGGCTGAATTTGGTTTAGATAAAACTGCCTAGCTACACATTTTTTTCATTATCACTATGAGTTGCTTAATTTAGGTACAAGTCATTCAACTTGAAATCCTATAAAATGTTTAAAACAAGTACCTCATTCTTATGCTGTACCAACCCCCACTGGGCCCGCGTGGTATATTACAGCCCACTCCCTCTCGAAGAGAGGAGACCTGTGTGCCAGCAATGGGAACATACTAGACTGATTATGCTATTACAGCTGGCAAATATACCTACACCTGATAGAAAATGTTTGCCTTTTTGTTATATGTTGGTAGGTATATTTTTATAGATAATTTTATTATTCAAACATCAGGAACTTAGGAGCGAACTCATGGCGAACTCATATTAAGAGGAACACCTTAGAGCTTCATTCAGTAGGAATCTGATATACCTTCTTTTTTTCTTTTTTTTTTATGGTGGGAAATTATCAAATAATTTCTCCCGCTCGGGATGGCGTGTCAGACTTTTACTGACTACAACCCACCCGTGTTCCTTCCGTTGCCTGAGTGCCGGGGCCGCGATATCCCTTTCGGACAAACTCGCAACAATACTGAACCTTACCCTTACCTTAACTGATATACCTTACCCTTCTTTCTCACCCGACAGCGGCGGCGGGTAAAAAAAAAGAATTTCCCTATGCCTTATGGAAAATCTAGATAACTAAAATTTTAATGCTGTTCGTTGGTAAGCGCATCACTTGAGAACGGCTATATATAAAATGAAAGAAAGAAAGATACGTATATTTGCGGTTAACATGGCGCAAGGAAAGAACATAAAACAGAAAAAAAAAAAAATGTTGGGGGAAAATATGCGTCACATCCACGCAAACTGCCATCGCTCAGCATAATGCTGCGACCTTAAGCGAGACAGAGAACAGAGATCGATTTGTTTTTTTTTTTTATGGTTTTAGTAGTTCGTATAAGGTTTGCAATCGGAAAGTGGATTTTGTCAATGGGATTTTTGTATAAATTCAAAACTACAGGACAACGTCTGTTGCGTTAGCTAGTTTTTTTTGTACTAGCTTCTGCCCGCGACTTCGTCTGCGTTTACCGGGATAAACAGTAATCTATGTCTTAACCCACGTCATGATCTATCTATGTACCCAATTTCTTTCAAATCCGTTCAGCCGTTTTAGCGTGAAAGCGTAACAAACAAACTCACTTTCGCATTTATAATATTAGGATTATTAAGATAGCATATTGTCAGCATATTTCAGTCAATCCTTCAATTTTAATACCCGCCCAAATACAAATAAACACTAGCTTACATTTCATTAACAAAGTAATGTTCCAGTGAATGAATGACTGTCATAAAAAGTCTACCGCGACAAAACCAAAAAAAACTACATTTCCTAGTACACGTCATCGCACAGAATAGAAAAAAATTAAGTGCATCTCACAGTCTACGACTCCTCGATATTTCCTGTTCCATACATTTTGTTCAGAATTGAAAGTAAAAAACTTTGGAGTCGAGAAATGTAACAAACTTTTGCTTGACCTGTATCGAGGCAACTTAATAAGCCAGTTGTATTGTAGGTCATAACAATAATAATTGTTATTTTTTTCTTGATTTTTATTATTTAAAAGACTGTGGCTTTGTGACTACGTGACTAAGCTGCTACGCTACGATTATATTCCGTTAATTTTCTTATTTTATAATCTTATTTCAGGATATTAATTATAATTATGCAAGTTTAAAAAAAAAAAGTTCTAGCTCATATTGACCACAGAAACTTCATTCCGGTCAATCCTACACTGCTGCAAGGCTCTTTTGGCGCTCAAATGACGTTGCTACAGCGCTGTTGGTAAACATTTGTGCAATTGTTTTGTGGAATTTGAAAAAACAAGATGGCGGTTAGTAGATAGTTCTGATTTTGGTGACACGTCAAAAAGATCCTTGTAATATGATTTACTTATATAAGTAAATAGAAATATTTAAAAAATTACGAAACTCCTTTGCAGTTTTTCTCTACTTTAAATGGTGCCTTGGCCTTCCATTTCGTTCCTTATTATGAGCGTTTATTCTGAAAGTGGGCAACGCCGCAAATAGATGTCAAATATTTCGTTGTTTTGATTAATTTGGCAATATTACTGTATGGAAATAAAAAATGTGGCTAATAAAGCGAACTAGAATATTGATTATTAAATTTAATTTTAGATGTAAAAAAAGGATTTGGAAACTTTCCAAATGCCTTTTTGACACCTAAAACGGGTACAACATCAAATTCATTGTTATAATTGCAATTCATTATTAATATTCTAGTTCCCTAGTTAGCCACATTTCTTATTTCTATACAGTAATATTAGCAAATTATTCAAAACAGGTAAATTTTTGACAGCTATTTGCAACGTTGCCAACTTTCAGAATAAACGCTCTTAAAGAAAAAATACAAAAAAAATCTTTAAAGGGAAAAACCCTTCATAAATTTTCACACATCCTGTACATCCATGAAGCTTACAACATTCTTGCATGCCTTATATCTAATCAGAGCGTTAGGTAGGTACGCACATTGATTAGATGGCTGCATCGTGTTCACTTTATCATTTGGATAATGTTACAAAAATAAGATTAGATGCTATTATATATTGTACTTTGTTAAGGCACATTAGATATGCAACTCCGCGTCTAATGATAAAAAATATTAGTCGTATAATTGTTCAAAGAGTCCCGTGTTTATGTCTTAACAGCCCAACCCATTTGGTAACGGAACATTTACAGGATGCATTAAATAATCCTACTTTTAACTACATCAAAATAATATCATTTTCCTCTGGCCGTTTTCAATTATGTAACTTAATCAAAACTGTAATTCATTGAAGATCTCGCGTATTGGCATGAACCAAGAAAACTACATAAGTAACGTGACCTTGAAAAAATTGAGAACCCCCATGAAAAGGGCTATCCTTAACACCCCCCGTATTGAGTAGACAATAAAAAAAAAGATTACGTGGCAATTTTTGCATCTACAGTGCATGCAATTTACTATTTTTCTGCGTCTCTGGTAATAATTCTATGATTGCAAATGACTTTCCGTTATGGGGACATTTGCCCCGTATTTAGGAAATATTTACTATTAAAGAGTTGCCTAGTATTTTTGCTTCGCCACTATATGTTTTTTTTTTTTTTTTTCGCGCCATCGTTTATAAATTACTTTCATCTCGTAAAAACAATAACAATGAATATGATAATTGCTGATTACAAGACGATGATAATACACATGTTAAAAATCTAGGTCGTCCATTTTTTCTTATTTCTTTTATTAACCTACGTAATACCTTAGTTACTTGATTGCTTACACGTGTCTGTCTGACCCCCAGCCCCCTCCTTCCCCCACCCCTTCAGACAGTACATTTTCCTTGACTACTCGAAATTAGTTACTTATTGACAATAAAGGGAAATTAAAATACTTCTGTTTCGGAAATTGGGTCATTCTAAATTGAGATCAATCATTGAATTTTTTTTGCTTCATTTTTGTAAAAATGCCGGAAAAAAGATAAGTAGGTTTTAATGTCAAAAAATAAATTTAAGACAATTTGTAAGTATGCATGGTGGTCTATAAAATGGTTTCGTTATAATAATTTAAATAAATATTTATAAATGAAAATATGCATTAACATTACAAAGCTGTCATAGTATCCTCCTCCTAACCTAAATGTATGTTATTATAAGTAATAATAGGCAATAATATGTTGCCTTCTCATATAAATGTTTACACAAAAGAAAATTAGATAGACGCTATAAAAATTTAACGCGACCATTAACGCAATGACGAGTAGCGGTGAAGTTAGGAATTAACTTTGGACAACTTAATAAATGGATTAATGGATTATTTCTTTCTTTGTAGTGACATTAATAATAAAAAGTCAAAAAAGTTTTGTTAATTTCTTTATTTCATCAAATTAAAATAACAAATTACGATACATTTTGGACACAACAAACAAAATGGATTCGAAAAGAAAAGCAGAAGAAAAGGCTAAGTACAAAAGCACTGCATTTTTCTAAAAATATATACTGACACGGGATCGTTTTATAACAAAACGAAGATAAAAGTGTCTACGTATCTACGAGTATTATGAAAAAAATATGAAAATATAATAAAATTAAGTATCTATAACAAACTATATTTGTGATAACAATAGAAGAAGACATTGATGACCGTTTTTATCATCTCCTCGTACTACCTAATGTGAAATCTTCGAACCTGACCGAATCCCCCTCTCCCACCCTCCTTCTCGGCGCTACTGATTGGCTGACATGGCTAATTGACAGGTGATACGAACAGTTTGGTCCTTTAGTACCCGATACATACATTATTTTATTTCGTGCATCCATAATAATTTTTAAACGACTATCTAATGAAAATATTCTACCAAATCGGATCTTAGTAGTATTTTATACTGATCTTTATTCCAATCTAGTTTTGTGATAATTATCACAAAGCTTGCTTTGAAAATTCCATATGGATAATGTCAATGTTGATTATGTTTCCTAACAACTGCTTCAAATGGAACCTCTCAACCAAAATTAGATCCCAATGTCACCAAGTGACATTAACGCATTCTCAAACGCATGAAAAAAACGCATTATGAAAAATGTCATTACCATACGAAAACAAGTTTATAATTTAATATTTTTTTAGTTAAGCGTTCTGGTATAATATAGCGGAACAGCATATTATGCTGTTCCGTGTCATATGAATTAAAATAAACCAGAAAAACATTTAACATTTCACAAAAAAATTAAAATACGCATGCAGTACAAAAGCCAGCGATGAAAAGCATTTAAGTTCAAAAAGGATTCTAATTTTGAAATTGGAAATAATTATCAAACGCGGGTGCGTTCGAAATTAACTTCGGCTATGTTGTACCGGTACCTATACATCTGGGTAAATATTGGCGCATGCGTAAATGGACATACGGCGTTCAATGTCAAACTCTTGCATCTTGCCTGATAAATAAGTAGTTTTCGACTAGCAATGGATAATATTAAGTAAAATTTATTGTTCTATTTGCTTTCCAAACTATCCTTGAATAGTTTTTAATCTATCAATGGTCGAACATGTTAAACATTGGTTACATACAAAACCCATTAATCATTGTTCAGTTACATAAAAAATGCAGAAAGGTGACTTTCAATTCTAACTGAACCAATTGGGTGCTTCTTTTTCTTTTCTTTTAACTAATAAAACATAGGGATAAGTAAAACTGCATACGTGTGATTCACGTGTTATATTTTCTCGGAAATAAAATTTTATCAGTTTTTTTTATATTTTCGTGCCTAACGTTAGATTGTAAAATACGTAGTCATAGTATTTCATTTGTTTCCGTATATAACCTTTATCTTTGTTATCAAGTTTTTATGTTGAGATAACAATTAAGGTTAATATTACAAAACTGCAGTATTATAGGAAACGTAGCAAAAAAAAATATGTTTTTTTTTTTATAATTATGTCTATTTCAGAGTAGCCCACATTTTTACTAGTAGCATATCTACTGCATGTTTTTTTTTCTTTCTTTAAAAAGTAAAATCTCAATAATTAAAAAAAATCCAATTCATAATTCAAAAGTAATTTTTTCAAACTAGGCTGAGAATCAGCACTTTTCGAACGTCATGACGAATGGTTTCGCCTAAAATGTAGATCTGCCATCTGCACCGGTAGTCACAACAGAGGGCGCTGTTAAGATGCAAAGTTCAGTAGAAACCATTCAGATAATAATAATTAACAATGCGCCTCTTTAAAATTATTTAAAAACATCGGTTGGCTTTGTTATATATTTTTTTGCAGTTCCTACGCATTTTTGACGAATATACAAAAGACGATGGAAAAAAATGCATTAGCAGCAGATCAATGGGATTTCGCAAAATGTAATTATGTAGATACCTAAAATGTGTTGCTTTTTCTTTCAAAGTTAATTATTATTATATATTACTTAATCCTATTTTGTAGGCATGTATCTGAATACAATTAAATATGAGTCGAACGTGGTAATAATACTACTAAGCTACTAACACACAGTTGATTGAATTTACATATAAGGAAGTAATAAAAAAAACAAAGGTTGAAACAGAATTTACGCATTTAAAAGCATTTAGAAATATAATTCCATAAAAGAATACACCTCACAACGACGACGCCACATAATTTAAAAAAAGCAGATTCAATGCAAAATGTATGATGTAAATCGACTTACCTGGTAACCAAACTATATTTCAAAGGCCATTTCCACATTTAACACTTATTAATGACTATCGAAATAAATACATTTACGAATACATTCATTATTTAAACCAATACAGATAACAATGACGACATCCAAGCAAACACCGAAACAGCTGAGCCGCAAAATTAACAACACGACTGCTCTACGCTTTTGAAAACGAGACAAAAAGAAAAAAAAACAATAAAAATTAAGACTTCTGGTACTAACTGTACAAACGTGACAAGTAACCTATTTTCAAAACCGTAGAACACTAGGACGTCACAAATGCAGTCGGCGAGTGTACTCACGTGTGCTCAACGTGTTCAGAGTGCCATCGACGTGGAGGTAGCTAGATAGCTGGTCCGTTTGGCCTCGGACGGCCTGGATGCAGCGACGCCGCGGACGCGCGGTATCGAGGAAGTAAGTCCCGGCGAACTGTCAACGGCACGGAAATCGGGCGGCGGCGAGCACCGAGCAGCTAGCACGCATGCGCCGCGCGCCCGTCAACAGCCGCCCCTGCAGCCTACGGGGCCACCCCACCCCACCAACCTACCCTTTAAATCGAACGTCATATCCCGCACACCGTTCGCACCACCCACCCCCCCCGTGTAATTTCTGAAAAGCGCTGACTACACGCGCCGACCTTAAAAAATGCATTGCGTAACGGTTTTATAAATTCCCGTGAATGTTTGCCCAATCAATTATCCACCTGCTTCGGGCGAGGACACAATGTCCTCACTAATGGTCTCTCCGATCATATATTTAAACTGAAACATTTTAAAATAAAACTAGCACAAGCAATTTTTATTGGTTTGTGGTTTCAATGTTAACTGTTCGGTTTTTCGAGCGCTTTCGGTTGTATCATTTACATTTTCTGGGGAAATTAATCGGAAAATTAATGATAAAACTTCAAAGCAATTTTGTATCGATTATGTACATAACTCTGCATACGTAATTTGGTTTGGTCCACATTTCGGTTCCTCTTTGTATTAAGCGTTTTAAATCACCAAATATTAATATGGGTTTCAGTTACCAAAATCATTAAGTTTTACAATTTTCACGGGTACCCGTGCACCGGGACTTGACTACTATGGCGTTAAGAGGAAAGGCAGTATCGTCCTCAAAACTGCACCCAAGTTCATGTTGTTTACCTCTTTAATTTGGTTGGCATTGAGAGGGCTATTTTCAGCAGTGGACGTTTGCGTTAGGGTGTTGAAAATCATTTACTTACAGAAAATATGATTATAGTTTCTTAAAAACCGCGAATCACTATGGTAACAGTTGTTTAGCGTAAACACAGCATTTGTTTAGGGAGTTTAACCAACCTAGATGAGTAATATTCTAGAGATAGTTTCTACGTATATTTACCTTACCTTACGAGTACAACTGGGTACGCTTTGCTTTCCTGTTCCATATACTCAATAGTCAATACGGGGAGATTTATCTTTATTTTATTTTCACCTCATTTTCCGAGTTTTCTTGTTGGTTCCGGAATGAGAGATACATATCGCCTTCATTTTGCTGGTTTCTGAAAAACAAATGAATAGACTTGGGTTAAGATCGAGTTCAAAGAGATAATATTTAACATCCTTCAAGGAACCAAAAGAGAGGACATTGCATACAATAAAATCACATTTTTTTCCGAAGACTAATGAATGTTACAAAGGGCAAAACTGTCCCATGTATCAATCCGCGATGTTCGTCCTAGCGTAAAAAGCTTATAATGAAATAAACCTCACTCAATGTTTAATGTTGTTGTTATTAATGAACACTATTCAAATCTGTTTATTATACTTCAGCCAAACACCTGATATCCCTTTAGCAGCCTCTTCTTCAGACTATTCTATTCGAAGCCAATCTACAGCACCGAACTACTGACTCATTCTACGGAGATTGCTCGGAATCTGAAGCGAATTATATACAAGTGCATACTCTTTAAGCACAAGAATATACTATCGAGCACGTTGCCCTATCACTATTTATTGTTAGATATGAGTATGAGTCAAGTTCCTGGTTTACATCCGTCTCTTTCTTCTCATACACACGAACCATAGGAAAACAGCCTTTATTGACCGTGGTAGAAATATTAGTCAAAACAAAAGAAAAAGTAGTTAGAAACTACCTTTTGAAAGGGGTGACTGCAATCAATTAAATTTTTACGTTTAAAAGTACTTTATTTGAGCCTATATATTTGACTTCGACTTTTTTTCATCCGTCACAATAACATTAAATTATGATTTGTTTCCCCCAAATATTCTGTCTCTAACAATTATAATATTTAGTACTAACCCTACAAGATGATTCTTAACATTCTACTTGTTATTTTTTTTAATATATTATCTCATTAACACACTTGCTTTTCCAACTCACTTTAGATATTGGCAGAATAGTTGACATCGGCTTTGCTTGCCATAATAAAGAATAGACTTTGACTTTGACATAACTCACACTCAGAGAGGTGGTAGTGAGGCGGACAGTAACCATTCATAAATTCAAATTCAATTCATTCATAAATTTTCCGTGATGTGCTAAAGATATATCATTCATCACATCAAAGATCCATTTCATTCCCATTGGTGTCGTAAAGGTGACAAAGAGATTTCGCCATTCACATGAAAGCACTGTCCATTAATTGGGTTGGTATAGCAGTTACTCCTGTTAATTTACAGCATTTGATTGGACTGCAAGCCAATCGGAAAGGGCTTGAATATTTAGATGATAGTTAATCCAAATTAGTGGGTTGTAATTCGTAGATCTTTGACAGCAGTTCCAGGTAGTTGGAAGCCTGAAAGTCTGACAGCCAGTCTCGCCAAGGGGCATCGTGTTACCCAGTAACTGGGTTTTGAAGGTCAGACAGGCTGTCGCTCCATGTAAAATACTGGTATTCAGCTGCATTAGGTTGTTGGAAGATGACGATGAACTTGCAGTAAACTCAAGTGTGGTAGGCATTCAATATTTCTGACACCAGTCCATTTTGAAACAGCCTATGATTATACGTAGTCAGGAGAAAAAAGGAGAAAAACCAATTTCGATTCACACCCCATTAGGAGCCCAACTCAGAGGGCGCGGCGGTCGGTGTGGTCAGTGTCCTTTTGTTTAATTTTTTTGGTAGCTGGGCTGGCTCTAGGGTGCGCTGGACGATACAGGTACTTGAGTATTTTCACACACGTGAAAATTTAAAACACTCTACATATCTACTTTACTCTTTCTTTCTTTTGAGGAGCTCGTGGCTAAGTAAGAGCAGCCGCACGGGTCGATCCATCAGGTTAAGCTACGCTTGCCGGGGTTGGTCCATAGATGGGTGACCATCTTTACTTACTGAGACTCCTCCGTGCCTTGAAAAGCACGTGGATCTTTGACAGTCGTTACGGGTCGTCAGAAGCCCGAAAGTTTTATAACCAGTCTGACCTAGGAATATGGTATTACCCAGATACTGGGTTGTGAAGGTCAGATAGGCAGTCGCTGATGTAAAATACTGGTATTCAGCTTCGAAGCTGACCTCAACATAGTTGGGAAAAGGCTAGGCAGATTGATTGATACCTACTTTACTCTTTCAGATATTATAAATGAATAGTTTTGATGTTTATTAAACAAAAGGCTGACTAGATTTGAATAGGTACATTAGATAGAACTAATATGACCTAACACAACATGATTAGAACATACTTCATATGCCTACTGATAAAATAATGATAAAAACGAGGCCACGTCGCGGAAAAAAAAATACACGTCATTATCTGTCTAGCCGACTACTATGTTAGGGTTGGCTTCCAGTCTAACTGACCGCCACAACCCAAACTGGGTTGTGGAGGTCAGATTGGCAGTCGCTCCATGTAAAATACTGGTATTCAGATGCATCCGGTTAGACTGGAAGCCGACCCCAACATAGTTGGGAAAAGGCTAGGCAGATTGATTGATACCTACTTTACTTTTTCAGATATTATAAATTAACAGTTTGGATGTTTATTACTCAAACGGTTGACCGGGTTTGAATAGGTACATTCGATAGGACTAATATGACCTAACACAACATGATTCGAACATACTTCATATGCCTACTGATAAAAGAATGATAACTGCGCAGCCAAGTCGCGGAAAAAAAAATACATGTCTATATATATCTGCCTAGCCGACTACTATATTGGGGTCGGCTTTCAGTCTAACTGACCGCTATAACCCAAACTGGGTTGTGGAGGTCAGATTGGTAGTCGCTCCATGTAAAATACTGGCATCCAGTTAACAAGACCACGTAACACGTCTGAGTAAAGAACCGGTAACAAGACTGAGTAACGACTGGGGTACACGATACGTGTACCCCTTGGCAAGACTGTTTGTTAGACTTTCGGGCTTCTGACAACCAGTAACGACTGTCAAAGATCTACAAATGACAGCCGGGACCAACGGTTTAACGTGCTGTCCGAGACACGAAGGGGTCTCGGTATGTATTGGATGGTCACCCATCCACGAACCGACCTTTGCAAGCGTTGCTTAACCGTAAAGATCGAGCCGTGCGGATGAGTTTATTTAGACAAGAGTAAAATACACGTCTACCTAATATTATGACTGATAAATTCGGATTTTAACTAAAACATGCCCTTGACTTTTCGACTTGAACTGCGATAAAATTACTTTGACAATGTGACAAAAACTAAACCTTGGACTTTGTCAGTTTTGTAGCAAAATAGTAATTAAGTTTACGTACGATTGAATGCACAACTCCATACAAATTGTAATAACAATATTAATGGGATTGTCAAGTGAATGGAATATGGAAATGAATTGTTCATAGCATAGAATGGGTTGTCAATCTACTGTGTTATTGATTCGGGTTATACGGGTAGTTTGGAAATAGATGTATCAATTATATAGAGGTGAATTTCTTGGGGTATACACCCCAAGAAATTCACCTCTATATAATGGTTTCTTTGGGAGGTTTTACGTCATAACTTCACAAGTCTATGTTTTGACTGTTAAACTATTTAGTTGTTTCCAAGCCCCATAAACGTAAGTGCTATGAACTTATGATGACGCGTTGCTGATAAAGAGGGCACATAGAGGAGTTAATATCCCCTCTGCTACCGCCAAAATGATATGAAAAATGTATGACTGTATGTATAAATAAAATATAATACTAATAATTTTTTTATTTTCTTACCACAAATTACAGAGAAAGTAATTAAATAGTCTACAGACACAATTTTATAATTAATTTGTGGAAGACTGGTGCCTAAACTAAGTTTTTTACAAAACCTGTATGTCAGGTCACCCCATAAACACGGTTTTAGATTATTATGTTATACTGGAGACGATCTGATTCGCATATAATATTCAAATAAAAATCTCATACATTACAATTATAATATTGCTAAAAAAAAAAGATTTACAAAATAAAAAATAGTGGAATAAAGTAATTTATTCTAAGAATAAAACTGAAGCTTTTATCTTTTATTATACCTAACCAGTGAAGCTTCGACTAACTATGAAAATATCTAAAGTTAAGCCGCTTATCAGAGAGCATGTCGTCCACGTATTAATAAACGCACTACATTACATCCACACCTCGATATTCATTCCGCGTAGACAAAGGACCTACTCCAGAACCGCCCAGTGAATCGAGGTCACCAAAAAATAATGCAGCAACTGTGCTCTTTTTCCGAAATAGAATCCGCTCCGATAACTGGGTCGAACGATGCGTCTACGTTTCGATATGTTACTTTTTTTCTATATTTGTTTTGACAGCTACACAGTGCGAAATCTAGGTACTTTACGAAGTAAATTATTGATAGGGTTTGTGTTTTTTTTAATCAATTTAATAAATATCTTTAAATTATTTTAAGATTTTTTTTAATACGTGGATAATGCTATGGGTTACATAACTGTTATAATTTAGTATATGTTTTTCTTGATATTTCTTTGGCAAGTGGGTAACTGTTTTTTGTCCATTAAATAAAATAAAATATAATTTAGGGTTGGTATTATACACTGAAATAAAAATAAAAGTTATTAAATTAATATCTTATAGAAATTCAAAGACAAACATCTTAACAATTCAAGCATTACATAGGAAGGCAGGTAGGTACTTGCAGTTTTTTTACTTTTTAGTTTCCAGAATATAGTAAAGGTCACAACTTTGAGCTAATTTAAAATTGGCAACACAGCGTTCTCACACTCATTATTATTTCACCATACGCACTTTATTTTGCAAATTGACCACAGTGCGCCTATAAAATTTAATAACGGAATTTTATAGCTTTCGCTAACACCTTTTGGGCGCAATTTTGAAAGCTTAGATTTTTTAAATAGTTGTTAGTTCATTAGTACTGTTGCAACATTTTTGTGTAAAAATGATATTATTGTTTTCACGCATAGTCACAGGAGTACCTACTAAATCCTAAACGAAGTCTATTTCGTCTTGAAAACTAGATTCTGTAGCAACAGTTATTTATCTAAGGCTATCATATTGCTTAGCATAATCCTCCGTTATATCGAAAATACTATAGCATGAATTTTGAAATAAATATATGTAAAGTTACTATTTTTGACAAAAACACGATACTATAAAGTTTTCTCGATGAAAAAAATTCCAAAGTTACCTCCAAACCGAACAATAAAACGCTGGTATTCAAAAAAAACTTCAAATTGGATCATGAAACTTTGCAAAATAACGAACTAACTATAAAGCAGCGACTTTGTTTTTTTATTATCTTTATTTTATTTATTTATTTAATACTTTAAGCACACAAATGTACAGAGGCGGACTTAATGCCATAGGCATTTTGTACCAGTCAATCTTTGGGTGATGCAGAGACAAACAGTGGCAGGTGCAATAGCGAGAATTGAGGAATAAATATTTATTTAAATATAAAGATATACATATATCTATCAAAAACTATAAATATAATAAATACACCTAACACCATCACCACCACCACCTATTTTCGCCGTAAAAAGCAATTACCTAAACTATTGGCGCCTTGGAGCCGTCAGCACCCTACTCCATCTCGCTCTCACTCACTCCGCGAGCTGTATGATGCGAGCGAGATAAAAAGTGAATTTGAGCGGAGGTTGTAGGGCTCTTGAGCTCAAAGGTTGCAATAAACATAACTTATAGATAACAAATATACTTTGGTCATTTCCACGTTAGGTTCGGGGTAGATCGGCCAATTCTCATAAGCCGCAAGCAAGAATAAAAAAAACATGCAATATCACAGCTCACGCATCACTAGAACAGCATAAAAGATGTACCCTCATTAAAAATATCGATATCGAATCAACAGCAAAAACCTTCAACAAATGAAACCTGAGCATTATAAGTAGCCACACTAAATAAAAATATTGTTCCCATTCTGCCGCGCTCTTCTACAAGTATAAATGAATGCACATAACATTTCACATAGAAAGACTAACTGGAACATTACGTCTATATTATGGGGGATGAAGTGAACTTTACACCCTGTTCCTCATACCCCTAAACAGTTACTCCAACCCCCTTACGTTACGACCTATAAATATTACGTATGCAGCCGTTGCATCGTCTATGACTCACAGTTACTACGTTTCCCCCCAAAGGGAGTTAGGATGGGACCATAAATAGCTTGACGTAAAGCTCGTACTTCCTTCCTTTAGTCTATGGGACGTTGCTTTTAGATTTCATTCTTAGTTTTTGTGATACTGAGTATCACGGTTTTTTTTTGCCTATTTTATCCGTTTGATAAGCCGTATGCCATTTTCCATCGGCAAAAATGACGAACTGAAATGATGATTTTCAAAAATCCTGTCCTTTGTGCTCACTTTCGTTATATAATATATGGAAATCTTGTGCAAAATTGCATGCGGTTTAAGCTGTACGTTGTTTGTCAGTAAATTAATGAATGAATTTAATAATTGTATAGTTTTCAGGTAACCAAGGTATCCGACATAGCCCGAAGAATTTCCAAACTTAAGTGGCAATGGGCAGGGCCCATTGCTCGTAGAACAGATGGCCGATGGGGCTGAATGGTTCTGGAGTGGCGACCGCGTACCGGAAGACGAAGCGTTGGAAGGCCTCCCACAAGGTGGACCGATGACCTTGTGAAGGCCGCAGGAATCCGCTGGATGCGGGAAGCACAGAATCGGTCGAAGTGGCGGTGCTAGGCGAGGCATTTTTTTTCTTTTTTTGGGGTGGGAAATCATCAAATGACTCCTCCCGCTCTGGGCGGAGCGAGAGGGAGTGTCAGACTTTTACTGACTAAAACCCACCCGAGTTCCTTCCGTTGCCTGTGTGCCGGGGCCGCGATATCCCTTTCGGACAAACTCGCAACCCTGGCAGGCATTGGCCCTTACGGACCCCGTCAGTTGGTGCTGACATCTCTTTGAGGCGCGCGTGGAACACAACGCGCCGTCGACCCGGGCCTGGTCCTAATCGGACGGCGAGCTACCCATTGCCCACCGTCCGCAAGCCCGCGCCTACGGTGGCCGGAAGTCGGCTCGCGGCTTGGGGAGGCCTATGTTCAGCAGTGGACGTCTTCTGGCTGAAATGATAATATGTTTTTGTAACAATTTTATATTTTCCGATGCAATGAATCACACTGGATCACATCACTGCTTTTAAAATTTTAAACCACATGGATATCCTTGACTTCGGAATACGTAAAGGTCTTTATCAAACGCTTACTGACAAAAACTGCTTTTTTTTTTTAAACCATGCCTTTGGTGCGGGACTCAGCTGCACTCCAGCAGAAAGGCATTGGCACGCCAGATTTAGAAGGTAGATCAGCGCCATCCAGTTCCAATAACTTTCAGTCAGACCTCTCCATTTAAATAAAACGCAATAATACCACTGTTCACTGAAGAATAATAAATATCTGTGTGTATTCATTCAAAATTAATTTCATTGCGCACGAATGTCGATGTAATTCTCGTGACTGCATTGAGTAGGAGTATTACTTCACGATAACTGGGGTACGAAGTCAGTTCGGTGACACGAGGTGGCCTATACTCTAAAAAATACACGAAAAAAATTCAACGAAAAATGCATTCTAACGACAACCGCGGTCTAAATAGTGCACAGCTGTTGTATTTGTAGTATGTGGGCCAAATGCCGATGATTTTAGCGTTGCAGAGGAAATTATTCGGTATGTCATTGTATAATGTAGGTTTTAGTTTGCATTTTTGAACATGCGACGATGGCGAGATTCCTTGGATAGATGTCCAGGTCACATAGTATAAAGGGCGTATTCTCATGACTAACCTCGAAGTACCTACCAGGAGAAGGCAAAGGGTTAAAATCAGACTCTCACAGTAACCTCAGGGGGCGGTATGGAACAGAGTACCTACCTACCTCAGCCAATGATGGTTTTGCCCCAACATTCACTCATTATGGTCAGAAACTGCATAACAATAGGCCTATCCATATCGGTCTTTTCAGTCCCAAAATTGCATTTATTTTGTCCTCATTCGGCCATTAAGACGAAAATACACATGCCTGTAAAATGGAGCAGTAGCTTGCATGCCAGTTACACTGTGCAAAATGTCACATTAAATATAAACTGTGTCAAAACAAAACAAAACACAAAATGCGTGCATAATGTTTTGTATTCAACGAAAAATTCACACAAACAAACGGAAGATGTTTCTTCAATACGTATTGATGTAAATAAATCCGAATGAGGTCACAAATGTGTGCGTTTGACCCACTGTGCGTTGCAAGGAACTCTTGTGTAAATGCAACATACTGACACAAACTCGGGTTTTGAATGTTACTTTCTTTTAGCGTTATTCAAATTGGACAGGCTGGCACATTTATCGTATTTTTTTGGTAACTATGAATTTCTCGTTGGTCTCTAGGTCGCGAGCGCTACTGAGTATAAGGTCCTGGGTTTGATTCTGGGATCGGGCAAAGTGTGGCTGGTTTTTCCATCTAGGTACCTATACCTCTGCTTAAACCTTCGGGGCGTTTATTACAGGCGTGATGTTATATGATGTAATATCTGGAACTTCCACTGTGTTTGCTGTGCTGTGTGTTTGTGTGGTTTTTCTGTCTGTATGAAAATGTTTGATACAAGCCGTGGTTACAAGTTATTTATTTATTTAACCATTTATGCACACACATATTTACAGACAAGAAGAAAGGAACAGTAAAATACGTGCAAAGGCAATGCTTAATCTCTTCCAGCATACCTGCGATAGGAAAGTAGATAAAAAGAGATGTAGACAACGTGTGTAAGATTAGAAGAGAAAACAAAACATATAAATTAAAAATAAACATACATTATGACAATATATTTACATAGGTACATAGTCCTTCCATAGTTCCAGGTCACCAGTCAACTTTAGCCACCCAAACCCATAGCCCAATTTATTTTGTTTCCATGTTCTGCAATAGTTCTGCACCAACCGGGGGTTGTCCTTGGGTGCACTTGCGTAGTGCATACAGGGATAACCGTCGGTTGGTGCCTCAATACACAAAAATGTCTAAGGGGCCTCTGCGAGTTGGCTTCGGCCCCTCGTACGCCTTCCAAAGGTCCGGGACCCTAGGGTCCCGAGATATGTCAAAGACATTTTAAAATAATAATAATACCAGCCTGTTACTGTCCCACTGCAGGGCAAAGGCCTCTTCTCATACAGAGAAGGCACGAGCATTGATCACCACGCTTGCTCAAGACGGGTTGGCGATTTCAGACTTATATTAACTATACGAGTAAGTCCAGGTTTCCTCACGATGTTTTCCTTCACCGATGTCAGTAATGTCCAAGATAAACTCAGAAAGTACATATGAATTGAAAAAGTCACATTGGTACTTGCCCGGATTTGAACCCACAACCTCGTGCATGAGAGGCGAGGTCTAAACCAGTGGGTCATTACGAAAAAAAAAAAAAAACACTGCAATATCTATAATTATAATGTAATGATATAATATAATGTTATTGTAATCTATATAATATATTGGCAGTGATATTTTTTAGGAAGTACATTTTGCGAAGTATTTAACATTGACCTAAAGCCCACTGGCATTACAATGATACAATTCAACAAAGAACATCGCAAAAAAAACCACTGAAAACTGGAAAATGCTGTTCGGATTTTAATAAGGAACTTCCTATTTATTGGTTTACGTTTACTTGAGCATAATTAAGCATAATCAGACTATATTGTTCCCACTATTAGGAAATAGGCCTCCACTCTTTCAAAGGGACAGGCCCATAATCCACTTCACGGGCCCAGTTGGTGGTTGTCACATGTTTTCGAATTTTTGGTTCTATAACATGTCGGTTTCCTCACGATGTTTTCCTTCACGTTTTGAGAGCAGTGGTGATAAAGTTAAATTCACAAAGTAAAGTGCCTGTTTGGGTTCGAACTCACGACCTTTGGTTTGAGCAAGGGCTATTTGCTTATCGTGCCCAAAAGTGAATTTCATTACCCCCCAAAGAAAGGAAAATTACTTATTAAGAAAAAGTATATCGCTCTCTAACAAGCTCAACAAACTACACAGATAACATAACATTACACCTGTATTCCCAGAAAGGTAAGGCAGAGTTGTACTTATAGTACATCCAATTCGCCATGTAATAGGGGGCGAGCCTATTGCCATCAACCGCGCACAAATTCTGACTTCGGGCTGCTACTGAGAAATTCCTGGTGGAATAATCCAATAACCTTTAGCCCGACCTGGGAATCGAATCCAGGATCTCATGCTCATTGGTAGCACTTCTGACCACTAGGTAGACCATCGAGGCATTCGGAACAGACTAGAACATCCTAATCCTAACTATATCGTCAGTTATAAAAAAAAAAAACAGCTGTTTCATAGAAAAGTGGAGCAGCTGTTTTCTTTTTTAATAACCGTCAAAAAATTTCAACGCAGGGGTATGTTCAGAATCATGTACTGAATCCATGGTAACCGGCTTCGCGTCGATGTCCCTGCCACCCTGTATAATGTGAAAGTGAGTTTGTTTGCTTGTTTTTTACGCTTTCACGCTAAAACGGCTAAACCAATTTGGATGAAATTTGGTACATGTGTAGACCATGACCTGGAAAAGTAGGCTACCTTCTATCCTGGTATTTTTATGAAATCAAAACTTATGCGGGTGAAACCACGGAGCGCAGCAAGTGCTGAATATTTCACGCGCTTCCTCCAATTAATTCTAAAATCTAAACCACCCACAGCTAGCTAAAAATCAGCCGCGTGCGCACAACGCAACCATTTAATTCGGAAGATAACGCAACTAACAAAAAACCTAGCAAAAAACTCCCTAGGCGATCAGCGAAGCATTTATTCCGATTCCGATGCACTATTCTCCAGTACCTTGAACCCCATGACACCAGCGAAGGTTAGGGAGTATGGGTGACGTCATCCAACTGGTTTATAGCTTTGTCTATTTTCCTAGTATTAGGTTCTTTTGCTTTGTTTGCAAACTGGTGGAGGGGCCGCGGTTTAAGAATAGAATGCCCTGAGACTAGGGTTCCAGGTTGTTGGCTTTTTAGCTTTGTTATAAAAAGGAGATTACCCATAATGTTAGGCGATTTGAGATAAAAAAAAGTCTGCAGCCAGGAATGAATTACATTTTATTTAAAATATAAAAGCTTTTTTAAATCTGGATGTGTTTTTTAAATAAATGTGCAGTTTCATGTGCACAAAAGAGGCTAGAGGCCGTGATCAGCAGAAATTTATTTATTTATTTTATTATATTTTTGGTAGATTTTATAATGTCAGACATACGGTAAACCAAATTGTAAGGAAAAAATACTATTGGCAGTGGCCAGTGGCGTTGTCAACATCCGCTCTACTATGCTCAACTAGTCAATTATTGAACACGCATTATCAAATACCAGGAAACATCCTTTTCCAGTTAGGTCAAGGTTTGAAAACACTTGTCTTTCCGTTTAATGCCAATTTTTAGGGTTCCGTACCAAATGGGTACTAATGGGACCCTATTACTAAGGCTCCGCTGTCCGTTCGTCTGTCACAGGGCTGAATCTTTTGAACCGTAATAGGTAGGCACTTAAAATTTTCACTGAGTGTGTACTACTATGGCCGCTATAACAAAAAATAATAAAAATAAATAAAGTTAAAAACTAAAGGGAAGAGTGTTATTATTTTTTGACAGTTCAAAATTCCATTAAATTCAAAATATTTTATTTCACATCCACCTACATGGGCACTTTAAAACTTCAGGAGCTAGTGGTGCTGTTCCCAATTGGTCGTTTCCTATGGAGAAGAGCCGGCAAGAAACTCCACGGTTGCTCATTTAAAAATAATTGACTTTTACATTTTTTTCAAATTCAATCTAAATGGACACTTATTAAACGACAGAAGCTAGGTGCACAGTCCCAACTGGTCGCTTCCTATGGAGAAGAGCCGGCAAGGAACTCCATCATAAAGGTATCATTCCGTACCCGACGGCAGACAGCAACTGCACGCGACGTTTCGCGGCGTCATGTCGCGGCGACACATCGCGGCGTCATGTCGCTGCAGTCATGATTCCGAACCCGACCGCAGGCAGCAGCAGCCCATATTCCAGACGGTAGATAGAATATAGAAAAACGTGGTCTGCGGTCGGGCTGCACGTGTCGCCTGTCACTCGCCCGTAACTGCCAACGACGACGTGTCGCTGGCTACGGAAGGTATTGCATAGAAATTCATAGAAACCGGTCACCTGCAGTTGCCGCCTGAGGTCGGGTACGGGAAGGTACCTTAAAGAAGGTTCAGATTATTATTAGATTAGGTCGAGATAGCTCGTCGTAAGAAAACCGTTTCAAACTTTATATTGTACTAGCTTCTGCCCGCGTGTTTCTTGTACGGATCCACCGCGCTATTACTTCGTTTACGCTTAGCTATCAAATGCAAAAATATTTATAACAAACTCTTCAGCATTATTATATTAGTATAGATTTGGTTCATCGTTCATGGCAACTAGTATCTGGTATACCATTTTCCTGTTAAGTTAAAGGTGCAGTTACTAATTATTTCGGGTATCATTTCCCGCTCTGATAACTAATGTTTATTTATTTAATGTAATAATTTAGATACTGTTGAATACTCCCGATAAAAACCCTTACCTAGTTATTTAAGCACTCTATTTCATCAATTCAAGAGTTTTTCTTGGTGGTTTTTAAAAGAAGCAAATGCATAAAAAAGACAAAGAGTTAGTCACTCAGTGTGTATATCAACACAATTAAAAACTAGCTTCGCCCCGCCGTTTCACCCACATAAGTCTCGATCCCGTGGAAATATCGATATTAAAAGTATCCTATGTCCTAATTTAGGTCATGGTCTATCCATTTGCCAAATTTCATGCAAATCTGTTCAGCCGTTTTAGGGTGAAAGCATTACAAACAAACTCACTTTCGCATTTATAGTATTAATATACAGGGTGTCAGGGACGTCGACGTGATAACTGTTTCCATGGATTCAGTAGGTAGGTACATGATTCTGAACTTCCCTGCATTGAAATTTTTCGTCGGTTATTAAAAAAAACATCTGCTGTTCCATACATTTGGACCGCGTAGACATTGCACTTTTCTATGACACATCTGATAAAAAAAAAAATACCGACGAAAAATTATTACGCAAGGGGTTCAGATGTTCAGAATCATGTACTGAATGGTAACAGTTTTTGCGTCGATATCCCTGCCACCCTCTATAGGATGGTGAGGATTCTACGAACAATGCTAGATAAGTATTTCTCGGGCTCGTGGCTACATAATAACAGCCGCACGGGTCCATCCATCAGGGCAAGCTACGCTTGTCGCGTCGGTTCATGGATGGGTGACTATCTTTACCTACGGAGACTCCTCCGTGCCTCAGAAAGCACGTCAAGCCGTTGGTCCCGGCTGTCATTCGTAGATCTTTAACAGTCGTTACGGGTAGACAGAAGCCCAAAAGCATGACAATCAGTTTTACCAAGGGATATCGTGTTGGGTAGTGGAGGTCAGATAGGCAGTCGCTCCATATAAAATACTGATGTTCAGCTGCATCCCGTTAGCCGACCCCAATATAGTTGAGCAAAGACGCCGTTGAGCCGAGACGCTTGTCGAGCGCAGGGCTTTGTCTTTTAGAGCGAATATGCTGGCTTGTAGGTTCGCGCGCTGCACTACGGGAGTAAAAGCTACGTCGTTTAAGGAGTTTTGCCAATCCTTTTACACGTGCAGCCTATGGGTCAAGCATACGAAAAAATCGTACGACACCCTGCGTGTTCTCTACAATAATGCCTTCAGGGCGCTGATGAAGCTGCTTCGCTACTGTAGCGCGTCAGGTATGTTTGCGGACGCGAATATAGATGGATTTGCGGCGATTATTCGCAAGAGAGTTAATGTGTCCCTGATGCGCCGCATACGAGGCAGTTCCAACACACCTTCAGCTGTTCGCATGGAGGATGGATCTGGATCTGGAATTGCCCAATAATGCGGTACGGGACCAGGCTGCATGTTGAGCATTCCGAATCCAAACCTAAATTTAGACTAAGATGAAACAATATAGAGTATTTTAATTGAATCTTTTTGTTATTTATAATGTATGTAATTGTAATTTATAATGTTTTTATTGATGGCTTTTTTATATATATCTAATTGTAATCTTTTAATTAATTCTTAATGTAGGGGAGAGTAGTACCAGTAGTACCTACTGAGGTACACAAAATAATAATTGATAATTGTTCCTAAAAAAAAGGCTGATTCTGTGTTAATTGTGATCTCAATAAATGAATATTACATTGAATAGTGGTTATTTCTCTCATTGTACGAAGGTACCCCACTATGTACGAAAGCTCCCTACGCTATGTACGAACCTACCCCACGTGTGGGGTAGGTTCGTACGTTTTTCTCATTTTAGTAAAGTTGTCGTAGCATCGCCATGGTTTCTTATATCGAAACAACACATCATTCATCTTAAAGGCTGATAAGTGCGGTATGTGACAGCATTAAAGTTATTTTTAAATAATGGATAGTTTTTGTTTTATGTGGCTTAAAGTAAAAAGTGTACGAATCCTACCCACTCTCTCCTACCTATCTTAAATTTTTATTTCTCATGTATATAATAAAATTAATAAAATGAATTGAATTGAAAGGCTATGCAAATTTATAATATTCTAGTAACTTCTAACACCAGAATATTATCTTCCTGAAGGACCTGTAACAAATGAACCCTCTATACTTGAATACCTGCAACCTTCTCCCCGGTGGTCTAGTGGTCACAAGCGCTACTGTTGAGCATGAGTTCTTCGGTTCCATTCTCTGGTCGGGCACAGAATATATGGGTTTTTGTATCAGGAATTACTCAGTTGCAGCCCGGAGTCTGGATTTGTGCCCGGTTGATGGCAATAGGCTCGGCCCCTGTTACATGGGACTTAAATATAACTGGCGAAATGTGGGTGTACTATAGGGACATCTCTGCCGAACCCATCGGGGAAACAAGGCGTAATGGTATTGTCTGTGTTCTTACCGAAATTTTCCACAAGCACAGATTAATAAAGATGGTTCACTCCGCAAAATCATTTAAATAAAAAGCGACTCTTGGTACGACACAATAAAGTGCAATTCAGGTCGCACAGCGCTAATTACCTACAATTATATTCACCTAGAAGTTCCCTCTCTTTCTATCGCGTACGTCTTAGATCTTCTGACTACGTTACGCTCACTGAATTGGCCCGACAAGACGGGCTTGTCGCGTACTTGTAGCTTCGTACCTAAACTGCGGAGAGTCCCATCTATGTTCATCTGTGCTACAAGAAGAGATGAGTTATTTTTAAACCTAACTGCAAGACTACGCTGAGAACTATTAAGAGTTAACTGACACTGTAACTTTATCCAAGCACGTTACACTAAACTATTTAATTTTAAGTGCCCACCTACGTTGTTTATTAAATATATGACTGTAACACTTCAAACATTGGGACGCGGCTGTGTATCGAATGTTAGCGGCCATTGTGTTAAGTTACTGTGTAAAAAACATAAATAATAAACTTATCAGATTCACTATAATATGCATTCTAAATAAAGGGGAAGTCCTCACACCATAGCAATTGGGCTATCAACAAATATTGGGGCTATAGCCTAAGTTAATGAACAGATGATCTATTATGTGAATATCTTATCGAAAAATTTGGTGAAGTCACAGTATAAATAAGTAACAGTCATATATCTTCATAGAAAACGGCTGAAACGACGCGCTTAGAAATCTCAGACAACAAAATATCGAGTGCGCGGAAGTTACGCACGGACGCGAAAGGTTTATTTACCGAGCGGTGTAGATAATTATTTCAAGGTCAATACCGTAATACTGTTACTTTATTATACTGTGGTGGTGTGCACTTGAAGTGAGTTGTCAATAACGTCAATCCCTGTGGGATTTTTATAGAATCGACCGGCCGATGCCGATCCGTAATTTTAAAATATTTTTAGTAACATATAAAAAAACCGGAATGAGGTAATCCGGCAGAGAACTAAAATTGTCGACTTAGCTCACAGAATAAGCAAGCTGAAGTGGCAATGGGCTGACCGGCCATATTAAACATAAAACCGATGGTATAGGTCTATAAGTCCAGGTTTCCTCACGATGTTTGTCTTCATCGGTGTCAGTGATGACGAAGAAAAACATACAGGTAATTAAAAATGTTTACTTTAGTAAAGGTGGAGGAATCCTTCTAGAGTAAATGGTCAACATTTATTAACTTGCGTTGGCTAAAAAAGCCCGGAAAGCATCGCAAATCATACCTGTCAAAATGTTCAAAATAATACTTCCTGCAACTAATAAACCGAATACAAGTAACAATAGCTAACCTCTACGAATAAATAGTAACAAAAGCGCAGAACGCATATTTAAATCCATGTTCTGCATACATGATTACAGCCTAAAGCCGAATTTCACCAATAAAACTGAACGCGTTTAGCACATCTAAACCGCGTTCAGGAGCTGTCACTGTCATTATTGTTATGGAATATTGACACTGACAGCTCTTGAACGCAGTTTTGATGTGCTTATCTCGTTCATTATCATTGGTGAAATCCGCCCTAAGTCATTTGGGGTGCGAGGGGCGCGCTCAAACGCAGGTTTTGCGTTGCCCCATTTTGGCACAGTGTGTGCCCAAATAATCGCTGCATTAACTACCAAAGAGGTGAAGACTAAAACTTTATGCCCAATGACTCGCAACACTGAAATAGAACAATAACTAGGTAGTTTTAAATTCAAAGCCGGTTTTGAATGGCGTTTCTTGCATGTTAATATACGCACATTGAGTGCAAGGCGCTTTCTAGGCGTTCTAGAAGAATTAATAATGTGAAATTTCTGCATGCCTTTAAGCTTATAAGAGATGGTTAATTGAGGATACTTATATTCATTAATTTTTTATACCAAATTCATCGATTGCGTGCAATAGGAAAGTATTATAGTTTTGTAAATATTTTTAAATGGGGATTTACAAAAATAAATAAAGATAAGCACTAGGTTTTTCCTTTTTAAACGCTGCTACTAGAAAGTTTTAATATTATTTTAGTACCTACCTTCCTACTGTGAAAAGCCTGAATTCTTTTTAAGTACCTACGTAAGTATTCGGATATTTGATTTCTTTTAACAACTCCGCCAGCCACACAATATTCACACAAAAACAAAGAACAGAACATTTTCTTTGTTTTTGTGTGAATATTGTGTACCCGGATCAAATTAATTTATTTTCTTTCTTTCCGCATTTTCTACGTACTACGAAATCGAGAAAAATCATCAATACTGCCTGAAAAAGGAAAAAATCCAAAGGAAGATACTTAAGAAAGTCCCTACATTACAAAATAAACACGAAAGAGCAAGGTCCCGTCCACAATCTAAATTCAAAATAATATTCACGTTTCAAATACCCCGAACAAAGCTAACGTTATCTATGCGTTGCGTGCATGTATCAGGCGTGGGGCGGGGGGGCGCGGGCCGCGGGGTCCAAGGCTTCGGTGCGCAAATACCCGCTGCATACAATGACTGCCAAACATCGCATCCCGGACAAAAACTGCGGCACGTGTAAGTACAGGGACGAATTTGAGAGGCGATTTGTATGCAGTTTTGTTTAGAACTATTAGTGGGTGCGGAGATTGGTGGAAGATAAGGAGGCATAAGGTGGGTTGTTTTCTTTTAGTATTTCGATATTGAAGATTGATTGGAATAAAGAATAGGTTGTGCAAATAATAGCATTTTTTTATATTTTTTTATAATTAAAATGCAAATATTTTAATAACATTAACCATGAAAAATAAAATTAATTAAAATATAACACAATATTTTTTTGTGCATTTAATATTATTCGATGAAGTCTATTTTTGAAAAAAAAAACTTGTTTTTTCATTATGTACGAGTACCTACAACAACCAGTATTCATTCGATCAAAGCACACTTGCTAAAGCAAAAAAGGGAAAAAGAACTGAAATGTTATGTCACAATAACCTAGATTTTAATTAATATTCTATTCTACTGTTCATTATTTAGCTACATAGAGGTAAACTGATGACTAGGTTAGTTTAAAATAGTTTATTTTATTTTATTGTGTTCCTATTTTGTTTATTGTGTTCCTATTATATTGTGTTCCTATTTTGTTTGTTGAAAATAATAATATTTTTTTATTTCGGACCCATAACTAGTCCATTTGGTTAGTATACACTCGACTTAAAAACTAGTGTTAGTACTTACATCTACCAGAAAAACAACACAAACTATTAATTAATACGCCACAGTGGCATGTAGGCGTATCCAATGTCCCAGTATGGGGCTGTCCCACCTATCAGATATAGTTTTCAGGATGCTGTTGGGGCTGGAGCGTACCCTACGCATAATGGAAGCGCAACGCTTGCGCATGATGGCGTGAAAGCCATCAATTCTCGTCTCTGCAAACATGCCGGAAGCACTGCAGTAGCGCGGCAACCCCATCAACACCCTGAACGCACAAAAAAAAATTAAAAAAAAAAACTTGCAGTTGTTTGTTTAGATATTTATATTCTTATCTTTAACCACCCAAGAGGCAAGAGCCGACAAAGAAAAATGCGTCAAACGGTGCTGCCGAACTTATGACCCAAGCATACTTAAATTACTTAGTAAGTCAGTTTATTTTTAACAATTGTTTTTAATTATATATTATTCAGCAGTATGTTTTACTTTCTATGCCACATTGAAATTCATTTTCAGGTTCTATCTTAGTAAATTGCCATTTGCTACGAATTACGAATGCCAAAAAATACTACAATCGCTATTTGTTGCCAGATTTCACTTGCGATATTGTAAGTTTTCTGAAAATTATAATTGCTGCGACATTTCTTTGCTCCAGATTTCAATAGTTACAAAAATACAATTTGCTACAAATTCTTATTGGTACGATATCCATTTGCAGCACATTCTAATTGCTACGATATCAATTTCAAGCACATTCTAATTGCTACGATATCCGTTTGTAATTACAATGTGCTTGTAATTGCTACGATATCCATTTGCTACACATTCTTATTACTAGTTGTAGTAATAAGAATGTATAGCAAATGCATTTATTATTCCAAATACAAATTATGCTACTAATTATTAATCCTAGCTACGATATACTTAAATGAAACAATCTGATTTGCTACGATATCCATTTGCTTCAGATTTCACTAGTTACAAATACCACTTGCTGCCAATTCACATTGCTACGCTATCCATATTTTGCTACCAATAAATAAAGCTACGAAATCTATTTGCTACAATTTTTTATTACTACGCTATCCAAATGCTACAGATTTCACTTTGCGCAAATTCTAATTGCTACTATAGGTATTAATTAACACAGTAATTTGAAAACTCTAGCACCAACTATGTAATTACGTAACATATTTTCGTAAACGATTACGACTAATGTGTTTCATTTTGACAGTTCTACAACATTCATTGCGTTATTTACGTTGCTGAGCAGATTTTTTTTTCGAACTTGCGAAGCAATAGCTATCTGTTTCAAATCGATTCAGATTACAATTGATCATGTATTACGCAATTAGGGTACAGGTTAGTCACTAACCACACGAAAAAGAAGAATTTGAAAACATTCTAAAAGCCAGCCAATTATTTTTAAAAGAGTAACCGTGTAGCTTCTTGCCGGCTCTTCTCCATCGGAAACGACCCATTAGAACCGTGCACCTAGATTCTGACGTTTCAGACGCTTCAGTGCCCATGTAGCTGTGAATTAAAATAATTTGAATTAATTTTCGTCCGAATTGAGCAAAAATCAACTTGAAGTGTGGCCTCAAACTTGATTAAAACCAGTCCCCACTAGCTATCGTTATCGTTATCTGTTTGTAGTTTGAATAAATCTTTTGACTACTCGTCTAAACATCTAAAGAGCACACGTGAGTAGTAACGCACCTTCAGTTTTTTTCTCAGAAAAGACCTATCTTAACACGGCTTGGTAGGTACATTTTTAAGTTTTGGTCCTGTTTAACTATTGGTCGTACACTTTTCATCAAATAAATTATACAAATATAAAAATAAATGCTTATTAAAATTTAATCTGTACCCGTTTTGAGAAATCATCCAAAATTCCGGTTTCAAAGGTAAATGTTTTTAAAACTTGGCACGTTCACTTTTCGTCTATTCTTAATTTTGCTGGCGAGAAATCAATGGGCTGGGTTTGACACGCGGCCATACCTATCACACACCTTATCGAGGCAGTAAAGTAATCCACATAAAATGTCGATATCTAGAAATCTTGCACACAAACAAAAATAAATAATTATAATTTCAAATGCGTAGTAGCTACAAAACAAATTCCTCCAGTGCGGGCCTGTAATCGCATTGTACGGTAACGTCATTCACGCACACAGACGAACGCACCGCCGAATTTTGTGGATGTATTTTTCTAGGCGGTTTGTATGTGTGCGGCGCAACGCCGGTGGCGATGAGAGGGAGCGATGCAATGTGGCCCAAGTGTGAGCGGGAGGCGACTAGCTAGTTATATAACGCATTATTTTTATAATTAACAAACAAAAATTGAGAGATACGGCGGAGCGACCCTGACAGCGGCCAGTGATCCCGCTGAACGAAAATTTGCACAGATCGAATGTGGGCGACCTCGGCCGTGGTTGCACGCGGTTCTCTCACTCACACATATATGCAGTAGTTAAGCACACATACAAATTGGGGAAAATTCTCGATTTCCGTGTGTGAAATTACTCAGGGTTAAACCTAGGAAAGTGTTATGCATTTTGATAGTGGTTTTAAAATATTCATAACAGAATTCATTCATAAATATGCGAAAGGGGTTCTAGTAACTTGAATTCTCATGAATTAATTAGGTACTTGAAAATATGTAGTTTATTTTCAGCAATTAAAAATATTTACTCATTCAAACTGCAAGGTTGGGTTCACGTGAACTTAAGAGCATTGTATTCAAAAACCAAAGCAGTTAAATGTAGGTACCTATCTGCTACAAATTCAAACAAAATATATACCTAATAGGATAAATGCTTACTAACTTTACGGTCGGTAGTTTAATTGCCTTTACAAGTAACCGAGAGATGTTATAACACAAAAATAAATCACCTACCTCACTTACTGTGTATTATGTTATAAATTTTAACAGTCGATACATGAACTCGTAAAAATTTAAGTACTTCTCATATCCGCGGTATGTAGATACTGCGTAATGCCTCGTAATCGTTGAATATCGGAAGGCCAAGGTTTTTAACGCACTGACAGAGACAGAAGCCTGACGTGAACGCAGCGTCAACGCAGTGTTCATAATGTTATGATCAGTGACGTCATGCTGGCCTTGACTATTGTAAAGCGAGTATTTGAGGCCACGGTTTGTAGTTTTTGAAAAAGGAATTCTTCCCTCAATATATTTTTAAAGATTTCTGAGACTAGCGGTGTCTTTGGGAGGAGGTATCACTGATTTTATTGCTTTGGCTGTTTTCAAAACTGTAGAATCGATATGTAGATAAATGGAAAATGCAAACTTTATTGTACACCAATATTTAAAAACTACTCGAGGTGCTTCGTCCACCAGTGCATGGGAAATTTCAGGTTCAATAACATTAACTATTTTTCAGACACCTTTTTAAATAAAACTAATATTTAAACAGACACTGTCTGGGCATGAAAATTGACCATTTTATGAAATGAAAATGCAGCCAAAATGACTCACTACGGTTTACAAAACTGCTTAAACATTTACCCAAAAATTCAATCGTAATGCAGTCTTTGGTAAATAATTACATTACAAGTCGCACACATGCATCGTGTATAATACACGTGCATTACATAGATACAGTTGATCTCATCATTATATTTAAATACACTTGACCTTGTATTTTATGATCATAATGCTACCAACCAAGGCCTTTTAAGAGATACCTAAGGTCAAACAATTTCAAGGCCTTAAAAACATAAGTTTTAAAATAAATATTTTAAATAACTTCAGGAAGTTTTAATGTAACTAATCTTAATAACAGTTTGATTATACGGAAATTATTATTATTTTAATATGCTTCAAATAATATCGTCACGGATTAGATATCGAAGTTATAGGGACCATGAACAATAACAATGTACATAGGTAGCTACTCTATGGGAGGTTTTAAACGTCAGAATGTTGTATAAAGCAAAGAAAGATACATAAAAATATAGTGCGAATTTCACCAATGAAACAGAGGGGCAATTCCTGTAATTTTTAAGACCGTTCGCATTCACATCTCATTCGCAATCTGTCAAAAATACAATCTATTTACCAACATTTTAGGAAAGTTTGACAGATTGCGACTTGACTGCGAACGTTTTTTATGTACGAGAATTGGCCTTCTGAACGCAATCATTACATCTAAACCGCGTTCAAGAGTTGTCAGTGTCAAAATTCCACAGAAAATAAAAATATCAGTTCGATATGTATTACAAGCTCTCTCTGGGATTCTAATAAGACTTCAGTGGTTCAATTTCAGAAGTCAGCCATTTTGGTATCGAGAGGTCGTCTAACTTCGATGTGTTAGTTGTAATATAAATAGTTAGTTTCTGTAGATATTCTAGTTTCTAGATAGTTTTGAGTAAATGTTTGATAATATAATTTAATGAAAATGCAACTAATAATATGTGTTAAGTAACTTATGTATTTATTTCCTTAGTCTTAGGTAGGTATCTAAATCACACCATTGAACAAATATGAAGGATTATTTTGAGGAAAACAGCGGAATAATTACGTAACAGACATAAAATGGCAAGTGATCACAATATCTTTCATTTTGACAGTTCAGCCACGTTCATAACATTATTTACGTTGTTGAGCAGTCGAATTTTTCAAGCCTATGAAGCAATGGATAAGGAATTTTTATTTTTATTGTGATTGAAAAGAAAAACCGTTTATTTTCGGGAAACATGACGCAAAGGAAGAACAAAACACGAAAATAACAATTTGGAAGAAAATATGCATCACATCCAAGCAAAACGGCCATTGCTCAGCATAATGCTGCAACCCTATGCGAGACAGAGCCCCAGCGCTGGTTTTCAGCGATAGCCGGCGTTGACGTGATGCCGTCAACAGGTGCAACATAAGTGAAATAACAAAATAAGAAATCAAAAATAAAATAAATATAATACTTAGTCTTAAATGTTTACATAAATATAATATTTAAAATCGGCGACTCAAGCGTCGCAGACTGAAATGCAATCTGTGTCTATGATTGAAAAGATGCTACGCAATCGAGTGCTGAGCTATTGGCTGTAATTGTTAGAAAGTCATTAGCCAGCGTGGTAATTAATACCTTCTGTCACTAGAAGAAGAGGTTTTTATCCTTCAATGGCACACAGGCTGATACAGAACGACACAACTTAGATGTACCATCGGCAGAATTCGTAAAACCGATCACCATCTGAACTGACTGCGCCTTCAAAATCACCAATATTTTTTACTGCTTTAGGTAAAAATGATCTGTACGCAAGCGCAATAATTATGAAGTCATAAAACTAAATACATTCGTAAAATTTAAATGAATGAATGCAATGCTACATCTAAGTTGTGTCATACCTATCCACCCATGTTGCGTTGTTGTTGTTGTTGTCAACCATCTATGTTGTGTGTGTTGTGTGTACCTGCCGGACGATACAAGTCTCCGCGAAACCTAGGTGAAGTGAACTATCATTCCAGCTAATGCTAGAAATGAACACTATTGACGCGAAATAAATGAATTTGAATTTGCCAGCTTAATTCAAGCTCGCGAGTTTTCACGTGAGATTTTTAGAGAATAGCCCGACTAATACTATTCTATCCTATACCTACTATTAATGATCAATATTTGTATATATACACACATCAACACGGTCTAGGGATATTTTAAAAAAATCGAATTACTATCAATGTGTTAATTATTTATATGACATGTATATATTTAAAAGATACGTTATTTAATATTCTACCATTTTTTAATAATGGTTAAGGTACTTCGATTAAAATTTCAGGATTTTATGGAAAAAAAATGAAGCATAGACGGAAACCGTATATGAATTAACTTTTAATTTATGAGTAAAAACTGAAAAAAATAGAAAAATCATTTAATTTGTGTTTATAAACTTGAAGTTAGTAGTCTGAGAAAGCGCCCTTGATGTTCATAACACATCGGCAACGATTCGGCATGCTCAGAACAAGGTTGTCAATGTCTTGCTGCGGAATATTGTCCCATGTCCTTCTGAGGTGCGCAAAAAGTTGATCTTCTGTAGCCAGATTTTCAGGAACTTCCTTCAGAGCTCTTCTTTGCAGCATATCCCACGCATGCTCAATGGGATTTAGATCTGGCGATTGAGCAGGCCAGTCTAAGGCCCTAACATTGTGTGTATGTAACCAAGCTGCTACCGTTCTCGCCGTGTGAGCCCGGGCATTGTCGTGCATGAGCAGGAAATCTTGCCCCATTTGTGTTCTGTGGGGCAAGATTACGGGCCCCAGCACCTGTTGGACGTATCGTTTTGCCGTCATATTGCCCCGCACCCAAACGAGATCCGTCCGTCCTCCAAGACGAATTCCTGCCCAAACCATAATTGTTCCTCCTTGGTATGGGTGAAGTTCCTGAGGGTTCTGAAGACGGCTCCATCGTCCAGGAACTCGCCAAACACGCGTCCTTCGTGAATCTGGATGGAAGCCGAACCTAGATTCATCCGTGAACAGCACATTGGACCATTGCTCACGGCCCCAGTCCAAGTGGTTCCGAACCCATTCTAATCGTCGTCCACGATTGCCTCTCCGTAAAGGTGGGACCCGGAGTGGTCTACGAGAGCGTAGATTGCTTTCATGCAGTCGCCTTCTTACAGTTTGGTCACTCACAAGCACTTGGTGTTCCACTCGCAGCCTTTGGACCAATTGAGTCGCCGTTGCATTTGGTTGAGCTCGCGCGGTAATTTGCAAAAATCGGTCTTGTCATTACCCCCAGGTAATGATGCGACTTGGCCCCCGGTGCCTCTCCGCTACTTCACCTG
The DNA here is from genome assembly GCA_916701695.1 of Agrochola macilenta. Lineage (NCBI taxonomy): Eukaryota > Metazoa > Arthropoda > Insecta > Lepidoptera > Noctuidae > Agrochola > Agrochola macilenta. The sequence goes on along the minus strand of OU753559.1, from coordinate 4,161,843 downwards.
TGGCACGATAGCGTGTCCACAATCTTGAAATTACTTTTTGGTGGGTCCCTATGGCCTCAGCAACATTACGCTGAACAGACCCAGCTTCCAGCATTCCCACAGCTCGTAACATCTCCGCCCTCGTCAAATGTTGGCGTTGCATGGCTACAATACTTCAATTTTAACTTTATCTTTCGTTTAAAAATGACGAAAAACTTTAACTAAACGTAATTCGTATTGTTTTCTAAATTTCGCACAAATGAAAATTCCCTCTCCTACACATCAAGACATTTTTATGCCACTGAAACAAAAGAATTTTCAAAAATTTGAATTTGGAATTAGTCTGAGATAAATTACAAACAAATCGGTGTATAAAAGATTCCAATGCGGCCAGTACTTTTCGAGTTATTTAATTGAGTATGAAATATCCCTAGACCGTGTTGATGTGTGTATATATATATTTGTAATCACGTTCCCAAAAACGGCTCTAACGATTTCGGTGAAAGTTGCAATAATGGGGTTACGGGAGCGAAAAATCGATCTAGGTAGGTCTCATATCTGGGAAAATTCACTTTCTGTGTTTTCACCCGAGCGATCATTTTTCGTAGATTTATTTCATATTTCATAGATTCTTTTTCGTGTGACTAACCTGTACCCTAATTGCGTAATACACGATCAAACGCAATAAGAATCATTTTGAAACAGATTGCTAATTCATGGCTTCGTAAGTTCAACAAAAAAAATTGCTCTGCAACGTGTGTGAATGTTGTTGAACTGTCAAAATGCAACAGATTTGTCGTAATCAATCGTTTACGAAAATGTGTTACCTAATTTGATAGCTGGTACTGTTTGTATAAAGTCGAAGGTGCATATGTATACCTACATAGGTCTACGCTGTAGGTACATGGTAACGTAGACTTGTTCTGATTAGAAAATGACAGGAAGACGAAGCATTTTCAAGTAGCATCCAGCCACTTTATGATGCGATGCACAGCAATTTTATTTTACTATAGATATCTGTTGGTAAGGAAAAAATAACTGGAAAGTAAACATAATATCACGCCTTGTTTCCCCGAAGGGTTCGGCAGAGATGTCCCTATAGTACACCCACATTTCACCAGTTATGTTTAAGTCCCATGTAATAAGGGGGCGAGCCTATTGCCATCAACCGGGCACAAATCCAGACTCCAGGCTACTATTGAGAAAATCCAGAAGGAAACACCCAATGATACTTTACTCGACCTGGGAATCGAACCCAGGACTTCATGCTCAGCAGTAGCGAGCACTAGACTAGCGAGACAGAAGAATAGTAGACGGCTTAGCATCCATTTCTACTGTTTTATCTAAACACTATATTAATGTTGCTGATGTATTGTAATTTGTAATAGCGGTTCCGTATGCATCTTTGCCTATCCAGTTACTTACTTAATTTAATAATTAATTTAAAAATATACTTAATGTTTAAACATAGTGTTATAGTTTATGAATTGTTATTCAATTTGAAAATTTGTACAACAATAGTCTATTGCTAACTGTGGAGGCTTGTAAATGGCTTGTCGTCAATTACCTCACTGTTACTTCTGTATTGATAGCTGTAAGCCACTCAAATACAATAAAATAAAATAATACAGTTTTCAGGTTTTAGCAGAGCTCCTTCATGAAGTGACGTAACGTTAGCGTGCAAAATCGATAGTCCTTTTAATTTGTACTCTGGGGCAGGTGTATACCTGCACAGAAATAGGAAATAGAATTCAGTCATTATTATGAAACTTGTTTACTCACAAAAAAATGACTAACCACTTTTTAACCGGCTTCCAAAAAGGAGGAGGTTATACGTTCGACGCGTACGTATGAATTCCTTTTTTGTATGAAAGTGTATGCTGCCAAGTTGGTCCCATATAAATTTTATTAACTTTGCTAGGATAGTTTTTGAGTTAGCTTAAATAATACGTATTTTTCCCACTTATACTATGTGGATGATATGATGATACGAGTTACTTCCTGTCACTGTTATTTACGTAGCAGGTAGTGGTATTCGAATTTGTGTGGGGTAGCTGTATCAAAACTAAAAAGTGAAAAATAAAAACATTTTACCAAAACTGAAAATTCAAAACCAAATACACCGACTTCCGAAATTAAAGTAATTTTTCACTTTTTAGTGTTTTTTTTGGAGGTCGGTAATTTTTTTTTTTTGTAAAAAGTTTTTATTTTTGTGTGTAAGTACTAATAACTCTACTAACGCTATCTTTGTAAAAAAAAATTTGGACTGTATGTCTGAAATAAAGATAAATGATTATAAAGTATTTTTTTATAAAGGGTGTTTTTCATGACAAAAACTACGAGGAAAGAATTAGAAGGAAAGAATGAGGTAAAAAAAAAAAAAAACTACCTCTAATTTAATCACTATAGCAACAAATTATCATCACTCATTTGAACTTTAATCAACAACTGACTCATGCGTCATGCATCTAACGCATGACTACCACATCAGTGTTGCAAGCGATAAAAACGCAAAAATAAACCGACCCACACACGAAGAATTGGTACCAAGACTACTAAGTCATGTGTATGAAAAATTGTATGAACTTGATCATGGCCGTGAACTAGCTCGCACGTTGAGTGACGTCATCGACAAACAAAACAACGAATGAATTGCATAACATTAAGAGTATCGAGTGTGAAGCAGAGTGGCGTAAGTGTGAGTTGTTTTATTTTTATATTTGGATGCACATCGAAGCAGATTTTCTTTTGATTTTTTTTTTGCTACAATGGTATATTATGTTGAGTCAATAGAGGCTCGTGGCTAAATAATAACAGCCTCACGGGTCAATCGAGGGTTAAGCTAAGCTTGTCGCAGTCGGTTCGTGGATGGGTGTCCATCCATTTCACATTGAAACCTCTCTTTGCCTCAGAAAGCACGTTAACCGTCCCGGCTGTCATTCGTAGATTTTTGACACTCGTTTGATCTTTGACGTTCCGGGTAGTCAGAAGTCAGACAACCAGTCTTACCAAAGGGTGTTAACCAGTAACTGGGTTGGGGAAGTCAGATAGGCAGTCGCTCCATGTAAAATACGGGTATTCAGCTGCATCCGATTGAACTGGAAGCCGACCCCTACACAGTTTGGAAAAGGCAAGTCAGTTTGATTTTTGTACGTTGTGTCGTTGTTATCTTTGCAGTATTTAGGTACCTACTTACTATATTTCTGACACACAACAATTAATTGAACAAAAATGCATTAAATAATAGTCATGCATTATATTGATATCTGTCACAATGGCGTCCGTGGTCGGAAAATCCTCTGTCACATACGTCACGTGTACGGTATAACGGTTGATGTTATATATTTCATGTAAAGCAATTATGCATATAAAGAAACTAAGACACTCTACAACTAGCGAACTAGAATATTAATAATGAATTGCAATTATAACATTTAATTTGATGTTGTACCCATTTTACGTGTAAAAAACGCATTTGGAAAGTTTCCAAATAGTTTTTTCATATCTTTTCGGTGTTACGATATTAATTATTGCATTTCATGATCAATATTCTAGTTCTCTAGTTAGCCACATGTTTTTTTCACACAGTAAATTTTGCCAAATTAATCAAAACAGTGAAATATTTGACATCTATTTGCGACGTTGCCACCTTCAGAATAAACGCTCTTAATGTTAATGGGTTTTTCTACAAAACAAAAGATAAACTACTGAGTAAAACCAGAAAGTCATCCAAATCAATGCATCACTTTTTTAAAGTACCTACATTAAAATGTTTTAAATTGTCACGTCCACTTCTTTGATTTAGCTCCGTCAGTGCCGAAACTTCCTAGTCGCTTGCCCATTAAGATAATTTGATCGTAAGGTACCTGCTGGGGTTGCGGGTCTGTCCGAAAGGGATATCGCGGCCCCAGCACATAGGCAACGGAAGGAACACGGGTGGGTTTTAGTCAGTAAAAGTCTGACACTCCCTCTCGCTCTGCCCAGAGCGGGAGGAGTCATTTGATGATTTCCCACCCAAAAAAAAAAAAAAAAAGGTATCAACTAGCCCAAGTTTAAAAAAAAAAACTTAAAAACTAACTGTTCTTAATATTTTTATAAAAAGTGTACGAACTTACTTACTTACATTTATGCAATTTAACGACATAGCAACTTATTTAAATGTACTCGTTTTGAACTGTAATTCGTAATTTTGTATTTTGACACTATTGTTATTATTTTATAATTTTTTTGGATCACATACTCGTTTTCTTCATACATTAATGTTTGCATGCCTAATCTAAGGTAGATTGTACAAGGATCACATTTTCTTTTAAATATCTTATGTCATGTACCAACAATCTATGCAAATAAATAAACTTTACTATACTTTATTAGTAGCTTTTTTTTCCGATCCCCACTCCTGGGCATAGGCATCCTCCCTCCAGAAGTTGACGTCCTTTTAATAATAGCGATTTTTTTTGGAAGAATTATGAAATTTGGCAAACGGTTAGACCATGCCCTGGATTAGCACATAGGATACATTTTATATCCCGGTAGAGTACGTCCTCGTGGGATGATTTCCGACATGCAGGCGGGCGAAGCCGATGGCAAAAGCTAGTAATTCTATAAAAGCATATTTGATACGGTCGCCAATCTTATTTAGATCAACATACAACCTGGTACTAACCTGCAAATTACAAAAACATAATAAGAAAATTTGAATTTCGCGGACGACCCTGATGCTTTCGCCTTAATTAATGGCCTATCACCTTCTTCAAGAATGGGGATGATGCCGTGGTAAAAAAAAAAACTAATTCGTCCGTCAGTTAGATTATAAAAAAATATTACACACATATTTTTTAACTTTATCATATTAATAAAAAAATACTTGGATAAAACGCATTTCAAGTTGGGGAGTGGGGCACAAGTAAGTATAAAATCTACATACTCGTGACGTCATGGCACATTTTAACTGAATTTATCGCCGTAATCTTTAAATTACGTAGGAAAATAAAAAATACGTGTCCAATATTTTTTTATAATCTCAGTGAGATACAAAAAAAAATTTGGGCTACAAAATACAAAAATATATTTTCAAATCCGACAGAGATTAGCGCGTACAAATAAACAAACTATCAAACTTTGTTATTTTAGTTTAAAGACATACATATATTATTATACTAGTTGCGCCCCGTGGTTTCACCCGCATAAGTCTCGATCCCGTGGAAATATAGGGATAAAAGGTATCCTAAGTCCTAATCCAGGGCATGGTTAACCCAATTTGTGTTCAGCCGTTTTAGCGTGAAAACGTCACAAACAAAGTCACTTTCACATTTATAATATTACCTTGTCTTCATTGTCTATCCACTATAATATTCTTAAAGGGCGTTCAGTAACGTGGCATAAAAACAAGTTTTAAATCATGCAAATTGTAGCAGGTGTCAGTAAAAAAACTACGTCAAACTCATGTTTGTAAAGTTTTTGTTAAAGTTTTTTTATTATTTAAATATATTATTACGTATTTTATTTGTATTCTAAATACTTAATTTATAAAATACGTGTTGAAGGTTGTTTTTTTATTGAAATTCATTGATTATTTCTGTTTTTTTTTGTTGGAAATAGAACTGTCAATCGAAGCTCTCAATACATTGAGCTGAAAATTGCGATTGTGAAACATTTACATAATTCGATAAATCTTATCCTAACTTTATATTATATATATATCCTACTAATATTATAAATGTGAAAGTTTGTATGTTTGGATGTTTGTTACCCAATCACGTAAAAACGGATTTGGATGAAATTTGGCACACAGAAAGTATAAAACCTGGATTATGAATATTTTATAGAGTAATCCATAATAATATTATTAAATTAAGGGTCACAATTAAATATTTTACTGATACAATGCTTTATTCGTTTGACCTACAATGTGACCTAGAAATAATGTACCTAGGTACACAAAACTTACCTACGTAGGTATCTACAAGTAATTGCTCATCAAAACCCCTAAACAAAACTCACTTTCAACACAGCTTAGGCAGGTAAGTACAGTATATTAGCACATACAATCTAAGTGCTAAAATCTAGATTACATTTTTTCTCCTCATTCCTTTGAATTTCGCCGTCTCGTTAGTATCAAAGAGTACTTGTTACAGATAATTTCGGTGGTCACCGGACCGTTAAAATTGACCTATTAGAAGCGGGCTTCGAAATAATACAAACAAACATGATTTTAGGGTTCCGTAATCTAATGTACGAACGGACAGGACGAAACGACGGCTCCCGTCCTTATAATTCCCTCCTATCCATCTGTCCGTTCGTCCTGATGTCTCTCACACAGCCATTTTATTTGGAGACTATTGGCACTATACTTATCGATGAAATGTTGTATTCTATGAACCGCTCCATAATAGAGTAGAGAACTTACAAAAAATATAATATCAATATTTTGCATGTGTAAATATTCATTCCGACTACGGAACCCTCTATCGTGCTGTGGTCCGACGCCCGCTTTGCCGGTTTTTTTTAATGTTCAACAATAGTAAATAGTTGGGTGTAAGCGTGATGTTGATCATCCCCCACAATCATGGCCAAAAGTGCTTAAAAGATTTAATGTTTGCGGATTATTTTATTTACTTTTTATAAACTACTGAGTAGGTACTACACGTTTCTTATGTCTTGCCAACCGTGACTGCGAAGTTAAATTAACTCTATCGTTTTTCAGTGTGTTTCAGGAAAACTTACATTCTGATTCTTTAGAGAGAGCCATCTGGCTCTCTCTAAAGTCAATAAAGTAATAAAGTAAGTAATTAATAAAGTAAGCCAATGGTTTTTAAAATAAATGAGCAATTTTGTTAATCGGAAGAGGAATCTACAGTAACAATCTATACTAATTTATAATTACTTACGAGTATATACTGTGTCAGTGGTGACAGAGCTCCATGACCAAAACCAGCTGTACCAGCTTGGCAGTGCAGGATTGAGCGTCGTATTTGGGAGGCTAGAGTACTCATCAGCGAACTAAGAGGCCGGTGTTCTCGAGGACTGATATTAGTTCTCGAGATTATTTGACCCGCATAACAGAGCGTATCGACTTCCTGAAGCAGAAGATCTGTGCATCAAACCGCATTCGACGGTACAGGTGGAGCGGTACACTCAGAATCGCACATTTCAGAGCCATGAAAGGAGGGTTTACAGGGCTTGGGAGCGACTGGATCAAGGTGTGATTGGCACGCGCCTGCCGGATTATGACGCCATGTGTTAGTTCTGGCGAAGCATCTGGTCGGCGCCTGTCAATCACACCGAAGGAAATTGGACTAGGGAGATCGAAAGACCGTGTGAGCAAATATCTGAAATGGGGGCACTTACCATCAACCACCAAGATTTAGCTCGTGCAGTCCGTCCGTTGCCTAACTGGAAATCTTCAGGGCCGGACAACTTTTGGACAAGTGGTTTCAAAGGTCGCATGCCCGATTGGCATCCCAGTTCCAGTCAGCCTTAGAGTCAGGTTCGCTGCCCCAGTTCCTAACGACAGGAATAACATACCTGCTCCATAAATCAGGTAGTCACACACAACAACCAATCACTTGTCTACCGAGACGGTCGATGAAGTTTTAATATCCATTTTGAGAGTTAAATTAACAAATATATTCCACCAATCATGTCCAACCAATTCCATCATGTCTGTGTCTAAAAATGGATGTAGGAACGGGTTCCGCGGTACTAAGGAGGAGCTTCTCATCGATATGGCCATTACCCAGCAAGTTCGTCGTTCCCGAAAGGATCTATCGACATGTTGGATAGATTATAAGAAGGCCTATGATTCGGCCACCTACATGGCTCATGAGGGTGCTGGAGTTGTATAAAGTAGATGCAACTCCAGCTCGCACCTTCCTGATGTCATGTATGGGGCAAAAATAAAATTTATTTGTTTGTATGTAGGGGAACTACCAGTCGGATTTTAAAATTCTTTGTGCATTTGATAGCTTAATTCTTGAGGAAATTGATAGGCTCGCATACAAAGTCTTCTTCTCGTCTCGTCTTCTTAAATAAACTGAAAACAAAAGAAAACCAGTCTTTTACAATCATCCCTTACTTCCACGTATGCATTTAACAACCCCTTCACAAGCCAGTTTCCGTACAATCAACAATAACTAAATACATTGGGCGCCACCTACAACATGCTCATTAACAGTCTCCAGGGGGTCGACAGATCTTACGACCGAATGGCCACTCTATTCTCAAAGCGAAATAAACTATAGCTGAACAACTTTGCTTTCAACACGGCCCTTGCATTTGTAGGCTGATTTTTGAGATCGAGAGCTTAAAAACATAAGGAGTTTTTTATCTTTTTAAACGAGCTTGCCTTACTGAAGTGGCATATGCTGTGTAACATCTGACATCTCACCTTGGTAATATGAAACGTTAAAGGGGCGGGGCACCGTCGCGAATGACGACCTCGACCAGGTCCTTTTTGATGGCCAACTCTAGCACCGAGCGCGTTCACTGGTCAAATCAAATAGCGCGCGCTTCTCCGTCTTCTTGTGACATACTTCCGTCCCTTTTCACGATATCAATCCCACAGATTTGATTATTTAGATTTTTATGGATTTTGATTTTGATTGCAGGACCGCGAGAGGAAAAATACTACACAATAAAAAATACTGTTAACAAACTTGTAAGCATGTGCAAACATCCCGTTCGGATAAAAGGAATTGCCGATGTGTACTGGTTCTTAGGTGAATTGAACTGTCATTCAACTGACTATTGACAACTCACTTCACCTATGCTTTCACGCTGAGATTTTTACAGCCAAAGAAAGAAAGAAAGAAAGAAAATAAATTTATTTGACTCAGGTTAAGGCACACAATATTCACATAAAAACCAAAAAACAGAAAAATAAAGATAAATCAAAAAGTATTGTGTGCCTCACGGCTTCGCCAAATAGGCCCAGTTCAGCATAAATGTCAGACAACTAGTGTCCGACGCTGGTTTTCAACTGGACCTTATGTTACGAGGACGTCTTACGGATGTAAATCAGGCGATAATACCTATTCCAAATCCAATTTGCCATCACGTGTCAATCTTGCCAGCCTTTTGGGCACTTTTCCCTCTGACAGCGATGCGGACGAATTTTTTGATGCACAATGAACTCTTTCCTTTTTTTAATTTTTTCCTTTACATGCACTTAATATAGTGAATTGAATTCAATGTAATAATATGAAATACTCCGGATTGATTTAAAAAATTCCAAGCTGGCAGACATGAGACAGATTTTAAACAATAGGTATAGGAAAGATAAATAAAAAATAAAAAAAACCAGCCTGTTAATGGCAAAGGCCTCTTCTCATACAGAGAAAGCACGAGCATTGATCACCACGCTTACTCAAGCCGGGTTGCCAATTTCAGACTTATATAAACTATAAAGTCCAGGTTTCCTCACGGTGTTTTCCTTCACTGATGTCAGTAATGTCCAGTATAAACTCAGAAAGTAAGATAAATAACGGACTATAATAACAAAAGTTTAATGTGGTACATAATATGTTCATGTGCGTACCGCTAAGAAGCAGAATTCTCAGACAGTCTGTGGTACGGTACCTGATAGCTCGAACTTAGGAGTCTTCAAGTTACCAAAGCTCTATCGCAACAACTAAACAAGTTATGAATTTGAAACTTCTGTATAACATGTACCATATACTGTTTTTATCAACAAATATTAAAAAACGCAGATTCATAAGGAAGGTTTTGAAAATAGTGCACCATCATGCTTACATCGCATGAGATCGGGTAAGACAATGTTAAAACGCGAGCCTATTAAAAAGGATTTTAATAAATCAATAGCAAAAATGTCAACTAGCGCCCTGAAGACCACATCTAAATTCCTTACTCCTACTTACTTATTTATAATTTTGCTGTGCCCGACAGGGTCCACAATTGTTTCATTTTATTTATTCCTATCACCTGTATGTGTAAGGGTAAAGCTGAGGTGTACCTACTTACAGCACACCCACATTTTGCAAGTTATGTTTAAGTCAAATGTAATAGGGGGCGAGTCTGTTGCCATCAACCGGGCACAAATCCAGACTCGGGGGTGCTACTGAGAAATTCCAGATGGCAAAACCTCATGCTTAACAGTAGCGCTGGCATCCATGGACGAGGCAGTCACATCTAGAGTCGTGTTATTATACTCGCCTTCAATTTCGGAGTCCTCTTCATGCACGCACGAAAGCTTCAAGCACACGCGAGTTTCCTCAAAACCCCGATCTGATCGTGATCGGTCGCTTTTCTCTTTTCGGATGCTACTCGGAAAATTCAATTGTAACAAAATTCAAAGTCATTTATTCAAACTAGGCTGAGAATCAGCACTTTTCGAACGTTAAAATTACATAAGACAGTCCCCCAAAACGCCCACCCTTCACCACTTCCTAGTGCGTTAGCTGGGAAGAAGAAGTGGCGCAACGAACTCCCCAGAACAGAAGTAACATTTAAACACAAAGTGTGTGTGTGTACTTTGTGTTAAATAAATAGAGACCCGAAAATTCGAAAATATGTGACATCTACTAACCTGCACTGGACCCGCGTGGTGGATTACAGCCCAGTCACTCTCGAAGAGAGGAGGCTTATGTGCAACAGTGGCATTATAGGCTGATTATCTATGCAAAATAGAGGCTGAAAGCCCGAAATTCTGACAATCAGTCTTATCCGTGTTACCCAGTAACTGGGTTGTAGAGGTCAGAGGGCCAGCCGCTCAATATAAAGTACTGGTGTTCAGCTGCATCCAGTTAGACTGGAAGTCGACACCAATATAGTTGGGAAAAGGCTAGGCAGATTGATTGATGACGTGTAAAACTGATTCTGATATCTTATTTACAGAATACACAATTTCATTTACTCGTAATATAATTTTAAAATACATAATCTGCAGCCATCATTTTTCAGTAGTCAGTATTATTTGGTTTCAGGATAATCCAGAAAATCCTAGTAAGTTAACATTTCTCCTACAATATTCCAGTACATACCTAAACAGAGTGAATAGTGAGACTCCGTTAATTAATCTTTGCCCACACTACAAGAATACTCCGCCTTATCATCAGTCAAAGAGATAAATCTAGCTTTTATATCTAAAGGCGGAGACTGACCTGCAACATTTGTTTGTAATGTATCATTCGAGGCGAACTTGGGTACCAAACGGCGATACACTAAAAGTGGCGAACGCTCGCTTTGAGCACTTGACTCAAGCGTGCTCCATTTTCATTCAGAATGGTGGGCGTAGAGGTTGACATGCCCTCGCAATGCTCGTATCAAGCGGCTCGGCTCGATGCGCTGACCACTGTAACGCGTTTCAAAGGGATTCACGAAAAAGCAGACAGTCGAGTGCAGGTTCGGCGCTCGCATCGAGCGGCTTGGCTCACTGCACTGACTACTGTGACGCACTTCAAAGGAATTCACGAAAAAGCCGACAGTCGAGTGGAGGTTCCGGCGCTCGCATCGAGCTGCTCGGCTCGCTGCGCTGACTACTGTAACGCATTTCAAAGGGATTCACGAAAAAGCAGACAGTCGAGTGCAGGTTCCGGCGCTCGCATCGAGCGGCTCGGCTCGCTGCGCTGACTACTGTAACGCATTTCAAAGGGATTCACGAAAAAGCAGACAGTCGAGTGGAGGTTCCGGCGCTCGCATCGAGCGGCTCGGCTCACTGCACTGACTACTGTAACGCGTTACAAAAACTCAATACATTACAAACAAACGTTGCAACACAGACTGCGCCAGTATCTGTATCTATCTCTTTGATATTTCCTGAAAATATCGAATGCTGAAGTTATTTAAGATACCCGTATCAAATGATCAGTGGCATATTTGCTAGCAAAAGTATACTTTGTGCTTCGTTTAGTAATGGAAGATCTTTTGAAAGCTTACAATTATTTAAGGTGAGTGATAATTGGTTTCGTTGCAGGTTTAAACTTTGCAATTGCTAGAGCTAACGCACTAGGAAGTGGTGAAGGGTGGGCGTTTTGGGGGACTGTCTTATGTATTCTTATGTAATTTTGACGTTCGAAAAGTGCTGATTCTCAGCCTAGTTTGAATAGGTAACTGACCTTTAATTTTTTTTTTTTTTGTTTAGGTTTACCAGATCGACATCGACGCGAAGCCGGTTACTATGAATTCAGTACATGATTCTGAACCCCCCTGCGTTGAAATATTACGTCGGTTATTTTTTTTTTAAACAGCTGCTCCATACATTTTAACCGCGTAGGTATTGCACTTTTCTATGAAACAGCCGTTTTTTTTTTTAATAACCGACGAAAAATTTCAAGACAGGGGGTTCAGAATCATTTACTGAATCCATGATAGCCGGCTTCGCGTCGATGTCCCTGCCACTCTGTATAGCGTGATTATAGACAAATAGCAAAATCGTAATAACAGCACGTTCACTAGGATATGACAAAAAATGTGTGAATTAACTATACTGAGTTTATTCACATATTTTTTTCCCTAATCCTCAAAATAACTAGGTACCTATACGTACAATGGCACAAGATTAATTTTGGCAAAACAAATCCTTACAACTCTACGCTTAAAGGCAAAAATAACTCATAATGACTAAGTAAATTGTTATGATAACACTAAAAATATCAATAAGGAACTAGAGTTAACCCTAAACAGCAATGCAACAAGTTACTGATAAGTCAAATTTGTACACAACCTTAACAAGGGAAATTCAACCTTGCGTAAAGATGCTAGAGTTTGATTTAGCCTGAAATTTAGTTTAAGGAAAGATGAGCGCATAGATTACGTAATGGAGTCGATTCAGCATTCATGGTCACGGCTATGTATGCTTAAAAGGTCAACATCTAACTTCTAAAGCAAAGATTGTATCATTTGCCGCCATCTTGGATTTTACCGCTCAACGTTTGAATGTTTTTTTTAAGAATTCGCCTTCAAAACAATAGGCCGAGATGTTGATATGAGATAGAGATGTAGATTGTCGTTTGCATAACACAACAGCACGCCTTGTGTCCCCGAAGGGTTGGGGCAGAGGTGTACGTATACCTATACACCCACATTTCGCCTAGGGGCGAGCCTATTGCCATCAACCGGGCTCAAATCCAGACTCAAGGCGTACTGAGAAATTCCAGATAAAAAAACCCAATAATATTTTGCCCGACTTGAGAATCGAACCCTGGACCTCATGCTCAGCAGTAGTGCTTGCGACTACTAGACCAACTAGACAGTCTAGATTGTCATTTGTTTGTGTGACGTCAGGGCTTTAACGGTTAAGTCTTTTTTGAATATTTAATTTAATTTGGTACCTTCCTATTAAGACGCAGATATATGCCAGTGACCTTGAGTGGTTAGCTTGCATGTTCTGTACTGAGCTCACGCAACACGTCGTACGTCTAGTCGGTAATAGGACTCGCCTATCAAGAAGCGCTGTCCCAAGTTAGACGCATTATTAATTTATTATACATAAAACAAAAGGTATTTTAATTAAACACGTATACTCTGCTGTCTCTTAAGATACAGGTTATCCGAGTTTAAGAGCTGCCTCTTAAACTGAGAAAGAGACAGCAGAGTATACGTGTTTAATTAAAATACCTGCCTCTTAAACTCGGATAACCTGTATCTTAAGAGACAGCAGAGTATACGTGTTTAATTAAAATACCTTTTGTTTTCCCACAATGGCTCACAATATCTGTATACAGACTTCTGCCGCGTAGATATCATCTTGTTAATCAGTGTATACTAATGTATGTTTCTTTGTGATAATAAACTATTATTATAATTATAATACTAAAAGATCAATAAATAAATTACCTTTAAAATGATGAAGGTTTCAGAAAAAAAAATTGCGTGATTTTCAGTTTTGTTTTTTTTCACTATGTCTAAAAACGCTCATCCTTCACCACTACCTAGTGCGTTAGATCTAGCAATTGCAAAGTTTAAACCTGCAACGAAACCAAATATTACTCACCTAAAATAATTGTAAGCTTTTCACAAGATCTTCCATTACTAAATGAAGCACAAAGCATAGTTTTGGCTAGCAAATATGCCACTGATCTTTTGATAGGTTTCTTAAATAACTTCAGCATCGATATTTTCAGGAAAAATCAAAGAGATAGATACAGATGCGTTTCAGTGTTTGTTTGTAATGTATTGAGTTTTTGTAACGCGTTACAGTAGTCAGTGCAGCGAGCCGAGCCGGTCGATGCGAGCGCCGGAACCTCCACTCGACTGTCTGCTTTTTCGTGAATTCCTTTGAAATACGTCACAGTAGTTAGTGCAGCGAGCCAAGCCGCTCGATGCGAGCGCCGGAACCTCCACTCGACTGTCGGCTTTTTCGTGAATTCCTTTGAAGTGCGTCACAGTAGTCAGTGCAGTGAGCCAAGCCGCTCGATGCGAGCGCCGGAACCTCCACTCGACTGTCTGCTTTTTCGTGAATTCCTTTGAAACGCGTTACAGTAGTCAGCGCAGCGAGCCGAGCCGCTTGATACGAGCATTGCGAGCGCATGTCAACCTCTACGTCCACCATTCTGAATGAAAATGGGGCACAATCAAGTCCTCGAAGCTAGCGTTCGCCACGTTTAGTGTATCACCGTTTTGTGACAAGATATGGAGCGCGCGTTCGCCACGTCTTGTGTATCGACGTTTGGTACCCAAGTTCGCCTCGAATGATACATTCAACAAATGTTGCAGGTCAGTCTCCGCCTTTAGATATAAAAGCTAGATTTATCTCTTTGATTGATGATATATATATAATATATATGAGGCGGAGTATTCTTGTAGTGTGGGCAAAGATTAATTAACGGAGTCTCACTATTCACTCTGTTTAGGTATGTACTGGAATATTGTAGGAGAAATGTTAACTTACTAGGATTTTCTGGATTACCCTGAAACCAAAGAATACTGACTACTGAAAAATGATGGCTGCAAATTATGTATTTTAAAATGAAATTACGTGATCTTCAGTATAAAATCATTAAAAGTCGGTTATCGTCGCATTCATGGAATTTATCACTGTGTCACCTACATGCGTTTATGGTATCGCTACGTAAAAGCATGCTTTCAATGCCAAAGTTTGATTTAAACACAAACAAAATAACATTTGATTTAAGAATATATAGATTAATAGGATAAAAAACAAAGCACTGTTTTCCTGTACAGGTTTTAGGTTTACCGATTATGGTACGATAAAATGAACTCACCTAAAATATTTAACGGTGCAGGATAGCTACCAGCAGTGGTCATCGTATTAGTGGTTCAGCTGTGTCAATATCCTCATGATTGTGCAGCAGTTCGTCATGGACGTGATACGACAGTGGCTCTCCTGACATCATCTGTCATCAGAAGACAGCCGCCACGCAACCATCGATGCGACGCTCTGCTAGATTCCAGTAACATCGTAACAAAACTGGACGGCGTGGCGCCGCCGCTTGCTGCGCTGTCATATTTTTATCTGAAAACAATAAAAAATTAAGGACCTATTAATGACAGAAAAGCTACATCAAAACAACTGAATCTAGATAATCTGTTACAACTTTCGCGAAATGGTAGGTACCTAAAGAAAACATGCCATAATATTCTTTCGCGCCTGGATCAACGTAGAAAAATGTTTACATTGTTTTTTGCTTCGACCTCGAAACTTCGAATCTCTATCTCCCTCTTTGTGACATCTTTCCTTATTTTTATTTTCCATATCGTTCCATCTTCGACATCCATGGCGGAAACAGTGCCTTTCACATATCTTCGGTGCTGTTTATTGTTGAACCCAAGTTTTTCTTTTTTAATGAGAAGGGGGAGTACCTACAGCCTGTCATAGAGTAAACTGCGATAGCTCATGTCAATTGCTTAAAAGTGTTTCCACATCCGGACAAACCTATTGATATTTCTGTTAATATCTTGTTTTGTTCCTTAATTAACTAATAATTAAAAAAAAGAACTGTTTTTTTTATTTTTTTGTTGGCCTATCTTTCCAGAACTGCCAAGGACCAGTCTTTTTTTTAAGAGTCCAGCATTTACACAAAATTAGATTTTTATTATTTTCAGTAAACAAAATTTTTTTTTTTTTGATTATCTAGCCCTAAAGGGACTTTAAATTCAGGGCTCAATAAGTATATTCTACTTAAATAACAAATTATCGCAACTGTGTTAGTTTTAAAACACAATGCAACTTTATATACTTATGAAATACACATCAAACTCAAAGCATCTATTTCAATTAAACCATTTACAGGCACTTTTGAACTGTCAAGGAGTCGGTCAGTCAGAAATATGATGACGAAGAATCATGAACGGGCAAAAAACTCCACGGATTTTTTTTCAAATTATCGTATTACAACAAAAATTGTTACATCATTAAATATATAAATTCAACATAATATATAATAATATTATGTGAGAACGATTTAAAAAAAAATACTTTATTAAACAGAAGCCTACAATAATTAGCTATTAACAGTCCGGAAGAACTTTATTTATTTATTCATAACGTTAGAACAAAGAGTTCTAAAAACAAGTTAAATAAAATCGACAAGGTCAGTAACACAAGCAGGTTGAATGTGTATTTAACTAAGTTAGGTTTTAATTAGAAGAATATTGTATAACCATACTTTAACAGAAAGATTCATCATCAGCCAACAGCAGCCTAATGCAGGACATAGGCCTCTCCTATTGCACGCCATTAAGCTCGATTCTCGGTAACTCTCATCCAGCTGTTGGCAGCTGAGTGGCCAAGAATCGAAAGTCGACTGTTAGCAGCTGGATGAGAGTTGCCGAGAATCGAGAGTCGACTGTTAGCAGCTGGATGAGAGTTGCCGAGAATCGAGAGTCGACTGTTAGCAACTGGATGAGAGTTGCCGAAAATCGAAAGTCGACTGTTAGCAGCTGGATGAGAGTTGCCGAGAATCGAGAGTCGACTGTTAGCAGCCACCCTGCGAAGACCGTTGCTCCAGCTAGCCTGAGGGCAACAGAAAGATTAACAATAACTATTATGCCTATCATTAAAAGACATAAATCTGGCAACCAGTCCAACTTACAATATTCTTCAAAAAGCCTTCAATCGACTCAGCCACTATCGCAGTCCACTGATGGCCTGAGGCCTCTCCCAAGCTGCGCTACAACACTCTGTCCTCCGCCTTCCGCATCCGGTCTATCCCAGCGACTTCCATAAGGTCGTTGGTCCATCTAGCTGGGGGGGTGCCACTATACGCGGTCTCCACTCTAGGACTGGCAGTGATAGCCTAGTCGTGTGACCATCGGACTGCCAAGTCATAGGTCTCGAGTTCGAACCGAAGGCACGACCCCTGACTTTTCGGATTCATGTGCGTATTGTATAATTATCACGAGCTTAAAAAACGGTGAAGGAAAACATCCTGAGGCAACCGGCATGCCTGAGAGAGATGTTTTTCTACGGCATGTAAAGCCAAGTCAGAGGCCCATGGGCGGCTTTAAAACTCTGACACCAGGTTAGTCACTAACCACACGAAAACGAAAGAACTCTAGGACTCGTCTGCTCCACCAGCTATCGGTCTTTCGACAAACATGGCCAGCCCACTACCACTTCAGTTTGCTTACTCTGCAATATATGTTGGTAACTCCGGTTTTTTTCCGGATAATTTTACTTCTGATATAATCCTTCAAGGAAACTCCGAGTATAGCCCGCGCGCTGAGCGACCTTGAATTTGTGGACCAGGCCGTCTGTCAGTGTCCACATTTCGGCACCGTATGTCATAACGGGCAGGAAGCGCTGGTTGAAGACCTTAGTCTACAAACATTGCGGAATAAAAAAAAACCTTACCTATCTTCTTACTCTGAAAAATGTAAATTCAAACATAGTTTTTGTTTTTAAGAAGAAAATGCCTTTTTTGCAATGCAACTTGGGTTCTACAACCTCATTATATTTAGAAATATGGACTTTATACCGCCCAACAAAGAATTTTAAGTCATTCGAAGCAGTTATTATTGAAGCACATAGAATTCTAATGAAAGCGAGTGTTGGTTGAATAGAAGAACTTCGCAACAAAGAGAGCGCAATCAAAACCATTCAGAAGCTGCGATTGATTGAAATAAAAACTCGAACCAACATTAACCACACGTAATTTTCGATCTCATGCCACACAGATTATTATGTTAATATGTGATACGATGCAAGCAATGTTTTCTCAAATTATCGGTTAGAAAATACATTGTTAAAAACCACCGCACAATATTTAACAGTACATTTTCTTTTTCAAACTTAATTTATTTTTAAACACGCTTAAATATTAAAGTTTATTTTATTTTTATTTTTTATTCCCAATCCGTAAAAAATCCAACCGTCTGCCAACTACGTTTCATGAGATACAGCACGCTGATAGACAGACGGACGGACTGACAGCGGAGGCTTGGGTTCCGTTTGGCACCGGTCGGGTACGGAACCCTAATAAAAAATATCCTAACATTTTGATTAAACAAAAGAAGTTGGAATACTTTAAAATAAAAACTTTTCTCAAAGAAAAGAACGCATAGTCAATTCAAAATTCGAATGTCTCATATAAAAACTATTTTCAAATAGTGTAATGTGTTATCTAACAAGATGGATGCCACACTCTCAGTTTGAACATTTTGATTCGCGTAATCAATAATTCCGTGTTAAATTCGAGACCTGGTAACTGTCGTCGTTTCTATAGTAACCATCCCTTTGCCTCGAAATCACAGGGCCATCCCACCGCCGCGTAAATTTAAAGGGAATCGGGAATCAGGTAATATACACACGTAATATAACTACCTAAATATTGAGGGCGAGGATGAGATTTATGTCTATTAATACGTCATAGAAGCGCCCAATGGTCCACTACCGTCCTTTATATAAATATTATCTCGTGACTGAGAAGGAATTATGAATAACGGCTAGTAAGGACCCTCGGTAAGTGTGTCTAGAATTTTCTAATACCTTTTATAAAGTTGGATATTTAGACACGAAGCAACAAAATTCGATCTAAAGAAAAGCGGCCACATTCCTCTAGATCCTGTTTTTTTGCTTCGTGTCTTCGCCCTCTTAGGCTGCCTGTCCACTGGAGCGGAGAGGAGAGGAGCGGAGTAGCGGTGTGCCAATATTAACCAATGGAATTGCATAAAACCTCCGCACCGCTTCAGTAGACAGGGATTTGCGAACTAGTTTAAAAATTCATACAAAACCGGGAAGCGGAGCGGGGAAACGGAGCGGAGAAGCGAAGAGGGGAACCAGAGCGGGGAAACGAAGTGGAGAAGCAGAGAGGGGAAGCGGAGCGGGGAAACAGAGCGGAGAAGTGGAGCGGGGAACCGGAGCGGGGAAGCGGAGAGGCGATGCGGAAATATACTTGAACTCGGTCTAGCTCCGCACAGTCCGCAACACCGCTCCGCTGCCTCACTCCGCACGAATGGACAGACACTGTCCACAACTCCGATCCACTCCGCTGCAATTCTCCTCTCCGCTGCCTCGCTCCGCTTCAATGGACAGGCAGCCTTAAGCCGTTGTCTGCCTCGTTGCTCTAGTGCTCAAGCGCTACTGTTGAGCATGAGGTCCTGGGATCGATTCCCGGGTCGGGCAAAGTGTTATCGGGTTTTTCCATCTGGAATTCAGTAGCAGCCCGGAGTCTGGTTTTGTGCCCGGTTGATGGCAATAGGCTCGCCCCCTATTACATGGGACTTAAACATAACTGGCGAAATGTGGGTGTACACTTCTACCCAACTCTTTGCGGAATACAGGTGTTATGTCGCATATTTATTATCTCATCTGCTCGACGTCCGTATGTCACTGCAGGGATCCAGCAGAATATCAGCGTCAGGTATATTTGCCTGACAAATGCTGAGTTGGACTCCCATTTGGTGCAACCTTGAGACACGCACCGCACTTTGTATGTTTCACTACTTTAAAGTGTCTTAGCCAATAGTCATCACAATGTCTTTATTGTCTTAAATATAAAAAAAAAAATACTATATTCATGTATTTAGTTATTATTTAATCGTGTTTTTGTATTTTGTGCTATGTCTTTTGTGTGCATCAAATAAACGATTTACCTATCTATCTTATGTTATGTTATTCTTGTTTATGTTAATAAAAGTAATCTGCGTAGTTGTGAAAAACTGCGCATTCAAGTAAGAATATTTAAATACCTAACTAAGTTGCGCAGTCTTTGAAAGTTTATTCACCTCAAAATGCTACGAAATAAAACTAAAACTGCATAATAAATCTACCTACCTACAAGCAATATAATGTAGAATCGACGATACGTATCATTCATTTGAACACAAAAACTACGTGGTATCACCGAAATAATGAGATAGGCTGGCGACGAAATGGAAAGAGCTTCTATAATACCAGAAACTAACCTCTTTACGTCGCATGCAACAAATCCCTCGAAAAAAAAACATAATTTCTCCAGACACCTGGATTTACGTAGTTACTTTTATCTAAACTAATATTATAAAGAAAAAAGATTTGTAATTTTTTTTGTAGTGAAAAAATATAAATTTTTTTCTTTAAATGTTTTTCTTAAAATTTCTTTCGCCTGTAGAATGCTTAAATATCTCTGAGTAACATCCTAACTAATATTACAAATGCGAAAGTGAGTTTTTTTTTGTTACGCTTTCACGCTAAAACGGCTGAGCTGATTTGGATGAAATTTGGCAAATGGGTAGACCATAACCTGGGTTAGGCCATAGAATACTTTTCATCCCGATCTTCTCACGGGATCGAGACTTATGCGGGTGCAGCTATTAGGCAAAATTTTATTAATATATCACGCCGGCGATGCCGATGGCGGAAGCTAATTAAAGTATAAAGGGAAATAAAGCGGAATTAATTCAAGAACAATCATAATTTATACAGTTGTAAACCTGCGCAGTATGTTTCTTGAATAATTTTCTAGGAATTCACGATAAATATGCTTTCGCATAAAAATACTTTAAAACTTAATGAGGCATGTCATCACTGAATTAAAACAGATTTATTACATACTCTTTAAAATGACGTCACAGGTGCTTTCTTTATTTTTATTAATATCATCCACTACAAACAGACACTAAGAACAGTTACGCGGATAAGGTTACTAAATATACGTCGTCTTTTGTATTTTAACATCCACTACATTTCACGAATCGTAGATGTAACCGATTTCTCATTAGTCTTATTAATTTCCTGAATAATGGAGTCAAATAGCTATGATCATCATCATCATAATTTCAGCCAAAAGACGTTCACTGTTGGACATAGGCCTCCCCCAAGCGCCACCACTTCGACCGGTTCTGTGCTCCTCGTACCCAGCGGATTCCTGCGACCTTCACCAAGTCATCGGTCCACCTTGTGGGAGGCCTTCCAACGCTACGTCTTCCGGTACGCGGCACTACAGAACCTTTCGGCTACATCGCCATATGTTCTGCGAGCCCACTACTTTTATTAATTGCTCACAGATTTCTTATTTCTTTTTAATTTAATACCAATAAACTGTTTCTCACCCTATCTTACTTTATCCATAATTATTATTTAAAAAAAACGAACGAACGTTTTGAGAGCAGTGGTGATGAAATTATTATATATATTATAGATGAAACTAAGGTGCCGGTACCACTGGGCCACCACTGCATCCGTATCTACTTAAGGGGCATGCACTAAGGTAGCCCGCGAAATTAAAATTTTCTTTAGTTAAAAAACTAAAGATAATTTGAATTTCGCGGGCATTTTGCAGGTCAGTGTGAGATTTTATGTTAGTTAAAATATGATTCGCGACCGTAACCAATATGGCTTTACATAATTATAATCATTACAATCAGCAATACAACTCCAACAGTAAGCACAATCGCCAAATGTCATGATTTTTTGAAATAGTCATTCAATGCGATTATATGAACTTACAGAGTTGTATTGATTCTTTTTAATGATTATAATTCTATAAATACACATTTGATACTGACCTGCAAATTGCAAAAAACGTAAGAAAAATTTAATTTCGCGGTTCGATTTTTACCTTGACGCTTTCGCCTTAAGAGCGTTCATCCAAAAAGTTGGCGACGCAAATAGCTGTCAAATATTTACCTGTTTTGATTAATTTGGCAATATTACGGAAATAATAAATATGGCTAACTAGAGAACTAGAATATTAATAATGAATATTTAACAGCTATTTGCGATGTTGCCCATTTCCTGTACAAACGCTCTTAATGCGTTAAAATTATTATATATTTTAATAATCGCAGGTTTTATACTGAATATGTCCAAATTATACACTAATGACGCGTTTTCGTGGAGATCTATAAGGTTAAGTTCACAACAGTCAAATGTAAAATGTATAAACATTCTACATTTACATGTTCAACCTATCAATTCAAAATTCCACTCTGCCTTAATTATCTTCCGATCAATAGTTCCTTTAATTGACAACATCAAAGTTGAACGAATTAATCATTTACGCGACTAGTGTTGGGATTATTCCTTACATTTTGTTGTTGAGTACAGTTACTTTGAAATGGTTTTGCGATCATCATTATTGGCGGCCATGTTCCACCCACGGCTCAGTAAAGGCCTCCTCCCTTATGAGCCATGCTTCCCTGGTCTGTGCGAGTGTCATACAGGTCTTCCTCTTGTCTTCTGTAGGTCGTTCACCCATCTGGCTGTTTGTCTGCCAACGGTTCTTCTACCGTATCTTGGCAACTATTACGTTAGAGCTCTGCTCCACGTGCCATCACGTCTCATCATCCCTCATATAATCATCAACTCGGATAAGAACCGGGGAACAATAATTTCAAGAGAATAATAGAAACCGCCTCTGTAGTTTAGTGGTAAGAGCAGCTACCACCATCTTATCTAAGTCTGTCGCCATAACAACCATGTTAATAGAATTGTTGAGTTTCGGCAATTAGAGGTAAGATAGCCAGTTCCTCTGTGGTTGAAGATTCCGGGTGAAGCTCGCTTCCACCTTAGGCCTGATCATCACTTACCACCAGGAGAGCTTCCCTGTTGCGATAAAACAAAAACTTATTAGGGATGCCTACAAAACATATTGGACATTGCAGTGTAAACTACGTATATAAAGATATGCTGCCACCAATCATTTACATTAATCACACATAAGCTACTCCAAAGCATCGCCAACGACCGGTCCTGCGCTTCCCACATCCAGTGGATTCCCGCGACCTTCCTTTTTCCTACCTCTTTTATCAAAATAGGTAAAACGAAAATAAAAATGGTTTCCTATACTTACAAGTCGTAAGTCGGGGCTGTTACCACTGGGCCGCCACTGCTCTTTCACTTTATTTATGAATGTGAGTAACAGCCAGTTGCAGAAACGAACTTTAACTTTTAAAGCTATCGTTAAATACTAATCTTCCATTAACTTGTTTTAACTTGTTGCAGAAAGGCAAGACTCGGTTTTAATGGTTCTTTGATGAAATTAATTAAATCATTAGCGTTAATGATCCCTTACGTAATGGGTATTAATATTTGTCTTTGTGACGCTGGGTTTAAATGACACAAACTCATCACTAACTAGTAATTATGTGAGTAGGTACTCAATACCAGCCTGTAACTATCCCACTATCTCTTCTCAAACAGAGCAAGCACGAGCATTAATCACCACGCCTTGCTCAAGACGGCTTGGCGATTTCAGACTTATATTAATTTTAAGTCCAGGTGCCTTCACGATGTTTCCTTCACCGATGCCAGTGATATCTAAGATAAACTTAGAAAGTACCACGTACCACAGGTGGTGACACTTGAATATACCATCGGAGTAGCCTATCAGTCAGCCTTGCTTCTACTTCTTAGCGCTTCGATGGCAATCTAAATGGAGTCGGGCGAGAATTCGGCTCCGAGTTTAGCGCAATCAGTAGCGTCATCAGTTCTTGTAACTTGCAAGCTAGAAGACACGCAGGACACGAATGAAGTTTCCTATCGTTTGTGGAACTGCACCACATATACACTCCAGTGCGGAGACGTCTTTGAATCTCCATCTGAGCAGGTTTTCCTTGTTGCTAACCTGGGTCTGGAGTCTCTTTAAAGAGGAAGGTTAGCCGAACACACTGGTATACATCTCCCCCCTACACTACACCACTAAGGCGGAGGAAATCGTGGAGTACGTGCGCCAGAAGACGACGTACACGCCGAGGGTGCAGTTACTGGACTCGCACCGAACCGTCAATTTCAAGGCGTTCGTGGTGTGAGTACCGAATTGTTATCTGTGCGTGCGTCGTCATGGAAGAAGATTTTTGGCCGCAGGACGTGGTGTTCCGGACAAGTACCACAGGACAGCAGCTAGTGAAGTGAAGTGCTACTAACATAGTTTAAAGCTATATTTATTATCACAAGTTTAGTTTTATACTTTATATGTTAGTTTATAAGGGCCATTGTAGCCTGAAATAAATGTTTCTTGTTAGTCAAGGCATCTCGTGCCTAGGTGGGAGAATTTCCGCAGGTGGAACCAGGTAAGGAAGCACTGTCTCGCCACAGCTTCAGATTTTCCTAAGTCAGCCAGCAAGCTGACTAATATTTAACCACGGTATCAGGTATTATCATACAGTTCGTATAACAATAATAGAGACAAGAAGATACCTAAACATTTCGTCATGACACAAATCTCAATAAACAGTTCAATAGACTAGATCAGTGGGTACGTAATACTATTTATTATATTGCACTATTAGTGTAATGGGTTAGGCAGAGGAGCCCCCCTCTTGCGGAGGCGGTGGTACGCAGTTCAGAGGCCCGGCGCGCACAAATAGCAAGCTGCGACTTGGCATACACTGTACTTCTAGCACAGGGAGGTACTTGAATTGTTTAGGATAGATTGTTATCTATTTATTGGTGTTTCATTTTTTGGGAAATATTGTGTATATTTTTTTTTTCGTCATCATAACCAAAATGATCACCTCATTTTTTTTTATTGCTTTTTTTTAACAAAGTTAGTTTAATCATTTTAGTGATCCAATGACGTACAACTTATGCTGACCCACAAGCCCACACACAAAATGCCATCGTGTTATGTGTGTCACAGGATTGTCTTACGGAAATTTTGTTCAAAGTAAAATTCAGAGAATAGCCTCAAGGTTTTAAAAAGGTGGTTCCGAGAAAACGGATCGGAATACTCAACATTCTGACAGTGAGGCTGAGAACCAGCACAACAACAACCATGAAAATGTCTTTATTTCGGCTGGCAATAATTTACCTACCTATTGGGACTGATGGTAAGTCGCTTTCTTTCTAATTTGATAAAACGATATCATCAGTGACATCGACAGTCGTTGCGCTGACACGTTGACAGCTGGCTCAAGCACCTGAAATAGATCGAGAGAGCATCCGACCACGGTACGGATTCTTGTCACCTGGGTGTCAGCTGTTTTAGAACCCAATGGCTTCACACGCGACGATAGAAAGAGGCCAGACGGAAAGACCATAATGCCTTGAAACCTCAAACGGCGCAAATATAAAATTATTGTGAGCTATATGTTTGAGTAATTTGGGGTTCAACCACTAAGGCCGAGTGGTCATCGAGTATTTGCGAACATCGTCAAGCGGTTGGTCGACTCTTCACGTGACCAGAGGGCTGGCCTATTTTTAAGTCAAAGAATCGGCATTGCCAATCAACGTGGCAACTCTGTCAGCCTTTTGGGCACTTTTCCCGCTGACAGCGATGCGAACGAATTTTTTTATGCCCAATGAGCACCTCCCTTTTTTTTTTCTTCATGTACTTGGATATAATACAAAAGTTTTAGTGTTAGATTGTATATTGTATTAAAATTTGTGACAAAAGAATGAATAAACAAATAAAGATTTATATAGAAATTAAAATAAAATTACGTGAGACAATAATCTTAAAACATATTTTAGAGCTAAATCTAAGAACCTAACTTAAAACTGATTTAAGATATTCTATAAATGTATGTTATTTTTATTTATAGATTTAAGATAATGACTGGATATAATAAATATAAAATATTATGCGAATACTTGATAAAGGTACTTACCACATTTCTGAAGAGCAAGCTTTATAAAACATTGAAACTAGTTACAAAATATTTTTATTTTACCCTTATTTGAAAAAAAAAAAAAAAAAATTTTAATTTTCGTCGTCCCTTATTTTAGAAAACCATGTCTCTATTTTTGAGTAGCCATCCCAGTCTTTATAATTGACAACGTCAAATTCACTGGTAAAAAACAAAAAATGTCGAATAAGCACGTGCTTCTCAAATATAATCGTAACAGCCCTACTAACCAGTGACCGTATCTACCGACCTTGATAACAGTTGTTTGCTAGAACTCTTCCGGTTGCTACTATCTACATCTATACTGCCTATATCTACTATCTATATCGATCCATCTTTAGCAGCTACCAAAATAATAGGTACGTACTGCAACAATACAAATTAAATGTATTAGTTGCGTTACCGTTGTTAGATTATTTCCATTTAATCCTATAGATAAAAATAATCACAATAGCATTTTAATTGGTTCTTAGAAATTGCTGATTTTAGGTTTTTTTATATCTGTAATATTGCACACTGCAAATAAGCTCTTCGTGTTAAATAATAGAAAAAGTAATCTAGCATTACATGTTTTTTAGGGTTCCGTACACGAAGGGTACCAAACGAAACCGTATTACTAAGCCTCCGCTATCCGTCCGTCTGTCTGTCAGCTGGCTGTATCTCATGAACAACAAATAAAAATTTAATAAAATTAATAATTAAAGAGGGATACAAGAAACGTGTTTTTTTTACGATCTTAATACAGTAAGGAACCCTGCGTGTCGCCGTTTTTTATACGAACCTAAATAGGGACATCATTTTGTGGAGCTAGTAAGTTGTTTTGACTTAGCCCATGTGAATTTTCTAATTCCAAACCTAAAACCACTTGTTTCTCCTTTGATGTCTCAAAAATAAGATCTTTTCTAACATCATTTTAACAACCAATGACGCCCATTACTTCAGTATCAAGATTATTTTTTAACTAGCTAACCCGCTAGACGTTGTCCTGTCCAGATTTCAATAGTTCATACAAAATTAGCATAGAAAATGCATTTTCAGTTTTCCTGAATTTTGATACTTTGAATTTTTTATTTCCGGAAGAACCTGTATTTGGATACGAACATTTTTAAACAAAAAACAATCTAAATCTGTCCAGCCGTTCTGAAGATATGTGCTTACCAACGAACATCATTCCATTCTTATTATATAGGACATACCATATTAAACAAAACATCCCACACAGTACCTACAAACACCCTAAAAATATCGCGGAATCAGAGCTCAGATCCAGGGCTGTACCTGACATCATTCGGTGGCCTTCAGGTAAAGATTTAGCCGCCATTGAAGGCGAATTGAAAAGAGCCCATAATAAGCGACGCGGGGTGAGGGTGGTAGGGGTGTCACTATCGCAACGAGCCCTCGCGAGCGATCGCCATGGCTACCGAGCCCGGCGCGCGTCGAGTGCGGCCCTGGGTAGCCTTGCAATGGTATGGGGAGGGCAATAGCCCCGTCTACTTGCAAGCGCAAAATAAGACGGCTCAGAAGGTTCATGCATAAAGACGTACAATGAGATGCTATACCATTTTTCAGATTATCTCAAGTACAGTACCTGGTAGACCTAGCTCTGCTCGGGTGAAAATAGAGAATGCTCGTTTAATAGTATATGATAGCTAGATCCATTTTTCGCCCCCGGAAACCCTTATATTGCAACTTTCATCGAAATCCTTAGAGCCGTTTTCAAGAACGTTATTACAAATATACATACAAAAACTAAGGTTGTATATTATACAACCTTAGTTTTTGTTTATACTAAACCTCTTAAGGGGTTATTGTACTTATCATTATGAACAACTTTCACTATGGGACCAACGATGAAACTGCGAAAAAAAAATCTGCTGTTCCCTACATTTCGACGAGATATGCGAACATAAATGTAGGGAACAGCTGATTTTTTTTCGCGATTGCGTGATTGCGCGATTCTCGTTAGTTTGGGGTACTGTGTTAAATCTAACAACAAAATACCTTTGTGATAGATTGCAATTTAATTAAAGAAAAATTTAAACCCATATTAAAAGTACACTTTGTAAACAAGCATATTACAAATTATATCCAAGCTATGTATGCTTGGAAACATGTTGGTCCTGCTCCATAGGATAATCTAGAATCTAGACAAAATCAAATTGGTTGCTAATTTAATTGTTTATTTTATATTTTTTTAATTATATTTTTTTGATTTTACATTCTGTGATTACTTCCTCACACACTGACTTATTAATTGTAAAATTTTATGAAAATCGTCTGCTTTTACAATGTTTTGTAAATATGTGAGCACCATGTATCTATCACACAATTAATTTATTGGCCCTGACTTACGACTTGTAGGTCTGAGTTCAATCCCACACAGGCTTTATTTATTTTAGCCTGTGTTGTCCCACTGCTGGGCAAAGGCCTCCCTTTCTTCTTTCCACTCCTCTCTGTCTTGAGCTATTGTGGACCAATCTTGTCTGTAGGCATCAAGCTCGTCTCGCTATCTTCTCTTGGGTCTGCCTCGATGGTCGACGGACGTTTTTTGGGACCCACATCGTGGTAGTTTTGGCCCATGACTCATTCGACATGCGGCAGACGTGTCCGGCCCAGTCCCACTTAAGCTTGGCTGCTTTTTGGGTGACGTCGGCGATTTGTGTTTTGGAGAGCAGCACTGTGTTCCTAACACGGTCCGTTAATCTGAATCCGTTTACTTTTTGTTAATAATTTCATTACCACTGCTCTCAAAACGGTGGAAGAAAAAATTGTGACTTTATGAGGCAACCGGCATGTCCGTGAATGAAAAATTCGATGACATGCAACCCGTACTGGGCCCTCGTGGTTGATTACAGCCCACAGCAGTGGGAATATTATAGGCTGATTATGCACTGTCCTCTGTCTTTCGTAATTTTTTTCAAGCAGTCACAGAGGCTTTGAGGCCTAACCTATTGCTTTCTGTCTGACTGCTTAAAAAGGTTATGAAAATATTTTTTAAGCATCTTTTCCTCATGAAAATTTCATCTCCGCCATATTTCCGGCTCAATTTAGAATATCGTGAGTGGAATCAATTGGTCCTTCTGTCTGAAACTACAAACTGTCACTTGTCGCTATCAATTTGCGCTCGCCAGCGTTTCTGTCGACGTTCTAAACAACGAGTTTTCCGCTAATGTATACTAGATGTTTTTTTTTGTTTCTTTTTTCAAGGTCGCCGGCTATTTTTCTTGCGGTGCATTTTTGCTCGGAATTTTCGTGAGTTTTATGGGTTTTATGCGTTCTTTTAGCGATACGTTTCGTTTATTGAATGTTTGATTTCATTTTGAGCGTGGGAATTGGTCTGTTTTATGTAGATATTGATAACTAAAATAATCATTTTTGATATTCAAATTCATGCAAAATATTCTTGCAGTCTTTTCTGTGCAAAATTTTATTAGTTTTTTTTTCTTGATTGCAGAATTAATTGTTTGTAGGTATGAGAAAATACATCAAAATAATATGCTAAGTTGAATTTCCTTTAAAGTTAGATACCTAATAAACAAGGGTATATCCTACCTATAACTAATAACAACGTCTAATTAATTAAAGAAGAATTAATAAAATATTTTTTAATTTCTAAGTTATTATTCGCGTGTTACAAAACCTCAGAGCCTATATCTAGGCGGCGATGAAACCTCCACAACGGCTCCTAGGAAGCCCTATAACAATCTTTGAATATTACATTCACGCGATTTTCACCCTTATTGCTTCATCGTAGAATATATTATCGCTCGTAATGGAGAAGCGGGGAATATCAGATTATTGTACATGAACGCAATAAAGTTGAGTTAGCACGACATTATAAAAAGTTACGCATACATTGATGGTTGGGTTTCAGTACAGTTTTCGTTTTGTAATACTAAACGCGCAATGGATGCTGCTCTTATAGATGTTATATCTTATATCACGATCGTTTTGGGTGTCGTAATAGGAACAAAACTGGACTGGCGTGAATTTGAGTGCGTGTCTCGAGTCAGTTTCCCTCAATATCAGACTAGGCGGCCTCAATTTTCAACGCTTATGCCTCTATAAGTTATTCCGCCCTGCATACGATGTGTAGGCCTTTGAATTTTCTTTTATTAAAACCTAGTTTTTTGGAGCAATAAATCTTTTGACGTTTTTGCTTTATCATGTCGGGGAGGCGAACATTGAAGGGTTTGTGAAAAAAGATGATTTTTTTCTTCATCTTTTTGCGACGGTTGGATGTAATGGTCTTGAATTTATTTTGCATAACAACAAATAAATACTTTCGCGCTAATGAAAATATCTCAATTCAAAAATATTTCTATTATTTTAACTGGTACCAAATTCTTAAAATAATGCATAATTATACAATAATTACAAAATTCGACAAATCATGAAACCTGAGCACGTCACTTCAACTATAAAATCCCAAAAATTAAAAACAAAGATAACATCACAAAACTACCCTAAAAAAACTGCGGAAACGTTCAAATATCTAGAACGACAAACATCGACATAAAATGCGACGTAGCCCCCAACCCTACAAACCAAAAAAAAATAAGTTCATGTTTTTGGCGGCTGCTTTATCGGCGGCACATTTCAGTCTATGCGCCGCTCTGGGGGTGGAACTGGCGCGACAGGCCGCCCCACCCCACACCAGACAGAGGCCCCACCCCAAGCCCAGTAGCCTAAAGCCTGATGGTGCTGTATTTGTCAAAATGCTCTAGTAACAATCGCAGAACCTAACTGAACGCAAGTACCTTTGACCTTTGAAAACTTAAATGCCGGCGCTAATTTTTTTCTCGCTTCAAAGCGATGACTAAAGATAGCATGATTTATCAAACTGACGAGCTAGGAACAAAGTCATTTTCCTCGACGTCCAAAATTTATGTCTGCGTTTAATTTAATTTCCAGATTCTAAGAAAAATAGGTTGGGAAAGCTGTTTTCCGCACAAGTTGGGATATTAAATCATAGAATTAGTTACCAAATTCGTCTTCATCACCCATTCCTCTGATATACTAGACTATGAGTGACGCCTAGTTATGAGACTGACGCCTTCATTAATTATAGGTCCACACGAATACTGGATATACACCATTACAAACCGGAAACCAAATAATGCAAGCGTCCATCTAACAAGCCTTTCCCAGTATTGAAATTCAGATCGCTGTTCCAATACAATCGTTGTGACAGATAAGTCGATCAACTGCTATCTGGCATCCAAAATTGACCAACAATACCAATAACCTAAATTATATTTACATTACATTGACAGATTTTCGGGTTGCTGACGACTAAGTACTCGTAAAGACTGTCAAAGACTTATGACAATCGTTATCACCAACGGTTCAAGGAGCTGTCCATGACATCGTCTCAATGCAGGAAAGGTCACCCGTCCACGGACATACAGCGAGGTGCGGCTTTCCTTGGAAAATCGATCGATAGGTTCGGCCGCGCTTTTGGTCCTAAGAGGCTAAATTCTATCATGAATTGTTAATATACATCATTCGTATTTTAAGAGACAGTTAATTTTTTTACGAAGTTCGTGGTCTTTCGTGCATAATATCGTCTAGTTATGAATAAAACATGGCGAGACGAGTGCATGATCTTGGCATTGACACGGCCAGATATTGCAGCCGAGCGTAAACAAAAAGGAGGAGAGATGTATTATAAAAGAGTCCTGATATTTCGACTGTAATTCTGAACGGTTGATATGCGTTCTGAAGGACCAAATATTTCGAAGCGACTTTTGCATTTGAGTGGTGGTTGGTTCACCGTCCGTCGTGTAAATGCAAAAAAAAAAACTTAACGTTATTGAAGTTCAGTTCAGATATTAAGTAAATAACTAGGTATATTAAAGACATTTCATATAATATGTATAGTTTCAGTTGCATTGTAAAATTTTGTTTAAATAAAATTAAGCTAAAATAAAATGTCGTTTCATTGACGAGAGAGAACTGGTTGGTGAGAACTGTTAAAGTCAAGATGTAATATTAACAAAGGATGATAGAGACGAGAGTGTGAAGTGCTGAAATAGACCTTACCACTATATGACTTAGAGTTGAAAATGCCATTCAAAGGACCATAAAATCTTCGATGCAGTAAAGGCATCATCTGGCGTGTAATACCAACTCACTTTTTATTTCAGTCGATGCCTCATACATTAGCATAAGACATTACAAACACGCGTGTTTTGCAACGTGCATGCAAGACTACAATATTTATGCTTGCATAAAAATCTAAGGTAGTTTTGTTATTTTAGTACAATCGTGAGTCATTCGACTCTTTCAGATGTTATCGTAGAACGGGCTACGGTTGTATATGACTATTGTATTCACCCCTTTAATAACTACGTTGTTAATGAAATATTTATTTTAATTACAGTGTTGTTGATGACGTATTTTTTTGAAGTCATGCAATGCTAAAAGGATTATTTTGGTAGGCGATGCCTTGACCTGACTATGCCTTGTGAGATGCAATCGTGAAGTGAAAGAGCTTCTTCTATCGTCAACCAAACTGTGTACACGGTTTGGAAGTTTGACAGTATGGAACTTGTCAAGTTCCATACTGTCAGGGTAGCCCGCGTAATTCAAATTTTGAGACGTTTTTTACTATTTGCAGGTCAATATGAGGCATATGGAAATTGGAATTCGCATTCGCCCATATGAGTGTTTATCCTAAAAGTTGTCAACGTCGCAAATAGCTGTCAAAAATGTACCTGTTTTGATTAATTTGGCAATAGTACTGTAGGGAAATAAGAAATGTGGCTAACTAGCGAACTAGAATATTAATAATGAATTGCAATTATAACATTGAATTTGATGCTGTACACTTTTTAGGTGTTAAAAAGGCATTTGGAAAGTGTTCAAATACTTTTTACATTCAAAACTAAATAGTCGGTGTTAGGATATTAATTATTGCATTTCATAATCAACATCCTAGTTCGCTAGTTAGCCACATTTCTTATTTCCATACAGTAATATTACCAAATTAATTAAAACAACGATATTTATTTGCTACGTTGCCCACATCCAGAATAAACGCTCTTAAACAGCTGTACAAACCTTAACACATGCCCACTGTGTTGTCTAAAGCCAATGAGATTTACCCGTTTGAAGAATTTTCCTTTTTGTTAACTTACTGTGAAAGCTAACAAAAAGGAAAATTCGTCTTCGTTTCTGAAAATTCACCCTTTTGTAGATTTTGCATTTATTTATTTTTGGTGTTATTACTATTTTTTACTAGTTTCATTTCACCCAGCAAATATTCAGCATTACACCAGAAATTTCAGTCTGTACTTGTATCAACATCTGCCTTTTCAAAACTATGTTGGGGACGGCTTCCAGTCTTACCGGATGCAGCTTCTTAATACTAGTATTTTATATGGAACGACTGGCTAACAAAACCAGGCACTGAGTAACTGGGCCCACCACAGTCCTCTCTTTGAGGAGTGGCTATAAAGGCGCCACGGCGTCCTCACCTTCCGCCTGACGCAGTTCCTCACCGGACACAGTTGTTTCGGGAGGTTTCTGTTCCGCATAAGGCGGGAGGAAACGACCGGGTGTCACCACTATGTGGATCGCCCGGAGTACACGGTGGAAAATAAGGTGGAGGTCTGTCAGTAAGAGCCTGACACGCCCTCCCGCTCCGCCCAGAGCGGGAGAAGTTATTTGATAATTTCGACCAGAAAAAAAAAATTAAAGGCACTGAGTAACACGATACCCCTTGGTAAGAATGCTTGTCAATCTTTCGGGCTTTCGACTACCCGTAACGACTGTCAAAGATCTACGAATGATAAAACATAGACAGAACACTGTATTTGTATGTACAACATAAATTCCCATTTATCAAAGAATGGAACACTTTATCTCTTCTCAGTTTATCCCACCAGGAATGAACTTACATACAATTCTTAAGTAGGTCCAAACCACAGACCGGGGCTAGACCCAAATCAAACACAGGCAGTAATTTAATAATCGTGTACTGTATGCCAGGCAGGCAGTTGTAACTTACTTTACTCCCTAGTGACTTAATTGTTACGTTCCTAGGCTTTGATATAATATAATAATTAAGCAAGGTGTTATGAAGAGGTATGACAATACTAAGGTAATAGGTATCGAAATAAACTAATATCTATCAAGGTAGAAAATATATCATTCTTCTTTTTAGCGTGTCGATAGCAATCTAAATAGAGTCTGCCCAGAATTTGGGCCGACTCTATTTAGTATCTTAAGTTCCTGTAACGCGCAGACGATATTAAGTGTCCCATTAAATCATTAATTATTTATTTATTTAAACTCTTCGCACTCAAAAAAGGTACAAATGCAGACTTACTGCCTTAGGCATTCTCTACCAGTCAACCAAGGGAGGTAAAGAGATTAGTTGGCATTTGCTAGACAAATGGAAAAATTTCAAAAGAGGAATTGATTGACATGCTGGTGGCGCACTTGATGGAAAGTAAGTAACTCCACCTACATCTCCGTGCACGTTTGGTCCGTGGCCTTGAAATCAACCAATGAACAATATTGTCAAACTTTTATTGGTTGAATATGAGGCTTTTGGTTTGTCTTTTTTTTATCGTGCGTTTTGTTTTTGCAGAATAAACAATTTTTATTTCCTTTCTTTCTAGATCTGTAAGTAAGGAATGTCAATTTCCTCTGCCCAGCAGTGGGACACACTGTGGGAAAAAAAGGGACTTTAAGTCTTGAATTTTTTGTGTAACCTTTGAACTAGAGCACAAAAATGCTAATTTAACTTGTTAGTAAAAAGTTGAAAAGTTTTCACAAGGTCCTCCCTTTCCACTATTTCCACATGTAGGCTTTCCATAATTCTGATTAAGATACTATTTTATTCCAACAAAATTTATTTCACTTAACATGATATTCGTATATTAATGGCGAAGAAATATTTGTGTAGGTCTCAATAGTACCCATTAAATTTAAAACTGTGCAAACTTTGGGAATAATTAAATTTGTATCAAAATGAAATTGACATGAGAGCGTTTTAGGAAGTTTAATTAAATGTTATTATGAAAAATTTCATTTTGTGTATAATGTAAAATGTATTTTTTCAGAACTAGGTAATTAAACATTTCCTTAAGGTTTTCAGTACACTAAAGCCTTTTGAGAAGGTCTCAAGAAGGGTTCAGTATTTTTTTTTCGTATGGTTAAGTTCTAACCTGCTGTCTGAAATTTTTTTATACCACCCATGGGCCTCTGACTTGGTTTCACATGCCGAGAAATATCTCTCAGGCATGCCGGTTTCCTCATGATGCTTTTCCTTCAGCGTTTTTAAAGCAAGTGATAATTATACAATAAGCATCTAAATCCGAATAGTTAGAGGTGCGTGCCTTGGGTTCGAACTCGAGACTTATGACTTGACAGTCCCACAGTCACACCACTGGGCTATGAATGCTTTTGATGAGATGTGCAGTACTAAATAATACTACTACTACTTCATTACTACTTCATACTAATTGTACTACTTCATTGATTACGTGCGTTGTGATAGTAATGATCGATCTTTCACCGGATTTTATCATTCAGGGTGTATTTATTATATGAAGGAGACGTGCTCAGACATATGAAGGAATATTGACGGTTATGCCAGACTTGCTTTGATTTGTCAAGAATATGGACAGCCGTTTTCCTGTTTGCTAACAACATCCTGTACTCATTGACCGGTCTTCCTAGCGTTGTTATCGTGACAACATCCCTAACAACCGTCCTTGTAGCCTTTTTTCTGCCAAAGCACTCCTTTGACACCTAAGTGCACATTGCATAAGACCAAATTTGTTTTAAGGAGATTTACTGTACCCATTCTTCCAGTAATAAAGACTTTTTACTTTACTTTACTTTTTGGGACCCCTTACCCAAATATTGGACATTAGCCCAAGTTCAACTGTTCACTATTTTTAGCGCTGAAAAGATTTTCTTTGAATGGTAGGCCAGAGGTGGACTGGGTGGACAACACCTATTATTGTTGTTTTCGCTGGCTTGCATCAATGGAAGGCCTGTGACAAAATAAACTATTTAATTGAACTTATCGATCGAAAGTAACTCTACAAATCGCATGCGCATAAGGATGTTATATTATGTACGGCCTTGGTCTACTGTGAAGACCCTAAAAAATAATTTCCCGGTACAGCAGCTTCGATGTTGCACGGCGAATCACGTGTAATCAAAACACCACGCTCCGTGTCACCAAACAGAATTAATTACCAAAAAAATAAGGAAAATAAGAATGTTAATATCACCAAAGACTACGTCACTAATGAGACCTCATAAAATCCAATCAAAACGCAAAGGGCATTTTAATTAACGACGATGTTTAGTTAAAATAATTTTCAAAGACGAACAAATTACGAACGTTTAATAATATTACATTTTCTAATAAACTGTTTGTGAAGTTTATATCAAACAATATTCTACGGAGGAAATTTTCGAAGCTCGCCGAAGTCAATGACTTTTCTGGAGATACTTAAATTGTTGGAACAATAATCGCGGTTAACTGTCCGAGAAAAAATACAATCCGTAATTGAACTGGTCCCCCAAAGGGTTGGAGGTGTGAAGCCGTCTAGACGGACCAAAAGGACGGGTTTTGATAAGGGTGCCTTGGACGACCTTGAACTTTAGAACCGCTTAAACAAATGAGGCTACCCCCGCCTTACATGTCTGCATGTAACGCCGATTTTTACATCTTACGTAACCCTGGCTCCGAGGAGCAGTATCGAGCGCCACAGAAACGAATGGACCAACTTCCAGATATCATTAAACTGGGTCAGTTTTACACAAATGCTCACATTAAAACCATCCCCAAACTTCGTATTTACCCAGCGTAACGAACAAATTCACGGGCTAGTGATCGACATTCAAACAAAATACAACCAATTACTTATCGTGTCACGGCTAAAGGAATAGAAATTCAGTATTTCGCCTTTGACGAGAACTACATAATTGATATAGAGCACCACGGACAGGTACACAAAGGTAGCCGAGGCGTCCTTTGTGATCGACGTATCAAATCACCATCGGACACTACAAAAACAAGCGAGACCCGGCCGGGTACAGACGTACGAAAATAAGTTCAGCCAGTTCCTAAACAAAAAGAAACTGAAATAAACAAGGTCGGGAATCAACGCCGCCGTCGCCGCCGCCATAAAGACCGACGGCCGTCCTTGAAAATGGGGGGTTCTTACAAATTGGGTTATTACGGTGCGTGGGGTGGGGGTGCGGACGGGCCGCTCGCACGAGCGGACGGGGGCGCGGGGGGGGCGCGACGGGCTCGGGGGCGCGGGGGGCGCGCCGCGTGGGCGTACCTCAGTGCGCCACCCGCGCCCGGCACGCCTCTCCAGGAAGACTCCCGTCCCAGACTAGGGTTCCGGCGCCGATCATTATAATTACTCTCCAAGGTGAGCCGGGAGCTGCAACCCCACCGGCGGCCTAATCCGGCTCGTGCTCCGCCGGGACCGGCCAGATATCCCCGACATAATATTGCGAGCGCCAAACATTAAAAGCACTTAAACATCATCTGCCTATCCGAACGGTGCCAATTATGAAGCAAATTGAAAGCCTCTCCAACAATTTTGAGTGTGGGTACTGAGCTTTATTAAGGTTTTAAATTATGCCCGGTTCGAGCTGACGAATGTAGCTTTATCTAAAAATATTCTTTAGTTGGGTTAGTTTTGAAGTGCCCTTTGTTCTGCTGGTAGGTGGGGTGATTAAAGTTGGTCTTCAAATCATTAGCGCGGACTTCAAAGTCATAATTGTCGGGGAAGTTTGGGGGACAAATTGGGGCTCGTCTTTATGCAGTGCCCCGTTGGATAAAGGACTTAACGGACGGCCTTGTCGGTGTCAGGGCCGGCTGCAGATGAGGCGGCCGGTGATGGCCTAGACTTTGTAGGTGTATAATGAATTGTAGAACAAAGCCTAAGCCTGCGTTCCTACAAGATTGATAGTTACGTATTTATGAACGGCGCTTGTTTGTATTCTACAAACGACGTGAGCGTAACTAGTCTGTAAACCTGTGGGGGTGGGAGAGGGAGGGAGACTTTATTTATTTTTCTTCCATCAAGGGAAAGATAGGCAGCGATAAGAATAAGTTATGGGTAATCTATATCGTGTGGTCCGTTAAATATTTGTGAATAGTTTAATATGCATAATGGGCTTTTAAAAATAAAGTAAAACGAGGGATATCGTATCATCGACATATTGATTATATGGGGGCGTGCTGGAAAATATTTGTTTTATGATTGCAAATTTGGTCTTTTTGCACGTAACTTGCATGCAACCTCTTTACTCTCAGTATGTAATCGTGCGTTCTACAGTGTGAAATTCTTTGTTAGTTAGTAGGTATTGTTAGGTATACATTGTAACAGCGAATCATTTCTCACGCCTCCCCGACCTAGGCCAAATATTTTTTTATATATTCGGATTGCTCATGACTAGAGATCGGATATTCGGATGCATATTTACTTAAGGAAAATTTTTGGCTTAGAAATTATTGAAGTGGCTTCTTAATAAAAAAAAATCTTAATATAAATCCCGGAATTCACTAAAATCCGAGAATGCACAATTAATCGGATACATGGTATGAAAACGACTTATCAACCCTCTTATGAATGTTTCTGTAAACATGTTTGAGTTTTTTGTCGCTATGCTATACCAATTTGGCAACCTGCAGGCTTTACAACATTAGCTAGCATTTCTATAGTCAAAAAGTACTAAATTTATCAATTCCGGAATCGCGAGATTTTTGATTGATACAAAAATGTGCTTTCCATAATAACCAACACCTCAACTTATGCATCCGAATATCCGATCTCTACTCATGATTTAAAGAGATGCCATTTATGGCATCTCTTTTTTAATTAGTCATCATTCATTTTATTTACTCAGTTTCATATTCTTTAGAATATGAATTCAAAATCTCGACTAATTAAAAAGT
The DNA here is from genome assembly GCA_916701695.1 of Agrochola macilenta. Lineage (NCBI taxonomy): Eukaryota > Metazoa > Arthropoda > Insecta > Lepidoptera > Noctuidae > Agrochola > Agrochola macilenta. The sequence goes on along the minus strand of OU753559.1, from coordinate 4,122,950 downwards.
TATGCAACAACGCGAAATTTCGCGGGGATTCACTCAAATGACACAAACCAACTATCTCAGCTCTCTGTAGTCCACTGCTGTTGATAGGCTCGTCCCAGCAACTTTAATCTGATAAGATGATAGTACTTCTGTTTGTAAGGTGTGAAAAACAGCTTTATTTTGATATTTAAATACTTCCGGATTGCATAAGATTATATTATTTTTTTTCTCTAAAAAACTCATTTCCACGTGCCGTTTCGAAATTAACTAGTTAATCTGCGTGCGCAATTTATTTTCCAAACATGTAAACAAACACGAGTTTTCCACTCAGGCAAACATCAACTTTATGTTAGTATGAATAAAGTTGATTTTAGACCGACTAGATTTGATGAAAAAGTCATAAAAAATATGAAGTTGTAGCGCAAACTGAACCTAGATTAAGGGTTTTAACTAATCTTACTTACTTAAACTTACTTAGTTACCTCATAAATTATATTTCCACGTGTTGGAGTTCAATGATAATGTAATACGAATTTGTATTCAAGAATTCTTGCGGAAAAAATCTTATCTCAAATTGAATAAGTTCAGTCGTTTTGGAGTTATATTTTCGCACACATAGATAAGCAATACTGTTTTCACCAACACTAGCCGACTCCTAAATGAAATGCCTAAATACAAGCGACTGCATTAAGATTTGTGTCTAGTGTAATGTGTGTCTAGTGTTTGTATAACCTTATTTTAACAAACGTTTTAGCACTATTTAAAAAACAGGCATATTTCCAACTAACTTACATTATTCTACTACATAAAAAAGGAGATACCTAAATTCAATAAAGGTAATTATCATCGTATTAGCCTTGTTTCACACTTCGTACAAAGCCTTCATCAAAGTCCTAGAAAACTGTAGATATATCCAGCCAATTAGACCTCCACCAACCACCTGAACAGGCTGGTTTTGGCCGCGGACTATCAACTACTGACCACCTACACACTCTCTGAAACAGTTGATTGAAAAACACGAAGAGTTTAATTTGGCGTTGTACCTTGTGTTCGTAGATTATTCCGAAGCTTTATATATTTATTTAGGTTAGCCAACAATAGGGATTTTTTTTAGTCCGTCTTTGAGACCATAAAAAAATATTGGACACGTATTTTTTCTTTTTTTACGTAATCTAAAGATTACGGCGATACATTGAGGTAAAATGTGCCATGACGTCACGAGTATGTAGATTTTATACATACTAGTGACGTAGCGACCCCCATTCCCCAACCTAAAATGCGTTTTATCTAAGTAATTTTTTATTAATATGATAAGCAAAAAATACGTGTCTAATATTTTTTTATTATCCGACTGACGGACATATTAGTTTTTTTTTTTTTTTACCCAGGCATTATCCCTATTGTTCACATAAATTCTTTAACATTTCTCTTCTTCTTCTTCGTCTTTTCGCACTCTTGTCAGAGCGGTCGTGGTCTTCATATAGTTTCTTGTCCAGAGGCTAATGCTATTCTCCTCGCGATTTCTCGCCATCTACTCCGATTTTTGGTGGTTTTAGTGTACCCATACACGCATTCGAGTACTACGGATTTTGAATTCTTTAATAGTACGTTTATAAGTGCAACAATTACTTACAAGCTTTGCAGCTTTTGACAGTATAACACACGCACCCATATTTACAACACTTAATAAACAAGGAATAGAGAAAAATTTAAAGATAGAAGGGACGCCTCTGGCCTACATTGGGATACAGCAGGCCGAAGGTACGAGGGGCCGAAGCCAACTATTATTATGATAGTTGACTTCGGCCCCTCGTACGCCTTCCAAAGGTCCGAGACCCTAGGGTCCCGAGATATGTCAAAGACATTTAAAATAATAATAACCCCACCACCGTATCTCTACGTTGACGTCGTGGTGGGGCTTGCGCGCTCCGAACTCTGGGTCTGTGCCGGTAGAATTTACTTTGCCGGAACAGGTCTGAATGAGGAGCCAGACCAAGAATGATACAAAAACCCGCAGGGCAGCATGTGGCGAGCTGTTGGGCAGTAGCGACCCCACGGACCCTATCTCCCGGGAGCAATCTTGTTCCCCATCTCTGGCTTGCCTTTATTAGCCGACGACTGGAGTGAACACTGCCGAGGAACAGAGTTCCTACCTCATTCTTGCCTTAAATGGCCGGCTTGAGTGGAAATTCGCAAGAGCAAACATGCTCGGACGAAGGAAGTATTCCAGTAAGTGCTCGTACAAAATCAAAATCAAAATCAAAATCAAAAGTCATTTATTCAAACTAGGCTGAGAATCAGCACTTTTCGAACGTCAAAATTACATAAGACAGTCCCCCAAAACGCCCACCCTTCACCACTTCCTAGTGCGTTAGCTGGGAAGAAGAAGTGGCGCAACAAACTCCCCAGCTGCACAGCTGTCTGTTCAGTTAAAAGAACAAAAAAAAAAAAGATTCTATATAATAGTATTCAAAATAATTTACATTAAGCAACACAAAACATAATTTAAATTATTAGCCATATATAAGCTAGCACACGCCAATATACCAAACAAAATCATCGAGAACTATACTCAGGCAGAAATAAAAAATAAAACGTAAACAGAACCTAATATCTTAATAAAAGCCACCAGGCATAAAGGGCGTGCCCGCTTACATATAGTTGTAACTGGAAGTTATAAATGATAAACTAGGACCATCGAGGTAAAATAAATAAACAAACAGTTAATTACTAATAGTAATAAATAATATGATCAATTGTCGAGGTCACTAGCTAACCACAAATTGCAATACAACTCATAAAAAAACAGTGTGATGAGTAGATTTTGTCAAAATGTTTGTACGGATCTTGACCATCTTCCGGGCTCTGGGATTGTTCTGAAAGTCGTGGAATACCTCTCCACTCCTCAAGCACCTCAGGACATGTTACCCCCTTGTCACTACGTCACTATGTGCAAGGGACAGTTGCCGGGGGCCCTCTATTGGGAGTGCAAGTCACCCCCTGCCATCCTATCCGTGTATATTATATATCATTGGTCAGGCAGGGGTCATAGTCCTTCCATAGTTCTATGTTGTATCCAATCCACTATAGCCAGCCAAACCCATAGTGCAATGTTTTGTTTCTATGTTCTGCAATAGTCCTGCACCAACCGGGGGTTGTTCTTGGGTGCACTTGCATAGTGCATAGAGGGATAATCGTCGGTTGGTGCCTCATTCCAAAATTGTCTAAGGGGCCGCTGCGAGTTGGCTTTGGCCCCTCGTACGCCTTCTGAAAGACCGGGACCCTAAGTCCCGAGATATGTAGACATATAAAAATAATAATAAATAGTGTTAATGAAAACGGGCAAAATACTATAGAAACTCAAGTAAGTAGGTACCTATAACTACTCTATATATTATACACAAAATCATGAAAGTTTCTATTTACTATTAACGTTTGTTTAAAACTTCCTTCTCGGCTGCTCATAGCATCGGTGCGAGGCGTTCTATACACTCTGATCGCACATTGCGATGACGTAAGCCTGCGACCGGCTGGGGGCCAATTATGCGTGAACGAAGCCCTTAGCAACAGAGTGCGTTGCTTCACCACGTGACCAGCATAACAAGACACCTACACACTATACAAAATCCTCTTAAAACACCCGAGAGTCAACCAAATCGAAGGGGCGAGGGAGCTCAGGATAAATTGGTCGTGAGTGTAAAACAGAATTCTAGCATCGAAAAATCCTCATTATTAATTAAATGTGTGCTGGTATGTCCCCTGCAAGTTCTAGTGCTGTCAATAATAATGTGGGGTTGATTGACCTCTGCATATGTTAGGCTCACGTGTTGTCCGCTAGGGGGCGGTGCACAAAAAACGTTAGTTATAATTTGGGTATTTATAAAGGCGTGCTATAATTTGGGTAGAACGTTACGTTGTAACAAGTTCTTACGTATATTTTCGATAAATCGATAAAGGAAATTATAAGGTTCGTGGCTCGTCCTCTGAGTTTTAGAAAGAAATACGTTTTCGTTAATATTTTCACTTCGATTGTTGATACTTACCTACTAGCTTGAAGAGTTTTCTTTGTGAGATAGATATCATTACTTTGTCGATAAAAAATTCTAACCTTTAACGAGTCGGTGGTTTATTTTTACTGACAAAAGGAAGTCACAAGACGGTATGTGTTGTCTGAGGCACAGAACGCGAATAATATTACAATCGCGTCTGATGTTCTTTAGAATATTTTTTGTTTAAATAAATAGGTATGTTAAAAGGATAAATATTATGTTTAATAGCTCATTTTTTTTTTTTTTTTCATTGATGCATTCAAAAAAAAATCATGCCAGTGAATAAACACTCTTTCATAATTATTTTTCATTAATCTCATATGCACAAACACCACACCAAATACAAAAAATTTTTTGAGAAATTAAGGCATTGAATTTTTCGACCAAGTTTTCTACTGTAACTTTACACTGTTTGTCCGCACCGTGAACAGGACGTCAACGAGAAATGATTACGCGGCCATAGTAAAATGTACCGTCGATGTCGGTACTTTGGCGTTGTCATCTCTTTCTCGTTGACGTCCCGTTCACGGTGCGTCGGACAAACAGCCTTAGACTGAACTTGACCATTTGGGTCTTCACACGCAAATCCTTCATCCAATCAAATCACCACTTATTTAAGTCCACCACTGAACTAATCTGAATGATCCTCACAGTCATATTCTGACCAAGACAATGTCTGAACTTTAAAAGAGACTGTCACATCTGAGTTTGTTTCGGGTTTTCCTCTCAGAGTAGCTGGTTAGAATACACCGACCTCATCTAGTTAAAAAAATATATAATATATTTTGACGTGTAAAAGAGCTGCTACAACCAATTTACAGTTAAAAAATATAATTTATCGAACAACGAATTGTCGGAAAAGTAAGCCCAAGATTATCCTGTCTACAAACCATATCAAAGTATCACTGATCCTCGTTCAAATATAACATTTACTTCAGTTCTAAACCAGGTATAAATAATTATATTATGTGTTCATAAATTAATCACTTAGAAAATTAACATTTTTACACAAGTCACAGTTTTTGCAACATTAAATAATATGTACAAGTATATAAGAAAGGGGTTGGGGGGGAACAATCATAGGGCATCAAAAAATTCGTCCGCATCGTTGTCAACAGGAAAAGTGCCCAAAAGGCTGGCAGCATTGCCACGTTGTATGGCAATGCTGATTCTCTGGCCGAAGAATAGGCCAGCCTTCTGGTCACATGAAGAGTCGACCAACCGCTTTGCGATGTCTTGAAAGACTAAGTGGGCACTCGGACCCCATGGCCCTAGTGTTTCAACCCCAAACGGCTCAAACATATAAGTCCCAATAAGATTGGAGTATTTGCGCCGTTTGAGGTTTTCCGCACCTGCAGCAGCAGCCCCAGCACAGCCCACCGTGCTAGGAAGATGGGATGGCGCAAGGGTGTCGACACACGTTGCATCCCACACCAATGGCCTACCTACCTTCCAAGGCATTATGGTCATTCCGTCTGGTCTCTTCCCATCGTCGCGTGCCAAGCCGTTGGGTTCTAGAACAGTTGGCACCCCGGCGGTGACAAGAGCACGACGGATGGTGTCATTAATGCTGGCGTGCCGTGCTCTCCGGCCTGCGCTTTTACTGCAGGATAGACCATGGTGTCCGAGACAGTCGACTGCTTCACCGCATTGACAGCGATGCGGGGCCACACAAGGAGCGCCCAGACGCAGACAGGTAGCGAGCCGGAAAGTGGTGTCACCCAGCATAGTCCCTATGTTGGGTGACGGTAGCGCCTGAAGCCAAAGGCCCGACTCCCACTCACCCACAGCCAGCAGGCGGGCACGCTCAGCAGTATTGGTGGACGTATTAATAAGATTGTTCCGTACCAACCTGCAGAGCGGCTCATCCCACTGCCTCTGGGAGGACAGGTTCACAGGCCGATCTGTATTCGGGCAAGCCGTTTTCCAGGCGTTCTCCGCATCAGTCAAGCACGGCACTTCAGAGTCGACCAGGCAGGGGGCTAAAATTTTCCCGGTCAACTTTTCAGTGCTGTGGACAGAGGACAGGAACGCGGGTAAGCTAATACTTGTAATTTTGCGGACACCGAGGCCACCGAAACGGATGGGTAGTGTGGCTTGCAGCCACGCCCGGTCGTCCAAGGCCACATTTAAAATGGATGTTAGGGTGCTGCGAATAATTTGGTCAATTTTGTCCAAGAGGTGTGGCTGCTTCCATAAAGGTGAAGAGCGTAAAAAATATATGAAATTTGGACCAAAACAACAGTATCTGATCAGGGTGAAAGCCGAATGTAAGTTAATTTTAGAGAGTCTGTCCGAAATGTCGTTGAAATTTTTGATTTTTTCGTCGATAAAGGGAGAAAAGCTGTCTTCTAAGATTGGGGAACCTAGGAGCTGAAGTGAACTTTTTTTTTTATTTTGATTTGTGGGGCTATTGCATTAAATTTCTCAAGTGTCAATTGTCTGTCGGTAATGTCAGAAAGGTAAATTTCGCATTTTGATGGGTTAAGGTCCAAGCCAATGGATTTAAATTGTTGTTTGAGGAGTTGTAAGTCGTTCAAAACGGTGTCTACATCACCTCCTAGTGTTCCATCATCTAAATACCATACGTTAAATTTTGAATTTAGTCTCTGGATAATTGGATGAATAGCCAAGCTGAAAATGACTGGCCCGAGCGGATCACCTTGTTGGCATCCTACTGCAGATTCCAAAACATTGTCCTTGTATAATAATTTAGAGGGGTACCTGTAACACTGCCACATAAAACCATAAATTTCGGGTAGTTCTTTTTTTATTTCAGCCAACAAAGTGTCCCTGTTTACAGAGTTAAAGGCATTCTTAACGTCAACCTTGAGGATAACCTCACCTTTGTTCGAGTTCAAAAAGGTGGAAAGGGCATGCACGGCAGCCTCACAGCCCCCTCTCGAGCCGAAACCAAGCTGCAGGGGCTGAAACTTGGTTGTGAGGGATTCACTGTAAAGCTTACAGCATATTTTGGCTGCCGTACGCCTGTAGGTGCATCCAACGGCGATGGGACGAATGCCGCCGTCCTTCTTTCGCAAGGCACATAGGTTGGCCCCGTATAAGACATCGACGACAGCCTCGTTCACACCGCCGGTGAGCATGAGGTTAATCAGGGCCGCAAGCTCCTTCAGAAGCGACTCACCAGCGTCCCCGGCGCCTGAACTCAATAGATCCTTTAGATGTTGTGGAGTCAGGCCGTCGAGGCCGCCAGCGGAACCGCTCCGGAAGGAGCCGACGGCTGCAATCAACTGGGGCGCCGAAACATTTAGGAAGGTTGAATTTAGGTCGGGAGGGTCGGGGGGATCGGGAAAGGTGAGATTATCCGCAGGCGCTGGATGTTTACTCTCTAGGGCTGTTAGTGTTTCTGGAGAGTAAGGCGCCACCACATCGCTGCTGAACAGTATCCTGGCCGCTCCCCTGATGTCACCTTCACTTAATTTGGATTCCACATGTGAACATAAGCTTTTTCGTGATTGGTTATTGAATGCAGGTAATTTTGGATCTAAAATTAGGGTCGAATTGTTACAATTTTCTTTAATTTGGTTCGTTAAGTTTTTTTTGTTGCCAAATTTTTTTGGACATGCAGAATCCTATAAGGGAAGGTAAGTAATTGCTCCCAGGCACTTTGTGAGTTCTCCTGGGTCGCAAGGCGGAGACATTGTGCCAAATTCAGTGCGACAGACCGTCTTGCGCCCCGGGGAACTCTCTTTAGCACTGGGGTAGAATTTTTAAATTTTGCAAGCGTTTTCCACAAGTTTTTCTCTAGACGTGTTGATGTTGGTAATGTGGCTGGGGGGCACAGAGGTACACTATGTTGTTTGTGAACTTTGCCATAGTGTATCCGTAGCCCCCGTTCGCCTTTAAAGAAGCGCGGCTGGGAGCAATGGGGACATCTCACCTGGACATCGAACAATGTGGCAGGTTGACTAGCGCTATTTCCGGCGTCGCTACAGCCGGCATTTAACATAAATGTATTAATAAACTTACCTAGATGAAAAAATAACCATTCTGCAAAAAAATAATCACTTAAACACTTATTTATAAAAAAAAATCACAAAATAAAACTATGCAAATAAATTTTGTCAAATGTCACTTTTTTTTTGACGGAGGTGGCGCACCGACGCAGACGCGCGGGCCTAGGGCGCCGCGCGTGTAGGATGCAGCCTTCTTGTTCTTTTTACTATAGGTATTCGCCCAAAAAGTTTCACAATTTTTCTTTGATCTCATTGGTTTGCATTTTATTTAATAAACTTGATATATGAATATTTGTACGACTCTGGTTTCGATATACTCGTACGAGTACAGTTTAAGGTTATCGGTTTGCGAAACTTCCAAGTCAGAGATTGAGGTATTTGCGTAGGAGCTTTTTTCCAACTGTACGGCTCCGACAGAATGTTCTTTATGAATCTACTTAGAGATATGTATGTAGAATCTCATTATCATTATTATTATCTTTATTTAAATTATTTTGGGGTAAAATCACAACTGGCATCTTTGACCAACATCTTTTGTGTTTTGTTTTGGGTAACCAGGTATTAAATAATACAAAGTTAATAAACCAACAAAACGTTTCAGATTTTTAGGAAAACCACAGAGGAAGCCTTGAAATATGACGGCCATGAATCAGCCATGCCTACGGACGCGAGTGCTTCACGCACACTGTCTGTTTTAAATCACTATGCAATTTGTTTAAAAAAAAGTTTTACTCAGTGTTGTGTTTTCATAGTCTGTGGTTCCCAGCAAAAGAGTAAACAATTATTTTCTCACTCAGAATAGGATTTTTTTATCTTAACGCTGCAGCAAACAAGCTGCTGGGAAGGTGCCTGATGGGAAGTAAGAAAGTAAAAGAAAATTGTTTCAAAGGAGCCAAAAGCCTCGTATTCAATTAATAAAAGTTTCTCAATTTTGTTCATTGCTTGATGTCAAGTCCAGGGACCAAAGACAATTTTGCGTAATTACTTTCTTTCATCATCAGTAACATCCAGCAGAGGGATTAGGGGATAGGCTTTTTTTTGTAGTTTCAAACATTCCATTCGTATGTATGGCTAACAAATTACTACTCCTCGACAAGTAGGTCAAAATAGTCAGGACAGGTCTTTAAATCTAGCATGACCACTCATAGAAAGAGGCTATAAAAATATCTCAAAGTTCACTCAACTGTCAAATTGCATGTCTATTTCTTAGCCCATTTTAATCTAGTCATCGTTTAAAAATGACGCCGTCACATGCTAAAAAATCAACAAAGAAAACTTCTTTTGCTCTTACATTTGAAAAGGATTACCAGAAAAAATATTTTAGACTGTGGTTCTATAGAACATGTGTTTAGTGTATATACCTCTGAGTGTATACTATTTTGGCAGCGTCTAAGATTAAACAAAGGTTGGATAAGAATTATTATTGAAACAATGGGTATGTACTTATCAAGGTTGATGTGTTGTACCTAAGTCGTTATCGTGATATCAAGTATCTAAGGTGCCCTACATGTTGTTAGATGTGTTTACGGCCGGTACCTATTTACTTAAATAGGGATCGAGGTACAGCCATTGTCTTAGATGTTTAGAGATCGGTCAGGAGAGATTTGTCTGTAATGGAAGCATTCTGTCAGGCTTTGTGACTGTCTTATGTAATACCTAGTGCTTAAGGTATTTAGGTTACGACTTCATTATTTTAGTCGTCTTCTTGTTCTATTACATTCTATTGTTACGATATAGCCTTGTTGTTAAAATTCAACAAATAAAAGTACGTGAATGTTTTCTTATATTGCAATTTTGGCTAATATGTACTCGTAAATAACAAAAAATGCATTGTCACCTACTTGTATTAGTGTTAGACTAATAAAAGTAGGGGACCATGTAATTTTTTTTTTACAGCATTGATATTTTTGCTGCCTAATTGGCTACATTAAAACATTAATTTAATTAAAAATTACAAAGATTTTAACAATAATTATTGTCAAAAGTCAAACAATTTATTTTAATTAGGCACATGAAAGGCACTTTTGAACGTCAAAATTTACAAAAAATAGAATTGATTCTAGTCACCCCTTCCAAAAGGTAGTTTTCGTATGGAGAAGAATGGGCAAGAAATTCCACCGTTACTCTTTTAAAATGTTTTCACAATATTTTGTATACATTAATTATATGTGAAGACGATGCACCTAGAATAAGATTAATAAACCACGATATGTAAAAAGAATGACAAACGAAGAAATTACAGATAAATTAAGTGATGGATACATGGTGCTCACATATTTACAAACTTTGTAAAATTATACGATATTCCTAACATTTAAACAAGTAATACTTTATTAGTATTACTTGTTAGTCAGTGTGTGAGTTCAAGTAATCATATCATGTAAAATCAGTGTCATAAAAAATAAATATATACAATTAAATTAGCAACCAGTTTGATTTCGTCTAGATATTGTCAGTTAGTAACTATATTTACATCTATAATAATTAAAATGCACAAGGAAAAGTTATTATTAAATGGTAATGATGATGAAACATAAGTAACAATACTCGATGTATGCATTACGAAATAACTTTACATAATAAAACTGATAATGGGCTGGTGTGCCTACTCATTTATAAATTCTTCAAACAACCCATAATTAGGGCTTTGTAAATGATTTTTCCTTACAACAGCAGGAAAGATTTAAACAAGTCTTTGGCAGGGGAACACCAAGAAGATATTATATAATGTATAAAACTATTTAATTAGAGACCACTCATCCCGGGGTACCCTAAACAAATGTGTTGCATAACCTATATCAATTTTGTTTTCGTTTGAAGAAGATCTATAACAGTAAATAAAATTTAAAAACAGAACTCGGAGCCATATTATTAATAAAAATAACATAAAAATAATAATTATTAAAGAACCGTATTATTATACTGAGGTAAGAATAGCAACCATCCTTATCCAACATTTACTTCATCTTCGCCAACTGCGCTATCGCACTGGCCAAAACATAGGAATGAAAATAAACCAGCGACGCGAGTTCGTTAGCCGGGAGCGTTCTCACGCGCATCTTATGTCACGACGTTCGCGCATGCGTACAACACAGCATCATTATACGCAATTAACTTTTAATAATATAATGAATTATTCTATGTAAGCCGTAATATTTTATGACATTTAAATTTGTTTTTAAATGTGAAAATGAAGTTTTAAGTTACTGAGTAAAGTATCAAATAACTACATTCGCAAAGGATTTAATAAACTAAAGCAAAAAAATATGCAAGAATTTGTAGCAATCGATCGCTACGAAACGCATTCTGTAGACGTCTACGAGATGCGCTACGTGCAGCGATGCACCGCGTAGCAATGCAGCTACGATATCTCTACGAGACGTAGCGGTGCTACGAAATTGCATACGTGCAAAAATATTTGCAATCTTCGTAATAAATGGCAGTTTAGTGAAATAAAATGAATACTACTATTTTTTTAAACGACTAATGTAAGAATTCGAAAGTCTATTTTTTTATACGTGTTCACATACGTACACTCACGCCTTTCTTCCATAGGGATAGGCAGAGGCAGAAACTACAGAACGCCACCTGCTGCCCTCCTAAAATGCTGCTCCTGCTGAATCCTTTTGCCTCATTTACGTCCACACATCTGGTCATACACGCACGCCGGTTGCGAGTACTACGGTCCTGATCATTCTGAAGACCGTCCCCAAAAAGGTCATTAAGTTCATTATTATTATTTTAATTCTGTTAGCGTATATATCAGAAGTCACCAAATGGCGGACCGAGGTGCGGATTTGGACTGCCGACGTATTTTGTGCGGACTTTAAGTAAACAGTTAAATTTATAACAAAAACCTAATCAATTATTTTTTTGAGTAATTGAATTAGGGCGGAAGCGTCAAGGTAGCCCGCGAAATTCAAATTTTGTTACGTTTTTTACAATTTGCAGGTCAGTATCATGTTGTAAGTTGATTTAAATATGATTAGCGGCCGTATCAAATTGATATTTATAGAAGTGTAATCATAAAAATTATCAATACAACTCTCTAAGTTTATATAATTCCATTGAATGACTATTTCATGAAATCATGACTTTTGACGTTTGTGCTTACTTATGGGGTTGTATTCCTGATTGTAACGATTATAATTATCTAAAGCTATGTTTGTTACGGTAGACTTTTTTTTTTTTTTTTGGATGGGAAATCATCAAATGACTCCTCCCGCTCTGGGCGGAGCGAGAGGGAGTGTCAGACTTTTACTGACTAAAACCCACCCGTGTTCCTTCCATTGCCTGTGTGCCGGGGCCGCGATATCAATTAACATACAACCTGACACTGACCTGCAAATTGCAAAACACTTAAGAAAATTTGAATTTCGCGGGCTACCTACGCCTTGTGTTTTCTGCCATTGACACGACAACGGCCGACGCGAGACGCAAGCCCCATGAAGCTGCAAATGTTTTAGTTATAGAGCTAGGTAGGTACTATACAGATCGAAAAGATCGATTTCCAAAAAACACAAAAATACGCAAGGTCCTTTAACATATTTAATCTTGGTTGCTAGTAGGTAACGTCTTCCAAACGGACCGCGAGTCATTATTTTTTTTATATGGACCATAAATAAAACTAATTGGTGATCCCTGGTGTATATTATATAAATGTTATCTAGTGTAAAATAGATAAAGTTAACCGTATCCTCGTACCTCAGGTATCCCGTTAGGTTAAAAAACCAGTATGTTACAAATTACAATGATTTGAATTAATTTCAACAATTACAACCAAATAAATAATTGAAACAAACCGACCTTGCATGCATTGTATTTAAATTCTTAATGGCTTCATTTGGTAATCAATCATGGTATAGTACTCAAACAGGAAACGTTGATACAAATGTGTAAAGCAGATGTTCACTAATGCTAATGAGTATAATTTAAAACTATTGAGGCTACATTAATATGTGACCATTTAATGAAATAACATCATAAAAATCTAACTGGTTGCAACTATGGTTCTAGTGTGTCAATTGACAATGGCTGTGTGTGAAAACAAGTGACAATCGCTTTCAAAGCGTTTCGTATTTCCACAACGACTTTCAACAAGATTAGAATAAAATTAAGAATAATTGATTGGTCCATTGTTACAAAATACATTTCAGAATATAACGATATTGTATGCTTACTGTAACTAGAATATTTAACATAGTATTAAAACAGTGGTCCCTTAACTTGGCAGCGCCTGTATCGTGGGGGCTTGAGTTGCATTATCTTAAATTTTAATTTGAAACATGTTTGCGTTAGCTTAAATTTAATTTAAGGATGTTTGAAAATGGACAGAATAGTTATTTAAATATGGGTTGCGAACTAGATTGACATAAGGTTTTCGGTAGCTTATGTCAGCTCCATACATTTTTGACGTTTCTATCATTGTTATTGCTAGTGTTACTTTGCCAGGTTCTTCTTGCTAAGTGCCTCCACCAAAGACGATGTTTTAAATAAATTATTGTACTCGTAGTATGTTAGGTTCACTACTATCCTGCTGATTGACTAATCAAGCATGAGTCAAAAGAAGTTGTGTAGAGCCTCCTAAATTTCACTGCTGGGCCAAGACTAAGCTCTCCTGTTTATTATTATTATAAAAAAAAGACGTGTGGCACTCGGAGACTGCCGCGGTAAAGCTATTGCATAGCATTTTTTATCAACTTATGCAATTTGTGTCACAGTGCCTAAAGAAGTATAACTTCAAAAAAAGTATCACCGCTGTGCCGGTCGGAGTGGGGGGTGTTAGGTTATTTTCGTTACGGAATTTCTGGATTCGGTCTCCACGCTCAAGGCCCGCGATAGAAGCTATGCAATAGCTTAAAAAGAAGAAAGGAGTGTCAGCAGTGAACAAAAATAAACAGTCAGCCTTTTTCGTAACCAATTATTATTTAAAACTTGTTTAACGTCGCCAAATCTTTTGCTGCAGGAAGTCTTTCATTATTTTTGAATGACATCGCTACTTTATAACTAAAATAAAATGAAGGAACACCTTAGACATATTATGTATATTTTTAAAGTTTTATTCCAACCATTTTGCATATTAAACCTGCTTCGTCATCCAATTAAACAGCATTTGCACATTTAAATTGCAAAACCAAACCACACACAAACATCCGTGTACCTAAATATTAAATAAACTAAAATAATTTAATAAAATCAAAAACCGCCTAAAATATCAATATTTATATCAGGACGGCCATTTTGCCAATAACATACCAGTTATAAAAAATGTAGTTTGAACCCAATCACGTCGCATCAGTTGCGGGGCCGCAGTAGAAAACCTTCCGCGATTCGAAGGCCACACAACCAGTTCTGAGACCGGTCTCATGAGGGCCCCAAATCTTGGGACTATGCGTTCGGACTGTGTGCGTGGATTTTCCTTTGCAGGATATGTATGAAAGACAAAAGTGGTAAGTACCTATAAGTAAACGCGAAGAGCTTGCAGATTGACAATCAACAGACACACAAGTGGGTGACCAAAATTCTTGCGTTATTGCATAAGACATGCAATAACAATGCTCTAAACTCGTTTGTGTTAAATCAATCATGTTGAAAACATGCTAGTTTTAAGCAATATTATCTTACCAATTCAAAAAAAAATATAATTGGAATTTTCTCACAACAAATGAAACGAAGAGGCGTTTGTCTTTCTCATACAGAGAACACATAAAAACAAGCATTGTTTACTGCGCTGTACGATCAATCTGAATCGTCTGAATCTGAATTGTTTTGAAACAGATTACTAATCCATTGCTTCATTAGTTCGAAAAAAACATCTGCTCGACAACGTAAATAACGCAATGAATGTTGTTGAACTGTCAAAATGAAACAGATTAGTCGTAATCGTTTACGAAAATATGTTTCGTAATTTGATAACTGGTCATCTACTCTAAACGACATCTTGCTGTTTGCAAGTTTCGTCCAATAAGGACGATAAACATGAAATCAATAGTACAGCTAGTAAGTACGAGTATATGCGTATTTTTGGTCCTAATCTTTCAGCGTGTGTCTTTTGTTCCGAACTTATTCTGATGTATTTTCTACTCACTTTCCTGATAAAACAGTGCCAATAAGATAATATTACGTTTATACTAACATGCTAACTCCGCACATTCGGACGCTGCGCGCTGTCAACGTAGATATTCTGCCTGCAAAATTGTCTACAAATTACTGAAATGACCCTTTATAAGACTAGTTACTGCCCGCGACTTCATCCGCCTGAAATTTTTTGTTTTAAGAGCGTTCATTCCAAAAGTTGGCAGTGTCGCAAATGACCGGCAAATATTTACCTGTTTTGATTAATTTGGCAATATTACTGTATGGAATTATGAAATATCACTAACTAGTGAACTAGAATATTAATGATGAATTGGTACTGTATCACTGAATTTGATGATGTAACCGTTTTAGGTGTAAAAAAGGCATTTGGAAAGTTTCCAAATACATTTTTTACATCTAAAACTAAATATTCAGTGTTACAATATTAATTATTGCATTTCATAACCAAAATATTAGTTCACTAGTTAGCCATATTAGCCAAAACAGCGAAATATTTGACAGCTATTTGCGACGTTGCCCAGTTTCAGAATAAACACTCTTTACATAAAATAAGACACTCATAAAATAAGGCAATAATAATAGCTTCCCATTAGTGAAAGAATTTTCGGAATCGAATCAATAGTCCCTACATACAAACTCACAAATAAATTTTACCTCTTTATAATATAATAATATAGTATAGATTAATAATACATTTTCTAATTATCTCTGGTCGTTGAATGTCTTCCTTTCTTTTATATGGTGATGTGACACGTGGCTTTACCTAGGAAATATAGTATGTTTTAAGGTGCACTTCGCTGTAAAATCAGTACAGCAAAGGGTAGGGGGTAACTTTATCTGTGATTAAAACTGGTCCTAGTTTCCGCGTTTATCTATGATACTGGGTAGTATACAATAAAATTAATCTGAATGATACTGATAGTGAAACTATCTCTCGTTTAGCTTACGCATGTCAATAAATATTGTGAGGGAATTGCACCTAATAGCAGTTATCTGAAAAAACTTAATGACAACCAGTTCTGCGACCTTCTGTAACTCAAAAACAAATGACCACGTTTCATAACTTTGTTTGAAACAAAACTGAAAACTTTCAAGATGTTTGTATTTCACACAATCACGGCGACAAAAATACACGTGTCAAAAGAATAAAGTTGCAAAACAGAGGGGGAGGGGGAAAAAAATTGTTGCAAAATGACAGGGCTGCCCCTGTCGTTTTGCAACAATTTTTTTTCCTTGACTTTGAAAGAGTTGTGAAAGCCTGCAGTTGTAAGTATTCTTGCAAAGGGTTCACGGTTACAATGCATTTTTTCCTCTTTTACCTTCGAATTTGACATAAAAGGGGTGCGGTTCCTTTTATTTTTTTTAATGTTCATAAAATTCCATTCAATTATGTTTGAGGGGGAAAGTGTAGGTTTCATAATACTGTGAAGACCGACTTTTAGGCAAGTTAGATTTTTTACCGACTTAACAAAAGAAGGAAGTTCTATGTTCGTCTGTATATATTTTATGTATGTTCATCGATACTTTCATCAGTTGTGAACCGATTTTGAAAATTCGGTTTTCATTTGGTAGAGGAATGTCTTAGAATTTGAGTAAGTTTGCTTTGGTGGTTGTTAAGTTAGCTCCAATAATACGTATTTAATCCACTTTGTGTATGTTGATAACGTTATAAAACTTCCTGTCACCGTTGTGTACATAAGTAGCAAGTATACGAATTTATGTAAGATAGGTACGACAGAAAAAAAGAGTTATTTTTGTTTACAAAAAAGAGTTATTTTTGTTTACAAAAAAAGAGTTCTTTTTGTTTACAAAAAAAGAGTTCTTTTTGTTTACAAAAAAAACACTACAAAGTGCAAAATAAATTTATTTTCGGAACTTTCATTTGTTGTGTGTTTTTAGAAGTCAGTAGTTTAATTTTTTTCCAAAAAGTTTTGATTAATGATGGTGAATCAAGAAGCCTTGAACTGTTTTGTAAAACATGAGGAACATTTTATTCATTTCAAAGTCACTGTTTGATTCATTGCAGGAAAGAAGGCATGCATTCAACTGAAGTTTATACCTACATACATTTGCAGAGGAAGTGACCAAACAAATGGCAACGACCTCAGTGCAACTAAACTTAGCTATGAGCATAACAATGAATCATTACACGTGCCGTTTTTGCTCTGAAATAACATTGGACGCAATTGCATTTTAAATAACAACACTATACCTAACGAGTTGATGTTTTCAGAGGAAAATTTCGATAGTTTAACTAAAATTAACTTGTAGGCATGCATTTATTATACAAATACAGCAAATACTAGAAGATTAAATTGTGCATGGGTAATTTATTGTAATATTTGTGGTTGTTGGTTTATCTCTGCCTTACCCTTCGGGGATTAGGTGTGATTTTATGTTATGTTACGTTATGTTGTAGAATAAAATACTCTCTACCCTCATTCTCTTTCCTTTTTTAACCGACTTCCAAAAAGAAGTCCTTTTTTTTATGTATGTCCGTCGATCTCTCCGTCAAGTCAATTGTGACCGATTTTGAAAATTATTTTTTTGTGTGAAAGGGATCCCAGATTGGTCCCATATAAATTTTATTAACTTTGCTGGGATAGTTTTTGAGTAAGCTTCAATAATACGTATTTTTCCCACAGTATATGTGGATGATATGATGATAACTTCCTGTGACTGTTATTTACATAGCAGATGGGCAATTCCCGTATTTTTTAAGAACGTTCGCATTCTAATCTCATTCGCAATCTGTCAAAAATACAATCAATTTACCAACATTTTTGACCATTTTGACAGATTGCGACTTGAATGTGAACGTTTTTTAAGTACGAGAATTGGCCTTCAGGTATTCTAATTTGTGTGGGGTAGGTGCCACAACTAGGTTTTTTTTTGTAAAAAGTATTTTTCATTTCTTCTCTACATTTTTTCTTTTGTTATTTGTAGCTTCTGAACCTTTTCTTAAAAATTGTTACTTATTATTGTACGTAGGTATTTAGTAAGAAAATAATTAAATTAGTAAAATTTTAGTCCTGGCTATGTCTTAGTTTTTTCGCTGTCAACAGTGACGTGACGCCGGTTTCGTAAACATGTGTGCATTTAGTGAGGTGTAGTTTCATTGTAAATGGTTGTAAATATGTGCGTGTGAGCGTGTATGCACAGAGCGGAGGTGTAGTTTTGGCATGCTTCACTGGGCTGTTCGCAGCGCTATGTCTTGGTTTTTTATTAGGTCTGAGGTCCTGGCTTACAAAAATAATTAACTGATAATTGTTTAAAATTGGTCTTTTGGTACCTATGTCACTTTTGATAACCGCAACTACAGCCAATTTAGTGTACTTGACATGCTTAGTTATCAACATAATCTTTATACACCGCACATACATAAAATCAAGCCTTCATCCCATGGGTGTATGCCGAAGCTACGCTCTTTACTAGGTACTCTTTTTATTACATTAAGTCACTATATGGAGGAACTCGTGGCTAAGGAAGAACAGCCGCACGGGTCGATCCATCAGGTTAAGCTACGCTTGCCGGGTTTGGTCTGTGGATGTGTGACCATCTTTACATACCGAGACTCCTCCGTGCCTCGGAAAGCACGTTAAGCTATTGGGCCCGGCTGTCATTCGTGGTTCTTTGACAGTCGTTACGGTTCGTCAGAAGCCCGAAAGTCTGACAACCAGTCTTACCAAGGGGTATCGTATTACCCATTTACTGGGTTGTGGAGGTTAGATAGGCAGTCGCTCCATGTAAAATACTGGTATTCAGCTGCATCCGGAAGCCGACCCCAATATAGTTGGGAAAAGGCTAGGCAGATTGATTAGGTCACTATACAAGTATGTCCTCTCAGGGTGACCCCTGCTTGCGTTTCCACTCACATCTGCCTTTTGAATACCTTTTGTTTATCACCTTTCATTCATCCTCATACATGACCAAACCACCTAAAGCATACTCTTTTCAATTTTCATAATCTTTATCCTTATAAATAAAGTCCATTAATAATAAAATTATAACTTTACGTTACTGGTAAATTAATTATATTTGTATTATAGATTATGTACCAGTGTGTGGGTCTTTATTTACTAAAATCGCTGTCAAAACATTCCCTACTGAATCCCCCCTTGGAATTTTGTACTCACTTCAATTGTTACTCAACCAAGACATCTCACAAAGGAGGTCCAAGCTTTGGACGTATTTATCCTACCCTCCTTTAGAACACAAAACCGGTTTCGTTCGCCATTATTATTTGATGTGCAAATGTGATCGATTTTTGGGGGAGCGTTATTACCAGGACCTAGTAGTTAGAAAGTTCTAACGACGTTGGTTCAAATTCTTGGTTTGGGTGATACTGTGATCGGTAAGATAGGCCGATAGGCACGGATATAGGGAAGATCACAGGACATACCATGTGTACTTTTTTAACTAACTTTTTTAGAGTAACCGTGGAGTTTCTTGCCGGCTCTCCTTCAAAGGAAACGACCAATTGGAACCGTGGACTTAGCTTCTGACGTTTCATAAGTGCCCATGTAGGTTTATGTGATATAAAATATTTTGAATGTGAATTTGAACTATTATTAAGATCTTGTAAAACATTATGTATAGATTTGAATTTGAAGATTTTGAACTAACTAACTAAAAAGCAGAGCAACAGGTTGGTTTACAGTATGTGTTACATAGTGCTACGGACAAATAATACCATGCACTCTCTGTCTTCTTCAATATCCTACTTTTTTTTCTTTTGATGTGTTTTTTATTAGGACCAATTAGCCGAATTAAGTGTACTTATTTAAGTTTAAAACATTAATCTTCGTCAATTTAGGTTTTAGTACGTCTATGTAAAGAGTCCAATGTAGTCGTAGATACAGCTAGTCATCGCAAATAGATGTCAAATATATTGCTGTTTTGATTAATTTAGCAATTTCTTATTTAACTATGAAACAATTTAAAAACTAACAGACTTAAAATAATAATAATAATACGTAATACTATGTACAAGTATATAAGAAAGGGGTGGGGGGGAACAATCATAGGGCATCAAAAAATTCGTCCGCATCGTTGTCAACAGGAAAAGTGCCCAAAAGGCTGGCAGCATTGCCACGTTGTAGTGCAATGCTGATTCTCTGGCCGAAGAAAAGGCCAGCCTTCTGGTCACATGAAGAGTCGACCAACCGCTTTGCAATGTCTTGAAAGACTAAGTGGACACTCGGACCCCATGGCCCTAGTGTTTCAACCCCAAACGGCTCAAACATATAAGTCCCAATAAGATTGGAGTATTTGCGCCGTATGAGGTTTTCCGCACCTGCAGCAGCAGCCCCAGCACCGTGCTAGGAAGATGGGATGGCGCAAGGGTGTCGACACACGTTGCAATAAAGTAAAGTATTTTAATAATAATTAATAATTTAAAAAATATTCATGACAATTTAGCAATATTACTGTATGGAAATGTGAATTGTGGCTAACTAGCGAACTAGAATAATTATATTTTTGATTTAATATAATTATTCTAGTTGTAAAAAAGGCATTTGGAAAGTTTCCAAAGACTTTTAATTACCAATAAAAAAAATTAAACCAAATATTCGGTCTTACCGTATTAATTATTGCATTTCATAAACAATATTTTAGTTCGTTAGGTTGCCACATTTCATATTTCCATACAGTAATATTACTAAATTAATCAAAACAGGTAAATATTTGACTGCTATTTGCGACGTTGCCAACTTTTAGGATAAATGCTCTTAATATGAGAATAGCTCAAACATTGAGGAAAAAATATCAGCCAGTTACTAATCAGTAAACAAGATTGGTAGGCAAGTATACAGTATACCGTCTAGGATAGGTACGCATATTTAAAAAACATAATAATCAGATTATACCTTCTAAGAAATCGCATTACTTAGTGCAATATCCTAGATAAATTGATTAGCAATCTGACCGATTACTGTATCAGCTAAAAGGAACTAGTGATAAATAGACGATAACGCTAATAATTAGAAAAATAACTGACAATAAATAAGTGGTGTAGAGCAAGGCCAATAATTCTCGTTCTTAAAAAACGTTCAAATTTAAGACGCCGGTTCTGTAAAAGTTCCAAAATGTCCCAGATATAAGGCGCTTCGTCTACAATTCTATTTTAACTTTAGATACCAGATAATTAACTGGTTACACTGGAAACCAACGCTTACAGGGTTGAAGATAACCCAAAATGATGAATTTTGACTACTTATCTGTAATTTAGACTAGATGATCCTAACTTACTTCAGGTAATGGCTAGGATGATGATGATCATGCTGACCCTTATTTCCAGGTACAGTCAAGTATCAATAGGTAATCGCACTAACATTATAATGTAAAAGTTTGTGATGATGTCTGAAACTCAATAACGCATAAACAGCTAAACACATAATTATAATTTGGCAGCATCTACAATCGCCACATGCGAACTACGCATCAAAGGCCTGACGTCACACAAATCCTGTATCGCGCAATTAGAGTTTACCGGGCGATGGACACATACACAGTCTCCCAACTTAAACCTCTGGGCAGTTGCCCGCCAGACACGACACCCGTCTGGTCGGAGGATCCTCCCTTTTCTATGGTGAATGAGTGAACTTTACACCCTGTTCCTCATGCCCCTAAAATAATGTGCTGGATTAAACATTAATAAACAGTATCTCATTCCGTTTATTCTAGCCTGCACTGTCCTACTCCTGGCCAAAGGACACCCTGTACCCCTGCCATCTTTCTGAATCTATCCAACGTAGGATGAAAAAAAAAAAAAAAGTGCAAATGAAGAACCTAGTTCCTTTAGGATGCTAGAAAATCACAGGTAACTTAGATTACAAAATTATCATTTTATGGTAATTATACTCACATAGTTAATAAGTTCATAACTAACCACCGTAAGGACTATTCTTGCTTGCAGCGCTCGGCGGCTATAGAACCAGGCCGGTTACAGATGTGGTAATTGTGTTCACAGGATTTTGTTTTCAAACTAGTTAGATATGAACTTCTTTGATGGTACATGGTCCTTTGAGTCATCTTTCTCTTTTCTAGCATCCTAAAGGAACTAGGTTCTTCACCTAGTTCCTTTAGGATGCTAGAAAATCACAGGTAACTTAGATTATAAAATTATCATTTTATGGTAATTATACTCACATAGTTTTAATAATCACATAGTCTTTTAAACATTAAGTACTACATTATTAACATTAAAACAAAATTGTGACTACGGAAATGAGTAGTTATATAATAGCAGTATTGAATTGAAACAGCATTGAACGCGCCCTTGCCCTCTGCTGTGAATTGGTAATCGCTGGTTGAATATTAACGGTAGATGTTATGTAAATATAATTATATTTGTATATTGAGTATGTATTTCAGGGCCAAGGACATAAGCCATCATTTAATTTTTAGACAAGTATCTTTTTCATTTAATGTACCATCAAAGAAGTTCATAAGTAACCACCGTAAGGACTATTCTTGCTTGCAGCGCTCGGCGGATAAAGGACCGGGCCGGTAACAGATGTGGTAATTGTGTTCACAGGATTTTGTTTTCAAACTGGTTAGAAATGAACTTCTTTGATGGTACATGGTCCTTTGAGTCATCTTTGTCTTAGGACCCATAGGTAATCCTGGTAAGCAGGAGTATAGGAGTAAATAAGGACCAATCTTTTTTTTCCAGGAAATATTTACAAGTCGTTTTCTAGTTAGTTTTTCAGAACTCTTTAATCTCTTTATTTCTGTAAATATTATGTATAGAATTTATTTTGTTAATGAACATACGAGTAATGCCAAGGAAAGTAAAAGTACGTATATACGTATTTCTAAAAAAAAATCTCGCACTACTTCTATAAACCTCATAGATACATAGAATAACCTATGTCAACATAAAATACGTTAGCGCTGCCGCAGTCACGTGAACTGGCCTCGTGAATAATAAGATTGTTATTCATATACAGAGGCCACAATATTTGCCTATTATCGATATGTATACGTGTACATTTATTTATAGATTAGTTATTGCTTTAGTTTCTTATTTATTTAATTATTATTAGTGTACGCTTCATGTTCGTTCAGTGTTTTAGAGGAACATTTGTATTTATTTATATATATATATATATATATATATATTTGTAATCACGTTCTCGAAAACGGATCTAACGATTTCGATGAAAGTTGCAATACAGGGGTTTATTCGCCGGCGGCGAAAACTCGATCTAGCTAGGTCTCATATCGAAGAAAATACGTTTTCTCCGTATTTTCACCCGAGCAGAGCTCGGTCGGCCAAAGTTTAGAACAAGATGGCTACCTTAGAATAATGACATGGCAGCATGGAATTGTATTTACTATCCTTTACTATTAAATGAGCGTTCTCTATTTTCACCGGAGCAGAGCTCGGTCGCCCAGGTAGTTCTTGTTGGTATGTGCAGCAGAAATATCTAAAATGCTCCTTCTACTTTTCGAGTAAATGGTACTTTTTATTCTCTTCTACTGTTAACAAGAATATAGTAATTATAGTTTAAGCAGTGTTATAGTGTGCAGAAATATTCGTCAAAAGTAGCATGCGTTAACGTGGCCACCGACTGGGCCCAACGAATCTAAAAAAAGAGGAAGAGATTTTACGGATCACTTTCGAGTGAAATTACACAATGCCAAGCATCTAAAACTACTCTTCAACAGCCATTATCAGTGTGCTATAAAGTTTGCAACATCATTATTAGGTATTGTGACTTTTACAGCTGATCTCTCGAAAAAGCCTTTCTTGATTTATCAGCAAAATAATAAAATAAACATAACATACGAGAGCATTACACATAAAACCCTACCGTACCGAAGGTCTGAACTTCAGAGACAGAACTCGTGACGACAGGTGTCGTATTAACAAAAAAACTTGGCAAATTACACAAAATAACCGGTCAATTTGGATGGCGGCCAAACGGGATGATAACTGGCTGGTTTGACTATGTTTTTAAGGGTTATTCAGCTTGCTGTAAAATATTGAAACAGGTACTTATTGATTTTTTGTTTCTATTCCGATTCCATTCAGTAGTTAATGATTTTTCGTGTCCATTCTGATTACATTCAGTCGTACAGTGTTAGACAGAACTTGCCTTGTGTTTTTAATAGGCTGATAAATTATTTCGTTTCAGAATCGAAAACCGGATTCTGAAACGAAATAATTTGTGAATGAAGAAAAACTTAATAATTAAAAGAAAATAAAAACGTGTTATTATAGAATAGACTTTAACGAGAGATCGCGAAATTTTACTGATCTAATTACATATATGTGGTGCAGAGGATCAGATTCTGTGCTCATTAGGACCATAATTAAATTGTGATATTCCCATAATAATGACGCAGGAGTAAACCCAACAACTGTAGTTATACTCGTACAACTGTAGTTTTTGACTTTTCGCCGATGTTTAGTGACAACTTAAAATGGTTTATTTCTTCAAATAAAATTCTTTGCTAATGAAGTGAAACACATAGGTACTTATTATGCTGCGCTCACTTTCTTTCAAAAAGAAGATCTCAGTAATCATTATATATCTTACAAAGTACAAACCAATGCAGTTTAAGTTTGAATTAATGTAAGTACCTAGGCAGGTAACTCTTGTTGACTACGGTTTTTAACGCAAACCGACCTGGCGAAGAATTTTAACTTATCGAATCGGTACTCAATCAGGACAAATTTTATTATGTGTTCGAACTGTTTTTATTGTTAGATTATTATACGAGGTATCTACTCTCTTGTTTTTATTGTTGTATAGACAGCAAATTACAGCTGATTGTAACGGAAGAAGTAGGTAAGGGCACAAATGGGCCTTATTGGTTGCAATCGGACCCAAGGACCATTAAAGTTATTCGCACCTAAAGCAGTTTCCCAGATACTTTAAGATCTTACTTTCTTTCGTGGATGAGAAGTAGCATCATCTTGCCGATAGATACTGAAATGTATCTAAAACGAGAGAAGAGAGATAATCGTTAGTCGGTCCCTACCAAAGATATAAAAATGTCTTCATAGACAATCAAAGCTGTGAATTCGTCGAAAAATAGCATCCAACTGTTAGCCGCTAAATGCACGCACACTAGAAAAGCACAATGACAGCACAATGACGTAACGGGAGTGTAAGATGTAGCTGTCACGCACACCCAAATAACAAAGTTAATAAATATTGAGAAAGGTTTTTATGGCGTGCACCAAGATTTTCCATTATAAAATCATAGCATTAATACAATAACGTCTCAGCGCGCCTGCGTTGCACGATTGTGATCGCTAATTGCTCAAATATTCCAGCGGTATGGCGCACATGACATGCACGCTATATGTGTCAGCCGTATGCGGCAATAAATTCATTGTGTAATGGGTAGCGCGCATCGAATTGGGCCGTCCCTCCCAAGAGTGCCCCGCGCATCGCCGCTGTTTATCTGTCATACAACTGTTCTACACTATTCACCAAACGCATCTACGAAACTATGCGAACTTCTAAATTAAACGCGCAGCGCCATCTCTGATTTACTCCTCGAACCACGCGAACGAATGTTGCCAAGTCTGGTGTTGAAAAATGTGCGTGACAAAGTAATGTCGGCATTCCGGAAACAGTCAAATGCACGTAAGGTCATCAAAGCCATTAAAATGATACTTTTTATTCCTGGACAATAATCGTAAATTTCTATGAGGTCGACTAATTATGTGATTATTTAAAAACGACGTAATTTATTTAAATTATGCGTTTTATGTTAGATATCGTTATTTTCTGCCTACAGATTTAAGTTCAAGGTTATTGATATTGATTTGAATCATAAAACCATTTCTTTGATTCTGTTCGTTATCTTGGTAGGCTCAATAGTAGTAAATAGTTAGAAAAAATTGTTCAAACTGCTATCGTAAAATTTAAAAGCGTACATAATTGTTAATAGCCAACGTAGTATTTTTTTTATAAGGCCATCCATACCTACGCACAGTTTCATATTGATAAAGGAAATCGTTATGGTTAGAGTTTGTTTTTCACGATTAGATTAAATATTTTGTAGGTCGCTAAATATGTAATTTAATAGGAAACGCGAACTACTAATAATAAAACTAATATAGGTCATGAAACAACTGGTAAAAAATTGGTGTAGGTCAATTTTAACATCAAGTAGGTGTCTAATTAAAAACCGAAAGGCTCTTATGAAAACCTGAAGCAATAAAAATGCTAGTTACTAGTTTTATTACCTGAAAGAAAAGGTAACAGAAGTACATAGTTCTATGCAAAACAAGCGGACGTAGAACAATCTACGTGGCGCACGCAAGTCACACACACTCACACAATAGGTACTTAATGTGTATGTGAGTGAGTGACTGTGACGTCTTCAAGGATCGCTGTGCATGTGTTCGTGAGGGTTGCCACTTGCCTCCTGCGGTTTAATGGGTCATTGTACGTTTTAGTGCACATAGCACATTTCAGCGAAATGTGTCGCATTTCAGAGGAATGGTGTTATGTTCCAGGGGATTGTATTGAATTTAATGTTATGTGTTTCGCTTTTGTTGAATTGTTTAGGTGTGTGCAGATTAGAACTAAGTACACAGTAGAATTTCGATTTAAATATTGCACACACAGACGAAGAACCATACCAAGGTAGGCAGTTAGGTATATTTAAACAATATCAGTATTTTTTTTTGTGCTTAGTATTTACAAGCTAACCTTATCCCAAATAACCAATGGGTTCTTCTTTTCCATCACGATAACGGATTCTAACTAACCCTCTCAATAAACTCTTCAACTCAAGCTGAACATACCTTTCTTCAGGAAAGGGTTATATTTCAGCATCTCCTAGCACCAACCCAACCCTACTGTAAATGCTACACGCATACACACACAATTTGTGCGTATGTGTGTGGCTGCGTGGCTCACGGACAGCCGAACAAAGCGCAGCAATGGCCATGAAAATATTTGTACCGCCTGTGTAGCAGGGCTGCCTCTTATAGGCTCATGAAATACATGCCTGCAATTTCTGTAAATGTTAGCTATTTAGATATAATTCAATTATTTGTTGAGTTTTAGATAGTACTAATCAAAGTTACTGTTATTCTCCAAATAATTTAAACATTGTGTTTCCTGTCCTATTTAAGAATGAAAATGTTAATAAGCTGTACGTGTAAGAAAAACATAGGTAGTAGGTAACTCGAGCATGTAAATAAAGAACTTGTCCTAGTTTAGGTACTTTCTTTCAGTGTACAATAAAACCTTTTTACCTACCTATTCTACAACCCTAAAATAAATATACCCTGTAAACACACACCAAACTGCTTAATTAATATTATTAACTCATCACAGTTGTGTTCCTACGACAAAGCTTACGCCATGGCCAGCCCTCCGACAAATACCTATCAAATACAACGCCTTGAGATCTCGAGGTCGCCAGAGTACCTACTACCTACCAATAGCCATCTGAAAATTAATTAGGTAATTCGAATAAAGTTTTTATTAAAAATATTTTTGTTGCTGCCTGTACAGGTTTCTCTGAATGCAGCGCCATCTTTTATTAATTTGCGTTATTAATTATGCATTGGGATCATAGAAATATAAATAACAGGAGAAGTGGTATGGGGGCGTGTCTGTGTCCGCGCGTCTTGATCACAATGCTCATGCCTCAGGCAAATGGCCGTCTCCGCTAACTAGTGCGCTTTCGAGCGCGATCGTGATAACATTTAAGAATACCGTGTTGTTCAGTGGTTTCTTGTAAAAATCGAAGCTAAACTATAAACTTTATAAATCGTAGAACCACTTTTCATAAATCAGCACAAGTATTTTGCTATATTTGTGTTGAAAATCATGAAAAACAACAAATCGTAAAATATTTCTTGCCTTTACTACGTTATTTTTATTTTCATATATCACAGCGACTGTACTTTTATTGTAGTAAATACATTGCTTCTTTACCACTACCAAAGTATGTCGCTAAGTAACTGGACAAGCAATGTAAAAATTACAAAACGATATTTACTTTAAGCGGTTGCATCGTTAGTACGGCCGCAGCGTCTTGTGACGGATTAGTGATGTGGTTGTGCAGATCCACTAACGTAGGCTATCGACAATAATGTCGATTGTCGTATGAATTTATATTACTATTAAAGTTTATTCTTCAATTTGTCAACAGTTATAGCCTGATTGGAAGACCGATGTGAAATCTTGAATTATACTCATTTAGATTTTCTCATAATGTTGTTTTTTTTTGGTTTACTTAATATTTCTTTTTTTTACTTACTTATTGTTTATTTATATCATCTTATTATATGTATATCGTTTTTTATTTATAATTTTTTCAGCAACTTCCAAAAATTTTAATACAATAATAAATGGGAGAATCGATAAGTTTCCGATTTAGATTTTCTCATAATGTTGTTTTTTTTTGGTTTACTTAATATTTCTTTTTTTTACTTACTTATTGTTTATTTATATCATCTTATTATATGTATATCGTTTTTTATTTATAATTTTTTCAGCAACTTCCAAAAATTTTAATACAATAATAAATGGGAGAATCGATAAGTTTCCGATTTAGTCAAATTTGGAATTATTGCTTGTATCACTAGCGTATATGTAAAATAAATGGCTTTTGCACAGCACAACGATAGCGAACGATGTTTTCGTGTGGGTGAGTTGTACGGTGCATGGTAAATGCACGCTGTGTTTGATGGGATAAGGTTTATAATTGATTATGTAGTACGTTCTGATTTGTAAATTGCAAGTGTGAGCGGGGCCTCGTATTTATTGGGTTTACTGATCGCATGTGTGATCGCAGGCTAGAGAGTAGGGATAGATAGAAGACATTGGGTTTCGATACATTTTCAACTACCGGGCATATCTCCTTCTTTCTTATATCTATGATTGGGATAAAAGGACCTCATCATTTGTTTGACTTGTTGCTTTAGAGTATTTTGGTCCTTTGGTTTTTCTATGAAAATTTAGTGGGTATTATTCTGTCGTGTTTATCCCTGATATTAACTAAACGTTAAGTTATTCAACGTCACACAATCTTGTCTTTTCTAGAGGTAGGTTCTTACTAACGTGGCTGTTGTTAGTTGATACCAACTATTCACATAATTTTTACAAGCAATAATTCCAAATTGATGAGACATTTCCTTCAGAAGAAGGGTAGGTAGGTACCTACTTTTAGGCAAAAAAGTACCATAAATCTAGGATTATGATTAGGTATATACCTAAGTCTTAATCAAATTGAAAAGCATAAACCTGCTACCTAAATACGTACGTATCACATTTTCGTAAACGATTACGACTAATCTGTTTCATTTTGACAGTTCAACAACATTCATTGCGTTATTTACGTTGCTGAGCAGATCTTTTATCCGAACTTATGAAGAATAGATTAGCAATCTGTTTCAAATTCTGATTGATCGTGTATCACGCAATTAGAGTACAGTTTAAAATGTCACTTTCTCATTTTTGCGCCAGCATGTTACTATTTTATTTTCACAGTACCTACCAACAATACATTCGGTATTTCAGTAATGGCGCCTCCTCTAGTATAGAAAAAAGGAAATAATAAACACCGTATTAGTACAGATAACAAATCACGCGGCGATCGCTGACTGAATAGAAATCGTATCAAATGAGGCGACGCGATACGATCACGTCCGGACGCATCCGGGCCGTGTCGCACTCCGGATTTTGATTTTTAAGGGATGGTATAAGGACGTTTCGTGTGGATTCCCTAATAAAAGCCATCCCCTCTTTTCCGCAAGCATTAAATGTAAAAGGACAAAAATTTCTGGGGATAACCGGGTTCGGAAAACCAGTGACTGGTGATACTGATAACTTCAATTCATCGAAGAATGCTGGTGCTCAAAAAGTCTCTGCGACGCATTATGGACCCAAGGAAACATCATTCTCATGCCCTTATCCCAATATATTTGGGATTTGCGCAACATGGTCCTTTCTTCCATACCTATTACTCTATTAGCCGTCATCTCTGTAGTCACCCTCTTTCTAACCATGGTATAATAATATACTTCGCCAGGTATGGCATTTCGAAACACAGTGGTCACGTGGGCAACACAAGTCTACGTCATCACATCTGTGTTACCAGAAGTTTGTAGTAATAACTCCCCAACCACCTTTATTACCTGTGCGAATCCGATAAAACAATGAGGTTTTAATTAAAAATTACGGTGTTAAAATTGCATTATTTCGTTTGATTAGACACACGAAACGACAATTTAAAAGCTTTGGTTTCTGAAAATCTTTCCCTAATCGTGTTTTGTTGCAATAGAGTGGCAACTGGATAGTGACGTAAGCATGTGTTAGTCTCGGAATGCCAGCCCTTATTGTTTTATTTGACCATGTTTCTAACCATATCATCTTTCACACAGTCCATGCATCGATTCTTTGGTCTTCACAGAAACATTCTCCTCATTCCTCCGTATCACATGCACTGTCACTGGCACAACTTTTCAGTCATCGGTGCCACTTTCAGACTTCCTCTTAGGTAGGTACTCATTTCTTATTCCATCCATTCGTGTCAGGCGCGGTCCGAGGGGGGGGGGGGGTCCTGGGGGTCATGACCCCCCCCAAAATCATTCAAGCTGTCGACAACTTGCATGATTTACGTGTCTTACTAACTAAAAACTGTAGGTACTTGAGCGACAGTGACCGCGATGGGCATTCTATGCAAAAATAATATGAAAAAAAACCTGGTAAGCAAACTCGGGAATTTGGGCACCACTACACTCGGGTTAGGGCCAACTTTCAAAACCTAAACTGCTGTAAAACGAGTTGTAGCTTTTCTTCTCGACAAAGTAAGTTGTCTTCCTGTATAATGGTCAAAAGAAAACACAGAACCTATTGAAGGAGGGGTGCTAAAATTTTGAGGCTCGCTTGTCTTGATCCTTGAGCTTTTCTTGTGGTGACACCCGGGCGTTTCCTCCCGCTTGATCCTGAACAGGAACCTCCCGAAACAATCATGTCCGGTGAGGACCTGCGTCAGGCGGAAGGTGAGGACGCCATGGCGCCTCTTTAGCCACTTCTCAAAGAGGGGACTTATCGCCACAATTATGGCGTGCCCAGCGCTGGGTTGCGACAATCGCACTCTCCATGCCGCCATGAGATCCCGCCGGTGCTCAGTCCGCTGTGCCGTGATTTCTCGCGGCAGCGGAGTTACACCCCGGCGTTTCGCCTCCTCGCGCCACTCCCAGATGTGCGCGAGGACTTTTGCCTCCAGATCCCATGGCGGTAGTCTGGCAAGGAGGCTCGCCGCCTCACGAGAGACCGTGCGGTATCCTTGGACCAGCCTAATGACTCTTTGGGACGCGTTCAATCGGCGAACTGGTCACAGCCTTAAAGAACGCGCCCACACCGGTGCCCCGTAAAGGGCCATGGACCGCACGACCCCCGCGTAGAGCCTCCGGTAGGAGGCGTTTGGACCTCCTAGATTGGGCAGAAACCGCTTTAAAGCAGCCCCAGCTCTCTCCAGTTTGGGAGCCAAACGTCGGAAGTGCTCCACGAAGTTCCACCGGCTGTCGAGGACGAGTCCCAGGTACTTCTGTCACGCTATTTTTTAAAGTAAGTTTGTTATTTGTAAGTGTCAGCATCTCACAAGTATTACGTTTGTGTTGCTACTACGTGTTATGTTTTGTATTGGTAGGTGTGTGTCTCGCGGCGCACCTCTGTCAACTATACGTAAACCAGTTTTATAACACTACACATATTTATCTACACCTATTTATTACAAAACTACCATCAAATATTACAACCCCATTATTTACAAAACTATTATGTACATACCGCAGCTTAAAACTTTTGTTTAATTATCATTTTATGTTTTTCATTATTAATATATTTCCAACTGAAACTACTGAATATGCACTGATAGTATTGATATTGTTAAATGACGAATTTATTTTATATTATTACAATGATGACTAAAGGAGAAAAGTTTCTTAAAGTTGGTTTCCTTAATGTCGGTTCATTGGGTACAGGTCATGATAACTTGATTGGTGCACTCGACAGGCATTGTTGCAGTATTTCTTGCTCTCAGGCAGTGACCTGAGAGCAAGAAATACTGCGGTAGAACCTTTCGGTTCAATCAACGGTCATTCTATTGTGGTTGGTGAATTTCACATTAAGCGGGACAAGTTCAAACCATACTTGGTGAAATTTCGGCCTCTCATAAATGTGTGCACGGAAAGCTTTAATTTAGACTTATCACTTTTAAACTTTGGAACTATTTCGTGGCTTGACAACGTTAATGATATGGTGCATGTCTTTAACACCACACATATAATCTCCCTGTTTGATGTCCACGCACCGATCAAGACGTGTACTGTAAAGGAAAAGTCGTATCCGTGGATTACAGATACAATAAAAGTTATGATGCGTTTACGTGACGACGCACTTAGTAGATAAAGGAAAACGAAAGATGATTCAAAAAAAAAATATTACAAGGAGCTAAAACACTTAGTGATTAGATCATTGTATAATGAAAAAGTTGCGTATTTTAAGCACAACATAAATAATAAAATTAAAAACCCAAAATTATTATGGAGAAATCTAAAATCAACCTTATCGCCCTACAAGCCCAGACAAGACCTACCGTCGCACTTTACAGATCCTGACCTAATTAATAATAACTTTTTAATTGTTCCCGGTAACCCCGTGGCAAGCATATCACTTATGAAATATTATGAAAATCATAGACATGGTGAAGAAATTTTTGCAATTACTCCAGTGGAAGAGAACGACATTTCTCGCGTTATCTCTAACCTTAAAAGTAACGCTGAAGGTTACGACAGAATTACCCTGGATATGATTAACATGACTCTGCCACACACGTTAAATGTTGTAACGGACATAATAAACCGCTCCATAGTGACGTCTACGTTCCCCGACCTATGGAAAATTGCCTCCGTGAGACCCTTGCCAAAAAATTCAAATCCATCTACTTTAAAAGACCTACGCCCTATAAGTATATTACCATGTCTATCCAAAGTATTGGAAAAGGTCGTTAGCCGCCAATTAACGTTTTTTTTGGAACAAAATAATAATTACTATCGAAGTTAAACTATTATGGTTTCGACCCCAGCGCTACGCAATGGTTTCGTAGTTATCTTAGTAATAGGGAGCAACTTGTTGACTTGCGTTTGGGTGACGGCACTACCCTTAGATCGACGCTTACATCTGTCGAGAGAGGAGTCCCGCAGGGCTCTATATTGGGCCCAATACTCTTTATTTTGTACTGTGCGGATGTTATAAAATGTCTCCAGAGATGCAAGTACCATATATACGCCGACGATGTCCAAGTTTATATATCCTTTAGGCCAGATGAGTACGATAGTGCCATTAAGGATCTTAACGATGATCTTCAAAGAATCGCCGCCTGGTCAGAGGAGAACTGCCTGTCATTAAATCCAACAAAAACAAAATATATGGTATTTGGCACAAGACAGCAGTTGGCTCGACTACCTGTTATATTTGACTTAAAACTTATGGGAGAGCCAATTGACCGAGTGTATGAAGCGCGGAATCTAGGTGTTATTATGGACAAAGATCTTCGTTTTGAGAAACATGTAGCGGACTCGGTCAAAAACTGTTTTTATCGCCTAAAGGTTCTATATAATATGAGGCCTTATTTATCCGAAAGACTACGAGAACAACTAGTGGAAACGCTGATTCTATCTAGGTTGAACTACGCTGACACGGTTTACGGCCCGCGATTATTAGCGCGCACAGACCGCCTCATCCAAAGGGTACAAAACGCTTGTGCTCGGTTCTGTTACAACATTCCTCGCAGAAGCCATGTTACACCTTTCCTTAACAAGCACTTTTCTTTGAAAATGAAGTCCAGACGCAAATTACACTTGGCTTGCCTTCTGTTCGGTGTAGTTAAATATCAGAAACCGGACTACCTATTCAACAAGCTAAGTTGGGTTACGAGTAGACGGGAATGCGGGAGACGGCAATGCTCGCAGCA
The DNA here is from genome assembly GCA_916701695.1 of Agrochola macilenta. Taxonomy (NCBI): domain Eukaryota; kingdom Metazoa; phylum Arthropoda; class Insecta; order Lepidoptera; family Noctuidae; genus Agrochola; species Agrochola macilenta. Next base: position 4,088,878 of record OU753559.1, on the reverse strand, counting down.
GCTTTCGACTCAGTCTCAGGGAACAGCCGCTTTTAGAGGCAGCTTTCGTTATGCGGCTTCAAAAGTAATAAATAACCTGCCACCACCGATTAGGGTAATTAACACTATAGACGCTTTTAAACGACGCTTACGGCAGTACCTCATAGAAGCGCAACGGAAGCTGGATATGGTCACACTAAATGTCTCAATTATATGATGTATGTACCTACCCACTTGGGTATGTGTCAGTGTCTCTGTCGGTGAATGTTGCACGTAAATTTAAATAGGTGCTGTTATACTATACAGTTTTACTGCTGGGAATTACATATTCTTTATATTTATGTTTTTTTATTTTTATTTTTTTTATCTGACACAAATTTATTTTATTTCAGTATATTGCATACACGTTACAATTATAAAACTGATTTACATCCGTCACATCACACTCTCAGGTCCAGTTGAAAACCAGCGTCAGGCACTTATAGTTGTCTGGCATTTTTGCTGAACTGGGCCTTTTTGGCGCAGCCCTGAGGCACACTCCCCATAAAATTTCCTGCTTATATCGCACTTTACAATTTTATTTGATTTTATTTTTTTTTTATTTTTTTTATATTTTTATCTGCTTTGTATTATATTGTGTGCTTTAGTCTGTGCTAAATAAATGTATTTTCTTTCTTCTTTCTTTCTTTTACTTCATCGTCGACTCGACACCGATGTGAACCCGACAGTGGCAGTGTTCCGAGGACCATAAAAACACATAGCCTCGGACTTGTGCAAGGCCACCTCGAGTCCCAGTTGCCGGATCCTATCGACGATTATTGTTACCCAACGTGTCGCCAGTTCAGCCGCCGTCTCATGCGACCTCCCCTGCGCCAGGACCAGCGTGTCGTGAGCGTAGCAGACTACGCTAACGCCGCTAGGGAGGTCGACGCACAACACCCAGTCGTAGCCGATGTCCCACAGATGCGGCCCCAGGACCGATCCCTGTGGGACACCGCACGACATCTCTCGCCTCCACTCTCCGTGGTGACCGTGGTAGATGACGGCTCTGTCCGTCAAATAGGCCTCGACCACTCGAATCATGTTTTTTTCAACAACAAAAAAATCCTTTATACCCGAGAGTGCAAAATTTTTGAGCTCGCTTCGCTCGCTCTTGTATTCTGCATCTTTATAGTTGCTTGACCTTTGCTGCATAAGTCGACAATGTAACTCTTTTTTCTGTTTGAAAATGTAAATCAAATCCTAAGAAAACAGAACCTATTCAAGGTGAGGAGATAAAATTTTAAAGCTCGCTTCGCTCGCTTGTCTTGATTCTTGAGCTTTTCTTCATAAGTCGACAAACCAAGTAATTTTTTGTGCTTTTAGAATGATCAAAAGAAAATCGAACGTATCCGAGAGCGTGCAAATTTTTTTATTTTGCTTCGCTCGCTCTTATACTCTACATTTTCATATTTGCTTGGCCTTCCTGCATAAGTCGACAATGTAACTCTTAGTTCTGTTTGAAAATGTAAATCAAATCCTAATCTATCCGAGACGGGGTATTAAAATTATCGAGTTAGCTTCGCTCACTCTTCTCACCCTACATAATCTACTGTCCTAATATTTATTATTGCTTAGTTACTGCGACCAACTGTGAGAAAAGATCAGATCAGAAAGATCCGGAAGTTAAAAAGTCACGTATTTAAAAAGTATGCATCATTAGATAGTCAAAAAGTTTATTTTAATTAAATTCCTCGGCACCCATAGTGACCCCCCCCCCAAAATCTTAGGCTGCGACCGCGCCTGATTCGTGTAACACCACACATCCCTCTTAGCATTTTCATCTCAGCTGCATGCAATTGCCTTTCATTCGTCCCTTTTATGGCCAAACATTCTGATCTACACAAGACAGTAGGTCTAACCATTCATTTCGAGTAAAAAACCATGAATTTACCCATACATGACTAATAACATCATCCAAGAGATCCCTGACTTAAGGCGACGACAATCAACTATTAATGATTTGGAATAAATATATGTTAAATTAGAGAATTTTCTTAATAACTTAATATAGGAATATTTTAGATTATGTTTATATTACATAGTGAAATTAACTGGTAAAGGACGATGGGAAAAAACGTCCCCCCAAACCTTACACCGACCAACAGATTTCAAATGTATCTCAGTCAAACCATCTTGGTAAGGTGATAAATTTTTACTATGGCGACATCTCTCAAAAATATGGGATATTCCTAGAAAAACATGTTAAAATGTCGCAAAGGTTATGTTAGGTTAGGTTAGGTTTGGATAGGTTTGGATAGGTTTCTCGAGGAGGCCGCTATTGTCCAGGCCTGGAGCCGGGAGTCGGCAACGACCGGTCCCGTCGACGTCGAGCAGGAGGCGCTGTGGTTCCGCGGGGCGATGACGCAAATTTGCGACGCGTCCATGCCCCGGGTCCACACACAGTCCGCAAGGCGCCAGGTGTACTGGTGGACCGCCGAGATCGCGCAGATGCGCGTCGCGTGCGTGGCGGTTAGACGCCAGTACACCCGATACCGGAGGAGACGTCGTCGGGTCCCTGACGAAGAGGCCGCGCTGTATGAGGTGTACCGCGCGGCCAAGGAGACTCTGTGGCTGGCCATCGGTGAGTCGAGGACGCGAGCCAGGGAGGAGATGTTGGAGACTCTAGACGGGGATCCGTGGGGGCGCCCTTATCGCGCGGTCCGAGGGAAACTTCGAGCCGCGGCGCCTCCACTTACGGAGAGTCTCCAACCCGAGCTGCTGGAGGAGGTGGTCGCAGCCCTCTTCCCGGCGAGAGCGGAGCATACTCCGCCGCCGATGGCTTTGCCCACAGCCGCAGAGTCTACAGAGGAGAACGCCATCAGCGTCCCAGAGGTGACACAGGCAGAGATGAGGGCAGCCGTGATGCGGCTCCGGGCCAAGAACGTGGCTCCGGGGCCCGACGGGATCCACGGCTGCGTGCTAGCCCTCGCTCTGAAGGAGCTTGAGCCCCAACTGAGAGGACTCTACACAGCGTGCCTTGAGCAGGGCCAGTTTCCCACTTTGTGGAAATCTGGTCGTCTGATCCTGCTCAGGAAGGCGGGGCGCCCTGCGGACTCGTCGTCCGCGTACCGGCCCATAGTGCTGCTTGACGAGGTGGGCAAGCTGTTTGAGCGGATAATCGCAGCCCGCCTCGTCGGCCACTTGTGCAGAGAGGGGCCGGACCTGGACGACAGTCAGTTCGGGTTTCGGCATGGGCGCTCCACGATCCACGCTGTGTCGCGGGTTAGAGTCCTGGCGGAGGAAGCGGTGTCCCGGGGCGGGGTGATGTTGGCGGTGTCCTTGGACATTTCCAACGCCTTCAACACCCTGCCTTGGAGTTGTATTCGGGAGGCACTGCGGTATCATGGGGTGCCTCCCTACCTCCGCCACATCGTTGGGGCTTATCTGTCGGAGAGGTATGTCACCTACATGGGACGTGATGGCGGAAACCAGCGCCGCATGTCGTGTGGTGTTCCACAGGGCTCGGTTTTAGGCCCGCTCCTGTGGAACATCGGGTACGACTGGGTGCTGAGGGGCGAGCTCGGTGCCGGGGTAGACCTGACGTGTTATGCGGACGACACGCTGGTCACTGCCCGGGGGAGCTCGCACAGGGAGGCAGCGTTGCTGGTGACGGCTGCGGTCTCACAGGTGGTGGGCCGCATACGTCGCCTAGGCCTGGAGGTGGCCCTCAGCAAGTCGGAGGCCATGGTATTTCATGGCCCCCGGCGGGCGCCGTCACCCGGCTCACACATCGTGGTCGGGGGGGCTCGGATCGCTGTCGAGTCTACCATGAAGTACCTAGGATTGGTGCTCGACAGCCGGTGGGACTTCGGGCCCCCACTTCCGACGGCTGGCACCCAAGTTGCTGGGCGCCGCTGGGGCGCTGTCAACGCTGCTTCCCAATCTGGAGGGCCCGAGCGCCGCTTGTAGGCGGCTCTACGTGGGGATCGTGCGATCGATGGCCCTTTACGGGGCCCCGATCTGGGCTGCTGACCTGACGGCCGGTAGCATCGCCGTATTGCGTAAACCGCAGAGGGCGATGGCCGTCAGAGTCATCAGAGGGTATCGCACGATCTCCTACGAGGCGGCTTGTGCACTGGCCGGATCCCCGCCCTGGGACCTAGAGGCGAAAGTACTCGCGTCATCGTATCGGTGGCGCGAGGAAGCGAGGGCGCGGGGCGAGCGACCGATGCAGCGACACATGGAGCTGCATCGGTCTCAGCTTCGCGAGGTCCTGGTGGCGGAATGGCGGGACAGGCTTTCACGCCCTACCGCCGGCCTCGACATCGTCGAGGCGGTCCGGCCGGTGCTCGACCGCTGGCTCGGGAGGAGGCACGGCTCCCTGTCGTTTCGGGTGACGCAGGTGCGCTCGGGGCATGGTTGCTTCGGGAAGTACCTGTGTCGCATAAACAGGGAGCCGGACGCCCGGTGTCACCACTGCGTCGACTGCCGGGAGGACACGGCGTGGCATACGCTGGCAGAGTGTGCCGCTTGGGAGGACCCACGCCGTGCCCTCATCTCAGAAGTAGGCAGTGACTTGTCGCTGCCGGCCCTAGTGAATGCGATGGTCGGCAGCGGCGAGACCTGGGACGCGGTGGTTTCCTACTGCGAGACAGTCGTCTCGCAGAAGGAGGCTGCGGAAAGGGAGAGGGAGATCTCGTCCACTCACCCGGCCCGCAGCAGGCGCACCGGGCGTCGGCGGAGGGCGGACAACGCCCTCTTCCAGCCCCCCTAAATGGGTCCAGGGGTGACGGACTCGGGGACGTCCGTCGCCCCCCACACATCAGGACCCGAGGTGGCGGCGCGTAGTGTTCCACGCGCGCCCCTCTAAGACGTCACGGGGGGAGTCAAACACCTTTCTCCCCCCCCTGACCTGAGGAGGCCAGCGGTCGCGGGCCGGCACCAGCCGGGGGTTGCGGAAGATTTTTAAGTTCCCGTGACCCCCAGCGTAGGTGTGAGTTGGACTGTTGGACGGGGGGGGGGGGGGCATACAGAATTGCCCGTGGTCGTGTTAGGATAGCTTCGGCTAACCTAACTTTTTTTAGTTTTTTTGTTATTACACAAAAATACCATCGATTTTGCAATTGAACAAGACAGTAGGTCTTTTTCAGGATCCTTATAAACATATTGACATGTGTCATATGACTGTTGGAGGGGGGGGGGCATGTAGAATTGCCCGTGGTCGTGTTAGGTTAGCTTCGGCTAACCTAACTTTTTTTAGTTTTTTTGTTATTACAAAAAAATCCCATCGATTTTGCAATTGTTCAAGACAGTAGGTCTTTTTCAGGATCCTTATAAACATATTGAAATATGACTGTTGGAGGGGGGGACGGGGCCCATACAAAATTGCCCATTGTCCTTTATGTCTAACGCGGATAAAAAACTGAGAATCACGCAAAATCTATCAAGCGTATTTTTATGAAACCTTCACCATTTTAAAGATAATTTAATTATTGATCTTTAAGTATAATGTGTTTTATTAAAATACCTTTTGTTTTATGTATAATAAATTAAAAATTCTCGTCTCATTTGAGACAGCGCTCCTTGATGGGCGAGTCCTATTATTGGCTGGATGTACGACGCGTTGCGTGAGCTCAGTACAGAACACGCAAGCTAACCACTCAAGGTCACTGGCATATATCTGCGTCTTAAACAATCAATTGCAATTGATAGTTTAATTGACAATATTACTACAAAACAAATTGATTGCAATTGGTCGTTTCGGGGTCTAACTATGAAGGAAAATAGGACTGGAAACCTAGGTATACCCTTAAAGTAGTCTAGCGAGGTAGGTAATTGCTATTTATTGTGTAGGTACCTACCTAACGGAAAAAGCATCTGCCCAATATTTGATTTCTGAAGTTAATTTCTAACACAGAGCTATTATAAAGAAATCCGAGCCTGTACCGGTAACCGCATGCATTCATGATTCTCTGAATAATTAATTCTAAATACCGGATTTCAAAGGTCATACAGAGATCCGCAACTGGCAAAAATTTCTCGCTGTAAAAACAGTTCTGACCTGAGCCTACGGTACCTCCTACCTACTAGAAATATTGAAATTGATGTAGGCCGAGAAGGTTTTTAAGTGATAATACCTATTCTCGTTATTACTAATCATATTTTATTCAAGAGCCGAACTGGTTGCGGGCTCGAACTGAATGCCAATGTTAATGTAAAATTCGGTGATCAATGAATATTTATTTGCGGTCCAAGGCTAAGCGGGTAAGTTTGTGAATTTAGAATCTAATCGCGACTTTCATGGATAGGTAAGTTATAGTGCAGCGGAATCTCAATGACTTCCTACTACATAAATACAAGTGCTACATAAATATCTTCATTGTTTTGACGAACAATGTAGGTAGCTAAATCAATCACAGCATGCAGCATTTAAGCAGTAAACCATTTAAAATAGGTAGGGCTGTCCGTCAAAGCGGTCGATAGAAATGTTTGTCGCGCTTTCGATTGTCGATCAAAAGTTTTGTCGTCCTGTCGTTTCGTGTCGTCGAGCTGTTATGCTGCGGCACCACCTTTTTATAAAAAAAAAATTAACTAGGGTATCTCGCAGGTTATCACTAAGGTCGTAGCTGCTTAGCCGGGCTTTCCTGTGGCTGCCATAAGCTTCTACACTCAAAACCTCCAGCGAGGGGCAAAACTATTCTAAATGAAAGCTAGGCGAGCGCTCGCTAAGGGCACCCTCTGTGGGGTACGAACCTCGGCTAAGAGCATCACTGGGAAGAGGACAGCAAGATGGGATAGGCTGGTCCAAGGATATAAAACTGTCGTACCACTGATGGACGACTTATCTTATCGTACTGTTACCCTAACATTTGTCCCGTATTTGTTTCTCGCAACTACTCTTCGTTACTGTATCCATTCATTAAAGCCCGGACTGGTTGTAACAATAAAAATATTATATTTGAAAAAGAAGGCTCCATAAACAGTTAAGTACAGACGCCAGCACATCAAGCTACTACAATCTGTCAAATTTATTTAATAGATTTTTAACTTTAGAACTACAGCGTAAGGTTCAAGGTTGATTGCGAAAATTTGACAGTTTCGGGTAGCTTGACCTGCTGGCGTCTGTACAACATGTGGCGATCAATAAATAACTAAAAAAAAATGCATTTTTGACATAAAATTTTTCTGCTTTTATGATTCCAAAAAACTAATAGAATAAATAAAGAATTCAGCGAACGTATCCTTAACCAAATGTTACCAAGGCCCAAAAACAGTGAGCTGTCATTGAAAATCTCAAATCGACCAATCACTAAGCAGATTAAAGTTCCATACTGATGCTTACCAATATCTTAAACATGAATAAAATAAAAAAGTATTCTGTTGATTTTGATAGCAAATAAGTTCGGAAAAGTTTTTGGAACAAAATAGAAAAAAAAAATATCTTTATGTTTATTTACTTGCATAACTATTTATAGCTATTACAAACACAGTTTTTGAGTATGATTAATATAATAATTTATCAAAAAGATCTCATTTCAATCAGTCTGCTGAACTTTGAGTATCATAAAAACCTGCTGTTGAAATAAGTATGTCGACGGGTATCTTAATCAGTCAGCAAAATATTTTTCTAATGTTTAAAATGTGAAAAAGTTCTGCAGTTGAAACAACCGTGACATCACCCATATCAAAATTTACAATTGGCAACACCAAATTTGACATTTCTTCAATCGAGCACTTCGCTCAGCGAAAATATTATAGCAATTTTGTTGCGTATTTCTGCTGTGATAAAAAATGACTTCGGTCACAAGGGCTGGGCATTTAGCTCCTTACTTTAAGGCAAGCTCATCGGTGGTTTCCAATGGGCTAAAGCCCTTGGTGGTCGGCCCCATAGCGACCGAAAAGGTGTTGGTGCACCCCTTGCCAAAAACCTCGACTGTGCAATCTTTGCATGGATCCTTGCCTATCCAGGGTATAAAGGCTAAAGTAAGCGGTCGTGGTGAGTTATTTTCGCTATTATTTTGTGATTTGGTTGAATAATTTTCATAAATTGCGACGAAAAATCGTGTTACATAACACCTTGTCAATTCTAGGTCCAAGTCATGTTCGCTTCGCACATACTGACATCGGCTACCCCGATTTCTCGGCATACCGTCGCAAGGAGACCCAGGAACCTACCGCGAAGAATGCCGAGAGCGTTGATGGCCGCCAGTCCTTCACTTATCTTATCGCTGGAGGTTAGTCCTTGAACATTTTCAACTAAGATTTACCTGACGTTGATGTAGCAACATTGTTTACAAACACAAAACACAATAATCTATGTCTTATGTAAACAAAACATAAACCCATGTACTACCATATTGTTACAGCATGATTTATAGCTCTTGACATTAACCTTGAAATGTCATGTAAACAACGCTTCACTTTCATTTACATGAGATTTACTGTACAAATCAAATAAATGCTGAGTTTAAGCAACTGCATCAAAGTATAAAAAGTAATAGTAATCAACCGCTATCCACTTACTATAATCCGCAGTTTTTTGCAAGTCAAGACTGGTCAGATCATACTCTGTAATCTGCAGTCATTCTAAATCATCAGCTGGATAATCCACCATCTACCCTCTCTTCCATGCATATGACCATACACAGATTAGCAAGAGAGTACTGTTTTAGGTTTTGAATCATTATAATGATTTTATTATGTTCTGTAACGTATCTCTCATGGACAACCTCAAACAAATTCCATTTAATTTTTATTGAAGATAGTAGAAAATGTCTTTCTGGACACAACAGACTGTTACTAATAAAGGCGTTCCCTTATTTTCGTAATGTTATGCAATGCATAATATGTTAATGAAAAACTACATAACAGTAAAAATCATTTCACAGGGCATATTACTAAAATTTACGCACGCTCCTTAGTCATCGTTTTTTTGTTAAGGAAAACATGGTTTTAATGTTTTGCTGCAAAAGGTTTTAAGTGCGAGAGCACCACATATAGATAAATGAACATACTTTTTTACTTTGAATTGCTACGGCATACATCCTGCTTGTCCCTAGTTATCAAAATCCTATCTTATGATGTTTGAGAAAAAAATAGAGTTTATCTATATTTAATAGGTGCAACGCCAGATGACTAATGTTTTCTCTAACAAAAAACAAAACTGGGCATATAAATAGATTCGTAAGCTAATTTTACCTGTGATAGCTACTTCCATATGGGAGGATGTACTGTGCAAAGCTATGAGGTCTTTGCTTCATTATTGGTAATGATACAAGAATCTTAATTTTAACCAATAATGGTCTGTAAATCATTGGATTCGGCTATAAGTCAGTTTTCCTTATATAGAAAGAATATAATTTATTGTATGTGTGTCATATCGCCTGTGTTTGTCTATTCGATAAAATATGAATTGAGAACATTTATGTGTTTCAGAACAAGTTAGTTACTGTCTTAAACTGCTGGCATGTGAGTTAGCATTCTCAGTTGGGGCAGACTGCCAAAAGCCCAGGTTAATAAAGCCAGGTCGAAGAACAAGAAAAAAATATGTTACAAGCTTAATGGCGGTTGATAATTATTATGTGATAACTGTTGTTTGTTATCTGAGATTAAACAGTGGTGTGCTATTGTAGATCATTGGAATGTATATGGATATAATAGTACTCGATTTTTATAATGCAATGTTGGCCAATGAGTTGACTTTAAGTGCAACAGAGTTCACCAATTTTGTTAATGGATAAATAATAATACCAGCCTGTTACTGTGCCACTGCAGGGCAAAGGCCCCTTCTCATACAGAGAAGGCACGAGCATTGATCACCACGCTTGCTCAAGACGAGTTGGTGATTTCAGACTTATATTAACTATAAGTCGATGTTTCCTCACAATGTTTTCCTTCACCGATGTCAGTAATGTCCAAGATAAACTCAGAAAATACATATGAATTGAAAAAATCACATTGGTACTTGAACCCTCAACCTCATGCATGAGAGGCGAGGCCTTAACCACTGGGCCATGACGATGTTAATGGATGCAATATAAAAAAAATATACAATAATGTAATCCTTTAAAAATTGATTGATCTTTAGCATTTATAGTACAAATACATACTGATAATAGTATGTTATTCATCAGGTATGCTCACACAAAAAAATACCATAACTAAGGAAGTACGTGAACAATAAATGCCAGTATAAATACATACATAATATTTTGAACATCCTATTCTCATTTCATAATTAGCTGGGAGTTGATTCCAAGCTGTCTGCGTGTTGACAGTCTGAACTGTCAGATTGGAACCAAATCTTTCCAAACCCCTTACTGTTTTAGTCTGGCGTTTTCTAACAATATGGCATGTTTTATCATTTTATCCTTATAATTTTTAGCCGGTGGTGTCGCGGGCGCCTACGCTGCCAAGTCCCTGGTGACGCACTTCGTGTCATCAATGGCTGCCGCCGCTGATGTCTTGGCTCTGGCCAAGATCGAGATCAAGCTGTCAGACATCCCCGAGGGCAAGTCTGTTACTTTCAAGTGGCGTGGTAAGCCACTGTTCATCCGTCACAGGTAAATTTGTATTTTTTTTTATAAATTTCGGAATATTTGACTTCATCATCACCATTACATCACGCCTGTATTCCCCGAGGGGTTAGGCAGAGGTGTACCTATAATACACTCACATTTCACCAGTTATGTTTATATTCCACGTAATAGGGGGCGAGCCTATTGCCATCAACCGGGAACAAATCCAGACTGGTGCCACTGAGCAATAGGAATGATGACTACAATTTTTTTTTGTCCGTCTTTGAGATTATTAAAAAATATTGGACATTTATTTTTATTTTTTTACGTAATCTAACGACGATTGGTGATTACGGCGATACATTGAGGTAAAATGTGCCATGACGTCACGAGTATGTAGATTTTATACGTACTAGTGACGTAGCGACCCCCACTCCCCAACTTAAAATGCGTTTTATCTAAGTAATTTTTTATTAATATGATAAAGCAAAAAATACGTGTCTAATATTTTTTTATTATCTGACTAGTGGACTAATTAGTTTTTTTTTTTTTTTTTCCTATTCCTGATAAAAAATAGAAAAACACTGCCCAACATGTGTTTAGTTTTGGTTATTTAATTGTAATTAGATAGTAGGTAGTCAGAAGCCCCACAGTCTGACATCCAGTCTTACGTAACTTGGTTGTAGTGGTAACATAGGCAATCGCATCATGTAAAATACTTGTATTCAGCCTACCCCAACATAGCTGAGAAAAGACTGCAGATGGTGATGAGATCTGTATAACAGACACCAAACTTTGTATAAGTCTGCTGCAGTAGGTAGATATTGGATGTGGTTATGTGTGTGCAAAGCATACCAATAAATTCATATATGAATTCATTCTCAAGTATGTGTATGCAGTATCATAATTATATAGATACTATACTGCACAAACACATAGGCGTGCCTTACTCTAATGTATTGCAGCACGCTGGTGTTTCTTGAATTTACTCCCTAATTTGTGATCTCCTTCATTAATGTCGACCAAATATTAATTCATCGTGTCTATTTTAAAATATTGCAACATATTAGATAGATAAGTCAATAATTAATTACTCTCTTGAATGATCTGTATAAAACTAAGTCGTCATTTGCACAAAAGTAATTCTATAGAGACATGTACAGTCACGAGCACCAATATGTATCCACTTAGCAAAATTCAAAAGCGATTTTCGCATGGAATAACGACTGCAACTTTGAGATAAGACCTATTTCATATTAGTGTGGGTTCCAAAATACTATGTTCGTAACAACATAAAATTACGATCACCACAGTAGGAGAAAATCACTTTTAAAAGGTGCTAAGTGTATACATATTGGTGCTCGTGACTGTACTTAGTTCAGTTCCTTGCCAATTATTTTCAAAGTACCTTCTCATCCCTACATTCCCTACCAACTGCGCATTAATGAGTATGGCGACATACGTCACTGAATATATCACGCCATGGAATATTTACAGCATAGCTGATATTCTTATAATTATTTAAATACACTATGTGTGTATACGTTGTGCAATGTTTTCACTATTATTATATTCATTTCACTTATTCAATCACTTTCATTTATTTGCCTCCACGCCCTATTTCACCATAAACAATGATATAACTATCCCACTTAATAGGGGCTGAAACCTCATCCATTTATTGTTTTCATTTCCCAAATACATTGCTACTAAGTTTTTCTGTGAAATGTATTGATAAAAAAACGAGAGGTGTCGTGGTACACCACGTTGGAATGAAGTTTCTTCCGCTGTATATTATGTATTAAATATGGCACAATGAAATAAATTAACAATATTTGAGAGTGACAAATAAATAAATAGATAGAGATAGAGTAATAAATAAATAAGTAACTAAATTATAAATATAACCGCCGTGCACAATGCTCCTCTGCTCGTATCTCGATACTCGCACGAACATACACACTCGTATATAAAATAGAAAGAGAGCATAACGCTTTTTCCTTACGTGATGATTTCTACCAGGCAAACTGCATTAAGAAAATTCCTTCCAACAAGATATGTTCGCGTTATTTTGACCAGGCGTCTTAAGAACCTTATGAAGCTATATTTATTACAATCTTATTCTAACAAATCCACAGAACCGGAAACGAGATTTCAACCGAGCAGGCGGTACCAATCGACAGTCTCCGCGACCCGCAGCACGACAACCAACGCACACAGAACCCCAAGTGGCTGGTCGTCATTGGAGTCTGCACCCATCTGGGCTGCGTCCCCGTCGCCAACGCCGGGGACTTCGGCGGCTACTACTGCCCCTGCCACGGCTCCCACTACGACGCTTCAGGCCGCATCCGCAAGGGCCCCGCCCCCCTTAACCTCGAAGTTCCCCCACATAACTTTGTTGAGGAAAATCTGCTGGTTGTAGGCTAAACGACGTTATTTATTAGACAATTAATTTATATAAGTATGAAGATTCAGAATCAATAGGTGTCATCTAATCAATCAGTTAAATTAAATGTGATTGCAATTATATCAGTCTTTTTTTTATTTATGTTTTTGTTGAAACCCCTGATTACTGCAACAGATTTGACACTCCAAGAGATCTGAAAATACGCAAGTGGTACTAAAGCTGTAGCTGACTGATTGAATAAGTGGGTTCATTTCTCCAAGCGAAATCCTAACTAATATTATAAATGCGAAAGTGAGTTGTTTGTTTATTTGAATGAAATTGGCACATGGGTAAACCATGACCTGTGTCGGGACATAGGATATCTCGATATTCCCACGGGATCGAGACTTATGCGTGTGAAACCGCGGGACGCAGCTAGTAAATTCGTAAATCTGACTACAGTCCTTTCAGTTATTTTACCTCTGACAGCAGCAACTCAACAGCAACCTTATTCATCATCACCTGCCGAGCCTTTTCGCAACGGTCACAGACCAATTCGTTCTGGAGACTTATTATTTTACTAGCTTTCGCCCGCGTGGGGTTCGGAAATTTCGTCCAAATCCGTTCAGCCGTTATTGCGTGATTGAGTAACAAACATACAACTTTCACATTTATAATATTAAGTATAGTATAGGATTTATTATCTACCTACTATAAAGCTACCATTTACTGTGTAGGTACTTCTTTCTTGACTTGAATATCCGCTAGCGGCAGAAAGTAGGTAGATAAGTCATACTCCATCTAATGTCTCGCTGATGGTAGCAGTCAAAATTGTTGAACAGAATAGTGCTTAGCGATGCGTCATGTTCGTGAACGGGCGCCGTCAGTAGGGACTGGTCATCTCTTAGCTGCCACGGTTTGTCTTAATTAAAATTATTTTTTTAATTGTTTTTTTAATATTTTTTTATTACGGACGCTTTTGACGTTCTTCATCGTTCTCACATCGTATAGTTAAGATGATGCTAGCAATATTGTGTACCTAACCTTATTTTGATATAAAAGTATCCGTGGAGTTTCTTGCCCGTTCTTCTCCATAGGTACGCTTTGAAATGGGCAACTAGCTACATCTTTCTGACTCACCAACCCTTTTGACAATTCAAAAGTGCCTGTAATTGGTTTACTACAATACTAATAAATGAAATTGTAGTGCCTGTTTGTAGCGCCAGCTTTTTACCAACGCATAAGAAAAGGACAATTTTTTTTTTTTTATTTGTCTGTATGTTTGTTCCGGCTAATATCCGAAACGGCTGGACCGATTTTGACTGGACTTTAATTGGCAGATAGCCGATGTTGTAAGGAGTAACTAAGGCTTACTTTTATTTTAGAAAAATAAAAAAGAATTAGGGTCCACTCGGGCGAAGCCGTGGGCAGCAGCGAGTTTGAAATAAACGCTTTGAGTTTGAGTTTGAAGCTACAACCTCTCTTCTAGTCCACAGCAAATGCACCGATTTTCGACCGTCTTAGGGTAGATGATTTAAATGTATCAATTGAATTTAATACTTATCCAATGGACATAAGGTATTATATGTTACAATGCTCGCTGGTTCAAAATATATAAGGGTTTATAGGTGGCGATCTGGAGAGAGTCTCCCCAGCAGAGCCACATTTATATCTCAAAAACTAGGGCACCTAGCGAAGATCTGTTTTCTCCAATATTTTGTCGCCAAGTTACAGATTTTGTCGGTGTGTAATTAAAAAGATATTAAAGAATTCAATTTCCCCAGTGGTACAAGCAAGTACAAAATACTTTGTGTAGTTTGACAGTATGTATGACGTCATATTGAGGAATGTTTGTTTCGAATTAAATAAATATAAACTTATTCTATAATTTCAACCACCAAAGGAAAGCTGTATTCATTACCTATAAACAAATCTACAAGAAATATATGTAACTATTTATCTAACACAATGTGCATTTACCACTTAGTCGCTGGCAGATGGATCGCTGCGCTCCGTTTCATTTACGGTAAGTAAGAAAGAGATAGATGCGCGTGTACAGACGAGCTACTTATAACGAGTTGCCCGTCACGTAAGTTAAAGTCAGCCAGTTTAATTAAAGTGGAACTTATTATGAATAGTTACGAACTCGAGTGTTGTTATCTCTATTATAGGTATTCCACAAATACAAAAACGGGGAAAAGTGCGAGATAGAACGAGGGCTTCCCCTGCTGCACGTCATCGGCGCGGCGCTTCAGCATTCGCGCCGCTCAAAGTACTTAAAAAAGAATAGGTAAATAAACAAACTTGCTCTAAAGGATTTTTTCTTTATTCCTCCACCGGGAGTACAGCGAGGTTTGTTTGTGTAAAAAAATTAAAGAACAATTACGAATGCGGGCATTTAAGTGCATTGAACAAGGTGGTGGACAATTTGAGTGTTTTGAAAAGAGGACGCCACCGCGCCGTATGACTGCAGATTAATATGTTAGTTACCTTGATTTTTCACGTCAATAGCGTGTTTGTGTGTGTGCCTTTAGATATAAATATCGAGGCGCTACCTACCAATGTAGTCCGTCGATGTCCATAAATTATTTGGCTACAATTAGGATAGCTATTTTTTTTTAAACCGTCCAAGTGCGAGTCTGACTCGCGCACGAAGGGTTTCGTACCATTATCTATAAAAACGTTTGTTGTATGGCAGCCCCCCTTAAAAATTTGTTTTATTTTAATTTAATTATTAATTTTTAAAGTGAATATATAACTAAATATTCTGTGAATATTTCAAGCGTCTACTGTCTGTTGCCGTTATCAATATCGAGCCGTTGCCGTTATCACGTTTGTTGTATGGGAGCCCCCTTAAATATTTATTTCATTCTGTTTTTTTAGTATTTGTTGTTACAGCGGCAACAGAAACACATCATCTGTGAAAATTTCAACTGTCTAACTATCACGTTTCATGAGACAGACAGATTTCCTGGTGACAGAAAGACAGACAGCGGAGTCTTAGTAATAGGGTCCCGTTTTACCTTTTGGGTACGGAACCCTAAAAAACACTACTCAGGTGCATAAATTATGACTGTAACCTAATTTTATAATTGGGGTGTATCGGGCAGGGTGTGCATTATTCCAGTTACATGTTGTATATGCCTCGCGAGGATATGCTCATTTAGGACGAACCATTTAGTAGGTACCTTATTAATAGATATCTATTGAATTTTAAGATTATATTTGAAATTTTAAGTTTGTGTACCTATGTAGTGAAATTAACATAGGTACATAACATAACATCACACAAAAAAAAAACACTCATAAAACAGTTGTATGCGACTGTACATCTTGACACC
Source organism: Agrochola macilenta (assembly GCA_916701695.1). Lineage (NCBI taxonomy): Eukaryota > Metazoa > Arthropoda > Insecta > Lepidoptera > Noctuidae > Agrochola > Agrochola macilenta. The sequence goes on along the minus strand of OU753559.1, from coordinate 4,072,673 downwards.
AAATAATAATATTTATAAAAATATAAAATTTATAAAAAATATTTGGTGTCAAGATACAAGGTACAGTCGCATGCAACTGTTTTATGAGTGTTTTTTTTTTAAACATTTAAAACCTTGCTCTTGGTCAAGAGCAAAGTTTTAAATGTTTTCAAACAAGTTTAAGCCACTCTAACCTAGTATTTAAAACATAAAAACATGTATTTAATTGAGATTTTATGTCTCTCGGACATTTCTAAGGACTGTAGACCGATAAAACTAGAAGTATATTACACATATTAATAGAAATATTTTTTCTTGCCAATTTTTCATGAACTCTTCGATCTAGCTCTTGGACTATACCTTACTAATTGAACTCATTATATCTCCTAAACTAAGACCCGACAAATTCTGATATTTGGCGACAAATTTCGACAAATTAACGACAAAATAAGGGAGAAAACAGATCTTCGCTAGGTGCCTTCGTTTTTGAGATATAAATGTGGCCCTGCTGGGGAGACTCTCTCCAGATCGGCCACTTATAAACCCTTATATCTTTTGAACCAGTGACCGACAAATTCTGATATTTGGCGACAAATTTCAACAAAATATGGGAGAAAACAGATTTTCGCTAGGTGCCTTAGTTTTTGAGATATAAATGTGGCCCTGCTGGGGAGACTCTCTCCAGATCGGCCACCTATAAACCCCTATATCTTTTGAACCAGTGACCGACAAATTCTGATATTTGGCGACAAATTTCGACAAATTAGCGACAAATTTTTTGTGTAATCAAAATTAAAATCCCTGTTGGTGGCCCTGCCAGAGTCAATGATACGCGCTGCGATGCTCCAAGCTCGATCACCGAGCATTGAAATATATACCTTATCTCGATCATTTAAGTATTAAAATCAATTGATACATTTAAAATCCTCTCCCCTACCGTCCGCCAGTGTGCGCAGGCCAAAACTGGCCTAAGAGTAATCGTTTTGGGTTATAGGGACTTTGAAATCAAGGTTCAAATAAAATCACCTTTTCAACGATTTGTATTCATGTTTATTTAAGTATGGTTTTGTTTTCATCATCGATTATTTCCACTTACATAAGTACTTAAGTTCTTTAAACAGTTACAATCTAAGTAACATCTAACAGACTACTAAATTACACATTTACAAGTTATATTAACTGGGTTTTTAATGTACAAGATTTAATTTAAATTATAAATTTTGAAATGTATTATTACTGTAAACAAAATCTACTGACGCAATGGAAATTCATTATAGTGCCAAAAATGTCAAACAATAATATTACTTAGGCCATTATTTTTGTAAAAATCCTACAGTAATAAAAAATATTGTAAGTATCAGTTGTTATTATTTTTAACTTAAAAATAACTAAATTAACGGAGGGAATGTAAGAGTTAAGGGAAAACCCAGTTTTTAATAATTACGATGATTAATTACATTGCAAATAGTTCTACCGTTTTTTTAACCGCTACTATAGTTTTACGCTAGACATCTATATTTACAAAGGAGTACTAGAAGTGGGTATAATTCGCGAAATAATTTAGTTAATTCTAAATAAACTTAAAGCCAAGTCTGTAACTGCGGCAGTAGTAAATACACGCCATCAGCCATGTTAGTTAGGCTTAGTTTGACACACGAATTTATTCAATGCTAATGGGTGTAATGGAATTGGTGTCCACACAAGTAAAAGCAGTTCTCATTTCACAAATATGAAAGATATTATGACAACTGTTTTTAAATTACATACTACTGCCGTATTAGGGCTCTTGACTTCTATGAATATGAATGAAGTAACCAACGCGTTTACACAATCATACATCTCATACAAACAATCAGACTTAATAAGCTGGTTGCATACTGTCGACTGAACTGTCAAACGTAATTTTAATATCACGAATTACTGAAGAACTGGGAAAATAAATTCTTTAATAAAAAAAATATATCCTTCATGAAAAACAACAGTTTTATCAAAAGCACGCAACCGGTTTCAAAGGAAATTAAATATTTCAGTTTTTTTGTTGTTTTGTTTTTTTTTGTGTAATGAACCAAAATCATAAGTGAAAAAATAGTAACTTAAAAGAAAATATGGTCTTGATCTGTACTCATAGGTAGGCACGTAGGATTTTCACAGATTGTCGTGACATGCTTGCGATTTAACGCACATGCAATTAATCGTCACTGATAAAATTATTCATCTCGATTGGTATGGCACAAGAAACTTAACTTATTGAAAACACAATTGCTCTGAATGTCACACATAATAAGTATTTAAAAGCAATCAATTTAATGTCGGATCTTCATTTAGATTTTACATCAGTGTCTATAAAATTATTCAATTCACATATGTAGTTTACAAAAATATCTAAATAATTTGTAAACAGTTTACTGTAGACATTAATGTCAAATACTTCATTCAATCATTCGTGTGAATCCGACTTTAGTCTTGGAAATTGAGTCAGGGGCTACAGGAGTACGATATCTTGACGTCAATTTGTAGAAAATTTTGCGCAATAACCAGGTTTTGTTGACACTTTACAAAAAGTTTACACGTTTCTACTTTCCAAAACAAAAATATAAAACAGTTTACAAAAAAATAACTTTTCTACAATTTGACGTTACAAACGATTTCATGCTTCAAAAAAGTTTGGTTGATAACAGATTCTATGAGATTTTTATAACATTTATACAATATAATTTCGTTTTATAAGTACAACAACATTCATAGTACATTATATTTTTGAACACACAATTACTTTAATTTCACATCGAATTGTAGACATATTAGGTAAAACATTCTATCATTTGGAGAAAAATATATCTATTATTAAGTGACAAAATATTTATTTAGTAAATTTCTGGAATATAACATTATTTTTTTATTCAGTATACTATGAGTATCTCTGATAATGTAGGATAAATATTTTTAATAATTTAATGACTTTAATAATTATGATTTTGTGCGATAAAGGAAAATAGTGGTAGTAACGTCTGTCATAGGTCATAGAGTATTGTCAAAGTTCATTTTGTGTAAACAAAATGTATGGTCCACATACGAAACAACATAGACACTACACAACCTTGGAAGCTCGATTTTTGAACCTTTAGTGACTTCAATAAATATGTGTCAACTTCGATAAATTTATTCGGAATGTCAATAAAGACCAATCCCTGATAAATATTATTATTGATATTTTATTATATAATATTTATTTTATAATGTCATTGAGTATTTACATGATGGAAACTAATGTTAATATTTCATAGGATCTAGGGTGAAGTACGGAATAGAAAAAATAATTTTCAAAATATTATGGGTAAGTAAATGATCTGGGAATTAAAAAAAAACCTGCTTTATTAAATAATAACAAAATGAAAATAAAATAAAGAGATTATGGTTTAGTAGGGCAAAAAAAAAATGTCCAACCGGTATTAAAAGATTCATAATAATACTTCTATTAAAAATATAACATATCATAATAATTGATTCCAATGTTAGAGAGGTAATGAAAAAATAAAATAACATAGTAAATAAGGAAAAAAAATACTATACAATTTGTTTGTAAGCTTCATTTAAGGCGATCTTTCCAATTTGTTCTATGTTGCGTCGCAGCAGAAATACGTTCAGCTCAACTTTGGTATCTCCACTGGGTGAACACCGACTGACCATCGGAAAACAGCCGAAACTGTATGGTGAACGCGCTAAACAGCCATCGTTTTGGGGAATTCACCAACACGGTACACTGTGATGTGGCTAACATTCGGCCGGAATTGTCTCGTGAGTGCACTGTTTCTAAGTTTTATTCACATATACCTAACCGATTACTATTTATGTAAAAGTTCTGTAAAATCGATTATTTTCAACCAGTGAGTGCAAGACTAATTTGATTCACTTTTTGGTAAATACACCGACACATCTGATGAAAGCACTCACTGTAAGGTAGGAGCACTCGTAACAGCTGGCTTTTAAGGTAAATGCACTCATGACCGGCCATCGCAACGTGGTAGCTGTCACAGCCTCCGCTTGCCTGCATGTCGTGTGCACTAACAGTCGGCCGTGTACACCGGGGCCAGGTCTAGGGTGAGGTGCCGCAGCGCGCGGTCGCGGGAGGCGGAGCGGGAGGCGCGGGAAGACTTGATGATCTGTAGGACCATCGCCTTACAGTCGTGACAGACCGCCATCTGCACGCCGCGGAGACGCTCCGCCGCTGTCACACCCGTCGTGCTGCGTCCGTACCTCGCTCTGGAATGGAGAAGGGTTTGTTTATAATAATATGAAATAGGTTAAGGGAAGGCGAGAGGCAGCTGGCTGGGTGACGAGGACGACTCGGTGGCACTAGCGGCGCGGTCTTCCACAGACTCCCCTCCCCTCTCGCTATTAGAGAAGGGACCGGGATACGTGGCCGCCGCGTGGGGAGACTTAGCCCTTGTGGGCGTTTATTTCTCCCCAAACCGCCCTCTTCAGGACTTCGAGAACTATCTCGGAGTCCTGGCCTCCGTGGTCGGCAGGGCGGCGCCGCGTCAGGTCTCCGTACTGGGAGACCTGAACGCCAAGTCGGTGACCTGGGGCTCCCCGGCCACCGACGCACGCGGGCGGGCAGTGGAAATGTGGGCGGCCTCCTCTGGACTCTCCCTCTTGAACAGAGGGAGCGTCCAGACATGCGTGCGGCGGCAGGGTGGCTCAATAGTGGACGTCACTTTCGCCACCCCTGCGTTAGCCGCGCGTGTGAGGTTATTCATATTTATCGGAGAATATCTAATTGTATTGATCACTTTAATTGATTGTTTACAACAATAAATCACAGTATGAACGTCAGCTGTCAGAATGATAGATGACATTGACGTTTGGAAACGTTCCATTTCAACAATATTTTAATAAACGTAATTAATGTTTAGTGAATATATTTATATATATTTTTAGTAATATATTTGATTTGCATTTCTATAATTGATATTTCCTAAACAGATGTATTATATAAATAGTTTTAATGAGACTCAAAAGTCACTGCTCAAAAGGCTGTTTCATAAACAACGATTATAGACTTTTCGAACAAGTCATGATTTGTGGTTTTATGAAGATCAATATAAATGTTTATTAACATATCAGTACAATAAATAATTAATATTGAATAAGTAATAATTAATATGATACTAACAATATTTATCACGATTTTATAATGCAGTTTTAAAGTAACATGGTGTTTCAAACGATTTTCGGAACATCCAGTTGATGTTATTATTTTATGACATTTTATTATAAAGATTACAAATAAATATATAGTATATTGCTAAATAATGTTATTAAGTTTTAAGATAGTTCCACTACATAAGATTTGTTAATTATTACTTTGGTTAGAAGATATTTAACATTTATGTATGACCATCTATGATTCGTCTAAAATGGCGGGAGAATGGGCGGCAATATTTGAGGGACCTGTAAGGTTGATAGGCTGGTAAGATGGGGTGACCGCCAATCTTGAAAAGGAACTTGAGTTAAACGGTTGGACGTTATAGGACCTCCGACTTTTACAGGACAGACCCTGAGTGGTGTCCATGTCCGTAATATAAAGTTGCTAAAAGCCAATGTAAGAATAAATCATGTAGCATAGCGGAAGCTCTGCCATTATTGTAAAAAGGATTGATGATCAGATCACTTCTTGTGAAAGATCGTCAGACTACCTACAATGTTCATGTAAGTTAATTGATAATTATTATATCTTGATTATTGCTGATAACTATGTTGTTCTGTATGTGTTTTAATATGCCTAATATTGCTAGCTTGGAGAAATGGTCCAAGAGATTAATGTGATATTATAATGATCTAAGCTGATGTAACAATGTGTTGATCCAATAATATAAACGAAGCTGCCACGGAGTTTCTTGTCCTTCTTCTCCGTGATGACCTAGATTAGGAACGGACAAATAGTTTTCTCATTAACGATACAAGACCTATGTATTGACAAGCCTAAATGTAAATAAATGCCTAGTCTTGTCTTTCTGTGCTTTTCTTCATAAAATCCTTTCCCTACACCATATTCATAGAAAGTACCTACATATAAAGTAAATAACTAGTAGGTACTTAACCATCCTGACACTCAAATCTTGATAATTAAGTGGATACCTATACCTATAAATGTAGTCATAATCCACTTTCTAACACGCGCGTGCTGAACTGGCGGGTGGACCTGGTGGAGACTTTGTCAGACCACCGCTACGTGCGTTTCGACATCTCCACCAGTGGCCCCGGAAGGACGCGGCCCCGCTCGGGGCCGTCACCGTTCCCACGGTGGGCTCTCACCCGCCTGGACAGGGAGGCAGCGCGAGAGGCGGCGTTCGTCCAGGACTGGCTTTCGCCGCCTTCCGCCGGCCTGGACGTGGACCCCGTGGCGGGGCTGATTAGGGAGTCTCTGACCGAGGTATGCAACTCCAGCATGCCTCGGTCTCGCCGACCACAACCCAAACGCGCAGTGTACTGGTGGTCGGCGGAGCTGGCGGGGCTTCGAGCGGCGTGTGTGGAGGCGAGGAGGGCCTACACGCGGAGCCGGCGGCGGCGTCGACGGGATGTGGCTGTCGGGGACCACCTCTATGAGGTGTACTTGGAGGCGAAAATGGTCCTCGATAGAGCCATCGCCGCCGCCAGAGACTCGGGGAGAGCGGAGATGCTGGAGGGTCTCGACAACGACCCCTTCGGGAGACCGTACAAGGCGGCGCGCAACAAATTGCGCCCCTTTGGTCCCCCCGTTGCCGAGACCCTCGAGCCCTCGTTTCTGGATGGGGTGGTTCGGTCCCTGTTTCCGTGCAGGGACAACTTCACCCCACCAGTGATGGACCCCCCGCTTGGGACAGCTCCGCCAGCTGAGGAGGAAGAGGAGGCCCCTCCTGTCACGGAGTCGGAACTTGGCGCGGCGATTCTCCATATCCGCGCCAAGAAGACAGCTCCGGGCCCCGACGGTGTCCCGGCAAGAGTGGTGGCGATCGCCGCCACTCAAATGGAGGAGAGGTTTCGTCGCGCCTGCTGAAGGCCGCGGGCGCTCTCTCGTGGCTGCTTCCCAACTTGGGGGGGCCCAGCGCGCGATGCCGGCAACTTTACGCCGGCATCTTGAGGAGCATGGCCCTCTATGGGGCTCCTATCTGGGAGGAGTCCCTCCACAGACGAGAGAACGCCGCGGCCTTGCGGGCACCTCAAAGGGCCATAGCCCAGCGGGCGGCGCGGGCCTACCGCACGGTGGGCTATGCGGCAGCATGCGCTCTGGCCAGCACCCCTCCTTGGGAACTCGAGGCGTGGGTGCTCGCCAGAGTGTATGAATAGACGGCAGAGCGGAAAGCGAGGGGCGTTCGCTCAGCCCCGGAAGAGCGGGAGGCCGTCCGGCGGGAGGCGAGGGACGCCATCGTCGTCCATTGGACGGGGGACCTCGCCACCGCAGCCTTCGGCCGCCGAACCCTCGACGCGATTGGGCCAGTCCTGCGAGACTGGCTCGAGCGTCCGCACGGGTTCCTCTCCTTCCGTCTCGTGCAGGTGCTGTCCGGACACGGTTGCTTCGGATCGTACCTGCACCGAATCGGACGGGAGGAGACGCCGTCGTGCCGCGACTGTGGCGCGGCGGAGGACGTGGCACAACACACACTCGAGGTGTGCCCGTTGTGGTCAGAGCCGCGCCGCAGTCTCGTCGCGGCGATCGGACCGGACCTCTCGCTCCCCGGCCTGGTTAACGCCATGCTGAGGGATGAGGGGTCCTGGGCGGCAGTCGCCTCCTTCTGCGAACACGTCATGTCCCAGAAGGAGGCGGCGGAGCGCGCGCGTGAGGACGACCCTGACGCGGCGCCGCTCCGAAGGCGGAGGAGGGGTCGAAGAAGACGTCAGTACGATAGTCATCTTCGACTCCTCCCAGGTGGAGGCCAGCAGGCAACGGGTGCGGGGGCACCCTTGCCTGTATCGCACAGACCTCCACCAGTGTCGGACGGGAATGGCCAGGTGTTCCCGGCCATTCCCGTAGCCCCCCAACCCGGGGGGCATGCGGGGCCCACCAGCTAGGCGGGCATGCGCCGGGAGGGTCGTGGATGTAAAGGCTGAGCCGGTTTCCCATGACCTTCCCATCACGGCGATGCGGGAACACCGCTGAGTTTTAGTGGGTATACTGTCACTAGGACAGGGAGTCCCACATACCCCGACTCGTCCCCCACGAGCCGGGGATGCATAAAGCATTTTTCAGCGACAAAAAAAAATAAAAATAAAAGGAATGGGAAAGACTGGGGTTGAGAGAAGAGGGTTGGGTGTTGTGTGGAGAAGGTTGGTTGTTGAGTGAAGAAGCTTGGGTAATAAGTGGAGAAGGTTGCAAGCTGGCAAAAAAATCCTTAAGGAGCTTGCAGTATTGCACCATAGGTTCAGCTAATACGGATCTACATGTTCTAAGAATACATACCGGCGATCTAAAGTCGAAGGCGGCGTATTAACAAGCGACATGGCCTGCGGGCCGTCCACACTGCGCGACATGCCGTGCGGCGGCACGCTGAGCTGGTCGGAGAAGCCCAGCGCCGAGCCGCCGCGCGAGCCGCCGCGCGAGCCGGGCGCGCTGTGCGCCGCCGCGCTGGCGGCCGCCGCGCCGCGCCGGGCCGCCGCCGGGCTGCTGGGTGCACTGCCCACGCTGTTCTCGACCATGCTCTGGGGAGAAGGTCGATTGGTTAGGTGGTTTATAATATACCAGAACATCACGCCTGTATTCCCGGAAGGGTGCTCTATAGCCTACACCTCTGCTTAGGTGTACCTACTTATAGATCACCTACATTTCGCCAGTTTGGTAATTGATATACCGTTGTGCCTGTGCAACGCGAAAGAAGAAACAAGGAATAGGTATTTTTTTTTAAATCGGTTGGTTAAAACCTTTTTTCTATAAAATAATAATTATTCCAATTTAAAAATATGGTCCAAAAGACCAGCAATCTAATTTTGAAAACGATTACGGCTAATCTGTTTCATTTTGACAGTTCAACAACATTCATTGCGTTAATTACGTTGTTGAGCAGTATTTTTTTTTCGAACGTTTGATGAATGGATCAAATCTGTTTCAAGACGATTCAGATTCTGATTGATCGTATAGCAATTATGGACCCAAAAGGATCAAAAACAAATTAATTCTTCAAAAAAACGACCGCAGAAAAAGATCCGAAGGGGGTGGCAGTGAGCAATGACTGTGTAAATATAAAGGTTTAATAATTGTCAAAATGTCGAAACTTTGATCGAAGATAATTTAGCATCTCATACATTTATCATAAGTGAATATCAAATACTTAGAGTAAGTAAGTTAACACATAAGCATCATAAAGACCATTGTAACACCAATGGACAACGGAACCAAGTAAGTGCCTAAGCAATACATTTGCGGAAAATAACGGAAGACGGTAAATGACGTCATAAATTAGATGATCGACAATGATCGCTTCTTGACAGCCGTGTCGGTACAATTTGCGGTGAACCGCGCGGCGTTATCACCCATCGCAGATCGTGTTACGGGAAATGTACCTAATCGCGGTGTATGTCATGTATGTAAAGGTGTCTTGTTCTTCCGGGCTTTGATCGAAACTTGCATTGCGTAGAAATGAAAGGTAAAATATCCCAACCTCATATTTTTTAATCCTATAATTAACTATTTAAAAACTTTACAATATTTTTTCTAACCGTAAGTAGACTCACTTGATGCCAAATACCTAGTGGTACTGTGCCATTACATAAGACCACGAACGAAAAAAGCCCCGTGCAGACTACCGCGATGCGACGCGCGATACGACTCGAACAATACAATTTCTAAGAAAACTTCACGGTATAAATATAACCCGGTGTCGCGTCGCGCTAGTCTACACGAGGCTTTATAATTTTGTTGAAAAAAAGGGCGAGAAAACAAGACAGAAGAGCGAGACGCTTAGCTAGCTACAATAAAGTCAACTAAGTACACAAAAATCACATCCAAACTATTATGCATTTGCAATTTAATTTCCAAAAATGTAAACAAATATGTTTTAGGAAAAATAACTTTAATACTCACACATAAGGTGCAATTTGAGTTACAACTTCAAAGGTTTAGAACACAGAAATACATTCTGAAATAAACTTAATCTTTACAGATATAAAGTTGATATTTCTTTAAGTGGAATTATTGGACAGTCCAACAGCATCAAGTCTGCATCACAGGCTTTGGGCATTGTTCATTTACGCGTAACCCTACCAGTTACCCAGTAACTGTGCTGTGGAGATGTGGACGCTTTATGTAAAAAAATGCTGGTGCTCTGCTCCATCTGGTTAGACTGGAAGTTGAAAACGCTGGGCAAATGATGAGTATGTGACTTACCGAGTACTCAGGAGACACAAGCCTAGACATGAGGCTCCTGGGGAAGGAGGAGTGCGCCTCGTCCTCCGGGGAGGGCAGCAGCGACGGACTCAGCAGTACCACCGGCACGTGTGCGAAGTGCTCCGTCGGGATACGCATCTGTCACAAAGTTTACATTATTAGAGAAAAAGATTAAAAAAAATATAAATCTACACATTGCAAAATATTCAGACTTCCAGCACTAGGCTGTTTTTAATTTTCCATGGAATAACGTTAAAAGTATGTAAGTACCTTAAAAACTTTAACACATCTTTAATTTCGTATTTCAGATTCCCATAAACAAAATCTTCTAAATCCCTTCGCTCTTTATATTATCATCATACCGGGATTTTAGAGGAGGTATCACCCACTCTTTACTCCCTCGAAGCTTAGGTAAATATACTCTACCTATTCCGACCTCTGCCCATCAGTCATCACTTAACTTTTTGATGTTTTAACTAATAAAAATAAGCATTGAACTCACCTTTGAACAACACTTTTGACAGACAGTCTTTTTACAAAGTTTACACTTCTGGCCCCAAGGACCAAAAATGCCGAATCTGGTCTTCAAACACAAGAAGCATACCTGAAAAACAAAAAATAAAATTTTAATACTGTACCTACTTGCCAAATACATTTATTGGTGCAAAAATAACCAAATAAGTACCAACATATAAAGTGATAAATCCATACTTTAGTTGGTAACAATGTACCTATCAGTTTGAATGCGACTGTGTTTCAGATTTAAAGTGACACTCTTGCGCATACCTACATTTTATTACTTTAAAAACTAGAACACAAATACTCACTCTTCTTTTCTCAACGTCTTCCTTGACCCTACCCTCAACGGGCAGTACTTCTAGCTCAGCTTTCGTCAGCACAGACCTGATGTGGACAATCTCTTCCAGGGTCAGAGACAACCGGTCGTCAGACATAATGGCGTCCTGCCACTGTTTCTGAAAAAAAAAGAAGATATTTAAAATACTCTGAAATATTTTGGATAGTTCTTGGAGAGTTTGGTAAACAAAGGCACATGATGAATAAACTATAATAATTATTTGTTTGCGGAAGTAAATAAAATACTCTTTTTTTATGGCAGCAATGGTGGCCTAGTGATAATGGCCCCGACATACTAGTTGTTGGTCGTGGATTCGAACCCAGACAGGCGCTTTGCGTTATGTAAATAATAAAAAATAAAAAATCGTCAACAAATCTTTGTATACCAAAGTCACCGATCTTTATTCACAACTAAAGCTACCAAGATCCATGCACAGTAAAGATTGCAAATTGTGTGGTATTTCAAAAACCGCTAACATTTAGTCACAGTGTTTTACATGCATTATGTGCAACAAAATAGCGTTTACTAGAGTCTACATCTGGCAATTCTCTGTGGACACACCAAGCAATTTTCTGCATGATTTTGCCAAAAGGTAACCTTTGTCGGTTCCGAATAAATAGAATACGATCTATTGTTTAATTTTGGTTAAGCACACTTCTAGAGATGTACATCGATGATGATAATACATTTACTTTAAAAATATTGCATCACTTTTTATAAGGTAAGGACCAAAATTCCCAAATTAAGACAAAAAAGACTTCGTTAAGATTCATACGCGCTGTTCCGTAGTTTTCAAACGTGAAACAAAACAAGTGATGCAATAATTTTTACATCACTCTATGTTCCCCAAAAGGACTAGTCTTTCAAAGTACCTTTTTTGGTCCTTTCAGACCAATTCCGCCCCAAAACTTCCAATTCCTCCACCATCTAAGCTACGTTCTACTCACATGCGAGCCATTGTTCGGGCTGCCACTAACCGACTTGATGAGCTCGTCCTGCAAACTAGACCGTGACCAGGATAGTTCTCCGAGTTGTGCGTCTGCGTCACTACTCGCTAGAGAGGCTGCGCCGGCGCATGACGCTCGAGATCCAGGCCTGTGGAGGAAATAGCTGTTTAGATGTAAGATAAGAAACACACTCAAATAAATCGACAGAGAATACAGACGATAGGAGTAGATATGCCACACAAACGACAACGATTATTTATCAACATCAACGATTATTTATTGACATTGTGTATCAAAAAAATAAAGCTTAAAAACAGCGACTAACTTACTGTCGAAACCTAGAAACATTGTATCTTGACCTCCTGACATTAGAACTCAAGTGGCAACTTTCTAACACAGCGTTTTATTTTTCATAGCAGTCAAAAAGCAACTGTATTTTAGCACGTGTCTTAGCATCCAAAATAGATTCTGAAGAAGTATGAAACTTAACAGAAAACAGTGCCGCTACTGAATACAATTGTATGGGCTCTCGGGCAGAAAAAAGTCAAGATCAAGATATCAAAGACCTTGTTATTTATGTTCAGTATGCAACAAAGGAGGATCTGGCATCCTCCTTTGTTGCAAATCGCATTAATTGCCTATCAATGCGATGTTTAAAAATAAGATAAGTAGGCACTAGAATTTCAAAAAGGCTTATGAAATTTCGTGTCACATAAGTAGTCCGTGCTCCCACTATAGAGTTTTTCACAGTTTATTTTGATGGTCATGTAACTTACCTTGAATGTGGCAATGAATGAGCTCCATCGGTGGGTGGGCAGACAGCGTGCGTAACGGTGTGACGTCGCATGGACGCCCGCCGCGACGGACACTGCGTCGCCAGATCGTATGCTGTGGATAGAACGACCATTATAGATTGTGGCTGAGAAGATAAAGTGATAAAGGGTATTGAGGATGTTTCGTATATTTATGCTCTTACTTCAGGTAATATAGAAAATTTCAATTAAGTTTCTAATATTGAAAAAGTTTATGCCGAAAGCATTTTCAAGACAAGAGAGTCAGAGATGAACTTAAAGAAGTAAAAAAGAAAACGGCTGTTGTAAGGGGAAGGAAATAACGTTTATTTAAACATCTAACACCAATAAGTATTACAATGATAATAGTGGTTACAAAATTAGTAGAAAACGTGTATGTATAAGAAATGAAAAACCTTCGAAAAGTGAATTTAGTCGAGTTACATAGTACATATAGTTACGTGAACTAAATCTATCTTAAATCCTAGATGATGCAATAATTTTTACTTACAGTAAACATCGAAATTCTAATGACACAGAATACGTACTAACACTCATTACAAGAAATTTAATGACAACAATAAAACATGTGTAGATGAGCTAATAAATATGATAAACAAAAGGGCACTTAAAGTTTAAAAAGACGAAAAGAGACGTCAGAAAATTGCAGTATTCGATTCGTTACTGTCCACTGCAGAACCACTGAACTGAAAAAACAATGAGAGGTGGTATTGCGAAGCGAACGGACATTTGCAAAGAAAAAAGCGTGATAACGTTGACATGCTTGTATGTAACACATGCTGTCATACATTCGAGGGTTTCGTCGCAGAACTGGTGGTACTCGTCGTGGGAGATACGCGTGCGCGGCGGAGCTCGGGGAGGCATCTCCTCTGCGTGACGTCATCAATGTCAATCACAAAGTCATTGCCAAGGAGTGGATTTAGAAAAAACAAGTGCTTGAGACGAATTTTAAATTCTTTCTCATTTAAATTTTCGAACGGTATTTTTATGGGGCTCACTGAACTTGGCACACACACTTCAAAAATGTAACTTATTTCGATAAACTTAAAATTGAATGTTGCTTACCGGTCCTCTTCCATGGTTTGGGTGTTTGCTGCTGTGGAGCCGTATGCCTTGGGAAGGGTTGGGGCGCCAATACTTCTGGACTCGTACAAGTTTCTGTGTCATCCTCGTCTTCATCGTCCTGGAAAGAAAAGGAAGGGTTAATAACATCAAATCAATCTGCCTAGCCTTTTCCCAACTATGTTGGGGTCGGCTTCCAGTCTATCCGGATGCAGCTGAATACCAGTATTTTACATGGAACGACTGCCTATTTGACCTCCACAACCCAGTAACTGGGTAATACGATACCCCTTGGTAAGACTGGTGTCAGACTTTCGGGCTTCTGACGACTCGTAACGACTGTCAAAGGTCCACGAATGACAGCCGGGACCAACGGCTTAACGTGCTTTCCGAGGCACGGAGGAGTCTCGGTATGTAAAGATGGTCACCCATCCACCGACCAACCCCGGCAAGCGTAGCTTAACCTGATGGATCGATCAGTGCGGCTATTGTTTCTTAGCCACGAGCTCCTCTAAGGGGTTAATAACATAAAGATTAAAAACATTAGTCTCCTTTTGGGCTATGCCGCAGTTGGGTAAAAATAGAGGAAGGGTTGCAGAATTATTTTCAACTGTTACGAATATTCCAGTTCATCAAAAGCTGCTTCCTTGTTTAATTTTAATATTGCAATTTAGCTAGCTAAACGATGTTCCGTGATGAATAAATTTAGACGCGAATAATCTACGCGCAATCTATGGCGAAGCAAGATTCCACTGGCGTGTTCTCAAGATTGTTTTCAATTAAGTGTGAATAACACGATTAGTTACAAATCAACACGTCTATTAAAATTTAAAGTAATTATTTCGTAAATGTAAAGATTATGTAAAGTGAAAAATAGCAGCGATAGCCTAGTGGTGTGACCGCCAAGTCTCGAGTTCGAACCCAAGGCTGACTTTTCGGATTCATGTGCGTATTGTATAATTATCACTTGCTTCAAAAACAGTGAAGGAAAACATCGTAAGGAAACCGGCATGCCTGAGAGATATTTCTCGACGGCATGTGAAGCCAAGTCAGAGGCCCATGGGCGGGTTTAAAAAACTCTGACACCAGGTTAGTCACTAACCACACCAAAAGAAGAAGCGAAAAATGAATCGGTTAAACTTGGAAAACCGGTTTTAGTTATTTTGGGTTGCGGAAAATTCGAAGGGGAAAATTCAATGTTTTCGTAAAAAATGGAATTATATTCATCCGTATTTGTTTGAGTTCAAAGCCGATATAAATAAGAATATAGGCCTCTGCATGTCAACAACGGTTGTTGTTATTGTCATACTCATGGGTAATCACCGAGCTTGGGTAACCGTACATTTTTACTCGGCACCAGAGTAAAAATGTCTATCCAAGTATATAAATAAAAATGAAATGCTGTTCGTTGGTCAGCGCATCACTTGGTATCGGATATGACGATTTTTTGTTTTAAAATGTTCGTAATAAAGTTTCCCCGAAATTTGGAAAAATACTAAAAGTCCTTTTTCTCGATGGTATTTTTGCATGAACTATTGTTTGAAGAGGACGTCTCTCGGGTTAGCTGGTTGTTCGTAATATGCTTGGTTGGAACCTTATAGGACAAAAATAATATTCGAGAATTATATCCATCATGAATTTTCTTTTTATAAATGTCATAGCATCCTATAAAGAATGAAAGAAAGAAAGAAAAAGTATTTATTGAGACAAGCCCAGGAGATGTCAAATAAAACTAAAACACACTCGTTGAAACATAAATAGAAAAAAAACAATTAAAATAAAAACAGTAAAATTAAATTAAAATCAGAAAGTCCTGTGCGATGCCAAAAGGCTCCTACGCTTGAAGAAGCACAATTTATTATACACAGATCAGAATATATCAATACTGTAAGAAATCTATGAATAATATTAACCTTCTGACGACCTTAGAGAATATTTTACAGGCTTTAGTAGCAATTCTCTAGGTAGCTTTGTTATTCATGCACTTGGATTGAATGATCAATAATGCATCAGTTGTTTCGCTGGTGTAAATCTAGAGGTTTTGGAAGTAAAATACTTTGACATCGAGTAACATTGTGTACCTACCAACTTATAAAGGACCAATTTTTCAACCCTTAGACTAAAAGGATCAAGAAGGCTTATAAAAGACCAGTTCTGACAATAAGAACAATACACAACATGATACTGTTGATATGATCTGCAAACAACAATTAAGATTAAATTAAGTCGATTAACTACCTACTAGTACAAGTTTGTGGTGATTTGGAATAATTTTTGTCTGTAACCCAGTCTCCAATGCAAAAAGAAAAAAAACTTTCAACAAACGGATGCAACCCATAAACCAAGCATAACTCCCCGGGGCATCCTTACTATAATCGTCGCGGAAGACATCGTTATTTCTACGGGATAAGGGTGGAAACGATGCCATTTATCGTCAACTTGATAACAGTGCGAACGACAGCTAAATGACGCTCTCTACGCCCTCAGCCGTCAAGGTAGAACCCAGGGGACTAGAGTTTTCTTAAACTTTTGCTGAAAACGAATGCATACTAAATGTTAGAGGTCCCATCGCACCTTTTTACTTAAAAGATCGGCTATAATATTCATATGCGAGGCACTGCTACAATTTTAAACTGAGGATTAACAAAAGAAACATTTCACCGATGAAAAGATAGCTCACAGTTTGCTTGCATTGTGAATAATGGAATGCAACATAATAATACACAAACTGACGACACAGTATTAATTGAGAAAGAAAGCGAATAATGTCAAAGGGCATGCACTGATGCATCCGATGCATTGCATAATGTGAATGCAAGTTACAACAGACTACAGAGTAACAGGTATTACCTATCGAGATAGAACTCGAAGGGAAAGTTGTGAGCCGTCGGAACTCGGAACTACGATGAGTTGTTATAACTTGTCTGTGTCGCTAAAAGTCGAAGTACGTAGGTAGGTATATATACATATATGATTCAGTCTCACGGTTC
Source organism: Agrochola macilenta (assembly GCA_916701695.1). NCBI lineage: Eukaryota > Metazoa > Arthropoda > Insecta > Lepidoptera > Noctuidae > Agrochola > Agrochola macilenta. The sequence goes on along the minus strand of OU753559.1, from coordinate 4,055,670 downwards.
TTTAATGAAGTTACTAGGTGGTAAAATCGACAACTACCAATAGGTTGTGGTAGTAGGTATGTGTTTATATTGAATATTTTCAGTCCTCAGATAGCTCACGAAAGAAAAGAAAATTTGTCTGAGTCGCTGTACCAGGTACGGTGAAGAGGACTATACTTTACTATAGGTATATTGGATATTTTCATAACTATAGTCTTTCCTGTGTAACAATTGCCACGGTTCTCCTCACTCACTGATGTAATGCTTGAATCTGAACTGTTACATTACAGGCGAATGCTCGCGGTGAATAATATAGCACAAGTCTAAGCTCCTACCTAAAGGCTATATTAACCCTTCTAGCACTAACAATGGATGCCGTGGCATCTGCTTTCCTACATCATAAATTAAACAAAAATGGAACACCCCGTAGGTACTTAGCCGATAATTTTAAGCCCTGTTTAATTAGGACGCCGGTATGCCAGCGCTTGTCAGCAGCGCCAAATGCTGGTTGTCAAAGCTGGTCAACGCTGGCGCAAGCAGTTTTCATACCTTTTGCCAAATCAGCGCGAACCGGCGCCGACTAATCAGATAGGAATTTGTCGGCGCATATCAGCCACGGGCATACGCTCTGGCATATTGGTGCCGGTTACCAGCACTCAACATGAATACACCCTTAAGCGTGAAAAAATAAGTGAAGATGACACCACGTCAAAGACAAAAGCTGACATTGTAATAATCGCTCAAAGACCTCTGTACAGCTATAAATACAACATCTGAGCCTTCAATGCCACGCTGTAGAACAAAAAGTCTCCATTCCTCACACAAGCACACAGAGTATTAAAATAAACCAGCCCTTTGACACACAGTGTAAAAAAGGTAAGTAACGTCCAATTCAACAAAAAAGTAAATACAGCATTACCTTTGACATTAAAATGGACTAATGGAGCAGTACCGTTCATTAAGCAAATTATTATGTACATACATAACATAATGTACAGACAGAAACCTCGTGTACACGCATAAATTCAATTTGAACGAGAATCTAATGAAATGGAACGTTGCCAAACTTCTCTGTACTATCGGGCGCTGATTTGATTAAAATGGGACGTTTTTTAGTCACATTGATGTTCGATGTGCAAAAAGCGTATTCAGTTATTCTTCTGGAAACTTTGATAAAAAAGGTCTACCTAGTTCAAAATTAAATATTATTTTTGGTACATTTAGGTACATACCGCTACTAGCAGTTACTCGTAACGTAATTCACAGAAAAAGATCAAGACCCGTTTCACTTCTTTCTTTCGAAAATTCTTTGTTTACCTGGCTACCTATACAATACACGATATCTAAGCCTAGAAGAATAAAGTGCACATTTTTATTTTGTAGAATTTTCATTTCTGCCAGATATTTCTGGACGAGTGACTTAGTGCATGATATATTTTGTAGGAAACTTATAGACTTAAACTGGATAGAATAGGTACTAAAAATACCTGAGTATCTAAGAGCTTAACCAAGAAGCCGGGCATAAAACAATCAATAAGTACCGAAAATCTACTTACTAAGCTAACAGTTGCTTTTAGATCTTAGTCCAAATTGAATGTTGATCAAGTCTAGAGGGCGTTAAGATCAGCATAAAATGTCATTCAAAACTACTTAGGATTAATTTATCTAAAATTCAAAGCCAACTTTAAGACTATTCAGAGCAGTTTCTTTGGCTATACAAAAAGCGATCTAAAGCTTTACAAATTATGGTTGAAAGTCCCGTTACCCTACAAAGTAGGGCACAGAAGCCTTGTGAGACTGTTTGCACAAGTGTACACGTTTTAAGGATACAATTTCTAGTACAGTTAGGTGGTAATTAGCGTGGAGACAACGGATATAGAGAAACGTACCTAGATGTTAATGAAACTGTGTGTGAGATCAAAGCTAGAGCAAAATGTACACGTTTCTCGTATCATTCGTTATTCTCTTAGCCAAAATCCAAGGTTATGAATCCTTAATTAGTAACTTTAACTAGCGACTCCCTCCTGATTCGCACGGGTGCGACATGTCAAATCATCGAGATTTCTGTACTATATCTAAGTTAAATATATATTAATGGTGAAAACCGCAACAAAATCCGTTGCAAAGTTTAGAAGAACATCGCGGGCACAGACAGCCACAAAAACTTCAATTTAAAATATGTATAGATTTGCTGCCAGGATTCTTCTTGTGCTTACTACTTAATACTAACTGCCAAGGTTGCTTTTCCATCTTTGTCTCTTCTGGCTGTATTTTACTTGATCTAAGCATCTACACGGGTTCCATATGTCTCATATTATCGCCTTTAATAACATTATCTTATTCAGAGATCTTAAAAACACCACCATTAGAATAAAACGGTGTATCACTTGAACTCGACCATCCGTTTTCCATTTCTGTTTGTTAGTACATCTATTCATATTCCGTATCATCTTCTGTTTCAGTACATCTGTTGTGGAAACTTTAATGAGTAGTTCTATGTTCTATGTTATGGGGTTTGGTTTCCGCACTTAGTCCTTCAGTGGACCATTGTGCGTGGGCCATAGCGGCCGTTGGTGGTTATTCCAACCAGCCCACCTCCTTCCAGCAGTTAATTAAATCTCCTGGTCTGTTCAGAACATCTGTGAAAGATCTGGGTGTCCCGAGGGTCTGTGTTCTAATCTGGGTGACGCCTGTGCATTCAAAAAGCACGTGCGTGACGGTTTCCTCAGCCACCATGCACGCCCTGCACAGAGGACTGTCCGTTATGCCTATTGTGTGAAAGTGTTTGTTCAGCGGGCAGTGGCCCGTGATGGTCCCCGTCACTAGGCGCAGGCCGTTCCTATCCAGGCGTAGTAAACGCCGGGTTAGCCCGGTATCCAAGGATGGCATGGCTTCGTTGGATTGCCTGCAACCCGGTGTCGAGGTCCACCAGTTAATGAGTAGTATTTCAAAAGTAATATGAGTAAGATGGCATATTTCATAGAAATGGAAAGCCACCTAGATATACTTACATAGTGTATGATTTGTATGAGCGTACTTACTTTCCATACATGATAGGATAAAATAAAACGTGGCAGTCACACGCAATGATGGATTGAAGAAATGAATAAGCCTCAAGTTTACGTTTATTAATTTATTTTTAAATTGTTGCCATACATAATATTATGTATTTCTCATAACATGGGTTTACTGACACAAGTCTACCCAGACCCAAAAAAACTAGATCTACGTACGAAAAAGATCCAAATATCTGTTCCGTGCAGTAATTGCTCTTACTACGCTCAGTTAGCCAATCGTACTACGAGTATTAAAAAGTCAATTAAGAAGCCAATTTTAGTTAATTTCATACTTAGCAGAACAAAAGGCCCAACTATCTTTAAAAGAATTGTCGACGACTCTGTTCTATTGTCGAAGATGTCGTGACGATTTTAGAGCCACATAAATGGCGTGCAGCCAATGTTCACGATATTTCTCTTTGCATTGTACTGTTGCAATTTGGATCGTCACATGTTTTACGTCACGAATGTGCTGCAACCTTCGATTGCAGCAACCACAGCACGAAAATAATGGAACTAGGATACCTGAATACCTGGAGGTTGCATGAGAAAGCAATTCAGATTAAAACCTCTACTGTACCTACTTAAAGTTATCGATAGTTATTTTTTGTTTTTCGATAGTCAAGTTTACAAATATTGTCTATACTTTAGCTATCGATGTTCTTGCTGTGATAAAGCAAGCAAGGTAAAGGAAAGGCATGCCTTTGTCGCGACCATTGACACGTAAAAGTGGCTATGGGCGTAAGATCCGAAGTTGCAAGCGCTTGCATAACCCTTAAGCACGCATTGTTCGAGGAACATGTTATCGAGAACGGCGGCGATGAAAGGAACCTTTTTCTTGTGTGCAATGCGGGGTTTTTGCTGATAAACCGCAACGAACGATGCATGCAAGAGATTATCCAAGTGTTAATGTGGTGTAAGATTTTTGTTTAGCATTAGCGTGTTGTGCTTGTGACGCTGTCTGGGAGAGCCTTTACCCAACAGTGGACAGCGATAGGCTGAGATAATTGATTGAAAGAGTAACAAAATTATTTCTTATTTAAATAATTAACCTATCTGCACAATTGAGAATAACAAAAAATCCTTTAAAATAACACCATATCGTCGTCTTAGAGTGAAAACCTCTTATATGCGAAAAACTGGTAGGCAACCGGGAAGTTATTTAAATGCTGATCGCGCGGTAAAGTCTGCTTACGCGATCCAGGATTTTGCGTGACGTCAGTATGATGGGTAGGTCGCATATGGCGATATAGATGTCGCCACAAAACTAGGGCGTGTCTGGCGAGGTTTTTTTAAAAAAAGATGATAATAAAATAAAAAGTCAAAGTTGCATTCCCGAACGAGCGAGCGATACTCTAAGACGATGATATTCGAAAATAAATATAGAGCGTCTATGCTCCCACCTCATTGCAAGGGACTAAACAAACCTTTTAGTAATGAATACGGACTGCGCCACACTTTCTTATGGGTCCTATGGGATTTATAAAGTCAATATATGGTTTCGGCTGTGACCCAAATATACTACTTCTGCGTTTAAGTGGCCACATGGGGCGTTTTATTGATTTAATTTCATTGTTTCTTTGGCACCGGCACCTACTTAAAAGCTGTAACAGAGACAATAATTCAAGTAACTTTTTCAGTGAGCTGATTTTCGTTTCCTACGGTCACAAAATTGATGGTTTTTCGAACCGATTCCTATAAGTAGCCGAGCGTTATATCTTTAATTAAGTAATTAATTTGTTGATTCAGTATTTCAGTGTAATAAACATGTCGTATCCCCTATTTAATTTAACAAAGTACACTCGCGCACAAACGTGTTTATCAAATGAAAACATTAAACTCAGTTTAATTATTCCTTAACAAACGTTTATTGCTTGTTCTCTTATTAGTGTACTCAAAATTAATTTGTCTTCCATCTTGTTTCGACTCAAGTTTGTAGTCACAATGATACAGCGACAGCTAAATTACAAAGATACAGAACTCATTTCACGCGCCAACGAACTTCAACTGGCTCATAGAAATACGTTATACATATCTCCAGCATAATAATAGCAGTATTATAGACATAACAGCTATAGTCACCAACCTACAGAATAGAGCCGAAGTTACGTTTCTCATTTATTTTTTGCTAACATAACGTGTCACTGACCAGATAGTTTGAGCCTTCACAGTTTTTTGCCAAATTTAGTCCAAAATTATGTTTCAATTTCATGCTTATTAGGATCCGAGGTAGTTACTATTCAAGAACGTTTGATTCGTTAAAAGATTATTGTTGGCAGCAGAAATTGAAGATCTAGTTGTGAATTCAAGGTAATATTGGCGTGAAATACTGCTAACAAAGTTATCTGTCAGTACGGAAATAAATTGGGCCAGAGAGGAGGTAAATTTAGCATTCAATTAATTCGAATGCACTGGAAATAGAGCTGGCGAAATCTACAAAACCAATGCTTAAAGTTTGTTTATGATTTAAAGCAAAAACTAAGAACTGTACTTAAAACTGCAGTTTCTTGTACCATTTTCTAACACAATAAACTACAGAAAATACCAAGAAAAAATCGTAGCCGCAAAGTTTTTCTCTGCATTTCTTTTATCTGGCCACTGACCCAGGCCACTGGGGTATGGATATAACGTAATCTAGATATCAGAAATTATTCGCCCATGTGGCGCTGTGCCAAGAACAGGGAAGTGCTCCCGCGTGCTATATTCTAGGTACCTACCTAAGTACTCGTTGATGTGAGGAGGCTCTTGCTCCCATTATAACTAAGAGCTAAACTTTAGTTGGATAAAATAAATTAATGGTCAGTGCTCTGCTCTTAGTTAGATGGCAAAAAAAGCTTTGCGTATTTTGTAACTGATAATTAGTTGGCACGCAGGAACCAAAGTCAGGCTAAACTCATTTTTATTGTGGAAACTTTAAGCGTGGTAAATAAAGATTTCGAGATCCTTTTATAAAGATCTCATACTTTAATTTAAAATAAATAAAATACTTTGATAAGTATATTGTTGATCAACATTTTTTCATATTAAAAACTAACTCTTACATTTATATTTCCCAATGGCACTTCTCTCACCGTCTGTACCAACCTAACATTAATTACTTACACTTATAATTACACCAAACTAGAGGAAAGTGACAAATACCTCTAGATTATCAAAGTCCACTTTGATAAGTCGCCTCTGGGGCTGCGCGTGCGGCGTGACGTCACCGCCGCGCCTTGAATCACCCCCACCTGGACCGCTACCGGTACCACTTGTAGCTGTAACAAAAGAAAATGATGTTAGAAGAGCAGAGAAAAAAACTTGGAAGGCTATTTATGGCGATTCTGATCAAAGAAAAAAAAATGGCGCCTGTAGATAATACCAAAGTATGTTAAGGTATATTTTTAATTTCACTCAAGACCATTTTAGTTTGCAGAGCATTTAACTCTGAATATAAAAATCAATTGTGCATTGAATAAAACAATGCTTTAACAATCAGAATAAAGTGATATTCTTTCATAGTGTTTTTCCTTTTCAGCACAAATAATATAGGTACCTACCCTGCAATAATACTGTGCTGCAAAGTTAAAAATAAAATGTAGAAACGTAGACTTAAGTACCTTTTGAATGCAGTATTTTTAAATATTGTGAATTTCCTTTTCAGCACAGAATGATAAAATAACGTTTCGCCCGTTAAGTTTAAAAACAAATTGTAGAATATGAAAACGTTGACGGCCATTACAATGAAATCAAATACACGGCTATTCCACGATGTTGAATCCGGCCGCCATATTGAATTCGCCCGCCAAAACTCTACAGTTCACGCTCACTTGTTTTCAATAGACAAAAGCCTACGGAAAATACAGGCTGTTACTGAAAAGCCACTAAATTGAAAAGCTCCGATAACCCTTAGAAGACTGATTGCGAAGATGTATGGATGGACGGGTGAAGGGTGATTTTTTACCTCGTGGCAAAAACCGTGTTAGCTGCGAGATTAATGAAGGGAAACGAGGACATGGCAGCGACATATGTAGCTTATATCATATAGCTGGACGCGTATGGAAGCTATGATTTATGAAGGCAGGTAGGTAAAGTCAGGGAAATGAATTACAACCTAAACATTAACAACCAACATAAGTTGTCCGTTTATTCAAAATACAACTGTCATTTTTTGACAGTTGTATGAAATGGCTTTAACACGACAGATTGACGAAGGGTGTCAATATCATTATCAATTCGTCATCATCGTATCATACCAAACAAAAAATATATTTTTCTTTGTTTCTTTTCTATCTATCATCATTTCAGCCAAAAGACGTCTACTGCTGGGCATAGGCCTCCCCCAAGCACCGCCACTTCGACCGGTTCTGTGCTCCCCGCAACCAGCGGATTCCTGCGGCCTTCACATGGTTATCGGTCCACCTTGAGGCCTTCCATCGCTACGTCTTCCGGTACACGGTTGCCACTCCAGAACCTTTCGATCCTTAACAATTAATTTAATCATATTTCGAAATCATATCTTGTAGGTACAAGACCTGGAAACTAACACAAAAGGGGGGAGGCCTTACTCAGCGGAGCGTGGAACAAAACTGTCAATGATGATGATGAATATAGTTACGTATAGGTAATTTAGGTAACTATAATCCAAATCTAATGAAAACAGACAAAAGACGAAGGGTCATCAATTAAAAAATCCATCAATCCAGATCATCCATTTATCAATCTAGACATTACACAATCGATCAGTTTATCGTAAATCTGACCAAAATTTCGAATCAAAATGAAGCCAAATTGATGGAGTAACCTCCGTTTGACACGGTTAATGTTTTCTTACAAATAAATAAATTCTGTAGGATAAAATCTGTAGCTATATAACAAGCAAACAATCTGCCAGGATTATGTTCATATCGCGCTTAAGCCTTCGGGATCTAAACGTAATTTCGAGAGCTTAGTGAGAGCTACAGATCCAGATAGGTATGAACTTTACTTTATTTAGTAGGTACGCAATTTAAAAAAAAACGAAAAATATAAGTGTTATGTGCGGCTTAAAGAAAGATAATGATGAAATCTTTTTTCGTTCAAGGTTTTGAGAATGTATTTTATTACTTGTATAATTTTTGATCTTTGGTGAAACCTCTTTCATAGACTGTTAAAAGTCAGACATAAAATAAGTAGGTACATATAAATCAAGGGTTTGGCCAGCCGCTAGTCTACAACAGTTCTCTAGCCGACACACCCACCAGTCGATGTTGTCGGTTCTATACACCGATAAAAAGTGAAATGCACCATAAAATAAGTATTTACATTCCAGCCAGTTAAATTAACTCCATACAAAATACTCATAAGCCCCATAAACACGCTTCGTTACACCTCCACAACAAATCTTAATATAATTTGTTTAATTAACCCGCAAACGCGTGGTTTACGTAACGTAACCAGTAAAGTAATGACCCTTTATCGGCGACACGAAAAAGTGGTTCATAACCGCACACCGGCTGTGAAATATGGCTATACTAACCGTATCAACGTGGGTTTATATCGTAATGTGTATTTATATACGTCAAGGTTTCTTTTAAGCAAGATAATTATTGATTATGTATCCAGTTTCAGTTGCTTTCGAGTGTTTTGATTAAACTGGCTACTGGCTGGTACCCTAGTTGCGTAACACATGTTCAATCACAATCCGAACGTTTTGAAGGATATTGATAATCCATTGCTTCTTAGGTTTGAAAAATTCGTCTGCCACGTCTGTTCACGTCGACAACGTAAATAACGAATGAACGTGGGGATCAATTGTAATTTTATGTGTGTTGCAATTGCGGTTCTAATGTCAAAGTAATTGAAAAATTGGCTCATGTTTCACAAAGTCGAGCTGGCAACACGCCACAGTAAACTACAAAACTTACACTAATATTTCGTAGTCTCAATAAATCCACAAAATAAAACAAAAGAAACATCAACCTGCTCCAATTTCAAATGAGACTTTCTTCTTAATATTTTCGGTATAATTTTCGCATGGTCTTTTACGACCCGTTCGCGTTTTAGGGTTGGTTATACAACCACCGCAGCTGTGATATATTTCTGCGTGTTACACCCAATAAAAAGCAACCGTGAGAATGCTCGCAATGCGTAGTTTCATTCTGTAAACAGTTGTTAGGAGTTGTAAACAATAGAGTCAACGTAGTTTACGTTACTGATTGCAGTTGGAAGGTTTCAATGTTGTTCTAATGCAATATTGTGTGGATTTTATTTGTTAGTTGTGGTTAATCGTGGAAATAGGTCAATCTTTAAGCTATGGATTACAAAACGAAGAGCGGACAGCTTAAGGCGAAAGCGTCAAGGTAACCCGCGAAATTCATTTTTTTTACGTTTTTTGCAATTTGCAGTTCAGTATCATGTTGTATATTGATCTAAATATGATTTGCGGCCGTATCAAATGTTTGTTTATAGAATTTTAATCATAAAAATGATCAATACAACTCTCTAAGTTCATATAATCACATTGAATGACTATTTCATGAAGTCATGACATTTGACCATTGTGCTTACATAAAGAGTTGTATTGCTGATTGTAATGATTATAATTGTGTAAAGCCATATTTGTTACGGTCGCAAATTATATTTTAATCAACATAAAACCTCACACTGACCTGCTAAATGTAAAAAACTAAAGGAAATTTGAATTTCGCGGGCTACCTTAGCGCATGCCCCTTATTAAAATATTTTGTGTTTTCAATGTTGCACGAAACGTAACGTGGTGATGATTGGTTTCAAATGGGTTGGTACCGAAACGGATTCAACGGTTCAATACTCTGATTCCCGTTGCAACCAAATAACATAACGTAACATCACGCCGGCAATGTCTTAAGGGTTAGGCAGAGGTGCACCTATAGCAGACCCACATTTCGCCAGTTATGTTTAAGTCCTATGTAATAGGGGGTGAGCCTACTGCCATTAACCGGGCACAAATCCAGACCCCGGGTTGCTACTGGAAAAATCCAATAACACTTGGGTCGACCTGGGAACCCAGAATCCAGGACCTCATGCTACAAAATACTTATGTATTTTAATAATATAATATACAATCTTAAATATAATATACATCTAACACTAAAATATAAAAAAATATGAATTATGTACAAGTACTCGCAAACAGACGAAAAAAATAAAAAATAAATAAAGGAAGAGCTCATTGTGCATCAAAAAATTCATCCGCATCGCTGTCATTTGGAAAAGTGCCCAAAAGGCTGCATTGCCACGTTGGATGGCAATGCTGATTCTTTGACCTAAAAATTGGCCAGCCCTCTGGACACGTGAAGAGTCGACCAACCGCTGACAAAATACTTAATTTAACTAAGCCCGCAGTCTTGCTCGCAAACACACAATAGATATTGGCTTCTACCACAGGCCTTTCGTCTCAATCAAGTACAAGCCATTAGCACACCTCACACCTGATGAACTGTCGTAATTACTTCTCACGGGTACCTACACTACCTAACTACGTAGGCTGCGAACTCAATATCACGATCGTACTGCAACACAGCCTAACGATAAATTCCCAATGACGAAAACAAAATGGCGGATTCTTTTCGGCACATGCATTTTATGTTTCGTCGTAAATAATTTCGAGTGTGTGGGGAAATAAAATATGTATTATTATGTAAATTGCTGGCTTCGCAGTATATGGGAGGTCGATACTGCAATTTGGTTGAATGTTGGTTTTATTTGCTTGAAAGTTGAAGTGTGTAATTTAGTTCAGAGGAAAGAGGTTAAATTCTGGAGTATCTAAGTAGCTATAAATTTTCCATATTGCATGGAATAAAATAAAAAGCTTTTTATCGTACAAATGCAAACTACTGCATTTAAAAAGCAATTAAAGTTAATAAGTCACTGGAAAAAGGAACTGTTCTGCAAAACTTTTCAAACTTTGTTTTCCGTTTTTTCTTTTTTCTATCTTTTTATAACTTTTGAATATTGATTATGAGGCTAATTTGTAATTTATATTTTTTTTATTTTTTGTAATGTGCGTTTGGTTTGTACAGAATAAACAATTATTGTTTTTTTTTTCTTTTCACATGTCAAGGAAAAAGAAAATCCTACCAAGTTTCAACAGTTAAAATAAATAAACAGTTCTGCCTAAAATATCATTTCTTTGAAGCTACTTTTCTTCTAGCCTAGAAAGGTAACTGAGCAGAAAGAAAAAACAAAAAACTTCCAAAATTGACAGTTTCGCCCCACTGCGCGACTAACGATGTGTAGCATTGCTCTATTTGCATGTTTGTACCGAGCAATTATATTTCTTGATACACGTACGACTTTAGTTTACTTTCACCTTCTCTCATATAACGCAAATAAAATGAAAGATGACAGAACTCTTTCGGTGAAGAGATTGCTAGGGGACTAGTTAAAGCAAGCGCCCGAAGAGCGCGCTCATGCAGTACCCTGCGTTTTGATCGCGCTCCGAACGCGCGTTGGACACTCGTCAAACGCAACAAGATTTCCACACTTTGTTGTAACTTTTGAACCCTCAACATGCTCAGTATATCTGTGTTTCTTTTAAGTTTATTACTGATGCGCTGAAAACGACAAGGACAAATAGTTAAAAAAGAACTTGCATCCGCGTCCATGGACGGCAGCGCTTGATGTAATTTGTTACATAGAAGTTCATACAATTTTATCGAACGCCCAAAACGCAGCGTAATAAGCGCACGCCTCAAGCGCCTATTATAACTAGGCCCTAGGAGTTTCTCGGAAGCTTCCGTGAAAATTCTTTCTGGTGATCGTATTATCAATTTTCGTTTTTACCCGACTTCATAAAAGGGGGAGGTATATGTTTTTGTATGTATGTTCATCGATTTCTCCGTGATTACTGGACCGATTCTTATTTCATTCGGTAGAGAAAGCTCATGCGGTGGTCGCATATAAATACGCTTCAATACGTATTTAATTGCAGTGTGTACATAATTATGTTGATGATTTTATAAAACATAGCAAGTAGTGGTATACAAATTACTGTGGAGGACAGTTTATAGTTTGTGATATTGAGGTAACAACTTCAAGATCCATTTGGAGATTAGTATCTATTTTGAGGTTAAATATATTCGGAATTAAATTAGTTGTTTTAGAGCAAGGGTAATTTTATAAAAAAAAAAAAAATTGATATACAGGATGGCAGGGACATCGACGCGAATACTGATACCATGGATTCAGTACATGATTCTGAACCCCACGGCGCCAAAATTTATCGTCGGTCATTAAAAAAAAAAAACTGCTGTTTCATAGAAAAGTGCAATACCTACGCGGTCAAAATGTATGAATATGCCTGTGGCACCGTGCGGTTCAGAATCATTTACTGAATCCAAGGTATCAGTTTTCGCGTCGATGTCCCTGCCACCCTGTATACCTAGAATAATAAAATAATTCTACGAGTTTAGAAACTTAACCACAGAAACCAACCTTGAATCCTACCCGTGGTTAACCTTTCAAACACCACAACTATAGCAGGTTGTCGAGGCTCGTTTTTTACTTAAAAAAGTTACAAAACCAAGGTATTATCGCAACTGCTTTAGAAGATTAAATCAGATGTTTATAAGCAACAACTGCGTATCTCATCATGGCCCATCAAAAGCCTACCAAGCGTGGTTTTTATGACAGAACCATCGCGACCTTTTTTGGGGGATTTAGTTAACGTTTTCCGGGCAGTTGCGATTCAGTATAATATTCTACTAGCTTCTGCTCGCGAACCCTTTAAATTTCTTGTTTTAACATAAAATAATTATAACAAAATAATAATAATTATAGCAATTCCGAAAATTCTTTCACTAATGTTACTTTGTATAATTTTTGGGTGCTTTTTAGTCTGTGCTAAATAAATATATTATCTTTCTTTCTAATGGAATTAGTGAATCGGAATTAGATCAGTAGTTCCGAAGATTACCCCCTACATACAAACGCACAAGTTATATTAATACGTTGTGTTATTTTGTTTTTGTATACTTATTAGTAATACTTGAGTACCACGTTTTAATTTTTCTCTTGGTGTGAAACTATACAATCTTAAATATAATATACATCTCACACTAAAATATATAAATTATGTACAAGTATACAGAGGAAAAAAAAAAAACGCCCGAATTTTTTGATACCCAATGAACAAATTATATTAAGTATAGAGATTGTCGCTTATTAGCATAATCTGAAAACATAATAGATACTTGATTATTGGTCTTCGAACATTGACAAAAGATTATCAGAAAAGCGTAAAATTTAAGACAGAATCAGATCAGTCACTGTCAATGTCGTATCATTAATATTCCTTTCACAGTTTTGTTTTTTGCTGGACACTGAACAGAATCTCAAGGAGTTATTGACAAACTGTACAGACATATTTCTTAATTTCTTTTGGAGAGACACTTCTTTTTCAATGGGTATATCACCATACCTATTATGCTATGGTGTTAAGCGAATTGTCCACCGCCAGCTAAACTAAGTTAGTTTACATAGTTGAGACAGTTTTTCATACATGTGCTCCGCTGCGGTATGGTGTGTGGTAAGATATGTCGTAATAATAGGAAGTAACAGTTTACTAATACTTTGAGCATGTGATTAGAGACCTGTTTGAGTTTGCTCATTTGGCTTATTTTTCACTACAATTATGGATTCTCGCAGTATAGTATGTGGGCAACTCGTATGTGCTCTTATATCATGGGTATTCTTGAGTACTGTAATACCCATCTATCACAGTTCACCAGAATACATACAAACTAATGTGGGAAGCGAGAGGGCACCTGTGTCTGCGCACGCACTTGTGCACTGTAATATATTTATCTCCCTCGTAGATGGCTAGTCCTGATGGCTAGAGGAGCTCGTGGCTAAGTAACAACAGGCGCACTGGTTGATCCATCAGGTTAAGCTACGCTTGCCGGGGTTGGTCAGTGGATGGGTGACCATATTTACATACCGAGAATCCTCCGTGCCTCGGAAAGCACGTTAAGCCGTTGGTCCCGGTTGTCATTCGTAGATCTTTGACAGTCGTTACGAGTCGTCAGAAGCCCGAAAGTCTGACACTAGTCTTACCAAGGGGTATCGTATTACCCAGTTACTGGGTTGTGGAGGTCAGATAGGCAGTCGCTCCATGTAAAATACTGGTATTCAGCTGCATCCGGTTAGACTGGAAGCCGACCCCAACATAGTTGGGAAAAGGCTAAGCAGATTGATTGTAGATGGCTAGTCCTCGCTGAGATTAGCTGCCATGGTTGAAATTCGGTCTGCAGAACAATACTGTGATAGAAAGAGTTGATGGTTTTTTGTGGGGAAAAAAAAATATTTCTACATTCGACAGACATCTAAGCAGGCTGATTGGGGTTTCAGAACTAAATCGTAGAACTAATTGCACGGAACAAGCTATTTACTCACTAAAACGGAAACAACCGGCAAGCAATTTACATGTTGATCAACGATATTACTTAACTCGGTACACGACACTAAACTGATAAAGTTAACCGTACAGCGGCAACATTGATTGATGTTAACTAAAACTAATTGCGCCGCATAGCGTAAAGCGTTAACTACAATCTCAAACTGGATACTGCGGTGGCAATTAACCGGTTATTTGTTACTTAACTAGCCGTTAAGGGTATTAAAAGTTTAACTGCATTTTGTTAGTGACCGCAAGTGTGGGTGGAGCGGTGTTTTTGTGTTAGTTCATTAGTTGTTCATTGTTCCAAATTGAAACAAAGAAAGGAAACATCAAATATATAAATTATATATTTATACAATGCCGCCCATGGGTATGTGAGCGCCCGAATTTTTTGTAATATTCATGAAAAATTATCTAAAATAAACTTTAAAAGCGCCGGGGATCAATTTTTTTTTTTGTTTTTTTTTTCATTTTTTCTTATATATTTTTTTACAATGCATTTGCTCGAAAAGAGCCTTTTCCAAGCAGTAAATTAGTGCGGAAAGTGTCACTTTTTTTCACTAGTGCTTTTTACTTTTCTGTTTATTTTTTTATTTTTGTGGCCGTCGTCAGCCCGTTGCAAAGAGTTTTTGATGATAACGATGACGATGGCGATGGCGATGGTGATGACGATGGCGATGACGATATCGATGACGATGGCGATGACGATGGCGATGGCAATGGCGGAGTCAAAGTCAAAGTCGAAGTCGAAGTCGAAGTCGAAGTTGAAGTCGAAGTCGAAGTCGAAGTCGAAGTCGGAGTCGAAGTCGAAGTCGAAGTCGATGTCGATGTCGATGTCGATGTCGATGTCGATGTCGATGTCGATGTCGAAGTCATGAATGTCTTTTTTATCATTTATACGTCGTAATATGTAGATGGTAGGTAGTCGCCTAAGCTATGATGTGTACATCATATGCGACTACCGTAAGGCTCGCTCGTTTTTTTTTAATTTCCTCGCACAATGCATAGTAAAACGTTGTATGATACACGTGCGTAAGATGATTTCCGACTCGTGTCGACTTATACACTCGCTCGCTACGCTCGCTCGTGAATAAAATGCCACTCATCGGAAATCACCTACCTTCCGCACTTATAGCATAAATAACTATTTCAAAATCTGTAGACGAATACGACTGTACTGTACTTGTGTTTTTAAAAATAAAAACAGTTTTTTTTTTTTTTAATCATAGTTTATTCGATAAAATAACTCATAAGCTTTTAGAAATAATAAACAGAATCCAAATCGAGCCAATAATATCGAAGATATGGCAAACGCTACTCAAAAAATTGAAGATAGACCTCCTTTGAATATTCAGAAAAATACGGGCGGTCACATGAGCGACATTCTATATCAAAGATAGAGTGAACAGATATCGTCTGGGCACGCTCGTTCCACTTCCATCAAGTGAGATCGAGGTCAAGAGCAGGCTCATTTAGTAATAAAAAAATAAACATTTCATCATCAAATGGAGTAGGAAGGTTAGGACTCCTGGGTCCCTAGGACTCTAGGTAGATAGAGCGAAAATGGCGATCATCTAACGTAATGACAAAATATTTTGGATAGCCCGCGTTCTTAAAATTCGTCAACAAAACATTCGCAAATAAAGCTTCTTATATACGAGTATATCTGTTTATTTTAAATATTATACAATTTCTATGAAATTGTATAGGAAATTCAGTGGTAACACGATTATTATTACCTACTGTATCTATGTACTATCGAAGAACTTCATATCTAAGCAGTTTGAAAACAAAATCCCGTGAACACAATGACCACAGCTGTTACCACCCCGGTTCTATAGCTGCCGAGCGCTGCAAGCAGAAATAGTCCTTACGGTGTATAGATATGAACTTCTTCGATGGTACCTGTATCATACCTACAATCTTGCATTCTTGCTGAAAGTTTCTGGAAGGAGTCAGTTCGCGGCATTTTCACGCTTGGTTGGAACCTCAAATTATTACTAGACGCGACATGCCACGTAGTTTTCAGTAAGTATTTAAGCCTAGGTTACACACTCAAAGCATTCTAAAAGTTTATATAAAGCTTCTACATATATATATTAAGCTGATGTGCTAATAAACATATCATATACCCAGTAAAGCAAAGTGTTTTATCAATTATCAGAACCTAAGAAAGTGCAACGAAATTGACCTTGTGTAAAAGTGCAAATTGACATTATTCTTAGAACTTATAACATAATCTATCTCGTAAAATATTAAGTTAGAATCAAATTACTTACTAGTCTATTAGGCTAAATTGTAATCAATTACTAAGGACGTCAGTTCTTATTAATACAGACAAAAAAATGTATGTATATAGCTAATATAATCCTCCAGACCGTATTTCGGCCATGGCAGCCAATCTCAACGGAGACTTGGCTTCGGCGCGGGAGATATTATTATAGTGCACAAGTGTGTGCGCAGGCACGGGTGCATTCTCTCTTCCTTCAACTCTCATACTCCTATGGGTCTCTCATAGTCATATACCTACACAGTCTAACTCAAATTATACCTACACAGGTACCTTCTCTAGGTACACGATATAATCGCTCGCACAGTTTACCGTACCAATTCTTATATAATTCGCTCAGTCAAAGTATTTAACGAAATTGTTAAGAATAAACACCCCTCAATCGATTTGTTTGCAAGCAGCTTAGCATCCATTTCTACTGTTTTATCTAAATACTATATTATTGTTGCTGATGTATTGTAATAGCGGTTGCGCATGCATCTTTGCCTATCCAGGTACTTAATTTAATAGTTAATTTAATCCATAAACTATAACACTATGTATATAAGTGTTATATACATAGTGTTATAGTTTATGAATTGTTATTCAATTTGAAAATTTGTACAACAATAGTCTATTGCTAACTGTGGAGGCTTGTAAATGGCTTGTCGTCAATTACCTCACTGTTACTTCTGTATTGATAGCTGAAAGCCACCCAAATACAATAAAATTAATAAATAATTTTGACGGCCACGACTTCAGCCAGTCATGGCCATCTAGTGGTATTGTATCTTGCACTGACTGGACAGGTCCACTCAAATCTGTGTGGTTCTTTTCTCAAAAGACCATTTCAGACACTAATCTACATGGTCCTCATATGGCTTGACCAAGATTATGTCTGGACTTTAAAAGAGACTGTGACCTCTGAGTTTGTTTCGGCCTTTCTTCTCAGAGTAGTCGGATAGGAAACGCCGAACTTATCTAGCAAATTTTTATAATATTTTTTTTAATATGACGTGTAAAAGTGATTCCTATATCCTATTTACAGAATAAACAATTTCATTTCAATTTCATTTCATATCGTCTGTGGCTAGTCGGCCGTTGCGACCAATTGCGCGATTCGCATCAGTTTCTATAGTTTACCGGTCGCTGCAACCACTCGTGGCCGTCTAGTGCACGAGATCCACAAATGATTGCCACGTTAGTCTAGTGGTATCAAGCACTACTGCTGAGCATGAGGTCCTGAGTTCGATTCTCGGGTCGGGCAAAGTATTATTGGGTTTTTTCCATCTAGAACTTTACAAACTGGAAAAATAACTGGCGAAATGTGGGTGTACTTTAATAGGTACTGCTCTGTCTAACTAACCCCTCGGAGAATAGAAGAATGTTATTATGATATCTAAATTGAAGCGTAGGGTTTTCAAATTACCAGGAACGTTGGAAATAAAACTCCGAGATTTCTATGTTGTTATAATATTAATGTACCCACGTCATAAATCAACATCAATTTGTAACAGACGTTGTCTGGAAAAGGTTAAAGGTAAAAATAATTTGGTTAAATTAAAAGTATTTGTATTATAACGAAGGATATTATGTTATTACAAGCTTTGTAAAGGTATTTTTAATAAGAGTTTCTTTATATTCCTAATAAATGCGCCATTTTTCGTTTCATTGTTTTACAATTTAGGCTCTATTTAGCATTATATTATGTATCACAACTCTGCTATATAATTACGTAACACATTTTCGTACACGATTGCGACTAATCTGTTTCATTTTGATAGTTCAACAACATTCATTGCGTTATTTATGTTTTTGAGCAGATTTTTTTTTTCGAACTTATGAAGCAATGGATTAGCAATCTTTCAAAACGATTCAGATTCTGGTTGATCGTGTATTACGCAATTAGGGTACTGGTCCCCAAGATATAGGCACCGCCTAGTTTGGGGACCGCCCGCCGGCGGCGGCGCCGTAAATATCAAAATGAAAATCGCTAACAGTTACAGACCGACATTAAGTTAAGCTAATAGGGATGATGGATGATGACTAAAAAAATTTTTTTGTCCGTCTTAGAGATTATAAAAAATATTGGATACGTATTTTTTCTTTTTTTTTACGTAAGCTAAAGATTACGGCGATGCATTGAGGTAAAATGTACCATGACGTCACGAGTATATAGATTTTATACATACTAGTGACGTAGCGACCCCCACTCCCCACTTAAAATGCGTTTTATCTAAGTATTTTTTTTTATTAATATAATAAAACAATAAATAAGTGTCTAATATTTTTTTTATATCTGACTGACGGACTAATTAGTTTTTTTTTGCCACACATCATCCCTATTGTAAGGTAATAACTGTCATTGGTAATTTTTTTTTGTTTTTGTTTTATTTTTCATAAGTACTTATGTACTTTATTTTGAATACAATAAACGTTAATTAAGGACCTAATTTCAAGCTTATTGGCGATCGTACGTCGTATTCATTTTATATTGATTGGTTATTATCACAAATAAATTAATATGTTGCCCCTAAGAAGCAATTTACCAACGAAAAATACAAAAATATTAATAAATTATCAAATTTTTACTCAGGTTAATTAAAACCATATTAACACACAAATTGGCATTAACCTAACTTCTACTTTATACATAAGTCACGTAAATGAAAGCCAGATTTAATTGAAATACGCATTTTATTACCAAGGCTTCAGCTGTTAATACAAAATGGCGGGATGACTGACGCAAATGCGCGCGAACCTTGACATTTCATGTAAAGGGAACAAGTTGAGGCCTGCTGGCGGGTTCGATAGTCAATATCCGGCTTTAAAGTGCACGTTTACAATGTAACATAGGCTACAAAGTTCCCTCCGTGATGGATAAAGATATCCAATTTTCTTGGGAACAGTTTACGGTAGGTTTGTGTAGAATTTCCCGAAATTTGACCTCTGAAACTGGATTTTGGTGCCCGGTTGATGGCAGACTGGCCCCTGTTACATGGGACTTAAACATAACTGTCAAAATGTGGGTGTACTATAAGTACACCCACATTTATGATGAATCGTGATGCGTGATGAAAGCGTGATGTTATGAATTTACATATGATGAAACTGGATTTTGAGTTTTATGATGACGCAGCCGCGGCAAACAGCCAGTAGGTATGCATAATCATAGCAAAATCAGTCTATAATGATGCCACTGCTGGCTCTCAGTGAGAGGGAGCGGACCATAATCCACCAAGTGGGCCCAGTGCGGGTTGGTAGATGTCACCATTCTTCGATTTTTTTGGTTCTGGAAATGCGGGTTTCATCACGATATTTGCCTTCACGGTTTTGAGCACCAGTAGTATATAGGTATGCGTTAAAACCATTTAGGTATATGGTAACACATACATTTGAAATTAGTAAAGGAGTTCTAATTCTAAACAACCTTGCATTATGTAAATCCTGCAAGCTTTCACCAGTTCCCTTTTAGTGTCTTCAAGAACAATTTTTTTTTCATCTAAACTGAATCAGAAATTTTATGATAGAGACATTTAGGGGCATGAGGAACATGGTGTAAAGTTCACTCATCCCCCATAGAAAACGGAGGATCCTCCGACCAGACGGGTGTCGTGTCTGGCGGGCAACTGCCCAGAGGTTGAAGTTGGGAGATTGTGTATATGTCCATCGCACGGTAAACTGTCATTGTGCGATGCAGGATGTGACGTCAGGATGTTGTGTGACATCAGGTCTTTGATGCGTAGTTCGCATATGGCGATTGTAGATGCCGCCACAGACACATTAATGATAAAGCATCACCATTTTCTTGCCCTTTTCCAAATTGATCTGGGATCCCCTTAACATGTGTTTTACTTCCATATATACTTCTCTATTAGTCGTCATCTCGGTAGTCACCCCCTTTTTAGCTATGGTACAATATTTTAATGATACAATTTAGCTCAATATTTATCATTCAACTAACACGCTAAACGCTCATAACCTAAGTCCCTTAGAAAGTGTTGCGTCCGTCCTAGTTGAAATTCCCGCTAAATTGATTACCGTTTACCGCTCCTAATCTGACTACTTACTTATGTCGCCGGATAAATTGGCTATGGGAACTGAATTTACAATTTAAATTTTTCCCCGAGTAAGGCTGCCTGTCCACTGGAGCTGAGAGGAGAGGAGCGGAGTAGCGGTGTGCCAATATTAACCAATGGAATTGCATAAAACCTCCGCTCCGCTTCAGTGGACAGGGAATTGCGAACTAGTTTAAAAATTCATACAAAACCGGGAAGCGGAGCGGGGAAACGGAGCGGAGAAGCAGAGAGGGGAAGCGGAGCGGGGAAACGGAGCGGAGAAGCAGAGAGGGGTAGCGGAGCGGGGAAGCGGAGAGGCGATGCGGAAAAATACTTGAACTCGGTCTAGCTCTGCACAGTCCGCAACACTGCTCCGCTACCTCGCTCCGCACAGTCCGTAACTCCGCTCCGCTACCTCGCTCCGCATCAATGGACAGACACTGTCCGCAACTCCGCTCCACTCCGCTGCCATTCTCCTCTCCGCTGCCTCGCGGCCTCGCTCCGCTTCAAAGGACAGGCAGCGTAAGCCTCGTGCAAAGGTAGGGGTGAGGTTTTAATTGTGCATAAATAATAAAGGGTAGATAGGTTTACGAGCTCGAAAACATTTTCCACGGTTAACTTAAAATTGCAAAAGTGTTCAAGTTTCTCTAAGCTAACTTCTTTGTACGAGTAGGTAAGTACTTATTCTTTGTAGAGGAAACTGTTGCATTCTTAATTTAAAAGTTCCAGAACGTTTGACTATCTGATTATTTATGCTAACATCACTTTTACAATTTGATGTGAAGCTATAGTGTACTCGTAGAATATACTACATATAAATATGTGATAGCCAAATGGTGTGAAAAAAATAAAAAAAAATAAGTCATAGGCCTCGAGTTCGAAACCAAGGCACGCACCTCTGACTTTTCGGATTTATGTGCGTATTGTATAATTATCACTTGCTTCAAAAACGGTGAAGAAAAAAAACATCCTTATGAAACCGGGATGCCTGAGAGATATTTCTCGACGGCATGTGAAGCCAAGTCAGAGGCCCATGGGCGGCTTTAAAACTCTGACACCAGGTTAGTCACTAACCACACGAAAAGAAGAAGACTATAATAATGCAAGTATGTACCACTTACAACTTTTAGTTTGCAACATTTTGCTATTAAGTAAAGGTGCATGCATAAAATATTAGAGGTGTTATATTTTGTCTGGAGCAGATTATCATCTTAAGCCAAATTTTTTCAACTAAGTAAATAAAGGAAAAATCTGTCCTCGAAAGTTATTGAAGCCCAGCATTATGGTCACAGTCCCATTTCCCGCTCATCTTACGACATTACTTTATGCCTTAATTTGTTGGTTGACCAGTTAATTAAGTTATGAATTCAACAGTTCACGCTTTTGATTCGTAACGAAGTAAACCGTTTCCGATTTTCTTGAGAAATGTCAGGAATACGTTTATTAAATTCATGAAGACTTAATTTAGGTGCCTCTAAATCACCAAACTAAAGTTTCGAAAACTTTACGAGTCTGCCCTAGGATGTTGTATTTTTTCATAACTGTTCTGAAGTATTTTTGTTTTTTTTTTTAATCTTTCATCGTTCAGCACCAGATACATCAGACGAAAAACTCTTCAAAGAAAACTTAAATGTTCTGCGATATTTTCTTTGTGAACTTTTCGTACATTAAACGCTTTTCAACTTTCAAGAATTTAATAATTAGCTATCTACAACAGACTACCAATATTTATATAAATAGGTATCGGTTCGCTTTAACAGCTGTTTTTTCTTCGTTTTCATTAATCGCGTCAAAATCCAATTTCGAATTGTATTCGAATGCGTTCAGCTGTGGAACAAACCAGCAAAAAGGATGCGTTCATAATAATTTTTCATTGCAGTGGCCAGGAAACGAATGATTGTATGAGTCAGTACCACAGAGCGGATTTCACATAAAAACTAATAAATGCACATGTTAAGTGAGTAGAGTCGCAATTTCCTATAAATGGAAGGCTAAAACCATAATGTTTGAAGTTTTAATAAATAATGGTAAATAAAAAATAAGTTATGTACTTATCCGAAAAAAGTTACATGCTAGTTATATGTGAAAACTTATAAACATTTATATGGTTTCTGGCTATTATGGTCAAGTTAGGTCAAACTTGAAACTACAGGTAATTGATGGATCCTGATGAACTCTGACATTTTCGCGAGCCAAAAATACTCGTACCGAACCCCAGACGGCTAAATACACAAAAAAATGGAAAAGTCAGGATACTGGCAAATGGAGAGGCTAATAAATTATGAATGATAATGGTATATAGCGCCTTAGATATGTAGGTCATCTGTTTATCAGCAGTTAGGTGTAGTCACGGCCTACATAAATTAGGTAAGTACTTTACCTTGTACGCATAAAATTACCTCGGAAAACGGGGTAGTCAAAATAAAAGTTGCAATAGGTACGATTCCATGTTTAAAAAGGATAATTACTCGTCATAGCCGTAGCGACGCTGCCCCAGTAAGCTTTGTCTTGAGCGACGTCCAATGCTGGCTCTTCAGGACTCCTGACTGGCTCGACCAGTCCAGAGACTGGCCTTGTACCCAGCAGCAAAGCCGCGGGCGATACCTTCGAGCGACGCAGCTTGACTGATGTTGGTCACTTGGTGGAAAACCCGCGAAAATTTTGAAATTGGAAGGTTTTGTTTTTTTAGAACACGCGATTTTAAAGCGCGGGAATTGTGTTTATTTATTTTTCTTGATTTATTTTATAACTTTTCAATCGATTTAACTCTCACGATTTATCTTAGATAAGGATAAATTACTAAAGGTCTATAAATAATCTTTGGTCTTCCTTTTATTAAGCTAATTAAGATGTAAGGAAATTGGCTACATTAATTGACGCATTGGCATGACACAACAGCGTTGAACTACCGTAAACGACCTCCTACACTTTTAACGTGATCAAACACATCTGATCGCACTGCGTCACCAACAACACCACAACAGAATTTCACCAAAACATTTTTATTTGTATACTACACACACTGTACATTTAAATAAATTCTGTTGTATTTTTTAAGTCATACATGAAATCTCTAATAAGAATAATGTAAATAGCGAACGCGTGCTTAACTTGTGGCGATCGGCGCCATATTGGAAACGTGAGGGTTGCTCGAGTTAACGCATGCGCAGTACCCGCAGCCCTTACGGGTTCTTTATTTAAAATGCCACCTCGTTCCAGCTACTACGACACGAATAATTCACACCACTACCATCGCACGGAGTGTCGGGTGAAAACAATAGCGGTGCCATACAAACGCGGAGATGAATACCAAAGGGAAATGTTGGTCGTAAGTTTTTGAGTAATGATCACAGCCCGTGAGTTGTGATTTGTTTATTTTCAAGAGGAGACCTTCGCAGCTTCGTAAGTATAAAAAGATGTTGGTACCATTATTTTGGAATACATTTATATTACTGACGTCAAGCTCCTTACAGCAAAGGTCAAAGTTACCGGCCTTTGAATAGAACTTGAGCTTTACAAAATTAATTGCATCCTTAACAACGTGGTTTGCTAAGAGGATTTGTTGGGAACAAACGATTTATTATTAACATGCTTAACGTCAAAGTTAAATTAGATAAAGGGAAAGCCAATTATGATTTGTTATTTATTTTAATTCGTAGCCTTGGTTGCTGCTGCTGTCTGGCATACTAAATCTTCTCTAACAAAAGCACTAATGCCCGTTATCATTAACGCTAGACCACACTCAAATGAATGCCAAAATGAAAGCGCGGTTTTGAATTTTCAACTTTCGACGCTAAGCCGAGGGTTGAAAATTGAGCTTTTGATTTTAGATTGATCTTACTACACACTGAACTTATCTCAATCACATAAAGTCGGTCTTAAATCTCACAACTGTAGACGCATAATGAGTCTAATCCTATAATAGCGTAGCTAATCTTGTTGTAAGTCAAAATGTTCTGATTGCCACATGAACGTTTATGTCAAAATACAAGACCGTAAAAACATAATCCGGCCGTCGAGAGAATGCATTCCTGACACCTGTCAGTTGGACAATTTCGAGTAGATCAAATTCGCAAAACACGTGTTCGTGAGCATGAAACTGACAGGTGTCAAGAATGCATTCTGTCGACGGGCGGACTGTAGATAGAAATGGCTTTTAAGGAGGATCATACGGTCTGTTCCAGGCCATTTTACCGCTAGATGGCGCTGAAGTCAATGTTTTTGAGTTTATTTAGTTTTATGTGGAATTGGAGCATTACTAAGTCGTAGGAATAGTTGATGCGATACTCGGTCGTTACGCTTTATTGAACCTGGTCATAACAATGCCTCAAAATCCACCCAATTCAACATATAAGTTTAAAATAGCATCTGCCATTGAATATACATTATTTTACACACACAGTCGTATTCCCTACGTTTACAAAAAATTACCACTAGATGGCGTGTATTTAAAAAGGTGGGCTTTAATTATTTTGTAGGAATACTCTACATGTCCATAGGGGTAGGCAGAACTATGTTAGGAAAATAAAAGTTATATTTTTAGGCGAAAACGATTTAATTGATTAATAATTTGAAGTTATATTTGTTTAGTAACTGTATCAACTGTTAAGGAAGTATTGGTCGAATTCGGGCTATTAAAACTTTCAAATGGTATTCCAGGTTGGACCTATTGGTCAGTTTCCTTTTGCCGGTTCTAAGTTTCTCCTGGAAACTTTTATATGTCGTTTGGTCGTTTTATGTTCGGTCGACGTTTCCGCGGGGTCTTATTGGTTATATGCAGGAAGGTATGTTATAAAACAGTTTCGTGTCTGAGAACAATGCACAGCTTAAACAACTGAAGACAGTGAGAAACACGGAAAGATGGGTAAGTACCTTATTTAGAGATTGTATCGCTATTAAGAGGTTTTCGAAATCATCTCTGAGCTGCCCACACTGAGGGTTGAAGTTTGAATACTACCTAAGACTAATTTACAAGGTAAGATTTAATTACCTGTGGCGTGCGGTATGTTGAAGCAACAATAAAAGTTGCACCGTCTTGTGGCGACATCTACATGGCCACATGCGAACGCATCACACTGACGTCACCTAAAATCCTGCATCGCGCAAGTTTACTGCGCGATCAGCATATATATAACTTCCCGACATCAATCGCCGGGCAGTTGCCCACCAGACACGACACCCGCCTGTTCGGAGGATCCTCCCTTTTCTATAGAGGGTGATTGAAATTTACACCCTGTTCCTCATACCGCCGTTTTAACAGTTTGTTTTTAGACGATGCAAGTCTTTTATTTATTGCATCAATTACATTGTATGTCCTATCGGCTAAAAACTTGCATCGTGTTTATGGTACTTTAGTCACAGCTAGTTATTTATAGATCAATCGTATTTATTACAATTTAAACCAGCTTTTATAAACCTATTCAGTCGCTGCATTTTCGAACGCTGTAATCCCAAAATCGTGCAGATAAATCGATGTTGTAACTAAATGATCTGTTAAGGCTTGCAACAGCATCGTGCAATGTCGAGCTGATAGCCAAGATAAGTGATCATTAGGACAATAGGCAGCCTTGATCGGCGTGTGAAGGGAGCCTTGAGGAACGGTGTACGTTTGTAGGAATGTAGTCTGAATATTAGTTGAAAGGTAAATAAATCTGGCTGTGCGCTTGGTAATGTACTTGAAGTAGATGGAAAAGACGGTAATAAGAGGAATGGAGATGAAAGTGAATATAATGGTGACGATGGAGAGTATATAGAGATATCATTTCGAGACATTTTTAGCTCATTTATGTTTTATAGTAGGTACAGTACAACAACGACAGACCTTTGTCCAGCGGTGGACGTCTTTCGGTTGAAATGATGATGATGAACTGGTACAATGACAGAGGTACAGCTTCATCCAGTGGCAAGAATAAAAAAAGCTTGAATCTCTCGATGAAAATCTTGAGCAGCTTGTGGCTAAGTAATAACAGCCGCACATGTCGATCGATCAGGTTAAGCTACGTTTGCCGCGGTTGGTCCGTGGATGGGTGCCCATCTTTACATACCAAGACCCCTCTGTGCCTCGGAAAGCACGTTAACTAGTTGGTCCCGGTTGTCATTTGTAGATCTTTGACAGTCGTTACGGGTAGTTAGAAGCCTGACAACCAGTCTTAGCCGTGTTACCTAGTAACTAGATTGTGGGGGTCAGATAGGCAGTCGCTCCATGTAAAATACTGGTATTCAGCTGCATCCGGTTCGATTGGAAGCCGACCTCAACATGATTGTGAAAAGGCAGATGATGAATCTCTCGATGAAAATCGTCAGCCGATGTATATAGTATGAGCATGATCAGCCCACAACATTCCCACTGCGGAAACAACACAAGCCTCTCTGTGAGAGGGAGTGAACTATAATCCACCACGCGGGTGAGTTGATGTAGTGTGAGTTGATTGGAAGAATATTGCTTTATAGTTTTAAACAAAACAATGTTCCAATGGGATTTATTTATAAACTGCCAGCAACAACCTAGAGGGGTCGTAGTAAGCTTTGAGTGTGCGAGTTATTTGATAAGGCACGTGCAGAAGCTTTAAAATTATCCGTCGAGCTTGCATGAACATAGAAGTTTGAAAATGGAAGATTAGTCTACGAGTATATTCACCTTTTCAAAGCCATTTTCAATACTGAGAATTGGACCTATCGAACAATGCAGGTTTTATAGCATTCCAATTTTCAGTTTATTTTCGTTCGCAGAATTTTTCTTTACCAATTTGGAAATTGAAAAATATTCGTCCAATCCTGCGAGTTTTTTCAGGTACTAGTATGATTGCCAATTAGTAGAAACCTGTCTTCTTCGTTGTTAACTTTTGACCTATACCTATAAACTGCAATCAGTCAATCAAAAGGTCTTCATTACTAATGTACCTACATTTGGATAAAGTTTAAGTTACCTATTTATAGAAACCAAACAGTTTTATTACGACAAAACCTTTGAGATTTAGACTTGATATTTTTTCTGATGGCAAGATCGTTAGCGACTAAAACATTATTTTTAACGGGCTCCGTGTACGTCCAAATAATTTCCCGTTGTATTAGCCTCTTCAATTCAATAGACTAAATTCTGAGTAATTCAGTCTATTGTATTGTATATTTGACTGGAGAAATTCAATAGTAGATCTAAACCAGGATATCAAAGCCTTTTTTTCTTTAGCACATAGGTACATAGGAAATAGCTACCCTTGATAAAAATTATCATAGAATCAAGGCTGGTAGTAAAATTAAATGAAATAGCACTGCGGGTGTTTAATTAAATGGTTATTTTCGGAGATGACCTTTGAGTTTCCAGCAGCATTTCATTAAATGTGAGTTTCAATCGAAAATTATTATTTTCACAAACCACGTGTGTTTTGTTTAACCTTTAAAGCAGTATGAAGGAAAATATTATAGTCAACCTCGTAATTGCTTTACATTTGACAAAAACTCTCAGTAACTTGAAACTTCACTAAAGCTATGGATTCTTAGAAGAGCGGTGGCCGCCTTATAGCGGCTGCAATTTACCAGCAAATGACGTCACTGAAACGTTAGATAAGAAACTAATTTGGTGTTTTCTTAGAGAGCGTTTTTGACACCGTTACGTCAAACTCCGCTGCCATAATTTTCATGACAGCTGTCACTGCGGCCGTTAAGTGGCGCCTACTGCTAGAAAGAAGAGTCAGCCCTTGAGCTGTCAATAGAGTTAAAGTAAATATGATAATTGAATTCTAATAATCAATAATTACTCGAGATATATCGCCAAAAGGTCTTTCATTTAATGTAATCCCGGTACAGTAGACCACAAAGTTTCTACAGTACCTATACCAACCTATGTACCGAGAATTCTATATCTAGGGCATATTTTGATAAGCTAATTACCTTTATTGTATAAGTAAGTAGAAACTTTCCTATAACTTGAGGCGATTCAAACCCACGTACATTCGATCGCATTTCCTTAGAAGTTCAAGTTTAAATCAAGATGTTTGCGTGGGGGTTACAGTAAACAGTTTAAAGGTTAAGGGTAACTTAAGAAGGTCACCTTGCTCCGGGAGGATTACATGTGTTACCCTTTTTTATTAGGAAAAGGGTTGGGTTTACAAGAAAACTCGTTGTTAGCCTTGTTACCTTACCCTTTACCCTAATTTGCTGTTCTTCGTTCAAAGAACTTTTTTTTTCTCTTCCTTTAACGAGGTTTTCTTGGAAAAAGTTTTCATATACCTACTTTTTATTGTTGTTTTGAGTAGATACTAGTCTATGACACGCAACTTACACAGTTTTTAACAGTCCCTATTTTTTTAATCCTTTATTAAAAAGAAACACTTTCTTAATAATTTATTACAATCTAGCCTATATGACTAATAAGCAATTTTAATATAGATTACTTAATTTTTTACGTCATTATTATTTAAAAACTTTAGAATAGTGTTCATTGTATTACATAAGTCCACACTAAAAGCGTGTCATTGTCACTATTATTTCAATTTTGTTTACTCTACATTAATTCAAAGGGGCTTGTGGCTAGGTAATAATAGCCGCACGAGTCGATCGATCAGCCTAAGCTACGCTTACCACGGTTAGTCCTTGGTGGGTGACCATCTTTACAGACCCCTCAGTGCCTCGGAAAGCACGTTAAGCCGTTGCTCCCGGCTGTCATTTGTAGATCTTTAACAGTTGATTCGGGTCGTCAGAAGACCGAATGTATGACAACCAGTCTTACCAAGGGGTATCGTGTTACCCAGTAATTGGATTGCGGAGGTCAGATAGGCAGTCGCCCCATGTAATATACTGGTATTCAGCTGTATATAAAATGTCTTATTGAATGCCTAAATGTAATTCAAAGGGTAAGTAGTTAGTATGGCTGATAATGAACATACCTACCATACCACAGTATTTATTTTACGCTCTACCGACATATATACGTATATATATTGATGGCATCAATTTAGCAAAGACCTAAACGTGATTGAATTTCCTACCTGTAAGTAATCGAATAACCGGATATTAATTTCCGCGTTGACTGGAATTGCATTTAATGTAACTTAATTTTCGCGTTTACCTCGCCAATATATAAATAAAACGGATACCTTCAGCATACATAACACGACGAAATAAATTGGGAGGTAAAAAAAATATGATGATGATTTACTCGACTGCCCAAAAAAGAATGTTTTTTTACAGATTTTCTTTTACTACCTACCGACCTACTTGAGTAGGTGCAGGATACAGTATTGAGTCCAGCTTAGTACCGTTAATAATACAGTTACTTTAAATAAACATAATACAAAATAATTGCTAAGTCTCGATGTTTTGTACTACTTATTAACACCCACGATGTTGTTCAGTATTCCAAGTTGTTCTTTATAACAACAACTTTTTGCTAAAAGATTTAAATTTATGAATCTTTCAATTTACAAGTCTACAGACGCCTTCGCATTATACCCACGTTTATTTAGTACTTAATTAATAGAGTTATTTTTGCTGTTGTTTGTACCAAGAAAATAAGGAAAATGACCTAGATTTTCTTTCGGATTTGACGAATCTGGAGAAAGCGGGAATTGATGGGCGCTAATAGCTGAGACCTTGCAGGTAATATATTATAATTGCCAAACTATTTGAGTCTTGAGTCTTAGTCAGTTTTTACTCCAGAATCTTGAGTGATCCCAGAGTTAAAAATAGTATTACATTTTATCCACACTATAAGTCATAGGTATTCAAGTTTGATCGATTCTTAAAATACCATTAGGTAATAACAAAAAAAACGTTAAAATCCTATGCGTTGAGTGCTCCATTTCCTCTCAATCAATCTGCCTATCTTTTTCCCAAATATGCTGGAGTCGGCTTCCAGTCTAACCAGATGCAGCTGAATACCAGTATTTTACATGGAGCGACTGCCTGTCTGACCTCCACAACCCGGTTACTGGGTAACGCGATACCACATGGTAAGACTTTTAGGCTTCTTTTGCTCCATTTCCTCTATAATAATATTAAATACAGATGAATGACCTGACCTTTAATAAATTAATAGATGTACATAATAAATGTACATTTTATGCATACATTACCAATGCAGATTACAAACATACATTATCATAATTAAATGTATCTGTTACAGAAAATATGACAGCTAAGTGATTTTAATGCAAATTGTATTCAAAAATATTATATTTGGGTTCTATGAAACCTCTTTGAATATTAATTATGTTCATGCATGAAACAGTTATTCTCGTGAAGAAAGTCACCAGACAGACACCCATACAAGCATCGATCATCTTAGTGATTACATCAGGTAAAAAACTTGTTTTTGAATAATTAATACATTGATTTTGGTGACCTAGATTTACGAGAAACATGTCTGCTTTCTGAGATCAGTGTCGGGTCGATTGACGCATCGAGAGTTTCAAGACAAGTCTGTGTGGACTATGCTAGTCCATACAGCCTTGTTTTTTCGAGTCTGTTATTTGGTGCATCATACTTTTTGGCTGATCATTAGTTATGTTCAGCTGGGGATTAGTTCAGCTGGGGAGTTTGTTGCGCCACTTCTTCTTCCCAGCTAACGCACTAGGAAGTGGTAAAGGGTGGGCGTTTTGGGGGACTGTCTTATGTAATTTTGACGTTCGAAAAGTGCTGATTCTCAGCCTAGTTTGAATAAATGACTTTTGATTTGATTTGATTGATTATGTTTTATTAAAAAATACAATAGACGACGTATATTTCGTAACCTAATCTGCTTATCCATCAAGCGGCGAACGCATTGCACCACAGCGTTCGGCGCTTGACGTAGCAACACGTCGTGTCCGGGTTTGCAACAAGTCAATCGTCATCCTCAGGTTGCCTCGTTGAGAGGTGAAACACGTATCGATTTCTTACAGGGTTCTTTATGACTCTTGAAGAACAGTTAAGCGGATGAGGTTACTAAATATACGTCGCTAATTGAATTTTATAATGGATTTCCGCAAAGTCACGCCTGAGTCAATTAACTATCTGATATTGTTGTGATAATAAAGAAAAGACTGGGAAGGTATTGTATAACATAAAAAAGTGTAGCAGTTTTTTGGACCAGAATAATGTGAGATATTAACATTTCTCTGTATTTAAAAGCAGACGCTAGAGAATTTCTGTAAAGCAAATATTTTTCATTAAAACATTGCAATAGTGAGACTCGCTAAGCGAGAAAACAATAACTTTTGGAGAAACGAACTTTACCATTTCAAGTTTGTTATAGTGTTTCACCATTCAGTCTCGGAACTTTTGTGCTAATTTTAGATAAAAGTTACAAAACTTAATTAACAAATTCTAATTTAACTTTTCCTCCAATTTATATCAACGATCTATTGAAATAACGAAGACACACTGTAACAACGTATTCTAATTAAGTAATTCACCAGCTTATGTAAATAAGCGAGCGCATTGTTCCATTCTCAATTATATCTTAGTTTTATGGGAAAATCTCCTCATATTTCTGTGCGGAAGACTAAGCTAGAAGTAGGTGGTTAGGTACATTTGATTACACAAGAAAAAGGTAATGTTCTGAGTAATTGCAAAATGATATGCAACCTTTCCTTT
This sequence comes from Agrochola macilenta, assembly GCA_916701695.1. Lineage (NCBI taxonomy): Eukaryota > Metazoa > Arthropoda > Insecta > Lepidoptera > Noctuidae > Agrochola > Agrochola macilenta. Next base: position 4,023,339 of record OU753559.1, on the reverse strand, counting down.
GTGTTCAGACTTCAGAGTATGAAGACAATTGTCATCTACATTCTTAGCTACTACGATGATTACTCCTATCTACGATGTTACAGTATTCATCTGATTTAATAATCTGGGAAGGAAAGATGAGCTTATCTTAAATGTCTTCAGGAATATTGTAAAAACAATAGGTACTTAGTGTAAACAAGTCTTTTGAAGGTTAACTTTCAGAGTTTTTTTGGTAATAATCCGTGCCTCGGAAAGCACGTTAAGCCGTTGGTCCCGGCTGTCATTCGTAGATCTTTGACAGTCGTCACGGCCAAAAAGTCTGACAACCAGTCTTACCAAGAGGCATCGGGTTATCCAGTATCTGGGTTGAGGAGGTCAGATAGGCAGTTGCTCCTTGTAAAATATTCAGCTGCAACAGTTGAGACTGGAAGCTGACCCCAACCTAGTTGGGAAAAGGCGAGGCAAACATTTTGTCCTTAACATTTAAAAATAAAATGTATGATACAAATACTAGAACGTATTAAATGCCAGACTGTAGTTTATTTTTAATGACATAGTAACACACTCATTTTATCAGTATCTAAAAGACACTGGAAGGCTTCTCAATCTTTAAATAATATTTTTATGTTACTGATAGAGTGCGTCGCTGCTGCATCATTTTGAAATGGCAAATTTTATTCATTTACTCGTATATTTATTTTTTAACAATTTAGATAAGGTTTATCGTTATTTTTTATTCAAATGAAATAGACTTCAGAAATAAATATTAGACTAGAGATAGAATAAAAATGTAAATGTTAGCTTTTTTTTATGTGGCTTATAAATTTTTTCGTAACATTCTTGTTAACCAACAAAATTTATTTGGCCTCTACAATATTGATTACAAAAAACTATAACAGAACCTATAAAATTCTCATTAAAACGCAATCCATTCCTACATAATAAAACGTACAAACTACATGTTCTAACAATAGAGTTTCCTAAGGTTGTGTCAACGTCAAAATAATGCAAGTTAGCCCTTTCACAATATTTCTGACTTAATAAACTTACTGTAACATTTATAATTATCATTTCCGTGAGAGCGGTGGCTAACCTTGTCATACCTGGCATTTACTGACCAATCGTGACCATTAATTTGTCATTACAATTTACACTTTACGAATATGGTAATAAAGTTGGTAGTTAAATGTTTTTTGAACAGGTTAGCCTAGGAATGGCATTCATGCCATGTAAGTAGAGTTTTGACTGCGAATAAATGGAGCTTTTGAATACAAGTTCTTTGTATGTGTTTGCTGCAGTTATTTAAAAGGGTATTTGCAGATATTATTTTTAAATATGTGGATATGTATTTTTGTATTGAGTCGACTATTAGAGTTGTACAAAATCAGTTTACTTACAAATAGGTTGAGAGCCTATCAAGAATCATCACTCATCAGCTATAACGCCACTCTAAAATATTGTAACTGAAATAACTGAAAGCCTCTTATCAAAAACAAACGAACAAACCTAAAATCACGAAAAAAAAACCAGCTATAGAGCAGCTTTTTTGTTCATGTCTCCTTTTCTGATATTTCAATGAGAGTTTTCATGAAAATTCACGCTACCAGTTGGCGTCATTTTGATAAGAGGTCTTCTATTTCGACAATGTGTGATGACGTTCATAATTTGTTTCATTCATTTGTTCATCATTCAGTCACGACTAAAAAAAAATAGGAACTTTGACACTTTTGACAGGTGCCTGACGTCTCAGTGCTGCCACGTAGTGATGATGATAGTGAACGTTACTTCAAAACCACCTCATAACACCTTTTATAACTGTCCCAAGAACTGGACAAAAGCCTATAAATATACATAGTGTGAACGATCAATCACCATAATTATGTGTGTTAGTTATTTTAGTCTAGATATAATTTATATATTAAGCATATCAATTTGACTGTAAAATGCAAATGTATTTATTTATTTATATATACTTTATTGTACACCAGAAAATACATAGTTAATCATAAATTTAACACTACAAAACATACAATGGGCGGCCTTATCGCTTTCTGCGATCTCTTCCAGGCAACCTTGGAATGGACAGTGATTGCGTGGACATAAAAATGGGGTAGACATTGGTGCAAAATAATAATTATATAGATACAATATATTATAATAGATACATAGATAGATATATACAATATATGCTATATAATAGATACATAAAAAAATATGAGTATATTTTTATAAGCAACGAAAAAATATTAGGTATAAATATTAGGTACCTAACTACCCAGGAACAGTTTGCTAGATTATCTCAAACACCTACGTGAATTAAAGTCCACATATTTGATATCAAAAAGCGTTTCCTGCACATGTCATGATCATGATCACGATGACACACAAACATTTATACATTTTATTTGAGTGTTCTAGTTGTTAGCAATTACCACACTTTCTACCATTTCAGATTGTTCAAGCTAAATCAACGATTTTAGAAGAAAGTGGTCACTGTAGTTTAGGCAAAGAATTTCCCCTATTTGGACAATGCAATCAACATTCCACAATGTCCAATATGTCTGCCAAATGTGGTCCAGGTGATTAAGGCAATCCATCAAAGTCTAGAGTTTTTAATTTGGTAGCCACCTTGAAGCCTCATGCAGATCCTATGTTCATCAATGAGAATAAGTGCCTGAGCAAAAGTGGTACATGGACCAATAGCGACACGGTTCCTATATTTGCGTAAAGATAACTCATCTTAACCCTTGAGAAAAGGGCCTTGAAAATAGCCAATACCCAAGCTAGATGTGAGTAATGAAAGAAGGATCCCGCGGATTTATCAGTCGGAATCTGACATAGCCCAGAGAGGATTCCTTTCCTCCTGGGAACTACGAAGATCCATGAGCGTTTCTACGTGAATATAGCTGAAATAGAAGTTTATTTCTAGGCTACAACTATGAAGGCAGCATCGGCCAATCTACCGTCACGAAATAAACATTACAGCTTTACAAGTGACGGAACAGAATCGTGACAATGTTAAAATCATCAGATAATAGCTCCGTGCATTCGCACATCACCGTTGCCGTTAAATCACGATTTATTGAGCAATAGGGCCACTCTGTATAAAAATTGTTTCAGGATGAAATAGACAATCTTTCATTAATTCATAGACACTACAGATGTAACTGCAAACAAAAACAATACAGCCAGTATCAACGCTGCTGACCTTACAAAAAATAACAAGCTTGAATACGTAGATAACAATTCAGAATACAATTCACTAGAAACCTCATAATCACATTATAGAAAACCGGTCGGTTATTAAACTATTATCTTCACAAGCACGCGATATGACGTGATAACCAAGTTAATTTCATTCGCAATCATTTCGCTAATCTTAAGCTAACAATGTGTCTAACTACTGGGATTTCAGATGGAGATTTCATTTATTTGAAGCTTGAGTAATTTATTAACTTACTGAATTACTTATCTCAATGTTTCATCAAGATTCTCAACTTCTTTAGCATTAATAAACTTAAGTAAATGCTATGAATATCATAAAAGGATTGTCACGTGGATATGACATCGATTCAAAATGGCCACGCATAAAAAATCCTTTTCTTCTTTCTCCACATAAATCGATAAAAAAAAGCCATCGGTTTCTACATATATTGCTTTTATTATTATTTAGAACGCATCAAAAAACTTCTACCATGTCCAATATGACAACACTCTAATTTAATTGGTTTTGGGAAAACAGCATTTTACGGAAACAGTATTTCTTGAACTAAGTGTAATTTTCATTCAATTCTAGACTTTAGAATTGAATTACTCTTAGCTTGCATCAGCAAAAACTCAATAAATTCTTCGATTAACTTCGGAAATACCGAAAAGTGATCAAACCCAACAAAGAGGTAACGTTAGGATGACGCAATGCCACCCGATTGTGAGAGGAATAACGGTCAGATGCGCTGGCGCACGAAAATGTGCTAAACGGTTACTGTTACACTTTATTCCGTTAAATGCGGAACTCGGGAATGTCTTTATTATTCGTGATGGACGATATTTTTTCTTAACACCATCAAAAGAACTACAATTCTTTAGGCCTCTCTGGAAAATGGATCAACGACCTGAAGAAAGGACAGACTGTATGCTGAAGGCGAAGAACTAAAAATATGGTAAAGACTAGGAGTCGATAAGAAATCTAATCAATTGGGGACATTCCCAAAAATTATCAAGCACCAACCGTAAACCGAACATCCATCTTGCTTTAGAATTTAGCAGTTGCAATTCTCAGAAGACTCTTCAAAAGTATCTCCAAACAGTCAGCTTTAAAAAGATGTGGAATTCATTGAATGGTCTGTGACCTTTGTATTGTATCATAATAACAGTGCACAGAGTACAGATAATAATATACACAATATACTAAACAATGCCTAATATGTTTCGCAGCTATTCTCCTACACTATACGCGTTGTGTCATACAACAGTAAACTATATTAAAAACAAAAGAGTATCAACCGAGTACGTAGAAGCAGCTGACAAAACATTGCCCTATAGCTAATAGCATACATAAATCATAGAAAGAAAGATGCAAATGATGACGATGATGATGATGATGAGGTGATGGATGTATTCAAGTAAAAAATGAATGTCAGAAGCAGAGGACTGGTTGATTTGGCAATGTTTGGGGGAGAGATTGGTCCAGCTGTGAACGTTTTTTGTGAACGATAATGACGATAATGCAGAACATCTGGATTTAAGAAGATATAATCTCAAAAAAACGATGAGATTTAAATTATTTCTTGCAAAGTGGAGGCCAATATTTAGCAGTGGACTTTCTGCTGAATATTGTGGGTTTAGATAAAACAGAACATCAGGATTTAAGAATACATAATCTCAAAAAGTAAAGATTTTTACTTAACGAAACTTGCCTTGAAAGCTGTCGGTACATAATTGAAATATTTTCAAACGGTAAAGTCATGTCAATTAACGATTCAATTGATATTAATAAAGCGGTTGCTATCTAAATAGGTTAGACGGCTCCAACAAATAAAGGTTGTGACGTAAATGAATGCAATCAATATCACAATGGAGCTATTTAATCAGGGAGTGCACTTGATAAGGTCATTAAAATCGTGTGAAGCAAACCGAACTTAATTAATTTTCTTTTATGGGTTTTGTGGCTACACTATATATAGATTCTATTAAAGTTTTACTGATAGTGATAAATGATCATTCTGAATGTTACGATTGTAATATTATGTCTTAAGCAGGTCCCGCTTTCCTAGTTTCCAGGTCTGGTAAAGGTACTATTTCTTTTTAATTACCTACTAGCTCGTACCTATTTTTTGGTTATTTTTCCATATTTGTGTCGCTAGGAAGTTGTATTCTACTCTTTTTCCAATCCATCCGTAATTGTTACGTCCGTTGATGCAACTGTTCCAAATTCAACCAAATAAACTAACGGAAAAGAAACAGAACCACTTAGCAGCACCAAAATAAAAGTTAATAACAACAATTAGCACCAACTTAGGAACGAAATCACGGCGCAACTAGAAACTTAATTTGGATCTCGAGCAAATTGCGATCTTAAGTCTTGGGTAACAACTCAATTAAGCGAACAAAGAACGATACCTTTTGCTTTTAAAACAATTTAATCTAGAGAAAAATCTTTACGTTAACATAATATCCGTTGCAGAGAACGTGGTGGATGTTTACCGAGATAATTTAGATCAAGATTAACAAATTATTGACGAAAACGGAGATGCAAAAAATAACCTTTCTCATATGATAATTCTTCATGAAATCAAGGAATTACAGCTGTAGCAGTAACTTCTCGTAAGTAATGGTCTCCACAAGAAGAAAAACAGAAAACCTATACAATTACGAGTAGCAACTTATTTTATCTGACCGTCGCTTCCCAATCACTGCGGTTGGCAAAATTCCAAGTCTTCGCTCCTTGACCCGAAGCTTTCTGTTCTTTACGACCTCAGCAACGACCCTGATAATATAATACACTAGTTTCATAACTTGGCCATCTATTTGCGCATCATTAGTAAGTTTGAAATTCACGGTAGGAAATCATCAATCTTGTCTGTGATCGTTCAATATAGGCGCATTGTTTTCCGACCTTCAAAACTTTACACAGCTTAGTGCCGCCATTTCCTACTTTACGCCTATCTTGATTTATTTACAAAGTTCAAGAGAAACTAGTGGCAAGTTTATTCCCTTGAGCTTTTTCACTATTTTCGCATCAAAAAGATGATGTTTTGCCAACACATCATTTCGTTGTGCAATTTTAATAATCGATAGGTACTATTCATCAATAGTGCGCTATTATAATTGTTGTGTCACATTTTAGCGTTTACTTTGAATGTCAAACTCTGTATTCACTAATTTATTTTCGTCAGTCACTCATTATCTTTGTTGTGAGTGAGACTGGTGCATTTTCATTTACATTATATTCTTTTAAGATGGGCAGAAGATTCGAAATGCTAGAACTAAAAGTCTAGACGATATATCTTATTTCCAAATACCGTTTGTAAGTTGTATTCGCTGCTGTTACTTCAAAAATGTCCTGAGGGGCAATTCCCGTAATTTTTAAGAACGTTCGCATTCGCATCTCATTCGCAAACTGTCAAAAATACAATCAATTTACCAACATTTTTGACAAGTTTGACAGATTGCGACTAGAATGTGAATGTGAATGTTTTTTAAGTACGAGAATTGGCCTTCTGGTTTTATTTCTGTAGAGTAACAGGCGTATAGCCCACTTTTTTGCTATCTCTAAGATATTTATATTCATACTGCATTTAAATACATTTATTTAAGAATTCAGTTGTTGAATTCTTCAAACCAAGACAATAAAGGCAAAAATATTATATTTTACTATTTACACAATTGGCTTCACAATGTTGCTGAATTGGCGATTTCAAGGTTCTATGTATTAAAATATGAATAAAACATAATTTTACGCAATAAATTATTCTTACGGTTTTCAAAATGTTTCGCAACTGAAGGTTCAATTACCTACCGGACAATTTTGTTTTAAAAGCTTTTTTTGTTTAAATAATAACATTTTTCAGAATTACTTGCGACCTATCTGCCACTACCTAATTACCACCTATTACCTTAAGAATAAAAATAAAAGATGGAATAAAGAAGATGAAGGGAAGGAAATAAAGGCTTTAAACAAGGAAATATCCTCGCGATCTTACTATTGCAAAAGCGTTATCTTAGTCCCCGTGACTTGTTTCCATACAATCACACGTTCACAATCTATCAATGGGGCCACTAAAATGCATCTGTCTGTCTAGTTTCGTAAGTAGACGCGGGAAAGGCAGACTGCGGTCACGACCCATTACAACAACAACAAAAAAGTCGGCTAAGCTGTCATGTAGTGGATCCGAAGCTGCCCGAAGCGTGCCGAAGTTGCAAAAACTGAATCGGCTGGCCTCGTTAGTTTCCGTATGATTAGGCCAGATCTTCGTGTGTGCTTTCAAGGTCAAACGCGAATTATTAAGATAAGTGGGTGGATTGTATTTTGATTGCTGATGGGAAATTGTCTTTTAGATGTTGGTCTCGAAAGAAAAGAATAACGGATGGTGTAGGTAGACGGATGGAATTAAGGCTTGTGCAAACCAGCGCGACGCGACACCGTTTATTGTTATACTATGAAGTTTTCTTAGAAATTGTATTGTTCGTGTCGCGTCGCGCGACAAGTCGCGCTGGTCTGCACAAGCCTTTAAAATAAAAACTATTATAAATTTATTTTTTATGTAAAGAAGCTTATTATCAACATTTCCAAGATGAATCATACAGGCATTTCAGAAAACCGCAGTGCCATTCTTGATGACGTTATGAAGGCAATACTCTCACCAATTTTCTCAAATAAATGAGTGATGCAGTTAAATGTTATTAAGGGATATTAAACACGTATTTTGAAGAACAACCAGTTATCATCGTAATTTGCATTGATGGCAGTCGCATGCGCGCACGCAGCAGTATTTGATTCTAAGAATTAATTTCCTCATTATTTTAGTAAAATTCTAACCAGGTCGCGTGGTGACGTTAATATTGGTTAGTTAGCATTGTACGAGTATTTGATTTTTTTCTAATGGCGAGAGTATATAAATGACAATGGACTGTGGTAGCAAAATCTACTGCCGTGCATGAGGTCCCGGGTTCGATTCCCGGGTCGGGTAAATGTTATTGGATTTTCCATCTAGAATTTCTCAGTAGCAGTTCGGAGTCAGGATTTGTGCCTGGTTGATGGCAATAGGCTCGCCCCCTATTACATGGGACCTAAACATAACTGGCGAAATGTGGGTGTAAGTACACTTCGAAATACAGGCGTGATGTTATGTTAAGTTGTAAATATAAGAATGTTAGAATTTGTTTCTTTAATTAATAAGTGCATTACCCCGTCTTTTTTCCCCGAATATTTATGCAACAATTAGTCGATACATCCAGACATTCATCGTTCCATTCTATATCCAATGCCTTTCATGTCCACAATGTAAATCCTAACTAATATTACAAATGCGAAAGTGAGTTTGTTTGTTTGTTGCGCTTTCACGCTCAAACAGCTTAACGAATTAGGATGAAACTTGGCACATGGGTACACAATGACCTGGGTTAGGACATAGGATACTGTTTATCTCGATATTCCCACGAGATGGATACTTATGCGGGAATTTTATAGAAAAGGACGCTCTGATACAACTGACACAAACCCCACCTAGTCGGCAATAATACGCTTTATCTACAACAGAGTACGTCAATATTTACGATGTAAATATCTGCCTCATACTTCATACAAATATTGACTAAACACAGTACATCGATCAATAAATAGGCGACAAATATTATTACAACATATCGCCACGCTTGTTTTCCCGGGAAGGGACGACAGAGGTGTTAGGAACATATCCACATTCCGCCAGTGCTGTTTTAAGTTGACAGTGAGCGAGTCTATTATTGCCCAAAAACTAGCAAAAATACGGACTGCGGGTGGGTACTTAGAAATTGCTTTGGGATAACACAGCTCGATCACGGGATCGAGTGTAGGACCTCATGCTCACCAATACCGCTTGTGACCTCACTAGACCGACAAAGAGGCAGTCACACATCAACATCATCAGTTACACTTTAACATAATCGCAGTCTGTACAGTACAAAGTCCAAATACACTTATGTAACATCACTTGAGGGAAAGGTATACAAGTTTTTTCTCCTCTAACATAAATCGGTCAACCGGTGAATGTAGGACTACATACTATCAATTACATAAAAATCAATTGGCCAATCGGTTTCGGTATAAATTACAGATAATTACGATTATTGCATGATGCACAAAATTGGTCACACGGCATTATGTGTTAGGTGTCTGTGCTATTGTGTTAGGGTTGTCAGTCAATGAAAGTTAATTCTGGAATCCGCAAATAGACGTATTTTATTTTTATTTTCTTTCTTTCTGGTTGGATATGGGACCGATTACACTGAGTTCGTGATTTGCTGAAGGTAAAGGCGGGACGAACTGCAGTTTAGGACCAGTGACGTAACCTAAAAGGCAGGAATGATGGGTACACCCACATTTTGCCAGTTATGTTAAGCACCATGTATTATGGGGTAAGCGGAAATCAAGACGTCGAATGGCTACTCAAAACTTTCAAATAGATTTTTTTTATAACACTTGCCAGGAAACCAATCTAGGATCTTACGCTCAGCCGTCTTGTTTGCCAACACAGATTATAAAATTATAAAACAACGTACTAGCAAGACCAACGAGATCATTGCACCAATAATAGCAAATATTTGAGCAACTTTGCATACACAAGTTGGTACATTTAAATAAGTCAAAGAAATCATTGCACAATTTCAAACAAATGACATTCTGCGCAGTTCATTCAACTTTTCAGAACATCAGAAACAGATGCGTGTCAACCCTGCATTGTTCTTGGTACAGCCACAGAGGTTACATCAGTACAATGAATAAATCAATAGCTGTAGTATACCATTAAGAAAGAAACCATTACTTTTATGACCCTTTGCTTGCTGTAACCGAGTTTCTTGAGTAGACTGTGTAGACAATGGAAGAGTCTGTTTCTCAATAGCTGAATTTATGTTCGTCAAACTGTATGCGATCATTAGAGACCAACATACTGTAAGTTCATTTATTAAAAAAAAAACTTAATAATTATATAGTATTCTACATATTATGACAGGCTCATTAGTTGAATAGGCGGTTTTGTCTTTAGCCAACTTCAGTCCACTTGTTTTACCCAAATAAATAATGGACAAATCAATCATTATTAAAATTTTAAGTATCGTCGTGGTCCAGAGACAATTTTGGCAGTCTGCGGTTGTAGAGATATACATAGTTTTTTCATAATTCTCCTGCCTGTACCCCAATTTGTCGGCGCAACACGTGTTTTTCTTCCATACTTCTTTACTAGTCGACATCTCGGACATCTCTCTTTCTAGCCATAATCATCTTTCACACAGTCCAACAAGTCTTGATCGTTGAAGCACATCGCAAAGAGTTTGAAGCTGTCTCAAGGTTGAACCCTTTGGTATTAATCGTGATAAAAGCAGTCGGGTTTTTTTTTTTTTAATTTAGGTACAGTCGGTTTTAAATCTAGTTAGAAATTCAAAAAGAGACAAGAGCAAAATCTATTACTACTACTAAAAGAAATTGCCATCAGAGTTCTCAACAACCTAATTTACCAAGCGATACAGTTTCAAAAAAAAACTAATCTGAAAAAGAAAACGATTCCTTTATTGAATTTCCTACCAATTTCCCTTCATCAATTATTTCTATTAATTTTCGATAAGCATCGATTTTCCAATCAAAATAAATGAAAAATGTGGTCATTGATAACCGCAGGCGAAGCAAAGTGAAACAGTGCAGCTGACTAAGGAAAGTTTGACGAAACGATTTGATCTCACTTTTCTGATGAAACTGAGCATTAGACGCGAACTAAATGACCCGAGACCAGTTGATTTTCAAGCGTTTTAAAATAATCTTCGATAAGTTAAACTTATAAAAATGAATAATGAAAAACTTACCGTGACTAATAAAACTGTGTTGGTGATAAAACTGTATTGTTTTACTTTAATATTGGCTAGAATATAAAAGAACGAATGTAGAAACAATAGTAATATGTAAAAAAGAAGAAGATGTTAGTCATGACGTAAGAGATGTAAAAGGTATAAGTATAGCAAGCAAGGGAGACCCAGGGTGTGGCACAGGAAAGCACGACAAATAAAGTCGGTTAAAAAGGAAAGAGGCTAGATCCAGAAACCTAAGGGAAAAGAAACTAAAGCAAAAGTAGGTATAATGATGATGATGATGACGAATCAATTATACAAAACTATGAACAACAGGAGAAACATTTACTGACAACAAATCCTGCTAGTTAGTAACGACATAAACATAAAAGAACATCTTACATATCAATACTACAGGTTTACTTATCAACTTGATAAACAAAGATTTTAGAGTTCATGTAAAGATGACAGATAAGATTAAAATTGTTCATTCAAAAGGAGGAAAGTATTTTACATATGAACATTCTCTTCTTTTGCTCATATAGGTAACTTATTGACGTATATAATTGAAGGAATTTAATTCAAATATAGATGACGTAATGACGTCGTAATTAACAAACTACATAGCATCTCTAATGACTGCAAATTGTCTTAAAAAGGCGTAAAAGTTAACACATTGAGGTATGTACTCAATGAAAAAAAAAATGGTACTTATACTACTAAATTAATAATCTCGAGTCGTGAAGACATCAATCAGTTACGAATCACGATTCATGTACAGTTGCCCTATATAGAACGAACGATTTATTACTGCGTACGGTATACTACGGTGCTTTAGTTAACTTTAATGTTGTTTGAATAAACATTTCAGACGAATCTCTTACGTAACAAAAATGGCCCCAAAACTCTTCCCTGCGGCATCCGAAGGTCTTTTCGTCTCTTACTTTTTGATGTAGGTTTACTAAGTTTAATAACTCGACGATTAACTAAAACATTTATAATTACAACATGAATGTTTACTAGATACAATATCTATTAAACTTGTAGGCAGATTCTTACATTTAGTTTTTGTATCCAGTATTCAAAAGGATGTGAGCCGTCGTTACACCTTTACCTTTACAAGGTAAAACATTAAGAACCGGACAGAATGTTAAATAAATAATTGTAGCTGCTACCTAGAACACATGAACTAACAAGTCAAGTTCAAAGCGAGACTTGCCTTAGAAAAAATAGTCTGGCCATAACGAGTCCCATTAAATGTTAAGAATTTCAAGCTATACTGGTTCCAGTGTAAAGCCTACTATATACTTAACCATGCCTTGAAGTGTCCTCCATTTATTGTCAAGACGCGTATCAAAGTCGTAATTAAAATTTCAATGGACCTCGAAATTGCCTTATGAGAAAGAACCTTAAAGTAAAGGCAGCAATGTTGTCCAAGTTTATTACCAAGTTCACAAAACGGGGTCTCGATGACGTTTACGAGGATTTTTGATGACGAACTCTTGCAAGCATGTCATAATATTAGCACCTTGGCGAAAATAATATCAATTTGCATATACACGTGAAATTGAGTTCTAAGTTGTAGCGTAAGGGTTGAGTTTACAATGGCGACGATAATGCTTAATTGGTGCAATGTATTTGTGTTGCAAGTCTGATTTCAGTTTTCTAGCTAACTATGTTGACATAAATTCTGTTCTTAGATAAAGTGGAGGTACTTACGGGTGATATCCATAGCTAGAGTAGCCGTAATACACACTCCCATCTTCAGGTTGATCACAAAAACTTCAAAATTGAGAAGAAGTCACTTGTTTACGAAATTATTTTCGACCCTAACGTGAATTTATGAACAAAACACACCACTCGCACTGATTCCCAGTAAATACTGATACGAACACACTGATATAACACAAAATCCTGTTAGTGAAGTAACCTCACTAGGGTTGACTGAAGCCTCATAGAAACTTTAATCTAATTACGCCTCCCTTCCTACTTCGAATCTAAACATTCGATTTTTAAATGTACCGGTAGCATCTGACATTAGAGAGCCATATATTTTTTTAAATAAGAACGAGTACACACGACCGCGCGTCTACGAAATCCGGCGCAGACTGCGGTACTAAGTGTAGGCTGTATGCTTTGCTTTGAGCAAGCGGATCTCAATCTTTCGGGATTTCCATCTGTATTGTAACTAAACCTCTTGTTTGTGACTAAGTGTTTGGTTAGCTAATACCGTTTTCTATTGTTTCTGGGAAATTCAGTTTGCAGAAAGAAAATAATTTGTTATTCGAGTTTTATCTGTGGTAGGCAATTTACCAAAGAAAACAAACTTGTACAATTTATAAATAAGGTAACATTTTTGTGTTCAGAATTTTCATAAAATTTACCTTAATCGTTATATTTTAATTTCAGTTCTGTTTCCTAAAGGCAGTCGTTACGAATCGTCAGAAGCCCGAAAGTCTGACACCAGTCTTACCAAGGGTATCGTATTATCCAGTTACTGGGTTGTGGAGGTCAGATAGGCAGTCGCTCCATGTAAAATACCGGTATTCAGCTGCATCCGGTTAGACTGGAAGCCGACCCCAACATAGTTGGGAAAAGGCTAGGCAGATTGATTTCTGTTTCCTAAAGGCAATTTGTTAGGTTTATTTATTTATTTAAACTTTTCACACTCAAAAAAGTACATAGGTGGACTTAGGTAATGTCTTAGGCATTCTCTACTAGTCAACCAAGGGTAGTGAAGAGTTTTGATGGCAGGTGCTCTATTTAAGAGGAACAAAGAAAAAAAAAATCTAATGCATTATAACTAAAATAGGTACAACAGTATATAAATAGGTTACAAACTACATACACATACATACATAATTAATATAATATATATCTATATTATACCTACATACATATTTACGAATTCAAGGGATAGAGGTGTTGAAATGACTAATCTATTTATTTTGAAAATAACTCCGTAATTTCCGCTTAATGCTAAAGTTATCGAACCTCAGACCAATAGAGCGACCAGTTTTATGCAACACAAGACTTATTCATTTTGCTACAGTGCAACCCATTGTGAAGGAGAAAAAGGCAGCATACTTTTTCATTTTAACCGCATTATCTAAACGAAATTGAAAGACCATTACCATACCAGACCATTATATCAAGCAAAAACAAAAGAAAAAAAATCAAAACATTGAGAAACATTGTCCGGGGTTTTGTTTTTTTAATTGAGATGTTTCATCATTGATTGATAACAATTTAGTTAGTATTAAATACATTTTGCATACTGAAATATTTTCTATAATTTATACGTTATTTTCACTGCACTTTTATTTTATTTTTTTGAGATCTATTATAATGACCAATTTCCATAGAAGTCTTTGTATAAGTACTCCCTACCTACGTTTCAATGTCAGTTTAAACTTCATGCTCTTAAAACCCATATTTGAAATGGAAACCCAGTTACATAAAGCTGGGTATCCATTACGTAACTATCAGTATCCAGGTCGATATTCGAGTTCCCAGTGACCTAGACGTCTAGATTATCTTACGCCAGAGACAGGCAGACGCCTACCCTTGCATCAGCAAATTATACCTTATCCTTTTATCGTAAGATTCAAAATCAAATGGAGATAGAGTAGTTTATTTTTATATGCCAACTTCTGCGGAAAGTGTGAAGCGAGCTAGAAAATATATTCGGTGGATTTTCTAGAAGTTATTGGATTTTCCCGGTCTGTGATTCCGTTTGTGACAGGAACCAGGGAATAGTAAGTTGATGTGACGTTCAGATGAATTATGTAAGTTCTTCTTACGCGATAAATGTGTGAAATGAAATGAAATGAAATTGTTTATTCTGTAAATAGGATATCGGAATCACTTTTACACGTCATATAAAAAAATATTAAAAATAAGCTTGGTGAGGTCGGTGTTTCCTATCTGACTACTCTGAGAAGAAAGGCCGAAACAAACTCAGAGGTCACAGTCTCTTTTAAAGTCCAGACATAATCTTGGTCAAGTCATGTGAGGACCATGTAGATTAGTGTCTGAAATGGTCTTTTGAGGAAAGAACCACACAGATTTGAGTGGACCTGTCCAGTCAGTGCAAGCATTTGTCAGTAATCGTGGAGCTCAACTCAGAACTTAAGGAGCTCAACTCGACGAACAATACCAAGGAAAGGATATTTGGGTAGGCCGCATCAACTACTCAAACTGCCAGACCATCATTAAAACTGAGAAAGAAAAAAAGAAATGAAAAGGGAAAATAAAAATATCCACATAGTCCTCACATTCACAATAATTAAAATAATATAATACTTTACAAAGTAATCGTGTCATCGTGTAATCGTGTAATCGTGTCATCGTGTGTTACAGGTTCTTTTTGCTGTTTTTACCCTTTTAGAGTTGTTTTATGAGTTAGAGGTAATGTATCTTACTCAGAACTTATAAAGTAGTTTGGACAAAATTGGACCCTTAGTAAATTATGCAAGTCTAGGAGATTTTGCAGCATCTGAATTTCCAGAGCATTGTCTTTCAGTGTTACAATATTACGTATTTCTTTCCGAATTGTTAAGCCAGGTTTGCGAAACAGGCACTTCGTAAGTATCTACGAGTAAATAAAACTCGTGACCGTTTTACTTCGTGGGGAATTTCCAAAATGGAGGCGTATTTTGGACTCCTACGGACACTGAGGTGCTTCTTCTACCTTACTTGAGCAGACAGACTACTGATGAAAGTTTCTAGTTCAAGCCATCGTAGGTATTAGATTTTACTAACATGATCAAGTTAGAAACTCCATACTTTCAAGCTAATTTCCATTGATTGCCTTTCACAATTTATGGCCTACTACCAAGCTAGGCTTAATACATGCATGGACTGATATATCTCCTATTATAATAATTACACCTAATTAAAAAGCAACACAACTTTTCCTTTGTACTTAGTAAAAGTTAGGTAAACAAACGGTATTGGGACAGAATTTCAGATTTCCTTATGCAACTTATCATTACGTCACGCCAGTATTTCCGGAAAGGTTAAGCAGGGTGTTTAGTACAGAAAGTAGTACTCATCATCATCATTTCAGCCGAAAGACGTCCACTGCTGGGCATAAGCCTCCCCCAAATGGGGGGTTTGCCATAATCGCCACACTTGGCAGGCGGGTTGGCGATCGCAGTATGGTGTTAAAATGCATAGAGAACGCTGCTGCCCACTCTCTAGTAAGTCCCCTAGTCGCCTTTTACGACACCCACGGGAAGAAATGGGATGGCACTATTCTTTACGTCCGGCACCACACGGAGCGGAGTAGTACTAGTTTTTGAAAATTAAGTTTTAAGCATAGGAAGCGAGCTTGCTGCTGTAAACTGAGCATAATTGAGTGACACCACGGCTGCTGAAAAAATCCTGAAGGAAGATACCAATGACATTTTGGATAACCTGAGAATCAAACTCAGCAATGTGCCGCGGTCGTGCCGAATTCTATTCGCAGTCGCGCAGTAAACATGTCGAGCCTGCGACCGCCAACGAGACACTCTTATGTAATTTGGTCATAAATATTTCAACTATGTACATATTGCAGTTTTAATGAGAATTCTGAGCACACTGCTACTGCTGATGTAGTTTAGATACCAGGATTGCATAAGATGGAAAGAGTTTTTATCCAAAATGTTAAATACGTTCAGGGTCATTCGTCTCTAATGACGTGGATAGTTTTAATTTGATGGAGTCTCCATTTTACAATGCTGTACAGATTTTGACACAGAACATACATACTGCAGGTTTTAAGAACGTGGCTCTATGTTGAAATTTTTTTATGCGAATGAGAAAAATTAGAGATGTTGTATAGGATTTTGAATGTAGAGTCATTATAATCTCGCTATAAAAAGGTCGAATTTTAAAGCTGTAAACTAAGGTTTCTCGTATCTAAAAGGTTAAGGTCATTCAAATTGCAAAAAAAGAAATACTCACAGGCAACAACGAAATAAAATTTGAATGCAATCGTATAAACTATTACCATCTAAAAACTACTGCGAGTAAATATTTTTATAGCACGTGCATTTAAATTCCAGGTTAGAATCCTATACTATTAAATAAGCAATATTTGTTCATAGGTATGTTTAAATTTGTAATCACGTTCTCGAAAGCGGCTCTAACGATTTCGATTAAAGTTGCAATATATGGGTTCACGGGGCCGAAAAATCGATCTAGCTAGGTCTCATATCTGGGAAAATTCGTTTCTCTATTTTCACCCGTGCAGAGCTCGGTCGCCCAGGTACTTCCTAACTAATATTGAATGAGAAAGTGAGTTTGTTTGTTTGTTATGCTTTCACGCAAAAACGGCTGAACAGATTTGAATGAAATTTGGCACATGAGTAGACCATGACCTGGATTAGAACATAGGATACTTTTTCCCGATATTCCCACGGGATCGAGACTTACGCGGGTGAAACCGCGGGGCGCAGCTAGTATGTCATAAACATGAAATAACATTTGAATGTTATTTATTAACCGACTTCCAAAAAGGAGGAGGTTATATGTTCGACGCGTATGTATGTTTTTTCTTTTTTTTTATGCATGTCCGTCGATTTCTCCGTCAATTATGAACCGATTTTGAAAATTCTTTTTTGTTTGAAAGTGTATGCTCCCGGATTGGTCCCATATTAATTTTATTAACTTTGTTTGGATAGTTTTTGAGTAACCTTCAATAATACGTATATTTCCCGCTTAGTTTATGTGGATGATATGATGATAACTTCCTGTGACTGTTATTTACATAGCAGGTAGTGGTATTCGAATTCGTACGGGGTAGGTACCACAACTAAAAAGTGAAAAATAAAAACTTTTTACAAAAAAAAAACAACCGACTTCCGAAAAAAACACCACAAAGTGAAAAATAACTTTAATTTCGGAAGTCGGTGGCAAAAAAGGAAAATTCAAAACCCAAGACACCGACTTCCGAAATTAAAGTAATTTTTCACTTTGTGGTGTTTTTTTCGGAAGTCGGTTGTTTTTTTTTGTAAAAAGTTTTTTTTATTCAAACCACAATTATAACCATTATGGTTCCATGATGTAGATAGAGTCCCGTTGATGAAAAATTATATATTCCGTGTAAGAGCGTTTGCAGACGGTATACAATCGGTGTTCGATTTTCGGGTCGAAGTTCTTTAACGTGGCTTGCGGTAGGAGAACTGGCAGAAAACGTCACGTAAGGAAAAAGCGTTATGCCCGAAAAAGTCTTGTCCTGTGCCCGAAAAAGTGTCAAAAGTTTTTGTTTCTTAATACAGAGCCATCTAGACTTAGTATAAGTTTTTAGCGAGCTAAAGACTAAAAACAAGCAAGCTAATAACTTACTTTATTAGTTGCGGCCCCGACTTACTAATTGTAGGTCGTATGTTTGAACCCAGGCAGGCGCTTTACTTTGTGTAAATAATTTCATCACCACTGCTCTCAAAACGGTGAAGGAAAACATCGTGAGGAAACCGGCATGTCCTAGAACCAAAAATTCGAAGACATGTGACATCTACCAACCCGCACTGGGCCTGCGTGGTGGATTACGGCCCACTCCCTCTAACAGAGAGGAGGCCTGGGTCCCAGCAGGGGGAACACTATTGACTGTCTGGGTTCGAACCTTACAACCTACAACTGGTTAGTCGCGGCCGTTACCACTGTGCCACCACTGTTCAAATATGTAGGCATTTCAGAAATTCTCTACGATGCAAAAAAACTTACATAACAGACTTACCTGCCTGCCGAAAATATACCCTGCAAAAAGTTCGCTATATCACCGACTTTCAGTTGTAAACATATTTCCTCCAGTCACGGTATTATCATCAATACTGCCTCCGTAAGTCAAAAAGCAATAACTCAAGAAATGTAGATTTCGAGAGAACAGGGAATATGGTGAAAATTGATTACTAACGCAACGAGCGTTAACGACATTTTTTTCTTCTAGTTCTTTACGTATATCAATCAATCTGCCTAGCCTTTTCCCAACTATGTTGGGGTCGGCTTCCAGTCTAACCGGATGCAGCTGAATACCGGTATTTTACATGGAGCGACTGCCTATCTGACCTCCACAACCCAGTAACTGGATAATACGATACCCCTTGGTAAGACTGGTGTCAGACTTTCGGGCTTCTGACGACTAGTAACGACTGTCAAAGATCCACGAATGACAACCGGGACCAACGGCTTAACGTGCTTTCCGAGGCACGGAGGATTCTCGGTATGTAAAGATGGTCACCCATCACTGACCAACCCCGGCAAGCGTAGCTTAACCTGATGGATCGACCAATGCGGCTGTAGTTACTTAGCCACGAGCTCCTCCTCCTCCTCCTCTTTACGTATATGAGACCTGTATTTATTTCTGACTAGCGGCCCGCTCCTGCTTCGCACGGTTTTTATGACTTGAAAAAACATAGAGATTTCTTAGGTAAACGTAACTTTAATATTCACGTATTATAAACATAAACCTTCCTGAATAAATTCTCTAAACGACGGTGCGATGATCGAACCTCATCAAAATCTGTTGCGTGGTTTAGAAGAACAACGCGGGCACACAGACAAAAACGAAAAGCGACTTTGTTTTATAATACATATGTTTAAAATAACCATTTTCATATTATGATCTTGAAGTTTTTATTTTTTTGAGATACCGCTTCTTTCTTACAAGCAGGCAGAGTAAAACATCAATCATAAATCTATACCGGCTGAATTTTTTTACCGTCTCGAGAATAATATGAATGGTGTGTTGTGTAAGTGGAACAGAAACCATACCCGGGAATATTTGCTTAGTAGCATTGACCATGCGGGCGAGCCGATGCGCGAGCGGCTTGTCGACTACCTATCGGCCGCTAAGGAAAGCTACGAATTTATTGATAAATCCGCGCATTTACTAGGGTGCGTATGATTTGAATTTCGATTTTTGTATAGCTAAAAAAACAAAAACCAAAAGACCTGTGCCATAGGCTTCTACTCCGTTCACCTATTATACCCTATTTTTTTCGAGACGGTAAAAAAAAACATGCGGTATATAAAGAAATATTCAGTGCAAATAGGGACCCGAGAATCTAATAACTCTCACATTACACTGTGTTTTATTACATAGATTAATGTAAGTAGGTATGTCTACCTACCTAGGTACTGTATGTATGAAGATAACGTTTTTATGGCTAGTAAAAAGGAAGATTTTAAAGGGGGATGTCTTAGATATTTTTTTTCCAAAATTCGAGATAGGGGAATCCCTTCTATACTTCTCGATGGGATGTAGGTATTTATGCGGCAGCATCTACGTCGCCACAAGCGATCTACGCATTCAAAATCTGACGTCACTCAAATCCTGCATCGCGCAATTCGAGTTTACTGCACGAACGACATTTAGGTATACAAGACCCCGACTTCAATCGTTGGGTAGTTGCCCGCCAGACACGATACCCGTCTGGTCGAAGGATCCTCCCTTTTCAATAAAGGGTAAGTGAACTTTACACCCTGTTCTTCATACTTCTACACCAAAATTCTCAAGTATTGGAGGAGAAACGTAAAAGAATCAGTCAGAGTCAGACAATTCTGGAAAAAACTAACAACACTTTATCTTACCCGAGTAGCAAACCCGACTCTCATAATGTGTAATTATATAAATAGATACATGTTGTCGTAGTAACTTAAACTCGACACTATTGAAATTTCCAAACGAAACAATTGCCTATATTGTATCGCCCGTTACATTATTACCTCGTTTATAAAACAAACACATGTTTTATCCTATCAAGAGCGCTATAAAACATTATCACACCATTGTGTACCGATCTGTTATGAAACTGGAGCGCTCGTACATCTTATTTGTAAATACTTTACTTACCTAACTGATGCAATGATCGTGGATAGGAAATAAACTATCTCTTATATTGTTACTGAAGGAAAGGCTTGCTATGCATTACCTAAACACTTACTTCTTTGCGAAGAACTTGGTGTGAGCAACTTAAACATGCAACTAAACAAATAAATAATGAGGAGCAAACACAGTTTTTTTTGTCGAACTTGTAGATGTTCACTTCCCAATCTGGGTGATCCAAGAATAAAAAAAAATATAATTTTAGTAAAATAAAATTATTCGGTATGATAAAAAAAATAAGATTCTTTATTTGGTAGTGAAAAATACATAACTATATAAAAAACTTAATAAAATATAAGTAACAATATTGTAACTTGATAAAAATAAATAAAAAACTAGAGCACCAAGCAAGTCGTGTCTTCACTTGGTACCGCCTTAGCGATTGTAATAGCAATAAGTAGGAAGTTATACGTTGCTCACAACATTTAACAAGGATAATCATTATTTTAAAAAGTACGTCAGAATAACGTGTTTAATTAGTGAAAAGTTAAGAATATTTATAATTTTATTTACGTGACATACCCGCATTAAGCGATAGATAAATATAGACATTAATATTACGCCAAAAAGTCGAAAAATGGGAGACATAGTTCTCAATTGGCATTTTCTTTGGGAATAGGATTCGAGGGGAGGATCTGTAACAAGTTGCTGTATTAGGTCCAGGAACGGATAAAATGGAGAAAGTAGCTTTTGGCATTATAAACTTAATTATACATAAAATACTGACATACATCACATGTGTGACATTTCATTAACCAGAGAAATTATTGTTGTGTCGACGATATCAAAAAATTAAAAATACTGAAAAGGACAGCTGTTTTCAGTCTTGCTACCTTGCTCGTGAACACACATATAATAACCGTCTTTGGCACCTCAAACTTGCTCCTTTCAACTGTGTGCAAATAAAATAAAAATGTGATAATCAAAA
Source organism: Agrochola macilenta (assembly GCA_916701695.1). Taxonomy (NCBI): domain Eukaryota; kingdom Metazoa; phylum Arthropoda; class Insecta; order Lepidoptera; family Noctuidae; genus Agrochola; species Agrochola macilenta. The sequence continues at coordinate 4,001,521 of OU753559.1, read as the reverse complement.
GTACTTACATAATCGCCTTGAGTAAGGGGTAGGTCGCAGTTGTCTGCCAACTTGAATGGAGGCAAGAAGCCTTTCTCGGGGCGTTATCTCCCGACGAGCTGGCGGTAACTTGCGGTCTGATGCCTGAGTTCATAAATAAAATAATAATTAAAATCGGAAGAAAATAGAGTGTTCCTATTTTACTTTCATACTGTGCATGGATTTGTAATTAATTATAGACTTAGTAAGAAATATCAAACATAAACTCAAAACATTTATTTCAATTAAACCATTTACAGGCACTTTTGAATTATCAAGGAATCGGTCAGTCAGAAATATGAAGCTAGTTGCCCATTCCAAAGCGTAGTAGGTAGGTACCTATGGAGAAGAACGGGCAAGAAACTCCACGGACACTCTTTTAAATAAATTGTTACAAAGTATTTGTTACATCATTCATGTTGAAATTAAACATGTGAGAACAATGTAGATAGACGTGCACGTTAGAAGCGTCCGTAATATATCAAAACGGAAAATCTGTAGCAGAACGATTAAAGATACATGTTTTTGTGAAATTCATTTTCTATCCTAGGGAAAAGTTTTTATCAATTAATTGGGTTACTTACCTTTTTAAGTGGGGGTCTACTTCTAATAAAATCGAGAATCATTGCATGCGCGTCTTTCTTCACACTGTAAACAAAAAATAATGTTAAACAATTTTCATAAAACTTTTACACTTAGCAATCGTTCACTCGCGGACATAACTCGCTAAAAACGCATTTTTTATGAAACATAAATTAGCAGTGAAAATTTTGATTAGAAGATTATTTCAAAATTCAATCATTTTCAGTCACGTGTGTTAAGAATTATAACTTTAAAGCATGTAACAACTGTTCTTACCTTGGAGGTATGGCGCCGTCAACTTTCCGTAACGTGTACCTCCTGGATCTAATGTCATCCATTAATATTTCGTACGGCGTTAACTCGTACTCTATTGGTGTCCTTGAATAGTTTACTTTCTTTAATTTGACACCCATCCGTAATTCGCCGATGACTTGCATCCAAAACCGCGCCTGAAATATTTGTAACAGCAATTAGTTTTACGCAGTACTCTTGCTATAAGATTTCTTGCAGGCGTTTACGTCAAGACTTCGCAGGTAGCAGCAACAAGCTTTAATCAATTTTGAAGCGGTGGAGGATTTACTTATGCTGGGTATATAATTGGGTATACTTTTAAACTAGGAACAAAAACTGAGCTGGGTTTTTATTTTAAGATAGGTTCGAAGATTTTATTGAATAATTAACTCAAAATTCGTCAGTGATTAAGGTTAATATTTATGCTTGTAGGGAAGCCTTGACACGTAAAATGTTATAAATTATAACCTACGGTATGTAGGTAAAGTCTGAGTGTGACGTGACTAATGATCAATTAATGACAATACAATTACATTCCAGGAGGATGTTAAACTTTGTGACATCTAAAATAAGTACAATAGACGACGTATATTTAGTAACCTAATCCGCTTAATTGTTCTTAAAGAGTCATAAAGAACCCTGTAAGAAATCGACGTGTTCCACCTCTCAACGAGGCATCCTCAGGATGACGATTGAGTTGTTGCGAACCCGGACACGACGTGTTGCTACGTCAAGCGCCGAACGCACTGTGAATGCCTCGTTGAGAGATGAAACACGTGTCAATTTCTTACAGGGTTCTTTATGACTCTTTAAGAAAAGTTAAGCGGATTAGGTTACTAAATATACGTCGTCTATTGTATTTTATAATGGATTTCCGCAAAGTCACGCCTGAGTCAAATAACTATTTTTGAGACATCTAATAAGCATGCATTCCAAGGTATTTGCCGTTGGATTAACCTTCAGCATTAATATTTCTTTGTGTGACTAAAAGCGATAATTTCAATACACCATCAATTTTTCAGTCTACGTACTTGTAATGCTCTCCATATCCTTCGGTTCGACTACAATAAATTGAAAATAACATCGTGTTACAAATATGATAATAACGAACGCAGTAGTAACGAAGGTATTCAGTTACAAAAAGGGGGACTCAGAGATTTTGAAGTTAGTTTTAACGGATGACAGGTTCTGCTTGAAACATATTTTTATAATCTTTTAATTTGTCTTATCCTGAAAGATCAGAGGGACACATAAATTTATCTGTTCCAATCAAGGTAGCAAATGTTGGCTTGCATTTTACCGAACAGTGCCCTAATTGCGTAATACACGATCAATCACAATCTGAATCGTTTTGAAACAGATTGCTAATCCATTGCTTCATAAGTTCGAAAAATAATCTGCTCAACAACGTAAATAACGCAAACTGTCAAAATGAAATACACACATCAACACGGTCTAGGGATATTTTTAAAAAAGCGGATTACTATCAATGTGTTAATTATTTATATGACATGTATATATTTAAAAGATACGTTATTTAATATTCTACCATTTTTTAATAATGGTTAAGGTACTTCGATTAAAATTTCAGGATTTTATGGAAAAAAAATGAAGCATAGACGGAAACCGTATATGAATTAACTTTTAATTTATGAGTAAAAACTGAAAAAAATAGAAAAATCATTTAATTTGTGTTTATAAACTTGAAGTTAGTAGTCTGAGAAAGCGCCCATGATGTTCATAACACATCGGCAACGATTCGGCATGCTCAGAACAAGGTTGTCAATGTCTTGCTGCGGAATATTGTCCCATGTCCTTCTGAGGTGCGCAAAAAGTTGATCTTCTGTAGCCAGATTTTCAGGAACTTCCTTCAGAGCTCTTCTTTGCAGCATATCCCACGCATGCTCATTGGGATTTAGATCTGGCGATTGAGCAGGCCAGTCTAAGGCCCTAACATTGTGTGTATGTAACCAAGCTGCTACCGTACTCGCCGTGTGTGCCCGGGCATTGTCGTGCATGAGCAGGAAATCTTGCCCCATTTGTGTACTGTGGGGCAAGATTACGGGCCCCAGCACCTGTTGGATGTATCGTTCTGCCGTCATATTGCCCCGCACCCAAACGAGATCCGTTCGTCCTCCAAGACGAATTCCTGCCCAAACCATAATTGTTCCTCCTTGGTATGGGTGAACTTCCTGAGGGTTCTGAAGACGGCTCCATCGTCCAGGAACTCGCCAAACACGCGTCCTTCGTGAATCTGGATGGAAGCCGAACCTGGATTCATCCGTGAACAGCACATTGGACCATTGCTCACGGCCCCAGTCCACGTGGTTCCGAACCCATTCTAATCGTCGTCCACGATTGCCTCTCCGTAAAGGTGGGACCCGGAGTGGTCTACAAGAGCGTAGATTGCTTTCATGCAGTCGCCTTCTTACAGTTTGGTCACTCACAAGCACTTGGTGTTCCACTCGCAGCCTTTGGACCAATTGAATCGCCGTTGCATTTGGTTGAGCTCGCGCAGTAATTTGCAAAAATCGGTCTTGTCTGGGGGTAGTGATGCGACTTGGCCCCCGGTGCCTCTCCGCTACTTCACCTGTGGCACGATAGCGTGTCCACAATCTTGAAATTACATTTTGGTGGGTCCCTATGGCCTCAGCAACATTACGCTGAACAGACCCAGCTTCCAGCATTCCCACAGCTCGTAACATCTCCGCCCTCGTCAAATGTTGGCGTTGAATGGCTACAATACCTCAATTTTAACTGTATCTTTCGTTTAAAAATGAAAAAAAACTGTAACTAAACGTAATTTGTATTGTTTTGTAAATTTCGCACAAATGAAAATTCCCTCTCCTACACATCAAGACATTTTGATGCCACCGAAACAAAAGAATTTTCAAAAATTTGAATTTGGAATTAGTCTGAGATAAATTACAAACAAATCGGTGTATAAAAGATTCCAATGCGGCCAGTACTTTTCGAGTTATTTAATTGAGTATGAAATATCCCTAGACCGTGTTGATGTGTGTAGATTAGTCGTAATCGTTTACGAAAATGTGTTGCGTAATTAGATAGCTGAATGATAACAACACGCTTATGAGTTTCTGGATGAAGCCTAGAAACGGTTTAGGTTTAGGTATGTACCTACAACACTTATTTCAAATAGCAATTCTAATTCTAATGATTAATTCCTCCAATACCGAGACCATGACTAAACTACTTCATCACACAAATTCGCAAGTCGACCTTTTCACCTTTCAACAACTCAAATTTTCATAGAGCCAGAGACAGCCGCTAAAAAGTAGGCATAAATACCTTGCATACATTATGTAGAGGAATTCTCATTACTAGACCTGAGTGCCATAAATATTTACGTGTAGACTAAGGCTGTGGTTATGTAAGAGCGGTGCGTATAGCGTATTTAAGAGGGCGCCCAACGGTCCACTAGCGCCACTCCTTTAACAAATTATTATCTCGTGACTGAGAAGGAATTATGAATAACGGCTAGTAATGACCCTCGGTAAGTGTGTCTAGAATTTTCTAATACCTTTTATAAAGTTTTATATTGAGACACGAAGCAACAAAATTCGATCTAAAGAAAAGCGGCCACATGCTTCGTGTCTCAATATGAAACTTTATAAAAGGTATTAGAAAATTCTAGACACTTACACCTTACTAGACGTTATTAAGAATTTTTTGGGCACGTCTTCCCTACCATTACCGCGCCCCCCGGTCTACTCCTCGATATGCAATGGCCTCTGTAACCCCATAAAGCATGAGGCTTCAGGGGCTAGTGCAAATCTTGGGGTTCGTTCGATTTATCGAGTCAAACCACGCTGGGGTCGGTGCATTCATTCATTCATACGAAACATATTTTCATCTTCAGTGGGTGATGCTGTGCGTTGTCTGTCATTCAATCAATCACGGAACTACACGGGCTATTGTGTAATCACCAGAACCATTTTTTGTATCAACACTTTCAACGTCTAAACTATTACTGAAATTGCAATGAGATCAATAGTGCGAACTTACAGAATAACACTGCAATATTATATTTTGTCGTCATATCCGCTAATCACACCGCTCTTTGTCCTCAACTAAGCCTAAAGCGAATGACTTGAGAATAACTCGGGACATTAATAATGCATCGCGAGGTACATTAGGCAACGCGTTACAATCTGCACACGTTTCTTTGGGAACTTGAACGCGATAGTACCTAATGAGGTTTAAGCGAACTAACGTGTGTTCTATGTTGGTGGTCCCCAGTTTTTGCCCGATTGTCCCAGAAGAAGGGTTATGACTTTAAGTACCTACATATTGCGTGAAAGCGTAGAAGTGTGTTTGAGTTTTTCGCTGAAACCGTATCTGAATAACTTACTATTTTCATTTATTCCAGTAATTTATCATGCTTTTTATTCTTGTAACCATACTTCCTAGATGCCTAAACATGTACGACCAATTCATGCTTCGAAACATATTAGGTACCTCGAGTTAGTAGTTATGTCAAGGTTGGGAGTTTCATGACAATTGCAAAAGTTTCTCTGTACCAAAATTCTGAAATTCGCAACCTTAAGACATTTCTCGTGCATGTCCCCTTACCCCTTTTCTCTTAAGCTTATAAAAGTTAGTTAGGTACTGTCTAAGCCCTCCACCATGCATAATCTTAATACTTGTTTTTTTTTGCGTGTGGAAGTCCTCATGGATGTCCTATCTACATTTTTTTTTTGACAACGAGCGTCTACTATAGATAGTTCCATCCAAGAAGACGCGCCCCACTCCGTTCCGCTCCGTACAAGAGTACAGCTTACAGTACAGTAATCGCGGGGTGGGGCGCCTCTTGATGGCACTCTCTGTAATGTTAATTTCTCCCTACCACCCCTCATTCATCCAACACCTACATTTTAGTCACATTATCTCCACCTTCGTCCTACCTTCAAGATACCCACCCAGTCTGAAAACCGTAGCGTGTCGAGATGCTTAGCGGTGTCCTCTGCGGCGCCCATGTCCCTGGCTCCTCCGACCCTGACCCTCGCGAGGAACGAGGCCAGTTCCAGTGCTTCAGCGACGAGGGCTCGGCAGACAGCGCGGTAGTGCGCTGCAGCAGCTTCGCGGGCGCAACGACCGCCACCGCCACAGTGCCAGACACAGCGCTGGAGAAGAGAGGAAATAATTCATTAGTAAATCAGAGAGTGGCGGTAAAAAGTGTCGTAGATAACAGAATAAATTAAAAAGTATTTTATCCCTTGGAAACTGGTGAGATTGAATAGAAAAATGAGATCTATTTGCCTCCCAAAAGTGACCCTCATATTGAAAATTCACGTCAAGTCACAGAAAAACATAAATATGCACCAAATTTCAACTTAATCGGTCCATTAGATTCGGAGCAAAATGGGCTGTGACAGACGGACAGACACACGAGTGATCCAGGTGATCCTATAAGAGTTTCGTTTTTCCTTTTGAGGTACGGAACTCTAAAAAGCTTAATTTCGCTTAATTTAAATTTTTGCTCGTGAAAGAACATTACTTGTTGTTATGATTTTGTTCTTATCGTTAGCTGTAATAATATTCGTCATTTATTATCGTTGCTTATATAGTTAGTATGTATGTATCTATGTATATAGCACTTATCTGTGTATCTATTATAGTATATTGTACTTATATACCTTTTGTTTGCACCAAAGACAGCCCCATTTTATGTCCAGAAAATCACTGTCCATTACAATGTTGCCTAGAAGAGATCGCAGTAAGCGATAAGGCCGCCCATTGTATATTTTGTAGTGTATTACTTTTTCTATATGTAATGTATAATCTGGTGTACAATAAAGTATATATAAATAAATAAATAATTTTTACCTGACTACGGAAAAGAGAAAAGTCTTTCACAAAATTAGGTAGGAGGTATATAATGGTACTTTCAAGTGGTTGGTACGAGTACCTACCTACCTACCTACTCGGAATCAAGTTATCTCTACAAACGTGGGATGGTCTGACGTCAATAATGATAAGTACTTCAGTATCGTTTGATTATATTACAGCGACACTTTTATGACCAATTCATTTATTTTATTCAAGTTAATCTATCTCCTATGACGTAATGGTACATTCTAGACTGAACGACGCCATGATATCAATGTTTAATTAAAGGTCCCGCAGACAGGCGCGACGCGACACCGGTAGAAAAATTTCCGTGCATTTTTCTACCGGTGTCGCGTCGCGCCTGGCTATGGGAACCTTAATACTTCGTGACGTAAAACCTGGACAAATTGATGGGCTTCCTAGCAAGTACCAACAGCGTACCAGTAGATTAAGGTTAAGGCGATAGTAAATCTATCTGAGTTTAGGTATGATCAAGGCTCTCATCATCTGGCTCAGACCAACAAAAAAATCAAAACAGCGCTGCGAACAATACAGTGAAGCATGCCAAAACTACACCTCCGCTCTGTGCATACACGTTCACACGCACACATTTACGCCCATTTACAATAAAACTACACCTCACTAAGTGCTCACAGGTTTACGAAACCCGCCTCACGTCATTTTTGACAGCGCTCTGTCTTTGTTTCTTATTTGGTCTGAGGCATCTGATCTGGATGTAATGATGGATCAATAATCGCAAGATTTATCGTAGGAGTAACCAATTGGCAATTTATCAATAGTAGGTTCCATATAAAAATAGAAGACAGACGCTACCTCAGACCAAATAAAAAACCAAGACAGCGGTGCGACCAATAAAGTGAAGCATGCCAAAACTACACCTCCGCTTTGTGCATACACGCTCACACGTACACATTTACAACCATTTACAATCAAACTACACCTCACTAAGTGCACACATGTTTACGAAATCAACCTCATGTCACTGTTGACGGAGCTCTGTCTTAGTTTTTTATTTGGTCTGAGACGCCTACTAACTATTTCGCTAACAATGAGTGCATGATAATTTATTGTGACAATCAGACATTCAGTAATTGAAACATAAAGCTAATGATGGATTACCTAAGTACCTACCTACCTACATCGAAGGCTTCAGTATAAATTTTTTGAGAGAGAATTACGGAAAATTTCTGGGTCTGGGTAGATTAAATGAAACCCTGAAGTAGGTAATTTCGAAAACATTTTGAACTGTTGTGATGTAAGTAGATCTTTTTCCCATCCATTGGGTAACGTTACGTTGACCGAGACTTAGAAGAAAGCATTTTTGTAATAACGACCACTGAGCGCCGAGCAGTCGAAAATTTAAGCAATGTGACATAAGTTTCCGTGGTGTAGCGGTTATCACATCTGCCTAACACGCAGAAGGCCCCCGGTTCGATCCCGGGCGGAAACATAGCTTTTTGTGTTTCCATATTTTTAAGATTAAGTTTTAAATCACGTCTTGGGGAGTTTATATCCCAAGTTTCGATAAATGCCAATAGAAACAACAATGACGTATCCTCTAGGTCTGGCACATTTCTATTTTCCATACCAAGACCTACTCAAACAAAATATAACCCTAAAATAACTACCAAGAATGCCATCACAGCCTACGTGAACAGACATTAGTTAGCATAACTGTTGCAACTCGCTGCTCATAGATAATGAACGCACATTCACATGCTGCCTGTTCTGAATGGACGTCGGGGTCCACTCCGCCATTTGCATTTGCAAATTGAATCGTGTGAACATTGTTGCGAGTTGTTAAATACCAATGTCTTTGCGTATGTTCGTCATTGCGGTTAAAAAACTCGATGACGGGGGTTTATTTCAGGAGTTTGAAGCTCTTTCCTTCCCCTTTTAAACAATTTGGAATGCTTTTCCAAATTAGTTTGAACATCAACTTAGCTATGCTTTTGGTAGTTAAAAAGAACTTAAGCTGACTACCCAGACTCTTTAAGGCAAAGGTCTTCAACCCGAGGCCCCCGATCCGCTTGCGGCACGCGGTTGCTTCCTTGGCGGCCCAGCAAAATTAAATTTATTTATTACTATTCATGTCTATAAATTCAAAACAAAATAGACCGAAAAAACATGTATCAAGATACATCCCCATTTCAGAAATCATGCACTGAAAAAGACTTCACTTTTGGCTTCACATCTATGCTAGCAGTTATTTTCTAGAATGAAAAATGTAAAGTGCTAAGGGCAAGGACCAGAATCACCGATATTCACATAGAAAACAGCTTGAGAATTGCAATAGCATCAGTTCCTGTTTCTAGCCTTCTATAATTTTAAAATAAATAACTGCAATGATTGTTGTTTTTAATTATTTAGGGTCCTACTTACCTATAAGTTTATAATGGAATATAATCAATTTCCCTTGTGTTGCGGCCCGCCGGATCAAAATCAAAGTATTTTCGGCCTTTCACTTCAAAAAGGTTGAAGACCCCTGCTTTAAGGTTTATTTTATTATATTTTTATTCGGTTTGATTCCGATCCCCGCTGTACGCAGCAGTGCTGCCACAGCAGTGCTGCAACGGATTTCGGAATCATATATTTATTGCCGTGAAATTGCTGCCGTGCTCGAAATGTAATCTCATATAAACCTATAGAAAATGTATGGGTACCAATAGTGACGGGCCAGCACTGCTGCGGCAGTACTGCCGCGTGCAGCGGGGATCGGAATCATCACTAAATGAAGCCTTAGAAGACTTTTGGTAATTCTGTAATGAAAACTCTACTCAATTTATCAGTAAAAATTAATTTCCTATACTCATTCGTAAGTAATATCTTTTTCTGAAGAGTGTGAATGTGTGTATGGTTGGTACGGTTAGGTATCTTACAGGTACCTTAATTTCGCCAGTTCGAAAAAATACTTCAACTTTGCATGCAATCGAAACAGCAATTAAATTGAACATTCGAAAGTCCATTAAGTTTGCAAATCACTGTTAATTATCACATGTTTTATAGTTGCCAATTTGTCCATTAAAACGGACACATAATGGCTTTCGTACGCAATTTGGCATTGCACATGGCAACATTTTACGCACTACAATAAAGTATACGCATAAATGTGAAGTGGGTTACAAAAGCACCTTGGACTTGTCAGTATTGCGGGGTATTGAACAGAAACTGATAAAGTAGGAAAGAGAAAGAACTATTATAATCTTGTAAAAAGACCTCCACACGTCTTCGGGGGCGAAAACATAACTCATAACGGAGGCAAAAACAAGATCGAAGGACCAATATGGGTCCTGCCAGGGTTGCGAGTTTGTCCGTAAGGGATATCGCGGCCCCGGCACTCTGGCAACGGAAGGAAAACGGGTGGGTTTTAGTCAGTAAAAGTCCGCTTCACCCAGAGCGGGAGAAGTTATTTGATAATTTCCCAACATCAAAAAAAAAAAAAAAAAAAGGACCAATATGGGTTCATAGATGGCAGCTGCCTTTGAGAAGACAGTAGTAAATGCGTTGTCATATGAAAATCACATTTGCGTATGGGTATCATACGTGTTACCCAGGAACTGGGTTGTGGAGGTCAGATAGTCATGTAAAATACTAGTTTCCAGTTTCATCTGGTTAGACTAAAAAAAATTTTTGGGAAAAAGTTAGGCAGGTTAATTGATATGATAATCAGCAGCCAATAATACCAATACTCGAGACATCAAACCTATCTGTAGCACCCTTCATTACGTTGTTCACAAAACTGGCGAAATGTGGGATACACCTCTGCGCTACCCTTTGGGAAATACAGGCGTGATGTAGTTGTTGCAGTATAAAAATCAGCAGCTCTATCTTTTCTAAAAGATTTAGATACGGCCTTAATCTGATTTTTGAGCAGACTTGGTCCTTTATAATAAACTCAACTAAAAAACGGTCCAGCTCAGGAAATCACTCAGTTTCCCATTAACTTGAAAAAACAATTAATACTCGAGACATCAGACCTATCTTGAGCACCTTCCATTACGTTGTAAGTGCTAAGCACCGACTCCAAAATTCAAATCAAACAAGTCAAAAAAGGGGAGCCAGTAGGTACCCACTCCAGAGGCGCTAAACCCAAACCTACCGTCCTTTGTCTGCCAATATGATTCAACATGTCAAGGGCGCTATGTAGGGGCAGCGGGGGCAAACACGACCACTTTCGCAAGACGCCTTTGTCCGCACACCGAATCAAAGACAAGACTGTAACGAGCGGCCGACAACTCGACAGACACCCACAATACTATCATTATCTTAATGCCACCTCTAATCTATAAATCTTGAATAAACAGTGAGTTATGGCTTGGAGCCTCTGAATATGAATTATCTGATCGAATGTTGGTGACTGCGAAATTCAGAAGGAAGTATTCTTCTTGGTACTTATTTGATGGATGATGTAGAGGATGAAATCAGTGCCAATGGATGGATGGACCAATGAAGATGTTGTTGTATTGGGTTGTTACTTTAGTTGCGATTAAGAAACTTTTGTAAAAGATTTAAAAAGTATTATCAATTTTATTGTTGTTTTTGAATTCATATAATTAACATAAATTTATTATAATTCGGATATCTTTGGATTAGACGATAATAATCAAGGTTTTTTTTAATTTTCTAGACGTAATCACTGCCATTAACCTTTTATCTTAAAAGCGTGTAAGGTAATTGAAATTGAAGAAAATATCAGACGCCACACGGCATGAATTGGGAGCCCTCTCTTTTTTTTGTCGGGTTAATTAGACGAAAACCCACCACCATTTAAATCAACTCATTAACTACCCCCAAGCATCACTAAAATAGCAAATGAATGTAAGTGTGCGGCAGACATTTATTATTGATGAGTCCTACTCGGCCCCGTGACCCATTTTACCCGATCCCACCCGCAGCCTGCTTACACAGCCAAAGAAAAGAGGAAATTGCGTGGCTCTACTTGCTATTCAAGTGGTCACATGTCTTTTAAGACGAAGGATCTTTATTTATTATGCTAATTAACTTTACAGGGGTTTCTAGCTAAACGCATTAATGCCGGCTGTCGCAGCAAAATTAGCGCTGTGGCTCTGTCTTGCATTGGATCACAGCATTATGCTGAGCGATCGGATTTGACGCATATTTACCCCCAACTTGTTCTTTTTTAAGTTTGTGTTTTTTTTATGCGTCATATTATACCTACCGCAAAGAAACTTATCATCTTTTCTTTTTTTTTCTTTCTTTTAAGAGAATTGATCGAGGTTCATCTAGAAGATTAAGCTACGCTTGACACGTTCCAAGTGTACAGGCAGGGAAATTAATTGTTAATCAAATTGACATCACGTTAATTTGCCGTGTTATAGCCATTTCTTCGAATTGTCAAAGAATGACAGTTGAGATTTGAATAAGTTAAAGGACAATAGTCAAATAAATTAAATTAATTTCCCTGAGTTAACATGAACTTGGTCCCGGTTGACATAAAAATGACGAATGTCAAAGGTATATCTAACTACCCGCAACTAAATGTTCGTTACGAGTAGTTAAAAGCCGGAAATTACGGTCGTGACGGCATTTGCTGAAAAAACACAGGGAAAAGACAAGTCATTAATCGATCCTGGGTACCTACGTTATCAAGGGAGTTTTGTTACTCGCTTGCCTCTAAGTGTGCCATTCAAGGGACTTTTTTTTTCCTGCTAGCCGATTTTATTTTTTATTATGAACTACTCATTATGAAGAAACCGACGAGCACCGTTCTTTACACTTTATATTGTCTTCATTTCAATGTATAAACGGTGAAATATCTGCTTATTCCGGAAATACAACTCCAGCATTGCTGTTTCATTCACACGATAAATAATGTTAATTTATAAAATTAACAATAGTGGGAACGTACATTTGATTCCTTGAGGATTTCAATTACATACTTGAAACTTGTGTGTGAGGAAAATCCTGCTGACTGTAAGTTTTCTGTCGCAAACATTAGTATCTGAAGAATATTTGCAAAGCTTGGCAGTTCATTGTTGCCTATAGATATTATTCATGCGTAACATATGCGTTGGACCATATTTGAATAACACACGAGATAATACATTGTTTGGGTGTTTTTGGGAAAGGTCTTTTGTCCAGCACTGTACCTTTGTTGATATTAAAATTCTACACGTAGTAAAATAAAACCAATGTTTATCTTCACTTTAAACATCAAATAATGTGATGTGACTTTAACATTATGTTGAAGTTTTGATTAATAATTAACTAGCGGTCGCCCAGTGGTCGATTTTCGACCATAATTCATTAAAATTTTAAATTGTATAGTACGAATACATACTAATTCCATGCTGCCATGTCATTATTCTATATCTATATCTTGTGTCAATTTTGTATTTTTTTAATTAATATTATTTATTTCTAATGCACATTATATAAAAATATTAGCTTTCTGCACTCCTTCCCCGTATAAACTCTAACTGTGCCAAATTTCATACTCCTCCGTCCGTGTAATTTTCGTAAAAAGTGGTATTTAAAAGTATTTGCTTTACGTATTAATATACAATGGCGCCCATGGGCATGTGGCCGCCCGTATTTTTCAGAATATTCATAAAAAAAATCGAAATTTAAATTTAAAAGGGGGTCCATCTTTAATATTTTTCATGTTATACTTTCTTTTTTTTTGAGTAGCGTTTGCCATATCTCCTATGTTATTGGCTCGATTTGTTTTCTATTTCTAAAAGCTTATGAGTTATTTTATCGGATTAACTAACATTTTTTACTAAAAATTTGTCGACCATAAAAAGAACTTTAAGAAGTTTTATTTAAAAAAAAAAAAAACTTTATTTATTTAAGTAGAAGAAAGTTTTTTTTCAAAAAAAAAAACTTTATTTATTTAAAAACACAAGTGTAAGTCCATAAAATCATAGGGGTATATTGGAAAAAAAAATAACCTTAGTAATTAACTTTGAAAGGTTATAAAAAAATTACCTTTCAAAATTCATTTTTGATTATTTGTCATGAATAGTCTTTATAGATTTTATAATCATAGGGGGATATTGGAAAAAAAAATAACATTAGTAATTAACTTTGAAAAGTTATAAAAAAATAACCTTTCAAAGTTAATTTTCGATTTTTTGTCATGAATATTCAGAAAAATATGATATATAATAGGGCGCATGCCCTGGGGGCGACATTTTATAGAGGATAAGACACCACACTACACTACACGGAATGCAATACAATTTCCACCTTCTTTTTCTAAAAAGGATGGTTATTTTATTATACTCAACCCACAGGGGAAATACTGGCAAGGTTTGGCAGAAAGCCACACGTCCATACTATTATAAATAAATCAGTATCAAGTACATACTCGGACACGACCTTAATACGAAACACCGAGTCGTTCAGGGTATATCCGAAAAACCCAAATATGCTGAAAATTAGGAACTTATTTTATATTTTTAATTTAAGTTTTGTGAGTTTGTAATTTGATAAAAAAATCAGCCATATAAGTATGTATGAGTAACTCACTATAATGTAGTATTGGTATTATTTTGTTTATTTCTTTTCTTTCATAAATAGTAATTACATTTTAAAATATTTTTCGTAAAAAATATTATTTAAAAAAAACCATTTAAAAATATATAAAAAGTAGACATCGATGCACAACTTGCTGCCATGGATGGGAAAAAAAACTGCTGTTTCCTACGAAATTGCAATTCCTACGCGGTCAAAACGTATGGAACAGCATTTTTTTTTTTTTAACCGACGAAATAAGTTGAATTAATTTGAGCGCTAGGTGGTCCAGAATCATGTACGGAATCCATGGTTTATTATAACAGAGTGTGCGTCGATGATGCCGCCCTGTATATTCCCTTATTAGTTAAGCAGTAGGTAATATATGTATGTAGACTCGAAGGACCAATACGACCTCTTATGACACATTGTTAACTTTTTTGTGTAATTGAAAATTCTTTACAGTAATCAGGCGATTAATTCCGCCAAACCATGCAAGTTTTTCTCGTGTTACATCCACACCTCGTTAAAACTGGTACAAGTCTATTTAACGCGTGATTTAACAACAAACACAACAATTAGTGCACTCGACATAGTGCTAATTTATAAATAGATCAATTATCGCGTAACAGCTTCAATTTACACGTGAAATGCAGAATAATCAACGAGTTTCAACATTAATTGAAGCCAATCTAATATCACTTACTTCATTGAACATAACGATTTCAGCTGAACGCTACCATCATACCGTAAACTACCGCAAACACGTAGAGTTAATCCTATGGCCGGCATTGCCACTTGCGAACTACGCAACAAAGACCTGACGACACACAAAAATCCTGACGTCACACAAACTCTGCATGGCGCAATTAGATTTTTCCGCGCGAACGACATAAATATGACTATCCGCAGTTGCCCGCCAGACACGACCCCCGTCTGGTCGGAAGATCCTCCCTTTTCTTTAGGGGATGAGTGAACTTTACAGGTTCCTCATACCTCTAAAATCTCATAGCTTAATCCTATACCCACCAACCTTGTCAAAGGTATTAATAATATTAGGTACTGCTTGCGTAAATAAAGAAGGTTGCTGCTATGCCGGCTATCCATTGTAACATAACATCACACCTGTATTTCTCGAAGGGTTAGCAGATGTGCACCTATAGTACACCTACATTTCGGCAGTTATATTTAAGCCCCATGTAATAGGGGGCGAGCCTACTGCCACCGGGCAGAAATCCAGACTCCGGGCTGCTACTGAGAAATTCCAGATGGAAAAACCCAATAACACTTTGCCCGACTCGGGAATCCAACTAAGGACCTCATGCTCAGCAGTAGAACTTGCGAGCATCGAGGCAGGCTGCTATCCGTCCTTCAAGTTTATTTTCATTTTTACTATTCAAGAGCAAAGTGCATAAAATCTTTGCTGCCAATATTTTCAGAAAGTTTTAAAACAATATTAACACCAGGATTCGTTATTTGAAAAGTCCGTTCTTCCTTATTTAAAAGGTTGACAAACAGGCCCACGAACCACCTACCGGAAAATTGTTGCCATCATCAAAAATAAGCTGTATCAATGTTTGGCAAAAGTTTGAAAGATAAATATCCTTGGCCTACTCTCTCAAGTCCGTCAACGAAGATACGAGTCCGTCCGAAAGTAGTTCGAAACTTCTGAGTCTACACCCGATTAATTAACTTTTTCGGAAGAGCAAAAACACATCGGGAATAGAGACAACAGCTGTCAAATCGAGTTGTCATTCATTCTTAGATTGGACCCCTATCAAATTTTATGACCGGTGATATTTCCGCCCATAACTTCGGGCGAAACTACGGACAATGTGCATAGGGAGTAGACTCACAGGACCAAGCTGGTCCTACAAGGCAAAAGGATTTATTCTTCGTTCGTCCTGAAGTTTTGTCCCACATTCGAAAAAAACACTATAGAGGTTGTGCTTCGTCCCAAATTACAAGTACTTTAAAGGTACAGCCAAAAAAATAAAAACAGTAATTATATAGAAATTTTTATTTATTTATATATACTTTATTGTACACCACAAAAATACATAACAAAAAAAAAAAAAAACAAACTACAAATATACAATGGGCGGCCTTATCGCTTTCCGCCATCTCTTCCAGGCAACCTTAAAACAATATTATAGGTGTACCTTAGAGAAAATTTTATGGAATCGTGTTTTCATCAAACATAGTACTTAATAACGTTAATCCTCAACTTTACCATACATTTCTTTCAAAATTAATCCTGCAGTAATTTGGATATAACGGAGGACCATGCTAAGCAATTTGAGGTAATATACTCGTAGAGCCTTAAGCTGATATAAAATTTTGTTAATTTTTTTTTCATTCGCCATCTTTCAATCGGAAGTAAAACATCCAACGAGAACCTCTACTCGAGAGAATCACTCGAATGAAGCGCCTGATATCACCTTCATTTACATACCCCAACAGATCTTTCACCACGTTTTGCAAGATTTCTTTACAGTATCGTAAAGCGCATCATTCGTTTGTAACTTATTTTAATTTATCGCCCGTAACGTTGCATTTTAACTTTCCATTTTACACAATTGTCATAAAAATCATCAGTTACTGGTTTCCATGACTATGAATTTGTTGCGCATTCCATGTTTTTAAGGTTTTCTCTTTAAGTGAATACGAAATTGAATTTCTTTCGTCAGTAGTGCGTTTTTAAGCATTTTCTTATGGACTTGTCACAAGTTTCTTCGCAACTTTCAAGAAGTACCATAAAAAAATCTGTTACATTCAAAACGGCTAAAGTTTTTGACATGAGAAAAGATATACTCGTCCGACCTGTGCTGGTTCGAAAAAAATACATTACAAAGAGCGAGAAGAAACATAAAAAGCTATTCATATTTATTATAATCATACAAAGTAACCAAAGCTCTCAAAATCGTAGCTTCTCAAAGTCAAAACAAACATAGTAACACATGATGCAACCGCCATTAGAATTTATGTTCGTTACTCACTTACTCGATGATATTTTAATACGATTTCATAATGAGCCATCGATATCTTTCGGAAAACCATTACACCGGCTAATTACCGGCTTTATGACAACTATCTACTGTGGATATTAAGTACGGCCGTAAAACAAATGCATAGAAATTTGAGATAAACACTTATCTTATTACATAAAAATTATAAGTCGTAAGGGTCTCCACGGACTGGTGTGTAATATTTCTATGACGACATGTGGGTAATAGAAACGAGCATTTGCTTGTGACTAAATTATAAAAACTGAAAATGTGAAAAAAATCTGACCACATGGGAAATGTTTGAGCGCGAATAGAGAATCATAAAGAGGGGGGAGCTTCAATTTACGAACATGATAGTACCTACACTACCGCAGTCTATTGCTACAAAGACAACACATAAAATTCACATTCAAAACCTCAATATTCCACACATTTATACCAAAGTTTAAACTCACTACAACAAATTCTCGCCTTCCCACGACCGCACGAATGCGCCGATACCTTAACTCAATCGGATTCAATTAACAAGTCCATCAGAGCCCCATAACGTTAGGTTATCCACTAATAACTTCCTAATATGTGGCGGAGAAAGTAGATGACATCGGCCACCATTATACGTGATGCAACATCATAAGTGTAGGGCACCATGATACGGGACAATGGAAAGAAAGGGAACTTTTTTGGTCCTTCGGTTAGCTCGTGAGAAGGGATCGTAAGGACCATTCTGTGACGTGTTTTAGGGTGAGACTTCCGGGTTTTGATTTTGGGGATTTTGTCTTTATTGTGTTAAATTGTTGTTATAGACAATTATTTATATTGTTGCCAATTTTTTTATGTGATTTTTTTTTACCGATTTATCTGTACCTGCTTAATTTTAAAAAACACAATTTTTTTTCAGTTTGAAAAGGATTTTCCTGTTCCCATCATTTGACGTTCAATTCAATAGCAAACGTGTCTTTCAAAATAACCCATCGTTCCCTAGTTGGAATTATCTCTGGAAAATCTCTATTATGCATGATTTATCTGTTAAACCTTCTTTATCAAACTTGTGTACCCTCCTTATCCGATCTAAATAAACCAGTCACATGTTATTCGGGGCTTTGTCAACGCTCGACAGTAAATGAACACCAAGCCTTATTACTTTGATAAGGTTTGATATCTAAGAGAAAGTTGATAGTGTGAACTAGTCTTTAATAAAAAAAAAGATAAATATAGAGATGGGATAGCCCGACTGGATTTTTGAAGCTCTTTCGTAATTTAATCAGGATTGAAATCTTTAAAACTGGTTGAAATTAGATCGATAAGTGAACAGAAATAGTGACTTAGAGGAGGACTGTTATATGAAATATTTCCATTGTTTTTAATAACATTATAGTAACAATAATATTTAACTAAATTGAAAATTACAAGCCCCCTCAGATAAATACAGAATGACAGATAAGACTTAACCTAGACCATGAGGGAGTCTCATAGTCTCAGTTACATCTCACCTGTATACCTACATTAAAAGCAAAATAAATTAAGTAAATTTTTTTTTTTTTTTTTTTCTTTTTTCATTTTCGATAACGATAAACGTCTATCGGTTCATCACGAAGTTATCGAAGCGATGAATAGATTAACAAATTAAAATTTCTTGAAAGCTATAAAGTGTAGCACAGCATAAGCCTATACAGCCTATAATATACCCACTGCTGGGACACAGTAGGCCTCCTCTCTTTGCTATGGAGTGGGTTGTAATCTACCACGCGGGCCCAGTTCAGCTATCTAATTACATACCACATTTTCGTAAATAATTAAAACTCATCTGTTTAATTTTTACAGTTCAACAACATTCATTGCGTTATTTACGTTATTGAGCAGAGTTTTTTTTTCGAAATTAATAAGCAATGGATTAGCAATCTGTTTCAAAATTATTCAGATTGTTATTGATCGTACATTACGAGTAGATGTCACATGTCTTCGAATTTTTGGTCTTAGGACATGCCGGTTTCCTCACGATGTTCCTCACGGTATCCTTCACCATTTTGAGAACAGCGGTGATGAAATTATTTACATAAAGTAAAGCATCTGCCTGGGTTCGAGCTCACGACCTACTACTCGTAAATCGGGACCGTCACCACTGGGCTACCACTGGTATCATCTTCATGACAGTAGCCAACAAACTGCAATCTGCATACACAATAAACTGTGCCCAGTAACACCAACTAATTCGATTACTCCAATTTTCTTCAAATTAAGGGCGTTGCGGATCCAAAGACCACCTTAGTACCGTCTCGGGTCACGGTAATTGTTCGGGACAAAGTAATTAGTTAGTTTCGTTATGACACTCTCGTGAATCCTTGATAATGTGTGTCACGGAAATATAAGAAAATTCTAAGTTACTCGTACTTTACTGTGTTCTGAAAAGAAAAGTACAATGGAAAATACGTAAGCATACACTAGTAACGTACTATAATTATCTTGGATAATACTATGATCCACAATGATGTTACAATGACACCCTTTAAAAATCAGAATAGCGCATAAAGGCAGATTCCCAGAATCCTAAGCCATCTTAACACACTATTCATAGGTAACATAAACAGCCGTAGAAATCAAATCATAACTAAAAGAAAGCCTTTGAAAATATTAGGTAAGTACCAATTTAGGGCCTGTTTGAATTCATAGACCATTTTCAATAGTATTAAAATATGAGCAGTATCAACACAGTCCTAGGGTCTTTAAAAACGCTACTCTTAGCATCTGCGATTAGCAATTTCGCAACTGCATCAATGATGCAAGGACAGGCAACCCCTTTTTGTTTTGGAGCAGTGGTGACCCAGTGGTATCGGCCCCGACTCACGAGTCGTAGTTTGTGAGTTCGAACCCAGACAGGCACTTTACTTTGTGTATTTCATTTCATCATCACTGCTCTCAAAACGGTGAAGGAAAACATCGTGAGAAAACCGGCCTATCCTAGAACCAAAAATTCAAAGACATGTGACATCCACCAACCCCTGCACTGGACCCGCGTGGTGGATTATGGGCCACTTCCCCTCACAGAGATCCCAGCAGTGGGAATGTTACAGGCTGATTATACAATGACGCATCATGTTTTGACGAGTCTTCGCGGTATTGCTTTCCGTGGCTTTGAGCGCAATATCGAGCTTCCGAAAAGCAACTAAGTCGCTGCGTCCGATAGTAAAAGTATCCTTTCTACTATGGTCCTTAATCATCCTGCCTCCTTACCTCAACGACATCCTTGAGCATGAACCGTCTGCGCCGGCGCCGTCTCCTGGGGGCTGGCTCGGAGTCCCGCTCGATGCCCTCGTCGTCAGTGTCTGCGCGGCCGCATTCCGAAGTCTCTGAACCTTCGGATAGGGCGCCACATTCCTCGTCATCATCTGTTGAAGAAAGTATGATATTTGTTAGGATACTTTTACTATACTAGGAATGATGTGTGGTGTTACACGATTGGATAGAATAGGAAATGAGTACATAAGAGGAATTCTGAAAGTGGCACCGGTGAATGAAAAGTTGTGCGGGTTGGTTGTCATGGTATAGGCATGTGATGCGGAGGAATGAGGAAAATGTCGTGAGGAAAGTTTTGAGTATGAATGTCGATGGCTATTAGAGTAGAGGAAGACCAAAGAAACGATGGATAGACTGTGTGGAAGATGATATGGATAGGAAGGGGGTGACTAACGAGATGACGACTGGTAGAGAAATGTGGAAGAAAGGGATATGGGAGAATGTTGAAGACTATTCACTAAAAATAAGAAGCCACATTTCAAACCAAGCGATAAAAACGTAATGAAATAATTAGTAAAATGTATGAGACAATTGTTGTAAGTAAGGGGCTCGTGGGCAAATAATAATAGTTGCACGGGTCGCTCTTCAAGGTTAAGCAACGCTTGCCGAGGTCGGTCCGACGGGTCGCCATCCGTTACATACCGAGACCCCTCCGAGCGTCAGTCGGTCCCGGCTGTCATTCGTAGATCTTTGACAGTCGTTACGGGTAGATAGAAGCCCGAAAGTCTGACAACCAGTCTTGTCAAGGGGTATCGTGTTACCCAGTAATTGGGTTGGTAAAGGTCAGATAGGCAGTCCCCCCTCATGTAAAATATTGATATTTTGCTGCATCTGGTTAAACTAGAAGCTGGCAGCAACATAGTTGGGAAAAGGCTAGGCTAGGCAAATGATAATATTACATTTTAAAGACCCACAATCAGTATGAAAGTATTTATACATATTAGTCCGGGAACCATTATAAAAGTAGGTCGTGTATCCTTGATAGAGTTCACTCTTACTAAACATCAAAATAAGGATGCAAATATTTTCCCTGTATGCACAATAAACTGTGTAGTGTGTCTTCAAAATACAACCAGCCACAGGCTTTGAACTCAAAGGGACGTTATTGACATCAGAATATTTGGCTACGAAGCGGAATAGTTTCCTTGTTGATATTAAATCCGTGTTGTTTTGGCATTTGCGTAAAGACAACATTCATTCTCCAAAATATGATGAACCATAAGATCGTTTATACAGAAAGTGGGCAATGCCGCAAGTAGCTGTCAAATAATTCGCTGTTTTGATTATTTTGGCGATATTATTGTATGGAAATAAGAAATATGGCTAACTAGTGAACTAAAATATTGATTATGAAATGCAATCATTAATATCGTAACACGTTTATTTGGCCTTGCCATAGTCGATAAAAAATTACAATTCATTATTAATATTTTTTATTTCCTTACAGTAATATTGTCAAATTAATCAAAACAGGTAAATATTTGACAGCTATTTACGACGTTGCCAATTTTTTGGATGAACGCGCTTAAAGCTTTTGGAGCTTTTACTGAAAGACCTTCATAATCATCGTCAGAATTTAAATAGCTTTAATTTTGTAAGCACGCAGATTGCTCCAATTAAATTGCATTTAAATAAAACCAACCAACTTATCTATCTATCTAGACGCCACGTGTGGTCGCATTACACATTATAGGTAGTCACGACTTGTCAATATCGAACCGATATCAATAATCTACACTGCATCGACAACGTCAACGCGTAACGGCTCGGTTGCGTAAGCGCACATTCGCGAGCTTTGAGTCGCCGCTGACCAATCACCGGTCACCGGTCAGGCGGTTGACTCTTGACATTGGACGCGGATTATGTGTCAATGGTCAGTTAGTACTACGCAGGGTTGTCAGTTTGTCACATTATTCGTCGCAAAAAACTGTACGTATATATTTTTCTTATTTTCTTTGTCTGGTTTTTGTTCAGCTTAAAACGGTATTTACAATCTCTTCTCGAGAGACTATTGCCATCATTTGACTTATTTTTTATTTGTTTCAAAAGTAGAGAACCTGTTGTCCGGATTCCAAATTATTATCCATTGGATTGTCGTTGCGCTAATTAAAAATCGTAAAATCATGTCCTATGGTCCCTAGACAGTATTAAGACTCCAATCTAATGCCAAAGTTGACGAAATGTAGTTAAATGTAAATTCATTTCACTTTCTACTGCTGTGCATTCAGAATAAAATAAAAATCTTATCTTATACTATTATAAGAGTAATATTTGTATTCATTGGGTCCCCACCTATGAAATTGGCGTATTTTTCTCACAAATACAGAACCTCGTCACTTCTATGATTTAAAATATTCATCAATTGCTTGGTATTATCGAATAATGACCATCATAGACAACTACCGATAGTAAAAAAACCTTATGACCTATAGTATTATAAACATAAAAAATACCTTAAAAATGACTCCTCGTTTTGTTAGCAGAAATGACCACTATTTGTTTCAACTTAGCCAAAACTTATTTTTGTCGCATAATCTAAGTGGCATATTCGTTAACTAAGTTTTAAAACATTATTGCATAAAAGTTTTAAAACATTCGTGTTCATGGTTGTTATATAAATTAAGAAAATGTTAGTATAAAAAATGCAACTTAAAATTTTCCATACAAAACGCTGATTTCATAGGTCTTTAGGGGACCATTTATTTGTTATCACGTTCTCGAAAACGGCTCTAATGAAAACTTCTAATATAGGATGAAAAATCGATCTAGCTAGGTCTCCTATCTGGGAAAATTCATTTTCATCTATCTAACTATCTATCTATAAGTGGCAACCCTAACGATGAGTGCTATTATAGTGTGGATATCACGATTTTTATAGATAATATAATTTTAATTGAGTAACTCGTGGGCGGGTAACGAAACCACTCGTTAAAAGTCTCCACTATACCGATACGTGATAACGTTTCATCGTGACATGAGAACTACTATTAACTATTGTGTGATTAATAAAGAATCACAGTTCCGTGATTTGCATCATTTTTAATGTTGGAAATAAACTTTAAAAAGTCTGTTTCATAAATCTGCGTAACACACCATCAATCACAACCTGTTTCATTATGACAGTTCAACAACATTCATTGCGTTATTTACGTTGTTGAGCAGACACTTTTTTCGAACGTTTGAAGCAATGGATTAGCAATATCGTTCAAAATTATCCAGATTTTGATTGATCGTGTGTTACGCATTTAGAGTGCAGGAATTCGGACCGTATTTTGCAGTTAAAAAAACCTTCTGTCTAAAAAGACTAATTAATAGTCTGCGTTTATTATCACCAAGAAAAAAAACAGAAATCGAATTTTAAACTACTCAACATCATCTTTTACATTTACCTACCCCCGGCGATATTACAAACGAATCTGTTGAAGGCACAAATAAACACAATTAAAAAGCGCTACCAACTAAAATCGATCAGCTTTCATCCTCAGCAGACTAATTATCACATGACATAACAAAAAATAAACTCCAAAATTAAACCATTATGGTTGCTTCTTGAAGAAGCAGAGAACTTAAAGTAACAAAATTGATGTGAAACCATCCATCAAACAGACAATGGCTCCCGACAGTTTACTACATTTTTCGTAAACATATCTTTGGATAACAAATGTTTTGTAAGGGGGTTTATACATTGGTAGGCGATTACGCGCGGTTTTGTGTAGCGACTAGTGAGAAAAAATCTGATTCCATCTTACGCGGCTATGGCCCTGAGGCAGAATCTGCAGACGAAGACGCTACAAATATCGTGTAGCATCGACGATTAGCGATTTAGTTGCATAAGCTCAATACAGCGACTGAAAGAGATGGATGTCAGTCGCGCGTTGGAGCATAGATAAAGGGACGAAACGTCGTCGATGCTAAAAGTAGGTATCATATCTAAGATGGCTCTTACTGTTAGTTAGGTTGAACTAGATTACGACTCTTTGATGTTTTATAAAATTGAAAAAGCTCTAAAGGTGAATCCTCCATGTACGTCAATTCTCCCTGACGATCTTGCGCCGCCTGTGTTTTTCACGATGAAGTAAATCTGTTAGTAGCATTTGATGGTACCTATTTGCTTATTTCATTATAAACCCTTTATAAGATCCAGAGCACAGAAAGTTTCATATTATGAACATATTTCCAGAAACATCAACTTTATATTTATAATTTATTTTAAGCATTGTTCTCATGTAAGTGACTTTGTGTCTTTTTTTGAGAAAAAAAATATCTTTAAACCTAACATCAGTCGGTCCTATTCCTTTTCTAATCTGGTTTTCAGTCAGGTTGTTAAGACTTCCTGAGTGTATAGATTCTTGAACATTACATTGTTACTTTACGTTGAAACACCAATACCTTCGTAAGATCGAAACTATATATATATATAGGGCTATAGGGAAACTCATTATATTCACTTCCCTTTGTGTTAATTATCGAACATAATTAACTATTGTCTGTGACAATTAGACATGTAACATTTTCTATCATTCCAATCTATATATATAAAATGCTTTGTCCTGAATGACTGACTGACGGATCAACGCACAGCCTAAACCGCTGATCGTAGAGACCTGAAACTTGGAGGGTGTGTTCTTTGTATGACGTAGGCATCCGATAATAAAGGATTTTTCGAAATTCTACCCCTAAGGGGGAGAAAAAGGTGGGCAAAGTTTGTATGGGACAACGTGATTCCTTGGTCCAATCTACTTCAAATTTTGCATCAACATTTTTTAACAGAATTAATGGAAGACTTGTTTCGTATTTTATTGAAATTCATCCCCTAACGGGGTTAAATAGGGGTAGAAAGTTATTTTGGGAGTGATTTGCTTCGAAGTTGATATCAATACTCCTTAGTGCTTTTGATTTAAATTACATTTTATTTTGACACATGTTTGTAAAGTCAGTCCGATTTTATTCAAAAAAGGTTGAACTCACATAAAGGCTTGGTGCTTGCAATGCAAATACTCTTTAAAATTGGAATGTCTCGTAAGTCACCGTACATATTAGTACCGCATTTGAAGGTTTCTAAGCTTTACAGAGGTCTGTATTTATTCCTAGGATTCCCCTAACACCATCAAATTACCCCTTCGAATTCAAGAGAGTGCAGTTGCCCATCAAAGTATGCTTCGCAATGACATAAACAAAGCTCAAGGTCAAACTATTAAGGTAGTGGGAGTAGACTTAAGGGAAAGCTGCTTCTCCCACGGCCAGTTGTATGTGGCATGCTCCAGAGTAAGCGCACAGAGTAGCCTGGTGATTCTAGCACCCGAAAGAAAACCAAAAAATATTGTTTACAAAGAAATACTGCGGTAGTGTAGTATTTCGATTTCGTTGTAAAAAGATAATACACCCGTGTAACTTTCGCCATATAATTTTCGAGTTCATTTTCGGCCGAGCTTCGTGTTCATAAAATATATCATATATTTTTTTTTTTTCAAGTTTATTTAACCTTTATATCCCTACACTATAATAAAGATTGTTATATAATTATTCAAACATTTTAACATAATAATTTATATGTTATAACAAAATTAATAACGTAAAAAACCAATAAAAAATCCTATTAGAACCATTTTCGACTTCTACGCGGACGAAGTCGCGGGCATAAGCTAGTATATTATATAAATATATTACATTTCTATGGTAAGACCTTTTCAAAGATATTTCTTTTCTTTTTTGTGCGGCTACATTACATTCTCTTTTCAAATGTAGAAGACCCTTAACCCAGGAAATCTATGGAGCTGTTATAAACTTTATTATTTTTGTTCAGTGGACAATAAACGAAACAATGGGAAGCCATAAGTGGCAATCACGATAGTCGACTTCTAAATAACTTGATTAATGTGAAATATAACAGGTACCATTCGTCAGGATGGAATTTTGTTTATTTTCTTCTACGATGCTGTGAGCTTGAAAAAAGTCAAATATATTTTGTGATGTTGACGAAGTTATCTACTGATTGCTTTGTTAGCTAGCAATCCATCATTAGAGATTTCGTTAGCAAGATTGCTGGGGAAAAAACTGACGATCCAAAGTGCATACAAGTGTCATTAGAGATGTGTACTTATCAGAACAGATTAATAGGGCAATTTTGAAATCCTCAGTACAGGTTTCGATATATACTGGTAGTTCAAGGAAGAGACCGAAGAAATTGATATCAAGCCAAGTAGCCATTTGTTATGCATTTTCGTAATACATTGATTAACGAATACATCTTATGGGCTAATAACATCATGACTTCCAATATGTTTATATCTCTCATTCCAAACATTACCTGTATTAACGTCCATAATATCTGATCAATTATAAACATATTCAAGCATTCATTTCCTAACATTACCGGGAACATTCCTAACAAAAACGGCTTCGACTTCCTTATTAACCGTTAATAAACACTTTCAATCTACTTTATTACTTCAATAATTTCTGCCAAACACTAGCGCTAAAAGCTGAGCCTATGCTAATAAGTGCAGAGAGATTTTACGTAACAAAATTCAAAGTAACTGTAACTAATGTATGGCATAATAAAGTGATCAATGGAGTAATGATATCATAAGTAACACTTTCTGCAACTTACAGTCAAATTAACGTTGTCCATGACAAACGTTATAGCTCGCCTAGAATTTGTTACAACATATTCCTTTGTTTATAGCTCATATTTTATGTTAAGATAGCTCATAAACGTGAACAGACGACGGGGGACTAAAGAAAGCTAGAATTTCCCCAAGGCTATGTAGTGAGATTAATTGCGAGTGACTTTAGTAGCTTCGATAATGAAACATTGAATTCAGATGGAGCTTTTACGCACGAATCAACTCGTGCAAGCTTAAATGTTCGAAAGCTCGCATTGAATGATAAAAATGCAATTTCCATAATATCAAGGATAAATTGAATAATCTGCCTACAGCCTAACCTGTCAATTCATCTCTATTCACCAACGTCAACAATGCACAAATTATGACGCTATTAAGTCGAATTCACAAAGACGACATGCTAATACCAGGGTGTCATGAGTCAGAGTGAGCTAATGGTAATAAATAGACGCGAATTCGTTACGCAAGCGTCAGACGTCTAGTAGCTTGGATAACTATGCGTAGATTTATTCGCTCGAGAGAGCTCGGCGCCAATTATGACGACATAGTGAGCATGAGCATATTACTGTCTCGTGTTATGAATTCCTAGTACGGCGGCAGCGGTAATATGAACATGTGTGAATTTATTGGCTGTTTCACAAGCTACTGAATCAGAAGATTGGAGTTCATTCAATCTCCTTAATTTCCTGGTATATTGAAAGGATCCGCTTTTCTCCAATCAAGTGTGCATTCACTGTTTTTGCACGACAACTTCAAATGGCTAAGTAAAGGCCTTAGTAAATTTAAATTAGTTTTCCCATTTGACATTACCAGAGTCAGAACAACAAACGTTTTCTTTCTGAGAACAGAAATAAATTAGACGAACGGCAAACAAAAAGCAGTTAGCAGTCGGAAACATCAGCATGTAATAGTTTCCATGTAATAGTTGGTTGTAATCGACAAACTTGCGTGTATCGTGGGAGATGCAGACTGTTAACGGTTTGTGCGTTTTGTTGCAGATAAGCCTTGTTTCTCAGGGCTGCGTGTGGCGGCTTATCTTGAAGGCACTATGTTTTGTACGCAGCAGCAGTTTGTTTTCTTCCTGGCGTATGGTAAATGTGTGTGTCTTTTTGATTTAAGATGTGAGCACCTATCCTGGTATAATCGAAAGGAAGTGCGTTAGTACTTACTTACTTTGGACAAGTAAAGCTATAGTTGAGAAAGTTCAATACTAGATATTCAAGCACTTCTAAACAGGCGGCGTTTTAAACGAACCTATAAATATCCTGTTTTGCTTACTACAAGTTCAATTTGTTTAAGAGCTAATGCCAACATTGTATCAACTTTGATGCAATGAAATTCAATCGCTGGTTTCAACACAACAGCCCCATCACACTGAGTATAATATACATACTTAAGATGAGCACCAACTTCTTTACATTTAGAAACCCTTTTACATAACATCCTTGAACTTTTGAATACGTACATTATGCAAAGTTTGAAGACGGAAATATCACGGCAGCTCGCAACCATGATGAATAGGAACCAGTCTCGGAGGAAACCGCACCGATTCAATTTTCCTTTTACGCTCCCGTTGGTTAGATAACACGTGGTGGGTAGAAACTTTACAGATTTGCGAACTTTCAAGTGACAAACTACATGTTGATCGAAATTAATGATGTTGACTCCCACGGTAACGCGCCAAAAGTTTAGTATCACTTCTCCAGCTCTTAAAACAGAAAATATATCGAAGAACGTAGTCTAAGACTTTGAAATAGTATGGCTCTTACTGGTGAACCCTTTTGCAATTGCTATGGATCGGTCCTCAACTGTGCCGGTCAGGAACTTATAATTATTTTCAATTCAAATCTAAATATAGCTTTGGAAATAGATACGATTGGGTCATTTGCTATCATCCCATTTAAATATTCCGATAGAACCAAAAACCTCACCATAATGATCTATCAAGAGGCCAAACAAAACAACCCATACCATGGGGACTATTAATAACAATTTATAATATTGTGAACTAACTTTCTCCTCCAAACATGGGTTCAAGCCAGCAGTTTGGGTCACCGGCAGAATTCGAAGCAATATAAGGACTGTAATTGGTCGAAACCTGGATTTTACTTGTCTTGTGCTGTTATTCTTCGGAACAACGATAATGGGTGGAATCGTCCATCAGTTTTGAGAGCTTCGGCGAAATGTAATCTTTTATTGAAAAAATATTGAATGAAAGAAAGAAAAATATTTAATTTGGGACACGCACAGGATAAAAAACAGTATTATAAAATAAAATAAACAGGAGCATTTACAACTAACGAAAATAACATAATTTTTGGAATATACGAAAACACAAATAATAATAAAGAAAGGCTTAAAGAATAAAAATCTAAAATCATATGAAAAACATTTTGACCAAAATTTCACTCAGACGGGCAGAGTAAAATTTTCGTATAAATGTTTCTTAGGAATTACTTGCCGAAGTAAGCAATGCTTATTGGAAACGATCAACTGAACTAGAATTTCCAGACTATAGTACCTACTATGTCCTTTGCAATAACGACAAAGTAATCAAATAAAAGAAAGCTTTTACAAATAAATAAAATCGCTATATTCCAATATGTATGTCTCTATTGTTGTTTGCCCTGATCAAACAGTTTGCAAGGCCCAAAACAATTCGCCGTCCAAGAGAACCTGAATTGCTTTTGGTGTCTGTAATTGGCTTGACTTCCCCACTGAGTTCAAAATTCTTTTTTACATCTATCACAGTTCGGGTTGAAAGGGAAAACAGTAACCGTTAGCAGACCAACTTCTGTCATCGATCGGCCAATATTATTGTTTGGTGGCCGCGGTACCAGAATGGAAACACAGCCCCCTACATATAAGGTGGCAGTTCTACTACACGCCGATTACCTAATTCGACGTGTGACGTGTGTGTAATGTGAATCCTACTCCTACTAATATTATAAATGTAAAAGTTTGTATGTTTGGATGTTTGTTACTCAATCTCGCAAAAACGCCTGAACTTGGCACACAGATAGTTTATAACCTGGATTAACACAAAGGATACTTTTTATCCCTGTAGTACGTCAACGTGGGATAATTTCCGACCTACACGCGGGCGAAGCCGCGGGCGAAGCCGCGGGCGATAGCTGGTATGTCATATTTATGATATTGTATATTTATTACGTTATCTGTATTTATTGAAAATAGTATGTGGATTTTATATCTGGTAATAAAAGATTTGATTTCATTTATGTATTTAGAAGCAAGTTGACTATAAACTTTGAAGCGAATTTATAGTCGCAAATGTTACTAAATACATTTGCTACCTTCACAGTAATTGCTTAATATTATGTACAGCAGTCTTCGATCAATTGATCGAAGACAGCAGTGGATTATTATGAGTTTTGTGGCCGTTCAAAGGAACCACAGTATGAATTCAATGAAACCTGTTGTCAAAATGTTTGTTTACTATATATTTGTGTTTATAATCTTTGAGCCAGGATATGCTACGTGAAGTTTTTAGCATCGAATCTTATTATAAATACTAGGATATCAATAAAAAGAGGTGGTTTAATAAAATGTGCAAGGCCATACCTCCAATCAAACGACGTTTATGACTGGGTTACATCCTAAGTTCTTCGAGTAAGGTGTTATCTACACTTACAGGATTTGTTTTATCTTTCTTGCTTTCCGAGAGAAGCTCAAAGAATCTCACCATACGTGATGTTAAACATCACGTATGGTGAGATTCTTTGAGCTTCTTTGTGTTTTTTGTCAGCTTTGATAGAGCTAACATCTTTGAGGTCTATGTCTACGTTTCATTACTTAATTCAAGTTTATTTTCGTTTCTTTTGTTATGCAAATTATTATTAGAATTTAAGGTTTCCGCTCTTTGACGGTTGCAAGTACTTCGTAGCGTTATTTGACCTTATCCATAATATGTTGATGCTCCCTGTTCCACTGCCTGTTTGCACATTTATTTGATTCTTAGGAAAGGCTTGGCAAGTCAGCTGAGAGCGAAAAGTACAGTGTGTGCAGCTCCTAAACGCAATAACGGTACCCAAGACATAGGGTGACCATAAATTCGCACATTCGAAACGGGACGCACTTCAACTTTACGACGGGCCCAGCGCAGACGTGTGTTGTTTTATGTTATTGTTTAATAGTACAATTTAGTTAGTCACTGTTAGGATAAGCGAGTTAAACGACTGTTTCATGAAGTATTTACGAGTATGTTAATGTTATAGGTTCAAAGAGCTACGGAGAAAGCGTTTCAAAAATGTTTAGTTTCGATAGTATAACTGCGAGAAAACGACTTTTCTAAGTTATAAATAGCCTAGCGCATGTCCCCCTTTTGCTTTGGGTATCGTGAAAAGGCACTAAAGTATTTTATATGAATTACTATTAAGTATACATACCGCGATATCGCTTATTTTCCTTCTAGCATGAAAGTTGTTATAATCATCTCTAATATATTTGACAATTATAGTGGACGTCTCAAACCCGTGATTAAGTTTAGGTACATGTAATTACTAAAAGTACAATTGAACAAATAACGATAAATTAATTTAAGCACTTGTTTGCACTATTAAGGCTAATCTCCAACAGGTACAAAACAAACTGAAACCATACAAATCCAAACTTTCACAGCAAGCTCAGAAAACCTAAACACTTCCTAATCCTACTTATAAATAATACATATAGCGCGATAACATTTAACATGGGCACAAAGCTCGGCTCAAAATGGACAAATAGAACCATTATATTTGCGAGTGAGAATCTGATAGCCCACAGAGAAAATATAGACACTTGGACACAAAGGACAGGGCTAAGCTTTGAAAGGGAGAATGTATGAGTAAATCTGTAAGTTCGTCCAGGTGAAACGAATTATAGATTACTAGCTTCCGCCAGCAGCTTCACCCGCGTGATATATTAATAAATTATAGCCTATGTTACTCAGTGATAATATATCATTCTACTGGTGAAAGATTTTTTTAAATCGGTCCAGTAGTTTTTGAGTTTATTCATTACAAACAAAAATACAAACATACAAAAATATTTTTTTTTCTCTTTTAATATTAGAGTAGACAAAAGAAATATATTTTAACACTACACATAACTTCGGGAAGAAAGTTTATGACAAAGAATCCGGAAATAAAACGAAAACCTCTAAAAAAAAATCCAATCTAGACTTTACTTCCATCAAATGTCTGCTTACACACTTTACACTTTTTTTTTTTTTTTATCTGCTGTGTAAATTATATTTTGTGTGTTTTAGTCTGTGCTAAATAAATGTATTTTCTTTCTTTCTTTTCTTTTCTTTACTTTAAAACTACCAATCATGAAGAAACAGAAGAAAATAATAAATTCTCAACTCTTATTGAAATATGCATTCTTATACATTTCCCAGTCAGCTATTATTATTTCCTTAGTTCTGAGAAATATGGAAGGAAAAGAAAATACAAGATTAGAAATTGCGATGACGACAAATAACAAGGCTTTAGAAAATTAGTTCTGGGAATAAGATACTATAATATATGAACTTAATGTAACCGAAATTGAAGATACTTATATATTTTTTTAATTATATTTTCTAGGAACATTTAATATCTTATACAGCATCGAACGAATTGCATACAATAGGTATTATTTTTACAATCTAGAAGAAAGGCCAAAACACAATACAGCAGATCAAACAATCGCTTAAAATTTAAAACATCTAGTCCAGTTCTAAGATATTCAAATCCCAGGCTATCAAAACAAGCAATCTATAGCAATTAAGGCCAAAAGAAAGGATAGCACAACATTCAGGAGATCAAGCCATTGATTTATCAAAGAAAGATAACAACACTAGATGAGCGGAGATCAATTACATGGACAGCAATCGAGCGTACCACATAATGATCGATGGTGTTGCATCGCGAAACCATCCATTGCGGTAATATCCATGTGATTTATGAGAAAATTGATTAAATGTTACGCTATCTCCATGGTAATGTGGGAATGGGGTTTTCTATACTATCGGCTTGGCTTATAATTAATTAGTTGTTGACGTTCTGATAATAAAGTGCTTGTAGACTCTTCGAGACAAGGAAGTGTTTATATTGAATTTGGCCTACTTGTTGGAAATATTTGCTCATCCAAACTAATCGAAAAAGAAAGAAAAATGGCTTGCTCTGTACAAACAAGACGCACATTACAAAAATAAAAACACAATACATCAAAATACACACACACATAGTAGCCAAAAGCCTCGTATTCAAGCAATAGAAGTAATACAATTCCTTGGATACATCCCAGGTTGTTGAAAACCAGACCAATCTATAGGCTCAAACCAAATAAAAAATCAAGACAGCGCGCTGTCATCAGTGAAGTAAAGCCGGTTTCGTATAATTGTGTACTTTGTGTAGAGTAGTTTGATTGTAGTGTCATTGCAAATGGATGTAAATGTGTGCGTGGAAGCGTGTATGCACAGAGCGGCGGTGTAGTTTTGGCATGCTTCACTGTATTGTTCGCAGCGCTCTGTTTTGGTTTTTTTATTTGGGTTGAGTCTATAGGTATCAAATCATTTGTTGACTGATTACTTACTTAGTTTACCAAAAGACAATATCCAATAATAAAAAGTAGCCATGCCAAACAACAGATAACAATAAATATACCTCCAGAAACCCAAGTTTGTTTTATTCTTACATATATTTTAAACGATATGAAAATTCCCAAGCAAAGCCTCGCACTACGAGCAGTCTCGTAACAAAAATGTCGTCAATGTTAACTACGGCACATTATTTTCCAATAAAGCGTTTCCAATAGCCGTGCAAGGCGTACTATATTATGGTTCAATATACCAGTTTATTGCACAATCAATTTGTAAGGAAAAACAGTAATTTTAAATTACATTGCACGCATATGGGGGAATGCTTTTACTTAATTAGCATAAGCTATAAGGAATGGAGCAGATATAATTAAGAGCAGTGGTGGCCTAGTGGTAACAGTCCTGACTTATGAGTAGTTCGAACTTTGAACCCAGCCAGGCGCTTTTCTTTGTGCTCTTAAAATGGTGACAGAAAACATCGTGAGGAAACCGGCATGTCCTAGAACCAAAAAATTCGATGGCATGTGACATCTACCAACCCGCACTGGGCCCGCGCGGTAGATTACCTGCCCACTTCCTCCCGAAGAGAAGAGGCCTGTGCCTCAGCGGTGGGAATATTATAGGCTGATTATACTTAGAAGGAATGGCCTGTTCTTGAATGGAGACTACGAATCAGTAAAGTAGAGGAAGGTCTTACCATGATGGTTGGTAGGAGATGGATGAGAAAAGCCGTCTATAGATAAGTAGCACGCATTTCGACTATCTCGTTGGTCTAGCTGTCGCAAGCGCAGTAGCTCTGACACGCCCTGTTGCTCCACCCAGAGCGGGAGAAGTTATTTGATAATTTCCCACCCGCAAAAAGAAAAAAGTGTTTATTTATTTATTAACTATGGATGACTTACAGCTAAAACAAACAGAATAACAAATAGTATGAAAGACTGACAGCCAATTAAAAGTCTTCACTTCTAAAAACAGATTGGAAAGAAAGAGTGTGAAAAGCACAACACAGCTACCAAAAAAGAAGAAAACAGTATAACCTTCATTTATAATAATTATCTTGTACATAAATTATTCAAAATAAAAAAATTCAACTAGAAAGTATTACAAGTATTTTTAACTGAACCCACTCAAAATTACTTGCCGACCACTGCTATAGGCAAATGAGGACAGTTAATTTGAAACAACAACAAAGTTAAGTATTAGACCAAATTTCACCAAACATAAAAACTTTTTACAAAAAAAAAACAACTGAAAAAGTTTTTATTTTTCACTTTTTAGTTGTGGCAGTGGTACCTACCTAACACAAATTCGAATACCACTACCTGCTATGTAAATAACAGTCACAGGAAGTTATCATCATATCATCCACATATACTAAGTGGGAAAAATACGTATTATTAAAGCTTACTCAAAAACTATCCAAGCAAAGTTAATAAAATTTATATGGGACCAACTCGGGAGCTTTTAAACTCAGGTTACTGCTTTGATTGGCTCACTGACATAACACCAGCATATCTGACATGACAGCAGTTGACATGTGTGTTTAAACTGTTAAACATACACATGGCTATTATGTAGATACTCTGTTATATCTAACAACACCCATCGCAGGATCATTATTTTATTTCATGAAAAATTCATTCGAATCGAGCAAAGAATACCATGGCGGTAGTGAATACAAAGTTTTGAAACAATAACCCCTTAACGTGGAAAACGGTACTTCTCATCGAAGTAGCTGTTCATACTTCTCCAATCTATCTCACGTAACTGTCTCTAGGAACCTTCAATCGCAAGGAGGGCATCGAATAAGTAGGAAACGCAAACATACAGATGTTCAATCAATTTCCCGTTTCTGAATCAAAAGGTGATCACATAAAACTTAGATTACCCATCGTATACGGTAAGCAATTAAATTACCTATCTACAACTTCTTCACATTTTATCTAACAAATATCCGACTGTGCAACCAAACGATTTAGAATTTTCTATCCAGAATCACAAAGTCCAAAGTGAGTTCTTTCCATCTTCAAGTAAACAGAATAACGGACCGTGTAGAATGTACCGCGAAATCGTCAAAATTTTATCTCGTTCAAACAAACTTAGTGTGAGCAATATATTCGGATGAGTAATGTAGCCGTTGCTGATACAAAACTGTCTATTATATGTGATACGGAATTATGCATGCCTGTCCAATAGTTCCGGATTAGAAGAATGGTACAATCGTCGTAGAATACGGTAATTTCATTCATTCTTTTCCCATTCATATTGTTTTACGAGACAGATGTGCTCGAACAAATTGGTTCATTTTCTTCTTCATTGTGAAAATGCGCTTGTTCATAGAAAGCTACATGAGATAACATTCCAGAGATGTTAATACTTACTAGATAGGTCTCAGAGGTCAGCTGTAACTGCAGAAAATTCTAGGAATGATATAATAGCGATGTAATAAATTACGTTGTGAAATGTATAACCATTGAATTACAGCATAGAATATAATCAAGTAAGCATTGAATATTACACCCTGAATGTAGGGATTCTATATGAGTTTCGAGATATCAATAAGAATACCAACTTATTGATAAAAAACGCTACAAAAAAACAATACAGTTATGATTAAAAAATCACTAAGCGCATCTCCAAATCCGTAGAACCATCAAATCATTACTAAAGATAGCGTTAACCTTTTACGTCCATAAAAGAATCATACCATACAAAACCGCCGAAGCCGTGAGAAAAACGTGAACATTGTTCCCTAGATCTGCATATAAAAGTTAGAGATAAATGAAACTTTCTGTCGTTTCTTTCTCGTGGCCTTGTGGTTTCGGTGACGTATTGTCCCGCAATTTGGGCTGCGCTTTTGGTCAACCTACTCATTTGTAATGAATTAGAAATTATTTTCGTTAGTATTTTTTTCGTTATTGTTGTTGTTATAAACTTGAGTTTCTTAATTCGTCTGGTGTTTTCGTCGACCATGATTGTTAATAACAAGATTAAAATGACCTAGTTTTATAGCCTGTCGATCAAATCAATAAGACGATAGAGCAGATACTTAAAAGGAAAGTGTACAAAAATATTGATAAGAAGAAAATGCGATCTAAGCCCGACGACCTCGAATCAGTGCAGGCAGCATCGAACACATCAGATCAATAAAGATAATGTCGTCGTCAAAACATTCCAACGCTAAAAAAAAATTGATGTTTCCGAACAATGGCCCAGCAATCACATCAACCATTGTGTTCACGACATATTCACCTGTCCAATGCGACCCACTGACCAGTATTTACATCTCGCATCTCTCGATCCGATCAATACTTTCGATGCGATTCCATTCGATCGCCCACTTGTAACAAAATAAACAGTTACACGTCAAAAACAGACGGCCATGAATTTCATGATCAAAATCATTTGTAAGATTTACGACAACCCAGCGGTCGATACAACACGATCGATTCTCGATTACGATCGAAACAAGTGTGTACATTCCCTCCGAGCCACTCACAAATTATCCGAGCCGCGTTGTATCACAGCACGATTTTCTTATTCATAAACAACAAACTGTTGACACTGTAACTCCAGCCAGGTGTTTACAATTTGATTGGCATAAAATTATAGGCGATACAGAACGGTACACTTTCCTGCGTGAGCTATTAAAAGGCGATAAATTCATCTTTGCTTATACATATAGGAAGCATTGCAGGAAGCTGTAAATATGTAGTCGGAGAAATTACAACTCGATTATGAATCGAGACTGTGTCGGCTCGATGTTGGTGCAAAAACTGCCTTCGAGAGGGAAAAGCAGAAAATATGACAAGTTAATTTAGATTGAGTGGGTCCGTGAGAGTTGGAAAGGGAGGTGAAAGACAACCGGAACGAATTGTATCATTGCATTGTGAACTAAACGCGATTGGAGGCGACCGAGCCGGTGCGAGAGCAAAGGTCCCTGATAACACAGTCGTGGTGCGGCCCAAATGTCATCGTGTAGACAGCCTGTCTGGCTGAGATAGAAGCATGCATAAGGTGGACACGACCATGTTATAGAAAATGAGAATTAATACCCAATCTTGTAGAACACGACGATATCGGCGATTAATGAAATGGGGCGTGCGAACCACGATGAATTGATTGCATATTATGATGTACAAGATAGTATTAAGTCAGACAATTGTGTTATAGAAATTGAATAATTATCACTCTTAGTAAAAGTGTGGTATGAATATACTTCAACATCATCTTCAAACTTAATCGAGATCTCTAAAACAAACTTCACAACTTAAACTAAAACCATTATAATCTTAATCCTTCAACAGTTTTATCTCGCCCCAAAAAACTGCTCTTAAAAACTTACCACTTACAAAGAACAAGTAAAAGGGAATTATTTAAATAAACTTTTATCTAATTACTTGTGAACAGTGTCAGTATTTCGGTGGATACAATTCAGATAAACCAACATTGAGAATGGCCGGAAGTAACACCGTTTGTGGACTGGAATGCAATGAGAACAGAAATTCATTACTATTGTGTCATTGGACAGAAGTTCTCATATTGATCACGCAAAATTTAATTTTATTACAGTTTCTTTAATGCGTGTATTCCATGCTGCTGTTTTGGATTTGGCCAAGTCTGCTGTCAAGTCTGTCAAGATTCTTAATTATATGTACGAACTGCGTTTGTATAACTGTTTCCGTATTAAACATAGGTTGTACACGTTTTAATATGTTTTCCATTCTCGATAAATTATCATGCTATTCTTTACAAAAAAGGTTTTTCCTAATCTATCTATATCTTGTATACATTTAAATTAAAGTCGCTTTTCGTGTCTGTCTGTGTGACCACGTTGTTCTTTTAAAATTTACAACGTAGTTTGATGCGGTTTCCACTATCATTTACAGAATTTATTCTGGAAAGTTTATATGTATGATCAAAAATCAAAAAAAAAACAAAACATTTATTGCAAATCATAATGTACAATTACAGATGGTAAATAAAAATAGAATAGAAACAATTATGGACCCTGTCGGGCACAACAATTTTTTTTTTATTTTTTTTTAATGATATGTGGGGATATGTGGAGTGATAGCTTGGGTCAATACCTACCAAAACAACACAATCTCGTATGTTCAGCAAAATCTTACGGATTTACAGTTTTACAAAAATTTCCGAAACATCGAAAAATCTCTACCTTGAAACAGATTTTTAAGCATCTCGTAATGAAAAATTCCAAAAGTAAATTTTGTAAAACTGTAAATCCGTAAGATTTTTCTGAACATATATTGTGTTGCTTTGGTAGGTATTAACCCAAACTATCATCCCCTGCAGTATGTCGTGCTATTTAATGGACACCCTGTATAACAACGAGATCTCGACGTTTTGTCATATCAAACCGAAGTGCGCTGCAGAGACGGGTCGCTAGTCATTTATAAACACTCAAGCTAAAACTTACAAAGTTCTAGCTAAAAGACTTTGACTTCTTAGCAATCAACTACATACGCCAAAGACACAAACTAACGGACCTTCAATAAAACATCAACATTCCGACACTACACGCACGATGTAAATGACAAACAAAAAGTTAATTAAACCTGACCTCGATGTGAACAATAACATGGCAATATTAATATCTGGTACTGAAGACGGTCCCAAGTTCCCATACTATGATGGTATTATAGATGAAGATATTCCCATGGCAACATATTCTATGGCGTGTAGCAGTTAATGGCGCTTTGTTTAGTGCTAATTGTGAGTGTGTGTAAGTAAATGATGGTGTTTGATAGATGTGGTAGTGTTTACGGTGTGACGAAGATCTGATAAAGTCGGATGATGAAGGTGGAAAGCTTGTTCCGGAAGACAATCAATCATCATCATCGTCATCATCATCATCATCATCATCATAGTCATATTTTCACGGACAGAGCTTCCCAAGGATTTAAATGATTGAGAATACTTCGATATGCAAAAATTACTTGGCAAATTCTGAGAGTAAAGTTGATAAAAGCCTACACGATTACTAACCGACGAAAACACAAACAATAGTTACCATCAATAGAACAGCCATGATTGCAATACAACAGAAGCCAAACATACAAAAAAAAATACATTACAAAGAGACAGACTTCATATTGACTCTATCAACTACATGGCAAAGCTCGTTATTCGCTTATTGTCAAACAAACCAAACTTTATTGTTTGTAGTAACAAAATTGACATAAATGTTGGAAACCAGTAGCAGCAAATTGAAAAGTGCAATTTCCAAGCGAATACTCCAGATACCCTTTCATTTTGAAGTTTCATTTTGGGTTTTCATAGTTTTCGAGGGTGCTTAAGTCGATAGTGAGGTCAAAATGTAAATCGAAGATGGCGGCTGCGTTTTGTTTTTGTTTTAAATCATACGTGAGAAAGAAACTTCTTTCCGGATGGGCATCCCCCGACCGCAAACGATTGTTATCTCAGCACGGAATACAAGTTCATGTAATTCTATCGTAGTAAAAACTGATGAAGGTGAACAGGAACAAAATGGAAAGTATAATAAACTAGTAGTCAGCATACTCGCACTAATCAAGGTCACATTCTAAGCGAAAACATTCCAGGGAGAAATGAAAGGGCAAAACACGCACACATCAATCATTACTGTCCAAATTCACATGATCATTAAATATGATAACCCTGTTTCCATATATTGGTCAACCAATGCTAAAATTAATAGCTATTTCTCCATTACCAACTACTTTGATGAATCCACTTTGTGTGAGAAAAGCAATGGATATAATTTTCTAAGGCATTGGGCTTGGTCGTCCAACATTTGGCAAATATAACGGAACGGCAGATCTTTGGCCAAAATCGTTCGCACGCACGTCCATAATAATAGCACAGCGGGGACTTTTCAATCATTTAAGAAGAAAACTGTAACGTTTATTAAAATCGAATTGTAAATGATGAAGAATCATGCGTTTAATATTATATTTCCATGGTAAATATGGACAATTATTTAGAATTTCAGATCCATTCGCATCGTTGAATATTGATGGTAAGGTAAAGGCCGCCTGGGATCAAAGTGATGCCTATTTAAAGATCATTGACCCTTAATAGAGACCCTTTTACGTTTTGCATGTAACTTTACTCATAAAATATGATCTCAAAGGGAAAAATCAAAGGAACTGCATTATTAGGGCTAAAACAAGAATCAGAAGATAAGGTTATTGGATAACCATGGATTAGGCAACTAAACTGTAAATATATCACCGTGAATACTTAGGTGACGTGAGCTGTCATTGCATCTGATACTATTGACAGTTTACTTCAACCTCACTTCACCCAAGTTTTCACAATGAGATTTTTAGAGAATATATTGGCTGTTTATAACTAACTTAACTTCGTAGAAACCAAAGTTCTCACAGCAACACAGGTTAGTTAACACTAACAAGATCAGCAAATAACTCATAAATAATGCAAATATGATCAAACAAACAGTCGTTCAAGTATCGTTAGCGATCATCGCGTATACACGCGACGCTATAAAGGTCAACAGGGTGAAAGTTCTGAGTATTGTACCAATACTAAGTAACAACTGAGATGAATTGCTGTAAGTAGAAGAGTAAATAGAATGATTGTGTTTGTATATCAAGCGACTACAGCTGAACGTAGGTAAAAAAATTTACTTATACGATGAACAGGTCAAACTTCAACACGAATCTAACAAATTGGTGAAAACATTAGTATATTTCCAGTCTCAAGAAGATCTTAAAAGGGTCTCAAGAAGAATAATTCTTCTTGAGACCTTAACCAAATCCAGACTTGGACGAACGACGAGGAGTAATAATTATTATTACTCCTCGTCGTCCGTCCAAGTCTGGATTTGTGTCCGGTTGAGGGTAATAGGCTCGTCCCCCATTACATAGGACTTAAACATAACTGGCGAAATGTGGGTGTACTATAGGTACACCTCAGTCTAACCCTTCGTGAAATACAGGCGTGATGTTATGTTATATCTTCCCAATTTGTCTTTCGCGGACCTAACAAGAAAACTATTTATTGTTAGTAAATGGATAACGTTGCGGTCATGTAATTGAGTGTGGTCAGAAAATGACTGATAGGTAATTGGTCGTAATGGGGCTGTTGAGACACAGAGGATTGCTAAGAGATTGTTAGGAGTCCTAGTGTTCCGGGTGCAACCGAAACGAGATATTTACGAAATTTTGTGGTAAAATGAAGCTGAACTGAGAGTTCTGATTGCAACGATAATACATTGCTCTCAATTACCTAGATCTCGCTCAAACTGAACATACAAAATCTATCATACTGTCCAAACTGCAGCCCATTCTAATAATTATAATTACAATAATATTGTGAAATGAGGAATTTAAATACAAAAAACTTTTCGTATCACAAAACAATTAGGGTTGCCACTAAATTCTGTCTTGCAACTATACGTTTTGAATGATTTTCCTTTAGTTTTCAGTTCTTCGATTTGTTCCTTACCTGTAGTATCACACGCCGTCATCTCAGTGATAAGTCCCTCGAGGTCGGGCGATATGAGCCTCTCTTCGTCCTCTGAATGTGTGTAGTCCAACGCATGGTAGATCACCAGCGCCAAGTTTACCACCAACTGTAACAAGGGAAATTATAGCGTTAGTTTTAATATTGGAAGGACAAGGTATTTGAGACTTATCAACTTTGTGGGAGAAATTATTAGATACTAGCATATCATAGGTACAAACTCACGAAGATTTAGAAAATTATTTGTTAAATTCACACAAATTCTTTCGAAATACTCGCTGTATCAAAGTTATAATGTTGAAAGACATAGTCGGGAACATGGAATAAAATAATTTGCTACTATTTTCAATTCGCCCGAAGTAAAACACAAAAAGAAATTTAATCATGAACGCAGATAATAACGGCAGTAAAAGAACCAAAAGTTTGGACGCCCTACTAACATCAAAAGTTGTATTTTTCTGTGAAAGAAATAATTTGATGTCGTTAACTGCACAACTGTGACTGTCACTACTCTTGCGTGGCGTGACAAAACACGAATAGTTCGTACATGTAAATTATGAACTGAAGCGTATTATGACGCACCTCCAGACTCTTCCGGATTTTATTATTGATTTAACTATTCTGCCATGTGATGATACAACCTTTAGTAAAGTTACTTGTTTGGTTCAGTGAGATACATTGACTACCTAGGATATGAA
Organism: Agrochola macilenta; assembly: GCA_916701695.1. Lineage (NCBI taxonomy): Eukaryota > Metazoa > Arthropoda > Insecta > Lepidoptera > Noctuidae > Agrochola > Agrochola macilenta. Next base: position 3,958,587 of record OU753559.1, on the reverse strand, counting down.
TGCCAATGCTTCTTCTGGTCGATGCCTATTTGCTAAACATCAAACGCTATCATGATCTGATCACAAACAAGGAGTTTACCGTTGATCGAGTTTGCACATTTAACAGAACCTGATAGAAGATTATTTTGTTAGTGTTCTCCTTTATTAATATCTCTAAAAACTTGAAGCTTTTGTCCTTCCAAACAAAACAGATCCTTGATCTATCCGTTTCATCACTAGAAGTGATCCACAAAGCTGGCATCCACCGTAACTATCGTACGCACCGACCGTATCGCCAGCACCCGGTCCATTGTTGGTCGTGTGTTGCCCAACTCATCTGAATGCAACCGCTCCCGTACATGCAACTACACACTCCATTAAACCGATGTTTGGAAACAAGATTAATGGTAAAGGGAAGTTTTATAGTTCGTACAGAAGGACCACTCCTAAGAAAGTTTGATGTCGTCATGGAATTCAAAAGTAGAACAAACCATTTTTACCCAACTACCCACAAGTTTAACTACAAGGTCACCAATACAATAATATGTTGTGCGTTTGCACAGCCTCAACACAGAATCAATTTGCTAAGAAAAGTCGTAAAATCTTCGAATTCTCAGTGTCAGGCTATTTCATGCCAGAATTCCTTTAGCGCAAATACGTAAACCTTTTGCAACTTCCTATTCTGTGTTTAAGCGTAGGTAATTCCAACTGGAGCTCTCCCATGAGGTTGCCTTTCGAAGTACTAATTAATTAGTAAACTTGTGTAACAACAGAATTGATAGATTAGTTCCGTTGTGAGGCTATTCATAAGAATTAAGGTAATAATGAATTGTGTAGAGGCGTAGTTGGTACTATTTTAGGCTGTGAAACAAATTTTATAATCTTCTTTTACTAGATGTTATAAATATGTACAGCACTGAAAACAGGATTCTTTGCGGAGTATAACGGTAAAATTCACCTTAAAAGGCACAATAGGAAATAACCAATTATGTTCACGGAATGTAGCTCCGAACCCGATCATATCTTCCTAATCATATGTATGGGCATAATCGCGAAACAGCCAATTACAGATTATCTCATAATTTCAAATAACACTCTACTCTAGTACGTTATTATTTCGGATCAGCCAAACTCCGGAGCATCGCTTATCGCGCCCATTGTATGCAAATCGCGTGCAATATGATCGGTGTTGCGCAAACGCACGCAACTGTAACGATCGATGTATGACCGGTAAACAATGAAAGTCCTTAGTACGGCGATTAGTAAAATTCTATGCAAGGAGAGATTGGAATCTATTTAGGTAAAGGCTTTTTGAAAAGAACTAATAAGGATGCTACTTTTAAAAAGGACAAGAACATAATGGTTGACTTTGTAAATAATGATCGTTTCCGGCTGAAAATCCGTACTGCCAATCATAAAAACACTTAAGGAAACTAGAAACATTACCTTGAAGAGAAAACATCTAAAAATAAACTCATTTTCAATGTGAATTCTGAAGCAAAACAAAACTATATACAAGAACTAGATGAACAAGCACTTAGTATAATGAACAAAGATATTCACAATGTTTAATGACGTGGAACTAATAACTGCGGAATCAATTAGGCGGCCGGATGCTGAATATTCAGCCGGCGATCCGTAGTATTGTGGTGCAGTGAAGCTTTTTGTTGAAGCACTTAAGAGTATAGATGATGTGGCTGTTAGAACAGCGGATGTATTGGGGGATTGACCGATTAATGCTGGAGATGATAATTTAGGTACTAAATTGGCAAGAGCAAGAGAAGCAATGCTTGTGATACCAGTGTTTTAGGCAGTATCTATGTAATATTAGAGGATTCCAAGGTCTCCGTATGGAGTAAATGGCTTCCCATCATCAAACTGACCGCACCTTTACCTTGATCGATCGACCAGTGCAGCTGTTACTTAGCCACGACCATTGACTATAATAATATGACTCTTGTCCCTAGGTTCCAATTTCAATATCAGTCCTGTTATTATTTTACTCACAAGCTTTACTTTTGCTATTTAAATAGTGGGAGCTTTTACAGTCCCACGTCGCTCTGCAATAACAGTTTCCCTAGCCTCACTTCCCATAACAGCTGATACCATAATAACATCAGCAAAAACAATATCTAACTTCAGACCTCCAGCGCATATTGTATAATACACACTTATTTATTAGATATAATATACGCGCTGATTTGACAGCGCATCAATCATTCGCGCAGATTGTGGGAAATACGTGTTATGTGATTACTGGTTTCTGTCTTTATGGTGTCAGTGCATCTTGAGATTGTATGAGATCAAGATCGTCGTTGTAAAAGATTGCTAGATTTTATGCAATGTTTAATTTTATGTGAAGCATGTGATGGATATTTCTGCAGGAGGAAAGTGGTGCGGCCCAAAATCATGAGATGTCGATCAATTTAGGAGTGCACTGCTAGTTTTTAGGCATAACAGATCTTTGCTACAGACGATTCCTAGAAAATGCCACATATTATCATTGCATAGGAGTTAATGGAAATAAAATTGAAATGTCAAAATTAAGAAGATAACATATTTGAGTTATTTCAAACAAAACTACTTTTGTATTTGGAAGAAACTGTTGTTCTGTTTCCATGCCGCAACGAAATCAACTTGAATGGTATGTTCATCTATCATTACCACCTAGCTTTTGCCCATTAATCTTAGGGCATACTTCCAGTCTAACCAAATGCGGAAAATTCCAGTATTTAACACTGAACCACCACCTGACCCCCATAACCTGCAGAACACCGATATCCTAATTCTTAAGACCGCAAAGATATCCGGTAAACCGTTGCAAAGTCATTAAATTCACTATAACGGCAACTCTTAACCCTCAAAAACCGAATTACTTGTCCCAACACCGGCAATCTCGTATTCTAATACCGAAAGTACCCAATCGCGCGATGACCGGCCCGCGATAACCCTTCACTGTCTAGTTAACCGAAGTTCACTCGGTCACTGTCTTACAAGGAAACATGCGGTCTTTGTGACCCTTATACGGTGCGGAGAGAAAGTCCGCGCAGTTGAGGGTTAAGTTATTAGATATTTATAGGCTTGATGTGTGAAAATTGGTTTATTGTGGAAGCTGCATTAATTTTGTATAACTTATTAGGCTGGTGAAGTTGGATCAAGGAAGAACGAAAAAGAGATGGTTGGCATAAAAGATAAGAGTTTCATAGGTACCTAAAAGCGGGTTTGTGTACACATAGCCATATAACAAAAGGGATTACGAAAGACCTAGGCGTATCTAGATTGACGTTAGTTGGATCAATCAAATCGGATTGTACCCAATTTAAAACTAAGGAAACACAGATCAAAGGACCGAAGCGGATTCCGAAATGTAACTGGGATTTGAACACAAAAATACGACTTCGAAATATCTATAGCATATCCTCGTTTTGTATTCATTGTTTTTCCTACGAAATTAAATTTAATTAATACACGAAGCAAAAACTTTGTTCTCCTTTTTCCGAAAATTATGCGGACGGAGGAGTATGAAATTTGGCACAGTTAAAGTTTATATGGAGAAGGAGTGCAGAAAGGTAATATTTTTATATGATATACATTAGAAAAAAAAAAAAAAAAAAAAAAAAAACATTACACACACTACCATGCGTTTCACACAAGATGGCTACCTTAGAATCATGACATGGCAGCATGGAATTAGTATGTACTATACAGCTTAAAATTTAAATGAATTATGGTCGAATTTCGACCTCTAGGCGACCACTAGTTAAATTTAATAGCTGCTCCATAATTACTTCCACCCCATACTGAGATGCAATACTCGTATTATCTAAAGTATCGTTCCACCCACATGCCACAAACAATAAGTCCTTACAAAAAGTAATCACCTGTTTCCTACAGTTCCGGAAGGAAGCCCAAAGATTCTTCACGTGCAAGGTAAACGCAAACCGATAACGCTGGTTGACGCGTTTGCAAGGACGCTGATAGACGAGACAAGCCTCTATTGATTTTATGTCATGTAGGAAGTTGATGTTTAGTAGCAGGTGGGTAAGAAATGTAACAATACAAATAAGCGATAACTTATACTCAAGAAACCGTGTTATACAGTCATGTAGTAGTGAACTAGTGACTGACTGAAATATCAATAATTAAAATTCCTAGGCACTGTTTCCAATACACTGAGAAAATTGTGCACAATCTTTGCACCTTATGCCAAGCATGAAAAAATTACAAAATTGTTCCTAAGACAGTTTTCCCGTATCTCATATGGATTCGGATTTCCCCATAAGTACTGTCCCAGTAAAAAAAAACCACGCTGTAACCACAGGATAATAGAGTAACAGTATTATGTCTCGGCAGTGACCTTGAAATAATTACCTTCCGCGTTCATTCGTAATTACTGCCACGCACTTGAAACTGTTGCGTACTGACACTGAGATTTCGAAGCCCGTCATTTCGGCCGTTTTCTATGAAGACATAATACTGTTACTTATGTATACTTTGTTCTTAGTATGGTGTAAAATCCCATAAACGAACAAAATATAAACACATCTGTAAGTATGTCACCTACACTGTTATTTGGTACTTAGGTGTAGGGCAATTCGATTAAATTAGTCTTGAATGACATTCAATTGTTGCTTATACGCTCGTTGTAAAACACAGGGTGTGTTCATTTTAGGTCTATACGCAGGATTTTTTCTCCGCGTCTTGTTAAAGTCATATTCCCTTTGATATTGGCCGTGAACCCGGCTTTGATGACGTGTTAGATAGTTCAATAATGTCGGGGAAGACCCAAGAATTTACAATAGGACACGGATAAGTTTAATTTTCTTGGAACGTTGCCCTTAGGTAAATATTTATATTTGCTGTACGTTTTCTTTTTGTTGCTTCTTGCGAGTTCTTGAGACACTAAAATTACTCAGACAATTTATACATTAGTCACGAAGTTTAACAGATCGACGACATGTACCGAATTACCCGCATTACCGCCACAAACCACAACAACCTTTGAGTTAGACCACAGATTAATAGAGATGGGACACTCCGCAAAATCATTTAAATAAAAAGTGACTCTTGTCACGACACAATAAAGTGTAATTCGCTCGCACAGCGCTAATCACCTACAGTTATATTCACCTGGAAGGTGCCTCTCTTTCTACCGCGTGAGTCCTAGGTATTCTGACTACCCCGCCGCTTTACTTGTAGCTTCATACTTAAACTGCGGAGTGTCCCATCAGTATTCATCTGTGGTTAGACCGTAACCTTTTCCAAACACCCTGTACACATTGTTTTGGGCCCGCAATCTGAGCGGGGACAGGCGACAAATCAAATTAATTAACGCACATGGCCGATGGACCGCGGCCGCACTTTATATTGCATTAGCCGAATTAGGAGCAGACCGACTGGTGAATTGTATGCAGGATTGACGGAAAAATGGGTTTATAGACTTTGTTTTGAGTCTTCCATAACTTAAAAAAGTCTTACATAACTCAAAATAATGATGGATAATAAAAATGGCATAAGAGAACACAAGCTGATTCAGAAGAAAGTAGGTACACAATTTGATAAGTTTTCGTAATGATGGATGGATAACCCATAAAGGGCCATAGACCATAGAAGAGGTTAAGACCTGAAGGAGACAACGCAAACAAGGAAAGCATTCCAAAAAGTTTTTGGCATTATAACATTACTGGGAAGCAAATGAACAAGGCTGCCAGCAATGATGGTGCTTATGCCTTCGAGGTAGAATAAACCCTTCTACCAAATATGCAGTAATACTATACTATAAATGTATACACAAATAAAAATGAGCTGTTCTATATAAACACAGGAAAGAGAATGGAAGAACAAAACTCAACTGACCGTGTTGAATGAAGACAAAAACCCACTGATTCCAATGCTAGTACCAAAATCGCCAGAATCCATGTCTGCACATTTGATGTCTCCATCAAAAGGATCATTACACCTAATACCTTCACAAACACCATGCTTCATAAAACAGCTTCTGTGTGCATTACAAAACTTCCCATACAAAAGCACTCATTATCATAATTTACAAGCTCGTAACTTACATCGACGCTTCTGTTTCGCCGACAGTCATCTACATGAATACGTCAGATGAAACATTTACATTACAAAGGACTAACGTAAACTGAGAATATTCTAAAGAAGGCCATAATGCCATATGTTTGTTTTACTTTCAGAAAACACGTTCATATTTTAAAGGAGACTTGAAAGGTAGGAAATTCTGTTGTTCATAAGAAAAGTCTACATTAAATGTCTTGTCTTGTCAGTCGTGGCTACCGACATCGTGCAGGTACCAACATAATGATTAACAATTAATTATTAGAACAATACAACATTGCAATGGCGAATAGTAATTAATAGACTTTGAATACGCACGTTCGTAATGAGAATTTTAATTAAGATTGACATTCTGTAGGCAAAGACTTTCGCCTATTGTTCGTTTGAATTAGTCAGTTTCATCGAAAAATAGCTCTTGTGTTTAATGTTAATAAGATATATATGTGTCCTCATACAAATAACAGAAATTGTCGCGTAGGCAATAAAAAACAAGAAGGAAGGAAAAGTGCAACATTATGCAAAACGACTCAAAAGTTAAAAAATGGAATGAGAAATCGAGATCACCACAATGTAAGTTGATCCCGATATCTTTCCTTTGCCTGTCGAATCAAAAACAAATAGAAACAGTTCGAAATTCAATCTGCATTTCTTTGTCTTTCGCAAAAATCACAAAATAGTGTGCCAGCATTCCAATTCATGTCTAGAACGACTTTTATTTACATACCCTTGTAGGGCTGCCACAAAACCTCAATATCTCTCAGTCAACTGCTAAATATTCAAGAGAACATAACTTACAGCTGTCAGTACCTCTTGTTGAGTGGTGACAACCCTGAGGAAGCTAATGTTTTATACAACAGATGGATTATTGAATGAGAAATATTGTAAATCAGAACTGAAATGTATGGATACAAATGTACAGTTCGAAAACAAATAAGATTTTCTTGTGACACGCAATGTAACGGAGCTAGTGAAGGGTCTAGAGATAATCTTGTTAATTTTTATTATATCTACTAACAATGATTTTATTACTAGCTTGTAATTAATTTAAGAGAAGTAATTCCAGCTTTAGTTAAATTCTAACACAAAGTAACCAATTTACTGAGTTATGAATATATCTATTATGTACGTTGATGAGTTCATTACAAGTTTCGTGAAAGCAAAGTTTACATTTAAACAATTTACAGGTTGTAATATTTTATCATTTAATTTTAGTGTCGCGCTACATACTGTTCAAAGCAAAATTCTATAAGACAGTGTCTTATACAATTTTGTTTTGAACAGTCTGTGAAAACACAAATCTCTTGTTACATCAGAACTCAAGTCTACTCGTACCCACTAAAAGAAGACCCACTTTTCCTTTCATTTCACACAGAAATTCAGCATGCAAATTAGAAACAATAAGTAAATTATAGGTAGCATTGTTTACAAAAAACAATAGATAAGTCGTGTAAACTTAACTATACAGGCTCCTTACGCAACAGGTAGTCTGAATAGCGCCATCTAGCGGAAATAGAAAGTGACTATGCAAATAAATGACGGCAGAATGGATGCAGATCTGCGTCTTGTGTCGTTAACTTGTCTTCCTGATGTAAAACTAAAGTTTGGAATGGTAGAAGTAACAAGCTTTATTAGTAACAAACAAATAATCTTAGTACACTGAGAATTAATGTTCATGTTCGTTTTGTATTATGTAACTAATTACTGGATTTAGTTCTAGAAACTTTCAAAACACGTCGAGAAACTGAAATAATTCTTCACTCAATTTTCTTTAATATACAAAAAGAACACAACTTCATGTAGGCCCCGACGAGATTCGAACTCGTGATCTCCTGTTTACTAGACAGGCGCTTTAACCAACTAAGCCACGGCGCCCTTGTTTGTCTCGACGAAATAAGAGCTTTGAGTGTGAGTAATGTCCGTTTTCACTAAAGTGTTAGTGAAAACGGACATTACTCGCGGCACCTAAAAGTAATACCTAATAACAGAGCGCTTTTATTAGGCATTACAAAGCTATAAAGATAAGACTCGCTAGTGCTACACAAAAGTACGTCTGACAAAGTGCACTGTTTTGTCTTTACATATCATATACCAATCCTACTTACATAATAATATATACCTAAAACAAATCATGTATCGTTTATTGTAAGTGTATTATTTTCCTTTCAAATAACCTAAAAGCATTACTTTCCATGAAAGCTCCTCAAAAAGAACAACGATAGTAAACGATTGACACCTTGTCATTATGTCAATCTGTCCGCAGCAAGGTCTCGTCAATTCACGTCTTTTTCAAACCCGCTACCTCTCCTACCTTACATCCCACCACAAAGATAATGCCTCAATTGACTAGGTTAGCGCCTGACACTGGTAACTACAGCACGTTATGCGTGCAGCGCAGGCGCAGGAATGTCACCCGCTGTCAACACGCGAACTATTGGTAGCGCGTTACGTAACACTGTTGCTGTATCCGTTCGCGATTTGCATACGCGTACGGCATTAAGAGATGTGGTTATGATATTATGAGCATGCAAATTGAGAATTTGTTCGGCTTATTATGGTACTGCTGGCAGAGCTTTCTTTCCATGTCCAGTAGTAAGAATTAATCTTAAGAGACCAGATACCAATAAGTATTAAAAATATGTATTAGGTATGTTGAAACTGTTTGTACTTCCCGTCATTTGTCCCTAAAGGTTCATTAGAAAACCAGCGTCAGACAGTATCTGTCTGGCGTTAATGCTGAAATGAACATTTTTGGCGGAGCCTTGAGGCACACACTATTGTTTTTAAACCATCATTTTCACTTTTATTTTGTTATTTGTATTTTGTGTTTCACGAACTGTGTCCAAATAAATTTTATTATTTATTTTTCTTTCTTTTCTTTATTTAAATAGTTCTGTTTTATCTTTACTTTTTCTAATGATATATCTTACATCAAATCTCTCAAGTCTCCATTCATTGTCATAATACATTTTCTTTTCGACACTGTTAAAGATTCTACCTTCAACATTTTCTCAAACGAATCAATCAATTCCCAAAAATAGCGCGATATTGACTTACTCACAATTTTTGTCACCTACCAGTTCACACTTTAACACATTGACAGATATGGTTATTAAGAACACAGAATCTTCCTCTACTTGTACTAACACTACCGTTAAAAATAATTTAACGCCGGCAACACTCCGCCCGTTTGTTTATTAATGTTTGTTTTGTTTCTCTTTTGTCACTGTTTTTTTTATCAACGGGTTTTTACAAAATTGGAACTTCGGTTCAATAACCTTATTACATTTTTGTTGAAGTTCGACGTTTTTGTTGGAAAAAGAGTGTATTTGTTTAGAAATGTGTTCTTGTGATTGTTTTTGACAATACCTTTAATAAATCTCACTGATGAAACCGCATGTAGATATAAATATAACCAACAGGAATCAATAGGAATACAGATTCAATTAGCATGGTGAAATAAAAGAAGGTGCAGAAAATAAATATCTGGGTAGAAAGAGAAAACTGTGACGAAGGAGACCAAAAGACTTAAGCTGCTAGAATGGGTAAAGGTTAATGATGAAAGACAGCTGTTTTGAAAGATGCTCTATGATCAGAAAATGCTAATTGTGTTGAATTAACTAGATTTTGTATGAGTTCAGTAGAGAATATGCGTGACAGATTGTGGTTAGGCCTTCGAAAGGCTGCAGTAGTTTGTGATAGACTGCTATAAAGGAGAGAAAAACCAAACATTTGGCTAACTAAACCGAGCTCAATAACAATGTAAACAAACAATGCAACTGAAATAATACCACATACTTCCACAGGTTTTACAACAGACATCTCAAATGGTCTACGATGCGACACGTGGCCGCAACAGACGTAACGGTCTCAAATTATCACACAAACGCACTGTCTACACAAATATAGAAATACAATAGCTGAAGGTAATGGAGTTCGTTTTTCAATTTCACACTATCAATGCAATTACTCTTATCAACAATTTCGTTTAGAAAATCAAGGTTTAGGAGAGAAACAATGGATGCTTGGATATGGATCAAGCCACCTGAAAGAATTCTAATATTATATATACTAACAAGATATTGCAATACGGTATTGATAATTTACTTTCTTCCATTGTTAGATATTTTAATGGAACTAAGTTAACGCCTATGTCAACTTCAACTTCGAGATCCAATCATAAAAATATCCCCATATCAAGATTATATGGTATCGATTATGGTTGTCTTTCCCATATTATTACCTACCTTTCCCTGTCCATGGCCTAAAAAGGTGTTCCACTTATAAAGTGATGGTTCAATACAAGGCCACGACTTTTAGGTACTTCATAGACAAAAGTAATACCTACATTGTTATACTCGTACAGACCAGGGAAGCATGGCACAACAGGGAGAAGGCCTATACTCAGCAGTGGATGCATCAAGGCTGCCAATGATGATAATGATGAATACATTAGCAACAACAACAGTTTGACAACGGCGTTGATGTTGAGGCCTCTTGGTTCATCTTTTGTAGCTTTAGGCCTTTTCTTGATAGGATATTGTATTCTTTGATTTTAGACCAGTCTATTTCTCTATTCGAGGTAACAGTTACAAATATAATAAATATCATAATGATATTACTGTTTCGTCCTACATCAAAAATTCATAAATTCTAACGCCTGTCAACGTCAATATATTACAGCGTTTATAGGTTTAAATAATAACAACATAACGAATAATATGACAGAACTGTGGAAACGACACGAGTTGTTTAGACCGTATTAAGAGGTGTCGGGGCAGTGAGGAGGTAACCGTGCTGGTGAATTCAATACCAACAACTTACAACTTTCACAGCTCCAAACGCACAGTTAGAAAAATCGAGTTATGCTCACCCTCAAACTTACATAACCTCAAATCCCCGTCCAGGGACGCAAAACATTTTGCAATAACAAAGAACTCCATTCCAGCCAGTACCATCGGGCTTCACATCGCTGGCACCACGACACCCCGGTAATTGAATAGCTTTCACGATGCGTATGGGAATATGACGGTATTGTCTGTGCCTCTGACGTGTGATACGAGAGTAAATTCAGCTTATGTCGTGTGAAAGTCACGGAATAGAATTGTAATGGATTTGTTTAAGGTTATAAAAATTGTGTTTTGAGTGCAAAAAGTAGTCCGTATGTTTTCTAATTTTTTACGCTTTTAGCTTAGTATACAAATTAAAGATGGAACCATGTGCATGCAATCAAACTGTGATATTCTATCATCTATATTTTTTTTACCTGGACTGTCTGCTATGGTCCGTTTTGCAGAAATAGTAAATAAAAGTCACCCAAAGACGTAGTGTCAGAATAGTTTTCACATAGCCGTAATGTGATTACATATTATTATACCTAATTGTCTACTTACTACCTACTATTTCACCTATTAATAACAGCAAAACGAGCGTAATGGAAAACTTATGCACATATTCATTATACCTAATAGAATTTGTCTACTAAGCTCAATTGTCAAACCGCGACGGCGCCAATGACGTAACTAAATGCAACTGTCGTTGTTATTCAATATCATATTAGATCTATTGTTAGTAAACAAAGCGCGCGCGTCGAAAACAGTGCGTGCACCGATTTCAATACAAGTTGGTAGTTTCATTAGAAATTGATGAATTCTTTTATTTTTATGAAAGGGATATAGTAACAGTGTTGTAAAGATTTCGTAACATGAAGAATGAGAGCAATATAATAAAATTATAAGGGCTGAATTAAACAATTTCGAACTTATGGAGCAACAATATGACGCAATAATTGCATAATCGTCACGAGAGATGATGACTAATAAAGCATTATCTGAACCTATGCAATTAGAGGATGCTGCTCCCAAATCACTTAAAACTTTAGACTGTTAGTGATACTATTACACGGTAAGCCCCCCTTGCATCTACATTGAAGACGATCTCTAAACAAAAATTCCGCTGAACCAGCTCCAAAATATTCTGAACACAATGTCTCATTATTTAACTTCTCACGGATACTGTTGTGCAATGTATAAGGGAAAGGTGAGATCATAATATTAATTCGCACTAAGTACTCTCTTATCGAAACGTAAATCTTTCATCTTTCTCTGGAAACTTTTTGAATTCCAAAGTCATAATTGCGATGCAAATACGCTTTCGCAAATTACTTTCTCAGTGATTTTGTTTGTAATCGTTAGAAAAAGTGAGATAAAAGTAATTATGGTGAACATTGTAATCTATGCGCACTTGCTTAAAATGGAATGGAAGGCATCTCAGAAGCACAGCATGACGGTAGATAATATGCAAATGATGCTTTAGTATTATTACGAGTTGAATAAACAACAACTATTGAAATGAGCAGCAGTAACATACAAATCGGAACACATAAAGTAATCCTGGTACTATTTCTGCAATTAACATGCCTGCCGATGACTTGCATCCAAAACAAATTCTCTAATTGCCTGGAAAGCGAGTTATAAATTTGCATCAAAACAGAAAAGAATACACATAATTTTCCACTAATAGTTACACTTATTATGTGAATTAAAGTAAGTAAATTAAACGTGAATAAAGATTACATGCTTTAGAAATAAGTGAACATTAAAGAGTCATTAATAATAACAGATCCCCACCAAGCAGTACCTACAAGGTAAAACATTTACTGAGAGTAAACATAACATATCAAACGCACATAATTAAATTACAGCTACACCCATCAGGACGGAAGGAAGCTCCAGTCACGGCTGAGTGACAGCGACCAAACAATGGACACATAATGGCTTACACATGTTATAAAATGAAGGTATACAACGTACCTTTTGTGTTGACATTATTGATATTAGATAATATGTATATGATGATGATCATTTTGATGACGGAAAATATATTACGAAAGTTACAATGGGCAACATTTTAATTTGGGAAAGTGCACAGACTATTATCGACTGATTGATAAGACTTGAATTGGCAGAAGAGCTATTTAAGAGCGTACTACTAGATTTCATGTCAATATGAACAAAGACCCGAAGTTGAGCTACACGGAGCACATAAGGAAGTTTCGAAATAATCCAATCGTCCCACTGACTTACAAACTCATCTGGACCAAAACTGCAATAACCAAAAACCTACTTAATGATGACATCTTTAAAACGGAATTCCGATGCTGCATGCTGTAACAAAACGGACAATGTTCGAACAGAACAAAAATATCATTGCAATGTTTTTGCAATACCAAACAGCAGATAATGCGGTTCTTGTGCAAACAATTCGAATCCATAACATAAGGGGTCAATCGAAGCCACCCGCTATATGTTCGAGACGATTTTGTAAGGCATACCAGCAGATATGACAACAATGGGAGACTGTTTATTTTTCCGCGAAATTGGACTGGGTTGGATGCAGTTCCGGTTATTTCAGCAATCTAATGAATATAATATTAGAAATTCATCGTGCTAAAAAGATAAATACAAGCGGTTCAAGATACAGTTTAGTGTCACCTGCATTTGGCATATCAATTAGAAATTATCCTTAAAACCAATACCGCTTCCCACGGAACCTATCCAATTAATGATTTCCTCGATTTAAAAAGTAAAAGCTTCAACTCCTAATAACCTGACTTGGAGCTATAAGTTTTACAGTCAGCCACTTAATTAATTAGTTCCTATAAACATATGACAGTCGATAAATAATCTAAAAATCTAAATTATTTGATATGGAAATTAGATTTAATAAATCACAGGTATATCAGAAAAGAGACATCATATTCTTGAATAAATTAAGTGCTAGCTTCGATATAGCTTCCTTCGTACACTTCAACACTTTCTTCTCACATAAATCCTCAACGAAGCTATAAAACAACTAATAATAATGAACCTGAGAGTTTGCATTATGCACTACGGCGTCATCATTTAAAATTTCATTGCTAATATTATGCTCGACTGTGGCTTTGTTCAGAGACATGATTTCACATGTTGTGATACAATGATGACAGGTTTATTATGAGGGAATAAAGTATTGCAATTTGTTTATTCATGATGGTAGAACACAACTCATAGATACAGTACAAGGTCTGACAAGGGTATAGAATTTAATAAACTTTCAGTGAAAGATAAATTTATGTAGGAGTATCGGTATCAGAACTTCGTTGACATTCGCTGAAACGTCCGAACAGGGAGAATGGCCACTAACGGAATCTATTCGTATGTAAATAAAACACATGTAAACAACAGATTTTATTATTTAGATCTAAAGGTGTTTTGTGAGGCCTATGTCTAGCAATGGACTGATATATAATAGGCTGATGTCTGAGTCTTGTTCGACGAAATGTTTCAATTCAAATAATGGCAAAATAGGCATAGGATATTTAAAACGTGAAACTGTTAACAAGACAATAAAGTAAATGATCATGAAATCGCTTTCAAACCTGTGAAACGACTCATCAAGCCAAATTAAAATTCAACATATACATTTCTATTGTCCGATTGGCTGGAGACTGCTTTATTTTGTATTAATTAACACCGAATCGATAGCGAAAGTGGACTTTTGATTTCTAACCTTAGTTGGTATATGTTGTGAAAATCATCTGAGTTTCATTGTGGGAGGCAGAACTAGACCTATATGGTATCGTGTGGCGCCCACTTACATGTGAATTTGTCAGATGTTATAATTGGAGGCAATAAAGTTAAAATAATTTGTTTGTTTTATAACTATTACTGTTATATCATCATCATCACCCAAAAATAGTAGTCAACCGCTGGATATGGCAATTCCCAAAAAAGGGAGCACGATTGTAGTTACTATGCCGTTCACTGTGGAGACGAAGAGACTATAATATCAGTTGGGTGTTGGGTAAGCAGTACATTCAAAGCAAACTAGTACAGTTATGCTGCTTCTGGCAACCCCAATAGTCATTTTGGTTTCCTTAACAAAATTGATCATTGAACTACGAAAGTTATTTTTTTCGCAGAAGCTAATGGTGAGCTGTAGATATCAATGTATAACATTTCAGACAGAAACGTAAGCTACTGCCCATTAAAGAGCACTTCCTACTTTAAAAGTTCAATCCATATGTTCCTCTAATTCATCTTCATCTACGTCAGTTATTTACGAAACCGCAATGACACAAAATGATGCTGTTACAAGGCAAATTGATGAATTAGGTAAAAGATGGCTCGATCGCGTGCCAACGCCTTTCTACTTGTATATGAGTTACGCGAAAATTGCACCGTTTTCACACAACGTTGGGTAATACGAATATTGAATTAGTTGTAATAATAGGTTTACTGGGAAAAGAAGGGTCTTATACGATAAGCTCGAGGGATTAAATATTGGATAATGTATCATGTTGTTTCGAAGGTAAATATCAAGTATTTGGTCGCTAATTTCCTTCAGCTACTGAGTCGATTCAATAAGGTTTCAGACTGCCAATTTAGTGTAGTTTCTACTGAACTAAATTCTAAGACCATTTATTAAGTTCGAAAGTGGACACCTTAAACTGCTGATGCACTCTTGCTATTTCCAAAACAGGGAGAAGTTATGAGCTTCAGATGACGGAATTTCCGAGACATAATGCGTAAGAGTGCGCGTAGGTGGACAGGAACAGATTGGATTGTCTTCATTCTAATGCTCGCTTTGTGTCTGATTATAATCGACACTATTAGCGTTGTCTGTTCGACTGCTTTATGGATGTCTTGCCATATATGTATGACATTTTAACAACTACGGACATCGAACAAGGTATTAATTGAGTTGATATTTTTGTTTTTGTAATTGCTGTCTATATTTGGCTAATCGAAGTTTTATTCTTTATAATTAACGTCTTCGTTGTCATTCAGACTTTTTTCTGGTTAGTTACTAGGGTCAGTTTTGCTTAAAATATCAATATCGTGTATTTTGTATGCAATGTATGTCACCTCTTCATTCATTTCGTACTAAACGTGTATTTCCACGCAGAACAATTGCCGAGAATGTAATTCAATCGTTACAATGGTGAGCTATCTTGTACAATCATCCATTCAAAGCATCTTCTGTTTAGATGCCCATATTTCAAATTATCGCCTAACTAGCCTAAGAACATTACAGTCTTCTTGAACCACAAAGGAAGTGAAATCGAAGAACTATCGATTTAGCTAAACATCTATTGAAAATACTATTATCATAATGCTGTCAAATGACATTTATGCTGTATACCTGAGGATATATACAAATGATGGTGAAACCTAGACACAAAGGCGCCAAATGTTAGCACAATAGAAGATGAAAGCAAATGAGATTCTATCAACACGTATCCCGACTGGCCCGGAGGCTGGACTGTATTAATTATCTCGTATCTACAATAGTACGAAGAAAGTTGTACTCTCGATGCGAATTCGTAACGTTACGTATTATGCTTTCATTGGCGTTAATAAAGCATTTGATTACCAAATTCTATTTGCCGTTACGAAATTGAATGTTGTTAAGGAAGGTGGAGATAAAATATTGGAAGGACGGTAAAGTTAAGTTGGTGTTAGATTATTAAATGGGATTGGCAGTGATAATTAAAAACTTTCGAGTGCTGTAATAAGATTCGGTTTGCTTACAATGACATGTTATCGCACTATCGTAAACTAGTGAATGAACTTTGGAGAAGGAATGACAAAGATACGCCGAATGTCACTTTCTTCGATAGTTTATTTTTGACGTGCGATTGCAATGGTAGATCAATTTTGTTCATCATCAGCGATTTTTCTTGTGCGTTTTGTATATGAGTCAGCATAGATAAGATAAATGATGTTTTAATGTCAATGAGAGAAAGTAAATTCATTAAATAAATTTAACAAGACAATGTGTTCCATACCTAACAAATGAAGTTACGTAACATATATATGTAAGGTTTCAATTTACTTTTAACCGACTTCTTAAAAAAGGAGGTTCTTAATTCGTCTGTATATATTTTGTTTGTATGTTCATCAATATTTTCGTCAATTATGGACCGGTTTTGAAAATTATTATTTTTTTCGTAGGGATTACTTCCGCGGTGGTTTCATATAAAATTTTATTAACTTTTCTGAGGCAATTTTTGAGTTCCTCTAAGTGTACATATGTTGATGATATTATAATAACTTCATGTTACTATTATTTACATAAAACTTTTTATTTAACAAAAACAGACTTCCCAAAAAGACACTACAAATTGAAAAATAACTTTAATTTCGGAAATACAGAACCAAAGACACCGACTTCCGAAATTTTTCACTTTACTATATTTTACTTTTCTTGGAAGTCGTTTTTTTTTTGTTAGTACTTTTTCTGAATAAAAATCTTAAGTAAGCAATATTCTACTTCGATCCAGTTCCATCTAAGGTAAAATTATACTATTAACTCGATCTCCAATAAAGACATTTAAGAGCAAGCAAACAAGAAACTCAAAGTAAACAGCAATTTCCATTGGAGAGAGGTAGTAAATAATTTTATAACTTAAGTATGTACCTAGTGTGGTGAAGAAAATTATCGCGTGTAGAGCCCAAATTGACCAATAAGATACCAAACAATCGAAAGTAAAGTACTTACCTACCGGTGAAATTGTAGCATTTACTAAATAAATGTTAAACTTTCAAAACGATTTGAGTTTTTATAAATATTTGAAAATAACATGCTGGTTCGAAACTTTCGTGTGGCACGACTTTTTTTGTAGAAAGAAGTAATGTTTGTGAGTTTGGTTGAGTGGCTCTGGATTTGGCCGACTAGTCCTTAGTGAAATTTGACTAATTTAAACAGGGATCAACGATTAAAAAAAAATCCTTGGATTTCAAATGGTTATAGTGCCTTGGTGGTACTTGTTGCATGTTGGATTTTCAACACTCAGCACTGAAAACATTTGTCAACCGTCTTGCCTCGAAGGACCAAAGTGGTAGGTACCTAGATTTACAAAAGCGTAAAGGCTTCCGCGTGAAAACGCGACACGACGGTGCGGTGTAGAACAATTTCCATGAAGTTTTCATAGAAATTGGTCCACCGAAGTCGCATCGCGCCGTAGCATCCTGCCTGTCAGCAAGAGTATTAACGGAATCGCCACAAAAATATCGATGTATTATCGAAATAGTAATAGTTCAAGAACCTCACAATAAAATCACTAATGAGACAACACACTACACATTAAAGCCTTCACTTTCGTTACTATTATTCCTCATCAATATTACATCACGCAAACACGTTACAAAAGGGACAATTTATAACACTGACATAATAACTACAAATGGGAAAATATGGTCCGGAAGAACATTACCACAGATTATTAATCACATCAGTAGAATAGCTAACACACAGTCTAACAATGGGCAATCACGGTAAATTGATCTTTATTATGATTTAAAACAAAGTAAGAGTTACTTCGTTAATAAATTGATGTATAATGATGTTTAATAAAATGAATGTTTTTGTTCATCGCGCTGATTAATGGAGTACGGACAACAGGTCGAAGAGAAAACTGGTTGTGTGTTAGGTTGGTTGTCCAGTGGAAGATGGTGAGTAGATAGTTCGGTGCTATATTGTAGCAAACATATTGTATGACTTCTAGGCTTCTACAGATAGTGCCAAATTATGAACGAGTGCTGCGCGTCTTCGTGGATAACCAAAGACCAAAAATCTATCAAGGTATAGATAGCTATACCTTGATAGATTTTTGGTCTTTGGTTCATAATTTACAAATAAAGAAATCGAATTGAAAGAAAAATCAAAAAGGGCTAAAAGTAGAACGTCACTTAAAACTTGAGTATGGTATTTCCATACAGTGTATTCAAGGTAAGTAATATTTCCATTTTAGTGCAAACAGATTTTTCTTTCAAACATCCTACTATGTTTTCCAGGTTTTACAAAAGTACAAGATTTTTGCTATGAAAAACAGCACACCAAATGCTGTTGTTTATACAGAATATAGCTTTAGGTACACTGTACACCACACACCTTACCAAAACTTTTTCAAGGTGCCCAAATTTATTTGACAGCAAAAAAAAAAGATGTACCACATAGATGCAAAATCTTTTTGTGTCGTTCATTACGTGGTTCACAAAAAGCTGAGATGAAAGTGATTGAGTTCGCTTTCGTGCAATGGACAGACTTGTCACAGAGAAAGATAGTACAGAAGACCCACGAGCTAAATCGAAGGCTTTGCAGTCAACAAACTGCTTGTCAAATAGTACGGTGACTACCCGAACTCCACTCTTTCTGTTGAGGGTTGGAAAGGTCTAAGAGGCATACTCAGGCATGAATGCAAGGTTGGTTTAAGGTTTAAGCTTCAGGAAATTTTCAATGATCTACATATATATGTTATAGGAAGGATTGATAAGCCCTCAACCAAGGCAGCAGAAAAACGAAAGGTTCTGTACACTATCCTTGAACAAATATTGTAGTTACTAGAGTCACAAATTGCACAAGCTGCTTACGGTTCTATACTATTGGATATCTGGGGGTCTACTACCTAAGCGAAACCCGTAGTTTTGGCCGAAGTTACGGACGATTTTAACTACGCGTTTCGTACTCCGTCACACTTACGGTATGTCCGTAAGTGAGACGGAGTACGAAACGCCCGTAACCAGACTATGGATTTCGCTTAGGGAGTAGACCATTGGTTTAGCGTGGGCCTTCTGCATTTTGTTATTCTGTGCACTGTTGTTTTGTATCAGTATAGGTACGAATAGTTATTGACACATCGTGAGGAGGTTTAGAATTTCACTTGTTTCAATGTCAGAGCATCGAGTTGTTTTATTATGCTCAGTCACTCTTTGATTAGAAACAATCGGTGAATGTTTGTACTTTCCTTATATGTCTGCGCATTTAGAAGATGAGAAGCGAAGGTAACATCCGCAAACATAGAGGTGCATGACGTCATTAAATGAATGAAATATTTTTCGATAAAATAAAAGATATTTGCATTCTTATCTGCATTATTTCTTTTTTCTATGCTAAGTTTATGGTGCTGTTTTACCTAATGAAGTAGTAAAGCCACATTTCACCTGAACTTTAATTAAACTAGGAAAATAAAAGAAGTTGGTTAGAAAAGAGGCAAGGTGGCAAGAAAAGAGTTCCTGGAAGTATTTGGGCCTTTACCCAGCAATGGGAAATTCTACGAACATCATCGGCCAAGCCTTTTCCCGACTATGTTGGGGTCGGCGTCCAGACTAACCGGATGCGAATACCAGTATTTTACATCGACTGCCTATCTGACCTCCACAACCCAGTTACTGGGTAATAGTAAGATACTACAGGAAATTCTGCGATAAATAAACAATTTAAAAAAAATAAGTAAAAGAATGAATATACACTCATGCCTGTATTAGTACTTGGGGAGTGATAGCATACCTCGGTCTGCAGCGTATGCAAAACACTGCAATTGGTCCGACGCATCACGTGACAAAGCAGAGGAAACGCGCAAGGTCTGGGGACGCACCGAATTGTGACTGCTGACCGTACTA
The DNA here is from genome assembly GCA_916701695.1 of Agrochola macilenta. Classification (NCBI taxonomy): domain Eukaryota; kingdom Metazoa; phylum Arthropoda; class Insecta; order Lepidoptera; family Noctuidae; genus Agrochola; species Agrochola macilenta. The sequence continues at coordinate 3,938,089 of OU753559.1, read as the reverse complement.
CGAAAGGAAAACTCATGCGCATTTCACGTGAAAGTGTTGATGATAAATATTGTTCTACGAATGATTTCTTGATACAAGTGTCTATGGAGTGTTTTATTTATGTTTATAGAATTAAGTTATTTATTTACATTGTTCACTTTTTGAAAAATAACCAAAATATATTTAGGAATTTGTTTTGAGAAGTGTCACTTCAGATGAATACAAAACTAACGCGTGATGTTAAATAAAAGCGTTATTTGTATAGAGGTTCAAATTAAATTAGCTAGCAAAACTCTGCAAGACGTGATGGGTATCATCGATATCTAAACACAATAAAATTTATTTAAGTTTTTTTGGGAGTCAATGACCGCTGGTAGTGTTGATACTTGAAGTATGAGTTGAGAAAATCTGTTTTCATCTATTTTATCGTGTTAAGGCATCGATACCAATCACGTCTATGAAGTTTACACGAATAAAATACTGTTTTTTAAACTGATTATTTCAAGTAGCTACACTAACTGCGGTCGATGACCCCACAAAACAAAACATCAAATTAATTATTTTTTTGTTTTATCAGGTTTAGATAATTAATTCTGAGTTTCACTAGCTAATTCAATTTGACCCTGTGTTTACAGATTCTTTTAAAATTATTTTTTCAGAAACGTCAGGTGTGTTATGACAAACATAACCGTAGTAGCATCAATGCGTGTGTCGCCGCACCAAAGTGTATTGACACCGATTGTGTGACAGAGTTGTTAGAATGACTCACAAGTGTGTCAATCAGACTATCATTGAACATGTGCGCAAAATTATCACAATTTATTAGTTACGGAAACTATTCATACTTCGTAGTAATTGTGATGGAAAGGGCATCTGTTTTCCGTGTTTACGTTTCAAATGTACACTGATAACTATTGTACTCTCTTGTTTAGTTATACCTAGACGTGTCTTACATCGCACTTTACACTGTTCTTTGATTTTCTATATTTGCAGTTTATGTTATGTGACTTTTAGTCTATGCTAAATTAAATCTATAAAATGGGTCCTCGTGAGTCCCTTAGAGAAAAATTCAAAGAAATTGATATACTTACTCAGCCTTCTCTTTACATATTGGAAAGTATGTTGTATGTTCGCAAAAACTTAAGATTTTTCAAAATAAGAAGCGATTACGTTAATATAAATACACGTAGTAGGTAAACATGAAATTGTGATACCCAAATTTAGATTAACAACTACTACTACTTCTCCATAGGAAACGACCAATTGAAACCGTACACCTAGCTTCTGACGTTTCATATGTGCCCATGTAGGTTTGTGTTTTTTGTTTTTTTTTATGTCGGTATTTTCTTTCTCTCTTTCTTTCTAGTTATTTAAAAAATAATACCAAAAATTATAAAAGTAGTGGTGAGGAGTCTAAGATCGCAAGTATAAATGTCGTAACCCTCTTATCTGGTTTACAGTTGTCAGGTACTTATTATGTATGCCAATTGACATTACAGACACTCAGTATGTTACATAATTATTAATTTTAAAATCGACCCAAAAATAAACAATTCAAGCGAACGTATATTGAACACTTGACAGTAGATACTAGGGCTATTTTTATCGATCCCGATAAACCGATTGATTGATCGATATAATTACAACTATCGTTACTTAATCGATGATAAAACATGTCGACGTAAATTACATCGTTAAATAAAACTCCTAAATGAAAAGGCGAAAGCTAATTAACAGTAAAAACTTATCGACATTTCAATCTCAGTACAGTTTGCTTTCAAAAGTTTTATTTATCTTTTACAGTCGACGGCTTCAATACAGAACCTTTTTTATATCAGCTTCAATATTTCACATATTCGAAGTAACTCTTCTTTTAAAGATATAGTTTACTGTACGTACATTCGGAAGTTAAACGCCAATGGAAGCAAGCTACTATAGTATGGGATCCGTAGTAGTTCGAAATCTGAGTAACATTTTAGTTCAAACTATTTGTGAATGACTTTATGATAATGGTTGGTCCTTGTAGGCGCAAGAATAAAGTTTTTATCCTTGCGCCTACAAGAACCAACCCGCACTGTGCCCCCGTGGTGGATTACGACCCACTGCCTCTCACAGAGAGGACGCCTGAGTCTCAGCAGTGGGATCATTATAGCTTATGCTACAAGGACCAGAGTATTTTGAAGTTACTGTACCGAAAGACCAAACTTTGCTACTCCAATGACTATGACAAACAAATCGACTCACTGTTTACTAATAACATAGCTGATCTTCTAAACGAAAGCAGCAGAAGCGTCAATAATTGCTGTTTCTTTAACACGTTACCAGTAGTTAGCAGCTTCCGCAGGTTAACAACCATCCACTACTTTATCGGTTTTGCAAATCATCATCTATCAAACTTTAACGACATTTCAAGACACCTTCTAACACGTTACAATTAGTACACTATCGCCATTAATGGGAAAAGCTATTAAATACTTAGCTTTATTAGCGCATTACTTTGCCATGTTTTTAAAGCATTTCATTTTGTAAATCTTGTTAATTTTATAGTGACGTTTATAGTGAGGCCGCGCGCACTTTGGATGCGTTTTCGTACGAATTTCACCCGTGCTTATTCCGCGGATACATAATCAACCGTTCACGCACCAACTGTTGTAAATCAGGCCTCCATCCTGTCTGTCAGCTGTGATTTCAGCACTTCAATAGAGCAAACTGTCAAAGTTTAAAACACGTGTTTAATCCGGGATCGCCAGAATGGCCAAATAATTTGTACCAGCCAGTAACGTTTGATCTTGATCAGGTAGTCAAAAGATGTGCCGAATCCTAGCTTTGCTGCTTATTTATCATCCCTCTTGCCTTAAGTTTTGTTATTTACTGATACCAATCCTGCATGTAAATTGTGACAATATTCCCGTCCCAGTGCACGTAGTGGTCCTTTAGAGAAGACATACTTAGCAGTAAACATAGTTGACATTAAGAAGAGTTTCCCCGCCAATATACCAAGGTCTTTAGCAAAATTGAACGCAGAAATGCGACATAATGACCCACATCGCAGATTCTGCCGGTGAGAGTACCAAACTTACAATAAATATGGAAAGTAATCTCGCAAGAGGCGCTTAACAAGCAATTGCCGCGTCCTTATTTGTTCCAACGATTTTTTTATTGAGAATTTCGTATTTTTAGGTGCTTTTTCGTTTTCCTTATAGTTTCCGTTATGTAAAGTTGAGATCGGTGACATACAAATGGTATTAAATATTAAGTTATAATTAGAACTGAAAAAAGTTATCGAATTATCAGCACATGTTTATAATTATAAAATGGAAAGAGCCTTGTTGTTGTGTTAGTGTCCGATATAATATCACAATGTCACATTTAGCGTACATGAATAATAATAAAACGATCATTGGCAGAGACTGAAAAATTATATTTCAATACCCAACGATCATTAACTTTCGCCACAGTAACATTTTTGTCGTTGTATCTTGTAATGGCACTTTCCATGACACTGCGAATCTATGATTCCTTTCGATGTGGTCCTTTCTTTTGTAAAAACCACTATAAAAAATTTACAATATTTGTCACTGCTCTATCATTCTGAAAGTTGACAAATGTACACGATGTACTAATAACCTAAATAATAAACTTGTACACCTTTAAGCTGATCCGTGCCAAACGTGATTTCAATTATATATTTAGTATTCATTGTATTGTGACTCTGTCATTAGAGATCATAACCATGATGTATGATTGTGACTTACTAAAACCTCATTACAGACAAAAAACAATTGATTTGATAAATGACTTTAACACGTTCCAAATTGTCACCACAAACGACATTAAGGAACCGTTAGATGCGTAAGCAAAGTTCATTCATTCAAGAGTTTGACTGAGATCTTAGAAAGGGAGTCATGACACGGTCAATCATGGATTATTGAAAAACTATACTTGGTCATCACCCATATTTTTCGTTAAATCTAATGTGGGGTTTTTATATCTATGAAAGAAACAAAGGAAGTTAAAAGAAAAATATTTTACTTATTTCAGACACGCAAAGGAAATACAAACAGTAAAAGAGGCGCATTTAAAACTATCAAAATTTAGATTTTATTTTTTAATTACAAAAAAAAAGAATTCTTTTCGAGGTCTAAAAGGCTCCTATCTCAGCATAATGCTGTGATATTTAAAAAACTATGGACCTTAGGTACAAAGCTTAAATGTCTCATTTTATTGTAATTTCCCGGCACCCATAACCTAACTAGCACGTCAATGCAATTCTGGTTGTTGGCAGGAAAAGGTATGTAGTTAGTACTTCCCCAAGTCCTTTCAGCCTTTCAGTTAAATATTAACATTACAGATTACTTTTTAATAAAAATGAATTGCCTAAATTATTATTATAGTCACCATTTCGCAGTATCTTTCACATTGCCAAGTGTCAACAATTTGCATTAGAACTACTCTCAGTGATGTCATATCTACCTCCTTTCTTAGATTCACGGCCCACAAAACAAAACGTTTTGTGAATCAACCGCGGTGAGTGGTTGAACAGGTTGTCGGGAACCTGTTCAGTATTGGGCACCCGATACTTGGCGGGTCATCGATGACAACCGATAGTGTATGTGACGATTGCAAGAATTGGGGGCAAATACATAAGCCTACTTTAGAGGTCATACTTTTTGGTATTTTTGTACGGAAGCTTTACTTTTACCTTTAAATTTATAAAATTTACACTTATTGAACGGTAAATTAAATAAATGTAACGTAATAAAATGGTAACTACTTCGATTTTTGTTCGAGAAGTTCTCCTTTCTATCTTTTTACGTCCTCCGCGCAATTATCCAAAAAACTAGACAAATATGGCCACGATTCAAAAGACCACTTAAAACCTCGACAAAAACTGCCTTCGATAAATACCGTGCGCAATCTAAACTAAACATAGTACTCACTAATGAAGATCATAAAACATCGGCGCCTAGATCTTGAAGCAATAATTGCACACCACAGACGTTAATCTCATGTTCCAATTTGTTTGACAACTATATTTAAAATTGTATAGCATTATGCTAAAAACGCCAATCAAGAATCTAGTGGAGCGTAACGAACGAGCATAGCTGCGCAGGCGCAGGTGCACTAATTTCTACGCTTGCCATTAATTTTGGAGCGAAAGCCGCTGTCATCGGGCGGGCTTGTAAGATCCCGCTTATGTTATAAGGTTTTCAGGTCTTCGATCATTTACCTCATTTGATGAAGGTAGAAAGGAAAGGTCGGGGAGGTATAATAACAATAAGTCATGTGATTATTAATATGCGAGTATTGTCGACTTAGTATATATTTTTCATCAATTTTCAACACTCACAAAACTCTTAATAATTTTAAGTTTACACAAAAAAAAATGATTGTTTCAATACTCACCTTTGACGGCTGGCTGCAAAGCAAATGGTTTACCCCCTTATAAAATAAAGCAACCTGGTTTTCAACGAACGTTTGTACTAAGGATATCAACGAATCCAATCACTAGATTATTTTAGAGCACATAATTGCAATACTTATCTGAAAGAATACTCGACCCCGCACTTAATTTTATAGCATCTGCTTAATAAAGGGTACCGAATAGAGACGATGAGCATAGCTTTAAATATAAATTTTGACCGAAAACTAGTTTATTGTTACAGGTATTTTTTTTTTTTTGTCCTTTTCAAATATAGTGCGAGTCAAAGCTTTGTCAAAAGCTTCGTTAGTTACAGACAACAAGGCTTAATTAAAGTGAGAATATAAACGAACATTATTAAAGTTATTACACAATAAAGTGAAACTTCTCGTTTTATTAAAACTTTAAGGATTACTAGGACGCCTGAAACAGTTTTTTACAGCTGAAACAAATGCTTAATACGGATATATACGTCTTATATACTACTGCTAACTTGAATTTTATATTTTCAGTGGTGCTTGAAATTCAGTAAATGAATATTTAATATTTTAACTAAAGGAAGATATTACTCACTTACCTACATTTTTGAAAATTTGAATTCTCTCTAGATATTTATAGTAAACTAGCTGCGCCCTGCGGTTTCACTCGTATAAGTCTCGATCCCGTAAGAATATCGGGATAAAAAGTATCCTATGGTCAGGTCATGGTCATGGTCTCTCCATGTTCCAAATTTCATCCAAATCTGTTCAATCGTTTTAGCGTGAAAGCGTAACAAACAAACAAAAAATCAAATATTTTCTCTTTATATTACTAGTTTAGATAGACAAACAGGTTCTTAGTGGCCAATAGGGGCCAATTTTTTTTAAATAGTCTTTGTCTCTTTCTAACATCGTCTGTTCTGTCTCGTCTGTGTTAACAGACGATGTTAGAAACATCGTCTGCTAATAAGTATAGTTGGGCTAATCTCGGTATTGGACAAAACGAATTTGATATCCAACTCGTAGAACAGCTTCAGGTCACAGAAATAATATTCATGTAAGTATATATTTTTAACAAAATTAATTTAAAAATGGAAGTGCTAAGCAACATAATTAGTTAAATTTTTTTGTATCATATAAAACCTTCTAATCGCGGTCACGGCTGCTCGCAAAAAAACTACATTCCCACGCCTTAATTTGTATGGAATACCTATAATTTAATTTGATATGGGTAGTTTTAAAGGAATTTTAGTTGAAACATTTTTTGTTGAATTACTAAGCTAGTTGTTCCGCTATGGGAATTTGTGGGACGTTTTAGAACTCCTTACCATTAAGGGTAATCATGAGACTGGCTTTTGTTATAAACTTTCTTAATGGGACTTGTTTCATTCATTATTTTTTTGGTAAAAGAATATCAAGTTTTTTAGCTCATTGTTGATTATGAATTTCTATCAACTATCAGAATCGGAGTAGATTTTCCGAAATCTTGCAAACTGACAACGTTTGGTGTCTTTTGCACTTAAAAAAACAGCAAAAGGGGTTTTCTTAAATAAAATTGAATTCATCCTTATGACATCGTAAAAACGCAAATTTTATGTTTAATAATATTTAACCTGTCGTTATAGTCATGTTACTTTATTCAGCGGTTGCAACAAGGGGTTATATCTAACCAAGTAGATGGTCGTTTACTACGTAGTATATTTAAAACTGCCTGCAGCCGGCGCGGGCGCATGCCGCGAAGATATCGCAAGAACGCTACCGTAATTAATAGGTATGCTGTATACAATGATTATAACACAATTACCTCACTTGACTTTTACAACTTCCAAGAATATAAACAGCTGCTGCATTCCACTTTTAATTTAGTTTATAGATCTTGGTCATTGATGTTTATTTGAATTTTAAATGGAAGTAGAGGCATTATTGGACCCTAAAATGCTATTTAAAACCATAATCAGCCATTAAAATACATTTTCCCACTGCTGGGAAACAGCTAAGTATCTAATTACGCAACACATTTTGGATTTGCAATTGAGTCAAATTGGTTTCGTTTTGACTAGAATTGCTTTCAAAAGTTGTAAATTGAAAGCAATTCTAGTCAAACGAAACCAATTTGACTCAATTGCAAATCGAAAATGTGTTGCGTAATTAGATAGCAGGACTCCTCTCTGTGAGTGGCTTGTAATCCACCTGTGGGCCCAGTGCGGGCTGGTAAATGTCACATGTCTTCAAATTGTTCGTTTCAGGACATGCCGGTTTCCTCACTGATGTTTTCCATCACCGTTTGAGAGCAGTGGTGATAAAATAATTTACACACAGTAAGGCGCCTGTCTTTTAAAAAAATCAAATAACTTCTCCCGCTCTGGGCGGAGCGGGAGGGTGTGTCAGACTTTTACTGACTAAAACCCACCCGTGTTCCTTCCGTTGCCTGTGTGCCGGGGCCGAGATATCCCTTTCGGAAAAACTCGCAACCCTAGGCGCCTGCCTGGGATCGAACCCACGAACTACAACTCGTAAGTCACGGCCGTTACCACTGGGCCACACCACTGCTCTTTGAACCCATAATAATGAAATTGTTGTTGAATGTAGTTGGTTATATTTAGTAACTAAAGACAGAAAATGATCTAAAATTATTTTAATTAAGGAGAAATGTCTCCTTAATTTGGCAGATAGTGGTGGGTATCTATCGCAAAATGATTCATCGAGGTAAAGATTCAACAACAAAAATACTACTTTCTTTTACATTTTTACGTACAATACATCTCCGCACCGTTGACTGGGTGACACACATTATTGACTAAATTATGCCATAAATTCTCATCTCATGCGCGAACGCAACACCGCGGCCCCTACTACACTTCCACTGTCCAGGGCCACAAGAAAATGTTGTGGTAATACGATAATTACCGCCCACCGATAAAAATAACCAAAGGTATTATTTAATCTTGCATAAATTAGAGTAATCCGATTACCAGGTAATGGCTGTTGCAAGACAGCTCTTTATAAAAATCGGCGGTTTTTATTTATTATGTAACGTCGATTTTAAATTTAATCCATTCAAAGCTTGAATAATTTAATAGTCCCAATATTCGGCGAATATAAAAACGAAATCGATCTCGTGGGAAATCAGCATTCCGGAACGAAATGGAAATAAATAATGGAATAAATAGAATATATAAAATAAAATAATAAATAGGATTCCGACACGTGTTTCTTATTTAGGTAACGGATAATCAATAGGGTACGATTGGAAGATAAATGAACAACAAGTGAGAAACTATTGTTATATTTTCATGTTTTATTTGCATTGCTGAAGTAGAATATCTTTTCCCAGAATTTAAATTAACTAGTCTAATCGAGGCAAAAAAAAACCAATAGATTTGTTGGCCGAATACTTATCTAAAATTCCAATATTCCTTAGACAGGAATAATTGAAACCATTCTGATCTCGACATTCAGGCGACTGTTTCAGCTTTATGGTTTCAATAAAAATAAAATACATAATGGTTTCTTATGAATCGGATTTATTAAATGGAATTTATTTTATCGTCTATAAAAACAATGTTTCCGTTTTTTGGATTATCGCAATATTGTCGATTTATTTTCATTCGTGACTGTGTGACTAAGTAGTGATATTTATGTGAAAATATTTAAAATGCAGTAGTAGTGGATAAAAGCTACTGACGAATACCGGTCGGTGACCTACCGCCGAATATTGATAGCGATGCGAACGTGCATATTTTACGTGTAATAAAACACGGAGGTAACATATGAACATAAGCTGCGTATAGATCTTCATTTTGAGAAGTAATACATTCTAACAGAAATAATTTCGGGCATGATATGAAAGATATTATGAGAGTTGTTATTGATATTATAAAATATGATCCAAATGTCTGAAAGCAAAAATACATTAAGAAGCAACCACAAATACAGTTCACTCACTAAGACTAAAGAAAATCCAGGATTTAGACAGCATCTGATAATTATATAGAATAAGCTTGATGTGTACGAAAAAATTTACGATATAACGAAAAGAATTTCATCGAAAACCTCAGTTTCTCATAATCCTTAGAAATCCAATCATAACTCACTATCATCTAACGTGCCAGAAACAACAAGAGCAACTGACCAACAAGTAAGTTCAAATTACCCACTTCAACCAGCCCCGTACAAGTTACAACTTATTCTGCAACTAATAATCTATTATTTTACAAAATCTAGGAGAGTGGGTGACTATAGCTGTGTATTAGTCAAAATGAAACTCCTAATATCAATAATAATCGACGTTTACAAGCGTCAACGTTAAAAGCAATATTTATTGGTTATTTACGATCAGTTAACGCCCTCTCTACGTTTCTAAACGATTAGTACAATTGCTGGAATTAAGACCAGACTAGTGCTACAAACTCAATTTCTAGCTGCACTCCTGGTATTAGGCGCAAACGTGATTATTCATTATGTTCGTGTTTGGTCTAGATGTAAGTGGGGTTCAGGGCGAGAAATCGTGGTAGGATCAAATATGAATTTGAATAAATATGAGGAGACTGACATGAAAAGCAAATATCAGTTCATTTCTGGAGATAATATTGGATGGCGTGCTGATACTTGAGATGTGAAATCCATATCCATTGAAAATAAAGTCATCTTTGAACATCAGGGTAAGATTTGGATGATCGTCCTCCGTAAAAAGGAGTGGGCCATAATCCACCACGCGGGCCCAGTACGGATTGGTGGATGTCACAGGTCTTCAAATTTTTAGTTCTAGGACATGCCGGTTTCCTCTCGATGCTTTCCTTCACCGTTTTGAGAGCAGTGGTGATGAAATAATTGACATAAAGTAAAGTGCCTGGCTGGTTTCGAATCTACGACCTACAACTCTTAAGTTCGCAGCCGTTTACACTGGCTCACCACTGCTCTCTACGGTGATCGTAGGAATACAATCAAATAAGGTGTTTTAAATTATTGACACCAACGAAAACGAAGATGTAAAAGATGACTATGATAGTTAACATCAAAACACAGAACTATGAAAAGATCCAATATAAAGACAAAGAATCATCCATAAATGCTCAGAAGTTCCTACAAATAAATAAACCGAGTCTCGAACACATTCTTTGAAATCAGTAAAACTAATGGGACATAATCAGGAATGCAATAAACAGCCATAACTAAACCTACGTATACAAGTGGGCACTAGATAAGGTTAGGAAGTACTCAGGCACTTTCCTCGCTACTGGAGTGCACTAAACACCGTTATTGAAAGCATTTAACAGTGTTTCCATAACTTTTCTTGTTAAAGCTTAGACTTGTACGTATGGTGACGTAATAGAGATGATAAAGCTGGGATCTATTTTTAGCATGAAAAATCTCTAGTGAATACGATTTTCTCAGTGACCTTTGACCTTTTAAGCAGCATGAAGAGCTTGGTAAAGATCAACTCCCTTTTATAGATCAATCACATAATGGAAGAAAGAAAAGGTTGGAAAGTTATCATAATTATGACAAAAATAGTAACAAAAGTTCTGCTTCGGATGGTAAAGAGTTAGACCTCAAAGATATGAGAACAAAAACGTATAATATAAAACTTTATACAAAAAAATTCCATCCCGCTTCCAAAAACAAACACTACAAAGTGAAAAATAACTTTAATTTCGGAAGTCGGTGTCTTTTTTGTTTTTTCGTTTTTTGCCACGGACTTCCGAAATTAAAGTTATTTTTCACTTTGTAGTGTTTTTTTTTTAAAGTCGTTTATTTCTTTATTTGTTACAAAATAACCACTACCTGCTATGTAAATAACAGTGACAGAAACTTATTAGAACATCATCCAAGACTAAGTGAGAAAAATACGTATCATTGAAGCTAACTCGAAAACTGTCCAAGGATAGTTAATAAAATTGATATGGAACCACCTTTGAAGTATGACCTACCAAACATAAAAATAATCATCAAATTCAAATCATAATTAGCGGAGTAATCGCATAACAAACACACAAAAAAATAACGTACAGTAAAATTGAGAACCTCCTCTCCTTTTTGAAGTCGGTAAAAAATTGTCTTGCCAACCCTACCTTCAAACTAAAAAAAAAACAGAGTAAGCAAAAAGCAGAGGCTTTATAATTATCTGTCTTGTCTCCGTTTAGCATCAACGTTTTCCAATTAAACGAACTAATCAGCTCCTATTTATATACGTGAACGTCGCATTCTAAGCAGAATGCTCGACGCTAGACTCCGTATGGGTATTCATGAAACCTCATTATCTTTGGCACAAGGTGTGGGGCCCGACGTTGTCTGTCTATAAAAAAGGATACGACGGTTTTTATTTGAATCCTTTGTGCATGGTTGTTGTGGTTTATGAAAAACGAACTGAAATGACGTTCATTGTTCGACGTCGAATACTACAAAAACTTTAACTACATTTTGGGCTTTTACCATTTGTTGTTTTCAACGTTATTAATCTATTTCATTGTATTTATCATTTTAGTTTCCGCATTTTTCTGTCTCTTGAGAAAATTATGATTGGCGACTGCTCCTGGGTATCCCGTTCTAAAACCATACACTCCATACCCACTTATCTAAATCAAGAATGCCTGTAAATCCACATGGAACACATAAAAACCACAACAAAAACGTAATAGCTGCAACAAAGAGACAGACATACGGTATTCTCCGTAATGATAGTTAAGAGCGTGCGGCCGCGCCGATCACTGCGACTGTTTGTAATTGTTAATTGACATTCTTGAACCGCACGGAAGGAAAGTACCGGGATAGGGTTGAGGCATCGGAATTCTGCTGAAGACGCTAAATATAGACGAATAGCTCAGACGGATGGGCAGGAATTTACTTTCATACATGACATAGTGGAGGATGACAGACGGGATGTTTTGTTCAATGGAACGAAATATGTAATAACAACGGAGTTGATAATAGACGTAAACCCCACAAACAAAGTAACTTAAGAACTCCGTGACAATATTCTTATGATAAGTACATATAATTCTTACGAAATTCCGTCAACACGGTCAAAAATTCCTTTCCTATCTGAACACCCTCTTCAAACACAATACTCTTCTCATTCAACTCATAAATTATTTTAGAACAATACAGCCTGCCCATAACAATGGGCAGAACACGGGGCAGTCGTTAATTGGATTCCTAACACAACACAATATTGACGCAGTGGTATTAGAGAGGCGGCATTATGAATGTCTGATGCAAAATTAAATGAGAAGCACGGTAAGGAAAACAATATAAATAGAACTACTTGTACCAGCGTGTTGTGTGATAGTGCCTAATTAAATGCCAAATGGAGACTAATAATTATTCGTGAGACTAGATTAGGTAACTGTAGTTAGTAAAATAAGCACACAACGGTGCTACAAATAATACACATAAAAGATTTTGGCAATTTTACAAGAGAAAAGATTATTCGAATTGTGGCAACGAAAAGCTAGACTTCCTAGGCTGAACTATGAAGAAGTGGAATAAAGAAGCTATGAATGAGAAAAGACCAGCCGAAGTTATAAAAGTACCAATTCTTTCCATTTCCCTAACAATAAAACTGAAGTAAAACAAAACAACACTTCACAAAGGGCAGAAGACAGCCGCCTACTAAATAAAGACCAAGTCAAGACTATTTTTATCATGACAGGTGCTCAGACCACGCACGATGGCCGCCATTACCCCGTGTCACCTGCAGCGTTTGTCGCAAAAACAGTAATCGTCATTACTGCCAATGGAATGCGATCTTTAATTTTATGGTATGTTACAGAACAAACTAGTAGGAATTACGTAGTGCCAGTATTATTTAACTGTGTACGAAGAATTTCTTGACGGCTTGGATATCAGCTGCTGGTATAACAAGCAAGATGCATATATGAGTCAATAGAGGTTTTATTATTGTTATTGTTACTGGCTGGTTGTTAAAGATGCTGGCCACTTGTTGCTGTAGCCGCATTTTTGAAGATATAATTATTTTGAAATGCACAATTGGTGCCATGTATAGAAAATAATAGTCTCAGTCAATCAATATTCTATAGTTTTATGGTTTAGAAATTAGAATTAACTAAATTGGTGTTTAGTATTTTTATGCAAAATTAACGGGACTAATTCTAGATTTGCTATATTTAGCTCTAAAATCTTCATCTTTGTCAAATTTATTTATATCGTCCATAAATTACTTACAAAAAGGTTTAATTGAGACGACAGTTATAAAATGTATCTCTTTTATGTAGATTAATCCATTATCTAAGCGTTTGACAAAGCTGTTCTTGTATTTAAAACGTTTTGTGCATAAAAGCCATATTAATTTTATCTGTAACTTTCCTGTTCGAATTTGGTAAAACGGCATATTCATTTGACTGAATCTCTGGAAACATTTATAGTTTTGAAATCACCGATTTGATGCTCTTGATGCCGTGTCAAAAGTTAAACGAGATAACGGTTAATATTTATCATCGTCAGTCGGGCCATAATTTCTGTAATAATATTGAAGCAGTTTTTTGCTTAGGGAACATGACAGTTCAATAACGCAATCCAAACTTCGATTAGCGCTAGACCGTGTTTTTGATCCGGAGTAAATATTTTCACCATCTCAGCGTGCGAACTTGTGATGGCAGTATAACATCACTAATTGACAGGCCAACGCTGCTACAGTTAGTTTATCCTTCAGTCACGTTTACGACACCTGCGGAATACATGACCTGGCTGTATTTTCACTGACACTCATTAATGTCACTGGACATCATTTAATTTTGCTGCACATTTTTCAACGTCAGTTCAAACCATTACTATTTAACAACTACACATCGTAAAGGCGATCAAGCAAATAAAGTTCTACAGGCAGTCATAATTCTATCTTACTCGTACAAACGTGATAATTTTCTCATGTCCTGATGTTGGTTTAACGGTAAACACATGAGTTATATCAGCAAATATCAATGTACGGGGTCCGTGAAGAGTAATAACAGAGGAAGCGAGATATTACCCCATAAATATTCCCATGGTAGTCGTAAAGCTTCCTATGATAATGATGTGTAACAAGCTTGAGCACTGTAATGTTCATGCCAACTCCTGGTTTAATACTCTGCAACATTTCATGAGCTGCTTTTGTATATATTTCATTAAGTATAGCAACATAAACATATTCCATTGCAGACTACAGGATTAACGAATGTTAATAAAATGTTTAAAATACACATCGAATTTCAACGGTAGACAAATTTCTATCAACTGAATCATATTAATTTACGAACAAAAGAGTTGAATTTACAAACAAAAATCAACAATATGCTAGACATAACAAGAAAACAACAAACAGATAGCAGACACCACACGACAGTCACTGCCGCCAAGACAAATCTAACGTAACACGAACTTCCCACACGTTGATGTGCAGATAAACGCACAAAGGGGCGAAGATAGTCGTAAGGAGCGATAACAGAGTGATACAATCGCACACAACAAACGCATTCGAAAGTAACAACCTTTAGAATGCAAAGTAATGGAAAGCTAACGATCGATGGATGGTTAAACTTTAGTTAACCTCCGAGACATCCCCTTGTGGCCAACGAGTGACATTTGTGTGGCCTTTGGGGAAATTTCTATAAGGTGATCTATTGTTTGTATTGATGACTTCTTAGTGTTTAATAAGCACTTTCCTTTTGTGAAGGTACTCTATGTCTTGGTTTTTTAACAACATAATGTTCTCCACAATTGCAAGTCGCAACAGCCTAAGAAGAATCGTCATTCAGTCAGTTTGTCAGCACAATTAAAATAATCTTGGTTTTTTAACAACATAATGTTCTCCACAATTGCAAGTCGCAACAGCCTAAGAAGAATCGTCATTCAGTCAGTTTGTCAGCACAATTAAAATAATCTTGGAAATCACAGTCATTTGATAAAAACCCGTCACCAGTTCTGAGAATGTATTAAGAGCATAAATAACAGCAAAGCTCTTTTACTTCCACCAAACGATCAGTAATCATTATTCAAAAATCATAATTATACAAAAAAGCACATTTCCATAAATAAAACCTCATAACACAAAAGCCAAACAACAGGTTAAATGACGTTAATTACTCAAAAATAGCAACAGTTACTTTTCCCGTTGACAAAAGATTAAAGCAAATAATTACATACTACTCGTTGAATGAAGTGAAGTAAAACAATGCAAATATTAATCTATTATCGTATACACGCAAAAACTGGTATCGTACCAAACGGTTAGACTTATCAGGCATACGTTAAAAGCCGATCAGATAAGTTTAACGGTCGTACAAACTGGTTTTTCGTTCAATCGTCGATAATCTGAATGTTGTCTTAGATTATACTGATGAGGATTAGCTGTTGACACGCAAGTTAATTGAATAAGACATACTGTTTTAGATCATTTTAAATAATAGATTTCTGAGAAAAGCTAGTAATATTGAATTCAACTAAAATATTTTTACATCATGAATTTAAATGAGAAATATTCATAAATACTTTATTAAAAAATTATTGAACAGGGATGACGACAAAATTCTTATTTTTTGTCCTTGGAGATTATTAAAAAATATTGGACACGTATTTTCTCTTTTTTTACGTAATCTAAAGATTACGGCGATACATTGAGTTAAAATGTGCCATGCCGTCACGAGTATGTAGATTTTGTACTTACTTGTGACGTAGTGACCCCCACTCCCCAACTTAAAATGCGTTTTATCTAAGTATTTTGTTATTAATATGATGTCTAATATTTTTTTATTATCTGACTGACGGACTAATTAGAATTTCATTTTTTTTACCCAGGCATCATCCCTATTGTGAAAACATAAAAGATTGAAAAAATCTATTTTAGATCACATTTAATAGGACATAGTTCGGACTATCCTGACTTTACATAATCCAAGATCACCGATATATGAATGACCGAAACCGGTCGCGTTTATTCGTTTTTCAAGTAAAAAACCGCGCACACAAATCATAGTTGAAACGCAGTCGGCATAAACCGTCGAATGAAAACCTGTTCCCTTCGTATGTGGAACAGCTTGGAATTATAAATGAAGATGATACAGAAAAAGTCGGTTATAGTGTTAAACTAACGATTTGGGTGACGATAGTCAAGATAAGTGTGACAACCAAGTTGAAAAAGGTAGTAGAGTGTAGGTGCCATGTTGGGAAAGGTTTACTGTTGCCTTTGGTACTTTAGCATCTGTCAAGTAGGTTGTGAAGACTTATGAGTCCGACGTTAACTTAAAATTACTTGAAATAAACATTTCGAAGCAAACTATCCCAAGCTTGATTGAAACCATGGTTGCTAATCCTAGGTTTGGACTCGCTGCCAATTTCCCACTCACGATCTCCATCAATAATCGATGGCAACGAACCCACACATAGACTATTAAACATAATTCATGCTCTTCGGTAGCAGACTCCGAACTAATTCAAGACTAGCGCAATAAAATTTTGAACGTAATAACTCGGCTAGAAAATAAAATTGCCAGTCTATTATTTCGTCTAATTCCCACACCACAACATCATAGAAATTACACTTGCTTCCAACGAAATTACAAAAGAATAAAACTGAACCGCGAGTATTTTATTTACACCTTACAGCCTGTAATGAAAGCAAAAGTGTTCTCAATCCTAATTACTTTGCGCAAATACAACCAGTTTTTTACTTGCTCATGATTTGGGTACACTTCATGAGAAATTGCTATATTTTGCCTCTCGGTGCAAACTAATTGAGAATTTTCCTCTGGTTAGACTGAAAGTCTTACAATATTCTTATTACAGACAAATTACAAGTAATGTTAGGGCAATTTTTAGATTTTTTTCAATATTTACGACCCAATATTATTCGTATTCATTAAACAAATATACAGATACAGCATCCGACTGTAATTCCAGTTTATTTTCGCAATAACCTTTCTAACATTCGTGTTGGAAATGTGTTGTTCGAAAATGAGATTTAGAGAAAAATTTAACAAAATAATATGATATTCATTTGATGAATCATTCGACCCCGGAATACTAACATATCAATAAAGAGAAGTAACAAGGAAGCGTTGTGGTCGAGATATCACCCGATCTGTATCACTGGTGTTAATATTGTGGTTACCATCGTCGCCGCCACGCGACTGGCTACTACACTAGTTGGAGCCATCTTTAATCACGAGTGTAAAACGTGGACCGATGATAGTACCTTGGGGTACTCCTTACAGTTACATAATTGTTTACTTGAAAGAGTAAATTTGAATGAAGAAACTAGTTATTAGGTGGCACATAATGAATTCAAATGGAAGATAGTGGAAACTAAAAGATTAACAAGTGGTGAGACGTTGAAAATAATTTGAAGGGTAGAGATGGAAAAGCGGGAATTTCCATATGTGAGTATCGTGAGTAGACACAAGTATGATTGAGTTTCTAGCAAGTCAGAAATGTTCTACAATTTCCATAAAACCAAAGCCAACCATTTCGAAATTCTTATATAACATCACTGACTTGTAACTATTTTTGAAGTTCTCTTCACAGTTACGAGTTATGAAAGTGATACTTAAATTGAAAATCAGCCAACACGGGACGAAATTTTGTTAAAAAGATTAGATAAACTATACCTACCTTGATGATCCTCCTGAGCCTAATCTGGACAGCTTGGCGAAGAAATAAAATACAAGATCATGGCCATATACTAATTAATAAATACCAATGGTATGACATCATTAAACACGTTAGACTTGGTTTAAGTTACTTGATCGTTAAAAAACGGCTCATTTGAATTCAAATTAGCAATACGAGTATAATTTCTGATTGAATGTCTCGGAAAACAATAATCGAGATCAGTCATGTTTTTTATTAAGGACAGAAATGAAGAGACTCATATTTTGCTAAGATATAGTGTCATGATTTAAAGGTTACTGGTATTTATATATTTTTTTTTATTATTAAACGAGATTTATGGAATCATACTATATCAATATTTGAATTTTAAGTGCTAACTAAAGGATAAATCCATCTACATTATTACAGATCTTTCTGCCTTTGAGATGTTTTGAGTTTTGGCTTAACTTTGTATAATTATTTAAATAAGGTTCGGAATAGCTTTTCAACGTCGTATTTCTGAAATATATTTTTATGTAGCCAATTAGCAATGTTTGCCAAGTTTACACGGACGACTTGGGAGACCAGAATGTTTGGACGTAATGGCCCTTTATTGTTAACTTTGCCAAACATAATAAAGCTTTTAAAGCCATTATCAAATATTCATGTAACTTGTTAATTAGTTAGTCGGCAGGTAGTAAATCGACATACATACGATGGCAGGGCGCGGCACACACCGTTAACGAAGTAATCTTGCCGGCCCCAATCCGAGCAATAACCCAAGACACGAGCCTCTCCAGTTACGGTGTAAAATGAGGACGCATTCGGTATTTAATTAGCAATATTTGAACGATAAAATAATAGTATAATAGGTACAGGGTTTATAATATGAAGAGAAGACTAACTCGTGGGAAATGACTCGTTATGTAGGAAAATTTACAGCAACAAGCTTTAATTATGTCTTGATAAATTTTAAGCTTCTTGGAAAACGACACCTATTTCTGATCTCCGTGTTATTGATTTTGAATATAAAATAGAAATAACGATAAATTTAAGGCAATTTGGGAACATTAGAGAAAGATTTGCAATTAATATTATGATTAAGATCTAGGAGTGTAACGCATTTGCCAATGATTTACCCGTCTCTTGCTCTATGCGTTCAAGTGATCTGCGCCTAAGACAACCCGGGTAGGTAATAAAACGTACTACACCACAAAAGCACGCTATTAAAAATAAATACATCTTTGATCGAACAGCATCTTCTTTCAAAATAACTTTCATTACGTTTTATGTGTAATAAGCATTAGAAACATGAATAAACCTTAATTGAAGCCCGACGGTCATCCTTTATGTTGTCCAATTTATATTTATTGATAAAAACCAGTCGATCGCGTTGGCAATGGCGACCGGGGAACCCTAACGGTTGCTGGAACGTGAGATAAGAGGAATGATTACAGGAATGGAAAACGGTCGTCACGGACTTGCATTTTATAAGTCCTATTCTTTGTTTTCTTTATTTATGGCGCTGTAAGGAAATCCTGCTACTTAGAAGAATTTCTCCTTTATTATATAATCGACGGGAGTTCTTATATCTTTACTTACTTTTAATCGTTTAAGTCCATGTTCTGATGGAAATTGCAGTTTTAAATGAATAGTTGAAAAATTAATGTCGATATATAAGGAACGCGTAATATAATGAGTTAAAGTGATCTGATAAACACAGTTGTTTGTACTTATCTGACCAATAATAATGCTGTTGAAGTAGAAGTTAATGGAACTGAAATTACCTGAAACAATATAAATAACATTAGTATTTAGGTGTTCAAGATTGAAACACTATTATATTGTATTCAACATTAACCAGCAAAACATCATAAATATATATATAAAATATGACACATGGATGTTAATTTTAACACAGTTGTTAAAATAACTTTATTGATAATTTATATTCGATAGCAGTAGAGCTAACAATTAAAACACAAATAAAACACATTTATGCCCGCTTAGGAAAAGTATACGTATATTGAAAAGTAAAATACGATAGACAGAGTTGATGATGAGATTCTTTGGAATAAGGCTTGGTTGATGAAGAAAGAGGCATTCAAGCGACAACAAATAAACAAATGAAATTGTAAATTGCAACTTAAACCGTTTAATCAAACGCCAAATATAGATAACTTTATTAGGAGCAATCGCACCGCATCCGGAAGGAACCGGTGTTGGTATACACAAGATAATAACGAACAGAAGGCTTAGACATATTATCATCTCGGAACACAAACCTACGTATTTATAAGAACGCTAATATGAGGAGAATAATACGAGATGGAGGAGGACTATGAACCAACGTAAAAGAATATAGCGTCAAGCAACTGTGCTTGACGCAACTGTGCGAAAAATAACTTACGCAGGTCATCTATTCTTTTGAACTGCCAAAAGAATAGATGACCTGCGTAATTTATTTTTCGGACAGGAAAACTTTCGTGGAATAGAATAGAATACTCTTTATTATGAACACCATACGATTTACAGATATAGTAGAAATATACATAGGGTGACACAATGGGTGGTCTTAACGCTAAATGCCTCGCTTCGCCTCATTTAAGTAATTCGTTAGTCTAGATTCAATGATAACCACGTAGGATTGCCTCTTTCAGTAACCACACGATACCTCCTATCAAAACTGGATTAGGACTATTGACTTAAGCTGCATCGTATACATTTATTTTATTTCTTTCTTACAGAAAAGGTTATCTCAGCTGCAGGAGTTGGCACCAACTACATTTTTATTCCCTTCAGCGTCCATGCCTGCGTGAGCTTCGCCGCCGTCTTTTGTTTTAAGTTGTTCTTCTTTTCTTATTCCATAATGGCCTTCGACCATACCGCAGTGTGACCGGCGGCGGTCGCTTAGGTTCACCGTGTCAGTGGCGCGAGGGAGTTACATGCGCAGGCACATCGGCATTAAACAAAGGCATAAAGGCTCGAGTTAAAGCAAATCGATTGTAGAACATTATAATTATTGAGACTTATTTAAGTGAAATCGTGGCTCATGGCAATTTTCCTAGTTTTATCCGTTGTCACTCCATTTGATCACTGTTCTGTGGTACTATTACAATGTAAACTTTGCGATCGTGGGCTGTTACAATCACGCTTCGGAAAACAGTTGTTTGAAAACATTATTATATCATGTTACAAGAGGTAACAGAACCTTGTTGTAAGGGTGTTGTCACGTTGACTATACTCTAGTGACGACTAGGGCGAAGTTATTTCACAGGCGTATGATCAGCAGTGGAGCGAAATCGGGCTGTGGATTATGTTGATTATAATGTTAAAGCATTCCAAAAACAAATCCCAAAATTACCTTTTTCCTATTAGTTAATCCAAGCTGTTTATAATTATAATAGAAGCTTCCACTCTACTTAATATTGTTCTCTCTCTCTCTCTGTAATAACAATAGGCACTGTTTACAAATATATTTTTTTGAAGCCAAAAGCTCTACAGACCCAGTCAATAAATCCAAAACCTGCTTACAAATAGAATTGCGTCAATAGTCATCAGCATTCAAAGTCAACGGTCGTGCATAGTGCTGGTACTGTGGTGGCGTGCAAATCGTTGCGCCTGCACGCGGACGCGCGTCAAGCCGCGGGGTTGCACGCGCCACTCCCGTGTACCTAATCGGTAATCAGCGGTCAGAATATTATGTATTGTTTTCGGTAGGACATGGATGTTTGTTTGTCTTATAAGAGTGTAAGTTTTTTAAAATTGAATCATTATGCCTGTTATACCTTGACAGAAGTATTCTCTAAGACGTTTCTCTCGTAAGGATTTCGTCGTTCACGTAGATATTTTCATTAATTTTCTAGACCTAAAAGTAACCACTAACTTGTTTCCACATTGGGTCTATCTATAGAATCAAAATAACTGACTGAATGACAAAAAAATATATCAAATTGTGGAAATGAGGCGAAAGAGAAAGTCTAATTTCCATGTCAAATATATTTTCAGGCACCACTTTCGACAGAATACTTCTTATCGGCTAATTCTTTCGTCAAGTAAGTATCTCAATACAGTCGACCCAGCGAACAATTTCTAGTGCAGCAATAATGTTAGAAACTTCATTGTTTGAAAGGACAGGTGAAATTTAAATACTATAATATACAATACTTTTACTGAAACCTACTTATTTATGAACGTTCACTTGTTCGTTAAATCTAAACCGAAAGTGAAAACATTTATGCGTCACAGTATTATAATGAAAAATTAAATTTATAAACTAAACGCTGAGCATCATTCATTCAAATTGGACATTGTTTTAGTGGCAATCATTTGCAAATGCAGGTATTTTTATTTTTATTTAATGTTATTTATAACATTTATATTTTTATAATATTTGCAAGAACATGAAATGTGAAACGAAAGAGATTCGTACGTAAAGACCAAAAAATCGGCCAAGTGCGTGCCGGACTCGCACACAAAGGATTCCGTACCATGTTAAGAATGAGCTAAAACCGCCGAAAAAACTAGTTTCTTGTATGGGTTAAACTTTATAAAAAAAAATATTATTTGTTGTTATAATGGCAATAAAAAACAGAATTTGTGAAATTTTCAAGTAATCAAATAAAATATCTTCCTATTACGGTTCATGAGATACGCCCGCCGACATACAGACGGACGGCGGAGGCTAAGGGTTCCGTTTAGCACCGTTCGGGAACGGAACCCTGAAAATTAGAAGTGCAATCAGTTCAGTAATTCGGTACCCTATCATTGAAAAAAAAACCCTAAGGATTTCAAGACGACAGAGATTTAACCAATAAAATAACTTAACTTGTAAATAACTCACTAGAAGTTGTTTAATTATTTAAGTAGAATATTCGTAATATCAAGTCAGTAATCGAGACGAAAGGCTTTTATGACTGCATATCGTCGCCTGTATTAAATTCACTACATCTCTTCACCGACAATTTATACCTATATTACCAAAGAACATTACAAACTGACCTTACAAGCAAGCCAATAAACTAGTATCGAGTTATCTCCAAACATAACAGTAATAATTGTCACAATGTGATTAAATTTAACATTCATGAATATAATTTTAACATGTTTATTCGATTTATACCTAAACATGTTACAATTTATTTCTGACTCACCGTAAATTCCCATTATCAGGGAGAGAAAAACCAGAACCTGACATTGGTCCTCCCACATTCGTTAAGTCTGATTACAGGACATGTTTAAAGTGATAAAACATTCATATTATTATAATATTATTACTATAAGTTATTTCGATTACTGACAAAAACAATAATCAATCAAAAACTGTCAGTTCAATTTCGTAATTTATTGAAACAGTTACTCTTAATTAGGTAGCCAGTAACTTTTTTACCGAAATATACTTACTTTAAGATACCTCAGATTTTTTATAACTGTGTGCAATCTTTAATAACGTTCCTTTATATAAGTATTTTCGATAAATTGCACACCACACGTTTTTCCGTAAATACAAAAATAGATTCGATATTTTTTCATCAAGCTTATGAAAAGCTTTTCCATATTTCGCTACCTTTGTAGTTAAAAATAACTATTTCATTAACGAACTGAACGCAACCGAGATGGGAAAATCATCGTCCACCCACACTCTGCCCTTTGACTCTTTATCGATAATTTTATTTAATACCAACTTCATCTACCTTTACTTTGTAAAGTTTTTTAATTCAGACTTTTATTTTTCTAGTTCGAAGGGTTTTTATTTCCTTAGATGACGAATCTTATATAAAATATAAAATCCGTAAAGGATATGTAAAAATTACTCAAAGTATGATGTGTCGTGCGTGACTCTAGATTTTCAATCTTTTTGGTTTATTTTTTATACATTTTTCACTTTTTGCAGGTAAAGCTTGAGTGACCTAATGAACGCGGGTCAGACACTTACCGCTATGCATTTTTATTAGTATTTAAATATATTTTTATATTTGATATATCGATACTGGAGCCATAACTTTCATTACATTTTTGTTGATACATCTCGGAACCCCATTGATTGCGAGTAGTCTACGAAAGTTATTGTTATACTCCACCTATAACAGATCGATATGCGCAATCTACATAAATCGTATTTAAGACATCATTAACACAAATATTCATCAAACTTAAAGCCTTCCGTATTCGCGTGGGAAGAAATAATGCGCATTCTTTACAAATCTAACTTCCCAAATCTCCAAAATAATCTATAATAATCAATTCTTAACACGTGAAAATCCGACAAAACTTCTTAATACGTATCAATTAATTAGCATAATAAGTTCGTTGCTACAGCGTCGCGGACGAATGAGCTACGGTGCGCCGGCGCAGGCACGGTCAAGGCTAGCCGTTCGCTTTTTATCACCCGCGAAAGTTCAGCGCTCTCAATCGAAAGGCGAATTAAGTATAACTCAGTGGGTGCCTTACTATGGTTGGGTGCTTGCGCTTTTTAAGTTGGTGAACGAAATTGTTTAGTTGTTGATGATGTAAGTAAAGCTAAAGATGCAAGTTAAGCTCGTAACACTTATTGTTTCTAGATGAAGTGTTTAAGATGCCTAATTCGTTGTAATGTATTCAATTAAGATCCAAAAACGGATTTTTACCGAATTTTCCATCCAAATAATTGGAAACGAAAAGGTTTCAAATACCCGATAATTTAAAAATACTTCTAGCCCTGCTGTTAAAAAACAGGTATTTTAATTAGCATAGGAAAACCACGAGCAACGCAGCGTGGCAGCATTAGCGTTAATCTGCGTCTTAAATCTAAGCAATCAAGTCTTAAGTTATGCAGCTTCGTAAAATGTTTATAGAGCATCAGATATGCCAATAATGAGGTAAACGGAAGCCGGCGGTAAAACTATTAAACTCAGATATCTTGTTAATGGACTTTAGATAATTGAAGAAATTGACGTAAAATTCAGAAGTGTTTGATAGAAAATTGAAGGTCATGGAACTGTGTGGCACAATATTGAGACTTCGAACAAATTGATTGTAACAAGTTTTGAAAAAAATCATATATGCAAATATGCAAGGAAATGAATCACTGTTGCGGATGTAGAAAGCTAAAGAGATAGAAGTCGTACCTACAAAGATTTAGATCATTCGAACAAAACTAATAGCATCAAAAACCAAAACTATTAATAAACCAACTACACATAATGAATGATCTCAATCAAAAATCGTATCACATGAAAATCTAGAACAAGGTCAAGAATTGTCTCAGGGGACCCAACGGACAATAATAACAGCGCCTACCGTGGGAGTGATCTTTGAGAACGTTACACCAAATTCTAACAATACTAATAGTACGAATCACGATAACTTTAGCGAAGCGATACATATAGAGAAGTGTCAGCAAACATTTAAGGGAACAATATTAGGGCACAAAATCCAACTGCAGCAAATCTTGATAAAGGCAAATTCAAAGTTACTGATGCAAAATTTAACGACGCTGAAATCGGTGCCCACGTTAATAAAGTTAACGTCAGAATAACTGGGCGTGTGACAGTACTGATAATAGTAACTCTTGAGCGGACATTTTATGTATTACGAGTATATTCATTACAAGTGGTCATGCTGGGAAATGTTCTATTAACACATTGCTAGGCCTCAATACGCACGTCTGGGGCTTAGCAATTCTAATGGCTGGATTCAAATGTACATCTAATTTAATCGTTTCTGTAGAAATATTATCTTTTATACATTTACGAGTGTAAGGAAGACTCAGTATTTAACAGTTCATTTTCTCATGATTAGTAAATAGCATGGTAAAGAATGTTAAAGCCATTCATATATTGTCTTTTTTTAAATCATTTATTTAAAGACGTAAGACAAATTGGTAACACACAAATTTCCTAATAAACAGAGAACAGTTTGACGGCAGCAGCAGCGGCAGGGCATCGTTCAGTTCATTAAGAATAGCTTACCTCCCTATTATTGGCTATCTGACTAATACCAACTCCTCGATTAACAAAATAACTGTCAATAAAGCTGAATAATATAACCATGCCCCTTTAATTTAATGCATCCAGTTCATAACTGCTCGCATACCAGCATTTCACGTTAATTTCGCGCAAATTCTTTACACAATTTCACGGGAATCCAAACTTGATATCGCGACCCAATTTTTTCCGCTAAATCTCTCATCCCATCAATTACTTTGGGAGTATAAAGCCTATAATTACGTGAACAGAAGCAATAACTTATAAGGTTATTACGAAGAGCCGCTGATTGCCTGCAGGTGATCCAAGCCCGCCGTGGCGATGGCGATGGGAACAATCTAACTGTGCTTACGAAGCCTGCAAATCATTAGAAGTTCCTATCAACGGCTAACGGTGGTTCAAACACCACTAAGTTTACTGCAAGCTTATCAAACGATATCGGGACTTGATAATCTGTTGCTTGCATAGATGGCTGCCGATTAAAGGTTCTTGGAAAGCAAGTAAATGAATAAATGTGTTTTTTTATTGAGGTAATTGCAGGCTGTTATTAAAATGCCATTGGGAATAATTTATTGGTGTTATGGACATCGTTGTTGCTTTTAATGTCGTGTATTAAACATGTAATATATTTGTGCTCTATAACTCTTGTAATAGTTACACAGAAAATAACATGTATGAAGTGATGCCATACGAGTAATTACGATATTATAAAATATTAGAAATGTTTGTTATGTCATCATTCTTATGAAACTCAACAAAATCAACTGAAATGTAAACAAACAATAATCACGTTATTTCGGTCCAAATTATGGCAAATTATCGGGAAAAGAAGACCTATTAAATAATTGATACAAATAACCAAGAACTTAATTGATATCAGTATATTTAAATCATAATTATTATTCTCGTACATATTTAATTTAATAATCCTTTGAAAGTAGTAACTTGCAGAGAAATAGTAAAAAGCAATAAAATTAATAAACATTTCAAGTTTCCGTCTCCATTACTGTGCTTTCATTAAAAAACTCGTCACGCATGGTACCATTACGTTTACGATAGCGTTTGCGTTAAAAGCTCTGAAACTGTGTCAAGTTTAAGCTGGCAAACCTCGAGGCTATTCGTAACGACCTATCAGTTAAATATAAATTACTAGCCTAGGCTTATCAGTGTACGTTAGTCGTAATCTTACGCATTAGATAAATGCTGTTTTTTTAAAGTGGAGCAAAAAATGGTCCTTTTGTACGCGAAGAGACTACGAGTATTTTGTACAGTTTTGTGTGATTTTGGCGGGTTGTTATGTTCTTTCCGGTATTTGGTAGCTGCATGGTGAGATAGAATCACTTTGCAATACCTTAGTGACAGGACTAATACTAAACTAATTTCCTATATATTAATACGTGAAGCAAAAACTATGTAACTCTTTTTACGAAAATTACGTGGACGGAGGCGTCCACGTAATTTTCGTAATATGAAATTTGGCTCAGTTAAAGTTTATATGGAGAAGAAGTGCAGAAAGCTAATATTTGGATATGATATGCATTATAAATAAATTAATTAAAAAAACATTACACACACTACCATCCGTTTGACACAGGATGACTACCTTAGAATAATTAATTAAAAATTAGTATGTACTATAATTGCAGCATTGAATTAGTATGTGCAACCTAATTATGGTCGAATTTCAATCACTGGGCGACCACTAGTTAGTTTCATTTAAATGGCTGGATAAGTTACTCCGCCGATTAGTCCATACAAAATCTAGCACAATTCCAAATTAAACTGCAAGATACCGCTTTTGTCATCTTCAATAATCAGACTTCACTCAACTGCAAACAGATTCCTCAGTGTTTTTGTTGTCAACGGTTTAATAAACGCGATTTGGCCTAAAATCTAAAAGTTGAGCAGTTCAACAGGTTTATCTGATCAGTCGTTTATTACCATAACTGTCCAAAGCTCAAATCTTGTGTTTTATTGTTAATTATATACAAGAATTCGGTTATATTAATTAACTCACCATTTGACAGCGTCAGAATTTTTATTTAATCTTAGCTAAGATATTTTTATATAATTTTCATTAATATTTATGTATACTAATTATATGCTATGGCATTATTATGTGGATCGCTGGTTTTAACATAATAATGAAGCAAGATACCAAACGGTATTTCGAGGAAGTATGTCGTTGTAACTTGGCTAGAGACTAAAGATGTTATAGAATTCTGAATGCCTGTTTTGTTGGAATGTTTATTTATCAATCATATTATGCAAATGGTACGATGAAGCAACCTACTGTGCTGATTTATTCAACGATGAAAAATATATTGATACTAAAACTCCAATACTCTATTAGAACTTATTATAACTGTTATGTTTGTAAACATACACCACAACATAAATAGAGAATTGTCAGTAAAAGCTGAAATGTTTTCCTCAGTGGGTTCTAACGCGACGCAGGAAGAAAGGCACGACACACTTAGTTTCCGCCCCACTAATGGATACCCGACAGCTCTGAAACGACGGCATTTACTTGATGACGATTACTTGATAGACGTATATTTACTTGATGATATAACTAACAAACCAGAGTTAGATCTTGTTAAAGCTGAACGTAATGCAACATATCATGCAAGTGTCGTATTAACTCGAATAATAATAATAACTTCAAGCCGTTTAGACCTCATTGGAGTCAGCAAAGTGAGCCGTGGGGAACAAGAATCAGTGTAATATCCAAACGACTTAGATTTTAATAATTTGTGGAATAATGAAGATGATGTTACAAATTATGACATTAAACATTACAAAGCGAAGTATGTCAAGTAATTAACTGACTCCCAAAACACGTATAACGTTTGTTTTGGACCGACCATAAAACAAGTAAAGATGAGTTGATGAGTACTACAAACGTATGAAGAGTTGATGAGAAAATAATGAACGTCAATATACAGTTTTTGCTATTTGCGTCACGAACTCCATTTCGTTGTGTAAAATGTAGTTCAGTTTTCAAAACAAACATGTATATATCAGAAATGATAAAAACACAAATTCGAAGTATTGGATTACAAAAAAAACTTGAACACACATTACAAAATAAAATTGAAAATTCTATTTCCAAAAGCACTTATTTTTAAGACCGATGGAATGTTTAATCCAACCGAGCACATTGCTGAACCGGAAGCAATTGTTACCAGGAAACATCAGCGGAAACACGTTGATAATGTTAACTCATCTGTACGACCCATTAATCGCAATGCCAAATAAAAAAACAAAAATTACCATAACGTGGACATGATTATTACATTTATTACACAAAAACAACGTTGAAGTACAGTTAATAAGTCAGACAGAGCTCTATAAAAGGTGTCTTAGGGAAGTTAGATTTAGACAATTTGAGATGGTCTCGAAAATTATTATATTTAGAAGAAGTAACATTACTAAAAAGGAACAGAAGAACCGAACTAGAAGAACGAATCCGTACTGCACAATAGAGGCACTGAAGTTATAGCAAGCAATATTAACAATATGGAGAAAACAAATGATCGGATAATATTATAACATGGACATTATTATAAGACTAGAATTTATAGGTATAATGATTAGGTAAATAGAAGTCGAAAAAGTTAAATATAATAAATCATTATCTTTAATAACGATTTCCTCAATAAAGAAAAAGAACTTGTGAGACCTACAATTACTATTAACGTTAACGTAGAAACAGGAAACTAGGAAAGAGGTGTCAAAACTAAAATTAATCACCTCTTCGCTAATAATCAATGTACAGTAATCAATCAACGACGCTGCGATAGTACATTAATAAGATATGCATAATAACATTTTAAGTGACGGTAATAACTCGTAACAGAGGCAACGTATTTATTCAGTTAATAAGGCTTCTATGTCAAAGCTAATGCGTAAACCAGTCGCGGACAGGTTCGAACACTAAACTATGAACTTACTCATTTGCTATGCCTCCGATAATTTCCACACTAAGAGCTTAACTGATGAATAATAACGGTAGATATGTGGAGATGTTATTAAACCCTTCTGTGGAAGGTTATGGGTAATGATATGGCAAGGATAGCTTACGAAACGATGTATTGCACGTTATGTTGAGCGAAAGTTTCATATTAGAAGAGTGTGTGAAAGAAATTCGCCTGAGGTTCGTAGACTGATAACTACAGACCTAATACTTTTGCTACACGTTCGCCCTTAGGGCAATACAGGCTCTACATCTAATTTAAAATTGGCTGTCATGACAATACATCATGTTGAAGTAAACAATCCAATTATTTTCTCTGTTAGTTCTATATAATTCATTAAACGAAGACGACGAATTATGTCGCTTACAAAGTTACAAGACGCTACAAAAACTACACGAACATGCAATACAGGCTTTCATGTTTACTGTTAATACAATTTAAATAACCATTTGCACCAAAGCAGTCTGGAATTACTTTTAACACTATTCAACGTGCTAAACTGTATTTTAAACAAATGACGATTTTTATTAAAAATAACGAGACCGGCCAAAGGCCTGGTGCTAAATGGCTGGTGCCGACAGTACCTGTTTGCAGTAAAAGGGGAAAATTCTGTTGAAACCTTTTGTGGTCCTTTTAGAGTTTCGTAGTCATTTTAAAAGACCAGCAATATGCTAAATGTCTCGGAAGGACCGAAACGTTTTGTTGCAGACTATTTTATTTAAATGTAGACGTTTTCTTCTCAGCTCGAAATGCAGTTGCAAAATTATACGACACATTTGATTCTTTATTCTAGTGTCTAGTAAATGTTTGGAAGCTTTATTGTGAGCCCTAACTCTCTTGCAAAGTTATATTTGTTATGAGTTCTTGCTGCAGCTGCAATTTTAAGTTACTGAACTGAAAATTGCAGTTCTCAATGTGGTTATAGATAGTGTTATTTTATGGTCAAGAATGCAGCTAAATATAGCAAACCAATAATAATAGGGCACACAGGAAATAGAAAATGTTAGAGCTTTAAGTTTATTATGTTCTTAGACCCTTCCTTGCAAATTAAAAGTTTTAAGGCATTCTGAGTGGTAACTGCACTACGCAAGAAATAAAACATCTCGTTAAAAGTTTAAAACTCATAACCGTTTCTTTGCAGCGGCGTAGTCGAGTAAGAATTGAACGAGCTTGCTCACAGCCACAGCATGCATATCAACGAAATTAAATGCGACATTTAAAATTAATACATTACTAACAGCTTCATAATTATAATTGAGTTAGTGGGAATGGACACGAAAATAAAGATTTATGATGACATGCATTGAGGCAATGTATTAATTAAGGTAATTAGCGGAAATACGGAGAGTTCATGAACGTGGTGGCATTTTGTTTCGTTAGCAAAATGTTGTTAATTGAACATCATTGATCATTGGATAGATATTAAATGCGTTTAACTTTAGTTTGTACTTTATTAACTCAGCTACATATGGTATGGCCTTTTACATAATTACATATAATTGGTTTCACTTGTTTATTCTTCTGTCAATCATCAGTATCATCAACTATCCTCGACAGGAATATCTCACTTATCTATTTCGGAAACGAGAATATATTTCCAATCGAGCTTTTTAGATTCGCAGCTTTTACAGCAAACTTTCCAACTCATAATCATTAGGGACAAGATTTAAATCCCTTCACAAAATCAAATGAGTTAAATATTTCTCGATACTTTTCCCACAAGCGTACGACAGCGAAAGATTGCAGCTTTACACCGAGATCGATAACGACGATCGAATCACTTTCGCTGCTATCGATTCTTATCGCAAAAAGTAGTTGGGCAGCACTAGCCTCGGCTCCCCCGCGGTTCCTGTATAACCTTACTAATTTAAAACGTGTTATAGCTCCATTATTAGTGTTATGAAGCATTGTGCTACTACTTTCGGCCGGATTGTATTTCATTCACCGCGAGCGATGTGATTGAACCCAGATCGCTAGTATCCTTGAGAACTGGTCGCGATTAAATAGTGTTATATAAAGCAACGTGAAATTCTTCGTATGTTAGTGTTTATTTTTTCTCAGATGCAGCTACATAAATAGTGCATTCCCACGGATAAGATTTTTCATTGTGGCCCTGGTTGAGATCTTGTTTGATGTTTTAAAAGAATAGTTCAAGACGTATTACGACGTACCTTTTTGGCGCAGCCGTGAGGTACACAATACTCGTATTATTGTTAAAATATTATTGTCACTTTTTTTATTTTGTATTTTGTGTTTCACGAACTGTGTCCAAATAAACATTATTCTTTCTTTCTTTCTTTCTTTCTTTCTTTCTTTCTTTATTTCTTTCTTTCTTTCTTTCTTTCTCTTTCTATTTGTCTGGTTATGTTTGAAACCGAATGTGCTGGGACATTTAATTTTATTTAATACAGTGTTGCAGAAAGTTTATATGCCATAGTTTATAGACGAAATGTCAATATAACAGGAGATTGGGTTGGTCTTGTTAAAATGCCTTCTGTCTCCAATGTCACTCAATGTGCTGGTCAATGTTGCCCTGTAATTCTAACCTGGACTGGTCCTTACGCCAGTATTTAATACAGTATTGCAGAAAGTTTATATGCCATAGGTTATAGACGAAATGTCAATATAACAGGAGATTGGGATGGTCTTGTTAAAATGCCTTCTGTGTCCAATTTGTCACTCAATGTGTTGGGCAATGTTGCCCTGTAATTCAGGCCATATGAGGACCATGCTAATTAGTGTCTGAAATGCTCTTCTGAGGAAAGAACCACACAGATTTGAGTGGACCTGTCCAGTCAGTGCAAGCATTTGTCAGTAATCGTGGAGCTCAACTCAGAACTGCTGGGGAGATGTACCTATATTAGTCCACCCACATTTCGCTAGTTATGTTTAAGTCCCATGTAATAGGGGGTGAGCCTATTGCCATCAACCGGGCACAAATCCAGACTCCGGGCTGCTACTGAGAAATTTCCGATGGAAAAAACCAATAACACTTTACCCGACCTGGGAATCGAACCCAGGACTTCATGCTCAGCAGTAGCGCTTGCGACCAATATACCAAATAAGTCTAGTAATCTTTCCAACATATCTCACCATAAAAATGACTACGCCGCGAAACATACAATTCCCGCAGTATACATAATGCACGAATTACCGACCCATATGCGGCCAGCAATAACGTACAGGATAACTGTGCTCATACATAATGTATCCCACAGGCTACACCAGAAAAACTGGACGAACCTTCCCATAAAAGTTAGTATCGAAATAAACATTTCATATACCGGAGCGGATTTCTCAGGCCTAGTTTCAGTGCATCTATCATGTTGATTGATGTTGGGGGCTGTCGACAGATGGCGGTAACTGTCATGCAACGTGCTCTCTCAGCAGCTTGGCTTGCAACTTGTTAGTGTAACCTCAGCTTTATGAACGGAAGACGGGAGGTAGGTACTGTTAGTTTTATGGTGTAAACACGTTCAGTGCCGGGAGTCGCATATGGGATGCCAGGAACCCTCGCGGAGGACTCATTTGAAACGTAGGTTTTTCTTCGCGAATACAGCATTATAAACCGTGAAAATAAAATCTGATGAATATTTTAACAAGGTTTATTAGTTAATGCGTTGGTTTTAAAAACGAAGCATTTTTTTTCTTTTTATTTGTTCAGCTTTACAAACATTCACAAAAAAATGTAAAGGTTGGAACTAATTATAGCGACAAGAGCGCTATTTTACTTCGTTTTACAGGGTTTTATAACACGGTTTTAAACCTAATGCCGTTGACCGTCCGCGATGGTTTAATTTATGAACGAATTTTAGCGCAAACGTAATGTCGGCAACCCTCCTCGAGTGGTTCACTTCCCATATGTATTGCAGGATGGTGTATGAGTTCTATGAAAAGTGGGTGAAGTCGAAAGTGTTAAGTTTGCACAAACCTAAGTGTAAACTTTATGCAAATGTTTGGTTTAGTTCCTTCAATGTTTAGCAACACAAATATCAAAGGGTTTTCAAGTTAGTTCTCAATTAATTATAAATTAAAATAAACCAATGAAAACAAATTAATTTACGGCTTAAACAGACTTATTAACTTCACAACACAATTATGAGACGTAAAAGTTCAATGTTCTTCAAAATTAAAACGGGACATACCTACATTGCTAACTATAATTAATAATAAAATACCCTTTAATATACAAGACAGTTACATTTACACTTGCGTGAAAATTAACAGCCCAGAAATAATTATGTTAATCGTATAATAATAAATTCGGAACTGTACGCAAGTTTGCACAATTCAAACGTGGAACGATTTCATTCATACATTTAACGTTGCGCACACACTTTTTATACCTATGTGCAAAATTATGAACGATACGCGTCCTTGAGTAATGTTACAACTGACTGTTTTTTTTAAATTTTATTTTATGAATTTAAACCTACCTTATACCCGACTGCGTTTAATTTATTAAGTAATTAACGGTTCTAACTGAAAAAATACTAGCAACTTTCTTCTCGAAACGGTAAGATAAACTCAAACTCAAAGCATTAATATCAAATAAACCAATTACAGGCACTTTTGAATTGTCAAGGAGTTGATCAGTCTGAAGATGAAGCTAGTTGCCTATTCCAAAGCGTAGTAGGTACCTATGGAGAAGAATGGGCAAGAAACTATTATCGATATTATCATTGCGTTATCTTCATAGTAAGTACTTCCTTCAATCTAGCTTCATAAGTGATCGTCGCTTTTCACCATGAATAGGGTTTTCTCTGGATTTTTACGTAACACTAGTCACTCTCGCAGAGGATTGACCTAGTTAGAAACACGAAATCTTCCCACTTATCCTCAGTAGTAACCTAAGAAAATTGTTTATCCCAATTTTTTACGACGCTAAATAATTTTATTTCTCTTCGTTTCGATTATACACATTCAAATTGGAAGTTAGAACCAAACACCCAGGGATACAGTTACATTCACGCAACAAATGCTATCAAAAGATCTCGAAAATCGATATTCACCCAGATAACCCTAATTCGATATATACGTCTAAACACAATAGAGGTTAACCGTTGTACAGACAAGTTTACAAATGGGGACTAGGACAACATCGTGTGGGGTAACCCTCTGCACGGTGGTCCCCTACCTGACTGTTGCAGGATCAATGGGGGAATCGGAGCGACGTATGGTAACTTACTCTTGAATTTATTACGAGGAATACGTTGAATTATTTAGGGGTCTTGAAGTAAATCAAAGAGGTAACTTGTAGAATAATTACAAATATGGAACTGGGAGTATTGAACCTGATGTATGCATAATACGGATGTTGACTGGGGGAAAAAAACTATTTAGTCCGTCAATCAGATAATAAAAAAATATTAGACAAATATTTTCTGCTTTACGCATATTAATAAAAATGGTTTTGATAAAATGCACTAAAGTTGGGGAGTAGGGCTCGCTACGTCACAAGTCAGTATAAAATCTACCGTGGAGTGACGTCATGCCACATTTTAACGTATGTCCTACTCAATGTATTGCCGTAATCTTTTGATTACGTTATAAAAGAAAAAAAACGCGTCCAATATTTTTTAATAATCTACATGACGGACAAAAAAAATGTTTTGTTAACATTCCTAGGCCAAATCCCTGTTTCTATGGAAATAATTTCTAAAGAATTCAGTTCCCGTATTCTTGAATGATCACACGAATAACTGTGTAAAACTAGATTTGAGTACCTACAGATCAATGTAATATCAGACAAGTTTGAATTTAATATTCGCCCTTTTACATCGTCGCACTTACGAGTTCCTATTGTAATAACCACAGAACAGATAAAAGAGGTTTTATCTGTTCTGTGGTAATAACGCGCAAATCAAAACAATTTAAAGTGACACGTGTCATCCCACTGCCTAATCGCCTGAATTCGACGCAGATTACAATATCCTTTGACTCATACAAACTACGGAAATAGTGATAAAAAAAACACAATATTTCGACATCATGAAAAACATCAATCATCATTTGAATTTCATTGTGCGTAATATTTTATTCGTTCACTTAACTATTACTCCATTTATGAAATAGTCTTTAAAAAATGCACTCGCTTGATATCAAGAGATAGTGCAAGAATTGGGTTAAAGATTATCGGGTTGTAAATTTAACCGAACAGTATCTAATCAAGCTGTTATAAACACTCAATTAATTAGAGTGTGCCATGTATACCTATACCTACACTCCAAAACAATTATTATTTTCGGTAACAGTTACATAATTGACATAACTTTAAGCACCACTTGTCAATTCTGTATTAACATAAATAAATAAAGACTAACAAACAAATAGTGATAATCTACGATTAATTAAGTGCCTAAATCTTCAAGTGCATCTATAAGTTGCGACACCATTGTTTGAAGATGAAATGTAAAAAAAAAAATACACACGAACATACAGGCGAACATAGAACCTCCTCTTTATTGAAAATCGGTCAAAAAATTTAAGATACGTATCAAATGCAGGGCAATATTATTTTTTGTGTGTTATATTTATAAATTCAGCCTTTAACAGACATAACCATCATAATATAGGCCTCTAAAATAAGTATATTAACTGACATTCAACTTCACCTCAGCCTGATTCATCTGGCACAGAACAATCAGCCATCTAGCGACACTGTGTGAACAGACCGCTAAGATAACACTGCAAAGTAAGCTCCAATTAAAAACTATAATAACTTGTAATCATACCTGTTGCTCTGAAGAAACCTCCACTCTGCTGCTGTCATCTGTAACAATGAAATAATAGCTTTAATTTGTGTTACTAAACAAAATTTTTGTATGATGTTGCTGCTTCTAAAGAAATTGGATGTAATTTTATTGAGATTGGCTTCTAATACTTAACAAAGACTCTAAAATGTTAATTTCTACGTATTTTTTTAATAGGTTTCGGAAAAGGCTTCTTTACGTGTTTCATAATTATATGGTCATTTGTATGTGTACATAGATATTTATTGCTTTAAGGCTCAGTCAGAAGCGACGCGATGATGCGATGCGATGCTGGACGAACAATTTCCATGAAGTTGTCATCGAAATTTTTCTACTAGAGTCGCGTGGAATCGTCTGCAAGAGCCTTTATAGCAACTTCATTATTCACGTCACACTATGGAGCTCGCATGTTCAAACACGGCACATCTCATTCATAAAATATTGTCATCCATTTAATACAGTTCATATTTAACTTGTCATTCTCTATAAAAACACGAAAGTTACAAACACTTTTAATTATCAACAAAATCTTCCTTTGCAAAAAGTACGCCATGTTTTTTTGCACTGAAGAGTAAACTAGTCGGGACCATGACTCGCAACTTTTAACTTAGAATCACTTAGTTCGCTCAACGTTATGCCCTAAATACTATAATTACATCCCCACATACCATGACAAGATGGCCACACTCTATTAACTGCCATAGTTTCATAGTTTCGAAGAGAGTTCATCTGTGCTTAGATCTTGGTGATCTAACGAGGGTATATGTGAACGGTAGATATATACGTATATACATATCTCTCTGATTCCTATAATATACATAATGCAGATGATTTTAAATGCTGACTTCACATATTCATAAATGTTTCTCTTCTTGTTCTTATACATTTATTTTTCAATACTCCTTTCGCAGGTCTGCTGGAAAAAACATCATAAAATTTACAACTCAAAATTATAATTATGTCTCTATGTATTTTACTGCGTACATAAATAAATAAATAAAATAAACAAATAAATTAGTAGGTATGTTGATATCCAACAGAAAATGAATAAATTGAAAATAAAATGTTTTCCTTTAAAAACTTCTTAGGATCGAATGCTGCTGCTGTCCACGTCAATTATCTCCTATGCATCACACGTAAAAGTCGCGGAAATCACTAACTACTCATACTTTCAAAAGTTGGATGGACTGTGTGAAATATCATATGGCCAGAAACGGCGTGACTACTGAGATGACTACTGACTACTGACTAATACAGAAATATGGAGGAAAAATACATATTTTGCGCCGACCACAAATAAATTGGGATAAGGACAAGAGAATGGTGATGACTTTCCGACTTGACGTGAAGTTCTGTATTGGAAACTTCAAACAGCCTGAAATCACGAGACAACCCCCACTAAATACCACAACAAAAAATCAAAAGTCAACTCGTTAAATCCCCGTATGTCAGTCGGTCGTCGACCCCGGCGACCTAGCGACAATTTCACGGTGCACACATAACACAATCAATGCATGCAGCACTAGCGAAACGACCCGGCTCGACCCGGTTTCAGGCAATTTTCACGTCACTTCCTGTCCGCCCATCTACCTAACTGAATTTTTACGCTCGCTCGTAACTGTGGGTTTCGAACTAACTGAATTTTTAAACGTGCCTTATGTAAAGTTAGTTTACAACTTACAATAAAACAAAGAATGAACTCAATGAGATGGTACAAAGTTAAGAAAGGGCACGGCAAGACAGCTAGCGATGTGATGATGGGTGACTCAAAGCTAATCATTTCATAGACAGCTTCCCCCTGTCACCGGTCTAACATAATAACAAGCCAGCAAGATTACAAAAAAGAAAAACATAAAGCCACTTACTTGCAAGAAGCATCCAATGAGAATAAAAAATAATTCAGCGTTACTTCAAAAACGGTTCAGTAATTCTGAAGATGAGCGTCTGAGACAGACAAACACAGACTCTTTATCACCGCACTTCACTTCTATTGGCGTATCTAAGAGCAGTTGCGGTACGTTCCATTTTACGAGCCATTGCTAACGAGGAGCACGTCAAGCTAGCTTTGTGTGCAGGTGAATGCGCGAATTATTTGTATTGCTTTACAAAATGGTATAAAAAATATTGGAATGTATTGTGGTAACTCATACAACTCCATTCAGTAAGGTTCTGTTTGCCGCAGACTGTAGACTGATTGACTGTCATGCATCACTATGCAGATGCGAGTTTTAAGGTTTTAATAAACAAAGCTTTAAGAGCGTTTATCCAAAAAGTTGGCAACGTCGCAAATTAATCAAAACAGCGAAATATTTGACATCTATTTGCGACGTTGCCCACTTTCAGAATAAACGCCCTTATGTACCGTGGATGACCGATGATATAGGTAACCATAGAAGTAAGTATCGAATGAAAGCCCATCACGTTCATTATGCTTTTTGTTTTATCAAGCGTGAAGCTTTTCAGTCATACTCCATTGTGTTACGATTAAAGAAAGATTAAAAGCACTAAAGTATCGTGAACCAACGAACTACATTAACGGTATAAGCTAAAATAATGAATCGAATCCGCCAATAATGTCCAAAGAAGCCATAAAGTTGGTATGTAAAGGCCAGAAATCAATTCGGAAAGAGCTTCACAATAAATTTCATGAAGCCTTAAGATAACATGACCAATCATGGCAGAAACACAAAATCCAATCTGATTGGCGATCTCTAAGACAAGATAAGGTAATATAACAAACTATTACGACCTATAAAACACAAAATAAAAATATTCCCTAATACGAGAACATTACTTTCGCAACATGGTACTCTACTAAACCCAGTACTGATGCTATTGACCTTTCATTTTATGGAGACCGGTCACGCATCGAACGTTTAGTTAAATTCGTAACGGGCAAAAATTATTCAAGACATTATGTTGTATAGTCTATTCCAAAAGTATTGAATGAAAATGTAAACAAATGGATCAGGAAATGTGCTTGTGTGCCGATTTGTAGTGTCTCTTAAAAATTGAGTGCTTTGATTTGATTATTTGAATACTTAAACCCGAATTCTAATTTTAAATCACCGTAAAGATGTTTTATAACCTCGATTTTCGTCGATGTTTTTTCAATGACAATTTAATCATGTTATTAAAACAATTAATGTTGGAAAAAGTGTTGAGATATAAAGTTGAAACCTTCTAAATACAGATAAATGAGTTTACGGGTTTGTTTGCATTTTAATTAAAGACTTTTGGAACTGACTATGAAATATTCATCATATAAACAGTAAACATCCACTGCTGAATAACCATCCAATGAATGGAGAACAT
Organism: Agrochola macilenta; assembly: GCA_916701695.1. Classification (NCBI taxonomy): domain Eukaryota; kingdom Metazoa; phylum Arthropoda; class Insecta; order Lepidoptera; family Noctuidae; genus Agrochola; species Agrochola macilenta. The sequence goes on along the minus strand of OU753559.1, from coordinate 3,898,117 downwards.
TAATAAGAAATATGATCGTTTATTTCGCCATTACAGCGACTCGTGGCAATCAGAACGCAGTGTCGCAAGAGGTAGGTGATCCCTTTAACAAAACATCTAATCACACTTTACAATACCCACGACGGGATGGCGAACTCCTTGGGAACAAAACGGTACACCAGTGCTTAATAAACTTTAAATTCATCGATAGTATACCGCTAATACATCTGGGTTATGAGAACTGGTTCGCAGAAAGCTCCGAAGTCTGTATAGAGCCGTTTCCCTTACAATGACGGGCAAAATTCCGAACGGTAGCAACTTGAAATACTTCAACACAACTTGAAGGTAAGATTGAAATCTTTAGACCGTTAGTTATGTAAGTACTCTTTGCAATATCAACAGATATCCTAATTCGAGAACTAATCTGGATGAATTTCCTGATAACTCTGAAATTAATCGTCTGTGACCTTTTAGGTTAGGACAGTCTCTGGAAAGTGACTGGACTTTCTGAAGTTTAAATTTGTATTTGCAGTAACAAACTCGATTTGTAAATCTTACTTTCTTGTACCGCCAGCTCAGAGATAGGCCGATACGAAATCCTGTTAAATTTCGATATTTGTTGAACACCAAATATCGAACTGACAGCATTTCGAATCGGTGAGAGAGACCTCTCATCAGCCTCTTTAAATTTTTCAGAAAATCTATAAATTGTACCAGTATATATCAGAAGTATTTCACATGTTTACGCATGCGGATACGCACATAAATTATTTACAATTCACCTATGAAATCATCTATATATAATAATGACTGCAGAGTTCATTAAGTTCGACCGTTATCTTTGGATTAACTTTGATGAATATAAAGACGCCGCTGTCCTACAGAACTTGTGCGTTAATTATTATTCTATCACATTCTCCTTTCACACTTCAAAGTGATGCTGTGTTGATAATATGTTGAAGAAAGATTTGCAATAACGTAATCAATCATCTTTCCATCGGACCTTTTATATCTTGAAAACTACTGATCTAATTTTAATGCAAATTCACAACTTTATCTGTTTCGATTGTAGTCTACTTTCAGTTAGTATCGCCTGGGTGGTTCACTAATAGAAAAATAATTGTTCGCGAAATAGAAACAACGTCCAAAATAACCGTAGCTCCAACGGGGTATATAGTAATGAAAAATAATGAAACGTACAAAGATTTATTTTAACGGAGCAAACATATTTGTGCAGTACATTCACCCCTGCGAGCTCGTGACAAACCCATCCCGGCATAACATTATAACACATTACACTTTTATATAACCAACTTGGCGATGCAGTTGGACGACTTTAAACTTGGAACTAAATATAGCCGCATTTCTCTGATTCGACAATTTGCGAACTGTACACTTGAAATGGCGACGACAAATATGTGGCGGAGACTCAAAGATTAAAGAGGTTCCGCCGAATGGGCCTCGTTCCACGATCTGATTCCCTTGATTATGCAAAAAATATTCGCGTTTAGATTACCGTTTCATCGAATTGTAGGAGTAGTTCAACGCCTCGTTATATTATATCTAATTTTGTAACAACTTGAAGCTTAATTTACATAAGTCTTGAGAATTGAAACAAGGTGTTGGATACGCACAGGTGTTGAATTCAAACGGGTTGAATAGATTCAGGTTGTTCAAGTTGATCAGGTTACTTCTAATTCAAAAACAATAAATTCATTTGATATGCAGCGCCCGGCAATACACATCGAAAGTGCTAAGAAAGACATACTCAGACAATTATGATACAACCCATTTTAGAGATAAACATAATACTAAACTTACATCACTACTTAACAATTATCATCATTTACGTCAACACTAACCAACCGAGACGACAACGTTTAACAAAAAGCAACGAAAAAAACCAACGTGTATTAAATTCTCATTTTATCTGAAAACCAGTGTCAAACACAGGGTGGCAGGCAAAAAGTAAGATGGTGTCACGTAAGATGCCTAGCTATCACGTACGGAACGCTCGTAATGATGAATATAATCAATTTAAGCTCCAACGAGGGCCGACAGACCGACAGACGGGAATAGCTACACGTAAGATGTAATGAGTTTGCGGACGTTTAACTTTGAATTAACGTTTTTTTCATCGGTGGCGGTTGTTGAGAGGGGTACAATATCGACTTGCTGTTGACATTTTTAAGGAATGAGATATTTAAAGTGGAAATGCGGCCATTGGAAGTGACGCGGGAAGTAGAGCTTGAGAGGGTACGAAATGTTTGAGAATCTAAAGAACTACCTTCTTTGGGAGAAGACTGTCCTTATCTGTATCAGTAGACTGCAATGCTGCTGTTAAGGGTGCATCTGGCGCAAGCATACACAATCCTATAAACATCATAAATAATTATTTCTAGTTTAAATACTGTTCCAGATTTTTTTTAATAATCAAGCAGATGTTGAGAGAGCAAGTCATAAAAGGACAAAAATAGAGGAAGCGAGTAAACATAACTAATTATTTATTAGTAAACACACATAACCTTGACGAGGGTTGTAATAACGATATAGTGTAGGTAGATAACAAGCAAGACATTGACCGTCGTTGACAATATTATGTAAATGTTATTAGGAAGTGTAATGACACTCGCCTACGCTCATCAAATAAAGACATTGCACTTCCTTGAGCAAATTGTTAAAGTGACAAACGCTCGTTCTTGCATTGACTGTTTCAATAATACAAATTGTGATATACCAACAATTAGAACATTAAAGCGCAAATTCTTTATACTGGCCCTGATCTTTCCAACTTTGGCATCGATCAGTGCTGACATGATAATGACATCATTTGCCAAATCTGCAACGCCCATATATCACATATCAACTTTTATCATGAACCAGTCAATTCAGAGAATGAGTGTTATCGTTGGCTTTCAGCCCACATATTATCGAATGCTTACGGCATTGCTTTGTCTAACCAAGTAGGTGTTTGGTTTCACAATCTGAATTTTATTTACCAAGATTCAATATTCGCCCACAGTGAGTCCAAGTTCTGGAACACCTTGTCTTATATTAATACTTCACTAAATTGTAATTATTGGAAAAAAAAACGTTTATTTTTGTTCACAGTTCCTGTTATTTCGTTATGTTTTTTTTTTGTGAATTGTTTAGCGAATTAAACATTTATTGATTGACAAATAATTAAGATGAATTAGCACATCTTACTTTTTGCTAAGATAAGCTACTTTAGTTTTTTGCGTCTGCAATGTCTCTAAAAAGATTGTTAAAATATATATTCTGTTTTAATATTCACTTACTATGTGCCTAGATCAAGTTACACCAGTGCTCGTGCTTCAAGGATTAGCTTGTCAACACTTTTCCCCCGTTTAAATATTATTACCAATTCAATGTAGTCCGAAACATATTCTCGATATAATTTCCTCGTCTTAAAGCGTTACTTCCCTGGAGCTAGAAAGCGTGAATGTGATCATTATGTATGCAGATTTTCATGATTAAATATGTAAATTTTCCATTAGAAACTAATTTTAAACTATATTACCTGGAGTCAGTCCTTTCTCTTGTTAACTGGTCTATTCTTACAAGCAACATTTCCGGATGATCTCTTGTGAATCTATAAAATTTTATTCACACCCGTTTCTGTGTCACTTCCTAAAGTACACACTTAAAATCGAGAACGGTAAACAATGAGTTGCCGTGAGTACAACACTTCAAACTATGTTATTCAAACACTAAATTTTTTTGTGACATCATTGGCATAATTTTTTTGCATATTGTATGCAAAATGTTCACACTCCGTTGGCGTGTTCTTATCTTGTGGTGCTCTAAATCAAACAGTTGTCTTATGCATTTCATTTGTTTATGAGATACGTTATCATTTCTCAGAGTCACACCAATGTTTGCATTTGGCTCTAGTGCTGCAATATCTTAGTGTCACATTGACTACATATAAAATAATAACATACTATACGTACAAATGTTTGTTATTATTTTGAAATGAACTGAAGATGTGAATGAATGAATTTCTTAATATCTATAAATTCTTGAAAACTATTACGAACGCTGTAGTCACGGTACAGAACAAAATAAAAACGAGTAATTAAATAGAGATAAAAATATTTCCTGTGAATATTTAAAAGTCGTTAGAACTAACATAAACTGATCTGAAATGAGAAAGCTCTACACTGAAGACCTTATACGGAAACGAATTAATAATCACTTTTTATTTACAAACTAAAGTTAAAAGTTACATAATTTTTTCATAGGTGAATGTTATTTCAATTTGAAATTGCTTCCGTAAATTAATCCAAGCAATTTCTTTCGCATGTTAATGGCAAACGGCAATCAAGATTTTATCAAATTAGTCTTGTTATTAGCTATATTGATCTGAGTAAAGATAAAGAAGATCTAATGCCTAAGTAATTATGTTCCATCAAAAGTCGTAAGAGAGAAATTGAAAGTTATCACGTCCAATAAAGTAAATGTTACGCATAAAAGTCAGATGAACATGGTTTAGATAATGAAATAAATATCACAGAATATTTGCCATGCTGGCTGATATTTAGTTAATGCAAACAATTCAATATTTAATTTAAGATTAAAATTAATTAGACTACACCATTATCCAATGACAACGACCATTAGGTACACAGATAGATTAGAAACATTCAAGACGTAAGCGCAAAATGTCAAATAAATCGCAAAACACCGCAAAATTACGAACATTTCAATAAACAAACCCACATTCAAAATGTTTTGTAAAACATTTTAGCAGTCCAAACATTAATTGAACGAGACCATTTGTCCCGTTTCGGCTAGACGAAGGCAACGCTAAAACGTAGGCGAGTTTACCAACACAAAGTCGCGAATTCAAACACAGCATTGTTTTGAGGAAATATTATCGTCACGTGAAACCTACTAATACACCAGAAGTACTCGTTATTACTCTACAGTTATGTCATTGCATAATAGTACCGATAACGGATTTTTTTTGGCACCGTACCGTCTGGAAAATTCAGGTGTTTAATAAAGTATTTAAATTGCTTCACGTGTCTCTGTTTATTTAGGCCTCCTCACTAAGCTCTGTTTTACTCTCACATTTATGTTCTTTACAGAAGCTTCAGAACTAAAACCGACTCCATGAATATGAAAGTGCAGAAACCGATTTTTTTTACAAGACTTAATGATTAAAATTCTGTCTAGATAGTAAAGCTTTTACGTTCACCCCTTAAAAGTAAGAACATGAATATTCACGAGTTTAATTAACCTGCCTCAAGCATTCCTAAAGATTTCTCTTCGAAACTATGTATTTGGGCCACAAATGACACAGACATAATCCCTAAAAGAGTATTAAAAGTGTGTAAATCTGAAATTAATCGGCATAGGAGACACACAAACGAAGCAGGGCGTTTCGTCACTTGACCTGAATGCACGGTTGATGGTGATAAGATAAGTATAGTAGAGCAGTTTGTTTGGCTGATAGTGGCTCGGCTCAAGGACGTCGGTACGACCCTGTATTAATGGGATTTATTGATTTTTTCCACGAGAATGGTGGAAAAAATCACTATCTGTAACACTTTAGTGACATCGAATGTCAACATGTTAATGGAGGCAGCAAGGCCTCCAATGACGCAAATCCAGCCAGTATCTCAAGCATGATCGTTTAACAGTAACAGCCGCATCAAAGCTACAGAACATTTCTCTCCTTGGATGGAATGATGGAAAAAGTTTTTAGATATGAAACATTTTCAATTTAGAAATTCAGAAGTCATTTCAACAAAATTTTACTTCAATTAATTCATTGAACTGTTGAATCAGTAATACGTTTAGGAATAAGAGTTATTGTTTTAATAAAAGGTGATTTAAATAATAAAAGGTTTCGTGTTGCTACTATGCGTGCCGGAAACTGTTGTAATGTGAAATATGAACTAACCTTTGTTACGTGGGGTAATTGGCATTGCTAACGCTAATATAATCATTACGGCATTTTTGTCGTCAAGCTTTATAGGCTTCCCTTTGTAAGTGCTATTGGCGAGTCAGGTGACCTTGAAGGTAAAATAACACTTGCTTTTGTGAAACAATATTGGGGCACGTCAGGGGATAATTAACCATTAGGTACCTACCCAAGTTACGTAAGTCATGTTCGTTTTTCATACGCCTTAACCCAGTCTAAATAAAGCACTTTAGCACTTTCAGCTGGTTTTAAATAAGGAGATAAAAGAAACCCCAGTTTCCTTGTGACGCATAATCATCCCACAGTCGAGTTACTCTATATGGAACCCAAAACTAGTCATATACCTATCGACGATGACGAATCGCGTGCTCATTTGCAAGTGCACAATGAGTATGTCCAAACAAGTGCTCTAGACAATAGGCTCGGAACACTAGGAGCAGAATGACAGGTTGATGACAGCAATAATGATAATAAAGTAGTAAAGTACTATAAAACTAGGAGCAACAATAAAATTATATCTTTCAAAACTACTGGCAAGGCAACTACTAATTTCAAATTAGATTATAACATCAAAATGGTGGATACGATCAGATAACGATAGATTATCTAAGAACAATCGATCGTAAATGTTATATCCATCATTCACGACAGTGTTTACTTGAAAACTGTAAAATTTATACAGTTATCGAGATATCGTCTGATTCTTATCATTTAATAACTGTTCAGTGTTTATTACTGTGTCTGCACTTGTATTTGAGCATACTTATGTAAGTAATTCTTTCACTTCAGAATTTTGTTGAGTCTATTTTGATGACGGCAATGCTTTGGAGTACTTATTTGCTTTCTTGCAAAATCCTTTGTTTATCTCATTTCTTATAACCTTCTTGATCGATATAAGGTTCCTTCATGTTAGTTCTAGAAATATCGTATAGATTTATAATTTTATTAGGTCTTTACTTGTTAAAGAAATTGCTAATTTGCTCAAAATAATTACTCAATCGGCTTTGGTTGCGTATGAATTGTTCAGACTACCTTCAAAATTTGGTTATCAAGTTTTTCATAGTGTTCGAGTAAATACTGTAGGTCATCCAACAGATATTTATCATCTCTCTTCTGAAGATCGTAAGGACAAACCAACCGACAGATGGTTAAGATAAATAATATACAAGAGACATGTGCTTTCAGCAGAACAAGACATGCATATAATTATCAACAGATGTCAGTGCCCGCTTATCTGACTGACACGCAAATATTTGAGAAAAACATGAACACAGTTGTCAATGTTGGAAATGAAGTATGGACACGTAAAGCGAAAATTGTAGGTAGCAGCGATTTCATTCTCCACATTGAAGGAAATATTTGTACGAGTATGCCCCACATTTCATCTTGTACCGGATCTAGATATCGTATGTTATAATTTATCAAGGCAAAATATAGAGCGAAAGCTTACAGCTAAAACTCTCACCTCGGCTTTCACGATTAAGCTTTATGAAACTTCATAGATTTCCCCCTAGCTAAACATTTTTTTACAAATGAGTAGACTAAGCTACTAGGCTGTGCCACAACTTTTTCCACATTTTCTCAGCGTCAGGCAATGAGTGGTTATCAACGTCTGACTGATCACATGTCGAAGCAGAAGCTTCGAAAGTTAATTTGTAATGTGACAGAGATATGGATAGAAATAGGCCGCAAGGCAAATGCTTTCTCCCGATCTCTAGGAAAGCCGCTAAAACGACGCTTTAAGAAAATGCGCTTGCGATTTCCACGATATCGCTGAGTTCCGCTAGTGAAACGAGTAATTCACATTTTAAATTCAGTGATATAGATAGTGATAGTTAAGTGAGAGAGCCAAGTTTGATCAAGGTTCCGTGTTTGCCATACCGATCAAGCCAGATCTGAGATAATTTTATGTATCAGATTTTAAAAATAAGTGTTCCTGGGCGGACAGACGGAGTCACGGAGTTACTCTAAAAATGAAACATTCGCCACATAAACTTTTCTTTGTAAGTTGGCTGGCGTTATTGTTTGCAAAGATGAAACACCAGTGGCAGGAAACAGTCTTTTGTCCTCCTGAATTCCTCTGCAATTTATATGCAAGACACATGTGTTTTCAAATTCCCTACCTACCTTCTCTCCAAAAGAGGCTTAGGTATTTTGCAATTTTGCACATTAAAGAGCATCGTCTTACACCTCCTATAACTAAAACTTTTGCAACAGTGGTCGAGCTGATTAGAAAAGTTCATTCGATACACTAAAGGTTAAGCGGCACGTAATTTCATTTAGAGAAGCAATAATAAGATCTACAGTGGGTCACGAAAAACAAACGCCCTGGGTGATCGTGCGCGGGCGCTTCCTGGCTGACCGACGACATGGCAACGATGGTAAGGGCCTGAACACACCTTCTATTTTAGAAAGAACGTACAAAAAAGACAAAATAGAAAAAAATATGGTCACTGGTCAGTTCAGGCTGGATAAAGCGACGATCTTCGCAGCGGTTGGTAGCAGCTGGATGAGATTGGCCGAAGACTGAGTTTGATGGCTTGCGATTGGAGATGTCTATGTCCAGTGGCCTGCTATACGCTGATGATGGAAAGTTTGACTTTTCGACTTCAACGTCCAAGGAGAAAAAGACATAGCTTAACTACAAACGGGATTCTATTTCTGTCATTCCATGACAAAAGTAAAAATGGCTGCGCAAAATACAGTATTCTTACAAATGCGTGGGTTGCAAATCACCTCTTAAAACTTAATGGTTCATAAGATTACACAGAGGAGCAAGCCGACTTACCTTTCAACTTGACCGTCTCCTTAAGTTTTATGACGTCATAAATGGAGCGGGAAGCTTGGCAAAGTTAATATGAGGATTTACATTTAGTGCGCTTAAAATCTGGGAAATGCGTTTTGCTGCGATCATTGGACAGCGGTAAACTCGTTCGAATCGTTGGATGTGAACTTAGCCTAGGATCTTCTTGTCTCGTGTTTATAGAGTAGAAGGTAGAGGTAGAGACTGTTATAGAGGTGCTGACTGCTTACGATGCGTCGAATGTAGGTATACATCATAGAAACTTCTTTCTTATATCATATATACATATAAGTTTTATCACACCAGATCAAAAATCGTTGTAGGTAATGATTGGATCCAACCACTGCTCAAAATCAAACTCAAACTCAAAGCATTTATTTCAAATAAACCAATTACAGGTACTTTTGAATTGTCAAAGGGTCGGTCAGTCAGAAGTATGAAACTAGTTAGCTAGCCCATTCCAACGCTTAGTAGGTTCCTATGGAGAAGAACGGGCAAGAAACTCATATCAAATCATAATTAAACTGAACTACTAATAATATACAATAATAAATAATAATATATATTAATACTCTTTTCAACAAAAATCCTTGCCAAAATAAAAATGGATTTTGGCAAGGATCTTTAGTATGTAAGGTAAGATCAAGTTAATTACTATAATGTTGCGAAATAATTATGCAATGCTGAAAAGATAAAAATCTTGCAAATTATCGCACGTCGTCAGGGTCAAGAGTGTTACGTAGACGATAGGGTTTCCTTATTATTTTTGGAAGATAATAGAATTCATTGTCATCCTCGTTTCTAATGACGATGACATTTTGATTTTCACACCTCTCAATTAATGGAACTGCATGGTCTTCCTTATTTACATTCCGGCTTATTTGTGGGTTTATTTTCATTTGACTTGACATTATTTCGATATTCGTCTGTAAAACTTTTGCATTTTTCATAAATTAATCAAAATTCTAACAACGCAAACTAATCTGCATCCACGTAAGAAAGGGTAAATGCACTGGAAAGAATCTCAGGCTTCCACTAGAAAAAACAAAAAAACGTGACAATCGCGTGTCAGAAGACTAGGTAGGTTTCAAGCCTTAATGCGTTACAAGCATTCAACCGCAACGAGGCACAAAGAAACTATAACTGTTCCGATTTTAGAACATAATCGGACCCGGCTGCCCGCGGCATCCGAACGAAATCGAAATTTTGAACAATATCCGACTAATAAGGACATGACGTGAAAGTGAGATTGAACGCGCAAAAACGCGCGCGTTCGCGTCACGACACTAAACAACGAGACGCCACTAACCTACCTCTACATCACATTGTCCAAAACTGTGCTAAATGACTCCTAATAACCGTTTAGAAAGTCGTAATTTTATTATTTATATACAATAATTTGCTAAGAGGTTAAAGGTCCACGATCGGCCGCTTCCGTGCTTGACAACCATTAGTTGAAATACAAACTGTTTCGTACACGCAACTCGACGAGAGAACTGTTATATCGGATTTACTGTACGCTAGATTAGATCCCAACGTTCGCTATTTTAGTACAAAACAAAATAGCATACTCAAACTCAAGTAAAACGTAGGAAAAGCACATACATAAGTGAAAAAACGTAGAACCGTTCCGTGGTTTTATTTGACCCACCTAAATTAAGGCTGTCGCGTCTGTGTATCTTTACAATCTTTTTAATATGTATATGTATTATTCGAAGTGGATATGAAAGGAAACAAACACACCCGAACACGTTAATTACCTTCCTTTTTACTTGAATGAGAAAATCGAGTACTTATTTTACAAAACTGTTTGTCATCGGAGTACTTCAAACAGAACCGAAAGCAAAACATAATACAGAAGAAAGTAACAGTAACACAGTCAATCATACGAAGGCAAAAATTTCACCCATTAAACCGGAGCGGTCCAACGAAGGTCATAATTTAAGGCGAGATGAGTCCAAAGAGTCCAAGCAGTGTACTTAGTAACAATGGTCGTGAATGGTTAAAAATGGTAGGTAATTCGTTAGACGGAGGCACGGAGCCATGAGCCATTTGCGGCACTCTCAATGAACATCGCTTTCATACTGCGGTGTAAATGACTGGTTATCGAGAAGATGAAATCGGTGATGGAAATAAAAGCAGACAATGGTTGATACGGAGAATGTCTTGAAATAGAAAGGGTGTCAGTGGAAATAAGAATGTGAGGCGAACTTAATTAGCCTTTTCTTCAATAGTAGTGTAGTGAGTGAGTATATTTTTCTAAAGGGTTCTGGGTTAAAATTGTGACTATTGTTGATATTCAAAACTAAGCAGCTGAGCTTCAAGTTGAAGGAGTCACAAATCTTATGGATATATATAAACCTATCATAGTAGTAGTCAGTGATATAATTTTTTTGTGTCATAAAATGGAGCAGAATTTCAAAGCTCGTAAATATAAATCCTTTGGATAACAATTCTATTAACGTGAAACTCAGCCCATAAAGTGACACGGATAACATTTTTAGTAGTAGGTATTAAATACGTAGTTAGAGGAGATAGATAAACTTTGATAAAGTTATAAAATTGTTGTTACTTCGGTAGTAAAGATATTTGGGATCGAATTCAGTTGTTTTTATCAAATACGATCTTTATAGAAGAGTGCCGAGTGCAAATCATTAACATGAACCTAGAGAAAATCTACGATGAAGCAACGCCCTACATAACGAAACATTTAACTAAAACCACATTAGACGAAGGCAAGAAATAAGGGAAAAGACTTAAACATGGAGAAATTACACCAACACTTAAGTGTGAAGAAATTAGAAAATCTAATTTACTTGTGAAAACTTAGAATAACTTTGTGTTGTCAAACCACAGTGCATACACAGCAAATGATGTTGACGTTTTAATAACAAGGATTGTTGTCATGAAATTTAAAAACGCAAGAACTCCCACTCTCATTCTAAACGTAAGTAAAAAGAACCTTCACTGTAGATATTATAATTATTTCGTAATTCTGAATCTAAAATTGCTCAACAACTTACAAAGAACGAAGAAGAAAGAGGAGAAGTTGCTTACAAAGAATAACAATTATTCTTTGTAAGTTGTTCGTGCAAACTGACAACACGAAAAAACAACATTTTTTACTTTAAGTTCGCAAGTAATTCCACAAGATTAAGAACTTAGAAACATGATATCCCTTTGTTTCTCAAAATCATTGAACAATAAATCATTTAAGAAGAAAATAATGCTGTAAAGCTGCCGAGTATACCTCAAACAAGACGTTCAGAAACAGCCATTCATAAGTAATTATACAAGGTACTAAATAGTAAGAACGCTAGGTGATGACCCCCTAGAGCCCTGAGCAGTTGCTGGATCTCCGCGCAATGCTATGACATGACCTGCACTAACAATTGCAAGAGCATGAAAGTAAACAGATGGTAATCCGTGAAACGTGTCCACAACAAAACTAATCTACATTTGCGAACAACAAACTTAACACCACAGAAAACCCCACCTTAGATCGAAGACCATAGAGCTTCCTATTAGTTTGTTATTATAAATATAGATGTAGTAACCAACTTGGTAGGTTTAAAGCGTAAAGTTTATCTGCGAAGAGAGTAATTTCGCTAATTTGTTGAGCTAAACAGAACTGTAGATACGGTAACACGAACTTGGCGTATACACGAGAATCGTAAAGATGCTAAAAGTAATGAATGTAATTAAATGTCTTGCTGATTTTCAATGTTTAGTAGCGTTAGTTTCCAACTAAGTACCAATTATAGAAAACGAGAAACTATTAGTAACGGTTAGATTAAATGAAACCGTGGAAAAGATTAGAGATAATCTAAAGATTGTTGAAGTGAATGAACGTCAGAAAATTCCATGAATAAACTGAGGTTAGAAACATTTACCTGATATTGATCGTTCAGAAATTGTATTAAGTACTCTTTCTTCGTCTACGTCCCCACTCCCAGTTGGCATACCAACCAGAAAGCGCACACAAACACAATTTCCGTGGGAACCAATATCCTTCCGGCGCCTTCTATCTTGTAATTTTTTTCATAAAACGAAGCCAAAGCTTTTAGTATCACCCAACCTACATTGATCCTTTGTAACTACTTTAAAATAAAGAAAAAAACATAAAAAAGCCTTTAAGTTCCTGTTCGAGAAACCTCCTAAAAGTAATTTACAACATCATCTGACCGTAAAAGGCGAACAATGATCCCATAAATAATTCAAAAGAAGTTTATTACAATGGCACCTGCGTCCCATGGGAACATTCGCAGGACATGGGCGTCACGCACCGCGGGACACCGTGGTACCATGGGGTTACTCTACTTACATTAAACCATTTAATGATGGGATTCGCGGAATCAGTCAGAAAGGGAAAATGGTGAATGTGGTTAGTGTGTTGAGGTCAAGACAAAGACTAGTGGTGGTAATGTGTACTTATAAGTAAGGGATGAGAAAATAATGATCCAGAAAGGGTTAGGAACAGTAGTTAGTAGTCTAATAACGACAATTATGACAATATCACAGGTGATGATTATGGTGCTGACTGCTATGTAAAACAATATTTTACTGTCAAGTGCAGTATTAAATGGTAACGTTACTTTATGGTTAAAAAAGCTTAACATTGAAGATCTTATGACCAGAAGTCGTCACTGTCCGTAAAGCAATGAAGCGACAATAAATGACAATTATGTTTCCTCCCAATCAAGTAAACAAGAGATAGTAATAAATACACCAGCTAATAAATACAGTAGCCTATCCCAGAACAGTGGCATAAAGTACTAAAGCTATAAGCAGTAATTTGATTGTTACCACTACGAGACCCATGGGGGATTGCAGTATACTGTATATTAACCTTGGCATATACTAATGGAAACATCAGTAAATGTCAAAGTTTTTAATTAAGTATCTACCACAAAATGAATTTATTCCACGAAGAGTCATTTGACACAATTTTGCAGCAAAAATATGTCTATATAAAAAGAATATCGTGTAGGTTCACTAGAAGTGGGAATTCCAAAAAAAACAAAACACGCGACGGATAATTACAAAAGTAAAATCCAACGCAGCACCTTCGTGATATATGACAATCGAGCAGCAGTCGACGCTATAAATTTTACCTCATAATTGGTATTTGGGACACCGGCCGAGACAGAACTGGACAACATTTCTGTCGGACCTCACGCGAGCCGTTCGATAAAACTGCAGTATGAAACGACTAATTTGAAAACATTATCACGGACGATACAGTCGAAACCAAAGTTGTAGTACTATTGAATTTAGTAGATTAACGTCCAACTGCCACAAACAGTGACAAGTGCAGGTTTTACGATGAAAACGTGAGAGCCTTATTGGCAAAACGTGGATGTGTGGGAGGCTAACAAAACATCGTAATTAGACAGATAATGTTAGGTTACTTATTTAAATTGAAGTGAAAATGTAAGGAGATAAGTAATAGGTGAAATTACGATTTCGTTTTGGTCATTCGCACGAAAGTTTTGCAAAGTAGGTGATGACGTAAAATGTTAGCAGAATCAATTTCAGTGTTATGGGTACGACAATATAAAACGTAGTGAAAGGTGCTATGCATTAAGTGAAACGAGAATATCGATGAGAACACATAAACATCTTGATCTTGGACCGAGAAGTCTATTTCTAAAACAGGCTGAGTCTAGTTGCTTTATCTTGAACGAAGTAAACTAAACAGATCGAAACAAGAATGTCTTAGCACGCGAACAGCTGTCACGAAGCGGTAAATCCAACATTGACATTGAAAAAGTCGGATATTAAACAGCAACGGGTGTTTTATAATTACCACCTGTCATCAGTTGGACTCAATTCTTTGACAGCTTTATAGAGACGAGGTAAAAGAGAATGCATGATGAGTATCGTAGTGTTGATAATGATGACTAATGCACGTCAGCATGTGTGTTGTCTTAGTAAATGTCATGATATTTTTATTAATTTGATATATTTACTTAATTAATTTTGCATCCTCTAGAATATTTATGACTTAAATTACCATAGTTCTTAATTTATGCTTTATGAAATTATGTATAACTACTAATTTTGCATAGACAACGAATTCTGCTGCTTTCTTACTAACCTTGGCATCGTGCATAAAACATTAAGGGGATTTATTTATAAACGTTACTTAAATTAAAGTGACGTTCAAAGGGCAAATGTATGGTTAAACAGTTGCTAATTATTACTTAACTTTAAGCAACGTTTATAAATAAACCCCAGAATCTGAACCGTATCACCCATCATAACACTGCTAAAGCCCAAACAGTGAATGAAGAATTAAAAACTCATCTACAAACGAATGATCAAACCGGTACAGTTTGCTGCCAGCCAGACAGCAATTATAAGATACAGAAATCCTACTCATAACAATGTGCAATCATACTCACGCAACACATAAATATCTAATCTAGAAATGACACTAAGCAAAGACAGCATTGGTTGGATGATCAAGCTAACGAACAGAATATCCTAAAGAAGTTGTCTTCTTTAGGACATCTAGGAGTTGATACAGAACATAAAGGGCCTAATCAACAGTGGACTCCACAATAGACAAATGATTTAATACTGTTCCTTTATCCTCTGTTCAGATTTGATTCGTAAATCTTCTGCACTTTCTGTCATATCGTGGTAAGGGCTACCTCAGCCTTGAATCATGAGACAAAGCTCAAGCACCGTTACTCGATGCGAAGAAAGTAAAACAAGTGGAACGAGAATTATTTCTGCTGATAATTGTTGGTGCTGGATGTAAATTAGTTATAAACCAGTAAAGCTGGTCCAAACAATCGGGTATTGCAATTTTGAGGTCAATTACAGGTACTTTAATTAATTTTCACTTGATATTAAGCTGTTCCGGATGATATAAGATCCCGTGGGTGGCCAGATGAGTGACAACCACATTTATTTCTAGCAGAAATTGTTTAATTCTTTTGCTGATAACAACAGGACGTTTATGAGTTATGAGTTATGGTTAGTTTTAAATTTCAGCCTAATTTATTCATTTGCATATTTAAGTATATAAGAAGACGTCAATAACACAGTCCTAACGAATTTCTCGGTCAAAATAAGTATTTAAAATAATCCATTTTATGTGTTCTTCGCATTATGTAAACGAGCTATTGTGTCAAATGTTTGCATTGCATTGTTTTGCGTCAAACCCGCGTAAAAACCCATCTAATCAGAACATCAATCAAAGTGGCGAACACTTTTATCTATTGATATTTTATAGCGTCAAATATCTCGAATGACAAAAACCTTTTTACTATTCTATGTCTTAAAACATGACACCATCAATTTTCACGGTCGATTTCGGACAAGACAAAAAGCCGCCCGGCAACTGATATGAACGCTACCTGGTCACAGATAAAGTAGATAACAGAACATTGATTAACACTCCGATGGTTCTTTATAAAGAGAGAATTTCTCAGATAAAAGAAAGAGATAAATTAAAGACTTGTCAATAGTACCGTAATGAACTGAGAATTGTTAGAAATTGCCGCTGTAGATGTTGCGGTGACCCGTATTATTTGGTACCTACCCTATTCGTTTTAATGAACCTATTTAGTTGCAGAGCTGTAGGGGAGTAAAGTAACTGTTACGCAAGAGGGAACAAGTCGGGCGGGCGACACGGGTGGCTGTCCGCCGGATTACCTTCGCGGCTTCAATGACGTAACGGTCGCCGGACGCCGGACGGAAAAAAAATAAACGATCCACGTGACATTGATTTTGAATATTGAACTTGAATTTTTACGGAAGAATGGTCAGCTGTTTGTCGATGACTCAACAGCCGATGCCGATGACACCGTATAAAAGAGATATTGATACGACCTTAGAGAGAAAATTATGTTCAAGATGTGTCACTTGGTAAATACTCAGACGGTCGTTAAACTGCTGGATAACTGAGTGATCATGGAATTGACAATTATCCGTTTAACACATCGAAATCACTTAAGTTCGTTAACAGAACAGCTAAAGCGGACGTTGTTCGCAAAAACAAGCAAAATAACCTAAACCGAGATAAGGATGTTAAAAGAGAAAGGATAGTTGCCATGATGAAAATAGCCTTAATAATCACTAAACACACGGGAAAAGAAAACAAAGATGTAAAAGGAGACGCAGAAGCTAAACAAACATTGAAAGAGGAAAAGTATACAACACAGCTAACCACACGACAAGATCGTCATTATTTTGTAAACAGCAGCGTCGCTTTATCATTAATTAAGAATTATATTTTTATCGCTAAAAGATATCCACCGTCTGAAACAGTAACTGCAAGGTGCAAATCAGATAACAGAGTTACGAAAACGTTACACAACGCAAGGCAGACTGGAATGTTCAGTGCTAAACTGTTAACCCCTCAAGGCCTTACATTTGTAGCAAATCCAGGACAATTCGCTAAAAATACTATTTAATAAAGTGAACAGCGTATAGAATAGAGAATGAAACGGTAGGATTCGAGAACACGTTTATTTTCTTCAAAGAGTATTTTAAAGGATGCTCAAGATGATACAACGTAGATAATAAATACTCATTCTGACCATAGGCCATGACATTGGCCGATAACGTCTGTTATTGGTATTTGAAGATCAAATGGCAAATTGCTAGAATTAGCTGACTCAATTACGAAGCGTCATTCTGATCTTGTTTTCGGATCTTGCTTAAACCACAGAATAAATAAGTAGCAGTATTATCTCGACAGTGACCTTGAAATAATTACCTACGGCCGCTAGGTAGATAAACCTTCCGCGTCCATACGTAACTGCCGCGCACACTTGATACTGTTGCGTACTGATATACACTGAGATTTCAAAGCGCGTCGATTCTATGAACATAGAATACTGCTACTTATTTATACTGTGCTTTAAATGTAGAGATAACGTTTGTTTTAGGTACACGTTTATCTTCAGTTGACGAGAATTTGGTTTTTGACATTGAAATTTTAATGAATGACATAGCAAATTAATTAATTAATTTTTTTTTTTAATGGCATGCTGTTGGGGTTGCCGCGCCATTGTAGTGCGTCACAAATGTTCGCAAATGCTCGCGTTGACGGGTTTCACGCAATAATGCGTAAGAAGGTGTCGTCATTATTTCAAAGACTGCGCGGTAGCACCAACAGCGTTTTGCAAATGATTGCATCCCGCTATGACTGTCCCATACAGGCACACTGGGTGGGAATAGTTACGGGAAGATCGTAAGTTTGTATAAATACGTTATTCTATTATGTACCTACTAACATAGATCTTAAGAACATTGTTACTAACTCTTTTATGGATTCTGTCCGAAATAAACTGATAATAATAATAATAATAGCGAATAATTTTCGCAGACTCATTTGATTGGAGATGTCGAAGAGCCTATTGTCATAGTATTTTTTACGACACCAAAGAAGATGTTAGTGAAAAAAGTGAAGCTACTCGCAAGTTGTGGTAATTAACTAAGTGTTGATAAATTAAACAACGTCAGTTCGGACATATGTATATTTCTAATGATTAATGGTCTCCGAAGTACTAATGTACAGTGTGGTATTGTAGTTTATGTTCTTTGGATGAAGAGCAGTCCAAACAATTTAATAGCGTAATGAATATCATTTTAGAAGTAAACGTTTATGGAATTATGTATAAAGAAGGTGAAAGTGACGTATGAAAAGATGTGAAAATTGGGTCATGATAATGAAGAGTAGAAATTGATACACCAACTGTTAATAAAATTAAATGGATGGATGCACATGCTAAGCTGATGAAAATTATCTTCTGAATGCATAGCATTCTGTAAACGTGTTAAAGCAGGCTGCAAATAGCAAAGATACCGTCTCAGTATTGTCTATTTTTATTAAATTATAATACTTGAGAGATGCGCATTTTCCTCCGTCCTTGCGGTTTCTTGTATCACATTACTAACCCGTCGACTGCAGCGGTTGTACGCTTCGTTGTGTCCGATTTCTTGTGACGCCGCCACCGCCAATCGCTTATATCAAAGATCTATGTGACTGCTTCTTGTTTTCTGCCTTGTTTATCTTTTTCTGTCTAGTCTTTGGAATGTGTACTATTGGCGGAAATAAAATTGACAGTCGTTAAGAGTCTTCAACAGTTGTATTGTTTCTGGATACTTTAAAAGGATTGTGTTACTAAACGGTTGCCGTAGGTCTCATCTAGGCCAATATGTAATTATGTCTTACTGCATAATGTGGGACAGCAAATTATGCCTAGGGTCCTGCCATAATCATTGGCAAGGCAGGTCAAGGTGGCAGTCTACAGTTGGTACATGGTACAAAATCGGATAACACGTCAATTTCTCAGCATACACGAGCCTCATCCAAATCCCAAAAATTGAAAAAAAATACCCAGTCTGCCTTAATACTTTTTTTTGTTTTAGCGGCCTAAGCATTCTCGAGATCAAAGATCACGATTCGATCTATTCATGAATGAGTCAGATTCTTCAGAGATTCGCATTTTCCTCCGTCCTTGCGGTTATAGTAAGTATTGTGTTACCTTACCACCCGTCGTCGTTGGTTGCCGCTCGCTCTTACGCCTCGTTGTGTTCGGTTACCAAAGCCGTGCGGTCACGTACACCAGTGTTATTGATCTTTGTAAACGCTTTGAGAGACCATAAATTTCTGGTAGGTAATGAGAAACTTGAAAAATTGCTCTAATATCCTCTAGGCAATTTGGCCTATCGTTAACCGTTGTTGAAACTAAAAAAAAACTCACCGACGCAAATTAAATGCGACTTATAATTTAGATAGTACGAGTACTGACAGAAAATTACGAGAGTGGGAAAACGAAGATGACAGCTAGCATTTTTAAAATCCCACATTAAAATGAAAAATATAACGACCATAACAATTTTCTTAATGAAGACGCACGGGAAACGAAAATTTTGTAAAAATGTAACAAATGATGGCGTATTAATCTGAGGAGGACGGAAGTCATTATCACACAGCGTGATACAACGGATTATCATGTACAATTTATTTATGACTATCTCAATCACGTGTTAACTGTCCCTTTGGATTTAGAAATAGGCATTTATACACAAATATATACAAACACGGCGCTTATGATAAACGATTTTGTAAGGGGACTTTTGTGTAAGCCGAGCAAAAATAAGATTGTCATTAAAAAAAAACTGTGATACGGCCCGAATAAATTTTCCAGATGAAACGTTCAAACTTAAAAGAATGTGTGCAAAAGTAAATGCTTAACTCGTGCCAGCATTTTGGCATAAACTTTGGTTAGTATTCAAGACTGGTGTCGAGATTTCTAGAATACATAAGCTTGGAAACCTGGCGAAATGCATAACAAACATAAATAAAATTTCCACTTTCAGAATATATGATCAGAGACTTCGCATTTTTTAATGAGGTTATTTGGGAAACGAGAACCGAATAGGTTCCGTAGAATTACGTCAAGTACAAGAGTCGAGCAGTAAGATTAACCGTGGAGTTATGCTGGCTTCACTCCAAATGTTTCCACGCCAAAGAAAACGATGGAAAAAGTGGTTCGTAAGTTAAGTAGCAGGAAATGGTTATTTAATTGCCTTCACGTGCTACTAATTTGCATGGCTGCAGTTCTGCAAGGCTGGGCTGGCTGCAGCTACAATTTAAAGTAAAAATCAACCTTTAGTCCCCAAAAATTAAAACTACCGTCTTATATTGGATTTATTGTTCCCAAATGCTCCATTTATGAAGTGAAGAATAGAAGACAAATAATAGAAAACGTGCCATATCATCGAGGAAAGAACCGATCACGCGAATAATTAGGTCAAACATAGTCACACAAAAGTTTGCTCCAATCTAGTTGCGTAAGTCAAACAACCCTATTACAGAAAACACGTAACCGTTAAACAGACCCATTGCAAAGACGCACATAAAAAATCTGCAACAAAAGATTGGGCAATAAGAAAAATTACATTCCATTACCTGCCATGTAGGCGGGCTACAGCAATAACCCGGGAAATGCTGACAGCGGATCTAAAGTACTCCAATGGGCCATCACAATATGTTCGCAAGTATGCAACATATCAAAATGTCAACCACCCCGCCCACTGAGTGTGGTCCCCAAGGCCGTTGGTACACCTACGCTCTAGTTAGGAGAAAGGACCTATTGTGACTGTTTGAATCATGTGTCTGCGATTAGGCGCTGTTATTAGACACAATTTGCATTGTCAGCCTTATTGTCGTGATTAGGTATGTTGTTGAACTCGTAATATGGCTTGTTTCGTTGAGTAACATGTGACAGGATAAAAATATTGCGTCTGAGTTTATTGTTTGGGGAGAATTTGGAGCGAGGAGTCACTTTCATTGTATTTTTTGGATGTAGATGACGAAACCAACTTACTTACAACTTACCAAACTATGTTGGATATTTACTACAAATATTAGTAAGCATGCTATCTCCCATAGATCTTCGTGCTGCAATGCGACAACCAGATGCACAAAAATCCTTGTCCTTACATTTTAGACTTTCGGATGACTCATGCTGTCTTACTTTCCTTCGAAGCCTTCTTCACCGTAATGAATGCATGCATATTTTCGTAGGTGGTGCATACATCAATTTGTCCTTGACATGAATACATACATCATAATTCAATGACGTTTGACAGCTCACTGCGGCCTTGGATTTGAAGCGGTGCGCGTACGTCGATGTTGCAACACATCTAGTTTGGGTATTTCTATTATATTTGCATGCATTGTCTACATGGCATACTTGACAGATATTTTAATTCGTTTGGATAAAGCATTCCATTTTGCTGTTTTGGAGACTGCGTGACGACGAAGTATGCCTATTTGATTAAAGAATCAGTGACCACTAAACATTATCTTTGTGATAATCAGATCAAATCAAACCTTGATAATCAAACTTTGATATGGTAAACTGTAGTATCATCGATTGACATCTTGTCAAATCGGATACTCTGATTGATAACCCTGCGGCGGCCTCTAATCATAAATTAAGAATTAATGTACAATTTTGACTATCTTCCTATCAATTTGTTTTACCAAGTAATCGAATATCTGTTTCCTAAAATTTTAAATTAGGTCATTACTCGTTTCCCCATTTTCCATTCAGTTACTGTGTTCTCGAATATCCTTGATAATGGTTTCTTATCCAAGTTTATCAGTCTCAAGTGCAAGGGGTTACACTTTGTTTATATCAGAGGCCAACTTTTATGTACGTCCTTGTGTTAAAGATAAAAATATCTGAGTACAAATGAAGTGCTTCTTATTTTATAACAGTACATACTCGTAGTAGTAGCAGTAGTTGTTATTTGATACGAATTTCCTGTCCACTTATAGGAGTTATCTGTTATAAAAACTAAGGCAACTCGTTGCCACCGGATTTCATCACCGGATGTCATTTCTAGATATATTTTTTTAACATTAGTATTTCTCATTAATTTAAAAAAATATCACCATTTCGTACAGCTTAAAATCTCATCGATAAAAACATGTCAGACTGTCAGTCTATTGAAAAGGATTGTATAAATCTGAGAGTTATGACGTTCGAAGATAAAAGCAACGTGAAAATCAATCGCGATAATGATATAAGTATCACATGCGACGGAAATAAACTAGATAAATAATATAAATGTTGTTATTACATGGACTTTCTGCGTTATTGCACGTTTTATGAAATGTACGACGACGTTAGTCGTAGGTATAAAACTCATACTGCGTGCAGCGTGTCGTCTCGTCTCGGCTTTAGAAACGTTCTACCCTAAAATGGCTTTTGTACTTTCATTGACGTCCATACTTCTTTTTCCATTCCATTTTTCCAAATAAATGTAATTATTTTCTTTCTTTTCTTTATTTTCATTGCATGGTAGATACCTACGTCTAACTTCTTCTATAGTTAAATTGTTGAGTCTTGTTTTTACATAGTCATTTAACCAAGTTTTCCCA
Source organism: Agrochola macilenta (assembly GCA_916701695.1). Lineage (NCBI taxonomy): Eukaryota > Metazoa > Arthropoda > Insecta > Lepidoptera > Noctuidae > Agrochola > Agrochola macilenta. The sequence goes on along the minus strand of OU753559.1, from coordinate 3,875,461 downwards.
AGTTTCCACAGAACTTAATAGTATAATGTTATAGTTCTGATATATCCGCCTGATATAATCTTGAAACATTCATAAAACGAGACAGGATTTCCTTTACACCACCGGATCTACGGGAATAAAGATTTCTGAAGAATGACAACGTACGACAATCGGTCATCAAACAAAGCAGATAACTAAAAGGTCTAAAAAAGAAAAGAAAAACTTGGTACTTCTTTATATTTGTCCTCAAAAAATGTAAATATAGTTGGCGTGTCTAATTATTTGCTTGGACCCGATGAACCGTGGAAAAAGTTACTGAATCGAGTTAAAGATCCAACTCTTTGCTAGCCTAAGTTTTTGTGAGAAAAACGTGTCGATCAATCTTTTAGCAGAAGAAATAAATATACTCCTAAACTGTAGCGATCAATGCAAGCTTTTAGAACAGCTATAGAAGATTATATAACAGTGAAGTAACGAGAATTTACAGCTATCATTAATTTGGATTGAAGTCTTAATGGAACATCATAACAAACGTAACTTAAACCACTTTAAGTAGAATCAGCAAGCACAGCATTAAAGCTAGATCACTCACACGTAACAAAGGATCAAATTCTATAGACGAAAATGTATTTATAGCCTATTCCAAACACTCAATTCTGTTATACCCTCTACAATTTAGTTTAACCATTTACCGGAACAATTAGAGCCCCCATAATAGCGGACATTTACAAGCGCCACGAATTTAGTTAATTTAAAATCTTTTGTCGTTTAGATTTTATCTTTGGACAATAGAACAGGACGATAAAGGAAACAAAACCATAAAACGGTCAAAAACCGACGCCCACTGGGTTGTGTCAAATTTTGGATATGCAAAGCGAATGACGCCATGACTGACAGCTGGTGGCGTATATGTAAAACTGGCTGAGACTAATTTGAATTTAGATTTTGTTGCAACTGTTGTCGGATTTTTCCATGAAGTCAAGATATGACTAAGGAAGAACAACGAAGGTACAACATCAAAAGCATAATCAGCCAATAATGTTCCCACTGCTAGGAGCAGGCGTCCTCTCTTCGAGAGGAAGAGAGCTATATTCTAACACGCGGGCCCAGTGCAGGTTGGCAGATACGTCAAAAGCAGATTTGATAATTAATAATTTATCACCATCGGCCAAGCAGAGAAATTAAATTCCACAAAAGGCCGTCGATGACTCAAATATTAAAGTTGCCGGCTGTATGTTCAAACTTCGCGAAAGCAATGACAATAATTATCTGTCTATAGAACACAATACTCAAACTGTTACCAACACTTTTCTCACAGACACAGAACAGTTAAACAACTACAATGACTCTCATTACATTTGATTCACAAAATCGATAGCTCCGAATTTGCATGCATTATATAAAAGAGAATAAATAAAAGATATCGTTACGTAAAAGGAAATGAAACGTATTCTGTATGGTGATTTGGATCTTAAAGAAACAAAGAGCGAGCACCGTTTAGGATGGTTAATCTGCACTTTTTTTCTTATCAAGCATCAGTACGATTTGCGCTGGTAGAAATTTGCACCTATCATCGAGTTTCCCACGATAGAAGCTCGTTACATCAAGTTACTCGAAAATAAAAAAGTTACACAGTGAGGACCACAGGCCGCTTGACTATTAAGTACTAGTGATGGGCAGTTACTTACCGACTAATGTTCAAACTAATGAAAATAATTGACGTAATTAAATAATTAACACAGTCATATCATCTGCTATTAAGTAAACAGCTGAGGTAATTAACGATTGAACATTTATTAATTAAACAACCGTTTTGAATGAGAATAAATTGAATGTGAAACATGGTAAATGTTTACTTTTAGTGACTGTGTTTTTATAAGAAGACAGGATAGTTAAAGATGATTATGGAATCAAGATAACGATGCTAAGATCATTTTGAGAAGAGATGGAAGCTTAAGATGATAAACATGGAAACCTTGTACTACATTAAAAACATGGCAAAGTAAACACTCCGGCCACTAACGACCACAACAATAAAGAACAAACTAAGGAAATCAATTTAGTACTAAACTGTTTCCATAAGTGGCAGTATTAACAGTATCTACAACTTAAGAACAACTTTCAGACTAAGACAAGAATAAGTTACAGAGAGCAAATCCCAAAGAATGAATAGATAATCTACACGACAAAACCACTAGAACGAAAAATACTGGCTCAGGTGAATTTTATAAAACCTTCACTAGTTACCATCGGTTCCCACACTAAGGATGGGGAGCATATCTAGACAGCGAACTCTTACAAAACTCACAATTTTATTAAATTATTAACTACAACAGAGATTTTAAAACAGGTTCCCTGGTAACCGACGACACCCAGGGCTACAATGGACTTTTCCAATCAAAAAAAGTTGAACAAATAAGTGCTATGGTAATAAATATTGGTTCTGTAACGTTTTATAAAGTTTCTGGATGGAACAATGTTCGGGAGACGAAGTTAAGCGGCTTTGAAAGTATCTGCAACGGACAAGTACTTGTTGTTGATGATAATCTATTACGTTGATGAGGAAATTGATACTCTACAACACTAAATCTACTGAAGGTATATTATATTTGGAGTACCCACCTCACACAGAGGTTCACATTCTTGATCTTCTCTTACTGACGCAGTATGGTGCAACAGAGAAGAATTTAAAACAAAGTGCCATCAGCATTCGGCATTCACGCAATGGGAAACATTAGGTCGGATTTCCACAGAAGACCGTCCATAAATATGTCATTGTTATCATTCAAAACATCACTCATTTTAATTCGACGATCGAGAAAGGCCGGCTCATCAATTTATAAATGCATCATTACACGGTATAAACATAGTTTCGTAACATAAAGTTCCGGTTCGACGCACTGAATTTCTCAATGTGCAGGGCATAATTTTTAATTCGATGGTATGTTGGGAGTGCATCTTTGGATTACTTAATATATCGATGAGCATGGTAAAATAATGGGTGTTGCTTAAGAGTTAAGATGGTAAATGTTTTAGTACGTGTGTGAGCATCGGCCACAGAATACCACCTCTTTGGCCAGAAGTGATAAATGAATGGGACCCTCTTTCACATCAATGGAATGTGCCTATTCAAAAGAAATGGAAAATAGAACGCTTTTCGGTTTTCGTTAAAACTCAGTAGGTTAGTAAAGCTTTCATTTAGCAGCGTTCTATTAATCAAAGTATACCACTTACCAAGCACATTAAAAAGTATAATTGCATTCGTTAGCTTATGTCGGATTTCCCTAGAGTACGCCAGAAAAGGATTGGCTTGTTAAAATGTGAGAATCTATTGTTCATTCATTATTTAACTGAGAATGTTATCTTAGCATCAACCGCGGAGGCCTGCTTGTGGCACGCCGTGGAATCCCTAGGAACTGTGCGACTAATTAGAATAAGAAGACAATAATCTTAGAATTTATAAACCTTTTACCAACAAGCTGTAAGCTAAGAAACAATTCAGAAAATATGATTATTCATTTAGATTCTCATGTTTTATGGTAATATGGGAATAAAAGAAACAGACATCGAATGTGTCTTACTAAATAGCGTAAGTCAGCTTTTAGTGGTATAACAGATATTAAAGTTGATATAACTTGGCATCTTTCCAAAAGGGAATGAAGCTTGTCTCATAAAATCCCGTCTGGATAAGAAGCACAATGTGTTTGACCCAATAAGAAACTATTCTTGCAAGAGTTTATGCATATCTAAGATAGCTTAATCTTTGAAGCTGCATCACAGGTGCACGCAATTTGTCAGCAGTCAAAATTGAAAGTGAAGCAAACGCAGTGTAATGCAACAATTGAATCATAGATTATGAGAGCTGACGTAAATATGCTTATTACGTTATTACGGTGTCAATTTAATTTGGGAGCTGAATTTATTTGTTATGTAAAGGCATGAGAAGCGAGCACTATAGAAACCGACAAACTATACGGAGTATAACATATCACACAACTGGCAGAAATTAAGTGAATTTTAGAATAATTACTGACTTGATTAAACAGATCTAATAGAACTCTTCTCTTTAGGCTTGACCGTACTCGGGTCCTAATTAAATGAGGGTCTTAATTCTGAACCATGTCTGCAAAGCAATTAGTTGGGTACCTAAGAGCTGACCCAAACTCTAATTAATCCGTTTATGCCCAGTATATTCTTTTATGCCCACTTATATTCTGTAAATATCCAGATTTTAGATGACCCTTACCAAATTGAACAAAATCCATACAAAAGGCGGGTTTTCGTCACCTGTGACTTGAAATACTCAGAAAATACATCACCGTTACAATCTTAACACTCGTAACTAAACGATGAAAGTGACTCAAAACAGAAAACGTAACGTATTATGTAAACGTTTCAGCCGACGTACATTTCACGGGCCTTGAACTTCAATTACACACAACCGTTAAGTTTATTGTTTCACACTACCAAACCATTCAGATTGGACCGGAAGATCGCAAGTCAATTAAAATAACAGAACACTATAGCTGTAAGGAGATTAAAGCTTGGAGTGTATTGTCTGATGAACATAGAGATATTGAACACGTCTATGAAATCGAAAATATAAAAGGAATGAATTTAGTGCAGAGTCTGTACAAGACTGATGGTTTAGCGCACAAAAGAGCAGTAAAACCAAAATTAATTTAAATTGTGAGACTTAACACCAAAATTACAAAAGTCAATTTAGAAAAGAGGAAAACATAATGAAGCATTTAGTGCTATCAACTATAGCATCCAAATGGGGAATTATAAGCACCAAATAGCAAGGATTTGGTAAAGCCACATAATAGAAAGGTACTGTAAAACCGAAGTCCAACAGTGAACCACTCTAAGGTAAGACGATTGAATGACGATAGAAGTACTTCTATGGTACATGCCTGCAGTCTTACAGCCAGTTAATCCAGGCATTTGAATCATATGGTTGTGGACACGAGTTCAAGAGGGTTCAAGGGGATCGAGTCACCACTGCATGCTGTACTTACGACCTATGGAATCCAGTCTATAAATACCTACACATATTAATGATAACGAAAATATTTAACGAGCTAAAGATAAGGCATATGTGGCATCTATTTTAATTGATATACACATTTCACAATGATTTCAATACATGTGATGTGACAAGTCATTAATGTGTAGGTATTTATAGGCATTTTATGTCATGACCTTAGACAGAGGATATAACTGATATTGAAAGCACACGTGGATAACGTGGTTAAAATGTGGTAAAAGAACAGACAGATTAAAAAATATATACAAACTTTTAAATTGTCTATTGAATTTCGCTAACCCTCGTTTCCCAAAACCGAAAACAATTCTCTGAAACTGATGGTTTATGGGAGGGAATAGATTTGAGGTTTGCATGGACAGAATTTTACTGTTCTTTTTTTTGACACGTTGGTGATCACACTGGTAAAATCAAGTTTGTCATCAGGAGTCAGAAGAAGATTATAACTTTTTTTTTTACTAATCTTCGGAACGGAAATCTTACCGTAATTATCGCAATATCCGCCCCGGACCACTTTTTATGGTACTTTAGGAGCTAGGATTTCATCTAGTAGTGGCCAGTTTCCGGCTGATGGACGACGTAAAAGATAAAAGAAACATAGTAGTGCCAAATAAGAAAACCTCTATCTCGGGACAATCTTGGCACTATAACATGAAATACCGCAAAATAAGTTGAAGAATTTTAAACACGGCGCATAAATATCAGACATTGTCATGATACTTGGGGGAAACAGTTGACTGTTATAGGTTAGATCTATTGAAGCACATAGGATATACTTATCATCAAGGACATGACTTTAATAACAAATAGAATGGCAGTTAGAAGGTTGTATTAAGATATGCTTTACAAACATTAATCACAAAATGCACACAGGTAAAAAACATGACAATAACAATACAAATCATATCGAGCAGCTAGTCATTACATGACTGTGACGCATACTAGATAATCTAAGACGTTTATCCTAATCAAAGGTCGCTCGTTATCCAGCAGATAATAGCACTTACACAAACATAAAGCTATTACTTTAGAAAGTTGATGGATCATCCTCCACAATTGATAATTTGACGGGTGCTGTACCAAAAATGTTATGGCATAATTGGTGGTGTTACGAAAAATAACAGAAGCGGTCTTGTGGCATGCGGAAAGAAAGAGGTATTATTTAGGAACAAGGTTGAAGATACGTACATCCTGAAATATATCCTCCTCTAATGGAGAGCAAAGATGTCATAGGAGTAAATGATTATAGATAGGAAGAAGAGAAGGGCGTGTCGTCGAGGATGGCACTATCTATACTTAGTGGCACTCCCTAGCCCTACTCCACACAACATTCGAATGAGAACCGATGTTGCTATATGTAATCGTTAACAAATTTATTTGTTCATTAATTTCAGTTTATTGTATTTTTTTATGTTTTTTATCAATACCAGTTATAATTAATTAATTTTTAATAAAAAATGAATGAAAGTTAAATTTAGGCATTGTAATTTAATTTTAATTTTGACATTGTATAATTTATTTTATTCATGTACTCATATTTTACAAAATAAATATTATCTTTTCTTATCATGCCAATAAAAATACCGAGGAATTACTTATTAAATTATACCTGATGAGAGAATACAGAATAGGTACGATGAAACATCTTATCTTCCGACGGTATTTGACGGCAACGCTGAACAAAAACTCAATCATGTAGGACGATAATTAATTATCAAGTACGTACAAATAGCTTTCTCCACGTTTATGGTACCTCTAGGGATGTCCCAGCAAATAAGGAAGGATTCTGATCGATGGCGTAATTGCACGCGGCGCGATTACAACCGGTCGGAGTGTTGGACGCGTGCCTTCGACTTAGGAGCTATGCACATTACTGAGGAGTTATCATTTAAATGGAGGATGGAGAAAAACTTGTCTTTTGATTTGTAGTTTATTTTGTTTTGTTAATATACTTCTTGTATCAGGAGTTCGCATAGCCTTAGGTGAATACTGACTTTTGGGAGTGTTCAGAAAATCGAACGAAATCGTTCGTCAAAACTGAAGCAGCCAGAAAGTAGCTATCAAGTAGCATTCATGTGAGCAGTTATGGAAAAATGCTGGGATGGTCTTGAGATAAGCAATAAAAAAAAAAAATGGCGTCAAGTTATTTTTCAATAAGCAAGCAATATTCATTAGTAAGGAAACTTTATACCCAAGAGGGAGAAAAGTGTGTCTTTGGCCTTAAAAGTGAGTGTGCAGTTAGTAATCCAATTGACAGGGAATATGTGAGATCACGCGACGCCCACGCACTAAGTATAGCTCGTCTAAGTTTATAAGTAGATAAACCTTCACGTGAACAGAATATGCAGATACTAAACTGTTGAACACATTTGTCGAATATTCAAGGATCTTACTGAGGACTCGTACAAGTTTCGCAACGCTTCAAAACTTCTAAAGATTGTAAACATTAAGTTTGCAAATCGGGATCCCATAATTCCAATAACAAGAACTACCTTTTACAAATTAAAACTTCAAAACGTATCCGTATCCCGTGACTTAAGTCTGTAGCAATTTGGTTTTAGGTCCATCTTTTTACTCCTATGTATTTCTTTCCATGAATTTTCTTCAGCACCGTAAAACATAAAGTTTCACGCCAATACTACGTCATTGGCATCTTGCCAAGTAGGCACCTTCAACTTACAAAACGTACGACTTCGTAGGCGTAGTATATTCCAGATTGAAAGGACAATTTATTTCAATCTTTCACGCTAAATTAAACGTAAACGCTCTCCTACTATAATACCTACTACTAATACTATTTCCATAGCGTTCCTGAAAGGCGTTTATTTACAGAGTTGTGACGTCATGTTCCAAAATGGCGGAACGTGACGTCACGTGCTGGTCGCGATCGATCGACCTTGGCTTTGCAAGGACGTCGACACCCCATCTTAGACACTACTTGCACTATACTATCACAATGGAAACCTTTAGGAAACAAGTTAATTAAGACTAAGTTAAGTTCCAAAATTGGAAATACGAGCACGTTAAAACGTTATCGTGGACGGAAAAAAAGCATTTTCATACCAACCAATCACAACAGCTTTTTGTAATTTTTCGTCAGCACATGTACCAATACGAGACTTGTTCAATGTTCAGGTTTTCAGAAACTGAAGGTTGGTAAGTTGGTGTTCTATAGTCTACTGACAAACGACGTCGCTGTCTTTTAAAATACTTATAAACAAATAATGATAAGTAAGTAACCAAAAAAAAACGAGCAAGCATTATAGTAGTCGCTTATGATGCGTAACATAACATCTGACATCTTAGCTGACAGTACCAACCTCTCGGAAAATGGGTTGGTACCATCTGACAGCCAACTCTAGCACCGCGCGCGCTCATTGGTCAAATAAAATAGCGCGCGCTTCCCCGGCATCCTGTTACACACTTCCGTCACTTTTCACGAAATCACTGATTCCAGACCAAACCACAGATTCCAGGAAAGCAAGAGGAATGATGTTACACATCAAAAATTGTTGATGACAACTCAGTCTAGTATGATCTAATTGTTTGCCAAAAAGATTATTTTCTCTGAAACTAATTAAGCAAATAAGAAATCAATCTCCTTACATAAGTACTTACTAGTAGGTACAAGATTACCTACGTTTATCTAAGAATCGGGAAATACGTAAAGAGACTTATCTTTTCGGAGAAACAGGAGTCAGTCGAGGAAAACTAATTTTGTTATTGCGTTATGGACATTATTAATAACTCTGTTACAATTACAAAGGCCCTTCTTGGGACTATTAATAGTTTCAAAAAAATCAGTACCAATAATAAAAAATCGGACACGTAAGTACGTAAGACGGAGTCAAGTAAGTATACCACTTGCCATCTGCACGATGGCAAAAGTGGCTTAGATACGAGTAGGTACTTACTTGACTTTAGTCAAGAAATGAAGTTAGTTAAAAGTTTTCACAAATAGGAAAACTTGAGAAAATAACAAGATACTTAAATTATTAAAAGCTTTTGAAAAGTTATGTCTCTAAATGTATTCTTTACACATTTTTATAAACTTAACATTAAAAATCAAATTCATCAATGATTCATGTTACACTACCATTTTATTCGGCTTCGTTCATACCATAGAACTTATATCTATGGTTCATACTCATCCCTAGTTCTAACTCGCCCGTTTTTTTTTTATATGCCTGTTAGCTGTAAGGCTACAGTTTGTCGGAAAAGTGTGTAAGAAAAACATCAATTTAAAAGTAGGTACGCAAACGTAAGCACTCGCAAATTGTAATACAAAAGTACTTACCAGCATATAAGTACCAAGTTCGATCACAAAAAGTAAGCTATTATTTGAGTGGAAACAAAAGCTGTTCAAACAATTGATCCTCCAGGCGGTCAGCCATTGTTTCATTAACGTACTAACTACATTATTTAAACGTCAGTTAGCAAAATAATGTAGCTCTACAGAAACAATAATATTTTTGTTGTTGAAGTATTGGTAATTATTAATTTAGCTGATCTGTTTGTTTAGGTAAATTGGCTGTGAGTAGCATAAATATGGTAACTAAGGTAATTAATTAATATAAGCCAGACACACCTAGGTGTCTAAGCAGTTGTTTCTACCAAAGATGTAGATAAGTACCGAATCTAACACGAAATATTAAGATATTTTTTTCCATTTTTATCACGAATGCAGTATTGTCACTACAACTAAAACTGCTGGTGTAAACTATTGAACTGCCAAATGTGTTCTAAGGTCAAGAGCAGATCTGTCAGCTTTAAAAAAAATAGCTTGGTTTAGTATAGAAGTGAGAGGCAATTCCCGTAATTTTTATGAACGTTCGCATTCTGTCAAAAATACAATGTATTTACCCACATTTTTGACAAGTTTGACAGATTGCGACTTGAATGTGAACGTTTTTTTATGTACGAGAATTGACCTTCTGATCTCATAACCTACTATTATAAAATTACTAAAAAGACCTATATTTGCGTCGAAAAGATACCGAAGTATTAAATCTGCTATTCAAAATCGCTCAAGACTTTATGAACTGCAATTTTTTTTTTCAATGGCAAGAAATTGTCTATATTTTCACAATAGATGGCGGTGTCATCCTCTCAGTTCAGCTGAGGTCGGGTGTGGTCGGGTCACGAAGTCGTGCGACCACGATCACATTGTTGAAGCCAGTGGACACCAGCAAACATGAATTTTATTATAATGGACGATACCCTGTTGACTTTCTAGTATTGATCGAGAGCTTTTTAATCAACCTTCATTGGAGAAATGAAGAGTTAAAGTGGAGCAACACTGCAATATAAACTATTTTGTAGCCTTGACACGATATAGTATCTACTGGAAAAGCTAATTTGCGATGTTACGATCGATATCTGCAATTCCGCGTATTCATGGCAGTGCAGTTTTTATTGGCCTAGAAAAATTAGCAGCTATCTTAATGATAGATCTTTACTGTCGATCACTGCAATATAGGCAACAGTTCAATAATTGCAAACAGTTTTAAAAAGCAATAGAAACATGACCATATTATTTTGTATTATTGATGATTTCCACCAAATTTAACCCGTAAGCTGCCATGACAAGTACCAAGTGCCTGACGCTAGTAGAGGACTTTCGAAATGTTTGCCCTGGCGGTGAACTTAAGAATTAATATCAATTTTAGCTTAAGCCCGAAAGAAAACAGTGTACCTATTTAAAAAAACTAAGAAAAATGTCCAAACAATGCATATAAAATTCCCTACAATTACTAATACACCTTCCCAGAATATTTGCAGACCCATCAAAGCCAAACGTTCGTTCAGCGAATATCAACACTTGAACGCTATGTTGACGTATTTATTTTGTGCGCGCAATTTTAGCCGCAACGTTGTATGCGCAGAAATAAGTACTAAAAGGCTAAGCAAATTACATACCCCAAGGGCTAAACACAACGTCGCACCATGTTTATTACACGCTTGTAATTACAAAATTTTCTTTCGATTTTTTTGCAAGTTTCTCAAGTCAGTTTAGTGCAATAACGCTCCTTACCTTCAGACCTATTTTAATTTCTTCTTGACTTTTTTGCGCGACTATTTGAACCAATTTTCTTCATTACTTTTTTGCAAGCTACCATTTGAACCAGTTCATTGCTTCATTAGGTCATTCGTACATTTTGGCCGATGTCCAATTACATCACGTTACGTGTCGACTCGAATGTCATTCACTCCCTTGAGAACCTACCTACCTGTAGTCTCTTCTATTCCACGAATATAGGCGGGTAAATAGAAAAAAAATAGGCTGTATTTCAAGGTGTTAAGGTTTCGAATAGCCACGTTTGTTTCCATCGTAACTTTTTTTTTTTATGTTCGGAAGCCGTTCCGTGGAAGGCAGTTCTGTTTATTGAGCTCACAAAAAGGATTCCAATGTTGATCGGTTTTTGTAGCGAACGTCAAAGAAACCGCCATGTTTTTTGCTGACATGGAATCCTGTAATTTATTGGCGACAAGAAATTAATTTTATGATCGGGAAATAAATTGCGAATGGTATTTAACTGTCGGAATCATTGGCTATAGGCCTTATTTTTTATTGATTTAGGGCCGTAACCGGAATTTTCAATTTGGTGAATTATTACTTCAAATCGACAAGACATAAAATATTTCAAGAACGAAAATCATACACGATCTCGATGTGAAACACGCATTCTATTCAAAATATTTTATTTCACATAAACCTACATGGGCACTTATGAAACGTCAGAAGCTAGGTGCACGGTTGCAATTGGTCGTTTCCTATGGAGAAGAGCCGGCAAGAAACTCCACGGTTACTCTTTTAAAAATAATTGTTTTAATAGGTATTAATAGGTATGGGATGACAGTGTAGGTCTTCTAACTCCGTTTAATTAATATAGTATCTATATCAATACTAATCTAGTGCCTATAGACATATTTTGGGAACAAGCACAGGGTACCAACCAGTTGCGTTCTAAACGGAAATATTTGCAATTACTGTATCGGTATTTGTAACTAGAGATGTCGCGAATTGTTATAGCGAATAGTCGAATACCGATTAATCGCCATTCCCTATGGCGAATAGTCGAATACTCGCCATTATTACTCGACATAAAAAGGTATATAAAAAATTTGTTTATTTATTCTCAAATAATAATATAGTTTATTTATTTTCTGAGGCAGGTTTGGTTTATGAAAAAAAGCGCAACCGACTTGATTCCAATCGTGCAGAAAAACTTTTGGACTTTAAATATTAAATTATTAATTAAAAAACCTAACTAATTAACTTCAACATGGCTGAATTTTGGCTAATGATAATAAAACTAGATGTGTTTTGTTTGTAAAGATTAATAAAAGTTTAATTATTTTTAATTCTATACTTTTCAGTTCATTAAAAGTTTATTTTTATTTAGAAAACCATTTGCAAAAAAATATCGATTAACTCCGAATACCGAATAAAAGCGAGTATTCGCGGCATCTCTAATTGTAACCCAAAAATGTCGCTGCAGGCTACAATGACCACTTATCACCGATCAATCCGAATAAATTAGCATACATACCTACTTATCGAGAAGAAAAAGTAAACTTTGCTAATCAAGCGGTTCCTTCAATAAACTTTTAATAAATCAAGACATTTTTCTTACATTTGTTACAATTTTTAACACATTCCATCTCAAATTTTGAGGTTATAATGATTACTTATTACCGTATACTAATAAATAACAGAAATAGCCGGTTTTAAGCAGAAAAATGTAGTCCACAGTACAAACTGTTACTAATAAAATAGAAATCGTTACAATACAGTTATGCGGCCGTAAAATACATTATCCCAGTATTAAACAATAATCCGGTTTCATTTTTGGTGTCATAAGCGTCATTGAAAGGGTCTTAGTGACCCACTGTAGCCGTTTGAGGGTTTACTTTTTGTGTGTGTCAAAGTTTTGAATGAACTTGAAAAAAATATAAAAAAGGAATAGATTTAGCCCTTTATTGTGTAAATAACTCGATTATTGAAGCCATTTTTGTTTTAAATGGACGGAACAGAACATGAATTTAGATCGAATCAGAATATTATCATTCTCCAATACAAAAATATACCTACGTAACTGTTATCGCTCTTAATAGCAAGATAATTGATTTAGACGTTTTATTCATGTGGTCAATAACGGCCTGAATCACCTATCAAAATTCACATGCCCGTTAAACCACATCCGATCAATTGGCAAACACTTGCAGAATTACACACCCCTTTAATTACAGCAGTTCAAGAAGCCTAACAGCACAAAGAGGTGTACAGTCGAATCAGCTATTTGGTTTACAGGCAAAAATATTCATCGTTTTAGTACACTGCCAATCATCATCTATCTTTTAGCCTTTTCCCAACTATCTAATACTACAAAAAAATCTGCTGTTCCCTACATTTATGTTCGCATAACTCGTCAAAATGTAGGGAACAGCTGATTTCTTTTTCGCGATTTCACGTTTGGTCCCATAGTAAAAGTTGTTCATAATGATGAGTAAAGTCACGTGTTTAAGTATCGGTCACGAATTACCAGAATATATATACCAAATAGACTGTTCAACTGCACCTATGTAATTTCTCTGACACGCAGTGTAAAAAGTCTCGATTGATCGCAGCTCGAGACCTTCCGGGACCGAGACCTGTTTCTCACGCGTGTGGGGTGAAACGTTCTTCTGACAGAACAATACGAGCGCATGAATACCGCTGGCAAAAACTAACGATACACTGCACTTGACTGTACGGTGTACAGCGATGATCAACTGTTAGAAGTAAAATGGTTTGTAAGTTCAATAATCTTGTTGGTACGAGACTGTCTTTCCGGAAAACAAGGACCCTGAAAATCATTATTTTCATCAGCTTGCTTTAAATATATTAAATATTACATTAATTTAAAAGTAAATTAACTTTGTTCATAACAGAACCATCCAATACCAAACACCTGTTTTCCAAACAATTATTTCCACTGAAACTCTCTCGGCTCATAAAATTGTTAATCTTCAATTGCCCCAAATATGCACGCGCTCCCTAAATACCTACATAAAACGAAATAATTCAAAAGAAAAGTGGCGTTTATGTCGAAACTTTGCTGCGTCACAAAGCCCGCAATGGGGCGTTGCGGACGTTGCGGAAAAAGTTTGAGTACCGCTGTCACAGTATTGTGTCAATGAAATGCCATGCTGTTTAACATAAGATCGCGTGAGCATCACCCGATCTACTCAATCGTGTTATTGTAATACTTAATTGATTTATTATGAAGATTATATTCCGGAAGTATAGATAACCGAGTTTCTTCTTGCACTACTTAGTTATAAAAGTAGGAGACAAGAATACGGAGTTTAAAAACCGCATTAAAAACTATTAGAACTTGCAGTACAAGTTTGTTGCCTCAGAACATTATTTAAACTTCTCTTCTGCACTATTGCAGTTTGTGGAGATCGACATTGAAGTTTGAAGAAGCTAGTCGGACTCCCAGATATAATGGAAACTCAAATGGTTAATCTTATTTCCAATTTTGCAATCTGTCAATCTAAGCTGTCTACAGAACCCTTCTCCAATCTACAAATCATTGAAACCCAAACGTCAGTACGGAATCAATTTAATTAATGATCCTTTAAATAATTACCTAACATTCGCGTGACGAAGCAGCGATCAATACAAATAACGCTATTGTTTTAGTTAGGTACTAACCTGGCGACGCCTGACATCGGGCATTGAAACAATTCTGTCATCTAGTCAGTACTTAGCACTTTAAACAGCAAATATATTACCTAACCTTGAATGTACCACAGTACAGACTAATCGAGTTAGTGATTCGGGAGATTTTTTAGGCTTCACGCAAAATTAGGTCCATGTCAAAAAAAATGGCGACCAGTGTACAATCAGCGCAAAAATAACATGTGTAGCTATTAATATTACATAAATTCAATTACTAGGAAATAAAACCAATAAGCAATAAAATTAGGGTAATATAAAGTGCTGAAATTGAGCCATCGAACTGAAAGTATATGAAAAAAAGCATAAAGTATCAAGTTCTCAAGAAATCGTTCTGTGGGTAAAGGCGATGTAACAGCTGTTGTATTGATTTCTTTTCTGCCTCGTATCTATATTTAAATTCGGAAGCGCATTTGTTTCTTTGTCTGTGGTTGTGGACGACACAAAAATACATAATTTAAAAAACGGGAAAGGTTATTGTCTCAAGGGTAACACATATAGAACCAAACGACAATAGGTTCCTGTAATGACCAACATTAATATTGACGACAGTTTTACACCTTCACAACAATCAGGTCACAACATTCTCGAGAAAACTCACGATAATGCTTTAATTGACTCCTTAACCTACAATCTAAATTAACATCGGAAAATCGATTAGCAGATTGTGCAATACTCAATTCAACTACATAAATAAATCAATTGACATCTCGAGTTCGAAAAACTTGTCACTTATAGTTTACAGAGTCAGGCTTGTTAGCGAGTATTCTACGAATATGGGTCAGCGGTAAATAGCCTAATAGAAACATGCATGCAAAATCGCTTAAATTGCAAGGCAATACAATGTATGAGCGCTGTCAGCAATGATTGGTGTGGGGCATTTCGGGAAGTGTCGTGTTGTGTCGGGTTTTGTCGGGCTGCTCCAGTGGCTCTCAACCTGCGGCCCGATGTTTTAGTGTGGCAACACTGGCAACCGACCAGCTGCGAGTGATTAATACGACTATAATACAGCACGAAGCTGTTTTGTTCCGAAAAGGTCGTCCGGAAAATATTGTGGGGCTTTGTTAGTGTTTTTCCATCTCGTTTTCAAGGTCTGCTTTGCAGTTTCTTTTTTCAGTGAGACTGGCAATAAATAAACAAACTTCTTTTCTTTTGTAAATGTCATAAAAGGTCACCAAGTGTTGAAGGTAGAAGGACGGGTAGCAGCATCTTTTGTTGTTTGTAGAGGTACAATTCCGTAGCCGACTGCAGGCGGCAGCAGCAGCAGCAGGCGACTTAATAGAAATTAGATTCGATTTCATAGCAATACCATAGAAACGCTGCTGCTGGCTGGAGCCGGCTACCTGTACCTTAACGCCTTAATTATTAATACGATCACCGATTAGTTTGCCAAGCTTGGCAATATTCTTTCGGGACAACCAGTGACCAGTACTCACCGAAGACATCAAACAGTCACTTCATCAAGCAAAAACGTTCTCATAGATTCTAACAATCTCTTGGGCAGGCAGAAGACCTCCCAGCTAAAGCGCATGTGGTCCGATAAGGTGCAGGGTCTATGCGCTATTAGGCCTACAGTTCCGGATACATGGAAATTGTCACTGGCACCCAGCAATCACTGGAACCGACTATTTGTGTGAAGGCGCTACATGAAATGTTATCCGGGACATATGAGATGTGGACGGTGGACTCGTTTTCAATAGATTTTGATTAGGCATTTGTTATTCGATACAGCTGTTCTAACGTATTGAATATGAAGATAGACTCACTTTCAGGAAAGTATGTAAGAAGTGAATATGTGGATTCTAATACTACATTCACTTTTACAGTACAGGTAAAGTATAAAAGTAACCCATTACATTTTATCTTGCATAAACTTACGTTTTGAATGAAACCTGTTAGTAACGCATGGAAAGACGACGCATTGCTAATCCTGTTAGCTCTCAACTAGTCGATTTTACACCTCAACGGTTCTTAGTATGAACCCATAACCTTCCGGTTTAATGTGTCTTTTATTAAATACTAGGGAAACTACTTCATGTATGCCGATGAAAAGTAGCAGAGTCTTTTCCGAGTCTTGTTTACACTTTGTGCCCATAAAAATTAAAATTGGATCAGTGTTAAGTAGTAACAAACAAACAAGACAGATTTTTGGTACGTATTATCACAAAAGATAGTTACAAAACCAATCAGTATTTTCACGAAGCTATCTTGAAAGTTACAATAAGTACCCCAAGATAAAGTCTGTTCAAGGTAACCAGGTCAAACTTCAGGAGTAAACAAAAATACCTACAAACACAACAACAGCTGTAACATCGTTACTGAAATAATAACGCGAACGTAAACGTAAACGTGAACCTTGGGGAAGGTTCGTAAAAGGAACTCATGAGTAAACGCAAACGCAGATCGATACAGAGTGGTTTTGTTAAGTTATTCATGTGAACGTTGTACGTATTCCCTGAATGTCTTGGTCGTGCCAATAAGAAGTGGAGCAATGACTGACATATATACGAGATTGGCAGTAAAGTTCTTGCTTAGAAATAAAACTTTTTACTTGAAATGTATTCATGTAGGCCCAAGGATGACGCCCAAGCAGTCTGATGGGAACCCGAAAGAACTGCATATTTCAGGATTAAAAAAAAACATCGTGACTGCAGTCTTAAATAGGCGGTAGTAGACCAAGTAACGAGTGTTCTGGGTCAATTCGGGAGAAACATATTATGCCCAGCAGTGGACAACGGAAGAGAATGATGATTAATGGAAGCAAGAATTCGACATTCTAGGTTCCATTCATCATCATATTCTTCTGTTCTTCGTTGGGAATTCGACATTCTCAATGAGAAGTATCGGCTAGGTGCAAGTAAAAGTATACCTACCTATCACATAGCTAGCGACACGGTAGGTCCAGAATATCCTATACTATTAAACGAGCAATAGATGTATAGATATATTTGTAATCACGTTCTCTAAAACGGCTCTAACGATTTCAATAAAAGTTGCAATATAGGGGTTTCCGGGAGCGAAAACTCGATCTGGCTAGGTTTCATATCTGGGAAAATTCGTTTTCTCCGTATTTTCACCCGAGCAGAGCTCGATCGCCCAAAGTTTAGAGCAATATTGCTACCTTAGAATAATGACATGGCAGCATGGAATTAGTAAGTACCTACTATCATTGCAGCATGGAATTAGTAAGTACCTACTATCATGGCAGCATGGAATTAGTATGAACTATCCTGTACTATTAAATAAGCGTTCTCTATTTTCACCGGAGCAGAACTCGGTGGCCCAGGTACTCGTACTAGAAGTCGATATGTATAACAATATCTTGTATAGAAATAACAGGTTGCCAGCCCGTCTAATGCCAACAAACTTCTTACAAGGAAGATTACACGCTGTATTCCTTCCATTCATAAGTTGTAATTGAATTGAAGATAACACGAGTTTTCTGCTCAATGATAGTTGTCTGCAGCTAATCCAATCAATAAGTTTCTTCACGTATAGAAATTCCAAGACGATATAGGCACTACTTATCTTATTAAAGTTCTTGGTAAAATATAGATGACTGCATTGATACGGACTAAGAATGTTCAGATAGCGTCCAGAGGTTTTATGCGAGGTTTTGCTATCTTAACTATGTAATGCTGCGCATGATTATTAGCATGCTACAGTACTGAGTATCGGACGCCCATCTTTCCGGGTAGTTATGGTCAACTTCTCATCCGCATCAGAAGGAACACTACGAAAACAACCCATTACGGCACGTCATGACCACAATAGAACCGGGTTTTGTCGATGGAAGAATAGACAAAATGACAGATAAACAATCACAATCTGTTATTTTGTCTATTCTTCCGTCGACAAACACATAGAAAACCCGTTTCTATGGTTGTCTAGTTACGCGTGCTGGTCCGGAATAAAGACGCTTTCTGTTGCCACTGATGGGCAGTTGATTGTACGTCGTGAAGTGATGTGGAGGAAATAATTTGCAGTTTTGAGATAGTAGGATAACTATCAATGCTTACACATGATGTGGACTTTAAACAATATCAGTGCTGATATGGACTGGTCATTTTTTTATCGTTTGGCAAAAAAAAAAAAAAAAGTGGCTAAAAATAATGAGTACCTATTGTTCAGTTTTTTATCTGTAATGAGTTGTGTTAGTGAACTTGATAATCACAAAATGGACTGATTTAAATAATTACGAGTAATAAGAAACAATAGGTGCTGCATGCTACTGATGCAACTTCACTGATAACGCAAGGTCGCTAATTTGCCAAAGATTTTGTGCCTCCCTGATCTTCTTTTTCGTGTGGTTAGTGACTAAACTGTACGCGCACCACGACATCCATAGAAACGGGTTTTGTCCACGGAAGAATAGACTAAATTACAGATTGTGATTGTTTATTAGTCATTTTATCTATTCTTCCGTCGACAAAACCCGTTTCTATTGTGGTCATGCTGAGCGTGCTGTGCTGGTATCAGAGTTTTAATGCCCTCTGACTTGGTTTCACATGCCGTCGAGAAACCCCCCGTGATAAAACGTGATTAGCTGGAATTGCTGACTGCTACACAATGATAGCCGGTGTTTAAGTTATTGAATAAATAAATAATTAAGTAGGTACGTTATTGTTATTATCACTATTTTAGTTTGGTGATAAGCTCTTATTGACGTGTCCGATAAACATAGTTTTAAGCAACATCAAATTTGTCATAAAATTATAAAGAATCTAAGTTCATCACAGGGTCAACTTATGTGAGAAAAAAATAAATGTAGTACTGACCTCCTGGATGCGTCAGCGTGTTGGGATGTACGGTACCGTCCTTATGCAGTAGCACATGCCTGGGCTCCGTCACCAAGTAACAGGTGGGCCCGTCAGTGAGGCACTTCTGGAAGGCGCGGGCCGCCTGGTAGAACAGCGCCCAGGCGTGTTCCTCGCTGATGGTCGAGTTGAAGGCCTGCAGGATCTGCTGCAGCGTAATGCAGTCAGACGCATCCAGCGAGAACTCGGTCCCGCCGGGCGCGCCGGCGTTCTCCTTGCGCATCATCGCGCCTACCCCGCCGGGCTACCATCCATCCTAGGAACCAACACAACCACTGCGACAACTATTGATCGCACAAAATTCACCAGTTGATCGTACCACTGAAAATTTCTCACTCAATCACGTAAATAATTTTTGTAAACTACATAATACGAATGCGTGTTATTGTCACCGTGCTCCCCCGAAACGTCACTGTCACTTTTCGTTGGCAAGTGGGTGGCGTGATTTTTTTTTTGTAATGTTTTGGTGCGTCGCGATCGCGTTCGCGCGTGCGCGGTTCGTTCTGAGCTACACGTGACACGTGGTGCGGCGTCGACAGCGCGGCGCGGACTGCCGGCGCGCGGCTCGCAGCCTCCGCGATTAGATGCGCCCTATTGCGGAACCACTTCCTAGTTTCCTCTCGTTTTTCTTCAGGATTTTCCTACCGATCACGCAAGTAGCCTACTCAGGGAACAGCCCAGTAAGTAGCTAATATCCGTCTTTGCAAATCGGAATCCTCGATAAGATATTAGCTAAGCGATTATATCACAATTCAAAGATAGCTAAATGAGTTGTTGTAATAAAACAAGAATATCTCAGTCCAATTTATTTTATTTGAGTATGCTATGAATATCAGTAATATTAAATTCATCAATATTCGTTACACTTTATAATATTAATAATACAAAATCAACTTTTATTAAAATGTATTCAAATTCAAATATCTAGAATTAGTGTATAATGACCTAACATTAATCAATTTAGCTGCTTTACAATAACTATCGCACCTGTATAGACAATGTTGATATTTACCGGTCCATGCACATCTGCCTAGACCAGACAACATGTCTAAAACTATTAAATACCTCTACAGCCAAATACGTGCGTTAGGTATATTGAATAATATTGATACAATTTTATAATAAAAGAAAATAAAATTAAACAAGGAATGTAATTAAATTAATATCCACCATTTACTTCCTAACTGAACAATAAATCAAATGTATACGCTAAGGCTGAGTACAGATGGCAGAGACAGGCGCTTGCGCATATTTTAATATTTGATCGTACTTTTTATTATGAATACGTATACTCTTAAGCAAAAAATTGTAGCATGCGCTTGCCATCTAAAGTGAGCCTTAAAATGTTGAAAACGATAGCATCTCTAACTTACACCACCAAAAAATCGACTCCATCGTGTGCCAACAAAATCATATTTTTTATTTACAGCATAGTGATAGTAATAACTTCAAAAAAGGAGAATGTTACGCATTCGACGATTTTTTTTACGTTTTCAAGCTTTCATATTTTTTTTATTTAGCGATAGTCCTTCAATATCCCATGCACCCATAATTACATTTCCATCAAACACAAAAACTGTTATCAGAAAATTGCATTACTAAAATTACTGTCATTTATAATAGTGCAAAATATGTAGGTAATACTAAAATTGATCACGCCAAGCTATATGCGATTAAATGTAAATACACAATCAGTTCTTCGATTACCAACTACTTAATTGATAAATAAAACTATGAAATTTTGATCTAACAAGGTTACCAAATTTCTCGGGTTTACAAAATTCGGTTACCATGACAAAAAATGCGCCTCAAAAGTGTGTGACAGATTATTTGTCTTGGAAACGGGCACCTCAATTGCGTAACACACTATCACAATTCGAAGGATTTTAAAGGAAATTCCTAATCCATTGCTTTTTAAGTTCGAAAAATTAAAAAAAAAATCTAAGAGTCTTCTAGACAACGGAAACAACGCAATGAATGTTTGTGAATTGTCAAAATGAAAGGCGTTACCATTGTATGTTACACAATTCCCTCACGGGTTACCATGACAAAAAACGCGCATCAAAAGTGTGCGACAGATTTTTTATCAAGGAAACCGGGCCTATAGTTTGACCGGGACCGCTATTCCGCGGCGACGCGGGGGGGCAGCGTTGACGAATGAGTGGCGAGAGGGACGCCGCGCGCCGTGAGCGTTGACGAATGAGCGGCCTGCCCACCGTCTCGGTCCCGGTCAAACTATAACATTGCAACGTAGGCATTGCCGCAATTTATTGCAAAAGTCAGCACCCGGCAACCCTAAAGCTCGTGTTGGCATTCTAGGTGCTTATCTTACTGTATTTTTTTTTGTCTTTTTGTCGTTGATCTTATTGGCAATTTTGTTTAATTTTTAAAACATTCTAGCTAGTAAAAATAAGAAAAAAGTATAAAATATGAAGTCTATTCTAGTCAAACCTCATAATACTTTTTGGATATTCTGCAAAATCACGGCATTGAGTTTGCGGAATACCTAACCGTGTATTTTTTATGCATTATTTTCGTAAAATCACATTCTTACAATTTTAATACTGAAGCCAACCGAGTTGAAAATATCTTGATTTAGACACGTTATCGACTTCTCACTCAAACTAATTTGTGATACGTTTTGTGACAATTGAAATATGCGAATGTCAGACTAAGAGCGAATTATAAATCTATCTACGTGATAATATAAATAAATTAAAAATATAGCATATTTCAATTTATATTTTAGAACCTATTATATCGATAAATTATGATTTAATATGTTACCTCATTCCTAAAAATGAATACGTATCAAAAACTAAAACATCGCTCGACAGAAAACTCTAAGATTTAAAATGTTGAATGAAAAATATATAAATAACAATGATTAAGTAACTAACACCTAAAAAATTTAAATACGTATTCGGCACTTCGTGTGTGAGAGGCGAAGAAAATCACGAACATAATTTTATCCAATTTCAGCATGCTCTATCTACATCAGCGATACTCAACTATTTCTGGGGCCGCAACAATACAGGCGAACTTTTCTTCCATCGTCTACTTTATGCTAAGTAATACTCTTCATACGTGAGATCCAAAAGACATGAAACCGGGCCGAGGGTTGAGTACCGCTGCGTGCACTGACGTCATCAAATAACAAACATCATTCACGAACGATTGAACGAATGATAAACCTCACTTCTTCTTCAGACTCCACAGTGGGTCGAGGAAGTTGAGGGGATCCTTCATGTCTCCACTCTTCAATCCTGGAGACTGTTTCATTTCCTCGAAGGATTCACGGGAGAACTTGGTGGGTTTTTGTCCGGCGGTTGCAGGGTTGGTCGGGGTTGGGGTTACTGGGGGAAGTACTGCCGCGCCTGATGGGACGGACACTGCCTCGCCGTTGAACATTGTTGTACCTTTTGGACGGAGAGATAAAAAGAGTTTTCAAAATGGTATAGTTTAAACTACGAGTAGATTAAAAGATGTTTGTTTGGCCATCGTAAATAAGAAGGTTTTCTAATAATTAATGGGAAATATTAAAAAAAATCCTGTAAAAACTTATTGATCTTCTAACAATGGACAATTTTTAAATTAATAAACCTCTAAAAACATTTTGCGCTTCTAATGATAAACAGTTTTTTAGTAATTGTGCCTCTTTTTAACTGGTCTGTTGTCACAGTTGGTCGCAGAAACAAAGCTAGGGTACCCCGGCGTAATGGGTTAGGTTAAGTTGGAACTGAGACCAACCACGCGCGAACCGAATTGGTCGCAGTAACTAAACTAGATCAAATACATGGTATAAGTATTTTTTTCAAATTAGACTGAGAATCAGCACTTGTCGAACGTTAACATTACATAAAGACTTTCGCTGGAAAGACGAAGATTAGCGCAACAAATTCCCCAGGAGCACAGCTGTCTGTTCAGTTAGAAAAACTTGATTCTATACAGTAGTAGATAACTATGCAAAGTAATTAACATTACGAGACACAGAACATTTTTTTTTGCCATATTTTAGCTAGCACACGCCAATATACCAACAAATACAATGAAAACCGCTTACATATGCAACGCTGGATTATGTTCATATACGAGTAGCTTTAACACATATAATAAAGTAGGACCATCGAAGTAAAATTAATAAATAATTAATTACTAATAACAATAAAGAAACCATAATCAGCAAGACGACCAGTCGCCACAGGCAGCTCCCTTTAAGAGCATAACGCAAGATCAGGGTTCCTACTCCCTAAGCGAAATCCGTAGTGTCGGCCGTCGTTACGGGCGCTTCGTTCTCCGTCTCACTTGCAGATATACCGTAATTTAGAAGGAGAGCGAAGCGCCCGTAACGACGGCCGAAACTACGGATTTTGCTTAGGGAGTAGACCCCCTGGACTAGGGCACCCCGACCAAATGGGTAAGGTTAGAACTGCGACCAACAGCGCGCGAGCCGGTCGAGCGAAGCGAGTGATGCAACGGGAGCGGCCGGCGATCGCAACATCCAAGTTGGTCGCAGTTACTTGGCTATTTTGTGTTTTTAGAACCCCAAAATAGAAATTATTCGAGGTTCACAAAAAGAGGCGCAATCATTATATAAGAGTGTTCAATAACATTTTTAGGAGTGCAAAATGGGAATTATTAGACGTTTGATTAAATACATGCCAGTATGAATTACGTTCATACTTTTATTTTCGGGATCACCTAACCTAAAGTGTTCAAACAGTCGAGACTATGACCATTGCATTTCTTATCATGGGCAAACATTCAAGGAGAATATTTGATTGCTAATCAAATATTCTCCTACTCTACTCTCGTACTGTTCAATAAATCATTATTTACGATTTCAATATACTGTTTACCAACTGATATAAATTGGGAAACTACTAAAACGTATATTCTGTTCATCATGAGTCGTTATCACATAAACATTTGATAACAATTAATCATACAAATTAATTACTGACAATGATATTAATAATACTTAGTTTTTAGCAGTAGCTTGCAGTATTTCAGTGTAAAACATGTTGCATACATGTATAATCTGATCAGGTATATATTATCTCGTGCGTCAAACAGCTTAACTGAGGATACAGGGCTCAGATTAAGTGAGATTAAATTAGGGTTGGGCACTAAAATAGGCCAAAAATTAGCATTACTGTCTGTTTACAACAACAACAAAAAAATAATTAATTGATACGAAAGAATTCGGTTAAGAACCGGTATAAATGCTTGGCTTATGTCAAATTGATTGATCGTATGTATTTGTACAAAAACAAAGAAGAGCCATCGATCCGATGCAACGGATATTTCGGATAAAGTCCGCTATCGAAGGGGTTTTAATGGTGGAGATCGATTCTAGCACATCCCTATGAGTGAATGAGTTCTGTCCCATTTTCTTTAACTAATGTAAATGGCCGACAATCGTTTTATGTTAAAGTCATCACCATAACTCGTCATCATCATATATCAGCCTAGCTTTTTCGCGTGACGATTTCTGCCAGTTTACTCCTAAAGCAAGCCGTGTTAATGAACTTCATTTCAAAAATAACAAGTTGGGGGAAAATATGATTTGCTTGTAGCGAGGCTGACTGACTATTTTGTGGCAGAGGCGCTCATACTCACAATAAGATCTCGTTCAATAATTACTAGTATCCAGTAGTAACTGAGTTAAAAGTACGTCATCTACATTGCAAAAAGTTAGCCGTTGGGTTATTGCCGTTTGTAACTGTAATCAGTCTGCCTAGCCTTTTCCCAACTATTTTGGGGTCGGCTTCCAGTCTAACTGGATGCAGCTAAATATCAGCATTTTACATGGAGCGACTGCCTATCTGACAAGCTTTTAAAGAAATTACGACTCGAAACATGAAAGTAACTGGCACTTGTGACTTCGAAAAAATATTCGAAAAGAAAAGTAATAACAGTATTTATTCAGCAACAAACTCACCGGAACACAATACTCCTTGGACGTAAAACAGGGCAGTTCTGTAGGCATCCGCTAAATACTTGGTGTCTTCCAAAACATTGCTTCTATGAGTGTACAAGTTGAGGCACCCAGCGTCTAACATATCTGTGGACAATTCCCCCTTGTATGAATAAGATGACAAGATTATCGTATGACTGGTGGGAAAGTCCCAATTTCTGACTGTGCCCTGTGTCTGTAAGCGTCATTCATATTTCCTGGGAAGACCCATATCCGCTTAACGCAATTACGATAAGAGGTCATCAGTCAATATTTTTGTTTCGAAGTGTTTTGTTGTGTTTTTTCTGGGGCATCATCCTTACATATTACAAAACAAAGTCCCCCGTCATGAGGAAGGTTTTACTGTATAATTCATTAAGGTTTTGTGTAAATTGGCTGAAATATAACGATTATTGTTGAAGATGTCGGAAAAAATCATGCCGTTTGGGAGCTTTACTGACGTGTGCCGCCTAAACCGAGAGAGATAAATAAAATTTATGTTCTACAGGATTGTATATCTTAAAAACTTTAACAATAAGTCCGCGATGGCATATTTCTATATTTTAAGGATGACCCACGAATAACTATTTTTATCTTTCAGAGTTTAAATTTAATTTTAATTATTCCTTATCCATTCATTTATAATAATTAAATTGGGCATTTAATTTAAATTTAATTATGCCTTAATATCATACCATTTAAATGAATAGTTTAAAAGATATCACAGATTCAAAATTACGCGTAACAATGTAATTATGGTTGACGGCAACGCGAGCACGGCGCTTCGCCCCGCCCCCGCCGAGCACTGCACTAAGGCACCGCACAACTGGTTGATCAGCTTACTGTACAACACTCACCACAAAGCGCCAGTTGTCCCGCTCGCACTTGGCACATGAGCATCAGCAACAACGCGAGCACGGCGCTTCGCCCCGCCCCCGCCGAGCATTGCACCCACGCACCGCACAGCTGGTTGCTCAGCTTATTGTCGTATGTTAGGCTGAGGATTTTGTCTGCGAGAAGAACCAGAGGGGAGCAGACGATCCTGTAGAACAAGATTTATTTTTAGAAATAGAAAAAATATTGAGTTTAATATGCTTGGATCGACTGAAACTTCGATAAGACCCTTTAGTGGCTAGTGGACCTTAAGAAATAAAGCAAGAAAGAAAATATGTTTATTTGCGATAAATATGACGCAAAGAAAGAACGTTACACAAAAAAAGAACAATTTGGGAGGAAAATATGCGACACATCCACGTGAAACGGCCATCGCTCAGCATAATGCTGCGACCATAGGCGAGACAGAACCCCAGCGCTGGTTTCCAGCGTTAGCCAGCCTTGCCGTGATCTTGTGGATCTTGATGAATTACAAATGGATCTATTTGTAACTCATCAAAATACATAAGCTAGATACTATAAGCGTTACAAGACCAAATTAATAAGGCATCACAGGCATGCCTAAGAATGAACTTCTGTCATAAGCTGATTGATTGATGATTGGCACTAACATGACGTGATTGTCATAGTGATGTTTATTTGTTTATCTAAATAAAAGGTACACTGAACTTTGCAGTCTTAGTTTCAATACTGATAGAGTTCAAAATGGCGACTGACAGTACTACCAATCACATGACTGCAAAATTCAGTGCTACCAATCACGTCACGAGTCAGGTTGTAATGAACGCACTGTATATGCGAGAACATGTCTGTGAGCAACTTGGAAGCAGCGCTCGCCGGCCGCTGCCGCGGCACCGCTCGCTCGGCTCGTGCGCGTTTGGTCTCAAAAATGTTTTCACTATTTTCTAATTATCCGTGTTTTTTTAAAATCCCTAGGGTTTTCGAGAAAACTCGAATGATCAAATCGTCCTACGACATATACATGACTATCAATGCAAGTGCATATCGCACGTCAAATATTATAATTCCATATTTGTTTATTACTTCCAGACAGCGAGATATAAGACTCCTCCTAAATGCAACTGTTAATTTGATGGCACTACTCAAACGAAATTTTAATCCACTATAAAAAAGGCCAGATATAATTTGCAATAACCATTATTCGAATGAAAATAACTGTCTCAAAAGCTACTCGATTTATTTAGTCCCTAAAGTATATGGTACAATAAAAGCATTAGCTAAGTAATTATAGTACTTAAGTGCAGAATTGCCTTTTTAACGGTAACGTCCTGAATACACGCAATGTTTTGATGGTTGAGCTTGTGAATCGTTATTTATATTGATTCTAAAAGAGTTTCGATATCATGGTGAGCGTTAATGTTTAGAACTTTAGGTAACGGTATTAAGGTTCACTATGCCATGGTCTATTTATTGTTAGGAGGTGAAGTGAAGAAAATATTCATAAATAGATCGTCTCTTATTAGCCTAAACGTGTTATGAAAGTATAAACAAAAAAAAATCATTTGGTATTATTCATTCATTTTTTAATAATATGCAAAAACCATTTGGTAACATTCATTAATTTTTTAATAATATGCAAAAACCATTTGGTAACATTCATTCATTTTTCCAAGTCGCAATCATTCTGATAACATATTATGCTACTGTATGACAATACATTAGTGTAACCAAAAGAGAGTAATACTCGTAAATTACAACAAAAAAAATAACCGCAAATCTAAGGTAATTGTTTGACAGCGCCTTTATTACGTAGCAGTAAGGGCGGTTTTTACAGTTATGTGTGAAAACCGCCCCGAGACAATGTGTTTCTAACACCTGTCACTTGGACAAGATTAGGAACTAATAAAGTTGAAATTCGTAAAACACGTATTCTTTTGTACTCAGCTGAACCTGTCAGCTGTAAGGAACGCATTCTTTCAGCGGCCGGACTGTACTGAGGCACGGTTGACCGTACGAAGCAACTAGTAGGCTTTAGGTACAGTTGATATCATAATACCAGCATATTATTGTCCCAATGCAGAGCAAAGGCCTCTTCTCATACAGTGAAGGCACAAGCATTGATCACTACGCTCGCTCAAGACTGGTTGGCGATTTACAATTTACATCTAAATTGTAAAAGTCACATTGCTCTACAGCCGCATGCACGAGAGGCGAGGCTTTAATCACTGGGCCATCCAACGTCACTAAATTCGTTATTTGTATACTTACTTGGCAGGAAACACGTTGATCTGGTAATGAGTGACAATCAGCACTGTCTTGCCGCTGGTCACCGTCAGTTTCCTTTCAGTCCAGTGCACGGTACATATCACATCGTCTAGGAGAACTTTTAGTCCATCTGACAGGTTTAAAGACTGGCCTTTAGCTGTTGGCCAGTAGGTTTTGCCTTGCATCTGTAGGAAGGAGTTTTTTGTTAGAGGAGAATAAATGGGGGAATCAGGGAACTTAACGGTTAGAGGCAATACATATTTTGCGTAAAATTTACGTTTATTATATCGCAAAGTTTGAATTTGTTCATAAGCTTGATCGATTGTAAATAACCTTATCGCATATATGAGCAGACTCGTTTGCGATAAAAACAACGAACAGCGACGAAAAGCACATAATAACAGACTTTAATAATTAACATTTAATTAATAATAAACCAAGGCGTTGCTGGCCTTCTTTGTGGAGCTGGGGTGGATCGAATAACCAATTTTCCCAACCGTACGCAAAATACGCGCTTAGACGTGGAGTTGCGGATACCAGCTCGTATTACCTATTACCCTATTACCTAAGTACTATCTGAACCCGGCAGACGTTTTCCTGTCAAAATTAAAATAATTTATGCAAAAACTCTATAGAAAAAAGTGCTTTTGAAAAATGAAATTTCCCGAATTTTCCTATTTTCCAGGCAACTTTTCCAATTTGTCTTTACCCAAAACCTTATTCGGCGCTTACCAACGAACAGCATTTCATTTTTGTTAATATAGATAATGAATAGGTATCCTTACTCATAATAATCAATATACGCGCTATGGTCGCGTAATCCAGTTCTATTAAGACAGCGACTATGATCTTTTTACCTATAAATAGAACGCTAGAACGATATTTCTTAAAAAATATAAGAAATACTATTGAAAACTTTGTTGAAATTATTGAAAATATTAATTTGATTGATTGCTAAATAAAGTGCTTCAGACTATAACAATTTTAAATAAATGATGTTTATATAAATTTACAGAAGGTGCACTCCGAATTTTAGATATGAAGCTTACAAGTAAGCGTAACGTAGTCAGAAGATATAAGAGTTACGCGATAGAAAGAGAGGCAATTTCTAGGTGAATATAACTGAACCTCAATTGCACTTTATTGTGTCTTAGCAAGAGTCGCGTTTTATTTAAATGATTTTGCGGAGTGAACAGTACTGATCTGTGATGTAGGTAATAAACAGGTCAGGGGTCTGTGGTGTAGGTGCTTACCTCGATTTCACTTAACAAACAAACAATACAGCTAATTTTATTCTCTAACACTGCTTTCCAGAACACATTGTATTGAGGCTCGCTAGGATTCTTAGATATCACAAGTGGAATGCACCATGGCGCTAGTTGCTGTAACAAAAAGGTATCACGACTTTAGAACAAATTATGATACAGGCGGCTGATAAAACCTGTCGGGTAATTGCGTAACACACTATGGCAATTCCTTTCATTTTGACAATTCAACAACATTTATTGTGACATGTACCATTAAAGAAGTTTATATCTAACCAGTTTCTAAACAAAATCCCGTGAACACGATGACCACATCTGTTACCGGCCCGGCTCTATAGTCACTGAGCGCTGCAAGCAAGAATACTCCTTACGGTCGTTAGATATGAACTTCTTCGATGGTACTTTGTCAAACAAGACGAATTATTCAAAAATATGAATCAGTGGTTTAGCAATTTTCTTCAAAATCCTTCGGAATGTTATTAAAAGTGTGTTACGCAATTGGGGTGCTGGATGGGTTTTAGGGCCGCCACACATAAAAGCGTTGCGATGTCGCAACGCATAAATAAGCTTCAGGCATTTCCTAAGAAAATTTTAGGGTGCCGTCGTAGCGATGCGACGTCGCGTCCTAACGGTAGGAAATAGTCGACTTGGTAACTTTGTACTGTACTATTATTAGGGTATAAATACTAACGCATTTGAAAATCTAAATACATAGTTTACTTTATTTTTACTTGTTTGTAACTATGTGCTTATTTCATGTGTTTTTGTTATTGTACATTCCAATTAGAATGGCAAAACACGTTAACATCAAACAAATTAGGGAAAAAAATATTTTCGGGAACTTTTACGAGTTCGATAACAAAATTCGAATTTGTTTATTTGCTACTAAATCGGTAACTTTTATAAAAAAAACAAGCATTAATAGTAGAAGTTAGTCGTAGTATTACCATAGTATGTTAAAAACGAACATTTCGACAAAACTTTTCTTTGAATAAACTATAATTTATCTTTTTTTTTTCTTCCGAATTGGCCTGCTCTTGACCTCTTGTCAGGGTAAGGTAACCAAAGCGTATAAAATTCGTACGAATTTACCATTATATAAAATGTCACTTTATTATGGCATAGGCTGGAATCTTACCTTATAATATGAGGCGTTGATAAACGCATCAGGGTCAGACTTAAGGGTGAGTCTCGAGTCATCAAAAGGCACTACTTCAGTCACTATGTTGCCGTGTGTGTGCTGCATCGCAATCGTCTTGGATCTGGTCATATTCTGCTTCGTCTAAAATAAAAGGTTTATATATTATTTTACGTGTTGTTTAAACCCATGCATATGAATAACTTTTAGCGGGGGAAACATTCAAAATTCAGGATAAATAATTAGCACTATTTCTTATAAATATTTTAGGGAATGAAAGCGCCCATGAATATAAACGTTGTTAATATATTAATGAATATAAACTCATTAAGTTTCTCAACGAATCATCGTTTACCAGTTTTGAAAGAACTGGAAATCTTTTCAACAAAGTACTAACAACAGACGAAAAAGAACCTGAAAGCAAAAAATAAACCTTATAGTTTAACTTAGCTCCTAAATTAAAAGCGTTAGTTGTCGCAAATGGCTGTCAAAAATTTACGTGTTTTGATTCGCAATCTTACTGTGTGGAAATAAAAAATGTGGCTAACTAGCGAACTAGAATATTAATAATGAATTGCAATTATAACATTGAATTTGATGTTGTAGGTACCCGTTTTAGGTGTAAAAAACCGGCCAAGTGCGTGTCGGACCACCCACGATGAAGGGTTCCGTAGTTGGGATGAATTTATCCCAAGAACAAACTTAACATTATAGTTGGTACATTATGGTTTTCACAAACTCTCAATATATTTATAATGACTTTTCTAACGATACCCCACAACATGGGGTAGACGAGGAAAAAAAAAAAAAAACCCCACTTTACGTGTAGTGGAGGCACCCTAAAAAAAATATTTTTCTTGATTTTATTTTACCACTTTGGCGGCATGATTAATATGTATACATATGCCAAATTACAGCTTTTCGGCAGCTAACCGTCTAAGCCGCGGACAGACAGACGGACGGACAGACAGACAGACGGACATGGCGAAACTATAAGGGTTCCTTGTTTACTACAGAACCCTAAAAAGGCATTTGGAAAGTTTCCAAATACTTTTTTTACATCTAAAACTAAATATTCGGTGTTACGATACTAATTATTGCATTTCATAGTCAATATTCTAGTTCGCCAGTTAGCCACATTTCTTATTTCCATACAGTAATATTGCCAAATTAATCAAAACAGCTAAATATATGACATCTATTTGCGACGTTGCCCACTTTCAGAATAAACGCACTTAATGTAAATTGCAAATTTTGAGCCGGCGCCAAACAAACATAAAGGCGCCAAGTAAAATATTGGCAGCTTGATTCATCATCATCCATCATCATGATTTCAGCCGAAAGATGTCCACTGGTGGACATAGCCTACCCCAAGCACCGCCAATCCGACCGGTTGTGTGCTTCTCGCATCCAGCGGATTCCTTGATTGATCTTCGTTAATAGATCTGCGTATTCTGCGTTGATTGTTTGGCGCCAACTCAAAATGAGTAATTTACATTAACGGAGCTTAGTTAGACCAAAAAGTTAATTTTATGCTTTTCAGTAAAATTTTTCGTTGGTTAAATTTTTGGTGAAAAGTTTTAAATTTTTTATGGGACCAACTTTGAGGTCCCATAAGAAAAAAATCGCCAAAATTGAACTACTACGTAAACAGTTATGCGTGGTTATACATAGTATAATATATACGCGTCAATTGGAGAACCTCCTCCTTTTTTCCGTCGGATAAAAATAACTCGCAACTAATAAAAATCGAATTAAAAAAAGGTTTTTTTTTTTTTCAAAATTCTTTCCAAGCAAAATAACGCCCACAAAAGCTGCTTCCAATGAACTGAAACTAACTCAGCAAACAAAAATGAAGAGAAGAATTTAATAAAAAATACTTACCTGGAAGTCTTGGAAGGTCTTCCATTTAGCGTCCAAAACCGTCAAGCCACTTGGCGTTTTGTTGGTCAAAGAATCGGTCAACTTCTGCAAATTCTTCACTTCCTGAGTAAACTGGTTCAACAAACTAGGGTCAGTGAACAAATCCCTCTTTGCAGGTCTTTCAATAACCTCCTCCTTTACTGGTACTTTCTTCACAGGCTCCACTTTAGGTACCACCGGCTTCCGAATGGCACTTTCAGATATTTGCGGCACTTTAATTTCGGGCATTAACGGCGGCATTTCTACTGAAAAGTCGATTTCCGACAGCAAGTCGAACGCAGTCAACTCGGACTTGACCTCTTCAGGCTTAACTTCAGTTGGAACTGCTTGTTTTTCTGGTATATTTTGTTCTACAACTGTAGGCGTTTGATTATCTACCTCGGAATTACTTTCTACCTTTGGCTCAGTAACCTCTTTCGGTGTCGTCACTGCAATGTCGAATGAAATGCCTTTTTTAGTTTAAATCCGTTTATTAACAAATAATTACAATATTTTTGGTACAAGTTATTTATAAGCGCTTACCTTGGCTGTTATTAAACGAGACCTGTTCTTGTGGGGACTGCACGTTTTGTACGTAGCCTGCCTGGTTGGGGATGGCTTCCGGTTGGTAGTTATTGGTAGGTTGAGGGGCGGCTGGGACTTCGTTGGTGGGTGACGTCACATTCTGGTACCCGTAACTATTGTTATAGTATATCTGGGTATGGATTGGTTGGTCTGCTGGCATTTGCGGCACTATCTGAGAGTTGTCAGTAGGCGACTGCACTGTCTCGCAAGTCCCTATCTTCCCTGCACTCGTGTAAATCGCATGCTGAGGAAAATTCGGGTCTTTCTCCGGTTGCTGATAGTTCACATTCTCTGGCACAGTATTATCATACCCAGTATACGAATTCTGGGAACCAAAATTGTATTCATAGGTCCCCGTTGAAGAGTTGAAGTTATAACCCGGATGATTTTGGTAGGACTGGGCGTAGCTTGTGCTTGTTTGGTCAGTGTACTCGTATGTGCTGGGCGGGTTATAACTCTCGGGCTGGTTCGAATAGCCCGGTACATTCATGCTGTAGTTTTGGTAAGATGGTTGGAAGGGTACGTTGGATAACGCTTCACCTGTAGTATGTGACTTTATAGGCTTATCAAAGTCAAATTGTGCTAACGCTGGATTGTAGTTCGAGTCGACTTCCGAAGAATAGGAGTACGGAAGATTGCCTGAATTATGAATGGTTGAAGTGGTCGATGTTACAGCGTTAGAGTAGGTATACCCTTGAGATGTTGATGCGAATGTAGTTGAGTAACTGTACGCAGGATCAGCAGAGGTATAGGTCGGTAGTTGCTGACTGTACTGCGTCGATTCGCTATTGACGTAGGGATAGTTCAACGAGGTATAATCTGAATGAACTTGCGACGGTGCCAAACTCGTGTTAGAATTCTGCGGTGCACTTGTGTAGGCGGCCGATCCCGGGGTCGACACATTCGGGTACTGAACACTGTAGAACGTCTGCGAATAATCAGCACCATATTCCTCCGCTTTCGTTGCCGCGACCTGCATTTGTGCGAAATTCGCGATCATTTCCGTTTGGTTGGAGGCACTGTATGCGGAAGCAGATAACGAAGCCTCGGGTATTGGGCCCATCTGGTTTATATACGGTTCATAAGTCTGATTGGGATTCACGTTGATATTTGTAGAAAAGCTCTGTGAATCTGTGACTGCAGTAGCATTATGCTGCGTACCATAAGAGTTCGAATAGTAAGGATTCGAATATATTTGTTGTTCGGAAGTATTTGCTGAGAACTGCGGCGGTGTGTAAGTAGAGTATCCGTAGTTCATATCTTCGTGTGAGGTTTTGTCATAAGGTTTGCTTGTCGCAGGGAACAAGTAGTTTGAGGGAATGGCGTAAGTGTCGGCATCCGGCCCGTATATGTACCGGTCGTACGGACTCGGCACGGCTTGTAGAGGAGGCATTACGACGCCGTCCGGTAACTGCATTTGGTTTACGTCGGTTGCTGCAACAAATATTTTTGTTTGAGTTGTTTGGTTGCAGTACTGTTTACAATCCAACTTTAGGGAGACATGCGGTGAACTTTATAAAAATATTTCAATATAAATGAATCATCATCAATCGTTAGTTTGTGGCTGAGTTGAGAAAAAAATATAAACGTATTTTCAGGAATAGAATGTGTAGTAAATAAATAAATTGTGTTGACATACCTTCAGAGCCAACCGGTGTCGGTCGTACGGAAGTAGGATAAATGCTTTCAGGATAGTACGAGTCTAGAGGAACGTGGTCCACGGGAGCTGCAATGAGGAATTAGTCGTAGATAAATAATGGTTTAACTATGTCAATATTTAGTATAGACACGGAGATCAATAAAGTATATTGCATCTTCATCTTCTATTCTACAAAAATAATTAAAAAAATCTGCCTAGCCTTTTCGTGACTATGTTGGGGTCAGCTTCCAGACTAACCAGATGCAGTTAAATACCAGTATTTTACATGGAGCACTGCTTATCTGACCTTCACAACTCAGTAACTGGGTAATACGATACCCCTTGGTAAGACTGGTTGTCAGACTTTCGAGCTTCTGAAGACCCGTAACGACTGTCAAAGATCCATGAATGACAGCCGGGACCAACGGCTTAACGTGATTTCCGAGGCACGGAGGAGTCTCGGGTATGTAAAGATGGTAACCCATCGCCGGACCAACCCCGGCAAGCGTAGCTTAACCTGATGGATCGACCCGTGCGGCTGTTAATACTTTGCCACGAGCTCCTGTCAATAATTGTAGTAAGTGAATAATAAATTGTTACCTTGTGGCGTAACACTCCGACTGCTCCTATTCTTCATGTAAGGCAAGTAGTCCTTCAGTTTCCTCGAGCCCCCCGCGGCGGCGACGGCCGCGGCCGCCTGGCTAGCCGCGCCGGTCGCGTCCGCCGGGCGGCTCGCCGCGGGGCTGGACGACGACGTGGGCGTGGGAGTTGAGGCTGTTGAGTTTAGGTCTGTTTTTATATGAGACGTACCTGACTAGTCGACTCTTTATAATTCATATTTCTATGCTTAAAAAAATAGGGTGATTAAAATGAAATCGAAAACATTATTATTAAAAAAAAAAAACATGGAACTCCTGAAGAGGTCCACTTAAAAGTCATGAGTGGATCTAATTATAAATGCATACATCTTATATTATGCTCTATTTCCAATTTGTTCGACTAACCTTTAACTATCATATGTGTGTGACATTGATGTAAATCATTATAAATAATAAATCATAAATCATCATCGATATAAATCGATGATGTGTGATATTTATAATAATATTATCTGAAATGCAGTGCAGTGCTATTGTTCCAAAATTTATTGCTTTTTGTCTATTTTTAGACATTTCGGGATTTAAGTGTTTGATTCAGATAGCTGGACTCAGGTAGCTGTAACCTAACCCAACATTCCTTTTTGATTTTTTGCTTTGGTTTCGGGGGGTTTCAAGTGGAACGTCATAGTATTTTACTAACTCCGGAGTTACGGAGGAACTTACGGAGTCTGCTTTTTGAAATTCGAGTTATAGATTACCGCGTATTTGGCAATTTTTTCGTCTTACTGACGATGGCAACTCGGCGGGTTTTGGGTTATCGAGATATATCACTGAAGTATGAACGCGCTTTTTCGTTACGTGATAAATATAGATAAATATCAACCGTCTCACCAATATTCTATTGCCTACTCTAGGATGCACATCCGGAACGGCTCACAAAACCCTTCCATACCCTAAGGGCACGTCTTCCCTACCATTACCGCGCCCCCCGGTCTACTCCTTGATATGCAATGGTCTCCGTAGCCACATTAAACATGAGGCTCCAAGGGCTAGTACTAATCTTTGGGTTCATTCGAGTAATCGTGTCTGGGCAAACCACGCTGGGGTCGGTGCATTTTATTCATTCTTCCTTTAGTAGTTATTAATTGAACTTAATTAAAAAAAGAAAAATATAATTTTGACAAAATTTTAACTCTACACTTTAGGGCTTTACAACTCTGAATAAAGAACGCGAAACCTAAAGTTTATTATTGGAACGAAGTTACTTATCGCGCGTTGCGAAAGGGGCCTAGACGGAAAAAATTAGGACCAAAAGTTGTAACGACACTTTTTGCTATAGTTGTAAGCCGAGCGGCGTGCGCGTGTTTCTCTGTCTGTCTCTCTCTCAAAGTCGAAGTC
This sequence comes from Agrochola macilenta, assembly GCA_916701695.1. Classification (NCBI taxonomy): domain Eukaryota; kingdom Metazoa; phylum Arthropoda; class Insecta; order Lepidoptera; family Noctuidae; genus Agrochola; species Agrochola macilenta. Next base: position 3,838,286 of record OU753559.1, on the reverse strand, counting down.
GAAGTAGAAGTCGGAGTCGGAGTCGGAGTCGGAGTCGAAGTCGGAGTCGGAGTCGCAGTCGAAGTCGGAGTCGGAGTCGAAGTCGGAGTCGAAGTCGGAGTCGAAGTCGAAGTCGAAGTCGGAGTTTGTCAAATAGGCAAAACAACTACATTCACATGTTAAATAATTACATGCATTTCTTAGTCACCATAGTGACAAGTTTATATTTTTTGATACCAACATTTTTGTTGATAAGTTAAGGTCGACTAGGGATACTGTGTATCTGCCCATTAGTTTTAGACGTCAAATAGCTAGGCTATTAGCTTTTAATATTAACCCAGACATAATTATACGTAGTATGTTTAAGTCATCTACAATTAGCACCACAATTAGTAATAGTACTAATGTTATGGTGGTTAGCTCAAATAGTTTAAAATAGTTTGTAAGACAACAGAAGGTACCTCTAACAGTATAGTTACACTTACTAACAAAAAGGTATTTTCTAGCACTAACATAGTTAACTGTACAAAAGGGACTAAGCAGAAATCCTTGAAATTATTTCATCAAAATATTCAAGGCTTTTCTTCCAAACAATTGGAAATTGAATTGTTTTTAGAAAAAACAATGTTTGACATTATTTGTTTAACTGAGCATTGGTTAAAGGATTATGAAATGTTAATTAACTATGAGAATTATAGTGTGGCCAGTTGTTTTAACCGAAAATCTATGCTGCGTGGTGGTTCACTAATATTAATTAAAAATTGTATTAAATCAAAAACCCGTATTGACATAGTTGAACTATCGGTTGAACATAGCATTGAACTGTCTTGTGTTGAGCTAGATAAGCATGTTATAGTGTGCGTTTACAGACCCCCAAATTATCAAAACTACTCTATATTTGAATCGGTTATGGAAGATGTTTTGGCAACACTTGCAACTGGTAATAAATCAGTAATTATCTGTGGTGACTTTAATGGGAATGTTTTAGAAAATAATTCAAATACCAGTAGATTTTTAAATTTGTTCAAATCATTCAATTTGTCAAATGTGTTTGTAGAACCAACCCGAGTAACTACGACTACTGCTACATGTATTGATAATGTGTTTTGTTGTTGCGACTATTTAGATAAAGCCATAGTTAATTATCTCCCTTCAGATCACAGTGATCAATCCGTAACTTTTGAGTGCAACATACCAATAACAAAAGTGCAGATACAATTCAGACCAATAACAGCAGTTAATTTAAATAAATTTAATAGCACTTTAGTTTGTAAGTTAAATTATCAAGACCTTACAATGAACAATGCTAATATTTTGTATGAAGAATTCTTTTCGTTAGTCCAGACCGAGTTCAATAATTATTTTAAGAAGAACACAAAAACTATCAGCCCTAAGTTTTTATTAAGTGACCGGGCTAAAGGACTCAGGAAAAGTAGGGATAGACTGTTCGAGCTGTATGGCCTTAAGCCTTATATTAACACGGAAACTTTTAATAAGTATGTTGCTACTTACTCTAGAACTTTTAAGAACACTTGTAAGACAGCTAAAGCCTTATACATTAGCAACAAGGTTAAGTCAGCAGACAATAAAATACAGACGGTTTGGAAAATTATCAATAATGAAACGAACAGGAACAAAAAGCATAATTCTGACTACACACTGAAGACGTCATGTGGTGGTCTCGTTTGCGATAGCAAAGAAGTTGCTCAAGAATTTGTAAATTTCTTTACCAGTATCCCACTTAAAATTACTGAAACCTTAAATTCCTCGCCCTCGCTCTCTTTTGATTTAGTAAGGGCGAATGTTTCAGCTTGTCCGATTGAATTTAACTTTAAGAATATTAACCCTTTAACAGTAATAAAAGCTTTTAAGCAAATTAAGATCAAATTAACCGAAGATCTTTGGGGAATGCCCATTAAAGAATGTACTTCCATAATTGAGACCATAGCGCCTTACTTAGCCTTAATATTTTGGAGTCTTCCCGGATTTAAAGAAATACATTTAGGTAATACCACTTTTCAAATCCGGGGACAGTAAAGACACCAATAATTATAGAACCGTGTCCGTGTTGCCAGTTTTCAGCAAGGTGTTTGAAAAGGTAATGCTTAATCAAATGCTCAACCATTTTAACATAAATAAAATCCTTCATGATCAACAGTATGGTTTCACCAAAGGACGTTGTACAACCGACGCCGGTGTAACCTTATTAAGACACATTTTTACCGCGTGGGAAGAGGCCCAAGACGCCATAGGAATCTTTTGTGACCTCTCTAAGGCATTTGATTGCGTCGATCACGAAACATTACTCTTGAAACTTGAGCATTACGGACTTGGAAAACTTGCGCTCAATTTAGTAAAATCTTATTTAAATGATAGACAACAGAAAGTCCAAATAAACGGTATCAATTCAATAGGTTTAAAAGTAAGAATGGGTGTGCCACAAGGCTCGATATTGGGTCCATTCCTCTTTTTAGTTTATTTCAATCATCTACTCCATTTATTAAAAAAACAACCACAAATGGTGTTATTTGCTGACGATACTTCCTTAATTTTTAAGGTAGATAGACGTGCTACAAATTTTGACGACGTAAATAACGCCCTACTGCAGCTCCAAAGTTGGTTCACTGCTAATAATTTAGTATTAAATGGAAAAAAAACTAAGTGTCAAGTAAGTAAATGTCAAAAGTAGTGATTGTGAAATAGTATTGAATCAACAGAAACTAGAATTCGTCGATAAAACTGTTTTCCTAAGGATCACGCTCGACTCAAAGCTACAATGGGGTCCTCATTTAACATCTCTTGCAGGACGGCTAAGTTCAGCAGTATATGCTGTCAGAAAAATCCGTCAATTTACTAATGTAGATACCGCGAGGCTGGTCTATTTTAGTTACTTTCATAGTATCATATCTTACGGTATTTTACTGTGGGGACGGGCTGCAGACATCGAGTCTATTTTTATTCTGCAGAAAAGAGCGATCAGAGCCATATATTATCTCCGCAGGAGTGACTCTCTAAGGGAACTGTTTAAGGATATTAACATCATGACGGTACCTTGTCAATATATCTATGAAAACATCATGCACGTAAGAAAAAATTTACATCTTTTTAGTAAAAGAGGTGATAGACATAATTATAGTATAAGAAATAGGGACCTATTAGTTCAACCAGGTTTCAGACTGGCTAAAGTGGACTCATCTTTTATGGGATACTGTTTAAAGTGTTACAATAAAATTCCTCCCCACATACTTCAACTAAATGAGACGAAATACAAATCGTGTATAAAACGCGCACTATGCAGGCAGGCATATTATAAGTTGGGGGACTATATCGCTGATAAAAATGCTTGGCTTAATGCTGGTCCTGCTCCACAACCACAACTATTTGATTAACATTTGAAAATACTGTTGGAGCTGCTGAAGATTTTAAAACCATCTTTGCATTGTATAAAATCAATTTCCTTTGTATTATATCATTTCAGAGCACAGGTGTGAGTACTATGTACTAAAAAGCTAACATTTACCGGGTAATACGTCTTTTATTGACTTGAATGTGCCCTGGCGACTGTGAGTATCATGCTCACTCAGATGTCTCGCTGATGGTGGCGCGTGTGTTGGATCATTTAGCTCCCTTCAAAATGGTTGAGCTGAATGGTGCTAATCTATGCTTCATGTTCGTGAACGGGCGCCGTCAGTTGGGACTGGTCAACTCTTAGCTGCCTTGGCAGATTTAAATTTTTGAATTGTTATTTGTTTTATCTTTTTTTATTACGGACGCTTCTAACGTGCACGTCTTTCTACGTTGTTCTCACATGTTTAATTTCAACATGGAAAGATGTAACCTATGTTTTGTAACAACTTATTTAAAAGAGTGTCCGTGGAGTGTCTTGCCCGTTCTTCTCCATAGGTACCTACTACGCTTTGTAATGGGCAACTAGCTTCATATTTCTGACTGACCGATTCCTTGACAATTCAAAAGAGCCTGTAAATGGTTTAATTGAAATAAAGTTTCAAGTTGTTTTGTAATAGAATCACTGTTTCGGTTTTGTACACCAGAACTCAACTGAAAGTAATGATATAATGATAAATTCATACTCAGCCCATCTCTAGTTTCTACATGGTTTTCGGGCATAGAAAACATTTTTTAAACTCGGGCAAGGCATTATTGGGTTACCTATCTGATACACACTGTATAATCCCGTAGTGTTATGTAAATCACAGAGTTGAAAGTAGGATTTTATTTTTACAGCTACTCTTCTAAGACTAAATCAGCTCCTTTGTTCACGCACTAAGGCCGCGCGCACTTCGGACACCAATTTGTCGTACGAATTGAGTGCGCACACTGAATACGTTTTCACCGTTATATAGGTAGTGTTCCGGTGACATCGCATTGAACACACGAAAAGTCCCAACAAGTTTGGATTGTTTTCAGACGTCGGAACTATACGTACATCTAAATCGCACTCAGTCTGCGCGGTCCCTTAGTACTTGGAAGGTCGGGATCGTTCGCGCCTGTTCTTATGAGTTCGCACGAGTAAAACGCGTCCAAAGTGCGCACGGCCTAGTACATGCATAAGGACTACTATCGCCGACAAACGACGCGGCGCGGTGCGCGCACTGGGCGACTCAAGAACATCGCGCGCGATACTGCAGCGTCCACCACGACCGTGATCAGACATAATAATATCAATTAATTAGCTAAGTTGCTACATTGTGTACCGAAATAACCTTTAATACTACTTGCAGCTATCTAATCACTATGCATCATACCTTTGCCGGTGTGTTTGTTCAACAGCTGAGCCCTCTCCTCCTCTTGGACTTGACATGTAGATCGCAGGCGAGCCAGTAGTTGAGACACGTTGTGTGATAGCTTCTTGTAAAATTCCTGGCCTTTCTGCGACTTGCCCAACAGTTCCTCGTATGTGTCATAGGATGTTATGAGGGCTGGAAGAGACGAAAACGTTTATCGAGGTAACAACATAAAACAAGCCATACAAATAAGAAACATTAGGGCCCCATAATAATATTCGAACAGAGTAGTATTTGAGCTTGATTTAGGTTTGAGCAGGAATAATCTGGTTAAGTTTATACATTATTGTGCCATTCGGATGGCATACTGGAAAACAAAAACAAACACGGAAAAACATTTAGTCCGAGTGAAATTATGTGAGTTATGTAAGGCTCCACAAATGGCAGAAAAGTGAATAATTCAACAACGGTTGAAATTCAACTCTACCAACTTTCACATACGGTTCAAATTGCTTTTCTCTTAATGCAATCTCCACTACGCAACACAAAATCTTACAACAAACATTACCATTTATAAGTCCCTCTCGTTTCCTCAGTACATCGGACAGCAAACGCCTCGAGTCACCGTATGACGCGTACACTGAAGTTAACTTGTTGATAATATTCTCTTGAGCGGCAAGGTTCGCCTCGATTATTTGCATCTAAAACAATAACAGTTCAGTTCACATTAAATCTTAGATATCGCTCAAATTCATACCCGTTGACCTTTCGTGGGAACCTGTTATATAATTTTATTTAGTATGTTTAATGCTAATATCCATTTATTTAGAATGTTGTTTTCTAACTGGATTTAATGTTCTCATAAGTTTATTTTAGTTAATTACGATGTTGTTTTATTTATTTATTTGTTTATTTATATAACAATTGCTAGCTGCACTTACAGTAAATACCAAAGCGTGAAGCAAACCAACAACAACATTCACGTAAAAAACTTCATGCAAACATTTAACATACATTTACTGTTATACATAAATATGTCAACATCGGGCTCCTGAGCAATCAGGGCGTTCAGCAGATTGATCGCCTGGGTTGTGGGAGCATATCGAGCGGTTTGGGTGAATGCTGTGTCATATCTATAATAGGCATACTTCTGATGCAATTTTATTATGCTATTGTTCTGTTTGAATTTTTTGTATATACTGCTGTTGGGGTACCAAATAAATAAAAATGAAATAACAATTATTTTTGGAACAAATATGTTTACATATTATTATTTTTCTCTTCACCACACATTTCTCGGGACCCTGGGGTCACAGACCTTTTGAAGGCGTACGAGGGGCCAAAGCCAACTCGCAGAGGCCCGCTAGGCGTTTTAATGAAATGTATTATTATATAGCTATAGTTTGACCTCACCGCTGATATTGAGTTACTGACCTGAGGGTTATGTTTCTTCAGCTCTTGTTTAAATATCTCCTCTTTAGGCTCATTATTCCTCGCTAACAGCTGTGCTGTGATATCATCGCTTGTCACAGCTTCTCTTAGTTGTTGTATCAATGAATCGCGCTGGGTTTGCATCTCACGGACTTTGCCCACTACGCGACGCATTTCTGACATAGTTTCGCGGTCGAGGCCAACTGTTGACAGAAAAATAATAATTTTACATTGACGTTATACGCCGTAGCAAACTGTGTTTTTATATAATTGGCTGTTCGGTCGACATACACTTCTTTCCTTTCATTTCCTAAACAGGCAACCTCCGCGCATCCAATAGGGATGATGCCTGGGTAAAAAAAAGAAATTCTAATTAGTCCGTCAGTCAGATAATAAAAAAATATTAGACACGTATTTTTTGCTTTATCATATTAATAAAAAAATTACTCGTGGGAGGAGCTCGTGGCTAAGTAACAACAGCCGCACTGGTAGATCCATCAGGTTAAGCTACGCTTGCTGGGGTTGGTCAGTGGATGGGTGACCATCTTTACATACCGAGAATCCTCCGTGCCTCGGAAAGCACGTTAAGCCATTGGTCCCGGCTGTCATTCGTGGATCTTTGACAGTCGTTACGAGTCGTCAGAAGCCCGAAAGTCTGACACCAGTCTTACCACGGGGTATCGTATTACCCAGTTACTGGGTTGTGGAGGTCAGATAGGCAGTCGCTCCATGTAAAATACTGGTATTCAGCTGCATCCGGTTAGACTGGAAGCCGACCCCAACATAGTTGGGAAAAGGCTAGGCAGATTGATTGATTGATTATTAATAAAAAATTACTTAGATAAAACGCATTTTAAGTTGGGGAGTGGGGGTCACTACGTCACTAGTATGCATAAAATCCACATACTCGTGACGTCATGGCACATTTTACCTTAATGTATCGCCGTAATTTTTAGATTACGTAAAAAAATAAAAAATACGTGTCCAATATTTTTTTTATAATCTCTAAAGACGGACAAAAAATAGATTTTTAGTCATCATCCCTATTGACGTAAGAGGGAACATTTATCAATAGATCAATTTAACTAATGATTTTTTTGACCTCGCCATAGTTATAAAACCACAGTAAGCAAAAAAATAAGCACCTGCAGACTGTCGGCCTCCAATTTAGAAGCAAACTTTTCACAGCTGGTTCTGTTGGTTGGCCTATGGCATTAAGTCCGCCTCTGTACAGTTGTGTGCTTGAAGTATTAAATAAATAAATAATAAAAAACCTATATTCACTCACCAATATTATCAATGCTTGGTATCTTGCACTCCAGCACATCTAAGGGTTGTGCTAGGAGCCTAAGGTTGGCGATGTGTAGTGTCATAGCCTTGTGTAGTACTTGGTTGCTCTCGTTGGTTCTCATGTGAGCTTCTTGGTACTTGTGGTACTCGCGGGATAGTTCAGTTTGGACTATGGATGGGGGGCGAGGTCCCATCACCTTTTGGTATTCTTTTTCTTTTGCTGTCTCTTCCTGGAAATATAGAAATGATTATGGCCTATGCGTTTAGAAGGTATGAGTTATTTTTTAAGAGAATCTTCTGCTGCAATTTTACCAAGACAATTGTTCATGTAGGCCTGTCATGGCCTTTCGCTAGGTACCTTTATGAAGGACTTTAACGAAGGCGTAGCTACAGAATACCCCAAACCCCTTTTCATATAATTATGTACTATGAACAACCACCGTACATGCTCTCAATCCGCCAATGACAATATACGTATAGTAAAACTGCGATCACCAATCTATTTGCTGGCAGGCAATCTAAAGGACTTTTCTTTGGACAAATGAAGTGACTTTAAGAACAAAATGTGTGTAAAACCAATAGTTAAAGAGTTGTACTGAACCTGTATTATTTCTTTGATCTCGCCCAAAGATTCCTCTACGTCGCTGATGATTTCAGCGAGATTATTCATAGAGTCGACCAACGTCTGTATGATCTCGGCTTTGGCATTCATTGCGGCGCATCTGTCCACTATCTCTTGAGGAACTCTGAAAGACATAACGTAATCAATTTAAACGTAATATTAGGCGGCAACAAATTATAACACTGTTATGCTGTCAGGGTAACTCGATTAGTGATGAGAATCTACAAAGCTTTCCTGTTCAGAAAATTATTGTCAGATATTGTCAAAATCCAGCTTTAATGGGGTTAAAAGCAGAAAGCTCGTCATAGGTGGCAGCACTGTTATCCGTCCACAAACCGCCATTGTTGTGTCGGTGTTTACGTAGTGTGTATATAAAAATGTATGCGACTTGGAGTGTAGCACAGTTATTAAAAGACGAGGTAAGGACAAGAGAAGTGCTGATAAAAAGCTATAGTGGAATGGTCAATAAATTATGAACGTTTTATAATTTATAGGTTATTTTGTGTTTGTTGACGTTCTTTTTTTCAGGGAGTTTTCTCGTATGTTTGCAGCCAACAGCTGCGCAACGGGGCATATTAATTAATTATGAATAAAAGTTGCTTGTTTACAAAAAAAATATGGTTAGTGACAGCTAGCTGTCAAAGACTTGGACTAGTGATAGTAGCGACATCTAAAGTGAGTAAGTGACAGTATCAGTTATCCCCATTGGTGCCGGTCGCGACGGTCGTTCTGAGAAACAATCGCTTTAGGAGGAAACCAGCTACAGTAATGGCCCCTACACACTTTCCGGCGGCATGGCCGGCTTTTGCCGCGCGGCACGTACCCCCGGCTTTTGCGCCTTCATTTCCTTTGCGATCCTTTGTGCGGCAAGGCCGGGCGCGCCGCGGCTTGCCCGGTGGCAGGGCCGCCGGAATAGTGTGTAGGAGCTATTTTATTCCCCGATAAAATATTAACAACGACGAAAAAGTAGGAATCCCTAAGAACAAACACAATAACCGCAGAGCTAAACAAACTGAACAAATTCTACTTACTTTTGAACAGACTCAATGACATCCAACTGGTCCAGTTGCAAAGACGACATGAATTCTGTCAACTCCGTATTCTTAGCCTCCACCATAGTGACGATGTTGCGCAACATCTGGGCCTTCTCCTCCGAGTAGACCGAGGACGCCTCGTGAGCCATCATCGGGACCAGTCGGGAGAATACGTCAGTACCTGACACCTGGAGCAACGAGATTAAAATACATGTTTAAATATTCTAAGGGCAAAAAGAGATTGACCATTTCTGGTATCGCTATTTATTCTGTGGTGACTTAAGTTTATAATGTTCATAAATCTTGTTTTTAAATATAATAGTTTTATCTAGTAATGCGATTCCTTCAATTCTCCGTATAAAAAACTCCATAAAAGTATCAGTTTTTATTTCGATTTCCTATTTTACCTCTAAATTGTTTTTTTCACCCTCGTAATGTCACATGTCATTGGCTTCAAAGAGTATGTAATCAATAAAACCTTCTTGACTTACGCAAAATAATTAATTTACGCATCCAATTATTAAAATTATAGTTGAATAATTAGTAACAATAGATATTAATAACAACTAATTATTATTATTACATTGTAATAATAATCTGTTGAGATGTTAAAAGTACATAAGCAAACCTTTTGGTTATGCGAAAGGCAGAAGGTTTTAGAGACCTTTGCCTGTTTCATTCATCAAAAGAAACTCTTTGAAAACAGAACATGTGCTAAGATTCTATGCGCGCGCATCCTGAGCAGAATATGCTAGCGACAGAATGGCGGGCTTTTTCTTTCTAGCTTATATGCACGTCCTATTCGTTTAGTTTTAAGTACATTCTCGACCGATAGGTATGTACTTTTAAAATTGTTTATTATTTTTCTATAATTAATTGAATTATTTCATTTATATGTTTTGTTTTAATCTCTACTACTAGGCCATTATTATTTTGCAATTTGGATTTAATTTAATTAGCTATGTTTATAAGTTTATGTCACATAGATTACTGAAAAATGTTCAGCACTTTGATCTTATGTGGTTTGGTTTTAAACATGGTGTAACGTATAGGTCCCATTAACGTGAACGTTTTATGACTATATACACATTGTCGGAAATGAATGTCGGAATTGACGAGCATTGAAAATTCTTAAACGTTATTTTGACTAATTCGTATTTTGAATTTAACAGCATACATTGTGACAAAAAATCGAGAGATTAGATTCTAAACCTAGATTTTGAGACCTAATTACCGTGTAATGCCGTGAAATATGGTAAAATGGTAAATTACATTTGAAAGCCCTAAAATTATCATTTTAATTAAACCATAAATCTTTGAGTCACTGCATGTTTCATACCGATACTAGGTTCCTTAGTCACTTGGTCATTGTCCTTTACTAAATTAAGAGCCAGCTTTTGATTACGGTTAGAGCTATTGTCATATTGCTCGCACCAACATGAAAATGGACGATTTAGTTTGCATTATTAATCGAAGCTTACCTTACAGGAATGTGTTATTTAAGTTAGTGACACTACACCAAAAATAAAACCTGATTTAGACAACTACATAGTACAATAATATTGATGTAATATTTTTTGTGTCACAGTCACTAAGCACAATTTTATTTAACCAAAATTAATAATATTGTCTAACTAGTTATTGATCTGTCTCCTAGAGGTGTAATACTAGAGTGGGTTTACTAGAAAATCCTGTAACAATCTAATGTGACCAATAGGAAAATGCACACAAAGAATTTATTTATAGATTTTTTTAAACAATTGTTTAAGAAATATTTATTTTTATGTCCTTATCGAAAAATTACATTAAAAACCGGCCAAGTGCGTGTTATATAATATATATATATAACACGCACTTGGCCTGACATAATTTTAAAACTTTTTTTTCATTATTTTCTTTAGCACTTTTTTTTTAATGATTTTTTTTACCACTTTTTCGGCGTGATTAATATACTCATGCCCAACCACAGCTTTCTAGTACTAACAGTCTCTGAGCTAAGCCGCGGAGAGACGGTCATGGCGAAACTATAAGGGTTCCTTGTTGACTACGGAACCCTAAAAAGGTAGACGAAACCTCGACCTCGTAAATCTCGAAAACGAGATCTCGCCTGATTGCCATGCGAGATCTTGAATGGTCAATCGCGACACTCAGACTTAGCACGCGAGATTGCATTTCCTAAGTTTTTCGTGTCGATGGTACTTTTTAGGGTCCCGTATCTCAAAAGGAAAAAACGGAACCCTTATAGGATCACTTTGTTGTCCGTACGTCAGTCTGTCAAGCCCTATTTTCTCAGGAACACGTGGATGTATCAAGTTAAAATTAATATCATACGTAGATCTATGTTCCCTTAGAGCTCTAAAAGAAGAAAGTTTCTAAGTCAACGCAATACAAAAATACGACTATTTATGTGACAAATTTTGATACTCGCAAATAAATCAAAACCTACAGGGTACTTCCCGTTGACCTAGAATCATGAAATTTTGCAGGAAGCAAGGTCTCACAGCACTAGAAAATGAAAACACCGACAATTTTTAATTTGTAGTTTTATCACATTTTTTTTTGTTGTAAATATGGCGATTACAAACTTACATTTGCAGTTGCAGAATTGACCGTGATTTATATAGATATATGAGAGAACATGTTTCTCAACTAAAAAGTTAATCCTAAGAACAAACTATTCTTGGGATAAATTCAGCCCAACTAAGGAACCCTTCATTGTGCGTGGTCCGACAGGCACTTGGCCGGTTTTTTTAAATATAGTATGTAGTTAGGGAACGACATACTATAAACTACAGTACATTATATGGTACTCACCTCTGGATCATTAAAGTTGATAGCCAAAGCCTTCACCAGACAAACAGGTTTCATATCCGAAAGCAGGTCCTTCTCAGGCACCTCCTCGTGATAAATAAACTCATTTTCGTTCTTCGCAGCTTTCCGCTTCCCTTCGACCACATCGTTGGTAAATGTGAGTGCTTCTTGAGTTATTTGTGTGGGTTCAATGTATTTTGTTAGCTTTCTCGCATTGGCTAGCTTTTCAACAGCTTGCTGGTAGAAAGCGACGCGCTCACCCATCTTTTGTTGTTCTTCTGCGTGCATGCCTGTGTGGGAAATAAAAATGTACTGTATATTATGTAGTCTCAGGCCGTGTCTTAACCGAAACCGATTTATTTTTCGCTGCTAAAGCTGGGAGAGATCGCAGTAAGCGATAAGGCCTCCCATTGTTGTATTTTGTAGTGTATTAACTTTTTCTTTATGTAATGTATAATCTGGTGTACAATAAAGTATATATAAATAAATAAAGCACAAGAAATTGGTGAATGGCAGGCGTTTTGGGGGACTGTCTATATAATCAGCCTAGTTTCAATAAATTACTTTTGATCTGGACTGTCGCGGGTACGTGATCGTCGCGCTCGTTTATCCATCAAGTCGCGTATGAACGTCATCATTCAGGTAAACGATCGCGTATTCTCGTTACAGTCGCGCTCTTTTATATAAATATGATATACTCGCTCGATCAGTCAATTCGCGGTTGTACGTCATAATTCATACAAACGATCGCGTACTCGCACGACTGGCGCTTTTAGTCAGGACTCGGCGGCAGGGCCCATACAAAAGAGACATGTTGCAACTCTTTTGTTTATGCCCCAGAAGTTGACTAAAAGACTACCTCGTGGGTGGGTCTAGTGGTCGCAAGCGCTACTGCCGAGCATAAGGCCCTGGGTTTGATTCCCGGGTCGGGCTAAGTGTTATTGGGTTTTTTTATTTGTTTTTCTTTATTTAGGCAACCAACAGCGATACATATAGTATGTTACAGAGTATGTGTGTTACAGTATTGTATGGCTAATAATAGGTTTCCCTGTATAACTGGGATAAGTATAAAACATGCGAACGGACTACCTAGATAATATTACTTCTTCTTCACCTGCCGATATTTGGAAGTTCCTTGGAACTTTGGGCATCGGCAAGTCGCGACATTCGGACCTTCCTAACACAATTGGTTTGGACGATCTAAATCGCCACATTTCTCCACTGTACCTAATCTAGATAGTCTAACCAAATGTCAAACCCTCAACTACCTCACTGGTCTGACGCGTCCCAATATTAACCCCTTTGTCTTCACCCCAGTCGACCCGGGAGAGATCAAAAAGATTATCCTTTCCATTAAATCCAAAGCTGTGGGATGCGATAATATCAGCCGCCATATGATCGTAGCAGCTCTGGATCAACTCCTTCCTACAATCTCCCACATCATAAACTTTTCCCTTTACACTGGTGTTTTCCCTTCCCTGTGGCGTAAAGCCCTTGTTCGGCCCCTACCTAAAATACCCAATCCCTCTCTTCCTAGTCACTTTCGCCCTATTTCCATCCTTCCCTTTCTATCTAAAGTACTCGAGGCCAGTGTTCATAAGCAATTCTCCAACTTTATTCACCGCAACTCCCTCATCAGTCCATTTCAATCCGGTTTCAGGCCCCAGCACCGTTTCAGCTCTCCTTAAAGTGACTGACGATATAAGGCGTGGAATGGAAGACACTAAAGTTACAGTCTTAGTGTTAATTGACTTCTCCAATGCTTTTAATACCGTCAGTCACGAAGTCCTTTTATCCATCCTTACCTATCTTATGGTCTCTCGGGAGGTATTGGAATGGTTTTCCTCTTATCTTCAGGGGCGTCAGCAATCTGTTCGTGCTGGAGATTCTTCCTCGGGTTGGTGTGATCTTGTAGCTGGCGTCCCTCAAGGCGGTATATTATCTCCTCTTTTGTTCTCTGTTTTTATCAATCTCATTACCACCGAGCTTCGGACTGCGTATCATCTTTATGCTGACGATTTGCAACTTTACTGCCAGGCAAGTGTCGACAACATATCCGATGCGATTGAGGAGCTAAACCGGGATTTAGGTGTGGTGAAAAACTGGTCTGATCGTTTTGGGTTGGCGGTTAATCCGACCAAGTGTCAGGCTGTCATTGTAGGGAGCACCCACAGTATGAGGAAGCTAAATGGCTTAACTGTGCCACCTGTCGTGTTTGACAACTCGGTCATCCCGTTTAGCTCCGACGTTAAGAATCTTGGTCTGCATGTTGACACATGTCTTGACTGGCGAAAGCAAGTCACAACTGTAAGCAATAAAGTCACCGGAACGTTGCGGTCGCTCTATCGGTTGAAAAATCTTCTCCCATCACACATAAAGGCAATGCTTGTACAGTCCCTAATCTTTCCCATAATAGACTATGGTGATGTGTGTTACTATGACCTGAATGCAGATCTCCTCAATAAACTTGACCGCCTTCTAAATAACTGCATTCGATTCGTTTTCAATCTTCGTAAGTATGATCATGTGTCTGAGCACCGATTGCTTTTAAAATGGTTACCCATACGTCAGCGCAGAGAGTTGAGGGCTATGTCTATGTTGTATTCTATACTGGATAATCCCACTTCTCCTTCTTACCTGACTCCCCATGTTCAATACCTATGCTCTGCCCATAGTAAAAATCTTCGTTCTACCAACAATCGTCTTCTACGATGTCCTTCTCACCGCTCTGGTTTTATTCACTCTTCTTTCTTTGTCCAGGCGGTTTTTCTTTGGAATGCGCTCCCTTTGAACATCAGGATGGCAACCAGTCGGTTTTCTTTCAAAGTGAAGGCACGTGAACATATTCGTAAAAAGTTGGCAGAATCATTGCAGCGCTGATTTGTTGGATTTGTTTCTCTCCTCTACCTATCGTTATTTCTCTTGACAAAGTTTATTCGGTTTATATGTATGTATGTATGTATGTATCTATGTATTAGTATGTATTAATTTTCAAGTTATCTATCCCTTATGTTGCACCTGCCATGTTTTGTCTCTGCATCACCCTATGGTTGACTGGTAGAAAATGCCTCAGGCATTAAGTCCGCCTTTGTACAGTATTTTTTTACTTGTGCATGAAGTTTTAATAAAAAAATAAATATTATTAATTCAAAAAGTGCAGTTTTAGGTATATTACTTATAGATAAATTTAACATTTTAAAGAAAAACAAAAAAGGTTTGAAGATTACAACGAAGGTTTGAAGATTAAAAAAATAAAGTTTGTAAATTAAGAGACTAATAAGTAGTTTATCATTTGCCTTCGTTTATGGTTTTTATTATTTTATTTTTGAATGTAGGTTTATTACAGTCAAATATATCGACTTGAGAGAACTCTGTGTTATAAATTCGAGCAATACGGGTCAATACACAATTTTTGGCGTGATTAGTTGAGTGCCGAGCCACGTGTAGCATCGTAGTGTGACGAGTGAGTTTTCTATCTGGAATCAGTAGCAGTCCAGTAGCAGTCTGGAGTCTGGATTTGTGCCCGGTTGATGTCAATAACTGGCGAAATGTGGGTGTTCTATAGGTACACATCTGCCCAACCCTTCGGGGAAACAAGGCTTAATGTTCTGTTATGTTATGTTGACTAAGATTAGAAATAATTATCAATCAAAACCATTTTTTTCTACTGCTGTTTCCAGAGCACTTGCCCTCTGGATAGTGCTATACTTAAGTTGAACAATGAACACTTCATCATTTTGCGCAAATTAATATATCAGACAGACCAGCTGTCACTATCTAATCTAAAATCATAAATGTTGTTTCAACAACATATTATATGAACATCACCACAACAAATTTGCGAGTAGTAGCTGTTAATGAATATGTGTCATAAGATCAATGATCTTCAACTGCGTCATTCGTTGTATGCGGGTACAGTACGCTTTAAATTTATTTGCCTTTTAATACTCTTCGCAATGACAGTCTGTGAATTCAAGGTCCAATAAGGAAGTATCTTTTATAATGCATTTGCTCGAAAAGAGCCTTTTCCAAGCAGTAAATTAGTGCGGAAAGTGTCACTTTTTTTCACAAGTTGCATTTTACTTTTCTGTTTTTATTTTATTTTTGCAACGAGTTTTTATTATTTGAGAAAAGTTTTACCTATCAGATGATGATGATAACGATGACGATGACGATGGCGATGACCATAGCGATGGCAATGGCGGAGTCAAAGTCTAAGTCAAATTCAAAGTCGAAGTCGAAGTCGAAGTCATGAATGTTGTTTTTATCATTTATATACGTCGTCATTATGTTAGATGTTACACATCATCGTGAGGCTCACTCGTTTTTTTTTTTTTCCTTTCACAATGCATAGTAAAGCGTTGTATGATACACGTGCGTAACATGATTTCCGACTCGTGTCGACTTATACACTCATCGGAAATCACCTACCTTCCGCACTTATAGCATAAATAACTATTTTCATGCAGCTACGGCAGTGATTCCTAAAGTGGTCTTTAACAACCCAATGGAAAAAAAAATGGGGGTCCAGTGGATGTAAATGGAGGTGGTGGATCTCATTTAAGCAGGTTGTGACTTTAATTTCAAGAATGTTTTTATGTGTCAAGAGAATTTTAATTTTGTCCTAGATCAATTTGGGCTTTCTAACATTTTTCTTGAATATTAATTTTTTGTTTTTCACACTACACTTTCGAAGCACTATAACAGGTGCCAAAAACACATTTGAAGTTGATGACTTTACAAAAAATCAATATTAGGTAAGCAGGTTCGGTTTTTGGTAGACCCCCTTGCCCCCCGCAAGAGTGTCTACCCAAAACAGAAAAACATGCCAAGTGGTAGACAGCATAAAAAAGTTTGGGGACCTCTGAGCTACATTCTAATGAGATGTTGTTTTGCCTTGTATTCATTACTAGCTCCAGCCCGCGACTTTGTCCGTGTCCTATAACCTTCCTCAAGAATTCGGCTATTCAATGCAAAAAGAATTTTTCAAATCTGACTTGTAGTTCCGGAGATTACCCATAAATATAAAGTTACAAACAAACAAACTTTACCTCTTTATTATAGATAAAGACTACGAGATCAGTGGTGGCCCAGTGGTAACGGCCGGCTACAGCCGGGGTTTATTACCACCTCTTATAGCAGTATTATTTTAATCTAACTTCATTGGGGGAAAGAGATGGAGTTATACGTCCTGTAGCGCTTCAACTCTTTCCTGCACTGAAGTAATATTTACATAATACTGGTGTAAGAGGTGGGGGTAAGCCCATGTAGTGGCTTTCAGCTGTTTCTTTAACATTGCTACTCATTTTGCAACGGGTTGGTACATTATTAATAACAAATCCATCTTTTCTTGCCAAAAATAAATACATACCTTGATACAGACAAACAACACAACCAACATAGGAAAACTTGAACGAGAGATATCTATGCCAGTAGTTGTACAGTTTTGTGCCGATTATCTCAAGCACTACGTCATTGCCAGAAGACGGGCCCAGTAGAGCCAGCGAGTTCTTGTAGAAGTACATCACTTGAGTTGCTACGGCACCTGCCAAAGCAAAAGGTATACATATTTAGGATGTGTTATTGTGTAAAAATTATTACATTAATTAACAAACATGCTTTTTTGTAGAATGCTTTTCAGGCTTTAAAAGATTTAATTCTAATCATCAATTATTTACTGTAAACTTTTTTAAACAGTTGTAAAGTACTTAGATATGTATGTATTTTGAATAATAAAACAGAATTTGGATTATCCCACTATTATTTCTCAGCACAAGAGTAAATAAATAGGAGGTGAAGTATGCACTTACGATGGTTGCGCAGTTTTTCAGTTTTTAAATTGCATAAGAATAACATTAACTTACCAACAACACTAGGCTTCCTAGTATCCTGAATACTTTTATCCAGGATACACTCTTGTGCCTGTGCAAAACATATCTCCTGCATCATCCTCATTATTTCCGGAGACACGTCTACTCCGGATTGTTGCGGTAACTGTTCTCGTAAATACTGGAACACCCACGCAGCCTGTTGGAACTGCGTGCAAGCTGCCTTGAGGCTGTCCGCTGTGTTCCGTGGTTCTGAAGCTGCGAGCTGAGTGAGAAGTGCTCCAACATTGTACAGGATGCTCGCCATTTCAAACCTTAAGTCTGCTTGAGTTAAGTTCATGTTTGCATACAGGTCTTTCCTAGAAGTGGAAAAAGTTATGTGAAATGCATTCAGTTTGTTTTATTTTGTAAGAAATATTCAAGTTAGGCATTTTATTAGCAAGTTGAATCATCATTTTATGGATTCTATCTTTTTCCTTAAAATTAAATTTGTTTATTTTTAATCAAGTGTTTCATAATTAGCTAAACATAATAAAATTCGAAGAAGTTTAAAAATATAGCCTCATTCTCAAAACAAAAGTTTTTCAACTCTTTATCAGACAATGATATTATCAACAACATGTAGACATAACGTAAACAACTTGATACCTACTATCATGACTCATTCAAACAATAAAAGAAAAATCAATAGGGATTATGGTGGTGTAAATGTTAATTAGATTTACCAGCTGAAGGAACACGCAGCGGGTTGACCTTTGGCCATCGGGAATCGGCTTTGCAGCGACCGCAGCTGACAAAAATATCTGATTAGGGCACTCAACCCCGTAGAATCAATAGTAGGTCGAACGGCCGTCGACCGCAAACCTTCCAATTGATGTATCTCATTGCTGTAGCTTTCTGGATCCTCTCTATAAGCTTCCGCAATGTACTACAAAAAAATATACAACGTAAAGACGTGACAAAGAAATTCTGAAAGTTACTCTATCTGAGATTACGAGACCTACATACCTGTTTCAATTTTGGTCCAAAATGCGTGTTCTCGTGGGTCACCTTCAGCTCAAAACTTATCATAGGTAATTTTGGAACGGCTTCCATGTTTTCCAAAGCTGTTTTTACCCTTTTCAACTATTTTTCACTCGGTAAAACAATTTCATCACAAATTAGCTTATTTGTTCCACTGTCATTTTTTTGTGTTTTAATTTAGAGGGCGTTCTTCTTTTTTTCGTTACGGTTATTTGAGTACCGGTTATCACTAGACTGGCATTCTCGTAACGCAACAGTGAGTTTTAAATTTTTGCTTTTTATTCAGCTTTCAAAAGTTTACAAACTAACTTTGCAATACAATAGACCGAGTAGATTGGAGATTAGTTGATCTATGTGAGTATTTGTTTCTCAATTTTATTTTATCAAAAGCTGGAATGTGCTGAAATCCTTTTACCGTAAATAACCGAAAACAAAAATTCTATGCTATTCTGTGCTCAGCACAAACAAACAACATCTATTATCTTCTCTTTTATAGTCTATGGTCTGTCATTTCCCTTGGCGTTTGCTGCTTCGTTCGATCAATATTTTGTTATTTTCAGTTATATATGTTACCGGCCAAACCCGATTTTAGGATGAACTAGTTTCGCCTAGGCCAAACCAGTTCTCCCTACACGCGATAGGACAAACCAGTACAGCCTAGGCCAAACTCGTTCATCCTGTTACGGATAGGATAAACCAGTTTAGCCTAGGTCGAATCGCTTTATCCTAGTTGGAATATACATGCTTTAGGATAAACTGGTACGTCCTAGTCTGAACTAATTTCACTTAGTTTATATCTTCTATAAGCTTTTCAAAGTCAACTGAATAAAGGAATAGAATTAAAATAGTCAATATGATTTATTAAAGTTATTTATTAACTAATCAGTAATTTCACATCTATCACTAGATCAACTTGTAATACATCTACAGAAATCACCTTATCTACAATTTGCTTATTTACTTATTTTTTCAAGTTTTACTTTGGGAATTGCAGAGTACTTTGTTTTTCTTACAATTGCATTTGTTTGTTGTACAGTTTTTCATGCAACTGCATTTCACGAAGGCTTGCCCTGATCCAACAGAATGTTTCTTGGCTGCAGTCCTTAAAGATATTTCAATATCCTGGTTAATATCTCCCACATCTAAAAACTTCTGAATGCAGACTACTACTACTCCGCAATTCTAAGTGCCACCAGAGTAAACCTTGAAAAAATAAGCAAATTGTAGATAAGGTGATTTCTGTAGATGAATACAAGTTGATCTAGTGATAGATGTGAAATTACTGATTAGTTAATAAATAACTTAAATAAATCATATTGACTATTTTAATTCTATTCCTTTATTCAGTTGACTTTGAAAAGCTTATAGACGATATAAACTAAGTGAAATTAGTTCAGACCAGGACGTACCAGTTTATCCTAAAGCATGTATATTCCCACTAGGATAAAGCGATTCGACCTAGACTAAACTGGTTTATCCTATCGGTAACAGGATGAACGAGTTTGGCCTAGGCTGTACTGGTTTGTCCTATCGCGTGTAGGGAGAACTGGTTTGGCCTAGGCGAAACTAGTTCATCCTAAAATCGGGTTTGGCCGGTAACATATACACTACAAATAAAGAACATTTTGCATGCAGACTGTTAAAAACCTTATATGATGAAGCTGAAGAAGCCTAAAACCGATGTCGAGGTAAATTTCCTATAGTAATGTCTAATGTTTACATGCTTCATGCCAGGGTCACTTCGGCTTCATTTACATTTCTTCATAACTCTGCCCCTAGGGCCCCTACCCCTTCTACAAAGCCAAACCTCATCAAAACCTAACAAAAAAGAACAAAAGCGATTATCAAAACATCTAACTACACAGTCTAACCATGTATTTGTTTACATTTTTAGGAGGTGGCACCTGTGGTACCTCCTCAAGCAGAGATCATTGAAGCCGATTTGTACAAACGTTCGTACTTCGGCCCTGACGTGCCAACCCTGGAGCTGGAGTGTTGGGAGGAGGAACTGTCGGAAGTCCAACTCCAAGCCTATAAGAATGCAGACAATGAGTACAAGAGTATTCAGAACAAACTCGATGATATGGTCAAGGATACCGGTGGACAGATTGTGTACAATGGAGACCAGTTTACAGCCTATCAGTTGCTTGGGAAGTAAGTTATACAAAATACTACAATTAATTTTCAGTTTCTTGTTGGAAAAGTGGTAGTGGTAAACAACTGAACCATTTTCAATGCAAAACTTGGTACATGTTTTAATATTTGTTTCTATAGTATAAAAGATAAATTTATATTTCCATAACACTATAATATGTAAAAACCCTTCTAATACTTGCTTGAATCATTTCGAATAATATTTCATAATTTGCATATTTTATTTACAGACAACCTGTGCTGAAAGATTTGGAAAGGCAAAGTGCTGAGATCATTAGATCTAGATCTCGCTCACTATCTATTTCAAAGGAGAAACCTGGAAAGCGAGGTATGTACAACAAAATTTTTACCATTTATTATTCTTTCTTTATAATTATCTATAACCTGACAAATGCACAAGTGTTCGTAAGAAAGTTGCACTCGAAACAAGCTAAGCGCTTATGAAGAAACTACTTCTAGCAGGCGATGAGTTGATGCAGTATGTGATGGATGAGTTAATAAAAAGACAAATAATAATCTTTAAATAACCTAAATTATTGATAAACCAGAAGGGCTTGGCCCAAGTTCTACCATATCTATATCCTTTTATCCACCTTCTTCCAGGTCGTCCAAAGAAACTTCGCAACACAGAAGATGACCGTGACTACTCACCATCTCCTGATAGGAACCGGTCTCCTGAAGTTAAACATAAAAAGAAGAAGAAGGACAAAGAAAAGGTTAAAGAGAATAAGAAGGAAACTAAAGAACAAGAGAAGGAGAACACCAAGACCAAGGACAAGACTCTGGCACCTTCCAGTAAGTATTTAACATGTGGTTTACTGGGAAAAAACCAGCGAGCCTTACAGTAGTTGCATACATGATGTGTAACATCGGACATCTCACCTTGGTAATAAGCAACATTAGAAAGAAAGAAAGAAAGAAAGAAAGAAAAAGTATTTATTGAGACTCGCACAGGAAATCACATTAAACTAAAAACACATTAAACATAAATAAAAAACAAAGTTTCATTAAAATTAAAAGAAGGAAGTTCTGTACGAGGCCAAAAGGCTTCTATCTCAGCATAATGCCGCGACATTAAAAAATAAATAAAAGTGTCGCAGCGCTGGTATATAGGGCCCAACATTAAAGCGGTGGGGCCTCATCAAGGTCTTTTCTGACGGGCAACTCTAGCACCGTGCGCACTCTATGGTCAAATCAAATAGCGAGCGCTTCCCGGCTTCCTGTGACACACTTCCGTCCCTTTTTACAAAATCAAATCAACCACAGATTTGATTATTTAGATTGCAGGAAAGATGTTAAACAACAAAATTAATAACTCTTTTTTTTTTAGTTCAGAATTAGCAAATTATGAACAAAATTACTAAATAGAAATGCCAATGAGTCATTATGAATGAATGGTAGGTTACACACACAAGGCAGCGTCCCGCACCACGCGCCCTCCTACTATACTAGTCCAACAGAAATAACAATATTCCAACAGATTTTGACACTCGAATTACTAATAACGGCCCGCCTTCGCCGGCTTCTTAAGTTCTATGAATGAATTTACTTTACCAAAAACTATATCTCAAACCCTTTGGCCCTTATTATAATAATTTGTCTCCCAAATTAAACTCATAACTAACATTTAACCAACTCCCTCAGATGTGCACAGCGTTGTTACGAACGTCCGTCCGTCAGAAGCTACAGCTATCGGCGGCTTGCTCACCGGCAGCGCGACGAAGACCACAGCCATTGTGGACCTCACTAAAGATGATGGCAATAAGAATGTTGCTGATTCAAGAGAAGTCTCCTTTAATAAGTTGCAAGGTAAGTCTTGGCGTTTTTGTAACCTTTTGTGACAGTTACATATAAAAATACTCATATACAGCTGAAACTGACTAACGCCTCCCTCTTAAGACCTAGGCCAAATATTTTTTGATATTCGGTTAGCTCATGACCTAAAGAGGTGCCTTAAAGAATACAAATTCAAATCTAAAAAATTATAATAATTTAAATCCGCGGAAGTTTCGCGGGTATTCCAGTTTACTTATAAGCTAATAATAATTTGATTGGGATAATGATAAGGATGCCTGAGCAGCGACTGGTAACCGGAAGAGATAAACAGCTACACAGGTCTCTCTGATTGCCAAAATTGCACAGTTCCATTCCTTTGAAGAGTACTTCTAAAACTTCAGTTGAACTAATGAGTACATACTTTGCACACATGACACATGAGTGACATGACACAATATTAGTACTTATTTATTTCATAACATAACATAACGCCAGTAATCCCCGAAGGGGTAGGCACAGGAGTATTTATTTCAGACAAATTCAAATTTCATTTATTCAAAATAGGCTGAGAATCAGCACTTTTCAAACGTCAAAATTACATAAGACAGTCCCCCAAAAACGCCCACCCTTCACCATTTCCTAGTGCATAACTGGTAAGAAGAAGTGGCGCAACAAACTCCCCAGCAGCACAGCTGTCTGTTCAGTTCATTGCAATTGTAGTACGTATTACAAAAATCTTGACATTTCACATGTCCAATATTTTTTATTGTGCTCATATTTGAACCTTACATTAAAATTACCCCCTTATTTCCTACAGGAAAAACATTCCCCTCATTAGTAGTGGTAGCCCGTCCATACCTTCGCTCGAAGGACTCGGGCCCACCTTCGGACCGGTCCACATTGGACAGCAAAGTGAAGTCAGTGCTGATGCACACACCTATGAAGTTTACCGAGTGGCTCATACAGCAGGGGCTCGTCCGGTCAGAACAGTGGTGCGTTATACATGCTGGGAATAAACTTAAACTTGGTGAGTGATTCTTCAGTATATCAGTAGTGTTTCAGAGGATTGTTTAGCGACATTGTTTTTTTTTTACCCAAGCCAATAGGCCATCCCCCAATTATAATAATATTATGTAATTCAATATATTTCCCAAAGTCTCAAAGCTTAGATACGCAGGTTGCCATGAAAAGCCTATAGTGAAATATCCATCCACTTGTTGATGCAGGTCTCTTGATAATTCACGTTAATGGTACAGAATAAAAACGCGCATAGTGTAAAACGAATATTTTTATTACAGGCATGTACTCCGACGTATCAAAGTTCCCTTACTCAGGAGGCTATGTATGGATATCCGAGTGCTGTCCCACACGATTTGTGTCGGTATACTCCAGCTCAATCTTCGAAGGAGCCACCTTCCCTCCAAGCGTTCTCCTCAAATTAGTATACCACTGGGCTTGTCAAACTAACGTCCAAAACGTCGTACAATGGGTGAAAGTGGACAATCTTTACGTAAAGGGGCTATTTACTTGGTTAAGAGCTATATGCACATCAGCTATACATCAGCATATGGGCTTACTGGGTGGTTCTGGCAAGAAAGTGGAGGTGGGAGTGATATCGCTGGGTACGACGAGTCATGATGGCACGCAGAGGCAGGTGAAGGTCGAAGTGTTGGGAGTGTTGGATCCTGTTGAGAAACTGGTGAGTAAAAAAAAAAAATTGAATTGATATTTAGTGTACTTCTTCAGATATTAATATTGCAAACTTTGAAAATCATTTTGAAAAGAATTTGAAACATTTCCAGTGCAATAACTGCCTTATTCCTAGTTAGTATAGATAGGTTTTGCAACTTTGATTGAATTTATAAACTTAATTTAAAGAAAATGTCTTTTCTCATAAAATATTCTATGACACTAAATCATATTTTAGACTCGTTCAATTATTAGACTCACGATATCACTGTGTGATCTGCTATGAAGGTTCGATTCAGGTATTTAACTATTCAGAAAACATCTTTAAATTTTTAGATCCGTCTCCGCGCCGTAGAACCTTTAGCAGAACACGAAAAGAACTACAAGAAACGATTCCAAAAGATCCTGGAGCCTCTATCCACCTGGGTGCACCCTTCATCAGTGATCCTCACTGACTTAACTGTAGACAAGGGAACCCTGCTCTCCATGGGCTTTAAGAACGTCCACCAAGCTTCTGCCCATAGCGACGCCTCGACTGCCAGGAACAGTAATGCCAATATCATGGAGTATTTGAGGAGGATCGTGCCCAGAATGTTCCAGAATACGCTCTCGTTGCTGTCCAGGCAGATTATACAGCAGTTCTTGGATGAACTGGTTTGGAGAGAGAGGTAGGATTTTACAGTATTTGTTTTTTTACTAATGTGCAATATGGCAAGAGCTTGCAAGAAAAAATGCAATAGATATGCATGTCCTGTCTTAATTTATGGTTATGGAGGTCCTTCTGTATGTGGCAATAGTTGTTTTACTATACTAAAGAATAACGATAAAAAAAACTTCGCATAGTCTTCAATTTTTTTTTTTTTTAATGTAGGCATTACAGTTGTTTTCCCTAAAATTCGTGTTTGTTTACATGTTTAGCAAATACATTGCGAACGCAGATTATATGCACCCTGTAAATGCACTCCTTCACTGGGAGCATTCGCATGTAATGTAACCTTGAAGGTAGAAGTAACACACGGGTTAGTCGCGGTAACCCGTGTGTTACTTCTACCTTTTTAATTAATGTAGTCATCTCTCTACACTATCTAGCAGTTGAAGGTCTGCGCAGTTTACTTACAAAAACTATAAAGCCGTTACAGTGGAATCATGAGTTGTTACATTACAGGCGAATGCTTCCGTTGAAGGAGCGCCTTAAGGGATAATCATCTCTTACAAACAAAGAAATGATGTCTGTCTCAATCAAAAAACGCCAAATCATCGTTAACTTCTATAAAGAAACCTTACAATTATATTATTTGCAATTCACCTCTCCAGGTACGGCATAACCCCGGGTCAAGCATTCGATAACATAGTGATCCACATCTCCGAACAAAGCAAGATGGAGTCCAAGGACCCGATAACAGTGCGCCTCAACAAGATCGCTGCTAATCCGTTCAAGAACTGGAAGTATCCTACCGGCGGCAAGGTTAGAGCTGTACCACATTTTCGGTATTTTGTTTACATGATTTTATTTTAGGATATTCGACTACTATTTAATACGAACAAAAATAGTACATTATTTAAACCTAAGAAAAAAAAGAGCTATTGTCTTTGTAAAACTTACGCAAGGAAAGATAAAAACAATTGTAAAGCATCAAGGAAGCTAGAAGTTTTTAGGGGCTATGTATTTTGCAGTATGACTGCAAATAATCGTAAAACATGATATTTGTCAGTAAATAGATTAATTACGTCTCCCGTACCGTTGGAAGACCTTCCACATGGTGGACTGATGACCTTGTGAAGGCCGCAGGAATCCGCTGGATGCGGGAAGTACAGAAGTGGTGGTGCTTGGTGGAGGCCTATCTCCAGCAATGGATGTCTTTCAGCTGAAATTATGAGATTGACGTGTGTTATAGTTTGACCTCACCGCTATACCGCTTTCTGTATCCCATTATTATCCTGCATGCAATGTATAATGTACACCATGTTTAAACAAATAAAATTTACTTACATACTTACCGCGCATTAGGACGGTAGTGCACCCGCTCATTCGTCAACGCTCACGGCGTCCCACCCCCACCTCGCCGCGCATTCCTAAGACGCGGTACAGCGGTGACGTCAAACTATAGTAGTACCGTAGCCGGGTAAAAACTGGGACTGCATGAGCATCATCATGTCCAATTTTGCAAACATATAACTTAAATAAAATTGTTACTTATTAAATCTCCTAGAAACGCGACAAGGTAGAGGAGCCTGAGCCAGAGACGGGTCGCGGCAAGCGCGGGCGCAAGAAGAAGGAGCCGTCGCCCTCGCCGCCACCCAAGAAGAGGAAGAAGGAGAAGACCACGTACATTGAAGACGATGATGAGGAGGTCAGTAATCTTCTTCCTTGTCGGTGCACTCGGATCTTAGCATAGTAGTCGTGGTCGTTATGACGTAAATGGAAGTGTAACCGGCTTGCGTCTGTCCATCTCAGTAATACGTTACTGTACTGTCAATGCATACTGAGATTTGGATCACTTTCCAAGACCCGGCCCCGGAAAGTGTTCGAATCGCAAAACTTTTAAAAACATGATTGTGTTTTATGGCAGGATTAAAGATTGAATTTAAATTTTGACTAAGTTCACCATTTTTTTTTTTTATAGCTTGGTGTAAGATTATAATTGCGACCGATCTCTAAAAAAAAACAAAACTGAATTCCGACGGTATTTTTTGCGCGCTGCAATATCGTATTTGTTAGCGCTTATCCATGTCATGTGTTCTTATTTTATAGCAAATATGAGTATCCATCAACCAACTAATATTAGTACAATTAATTTATAAAAAAAAACATTAATATTTCGCACGTTTTCTCTTCGACACATCTGACATTTCGTCGGCACCATTGCCATAGAGAAAAATAGAATAGCTAAAGACCTTGTTTAATAAATCACTACCCACCATTTATTATGTAATTATCACCAACAGATCCCTCTAGCCCAAAGCCGAAAAACTAAAATAAAAGAAGAAAAAGACAAGCCAAAAGACAAAAACGGCTCAGAGCCCACAGCCCGAAGTCGCCGCGGAAACAAGACGAAGTCGTACGTAGATGACGATATGGATGACATACCTCTGAAGAATATCAAGAAAGAGGTGCGGCCTGAAGAAACCGTGTCTATGGAGAGGTATTACTTCGGGCAGATCGGCGGGAATGGAGACTTTGCGAAGACCGCTATAGCTGTTGAGGTGAGTTCTTTGAAATTTACTCGTTATTATTTTACTGCTGAACGAGAATTGATACCAGGCGGGTCTCGCCTACCTCACCAGGCGGGTCTCGCCTACCTCACCAGGCGGGTCTCGCCTACCTCACCAGGCGGGTCTCGCCAACCTCACCAGGCGGGTCTCGCCAACCTCACCAGGCGGGTCTCGCCAACCTCACCAGGCGGGTCTCGCCTACCTCACCAGGCGGGTCTCGCCTACCTCACCAGGCGGGTCTCGCCAACCTCACCAGGCGGGTCTCGCCAACCTCACCAGGCGGGTCTCGCCAACCTCACCAGGCGGGTCTCGCCAACCTCACCAGGCGGGTCTCGCCAACCTCACCAGGCGGGTCTCGCCTACCTCACCAGGCGGGTCTCGCCTACCTCACCAGGCGGGTCTCGCATACCTCACCAGGCGGGTCTCGCCTACCTGACCAGGCGGGTCTCGCCTACCTCACCAGGCGGGTCTCGCCTACCTCACCAGGCGGGTCTCGCCTACCTCACGAGGCGGGTCTCGCCTACCTCACTAGGCGGGTCTCGCCTACCTCACTAGGCGGGTCTCGACTACCTCACCAGGCGGGTCTCGACTACCTCACCAGGCGGGTCTCGCCTAACTCACCAGGCGGGTCTCGCCTAACTCACCAGGCGGGTCTCGCCTACCTCACCAGGCGGGTCTCGCCTACCTCACCAGGCGGGTCTCGCCTACCTCACCAGGCGGGTCTCGCCTACCTCACCAGGCGGTTTTCTCGAACTATGATTTTACAACACAAATACGACTTTTAATTTACACGAACCAATTCTCAACTTTCTCAATGCAAGTACGAATATCATACAATATCAGTTTGTACGATACTTGCATTAAGAAAGCTGAGAATTGGTTCGCTTATCAAAATTACCAGTTTACACGAGACAACTTTTAAATCTACTTTCGATAATCGCGTTGTTAAGTCAAGAAACTGTTCTCCTGTAAACGACGCTGCGATATTCGACATTTTGTTTTTCGATTAAGTGCAAATACATCTCTGATACTCTCATTCTGTGATACTCGCCTGACGATTCTCGCATAAGAATCCATATAGACATTCTCGCCTCTTGACCAAACGGTAGGAAAACAGCCTTCTTCTTCTTTTCGACTCGATGGACTTGTATTAAATGAGTAGAGCCCAGTATGTGGCCGTTACTCATCATCATCTGTAACAGTGGCGTTTATTAGGTCCTCAAAAGTGCAGGTGTATGGAAACTCGCCTTAAATCTTTTTCTTTAAAAATAATGTAAGTTGTTTTTCTTATCCACAGTGCCCAGTCTGCCACGAAGAATTCAACGAAAACATCGCCCTAATGACCCACCTGTACGGCCACGCCGTATCTCCGGCCGCCGACGGTTCGGACCCGTCGCAATGCACGTACTGCCTCGCGCGCTTCCCGACATCGGACGAGCTCGAAACACATCTCAAGCACAACCATCCGGCCGATACTAAGTCGCCGGAGCTGTTCACTTATGCGTGTTTGATTTGTGAGGTGAGTTAGCATTTATCAAGTTTTTAAATAATAATGGTATTTTTAACATTTGGTAGGTAGACAATACAAACGTACCTAAATAGGTTCCTGCACT
Organism: Agrochola macilenta; assembly: GCA_916701695.1. Classification (NCBI taxonomy): domain Eukaryota; kingdom Metazoa; phylum Arthropoda; class Insecta; order Lepidoptera; family Noctuidae; genus Agrochola; species Agrochola macilenta. Next base: position 3,809,078 of record OU753559.1, on the reverse strand, counting down.
TAAAGACTAACCAATAATATGATATTATATTTCTCACCTTTCTAACTGTCTTTTATGTGCTGTTCGTTAAGTACTTACGTCACATGATAATTATTTAGTACGTATTTAAGCACTAATCACTCACCAACAATTACTAACACTGATATTGTTATTTAGGTTGTAGTATTCGATTCACACTGTCCCCCATACTAGTCGAAACTGTATCACGGTAGGACAAATGAACAATCCAAATTGTATTGTTCGCTTGAAAGTAAAGTTGAATGCAGCGATCGTAATCGAAATGTGTGTTACCACAATACCTTATTCAGCTGCTAAATAGCATTGCTGTACTTTGGTCTAGATGTTATGAGTGCCGGTGAATAAACAGACATTGCACATGAGGAACTTCAATAATAAGATTGGTCGTCAGCAATCTTCTCAGTGTTGCAGCTTTCTAACAATGTCCATTTCTATCACATCTTTGCCAACTGTTTGTGTTGTAGTCTCGTCTACAAATAATTATTGCATATTAATGCCTATTTTCACCTTCACTAAGTGACACTTTAATGAATCCCTAAATAAAAGTGCACTGTTGGATTTACAACTCTCAGCGCTGAATCTAGCGTTGAAAATTCAACAGTGCACTTTTATTTAGGAATTAATAATTAAGTGTCAAAATTCAAAATTCAAAAGTCATTTATTCAAACTAGGCTGAATCAGCACTTTTCGAACGTCAAAATTACATAAGACAGCCCCCCAAAACGCCCACCCTTCACCACTTCCTAGTGCATTAGCTGGGAAGAAGAAGTGGCGCAACAAACTTCCCAGCAGCACAGCTGTCTGTTCAGTTAGAAGAACAAAAAAAAAGATTCTATATAATAGTATTCAAAATAATTTACATTACGCAACACAAAACACTTAGTGAAGGTGAAAACGGGCATTAGTGCAGCAAAGACTTGGAGGTTCTGCATGTTTTACTTTCATCCACATTTAAAAAAACATCGCTTAAATGTTCATCGTTCTTTTCAAATGAAAATGATCTTTTAATAATAGTAATCTAACGCAATAAATCTATCACTACTCCCAACTCAAACAATTTTTTTCCCCACAGGTCCGCTTCGCCGCCGTGCTTACCCTAGCCTCCCACATGCAGAAAACACACGCACCATTAGAACTGCCCTACGCGTGCGACGCGTGCGACTACCGCGTGTCGGCACACCGGGCTGCAGCAGACCATTATAGGGCGACTCACTGCACAGGCGATACTGTGTTCTGTCCTTACTGTCTTAAGGTATAGTTAATAAATAATAAAATAAAAAATAGGCTATATTCAGATGGCAAAATTTTGACGCGCGTTTTCAAATTGCACGTCTAGACATCCTGATATTTACCTAACAACCGAACACATGCGCGCGCGTCAGCAAGCGTTAATGCAGCGCTCAGATAAAAAGTCTCTAGACGCAGGCGGTCGCGCGTTGACGCCTTGAAGCCAGACTGTGTGGAGTGACGAGTACTCCAACTCGAAAGTTACGTTAACGTTAGTAGGGTCTAATAACTAACGTTTAATTGCACTGTAATGTAGCCTGTATGAGGACCTCGTGGCAAAGTAACAACAGCCGCACTGATCGATCCATCAGATTAAGCTACGCTTGCCGGGGTTGGTCAGTGAATGGGTGACCATCTTTACATACCGAGACTCCTCCGTGCCTCGGAAAGCACGTTAAGCCGTTGGTCCCGGCTGTCATTCGTGGATCTTTGATAATCGTTACGAGTCGCCAGAAGCCCGAAAGTCTGACACCAGTCTTACCAAGGGGTATCGTATTACCTAGTTACTGGGTTTTGGAGGTCAAATAGGCAGTCGCTCTATGTAAAATACTGGTATTCATCTGCATCTGGTTAGACTGGAAGCCGACCCCAACATAGTTGGGAAAAGGCTAGGCAGATTGATTGCACTGTAATGTAGCCTGATCTCTCTCCGGTCGTGTTGGACTGCCGTTCCATCGGACTAAGAGAGTGTAGGAACAGAGTCTGCACCTGTGTCTGCGCACACACTTGTGCAGTATATTATTTGGCACTCCGAAGGATGGTCTCCGCTAAGATTGGTCGCCATGGCCGAAATTCGATCTGCGGGACTATAATGTAGCCAATCCAGTTTCCAAAGACAACAAACACCAACTAATATGAAGAATTAAAAAGTAAATAATTCAAAAATCATATTCTTTACAGGTCATAAAAGTATACGCTGGCGGCCATGAGCTGACAGCTAACGTGGTTTTATACCTGGACCACTTGAAACAACACCAGGATACGGAGATGGAAGTACGATGCAACAGATGCGTGCTCAAATTTGTACATCTTGGTGAGTTTACAAAGAGTCTCTTTCTTGAAGGGTCTCAAATGTTATGATTTCATGAAAAAGTCATTCAATAGACCAATTATTCTAACATAGAGAGATGTAAATGTCTGTAAATACATATTTTACAAATTTACAACATTTTAATTTTGCGTCTTCCTTTGCGCATCCGTCTTAACTACTTTAATTTAAAGTGAAATATTGAAAAAAATGTGCTTGTATGTCTGCATCATCCTCTCTTTAAGTATTTGGATAGGGTTTTTAACATTTTAGTGTATGTTTTGACTATAAGGCATAGCCTCATGCAAAAGAAATACACGATACAGTGAAATTTTCTTGATGCAAAAAATGCGAAATTCTATAATTTTTTATGATTTTTTGATGATCGAACTACCATTCATTTTCGAGTTACGGTCTTAAGAAACATGATTTTAGAAAAGCAACCATAATGCCTGTCCGGAAAGTTTAGTTTTCATTTTTCATTGCAGCTTACTTGTTTTGTAAGCTAAGTATATGAATTAGTTAAAAGATTATTCGTTTATTTCAGGTCAACTGAAAGAACATCAAGTACGTGACCACATCACGGTGGAAGGTGCAACTCCACTCTGTTCTGAAGAGCATTTGATTACCAAACCAAGAGTAAGTTTAATATTTTTGTGTAACAAAGACCTAAATACTTTACCTTTAGACCTTTTCAGTGTCCGTATAGGCATTACTCAACAGATAAAATCATTCAAGTTCTGTTCCACAGATCCAAATTAAATTATCTGCCAGATATGTTAACCAAAACTTGTCCGTCACATTTGTTCATATTCAAGTCATTTTTACCCGACTACGGCAAAAAGGAGGGTTATGATTTTGACCTGTATGTATGTATGTTCATCTGTAACCTCATAACTTCTAAACTGCTGATCATAGTTTGACAAATGAGGTATCGTTGGAATCGTCTTGATCGTCCGCTGTTTAAAGGCTTGAATGTGGTTGTGGTTGAATGTGGCGCCCTTTTATTTTTATGTTATGCCACATTACAAATATATACTGTTATGTTACAGAACAAGGCGCGTCCACCAGTAAAGGACTCTGCTAACCACACGATCGCTGAAACTTTTGAAAATTTGACCCTCATGCTGCCTGATGGCATGCTCTGCAGAGAATGTGATACACCGCTGGATAGGGAAAAACATTTCTTGTAAGTATAAGCTTAAATACTACTTCAGTACTCGCGTTATAAACTGAGACGTCGGTCCATAAATGTCAGTAGCAATAATAATGTTCAACGTCTTGCGTCATATTAATACTTTGCTACCTGTTCCGTAAGTGTGAGCTAGACAGACTAATAAAAATGATTGATGGCCCGACGACTCATTTCTTAACAGAGAACATTAATTGAGTACGGTAGACCTTCCTCATTTGATCCTTTCCGCCTTACGACATACGGACGAAAGGACATCGTTCAATTCATATTCCTCAAAAAGGTAGACATTTATGGCAGAAATACTCATGCTCGCGTACTTTTTTGAGAATAACTCACAGCGAACTAAAAACCGGCCCGCTTGAGTCATGCGGATTCCGCGCGGAGTTGAGGCGGGCGGAGCGGCGCGGTGACTATTATATTGATGGCGGGCCATTGTTATAACGTGCCACACTGTATATTTTTGGAAAGACGTTCTTTAACGCGGCTTGCGAACTGGCAAAAATCTTCACGCTAAAAAGTGTTAATACTTGCGACGGTCTTCTTCTAATTTAAAGAAAAAGAGAGAGAGAGAACGCGGTCAGAAAAAAACAAGAAAAGAGTAAAGTGATTACGTTGTCGTGGGATAAAATTATACACATCGGCGGTCCGAGTTCACTGCATTCCGGAGAGAGAGAAAGTGTGACAGCTTGACAATTCAAAAGTGCCTGTAAATGGTTTAATTGAAATAAATGCTTTGAGTTTGAGTGTGAATTTGGTCAAAATGAAAATCTAAGATGACGGCTTTGAAAATTTTCATGGGTATCGTTTTCATGTTTTTAGAGGGTGCTAAAGCCGATAGTTAGGCCAAAATGAAAATCCAAGACGGCGGCTCAAATCATACATGAGAAGGAACTTTGATTCTGATGGCGGTCCCCCGACCGCACACGTTTTTTAATAAACATTCTTAATTTTTCCAGAGGCACGACCCGCTGCACGAAGTGTTCGTACGGCACGTCGTGCTACCGCGCCATGTTGCGCCACAACGGCTACTGCGCCGGCCCGCACTCGCTCGAGGACGCGCCGCGCGCCGCGCCCGGCCGCTCGCACTGCGTGTGCGGGTACCACACTGCTGTCGGTGTGTACTGCACGGAAATACATAATAGAGATTATGGACAACGTTTAAAGCAAGGGTTTCCAATAGTCCGCGCGCGACTGCTAGTCACCGCCTGAGGTATGTGAGCGGTGAGACGGCGGAGAGCGCCAGTCAGGCTGAGTAAGCCTGGCCTTTATCTACATCCCCCGTCTCACCGCTCACGTACCGCAGGCGGTGACTAACAGTCGCGCGGACTACAAGACAAAATGTTCGAACAAGATCATCAGGAAAAAATTGGTCAATATCATGGTTGTATGTTCGTGTGGTTTCATAAAGAGCGTTTTCGTGACAATAACGTGTAACAGTATTTTTACGTCCACAGTATTGTATCATATTGTGGGTGTAATGTGACATGTCGGCACTTTTTTTTTTGGGTCGGAAATTATCAAATAACTTCTCCAGGTCTGGGGCGGAGCGGAGGGTGTCAGACTTTTACTGACTAAAACCCACCCGTGTTCCTTCCATTGCCTGTGTGCTGGGGCCACGATATCCCTTTCGGACAAACTCGCAACCCCGGGAGTCCGCAATGTCAGCACTTCTGTCTTTAAAAAGCTTAAAATCTTGTAAATAGTTTGCTTATCACATACCACCTTCCCACAGAAACTAAAACAAATAAAATGAAATTATTTATAGGATATCGAAATCACTTTAACATGTCTTGTTTAAAAAAAAAAGCTAGATGGAGTCAGTCGACATTATCTGTCTAGCCCTGACGAGAAATGGCGAAATAAACCCAGGGCTCACTCAAATCCGCAGGAACTGACATGCTGACTCACTTGCTGATGTGCGACCACAAGTCTGCTTACGTCTCGGAGGAAGAAGCTCGCGCCAACACTGTCGGCTCCGGCGAAGACCTGCCCCTCGTCACGCTCGGCAAGCCTGTTGAGGAAACTCCACCGGCTGTCGATACGGTGAGTAATAACAGTATAAACTCCTTATCGTGTAAACTACCGTATCTCGTTCGAAAAGTGCTATTAGCTTACTGTTTTGGGGCGTATCATATGCCCATAGTTTGATCAAAAGGTCCATTCCTGTAATAGGGAATATGCTGTGATTCAAATAAGGGTCAAATATTATTTTTTATAAACTATATTACTTCAGAATTATGCCTCCATCAATATATTTTATTATAATTTAATAATGAGCAAGAAATTAATCTTTTTAAAGTGCAAAAAAACTGGGAAATTCAAATACTTGAAAAGCGACGCTATTGGTCAGAGCGAATGTGACGTAACAATCTATGACAACAATGTAATGTCAATGTGTTTAGTATGAGTTTTTGCGATTCAGTCAGTTTTATTGTGATTTTAGTACACATTTAGAAGTAATACATTTGTTTTGTAAGAAATACACGAAAGACTTTCGAAAATGACTGAAAGCGGTTTTGTGAAAGCCCAATCGGATAGTTTGCCGAAAGCTGATGTGTTCATGATGAACACATTTTTACATCAAATACCGATTTCACGTCTGTTGAAATCAAAGGAGTGAAAGCTGGTAATTAAGACATATAATGTTTATTTTATCTTCCACACCTTTTCCGGAATAATTTAGTTTTAATAAGCATCATAACCTAAAACAAATAAAATAACATAGCTTCGCAAAATATCGAAATCTAGATTGTGTTAAGTATTGTTGTCATAATACTAGGATATTGAAAACAAGTTGATGGAGATAGCATGTTTCTTTTCATAATTTTACAATGCATTTGCTCGAAAAGACCCTTTTCCAAGCAGTAAATTAGTGCGGAAAGTGTCACTATTTTTCACTAGTGCTTTTTACTTTTCTGTTTTATTTTTATTTTTGTGGCCGTCGTCAGCCCGTTGCAGAGTTTTTATTATTTGAGAAATGTTTTACAAATCAGATGATGATCGTAACGATGACGATGGCTAAGGCGATGGCGATGACGACATCGATGGCGATGACGACATCGATGACGATGGCGATGGCGATGCCAATGGCGGAGTCAAAGTCGAAGTCATAAATGTTGTTTTTATCATTTATATACGTCGTCATTATGTTAGATGTTACACATCATCGTAAGGCTCACTCGATTTTTTTTTTTTTTCTCTCACAATGCATAGTAAAACGTTGTATGATACACGTGCGTAAGACTTAGAGTATATATCACTGGAGAAGCCATAAGCACAATATTCCGAACAAAACAGTCTGTCAGTTTTTGCGGGGGACGCGGTAGCGGAAAGAGAAGTCCGTATCAATAGTTTTTATTTTATCGATATCGATATTCGTTCGGAATTTTGCTTGAATCCATGAAATAAAACAGCTGTTGCTTAAAATAGTTACATTTTAATAAGAAGATAAAATAACTTCAATTAAATAAAAGTAACTAAATTTGTAATAAGTAAAATTTCAATAAAAATTAGGTCAAGTAATTTTTTTTTTAAATATATATACTACTTCACTGGACCACCACTTCAATGGACTTAAACAAATTATAAAAACATTGAACATTAAAAAATAATATTAACTAAAATAATTACTAAGTAATTTTTACTAGGAAATTATCGACATGTCAATTTTGGTTTCAAACATGACCTCAACACTACGGTAGTCTCGTTAACATTTTTACTAGAGGACATAATCGCATGTCAAGTGCGTGTAAGTTTTGCTGATTTCACGTATGTTTTCGTAATGCAAAAGAAAAGTATTTTGATCTTGACGAACATAAAAACGAGATGTAGCGAGACTCGGTGACGTCACAGAAGCAACGTGAGTAAAATACTCGATTCATGCTACGTTTTATATTGAATCATGGTTGAATCGAATGAAAAATCGAATTGTATTATGGTTAGGATTTTAAATTTCAATAAAAACATAACTAAATCTTAGAAAAAAAAAATGCATACGGAAATTTATTCAGTTCTTTATGTAAATTTGACGTATTCGAACGCTTTTTACACCATTTAACAGCACAAATAGGCATTTTCACGGAGCTCCGCGCCGCCTTTAAAACGATTTACGAAGTGCGTTAGAATCGATTTGAAAGTAGTTTTTATGAACGTACTAGAACATTTGTTCTTGTACTTTTACAGAGGGGAAGTGTTCGTAAGGCTTCTCCAGTGTTATATACTCTAAGGCGTAAGACGATTTCCGACTCGTGTCGACTTATACGTACACTCGCTCGCTACGCTCGCTCGTGAATAAAATGCCACTCATCGGAAATCACCTACCTTCCGCACTTATAGCATAAATAACTATTACACCACTTTCTCCGTAAGTCCGAACCTCTCAGGACAAAAAAAAACTCTTGGTCGGGTGCATTTCTTATTGTATTTCTGCACTTAGTCACACAGTATTTGTATGTCGGTTTTTTGCATTGTTCTATAGAGGGAGAAGTTGGTTCCATGATGATGTGTTAGTCGAAAATAGAAAACACTGTATATTTGCAGCAGAGCACAATACTTCTTCAACATAACCTCAACATTTGACATTTGTTTGTTTGTTGTCATAGACTGTGACGTCAGCACACCAAGCGCGCCAAAATGGCGTTTAAATAGCCCGGGTCGGATGGTTATTTTTAACTTTTTTTTAAAGTACTTTCAATTGCTTTTTTGGTGTTGAATTTTTTTTAACTATTATTTGGCGATGTACGGTATCGAATAATAAAAAATAAAAAAATACATGCATATTCCCTATCAAAAACGCTCAAAATCTAGTCGCTATTCTCATCTCAGCTAAAATCAATTTCAAAACCTAGTTAAGAATGTAGGTAAATTAGAAGTATTTTTGATAGATTCAGACTGAGATTGCATCTCTAAAAAAATACTTTTATTAAAATTACAGCTATTGAGACTGGTTACAAGAGGATAGATAGCCTATAGATATAATCCCTTAGTCTCACTACAGATGGTTGACTCCGCAAAATCATTTAAATAAAAAGCGACTCTTGCTACGACACAATAAAGTGCAATTCAGGTCGCATAGCGCTAATTACCTACAGTTATATTCACCTAGAAGTTGCCTCTCTTTCTATCGCGTAAATCTTATTAACTTACTATCTTATTATACCTTATTAAGTCAATTAAATTCGAAATTATAACTTTGTATATTTGCCGTACAGCCGGTAGACACCACGATGTCGGACTATGCGCCTCCGTCGGTGCTGAACACGCAGCTGTCACTCGACGACCTCGCGCCGCCCTCCGTGCTGCAGTCCGATCAGGTATGTCGTGACTACAGAACATTCCACGCAACGCAAGATATTTCTTAAGATTGTTATTTGATAGTTTTTATTCGAAAAGTGACCACCGGGGTCATTCTGTACCTAAATCACTTATAATGCAAAGCTTTTTATTTTGAGAATAAAAAAAAAATTGCATTTTTTTTTTTTTTTTACTTTTTTTTTATGAATCCTTCTGCATTCATGAGAACTTTATAGGCAATCATTATGATGTTTTGTTTTACAAATTCAGTCCCATACCTGCCTTTGTCTATCTACTACATTCTGTGATGATCTAGGGTTGTATCTCATGAAAATAAATAATGGAAATCAAGATACTTACTATTTTATCAATAGCACCTTTATTTAATAAACATACAAAAGTGTACATTATACAAACAACGTATGCATGGTTCTTTTATAGCTTAAATCATCAAATGATCCGACCAAGATAATGTCTGGACTTTAAAAAAGAGTCTGATGAGTTTGTTTTGGTGTTTCTTCTCAGAGTACTCGTATAATAGAGTACATTGATCCCATATACTTAAAAAAAAAAATGTGATTACAGAAATAAACTTTGTTTTTATATATTTTACTTATGACTGGACAGTGTTCTCGCATTACGCTTAGTCTTAGTGATAACGGACTTAAATAATCCACTAATGATCGCCTGTACTATCCCTCAGCATGACCAAGAGCTCCTCAAGGACGCGTACGACCGTCCGCTCGCCACGCCGCGCCACGAGGAGGCCCACTATAGCCTCGGAGACTTCGAGCCGCTGCCCCAGGAGCCGCCGCCGCAGCCCGACTTCGAACAGCTTTAGAAATAAAGATAATTATTATTTTATTCAGGGATGTGTGTGAAATTATATCACAGACAAGGAATTACGGTGATAATGTTCGGACTGGTAGTGTAAGACCACAAATTAATACAGATGGGACACTCCGCAAAATCATTTGAATAAAAAGCTATTCTTGCTACGACACAATAAAGTGCAATTCAGGTCGCACAGCGCTAATCACCTACAGTTATATTCACTAAGAAGTTCCCTCTCTTTCTATCGCGTGACTCTTAGATCTTCTGATTACGTTACACTCACTGAATTGGCCCAGCAAGACGGGCCCGCCGCGTACTTGTAGCCTCATACCTAAACTGCGGAGTGTCGCATGTGTATTCATCTGTGGATGACACATAGATGCACAAAATATTGTCGTTATGGCTGCAGCTGTTAGGTCAACTAGGGTAAAGATATTGCATGATCATGATATCATGCAACATATACAGGGTCAAACTAATATAGCTAGCGAAACGCCACAAACGTGATGGGTATCAATAATATCAAAATACGATAAAATAAAATAAAAACTGATTTTGTACATTTATACTTCAAGTAACTTCACAAGCTGTAATTGTTGACCACAAAAATGTTGTTTTTTTTTTAACGAATTTCTTCCCACATTGTACTCTGCACACTTGGCGAATGAGTTGGACCGAGAAAAGTATAACATTTTGACTGTCACAACAACACTTTTGTTACGTGTAAAATCGAAATGAACTTTGTTCCAATCGGGTCTCCGACAACAGCTCTCGACTGTTTTTTTGTTTTATCATGTTTCAATATTTGTACCCAAAATTATTAGTGGAACTTCGCTAGCTAATTAAGTAATAAAGACCTTGTATAATATCGAATATTGACAGTGAAACTGTGAATAAGATTTTATAAGGATAGAAATGCACCATTACCTACTTTATTTCTTTTTATGCTTTGGTTTTTATGAATTTTAAACTACACAGTTTTGAAATACTATTTGAATGTGTATTATGATAACTTGACTATCTATGCGTAAGATTAGAATATGTAATGGAAACATGAGTTTGCACAAAGTTTAAACGTCTCTTAACTTAATCAACATTTATGAATAAGAGGTTATGTGACTACTGAGATGACAACACATAGAGAAGTATCGAAGAAATGTCAAATAAAAATCAAAATCAAATAAATTGGTATATTTGTGCGTTAGCACTGGCGAGACATACACAACAAAACATCGTCACATCCACGGCATAATATAAAAAAGTACCATTTTGTCGAAGCCAAATTACTGCGGTACCTTTATATCTGTTACAAAAAAAGGTTATCATTGATGTTTGTAAAATTCATTTTCTGCAGATTCGCAAGTTTGCCCTAGAGCTGGCGACATGTTGAAATCTCTTTTTTCTGTCAATGTTCCATACAATGTTTGACAGGAACTAGAGATTTCAACATGTTTTGTTGTGAATGTTTCACCAGTGCAAACACAGTAACGGCAAGAGACTGATAATGATGATGTGCACTTCTATTAATTAATAATATAGGGTCATATGTAATTAGCAGGCGAAACTACGCAATCGTGTTGGGTGTAAGTTTTGTGGATTTTTTTTGGGTCAACCATCGCTGTTGGTATTTTTACTTGAAGTATGAGTTGAGTAAAACAATTTTTTATCTTTTTTGTTTTATCGTGATACGATATCTATACCCATCACGCCTGTGCAGTTTACACAAAAAAAATATGTTTTTAAACTAATATTTCAAGTGACTACAATAACTACGGTTGATGACCCCCAAAAAAACTCTACAAGTTAATTTATTTTTTGTTTGATTTCTGGAGTTTTGCTGGCTAATTTCATTTGACCCTGTATATTGTGGATTGAGATATAAAAGTATAGAATATTACATTACCACATTTACAGAGTAACTACTATTATTGTTTTATATCTTGAGAGCTTCATTAGGTTACTTGAAAGTATAACTTATCATGTAGCTATGTAAGTAATTTTGGGTTCTTAGTTGCTATCCTTATAGTTGAAAATTCCAGAATATAAATAAATGCTTTTACTCATTATTTTCTCTTTCCTTTCTTTTTCTTGAATGTTAGTGTCACTTTATTTGTGACTCCATAGTCTTGGATGGGGGCATTGTCATCGTCTAAGGCAATACTGTCGAAATTCAAACTGTAGGTCCTCCAGATATATCTCCATGATATCTTAGTCTTGATGTCGGCTCGCTTTTGGAACAATTCAAAATGCCTCTCTATTGCTTTCTTGAGATTTTTTACTGTTGCATTTTGAGTAACCTGTAAAGATATAAATTTTCTTAACAGTTATGTGTTCTTACAGATATGTATCAGTATAATCACTTAATTTATGTATCTTCAGAGATACATAAATTAAGTGATTATAATGATACATATCTAGCGACTACAAAGAGCCATATTAGTACTATCGAAGAATTTCATATCTAAGCAGTTTCAAAACAAAATCCCGTGAACGCGATGACCACATCTGTTACCGGCCCGGTTCTATAGCGGCCAAGCGCTGCAAGCAGAAATAGTCCTTACGGTGTATAGATATGAACTTCTTCGATGGTACATCTAAATAGATAATGAAGAAACCCATGACTTACAATAACTTTTAATGTTGGTTCACTCTCCCTTGATACAAAAATGGTGATTGATTGGCCATGTTCCACAGCTATCTGAAATGAATATTCTTAATAATTGAAACCCTTCTGATATCAATTTGACACTACATTTAACATCACCCTATATATTAAACAGAGCTGCCAGTGAATAGAAACATAAATATAATAAATTAAAAGCCAAATTGTTGATGAAAAACACCGCCACTAGAAGAAATGCTGCTGTTGCTAGGGCTAAAGATGAGCCACTGTCCTGGGACTAATATTTTCTTCGTATGTACAAACGAGGGATTTTTTTATTGTGGAACCTGTTTGTTGTTGCATATCTACAAAACATGTAAGTTTAGGTTGTGTTTTACAAAAACAGTATCATGTTATTTACCTGAGATAAAACTTCTTCAGTAATAATATCCTTGGGAAGGTCCTTTAGTAAGGAATCGTTACTCAGTAACGTCGCAAGTGATGACTGAGTGACTTCTAGTAGCTCATCGTGTGATAATGTAGTAGCTAACTCCTCTTCATAATCCATTTCTGTTGGATTAATTAATCTCAATCATCAATTTTATCTATCTCATCTCACGAAATTCACTATTATATTTAACTCAATATCTCTTGAGTATTAATGTTCTGTGCTCAATATTCAGCAAAAACTATTAAACCAAGAGTTGTTCAGAGATTTTTTGTTTACAAAATGCACTGTCAAATCGAAACCGTGAGCTGTCAAAAATTCAAAATCCATCAAAACCAGAGGCTGGCATTTTCGTTAGTAGCACTGATTGTAAAAAACCGTAAAATCCTTATGTACGCGATGTCCAAGGGGCAGCTCTAAATCTATAGACAATAAATTTTGATTTTTATTTAGAGTTGCCACTTAATAGAAAAGTACCTCATCTTAAGGGGAAAATGTCCATGTGTAGTCGCCACATGCAGAAGACGAGGGTCTTCTGCCTGTGGCGACTACACATTGAGTGAGAAAATAAAATTCAAAACTTTTTCCATCATTTTATTCTAAATATGCATCCGTAAATCTTGCATTTTCTCCTACTTGAATTTATCTGCACAAACATAACTGCCTGGTAATATGAAGGTTTACCGTACTTATAATTTTGCTTAACCAGAAGGGGAGTACAGTCGTGTTGAATTTGGTGTTGAATAATTTTATATCTTTCTATTATTAGGATTTTTCGGTATCTGCTAGCCCGGAGCATCGCTCGCCCCTATAACTTCTATATTAATACTAGAACGATAGGCAGAAGAAGTGCCTATGTAACATCATCACAGTGCCTGTGTACAGACGCCAGCACATCAAGCTACTACAATCTGTCAAATTTATTTAATAGATTTTCAACTTTAGCACTACAGCATAAGGTTCAAGGTTGATTGCGAAAATTTGACAGTTTCGGGTAGCTTGACCTGCTGGCCTCTGTACATCGACATTTAGCCATTTATTCTGAAATCCCATGTGTTTGCCATAAAATAAGCTAGCTGGAACCCAACTACGCACATTGTGATAGAAACTTTGGTAGAAGCGCATTTATTACTATGTTCCTTTATTTATAAAAAGTTAACAGCAGTCCTATATTTAAAACTTTACTATGCATTATAAAACCTTTCTCACAGTTTTTCTTTGGGAACGAGTGTTGTATTTACCCTTTGGCCAAGAGGACTATGGCCCAGGCTGGCAGACTGCAAGAAGTGGCGCAAGTCACCCTTCGAATCGTAGCCTGTCTTATTAATATTGTCTTGATACAAGCACTCAAGCACAAATAATTTTCTAGACTGCCGCGTCATATTTTCTTGTTATATGGACGATATTCTTCTAGCCTGCCGCTCCAAAATGCCTACAAAGGTAGGTGTATCTGTATGACGGTCAAAAAATTATCTCTGCGCTGGCTCTTGCAACCTAAAACTGTAAATTATTCTGAAGCGTTTATGCTTATGTCGACACAGTAACTTCAATTATCATCTGTATGAATGGTAAAAAGAAAATCTAACATAACCGAAAGGCTTAAAGGTTCGAGCTCGCTTCACTCGCTCTTGAATTCTAAATTCTCTTAATTTTCAAGTTCATGCAGAAGTTGACAAATAAACTTCTCTATTTGTATGAAAGGTCAAAAGAAAATCTAACCGAGGTGCTATTTTCGAGCTTGCTTCGCTTGTTCTCGCATATTATTGACTATTTTTGTAAAATCACCGTTTAATCAGTACCATTGCCGCGTTAGCTAAGATATTTTCTTTTTTCTTGTTAAATTACGCGGCGGCAAACTTTATTGGCCCGGGGCGCAAAATCTTAAAATACGTCACTGTTGGGAACAGACCCTTCAAAAAAGAGTTACGTTTTTATCCTACCGTACTGTAACGTAAATGTCCGTTACGTTAGGAACCTGTCCTGTCTATTTTATCGCATGTAGTAAAAATTAAGGTGAATCCGCAACTGTAAACGCGAAATTCTGCAAAATGAATATAATTCTGTAAATACATATCTGTTATCGTCAAATTGCAAAAAACAACTGGGGATTAGAGATGGGTAACTCAGGAGAGATAGATAAAAAAGATATGTATCAATCCGTTTCCATCTATCACTCTTTGTATCCGTTCGCATCCGAATGTATCACTGTATCAGTGTATCTTTACAACTCATTCAGTCACGGTGTCTTTTTTCTGTCTGTGTCGCACATGTGTCGGCGGACAAACACTTCGCAGCTCGCTGTTAACATCGGCTGGCACATGGCACAGAATGGCACTCGTAAAAAAAAAAAAATATTTTCATTACTTTGGCCGGGACGGACAGCCACGACGACGCTGCGGCGACGGAAAGGCCAAACGTCTCTTTCGCACCTCCCTATTTAGAATGTTCTGTCGCGCTTTCTTCGCAAAACGGAGAGAGTGAGTTGTTTAACCATTTTATACTGACATACGTTGGAACAAAAAGGTAAATTGTTATCTCTATTACTGGTGCGTAGGGCTTAAAGTCGTTAAGCGGAACGTGAATATTTCAGTAATAAATTGGTTTTTGCCTTTAAAAAGTCTACTTATCTATCACTCTTTCTTAATGATATATTGGATTGAGTTGAGCGAAGCGAGTCACGCTGAGCAACGCAGTGCGTGTGTGAGCTACTGATACATAAAGATATAAAGATATAAAAGAGTGATACATATCCCAGTGATCGAAAGATACATTTCAATCTTTTCTTTTTAGTGATACATTTTGCCCATCTCTATGGGGATCCATCATGCTCTTTGTATGTATGTATAAACCAAAAACACAAAAATTCGTTTCGTCTATAAATGAATCGTTCCTACTGCTTGGTTTTATCGTGGACTAATATTTTCATGATGTAGCAACATTACTTAATCTTTTCGGTCGTCTTGTCGTACCTAACCGTAGACAGTAACCTACTACATATTATGTGGACTGTGGTCTTGTCTTGTCTCTTGTCTCCATTCCACTTGCTGTCACTTAGAAATTTGAGGTTATACTGTCATATTATCACAAAATTCTGTAAATTGTATCATCTGACTAAAATCTAAGCTATTTTAACAATGGATACCTTGTCCACGGGTTCGCTCTCTGGCGCACAAAAAGAAGAATTGATGGATCAGGTGAAACAGCAAATTGCCATCGCTAACGCTCAGGAATTACTGACGAAAATGTCGGAAAAATGTTTCAAAAAGTGCATCAATAAACCGGGAACAGCCCTAGACAATTCAGAACAGAAATGTATCGCGATGTGCATGGACAGATATATGGATGCGTGGAACCTGGTGTCACGGACATACAGCAGTCGTATTCAGCGAGAGAGGAACAACATGTGAAAGCGACCACCAGGGACTAAGGGCTGTGAGCCATTGCGTCACTGTAAATATAGACGACATATTAGATACAAAGCATTTGAAATTGTGAGTTGCGGCTGCCAGTTATGTTAATGTGTTCAATAAAAGTACTTTAGGTTGTTACTTGTTTTTATTGATTGTACTGGGATAGTTGGTGTAACAGACAGATCTGCAGCACTCCTATTACATTATATTGAAATGTGAAGTTTTATCAGAATATTCCTAATAAAGTGTTAGAATAAATCATAGTTTGTAATAATCAATCCTATTCCTGGTTGCACAAGGGTCAGTTTTGATACTGAATGCAGGAGTATAACAGAATGGTTATGTCTATCCATTATTTATGAAAGCATCTTACAACCAATGTATGGAATGGTTATGAACCACCCATCAGTGTTGGTCCGATCAATCTGATGCAATGTCTTGAAATTAAACACACTGCAAAACATAAATTCTAAGTTACAAAAACAGTAATGTGGGAATAATATTGTATTTATTATAATATATAAGTTAAACAAACAGTTAATTCACAATTGGAACCCAATCTTGTCTTGTTCTGAATTCTTTTTTTTTATTTACTTATAATTCTCCTCTAATCATCTTCTTTCTGTAATGATAGAGCTTTTGTATCCACATCTCCTTTAATTCTGCTTCACTTGGTATTTCCTGCAAAGCCAAATGAAGTATTAATAAATCACCACTACTGCTTAGTAATAGTGATAACTTAGGTCACAAACTATAAAAGGATTGAAGTCTAATCAACTAGTAAGAAAAACAAAGATATAGGGGAAGCACTCAAGCTATCATGAGGTTACTATCAAGTCTGCAAGGTACAAAGGCAAGCTCCTAGCTAAAATATTGTAAGGATGAGAGAAATTCACATAACTTGCAAAATAATTCAATATTATATTCACTTACTTCAAAATTAATTATAGAATCATCACTCTGGATCTTTATGGTCGAGTCTGGTACAGTTACAGTCTGTGAGTTCAAATCTATCACAATATTCTGCGACTGCTTCTTATTTCTTGAAGATGTGAAGGCTTTTGGCACAAATGAGTCACTGTTCAACTCTGCTAAAAGGTTCCTGTCATGTATTGTGGGCATATCCTCCTTGATTTCAACCTCCTTATACTCGTAAGTAGGTATCTTAGTCATAGTCAATCCTGCAGCTGCAGCAGCTTTGATTGCTCTCTCCAATTTAGTTTCAGTGTCATCTAGGTTTACCTTCTTTGTATGGGACAGGCGCTCTGTAATATAGGAAACAGTTATACAAAGAGATCAGAGTATATTGAGCTGAGCTATTATTCACACATTTTTCATTCTGTCTACACAAAAACTGACCCTGATTCTATTAAACCATGAAAACTACTTGCCTATATCAAAGGAGCCACTCCGGCTACTAGAAGAACGCGACCTCTTATATTTCTTCTTGCTGTATTTGGATTTACTCCGAGAACTAGACAGAGAGCGGGAGCGATCTCGCTTCGACCGGGTCCTCGAAGATGATCGCCTCCTAGACTTCGACTCGTACCTATCCCTAGACAGACTTCGAGTATAACTCCTTCTCTTATGCTTGGATCGAGAAGTAGAACGTTTTCTTTTGTGGCTATTCGACTCTGATCGATCTCGGGACCTTGATCTACGTTTGTGCTTGCTTTTGGATCTCTTCCTGTCGTAAGAGGACTCGGAACTGTATGAAGAACTTCTCCGCTCTCGATACCGACTTTTATCTCGCGGCATAGTCGAAATGAAGCAACTTTATTTATTTATCATCGTATAACCTCAAATGACTTACTGGCTGTCAAATGAATAAATCACCGTTGTCTTGTCAATAATAATAGCGTTTAGTTACTCTGTTGCAAACCTTAACTTTTTAATTTGTCTAGTTCTAATAACTTGTTTCGAGATTTTGTTATCAATAAATATTAAAATGTTCTTTGGAATAGGATAGGTGAATGGTTTTGGATAAGAATTTATATCTGGGCTATGGGATAACTCATAAATTAACCGTTCAATTTATTTATCAATCGAATATTGTGATTTTAATATTAAAAGAAATAGTACAAAAAGAAGTAGTAAAATAACTTTTTATCAAAACGTACCTACCGGTATTTTCAAAATTCAAATGATCAATGAATACAAAAGGAATGCGTTAGATGGCAGTACAAATTGTTTTTCAGAAGTTCCATTTCACGTTCATTTAATTGATTATGTATTTGTTTCTTTGAACTCCTTACATACTAAACTAATGAATAAGACAAAATAAACATTATGACGTTTGAATTGAACTTTGAGAAGTTTAATATCAATCATAGTTTCAACAGTTTTAGCATTACAATTTCAAGTGTACGCAATGTTTCACTGACATATTAAAGTTAGTATGCGTTTATTGAAACTTCCCTTAGGGCAGCGACCGTCAGTCGGCCTCGATGACGGAATGTGTGAAAATTTTAAGATGGTGATCAACTGTATTTTTCGTATATTAGTTAAAAAAATCAAGTCTGAAGCTTTGTGATTATGTTGAAAGGACTAAAATGTGTTTAAAACAGTGACTGCGCTTGATAAATTACGATCGAATCGGTGAAACGGACATAGAGTGCAGTACGTGTTAAGTGCAATCGCTGACATTGTTTCGTTAAAAATTGTTGAGCCCATCGCGATTGTTATGTTTAGTATTCTATTGTGTGCTTTTATAACGCCTTGTAAATGGTATAAGAGATTCTGATGTTTCCTAAGTCATGGAGCGGCAGGAGAGATCACATGCCAACATGGAGGCCAGTGACTGTGTGGACACAAAACAGGTGAGTCCCACTCGGATAATTGCCGGTTTTTAATAATTTCACCTTTGGCTTACTCATATCGCCTTGGTGCTTGTGAAATTTGCATTGGAATGTGCCAACTGCAATGTGTTGTATGGTAAAACATATACTTTGAACATGCATGTTTTGAAGTGGAAATGATTTTCTGAAGATAATTTTGAGTATAGTAATGTACACAATGATTCAAATGCTTAATTTTAATTAAACTTCATGGTTTCAATGATGTAAAAACATATCAAGGCAAGTAGTGGGCGCTGGAGGTGGCTGCCCACACTAACTGAATAAATTATTGGCATTAGAACATTGTTATGAGCCTTATTTGTCATATCACACACGATTATGTATGTGTGTGTCTTTGTCTTGCTCTTAGTCTTACTATCTTTAGAATGTTCTTGAATATTTATATAATATTAAGTACAAATCAGCTTTTTTGTAGAAAGTTTACTTAATTACTGAACTGACTGTAATTTCTTAGAATGAGTTGTCTCGTAAACACATACATGCCAATTATAAAGAAATTGAAGAAACTACATGATCAAATCTGTATTATGTTATAAAACATAATTTTATTAGTGTTTTTATGAACTATATTATAAATTGGATTATACTCACTATTATATATATAATTATTCATATTAAATTGATCACAATATTCATGAAATGACTTGTCTTAATATTGTGGAATTGTTATTGTTTCCGAATCACTATGAATTTGTTTGATTACAAGTTATATTATTTGTTTAATAAGAAACTATTAAATTGTTTTATTTAATAACTATTCAACCTTCGCTTGTGACTCAACTTCAAGCTTCTGTTTCACAAAAGCCTGATTCAAGATTGATACTATTTAATTCCAAGTACTAGTAACATTGAAGGGGTTCTTGGGGTTTCATTTAGATATCTGTGTTTGCCTGATAATAATCACCTAAATAGCCCTTTTACCAACTATGTTAGGGTCAGCTACAAGTCTAACTGAATGCAGCTACTATGGTTGTCTGGCAATTTCAAAAGTAATAATTAAAGTATAAAACTTAAACTCTAAAACTGGTCTATGCTTTAGGAATTAAGTTTTAAATATTTGTAATTGGGGTACTGTATTAAATATCAGCCCATTCGGCCATCTCTGAATATGTGCCGGCTAACTTATTAAATCTAAAATCTTTTTATACTGTGACCTGTATTACAGAATTTCATTCAAGACTGAAGCTTACTTAAAAGTTGTTTCAACCAATCAAATGGCTTTAAATTAACATAACATCACACCTGTGGTCCACAAAAGGTTAGGCAGAGGTGTACTGGGGAAATATAGGTGTACTATAAGTACTTATAGTACACCTATATTTATGTTTATGGCTTTAAACTACTTTTAAGTGATGCTTGACTTTGGAGGGCCTAAGTTACCTAATATTGTCATCCAATTTATTATCTATCATGTAATTAATTCTTAAATCTTCAATAATTCAGCAGACAGTGGTTGACTCAGTGTTATGCTTTGCCAATCTATATGCAAAGAGAAAATGTGTTGCATTGCATATTGTGTGCTAAGTTCACATACATGCAATATTCAGTAAGATGAACTCATGTGCGGGGTCAATGTTGTACCTAAATAATAAGTTATTAAATAAAGAAAAATATATAAAAAAATAACTTTATCTGGCATTTTCCTGTTAAGGTATTTTTTGCAGTCTAATTAGCTGGCTATCTGCAATATATTGAGATGTAATGAAATGATGGTCCCGGGAAGTGCGGGGTGGAAGTGGGTTCCTATGGGAACAAATCCCCTTAAGACTACAATCTGACCTAGTTTTTTTCTGGATACATGGATGGATGGAACAATAATTCATGGCACAAAACAGGGATAAATATTTTTCTGATGATAATCATCTTACCAACATTAGTATACTTAATAGTTACATATTTACACAAATCTTTTGGTAAAATGTTAAGTAAGTTCATACAAACATGGTGGACGTTAAAATATTTTATGTTACTTATTGAGAATATGTGTCTGTGTACACACATTGGTAAATCCTTAAAAAGTATGTCACATTTAGGGTTACCATATGGAAAATTGAAAAGTCCTGACAAAAAGCCCGATTTCTTAAGTGAAATCCTGAGATGTTGTTGTAAAAAAATTTACAATCATGTGACAAAAAAAAAACAATCATGCGAAGCACTTCACCGCCCGACTGCCCTTTTTATATTTTGTTCTATTAATTTAATAAAACTTGATTCTTAAAACCAAAGTGGGTAAATAACTTAGATTATGTTTTTAAAAATGTTGATGTTAATTACGCTGATTTGTGTTGTGATATTACCCAAAGAAGATCATATTTTTGTTTATGTTGATATTATAACTTTCCAATGAAAAAAATTGAATGGCACTGTATTTTATAAAAAAAATGGTAAATCCCTGAGATTTCCTATATCCAACCGCAATCTCAGGAGCCTAAAAATCCTGAGATATGGTAACCCTAGTCACATTAGTAAAGATTATTTGAGTACTGATGTGATCTTTTATTTATGAACATACTTACCAAAATGTTCAACTTAACTAAAACTCAGTCACATCACCACGGCTAAATCACATTGATAAGATATGGAATTTGTAAAACCTTGTAAAGTATTCAACCTAGTTGTATTCCTAGCATACCAGATAAACAAAAAATACAAAAAAAGTCCATACAAGGAACTCTTTCAAAAACCCCAAAAAATTACGACGGAAGTGCAAACAAAACTAACGCGCTTATCTAAGTTCGTCCAAACTTGTTGCCTTTTGGTATCGTGGTAGGGGGCGCGCGCTCTCCACTGAGCTGGGCGCGCAGTTGAAACGCGTCGCGCGCGCAGGTCGCCGTGCGCGCGTTACCCGCGAACTTATCGAACACGCCCGCGAGTGATGTCAGAAGGAGAACCAGTGGTTACTGTGCTGTGATTGTGAATTAACTATGGTAGCCATGGTGGCATCAGCGTCTGGATATGGCACCCTCCGCCGATTTCTTAGCGTGCCCGAGGGACAGCACTCTGCTGCCGAAGCAGGGGTCGGACCCAGCAACTCCGTTGCAGTCTCGGTAAGATCTCAGTTGTTAGGAACAGTTAAGCCTATCGAGGAATGATAACGTTATGCGTTTGGAATGCCGTCGTTAATGACTTGTTGATGCGTTATACTTTATTGAGGTGTGACTGTAATGTGTACCACAATCCGCGCGATGAATCGTCGCCATTGATAAGTTTGTTTGCGATACGATAATCGATATGACTTAGGGTATGCATTTCATGTATTACTAGTTAGTTAGTCAGT
Source organism: Agrochola macilenta (assembly GCA_916701695.1). NCBI lineage: Eukaryota > Metazoa > Arthropoda > Insecta > Lepidoptera > Noctuidae > Agrochola > Agrochola macilenta. The sequence continues at coordinate 3,786,830 of OU753559.1, read as the reverse complement.
AGGCGATATTGCGTCTTCTTTGATAGTATGATTGACATCAATGCCAGAAGTTTCCATGGCACTTCATGCAATACTTTGTAGGTATCTGCCGATTACTTCAAATTCCATTGTTAGTAACATATAATTATGTACATAATAATGTGCAGAAAATGTCTGCAATTTTCGACAAAAACATTAAAACGCTAGAAAGTTTCGCTCTACAAGTTCCATTAGAATGTATACGTGCGTATTAAAATTACTAGACTTGTACAAAAAATACCTACTCTTGTGTTCGTGAGTGGGTAACGAAATCTGTATTATTACTAGACCTCTCATTGACCAGTATTGCTTGTTCGACGCTACGCGCGGTATTACCAAAATCTTGAAACTGGTTCGGCTGAGTTCGGCACACCGCATTATGGCAGCTAAAAAAAGAATCCGGACAAATCCATCAGTCTACTGACTGAAACCGTCCACGGTGGGGTCATCAACCTTACTTTCCTTTTTATTATTCCGCAGTTATATTAACATCGATTGAAAATCCGGCCTTGGCCTCACACGGACCATTAGAACAATACTTTTCGATGATGATGTCACCCTGATCTGTTGGGGTTTACGGGATGGATGCGGCCAAGGTTAGGCTAACAGACCGTGGCTGTATCTCTACCGGATCACGGCTCGTTGCTCACCATCCGCGAAAGGAGCGCATCACTCACTCTGTGGTTACCGACCCAGATCAGACAGCGCTTACCCGCTTTTTACCTTACCCGAGTTAATATGAATTGTGTCCACTCAAATTGGCATAAACGTTCCACTTACTAAACGACTCTAGGCGACAATTGAAGACTTGCAATACTGGAAAAATACCGAGTTCATTGGCGAGGTTTTCCGAATAAGAATTTTGATTACAGACGTAAAGACGTTCAATCCTTCCTTCCTCCTTTGCACTTTCTTGTATTAGCCCGCATCGGTGCGTAGAGAAAACGCCACAAGTCCTATGCGATCGCCGTGATAATAATACACTGTCAGTAGAAACGGAGAGTACCTAGTAATTCACCGCGATTGTTCGACGTGGTTTTCTTTCCCACCCGCTAGTTTTTTAAACTCCGATAAAACAAATTTGAATAAGCTATTGATGTTGATGTCAGACTTTCGCGTTACATTTTAAGAGAAACGTAACGTAAAATTGCAATGAAACTGATCCACAAATGATCCGCGTCGAGAAATTTTGAAAAAGATTTATTTCACGCTAAAGTAATGAGAATGAATCGGTTTATCTGTTGAATTGCATATAAACTAGTTGGTCCACATCGTGGAAGTTGGAATGCTCATTTTGTCGTAAACGAGTTCGACAAGTGCCCTAAGAATCTAATTAAGCTTATCGAGAGTTGACGAAAAAAATTCTCACAGCCAGAACGAAAATCTTGGGAAAACAAGTTTGTTGGAACATAAAATGCCACTTAATTTTTTATATATTTTACGGTTGAATTCCATATTTATATTTGTTCAACCTAGGAGTCGTTAGTATTTGGCACAGTTAGTTCCAGCAGAGGCAGCCGGACATGTTGCGACACGGCTTAACATTGTGGTGCCACCTCTTGGTGCATGCTTCCGCCCACGACCCTCTTATATGGTGAGGACCTTGTTACGGTTGCCTTACGTAGACACATCCACACGACTGGATTTTGCAATGTTATCGTTCGTGTCGCCTTGTCCGGAAGGTTGTAATTTGTTAAATTCCTTTATCTCCAACTAGCTCACATTCTCATCTTAATTGCTCGATGCATTCTTGATTGAACAGTCCTTGATAACCTTTTGTTGCTACTATGTTTCTAAGTGCGGCATTGCGAATGGGGACACCCAGTTGTTTGCTCAAGCAAACACACCAAAAAGTCTTTATAGTTTGTTCGGCTTTCGATTTAAGTAGGTAGCCCGGTGAAGTAACTCTGGCAACTATAGCTATAAACATTACGCAAGATAGAAGCTCTACAAACAAAACTTATTACCCACGCCTTTAATGAAACGAATACTTTCAAAAATGATCAAAGTGAAATGAATGGACGAAATAAATCTTAAGCAGTCACAATCGAAGGCGGACGTCGATCAAAGATTAGAAATGCTCTTATAGCAAGTGTACGGCTCGCTGTGAAGATTCATTTCCAGATTAGTTTGCTTAAGAATTTCTTCATAATTATAGCACGTATGCAGCAACATCTAACAATCGCAGTGTCAAAGAAAATATTAATTAAACTCGTCACACTCGCTACTTAAGTGTTATATCTGAGGGGAAATTTTAATTCAGTTGTGAAATCTCTGATTTCTTTTATGAGGTATGCTTTACTCAAATTTCGACTGAGTTTGGCTTTATGGAATGGAACTTTGGCTCTATGCAACACCATAGCACTTTTGTTGTGACACCTATGTTAAAATATACTGCCAAATTGAATGCGTCCTTTTATGTAATGACATGTGTCGTAAAGACGTTAATTGTTAGTTTTACAAACAGTACAGACTGTTTAAAATAGGCAATACAAACATTAATCATCGGTGCCAAACAAACCGTCAGGGAAACATTATTTTTGCCTGTGACGGCTTCGTATCCTTGAGTTACGCCATCTGTTGCGTCGTTTGTCCTGTTTCCATTTCCATAATGGTTATAATTTTATATCTCGTTTATATGTCCGCTATAACCCTATTAGTGGCGTGTGTTTGAAAGTTGATATAAAGCTTCATCTCATTCCCTTACTCTAGGCTTTCTGACCCAGATCATGACAAGACACCATAAAAAAATCGCAATCCTTGTCACTCTGTCACAACCATATATATCCAAAGACAAACATAAACTTTATGCTTGTTGCTACATACAATTATATTAATCAACTCACGAATTCTATTTTCATTACGTGTTTAATAATAAAAGTTATTAGTTATTACTTAACCCGGAATGCGGTTACGTGTCAACATCAGTACAGGTATTGAGGCACATTCTCTATGATGGTCAGAGAAAGCTATGAGGAATGTTTCGCGCGGTTACTTTCATGTGGTTGAGCTTTATATTACATGCCAGTGAAGAAATTGCCTGTTCAAATCATATCTGTTATGAAATTAATATTGCCTACATGTGTTTTGCGATGCAGCTGATCTTCTCAATGCTTCGTTATTGTGGGAATATTGCACGGTAACTGTTCAAGTCGTCTTATTTTTGCAGCCCGCTTATTAGTTTAGTACCTATGCTTGTCTGTTATTGTGGTGTTTAAGTATAAGTTGTGTTTTAACAGTAAACTATCGCTCTTTTTCATTTCTGACTCCGGAACTCACGGATTTTGAGACGGATGCACTTTTCCCTGATTTAGAAAAAAATCTCTTCTCTGATCTTGCTTGTATGGGATTCAAAAGTCAGTACTAAAAAGTGCTGCATATATACAACTAAAGGTTCTTGAAGCAGAATAGGCAGTTGGTCAAATACTGTTTAAATTCTCCACATCCTCTGCTCTTTCAAACACTTAAAATAAAATTATACTTCCTATACATAGAACCGTGATGTTTAAAAAAACATATAATTCTCATTTCTTATAAAACATAAAATGTTCATAAATTACCTGTCCATCTCTCCGTGGAAGGAAGTGAATTACTGCGATACGATAGACGATGAGTTAGCAACCTGTCATTACCTACCTATGCATTATTTTAATCATAAAGCCTCCATTCTTTATTGCTCTTAGTTGGATATAATCAGTATCTAATCTTATTTCAGTCTGTCTCAGTCTTGTCTTGATTCAATTTAGTCCTTACCGTCTGTTATGTAGAGTTGCATTCCCAACTCAAACATTATTTCGAAATCAATTAATTTCAATTTCCTCCTCTTAATAGCGACACTAATTGAAAACTATATATTATTTTTGGTACCAACGCTTGGTCGTCCGTGTCGATATTGGTAATGGTAACAAACATGATGTCATTGCGAAAAGTGAAATTGACTCCCGGAAGGCAACGTGTTTGTACAAATCACATGCTAACAATCGAATGTTTGAGAGCGATGTAGGTATACTGAATGGAACCGAAGCCATTCACGAACAAAGCTCTTTAAGTACTCAATCGGTTATACAAATTCAAAACATGTGAGTTGTAGCAAAAAAAAAGTGTGACAAACTGTGAACGAGTGACAAAGCTGTTCTGAGTATAATGACTTCTGTCAAAGTGCAGTGATTGGGCATTTTCACGTAGTGATAGATACTGCTTTGACAGAAATCGTACATACAAATGGGGCATTTGTCAAAGCTTAGCTTAAAGGCCTTTGTTTTGATTTATGAATTTAGTTTACTGTTGGTCCTGAATTGTTACTCGTTAGCACGGGTTATATATAGGTACTGAGAATATTTGCCTCGGCCAAGACCCTAGACAGTGTTATTCTTACTGCGAACTTCGAAATTAATCCCTGACCCCGATTACTTTCCTTAATTTAAAATATTGTTTTTCATTACCCTAATACTACCAACAACTAATTCTACAACTATTTCTTCCTCATTTCAGGCCATACGTAGAGTCGGAAGATATACGCGAAACGAATTTGAAGATGTTAAAATAAGTAACATGACTAGTAGAAAATCTAGACAAGGAAAGAATCATGTATGTAATGGATGCTTCAAGGTTACAGCATCACTTTCTCCAAAACTAAGCAGCTCTCATGACGAGATGTGTTATCGTGTACTATCTCTTTGTATCTTGTTATCGCTAACATCTGACATTTTGCATATGAATTTGGCTTGTTATTCCAATTTCATGCACTTGTTATGTACATATTTATTGTGGTTAATTTTATTTGCTCGAAACTTGCGACTCAGATTGTGGAAAATAACGTGGAAAGTTTCATGCGTTGTTACTACATATTCTGCTGATTTTGTCAAGTTTAAAACTAGCTTTAGACTCATTAGTTAAATTCTACGTTTGTTTTTCAAGTTGAAAATTAGCTTTAGACTTAGATAATGTCTCGGAAATGTTGAACTGGAGAAAACTTGAATTGATTAACCATCCTTGAACAAAAGAGAACTATTTCAATACTCACATTTCTTTAGAGATTCGTGACGAGTGCAACGGTCTTATTTAAATTTTTGGACAATTTGCGAAAGTATTGTGGAGATACAATTGTCGTTTCTTTTCAAATTATTATGCTAATGCACGATATTTTTTTCTATCTGCGCCAGTGCATATTTTTTCAAGTCTACCTTTTTAGGAATGTTTTTACTGCTGACGGAGTATAAAACAAAATATATCGTATTATACAGATTGAGTAACCGTTTTACCATTTATAACTTGTGCTTGCTGAGCAGGAAATCTTGCGGTCTCTGAAAAATGTACAATGGTGTTCTTTTTTCTCAGTTTTCAAGATCAAGGCTTTTAAATGCTTCGTCATGATCATGACTGATCTTCGTTTCTGTTTCTAATGTGCTTATAATAGCGGTGAGTGATTTGAAGCAATCATCTCTAGTCGAGTGTAACATATTATCAGCTTTGGACTTATAACAAGTCTGTCTACAGGGTTGATATGATTTAAATCACTTGATTAAAATCAGTGTTTTAAATCGCGATTAAAATCAAGTGATTTTTTTATAAAAATCAATGATTTAAATCTAAATTGTTTTACTTCGACCAAATCAGCCAAAATGTGTCAAGGGACTTCCCCCGACATAAACTACGGCGCGCACACACGTGTCCAATGCTGTTTAACTACACCGTTCGGAGATTCTCCGTTTTAACTCGTGACTGAATCCGTCCGTCTAGTATTTGGCGCGGTCATTCGTGATTGATTAATGAAAAAAGATGCTGTTTGGGTTTATATGGATGAAAAAAAGTCCACTTGCGGCAAGTTTAACAAAGCGGTGTGTAAACGTTGTAAGAAGGAATAAATGGGCTTAGTACCGAGAATGAAAAAAACATTTAGAGACATGTGTGACAGAAATAATCAAAAAAATCCGATTTAAATCAAATTAATCCGATTTAAATCAAATAAATCCGATTATTTTGATTTTTTTATAAAAGTCATGATTTTTATCAACCCTGTCTGTCTACCTGTTTAATATTACTTAGTTTTTTTCCCCTAGGAATTTCCTGAAATGGTTTTGGTCATCTCTGATTTGTAACCGAAAATTTTAATTACCAGTCAGTATGATAAAATGTATGAATGAATATCAAATCAATGCAGAATCGAACGCAACGCACACAAAACACTCAGGAAACAATAAAGCAGTAGTCGAGTTGGCGGGAAATCGTTTAGTGCTTCCAGAGTACTCAAAACACCACACGGCATGGTCCCAATAGTATTCCGAGAAAGCGCATTTCACGCATCTTGCTTGGAGATGCGAGGGATTCTTGTGCAATTCCCTCAGTGGGCCGGATTCCATGGCAAGTGGTAATGTCGTGCAAACTGCCAGTATTGTGCGCCGCAACATCCGTGGGAAATCTCGAAAACGAGCCTTGCATGCATAAGTAACTGGCGTCTGGTAGTTCGGATGCAGTTTCGTCATTTACTATGTTGCTGTTATGAAAGTTACAGACAAGATTCTCAGATTATTGACTAAGTCGTCTTTACAGTTATTCACTTAACATTATATTATGCTAATACGGTCTAATCGCCTATCGGTTCTCCTGGTCCTATCCTAACCTAACTACGAGCAGCAAACGACTAGGAAAATTTTCGAAGAACTTGAAATATGGACTTCAACTATGGAACATTTTGTTACTATGTTGTTTTTTGTCCATAAAAACTCTTGAACTTGGTCAAAACTTGCCATAAACACGTTTTTATAGCGTTACGTTGAGTACCGAATCGAATTGTGCTTGCTTGAGATCTGTTGAGATGCTATCGACAATCACGGAATCGACATTAAACTTTCCACTAAGTAATGGATTTCTTAGACAAATATTTAATTGTTGTTAAAATATCGCATCTTTTTTTATTGTGTAATAAACTTGGTTTTGTTTACTTGGCTAATGCTTTCTTTCCCACAATAGAATTTCGTCTGCATTGTTGTTTCTGAATGAATGAAATCGTTTTATGCTAAGTTCATATTCAGAATAGACATAGGTAAGTACTTGGGTGGATAATTTAAAAAAAATTCTATTTCGAAGAATTTAGATTTACGGAACGAAATCGATCGTGATCGGGTGTTTTTTCCGGATATGTGGATTCACATATCCTGGGAAGAAGTTCTTGATTTATCGCCCATAACATTTGCACCCAACACTACCTCGATGATCTCTTTATACCTCCACGCTGCGTATTCTAATGAAGACGTCGAAGTTTTATTTGGTCTTGAAACCTTGAACATTTAAACGTTTTATTTGTTGTTTCGATTGGCAAAGTCTCCACGCCTACTTATATTTTTTGCAGAGGTCTTCGTATCAACATGCAACAAATCGCCTGTATTGGGATGGCTAATTGCTTCCGAAATATTTGTTCCTGCTACATTTTATTTTACGCTATTCAAGTAATCATTTGTGTCCATGATCAAGGTATGACTTAATGTGTATGCTAGTAATATGTAGGCCATGCATGTTGTGTTTTACATTGTAACAATTTTAGCGCAATACTATTACACACCCGAAAATCGCATGTAAAAAATAAATCAATTTTAGGCCAAACATTTGTGACGTCGCGTGTGGTGAAGTTATGCGGTAAAAAGCTCTGGGCCGTTTGGCCAGATGTTGGGGGCTCAGCACAGACGACGCCTACCATTGTTCACTAGTATCTACTATTTATTTAATATTCGTGTACTCTACCAACATTGTGATCAAAGATTTCGTGCGTGGAATGCTGATGCCACCTACAGGCTTATTTACCTTAACAGAATTGTACCTAACGCGAATAATGATCTTTCACATATTGGAGACGTCAACGAGTACAACGTCGCTTTCGCAACGTTTCCTGCTCACATAAAACTACTTTCGACACGAGTAATCATTTTATCAATATTTTGGTCGAGCAGTGTCGTAATGGGCTATGTAACGTCTAATAAATAGCCGAATGAGCCGACGGTCATATCGATCGTCCGCCGTTTTGTACTCATAATCGTGGTGGTTACGAAATGTTTATATTAGTCGTCGTTGGTTGCTCCCTTTGCTTATAGGCGCCACATTTCCGACTTTCACCGAGATATCTCGCTTCTGCACTGCATCATCCAACTGGGTCATACGTTGGGACTGGGGACTTAGAGATAGATAAATCGAAATATCTTTAGCAAATTATTCTAGTTACAGAGTTAAATAATAAAAAAAGAGTTTCTCGTCGTTATCAAGAGAAAGAACATCAGGAGAGTGTACTGGATTATACCGTGCGATAACTTATCGGACATGACGATTTCCCCTTAAATACAGCATTTGTTATCGTTGACAACAATGACGATAGACACGCAAATATTTTAACTCGCGATAAGCGCTTCTTTGTCGTTGGTTTCAATCTTTAGAGGAACTTCTGTGAAGATTATTTTATTTTGAATCAGTATGAACGGTAACTTCCTCCCACTTCCATAGTAGCATTCATAATGGGCCTTGACAGTGCTACATTAATACGAGTATCAGCGTAGGCTCTGAGGCCACTGTAATTTTCATTAACATCGTTCGCGTGTGGCTGATCACACAAATTTTCATCCGTACCAGAGACAGTCATCTGTGTAATTGCCGAATATGATATAATTGTTTGGGTGGCTGTAAAAAATGTCCTTGTCTCTTAACGTCGATTCTATTTTTTCATGCCATGAGTCTTTAGTCTCCGGTTTTGGTATGTTTTTTCCCAAAATGTTTCTTATTCTTCTCGTCAACAACAGCCTACAGCAATTTGCTCTACAATAAACTTAATGTTTAATCGAGGGTGCGTGGGCATGATATATTTATAGTTCTTACTAGTTATGACTTCATCGCATCACTGATCTGTTGACATTTCTGCGCTCAGCGGCCATAATGGCAGTTTTCCGCTGTTTAGATGATGATGATTTCTAAACAAATTCAGTCAATTGTCGTACTCTGCTTGGTGTAAATTAAGACTTGGGTTCGCTTTCCAATTTCAGCTTACCTATTTTCCTCGGTTTTAGCATCCTCGAAGTTAAGTATTATCCCTTCTATTTCCGTATTCAACATCCTGCAGAGTAAATCTAAATGTAGTAGTCCTATTACTTCAGCTAAACCTAATAAAGCATTATAAACGATTACTATTTATGCATCGGCAACAGTATCAAGGCTATCATCACCTATTATTGTTCTTTTTATTTGCAAAAACGTCAATTTTAACCAGAAATAGTCTGAGTAACCATCGCATCGGTCAGGTGGATCGAAGTGACTCAGAGCAGGGCAAATCATTTCTTATTTCCTGCACCGCAAAACTAATTGTGTGTTCCATTAGTTCCGCTAGCAGCTAAACCTCAGTAATGCTACGATTGCCTCCAGTATGACAGTGCCCGTATCTGTGCCATAGACCGTTCACAGTTTCACACACACAAATGAAATTAATTATGTACAAATTCTTAAAGCTTCCTGCTTCCTGCTGCTTGAGGGCGGAGTGAAACATCGTGAATTTTAAAATCGTTGGCGTTTTAATGTTTCTGTACGAATATGCAGGTCACGTTTCAATTGTCTATTGTATTCCTTCGATGTTAAAGTTCTTTTATACTTTCGTAAGTACCTCGAACCTCGGTGTTCATCTCATCTCGACATCTCATCTCGTGATTCCAGTTATTGGTTTCCTACATACCAATTACGGTAATGTAATCGTACTTAATAGGAGCCTTGCAAAATTCCATTCAGGTGGATAGAATTAACTCGGCCGTTTGACCATGTTAGTAGCTTCCGATGAATATGTATTGATGCATAAGTTCTTAGGGACAAGAATTCTTTTCTCAGCGCCGCTCGTCGGAGCTGTCTCCCATATTTGGTCACCCATGAATCACATCTCGTCAAACTTGTCGAGTATATTGACTTAGTATAAAATGTATTTCTGGTGTATATCGTGAGCTTGGCGTTTTGAGCTCGCGATGTTCCTTCCTTGAATTTTCGCCTTGTATCTGAATCTGTCCTTATTTGAGTTATCTTTTGTGATTCGGTTAACAGCTGTACCGAGGAAGCTGGCTTTAGCACGTGACTATTTAGGTTGAATGTAAAAATTTGTACCATGCTCATAAAACAAAGAGCTCGATCTTGGATAGCAGCCGTTGCCAGCAGATGCAGGGCATAGTATACGATATCGTTTGTCGAGACAGGCTGACCTATTAAAATGCCAAAACATGCGGATTACAGAATGCAATGGCTGATGAAGTACTGATGTAATTACTAGGCACGCGGTGTGAAATTTATTCGTTCATTATTCAATAAGAATGTTTTTTTATGTTTTTTTGCCTTGTTTAACGCTATTTAAGAATTTCCTTTTTGTGGTATGGTGACGGAACCATAACGTTCGCTCTATGGCATTCTATTTTTGTACCAGTTTTTCAGACGAACAACAGTTTTTTCCTTTTTTAATGCCGTATTTTTTTCTTATTGGTGTTTTTACTAATTATTATAATGTAATGACTTCAGCAAGTAATCGATTATTTGCTCGTTAAAAATCAATCTCTCATTAAGTCATGGAATTACTGAATGCTCATCGAACTACTTAATGTTGGCCACTAATATTAGCAAACAGCCTAAATTCATATTTGGTGTAAGCTAGTTTGATCAATCACAGAAGTGTCAAAATTTTAATCGTTTTGTCATCTCCCTCGCACTCATTGTAGAGAAGGGAGCTTAGGACTTCAGAGCCATAAGTTAAGTACCGGTGAGCTTGTGTGGGTGCTGCGTGGGCACACGACCTCAGCGGATCGCGTGGGCTGCAGGTGCCAACGCACCTTTCCAGTTTCCACGCATCGACTGCTGCGGCCTGCGAGTCTCCGATCCGAATCGACGATAATCGACTCGGTTAACTGTTCACGATTGTTTTGCAACGAACCTTCACCCCGTTTCAGAGATTCTATCTTGTTATTTACCCATTTTCTTATCAATCCTGGTGCTTTGGCAACTTCCTTGAATTTACTCGCTTTTTAATACGTTGCATGTTGGTTGGCAACAGCATTTATGTCCAAAGAAGCATTCATTGGAAAATTGCGTGTATAGATCTTATTTTATCCGAACGTGCGATTATTCATATACGTCTCCGCATTATGGATATGCACAAAAGGAAAAGATACTATTACAAGTTCCATTGCCCTTTGTTCCACGGGTCAAGCGAGTGCACCACGAGTGCAGTTGGTCCTACTCCGACAAAATAATTTAATCCGTGTGAAGGATAAAGGCATTGAGGGCATGCATTCAAAACAGGTTTCCTTTGAAATCACTATTTGCTACTGCGTGTCTGTACTTTAAACGATCGCGTAATAATTCATGAAGCAAGCAAGCCATCTGCTCGTGAAAGCATCGATGATGTGGCGTCGACCTGTCTCTAGTCGTTCGAGTTCCACTTGAGCTGAGCTGCTTCGATGCAAATCTGGGATGGTTACAGTTGACAACCACGCAGGAAGTGCATTCTTCCGTTAGCGACGCCGAAGGCACTAATGAGCCGACGTTGACCACGCCGGCGCCGCTCCTACGACGAAGTGCCTAAAACTGGAGAGAGTGAAATGTGTGTTCAGCGGCGACTTCACTAATTGCACACCAATTAACCACCAAGAATTGAGTGTAGAGAGTGGCCTGCCCGCTCCACTTGCTATATGTTATAGCGTGGTGTATGAAAGTACTTAATAGTCGACTCTTTACGAGCGAAACGCTCCTTACGCTGGCAAATTGAATGAATTTGCTCCGACTGTGTTTATGTTTTTTAAATGTGTGAACTCAGCGCTTAGAATTGAATTCAATTCGCTTCTATCTGCCTGGCCGCCTGAGTGTTTTGAGCAAAGACTACAATTGTTGAATACTGTTCGCCCATCTCCAGTAAATATACGTTTGTTTTATTAATTCAAGATGAAAAGCAATTTGAGTTTAATGTACCGTGAGAGATGATGGATATGAACTTATTCATTTTAAGTACATTGCACAAGAGATAAATATGCAAGAACTGTATTAAAGATGTATGCACATGCTTCTCAATCTTGTTCTTATTGGCGACGTTTTACATAAATATTTTCTACGGCGACGGGATTCTTGGCAGATAAACAATGTTAATTAATTCGCTAGTGAATTATATTTACATACATAATCTTAATGGTCGGTTGATATCTAATTGACATCAAAATATTTACGTTCAGACCAGTTTAAAGGTTTCGACTACGTCCGTGTACCTGTCATCAGCTGTGCTACGCCGTATTGGCGCTTGTTTTAATAAGCTGGAAAAATATTATTGATGAAACTGAGAAAGTTATTTCGAAGGCTTATACCGATGCAATTAAATATTTACTTTATGGTATAATGAACATGAGCTGTGGAGTGGATGCCGTCGGAGCTGAGTAGCAAGTACGGCTTGAATTTAACGGCTGCAACAAAACGAAAATAAATACTGATGTGAAAGATTGGAGAGTAATCAACTAGATGGATTGTTAGCTTACCGCCAGCAAAAACGAACGTATGTATCCTGTTTCTAGGTGTTTAACGCATAGACGATATACTTACAATCTATAGCTCCTAAATTGAACTCGTGTAATTAAGTTTAAGCTAGAACTCCTTTGCTGAACCAAGCCTTTGTTCGGTCTAGCTAAAATATTCACAAGATTGATTTAATATTGCATCGGGACAAGATTAACGACCCGATGACAGTCTCCTGGGATATTATCAGCTACAGGTGTAGGCGGCCATAACGGTTTACTTAAGTATGGCTCGCCTATTTACCTTCTTTTTTAGTGCGAATGAAAAACTGGATCAGTATTTTTATTTTGCAAGACCCTTGGGACCTCAGTATTTCGTTAACAGTTAACTCTACAACTGGAATGTTTTAATAATCATCTCAGAAAATCTAAAGCGTTGCCTAATATTCGTCTTGTCTCCAAAATAAGCAGTACTAATTACTGCTTTATTAAAGAATTCTTATTTCTTTGTTAAGTCAAAGATTAGTCAAATTCTCACGAGCGTTCTGATTCTTCAGTTTTCAAATAAGTCTAACCAGTTGCTAAGTCCTTGTTTATTCGGAGAAGAAATACCACCAACGCAAAATAGACACAGTCAATTGGATTCAATGCCAATCAATCATTTATGAACGAAATACTAATAAATGTTTCTTTCTGCTTATACGAGATAAGTTTGTTAATGTTGATTTGGTTTCTTAAATCTCATTTAACATTAATTTTATTCAGATTAAGTAATTTATTCTAGAATTTGATAAATTCATTATTGTTAACATCAATCATCAGTCTATTGCTTTTGTTGACAGCTGTTCATTTAATTTAATCAAGAACTTTCAACATGTATTACTGCCAAGCGTTCTAGATTAATCAAGTTTCTAGAAAATATTGCAATATCATCCAAATATTAGTTTCCTTTTTAATCTGTGATACAACAGTTGTTTACTTTGACATTCTTGATCGAGCTCGTCCAAGTAGCTTCCTATTTGGGAGTGTCTCCGTGTAGTGGACTATTTTTAACCGTGGCCGCATGCGATGGCACGCGCTCGACCTTTCTGCTTTATGATTTGTCGACGTTCTGATACTGTTATTGATAGTAAGCTCATCTTGTTCATTTTTTGCTCCGTCTCTCTCCAATGTTTCGGACACATTTTCTAATAATGTTTCCGCTTTGAACGTAGCTTTATTTTTGTTTGTGATTCCGGGCTGGTTCCGAAAGGGGTTTGATGCAACTCTGAGCGCTATAGTATAATTGTTGGTGAATGATATTCCTGTGACAGACCTCACAATTAACGTTATTGCCTTTCATTTGAAAAGCACTAGCATGGCTACAATTTCTTAAATCTCCATTAAGATTCAAATCTGAAATCCTCGAATCGTTTCACCGTGCCGTGTGGCTTAACCGTACGTGTTATTAAAATTCTGCATCACAACGGATTTCTCAGCATCGTGATGCGTTTGCATGTTTTAACTATTAGTTTACAGTAAATTAATAACAGAGAGTGATGGTTCGCGTGCCTGCTTTCTCACTAGCATGACGAATTTGATGATAAAAGATGCGATGGGATTCTCGACATCTTTGCAGTTACCAACAGCTATATTTGATTATTCTGATCTATCCATCTAACCTTGACATTGTACTTTAAATTCACACACTTACCTATATGGATTATGCTCTTCGCAGTCACATTTTATGACATCATTTTTATGTTGTCTCGTGATGTAAGTTTTATTATCAGGAATATGAAGTAATGGTATTTAAGTGCTTAAGGCGCGCTTGGCAAGTTATTCATGCGACGTAAAACATATGAACGAACTTTGAACTTTATGGAGCTTTGTCGTTATGATTCAAAAGTAACGCGTACTAAACATTATTTGCCAATAATTGCAACGGCAGAAACAGAAACGACTGTCACTTAAAATTTTCTTAATGCAGACAGTAACATTACATGCGTCGACGTATTCATGCTGTCGTTTACGCCAGAGTCAATTCAATTGAACTTCTCTACAATTACAATTCATCTGCTATCACATTAACGAGTAGTGAGTGATGATAGTGCAGTACTCAAATTAGGACAAGGACCACTCGGTTCCACTTATTGATCAATGCGATCACAATAAGCGGACGTTGCCATAACGCGGCAGTGGTTGACGGTAGACAATAATTGTGGCAATCGACAGCCGACAACTGGCTCAATAGAACTGCTATTTGCAATTATTACCTCGTTAACGATAGATGACGACCTAAGATATACGAGTAGTTTGTCATCGTTGTACTGGTTTATTATTTTATATGTCGTGCCGAGGTTGAAATGATCAATAGGAACTGGATTTGGGTCAAGCTGCTTTGAGCCTTAGTTTGGTGAAAGAGCTAATAAAGTTTATGAGAACCAAGTTTTAATGACCGCGGTTCAAAACTTCCTATGGAGAAAAATACTTTTGCTCGGCTCTGGAAATGGACTTCGGGAAGGTACTCATAATAGTTTTTTAAGGGTTCCGTACCTCAAAACGAAAAAACGGAATCCTTATAGGATCACTTCGTTGTCCGTTTGTCAGTCTGTCAAGATCCTTTTTCTCAGGAACGCGTGGAGGTATCAAGTTGAAATTAATACCACATACGTAGGTATATGGTCCCTTGGTGGTAAATAAAAATCAAGCTTCTAAGTCATTCATATTTTGATGCTTGCAAGTAAATCAAAACCTACAGGGTACTTCCCGTTACATAGAATCATGAAATTTAAAATTTAAAGTAAAGGAAAAACGTTAATTTGTAGTTAGATCACCGAATATAATTCTTTTTTTTGCGATTTGAAACTTACATTTGCTGTTGGAGAATTGACCGTGACGTATATCGATGTATAGGAGAACATATTTTTCAACTATAATGTTTTGTTTGTTTTTGGGATAAATCCATCCCAACTACATACATAACACCTGGCCGGTTTTTTTTTTTTCATAATAGATATAAACATTTTGTTTTGTATTGTTTCAGTCGAAGCAGCGGGCATCAATCAAATGGCTGTTAACGAAGGCGTTCAACAACAGGGTCCCGGATAACCTTCAGGAGCCCTTTTACAGGGATCATGAGGTAACACCTTGCTTTTCATTATATTTTCTTCATCTTTCGTATTTTCATAATGAATTGTCAAAACAAGTTTGAAAATAATGCTAAATAATATCACTTGAGGTTTCATTAAACTCTTACAGTGTCCTTGACTTGGTATAATAGCCCATTGTTTCCGAATTTCGAGAGAATTAGATTTTCTCCTTGATTTCTCACGCTCAGATGTCCAAAATGTCAAACCAAACACCTGTGGAGTGGCGTTCAAATTCAGTTTAGCAGCTGTTTTTCTGTTTTATATCTGTAATATGTAATCTGTTTTTATTTCATCTTTGTTATCTTCCTGAAACTACTATAGTTTCATTAAACTAATGATATTTTGAACCGACCGACAGAGTAAAAAGAGCGAATTCAGAAAAAAGTTCTATTGTAATCTGTACAAAAGGTTCCCTTTGCGTTTTTGCCAACAATGATTACCCTGAATTTAAGCAGTAATCATAGTTAGGCCAACAAATTACAATAGCGTTTCGTGTAACGCACCGACTTTAGACATGACGTAACTACGTTATTGTTTCTTTCTGCTAGTAACAGCACCCAAAAACGAAATGTGAAAGGAGTCGATAGTCTACACTACAATCGTCAATCAATATTCCGTTTAATCATAGAAAGGTAGATGTCACAGAAAGTAATCAAGCTCTGTTCAATCTGCCAAGCCTTTTCCCAACTATGTTAGGGTTGGGTTCCAGTCTAACCAGATGCAGCTGCATACCAGTATTCTACATGGAGCGACTATTTGAGCTCCACAACCTAGGTATTAGGTAACATGATACCCCTTGGTAAGACTGGTTGTCAGACTTTTGGGCTTCTGACTACCCGGAACGACCGACTGTCAAAGATCTACGAATGACAGCCGGGATTGCTTTCCAAGGCACGGAGAGACAATCGTCAATCACTATTCACCGTATAGAAAGGTAGATGTCACAGCAAGTAATCAACTCTGTTATGATCCGAAATAAGGAATTTTTACAAAAAAAAAAAAACAACTGACTTTAAAAAAAAAACAGTACAAATTGAATAAAAATAAAATCGGAAGTCGGTGTCTGGTTTTGAATTTTCGTTTTTGTCACCGACTTCCGAAATTAAAGTTATTTTTCACTTTGTAGTGTTTTGTTTTTGGAGTCGGTTGTTTTTTTTTTTGCTTATTTAAGTTTTTATTTTTCACTTTTTAGTTGTGGTATCTACCCTACACAAATTCGAATACCACTACCTGCTATGTAAATAACAGTGACAGGAAGATATCATCATATCATCCTTATACCTAGTAAATGGGAAAAATACGTATTATTGAAGCTAACTCAAAAACTATCCAAGCAAAGTTGATAAAATTTCTATGGGACCAATTTGAGAGCATACCCTTTCATACAAAAAAAGAATTTTCAGAAAGAGAAATCGGAGGACCTACATAAAAAAAAATACATACGCTATAAACATAGAACCTCCTCCTTTTTGGAAGTCGGTTAAAAATTTAAGCATTGTTAAAAAACTGATTTTGATTCTGCTTTTTGTAACAATCTAGACGTAACTTTTTGTTTGTCCCGTCGCGGTCACTATTGAAACTCGACTTTATTTACGGATTATTGCGTTTCATATGATATGCGTCGAATTAATGTTTGAGTCATATTTGTCGTCTAAATGTCACAGGGTCAGCATTTTTAACCTCGCCTAAGGTTTTGTGTTCTAGGAAACGATTACTTATTTCCGAACGAGCTACGAAGCTGTCATTTATTATGACGTATTATCCTAAACCTCGTAAAGCATTTGCTAAAATGCGGAACTTCGTTTCGGGTCAGCTATACGCTAGTCAGTTACTGCCCATTTCCTTTACGTAGTTAACATAGAGCGTCGCCCTCTAACCCCGCAATTCCTATCGTAACGAGGTCATTCAAGCCTATACTTACAGGTATTTTGAAGCTAACACCAGCATTATCAGCTACCATGGCATGGGTTCCTATAAAACTACCGTCAGTTAGACAGTATTTACCCCGAGAAAGCGTGACGAGTATACGAAAGTATGAAAAAGCCTGCCGTTCGATGTTAACGTGAAACGTTGCTGGTATCTCTTGAAATATGCAACCACAAACATTAGATCCTTTGAAGCAGATAAATAACGTTGCCCCGAAATACGGTCAATGTTCAGACATTTCTCAACTTGAATTTCCACTACATTTGTACTCCTATCCGTTTGTATACAACTTTACACTCGGTTTTAATAGATGCTTCCACTGTTGTAAGCAGTTAATATTCCTTTTGCTTATATCTTTCCTCGCTCATCATTGACTAAAGATAATAAACACATTCGAAGACTGTATGTTTATACTGTTTTATCGTTCGAATTATTTATACTGGCCGGTACTCACGTCTGCCTTTTATTTGATTAGATCACGGATATTGTTCCAAATGGAGACAGATTTCATATTTCAGAACTGTTATTGCTAATTACACAATCGTTTAAATTCTCCCACTTCTGTCTACCGTTACTAAATATGAGATCATTTATTTTGGATTACTTCACTTCAGCTCAACATCGAATTGCTTTTAATAAAAGTGCATTCACATTTGGACAGTAAATAGAAACTGTTACATAAAGGAGATTGGTTTCCCTGTTCATACTGTTCTATCGACTTATATAAAAGAAATCGCCTACTGCGGTAGATCTCCACAGGCTGCCTACAGGATTGACCTTTCAAGACGACCCCTTTTTATATTTCAGCCTGATGCTACGAGTTTTTCTGTATTACGTTTTCATTTCATTGTTTATTTATTTCTGAATTCATGTCTGACAGAAGGCAATTTCTGTTAAATCGTGCAGATCTTTTTAACGAAGTAAAATTGCCAGATCTACTTTTTGCTCATTTTACTATCTGAGTCAATAAGTTCAATTTCCTTATATAGAATCGGTTAATGCGAAATTGTGCAAATTAAAGTTTTAACGTACAGGTCAAGATATGACCGGTTTTATCAGATTAATGCGCCAAGTGGTGATTATGTAATGTTGTTGTTTCTACATTCAATATTTGTTTTTATATTATGAAAATAACTAAGAATATTTTAGGAAAAGTTCGTCAGGTAAATTCAAGACCGTCGTTGTCGACCCCGAAATCCCCATAGCCTCGGAAACGACCATAAAGAAAACAGTTACCCACGAAATAAAACCAATGCCAAGCCAGCCAACATGTCTAATGCCTAATCGATCGGGAATTTCGATTTTACCCTTCATACGTAATCCATTTTTATCAGCTGCCAGCTCGAAAAGGCTGCCCTTGAATTAAAAGTTCAGCATGAACATGGTACAATATTGATCGTAACCATCCCGCCACAGTTGCTTGGGGTTGGTAGCTAGTGTCACGCGAGCTTTCAGCAGTGTACAAAATGTGCTTAGAGGAGTGTCCCCAGTAATTACGTCCTTATGAGTTTATTTGGCCCAGTGGTGGTTTGTTTTCGTGTAACACAATGGCTGTAATGAGAAAGAAGCAGAATCATAATAGAAATGTAAGCTGATACGCTGTTCTTTGAGTTCTCAAGTGATTCGTAAACAAAATGTCTTGAGGCTACGGAATGAAATTGTGATTTTGCATTTGCAGTCTATGATATAACTTATCTTGGAACTTTTGTTGGAAGATTGGAAATACTCCTTATACTCAGACAAAAAGTAATACTAGGTCTTCATCGTAACCTTCGAGAGTTAAGACTATCTGAGCCAGACCGTAAATTTAGATGATATCTAGGATTTAGTGTCTTCACCGTTATCTTGCTTACGTAATCCCTTTGAAATTTAATTAACTAGGCTGTATTACCAACAGTACTATGTAATTGATATCTAGTACTCGTACCTATTTTCATGACCTGTATCAAAGAGATTTGTACAAGCAATTATTTTAGCTGTCCACGTGTTGACGTGGTGAGAGACGCAAATAGTCGTTGGGATCGTGATTTGTTTTGTTAGCCTTTCTCCGATGATTTCTAAGAAGCCTGTTCATTTATCATTGGTGTATAGCGGATGTCCATTAACGATTGTTGTTGCGAACGAGTTCAAGGACCACTGTGTTTGGATCAGATATATCTGTACTTAGGGCATGGGAGCACTGCAATCTAAAGTTCTCTGGGGATTGGTTCACAGATTTCCAATTTACATTGTATAAGACTCTTCCATAAACCCGCGCAGAAAAGACTCCTTACGTAGATTCTAGACAAGTTAAAAGTTTTCAGTAGATAAAGTTTAGGATGATATTGGATCGGAGGATACGTTATTTACGTTCAAAGTTAAATAATTCAATCCCTTTAAAAAGTCTGTAACTGCTAGTTGGCGTAAGTCAAAGGAAATATAAAATCCGATTACCATCTGACGGATCTCAATCGAGTCATGCACCATTAGAGTAATGTGAAATAGCAATAATTTAATTC
The DNA here is from genome assembly GCA_916701695.1 of Agrochola macilenta. Lineage (NCBI taxonomy): Eukaryota > Metazoa > Arthropoda > Insecta > Lepidoptera > Noctuidae > Agrochola > Agrochola macilenta. The sequence goes on along the minus strand of OU753559.1, from coordinate 3,766,763 downwards.
TATTATCTGGATTAACTATTGTTTGCTAATATCAATGTTAGATAGGTAACAGTTCATTGAATGCGTGGGTGAATCTAGGATTGATGCGTATTCTACTTCGTCCAATGTTTCTTTTGAAATTTTCGTCGACATTGTTGAGTTGGTTGAACTCCAAACAAAGGTTACTTGGATGATATTGCTTTGTTTTAGGGGTCGATAGCCAGACATCGGCAAAAAGTGGTGAACAATTATTTCTTGAGGCCTACGTGTAGTATCGACCAATAAAGATGACTATAACAATAAATCTATTTCCTAAAGGCATAAAACGGCCAATGCAATAAAATCACTGTCCAGTTTTACATGGATTAAACAATCGCAGGGATTTATCTCCTTGTTTTGTATTTTGTACTCCGACAAACCGATTTCAATCCATATAAATAACTGTAATGCCCCTTTGAAATGTTATAAGTCGCGGTGTTCTGGCTCATATAAATTGTCTCTAACCGATTTCCATTTCGAAAATATTCCCTAATGAATGCACATTCGTCTGGCGGTTGTACCAGGATATTTTTACTTTTCGGGAAGTGATCTTCTGACGAGGAAAATTTCCGATAGTCAAGGACATAGAGTCGATTTTGGAATATCCATCTGTTCCAAAAGAGGCAAAAGGTAAAATGGTCGCGTCGCTTTAAAAATAGTCTACGTCGTTTCCGCCTTTGGGAAACTGGATGGCGATCTTTTGTTCTTTTCGCCGGTGACTGGTGAGTCAGCTGGTTTTATTACACATGGATGACGTTTTTCCTTAGTATTTTTATTTTTATTTTTTTATTTTGTAATATATTTTCACCAGAAGTTAATTTCCATGCAAATGATATAATATTTTCCTTATTATGAGAACAAATATTGTCTTTCAATAGATTGTTTTCGTGTCGGTGAACTCATGTAACTGTATGTGTTTGTTAAACGGTGGACTAGGTTTTGATTTCAGGTTGCCACGCTTCAGTGTTTTCTTAGGATGTTCGCCAAAGTAGAACGGATAGCTTTTGCGTTGAAAACTTACTTTAGTTTTAAACAAATCAGTATCGGCTCTGAATAATTATTTTCTGTTAGCTCAATTTCAAAGGTAGTAATGAAGTTTGAAATCAGTTTCATAATAACTTCATTAACTGTTATGTCAGATAAATATTTATTATTATTATTATTCCAAAGAAATTGATTACTCGTGTAAAGGAGATTTAGAGAGGCATTAATTGTTAGGTTGAATAACGTTACGCACATTATACAATTTTATCTATCAGCATACATCTCTGTCTCTCTAGGTGTCAAAATAGTGATAATAATAAATATTATGTAATCATTACCAATAGTGTGCCTGAAGAGGCAAAAGTGTCTGTTGACTAACATGTCCATATAAAAATTCACACGTTTTTTATTATCTAAAGGCTGGTAAGTTAATTTTCGATGAATGAATGAGTCAATGCCATCTAGGCTTAATGCAGCATATTAAGATTTTATGATTCATTCTGAGGTTTAAATGTAATGATACCATTATGCCTTTACAAGACCCAAATAAGATATTTGAATAATTTAAGCTTGTAAAGCGGATTAGTTAAGTAATGGCTACTTGGTGTACCCATACTTGGCGTCTTTTATTGGTTTTTGCTCTGAACCATAATTACGTAAAATAATGGTAAAGTTATAACTGGCTATAAATAAGTTGCAATATCTTGACTCTAATAGGTAGAAAACCCATTACTAGAGTTGTAGTTATAATAACAACTAGAGGCTAACAGTTTCTGCCTACACTAAAATCCAGCCGTAGACATGTCTGAACTGAAGAAAATGTGCGAATTACAGATTAAAATATTTTGTCGCCGGCTTTGACGCCTTTCTCCTTGACCTGTGCCTGCAGCCAGACACTGTACACTGTCGACTTGTCGCCGTCTCGATGCGTCTTTTTGTGGACTCGCGCCGCTTAATTATGTGCACGTCAAGTTAGAATCTCATCGGAATAGTTAAACAGGGGTACTCACATGTTTCGTGCTAATTGAGACGCTGTGAATGGTGCTGCTCTTTAAAAGTGAGTTCTAATAACTGTTCCTACCAGTTATTTTACCTGCGACTCTTATCATCGCGAGGGCTTGTGAACCCGCTATGGTTTTCACCGGGTTTAAAGTTGTGTTATTAAAGTTTATTTTTGGAACGAAGTTCTTTAACGCGACTTGTAAACTTTCAGGAATCGTCACGCTAAAAAGTGTTAATACTTGCGGCTGTCTTCTTTTACTTCAAAGAGAAAGAAAGAAAGAGAGAGAGAAGGCCGGCAGAAAAAAAGAAGAGTAAAGTGATTACAATTACAATGATTACAATTGACAATTGAATTGTGATTACAATTTACGGTGTCGTGGGATAAAATTGTACACATCGGCCCGAGTACACTGCAGAGAGAGAGAGAGAGGGTTAATTTGGTCAAAATGTAAATCCAAGATGGTGGCTGTAAAAATTTTAATTTTTTTCGTCATTGGTGTCGTTTTCATAGATTTCGAGGGTGCTTAAGCCTATAGTGAGGTCAAAATGGAAATCCAAGATGGTGGCCGCGAAAATTCTCAGATTTTGTTATGAGTGTCGTTTTCATAGTTTTCGGGGGTGCTAAAGCCGATAGTGAGGTCAAAATGTAAATCCATGCTGGCGGCTGCAAAAATATTGTTTTTGTTTTAAATCATATGTGAAAACGAACTTCGCTCCTGACAACCGCACACATTTTTCACACATCAAAATGTGAGCTATACGGGTTCTAATTATGAAAACGCTTGAGATTCCACTTATCCGTAAAGGTTAACTATGATTAATTTTGAAAAAGAAGATTCAATTCGAAAACGGCCTGCTCCAATGCACGAAGATGTTCAAATCGTGATATTGTGTCTCAACAACCTTTCGACTGTCTCGCGAATTGATCGTACAATCTGATATGCCATCCGTGGAAATGAATTACAGCTTCCATTATGTTTCACGCTCTTTTTACGCAAAACTTCTGCGAATATATTCCTTGTAAGTTTACGAAATACGAAACATATTGATGTCGGAGAACCTTATACATAACTTACGAGTTCAATTTAATAAGAGTTCTCTTTTACTATCATCGGGCGAAACTATAGCTCAACAACTAACAAAGGCAAAAAGTCGGTGAAGTTTCTTTCGGTAGATGGCACGATGCCCAGCGTCGTTCTCACGAGCGTGTGAACGATCTGATCCGAAGATAAGTTAATTAGTTGAGAGCACTTGATTCAATAGCGTATGGATACCGATATAACTGTTGTTCTACGAAATCATACAGATGAGAGCATTTTTACAGCAAAAATGCTCTCCTCTTGATATCCTCTTTTGCACGACGCATAATGCGAATCATTAGAGAGTGCTTTGCGATCGAAAAATTGGTTTTGCCTCTTTTTTGCAACTACTTTTATTGTTACACTCCTGCTATTACACAGAACCTACTTAATTTATATACCATTGTATAGATAATTTAATGGAGATTAATTCTGTACTTTCAAAAATTGATTTAATGCAGCAGAAACGAAAAATACATCAAAATAGTTTTAAACATTTTCCCGTCAATCAAGTATGATACTTACCTGAAAACTTTGTAGCTTACGAAAAAAACAATTAATTGAGTAAATCTATATCTATAAAAATCAATGCCACTTTTCGTTGTAATTTTATAACCCAAGAACGGCTGGGCCGATTTAGCTGATTTTGGTTTTGAAATGTTTGTCATAGTCCAGGGAAGGTTTAAACGGTGAGAAAATTAGGGTAGGTAGGGTAAGTAGGGTAGGTAGGGTTTAAAGCTACCCGTGCGAAGTCGGGGCGGGTAAAGCTAGTTTTTTTATAAAAGAGTAATAACTTTGAATAAAAGAGCCATTTTCAATAGGGTTCCTCCCTGTTGAAAATGGCTCTTTTATTCAAAGTTGTTTAATTTAATTAATAAAAAACCTTCTAATATAATATCTATAATCCATAAATATTCCCAACTTCGACCCTCTTCCGTTGCCTAGCAACCAACAAAGCAAACCTAAATAGTCTTTGACAGTACGTAAAGATTGTGGTGAGAAATTTTACCCATATTGATTGAATTTTCATTTGAATTTCTCGGGACTACCCGGGAATCCGATAAATTTTAATTTTTTTTTTTTTTTTTTTTTAAATAAAAAAAAAACGTCGTTAATAGATATAATGTTTATTGAAATTGAATAACAATCAACAAAATGTCTTCATTATGAGAGATTTTGTTTTGAACAACAAATTACAGTATTTTTCTTCTTTTCATAGAATAGAATACAATCAAAATCAACTTTTTTATAAATTTAAACTACAAAAGTACTTTCTTCCCATAAATTCTGATTAAATACAAAAATAATATTTTTTATGAACTAAAAAGTAATTCAACTCGATATTAATAACTATGTGAATAATATAATCACAGCACTATTTTTGGCAATTGTGTGTTAATTTAACCTGTTCTTGTAGTAGTTGTAGTAATCACTTAAAATTTCGAATTCATAATCACAATTCAACATCACTTAAAATGTCATTTATAGCACTGTCAGACAGCCGGCTCCTTATATTGCTGACATTTCCCGACATGGAAAACACTCGTTCCTTTTCAGTTGAAGTAGGCTTGACAAAGTGCTCTATTTAATTTTTCCTTTGTATAGATTTTGATAACGTGTTCAGGATTGTTCAGGTAGTTCAACAGCAATAATTATTATTGATGTGTTTCGGCGATTTCCAATTTTCAGTTTAAGAAAATCGATTTGAGACGTCGTTGATACTTTTTAATTTTTGTCAGCAACACATGGACTATTATAGCCTCTGCTGCATCTTGTCTACTTGATGATTCCACAGTCTGCAATTTTTCTAGCACTAAAATGTTATGCTCGTTCTTCTGTGAGCTGTCTAAATCAATTAAGGCTAAGGAAATCTTTGATAAATGATTTCTCGAATTCTCGTCTTTTCTCGGTCTGAATTTCTCGGAAACGAGAACTACGGGAATAAACCCTAATTATGATGAAATATAATGTTTGTCCCGTTGCATTGTACAGGCTATTTTGAGTAATAAATGCCGTATCTAATAAATCAGGAAACTCGCCAAACTAAATGTTGTTTGGCGAATGTCGCCCACACAGACCTTTAATCAATCTATTTCAATTTATTATAACGTAATGGCCATACTGTACGACGACACAATCAATACAAGTAACGTTCCAGTGGTTTCAGAGCTCTTTGTTTTGAGACCGCTCTTTAACTTGCTGAAAACACCGGTTCTGTCTTTCTGCATACATAATATGTACAATACGGCCGATATGACTTGGCAGTTCCGAAGTTCGCGCAGAGGGCTGCGCAATAACATTTTTTAGGAACCAAATGGTGACATGATGCGAGTGTGAGTGAGAGAACATGCGCGAAAGTTCGCAGAGCCTATGTTCAGACCTGCCAAGTTATATCGGCCGTATTGTATTTAGGTATTACTACTGAAAGTTTCTAAGAAAGTTATTTGTTCGGAACACTTTTACTGCAGATTTTTACATCAAACAAACTCGTCAAATGTTTTCTCAAATACTTTGGCCAGTGTCGACTTTAAATTGTCCCTGCAGTCTGGCTGCTGCGTCGGCTTCACTTTTCGTCTACACCAATGTTGCTATTAGTGTAATCTATTTACAGTAATTCAAACGAGCGATGACCTGCCCAACAAGACATTCTTTGACGAAATTCTTAATACAAAGTTCGCTGACTGTTCTGCGACGAAAGCAATAGAATCTATTGAAAATAATTGTTTTCTTTCAACGTACGTAATACGTGCAAAGGGTGAATGAATCCTGTATAATGGGATTTTGCTGTCCGTACAGTTCAATATTTGCGAAATTGCTTAGGGTATCGTCTGGGGATTGTTAAGACACTGTGTTAGATAGTCCTTTATGGAACTTTCCTTGTTAGCCTCAGTAATTTGAAGTTCAGCTTAAGGGGCCTATTACAAAAATGCGCGTAGATGCATGATTTTCTCGTTGAAATTGAATACTATTCGTTGGTTAGTATAAATAACAATTACTTGGTAAAAATAGTTCGTTTTCTCTTCTACAATAATAATAAAGCGATTTTTTCATTATTTATTTATTTATCTAGCAATAATCGTTCTCCTGATGCATGTTTAGGCAAAAACTCATTTAGAGCTCATTTGAGAGCTCTAATTTGCGGATTCTGTTGAATATAATTCATCAAAACAATTTTTCTCATATTAAACATATCCCATACTTTTATAATAATAGAATACATTTTTGTTATATGACTTTTATTTAAAGAAAAAATTACTGGACCAAATTCAATTTTCTACTAAAAAGGTTTGGAAACAAGTCTGAATATCCGAAGTTCTACATAATTTTCGTACGTAGTATTTATACTAAAACAATCTCCAACATTTTTTTATTTTTTTTATTGCTATTTCTATTTTTTTATGATTAAAAAAAAAGTACCATATATTTCACTGCGCCGCCCGGCAATGTGCGCTCAGTATCGCAAGAATGCTTTAGCGCAGCGCCGAAATGTAAGAGGGCTCTTAAGTTCCAAAGTAAGTTCCCTACGTATTGATTTGGCTACATAACTTCAGTTACAAATGCGTTGTACTGAGCAACCTTTCAGTAAATATTTTGAATAGAAATAGTTTTAGACCTTTGGTTTGGGTCATCAGTGGGCATGGTATACCTACCATAAATCAGTGTGGTTTCTACAGCGTCAATAAATCTGTTTTGAATAAGGTGTGCAACTCCATTCCTAACTTCACACATTTCTTACGTTGCCCTTCAGGTCAAGGATCCCCTAGTCTTATCTGAATTATTTATGGGCTCCGAATTTAGTCTTAGTGGGCGAGAGTTTTGTTGAAAATCGACTGTAGTCTGATACAATATTTACTCAAAGTGACTTGCTCAAATAAGATATTGTGTTCACTACACAATTCTGAATAGACTAACATTTCTCTTTTCGACAAGCTTTTAAGAATTACTCACACATTTGCGAGTCATTGATGAGTGAAACGGTCTGAATTGGGCATTTATCGAGTTTGCACAATATTGGTAGCCAAACATTCTGTCAAATGTCTGTCATAAAAACCAAGACCGTGGTGGTCATTAAGAAAACCCATTCACTGCATGTAATTGCATTGAATGCGTGTTTATCGATACGGGATTATTAATTTTTTTTATTTATTTTATTTTTACAATTTTAAGAAAGCTTACAGACTAATACACGTAAATGGTAACAAAGTAGTAAACTGACAATTGCTAATTACAAGCTTCCACATTTAGATTACAAGCTTCCACATTTAGATTACAAGCTTCCACATTTAGAAGTGTTGTTCACACAATAATTCGATTATAATTTTATTTATTTTATTTTTACAATTTTAAGACAGCTTACAGACTAATACGCGTAAATGGTAACAAAGTAGTAAACTGACAATTGCTAATTACAAGCTTCCACATTTAGATTACAAAAATGAAGAAAAAAGGAAAGAAAAAAGGAAAAGGTATGCAAAATAGGTAGACCGTATGCCGTGACAAACCACAAACGCTCACTCATTGAAATATTCCTTGCTCAAAATTGTCCTGATTCTTAACGCACTCGTGCAGAATAAATCAATTTCTAAATACGATGGCAGGCTGTTGAATGATATTGCACTGCGTATACAAAAAGCGTTACGCCTATAATTTGTCATTGTAAACGGTACTTGTAATAATATAAAAATATAATTAAGAATCGAGATTAAAAGTGAGAGCTATCGAGGCCAGCATTGGCCGGCCATATTTCACACGTTTCGTTTGTCAGCGCTTCATGGTCAATGAGATGGTAATTTTATGTTGTAATACTTTGATTTTGCAACAAAACCAGTTTTTAGTCGATACTCGTTTGCCTAATCTATTGGACTAAGCCGTGTTGCCGAATCTAGGATTGTTGGCAGTGTCAATTCTGATGTAATTATTTCGTTCGGTAATCAATATTTAAATGCTGAAAGTCACTGACCTTTGGATTGGATTATTTTTAAGATTGAAGATAATCAACAGGTTTTGGTAATTAAATAGAAGAGAAAAATTGAGTTTTTAAAGACTAATTTGCACAGTTGGAAAACTCATGTCTCTAAAAGCTTTGCTTTCAGTTACGATTTGGTAGCAAATGTCAGGCACGTACTTTAGCGCGGGCTTGCGGACGGTGAGCAATGGGTAGCTCGCCGTCCGATTAGGACCAGGCCCGGGTCGACGGCGCGTTGTGTTCCACGCGCGCCTCAAAGAGATGTCAGCACCAACTGACGGGGTCTGTAAGGGCTAATGCCTGCCAGGGTTACGAGTTTGTCCGAAAGGGATATCGCGGCCCCGGCACACAGACAACGGAAGGAACACGGGTGGGTTTTAGTCAGTAAAAGTCTGACACACCCTCTCGCTCCGCCCAGAGCGGGAGGAGTCATTTGAAGATTTCCCACCGTCAAAAAAATAAATAAAAAGGCACGTAGTTTATGAAAGTACATATGTGTTAGGGTGCTCCCTCACCGGGAGCATTAGCCTGTAATGTAACGTTCAGAGTCGAGCATTACATCAGTGAGGGGGGAAAATCGAGCATTTAAGTGCTCAACCTGTAATGATACAATTCAGGCATTACTTCAGAGAGGGTGGAGAACCGAGCATTACACTGCGCAATGTCTGTTATATTAAATTTGAAATGTTACATTACAGGCGATTGCTTGTCAGTCAGGGAGGCAGTATCGTAACGTAATGCTCAAAATCAAATCTGTAACCTTACATTACAGGCGAATGCTCCCATTGAGGGAGCACCTTTAGGGGTGTTATTTACAAATGATGGCATAATAACATCGTCTGGTCTGGCCGCACCTGTCCTGCCAAGGTTAATGTGTTCACCCCATTCTGTGACGCATTACACACCTTAAATTGCTTTTAATAGATGCTTGAATGCTCCATTATTTTATGACGATTTATTGTAATTTGCAAATCCAAAACTGTATTATGAATAAACATCATTATTTATGATCATGTTTTTATACAAGCGATCTTGACATTGAGAGTCTTCATTAAAATAATGCGAAGTTCACGTTTTTCTTGTGATATTGTTATTGTTTACAAATGATGTCTCTAAATCATTATATTACAAATGTTACTTTTTACCCGACTACAGTGAAGCAAAAAAGAAGGGTTATGATTTTGACTGATGTGTATGTATGTTTATCTGTTCCCTCATAACTTCTAAACTACTCATCAGAATTTGACAAATGAGGTATCGTTGGAAGCGTCTTGATCGTCCGCTCGTTATAGGCTATGTGACGATGTCAGACAAATAAAAATCGGAGTCACACGTTATCTGTTCGATATATGCCCTAACAAGTGTGATTCCGGATTTTTTATTTGTCTGTCTGTGATGTCTTGTCTATACCTTTTTAGATGACCTTTGTGTCGTTGATGGGTTTTAGTTTTATAACTTATTTTTCGTCCTTGAAGTTCGTATTTTATAGCGCAAAAATAACATCACAATGACTGTGTCAATTCACAAAGTATAACACTTTTGCTTTAAAATTATACGATAGTATTTCATGGCCATCATGTTCTCTCCAATAAATCTACGTTAATTCGGCCCTTACACACATAATAATCTCCAATAAACACTATCGGAAGGCCATCTCTATCGGGAAGATACTAAAAAGCACTGAAGTAAAGTACTGTTAAGTAGCTCGCTCCGTTAAAAATAGGACGTGACCTAACATTGATCTAGATTCAGGGCTCATCAGCGCTCCCAACATTGTGTGCATTGCGAACGTTTTTATTTGAATTCATGTCTGTTATTATGACGACACCTGAATTCCTCGCTATAATTTTGAACTGACCCTTGAGAGGCCATTATAGGCATCTTCTGAATAGGTATAATATGCTTGTTCCACCGTAGACCTCATCCATCACTATGTCCTCCCGGCAAGATCGGGGTTATGAGCGGGCCAATTATTGAATAAAACACTTGTAAAACCGCCTTAGATTTATAATAATTTTCTTAATTCGTTTTTAAGTACCAAAGTATAGGCCAAAGATTGCAAAGAATCTTTCATAAGAGGCCTACTTCTAGAAGCGGCATATCTTCAGCTTCAGAGAAAGTTACATAAAGTTTCAAAGTTACGTAGTTATCTGCGTGCCAAGACCTAGTTCTCGTTTAGAGCTGGAACTTCAACGACAATATTTCTAGACCAACGCCTAAGTTAGCCTATCGTAAAGTGGTTTTAGAGCCCATCCTGTGAACTGTTACGTTTTTAGTGCAAACAAATGCATTTCGTCATGGTTTTATTCGGTCATTTTGTAATTCAGTTGCATCAATGACTTCTGTTACATTTTGTATCTTTTGCATGGGAATTAATATGTCTGCTGGTATTTTATTGTCTTCATGTAGGTAATAAATCAATGGTGTAAGAAGAGGATTACCAGTCTTCAACAGGCTTTAAACTAAGTCTCAGTGATTTGCGCAAGATGCGTGCAAACTGGTTCGTTAAGCCCTTTTTATCCTATGATTTATGATCAAGTGGTATATCCTAATATTTGCGTAACCCACTATATCTACACGCATTTTTCCGTTCTTTATTATTATTATTATTATATTAATACGTGAAGCAAAAACTTTGTACCCCTTTGTGTTTTACAAAAATTACGTGGCTGGAGTATGAAATTTGTTTGGCATAGTTAAAGTTTGTATGGAGAAGAAGTGCAGAAAGCTAATATTTTTATATAATTAGAATAATGGTCGAATTTCGACCACTAGGCGACCACTAGTTTCTACTTACAGCGCAAATAGCTCGCTGATTACCGTTTTATTATAGACAGGTTTTGGGCTGCACGTTTATGAGGCTGTGTGGAGACCTGGAATCCATCACCTGTATCATTGCCACATCCTGTACATTGTTCTTTATAAATTCCTAAACATTTACAATACGAAAATCATGCAAAAACGTTACCTAACATTCAAATTTTTAAATTTCAGGACCAAGAACACCTCAAGCCGCCTATAGTTGGCGGGCTGGCGAACGCCGAGCTGTACTGCCTAGCGCTCGCCAACATGTACTCCGACCCAAACTACCACAGTCTGAACCATTGGAACATACTCCAGACCTTCGCGAGGAAGGGCGTGCATGTGTCCGACCCGCCCGATTGCGCGCTCACCGAAACTGTGCTCATTCAAACTAATCCTCTCAAAATGGTATGTAACTATGTACTTACTGAAGGTTTCGACATCTTTGTCGTACAAAAATGGAAGAAGGTCCCCGAAAATTCCTCCAATATTATAAAATGACATTGTTTATTCTGTAAATAGGACATCAAAATCACTTTTAAACTTCATATTAAAAAAATATAAATATAATTAAATATAAGCTAGATGAGTTTCTTGAGTTTAATTCTGTGAGTTTATCTTGGACATTACTGACATCGGTGAAGGAAAACACCGTGAGGAAACCTGTACTTATATTCATAAGTCTGAAATCACCAACCCGTCTTGAGCAAGCGTGGTGATCAATGCTCGTGCCTTCTCTATAGGAGAAGAGGCCTTTGCCCTGCAGTGGAACAGTAACAGGCTGGTATTATAAGCTAGATGAGTTCGGCGTTTCCTATCTGACTACTCTGAGAAAATAAACCGAAACCAACTTAGAGGTCGTAGTCTCTTTTAAAGTCCAGATATAATCTTGGTCAGGCCATATGAGGACCATGTAGATTAGTGTCTGAAATGGTCTTTTGAGGAAAGAACCACACAGATTTGAGTGAACCTTTCCTGTCAGTGCAAGCATTTGTCAGTAATCGTATAGCTCAACTCAGAACTTAAGGAGCTCAACGACTCGACGAACAATACCAAAGAAAGGACATTTGGGTGGGCCGCATAAAATACTCAACTGATTACTATTGTTTTTGAGGTATTAATATTGTTTGTTTTTAAGAAGTAGGAAGTACTATTCCCATTACAACAAAAAGAAACGGTCTTCTGTCGAAAGCTACACTATTACCGAGTGCTACGATATATGTTTTATGGTATAGTTGAAAAATCCTTCGGAAAATATATGTTGGTAGTAAAAGGCTGGCCTAGTTGGTGTCTAGAGGTCTTGATGCTGTCTAAAAACAGTCAACGCTCCTGGAAGAATGACTGTTGATACCACCACCATGAACAATAGTGCCATTGAACCCCATGCTAAAACAATTGAAAACCTATTGTCGGTTGTCCTAATGGTAGTTCTTTGAATATAAATAGATCAATGGTTTATCTATCTATCATATCCCGCTATGGGTAAATAAAACATGGCTTCCATGATCCATGCATTCAAAACTTGATGTATAGCGACCACTGTTATAGAAAACCACTTCGCACGTCAAGTAGCGTAAATGAAAGGAAAACACAGAATATATCAGTTACCTTGATTGGAATTCCTTGCACGTATATGTAGTAACAGACTGAGCTGGTCAAGTAAACAGATTACTAAGCATTGTCTATAACGGACCGGCTACCGGCGATTACTTATGCATTATTGCGGACTTTGCTTCGACACCTAGTGCTTAGCATCGTCAATAAGGTCCCATTATTTCGCAGACAAGAACTAAATGGCAGATGCCTGACTTGTGGACTATGCAGATTATTAAGTTGGTAGGCATCGAGTGAGATATCTAATAAGGTATAACAGACTGCTTGACTCTCACATTGTGCTTTGCATGAATTGTAATTGAGGTCCTATAGACTGCTCTAATTTTTTTTTTTTTTTAATTGGACGATAAGACTTATTATCTTATCAATGCAAATAGTATGAACATATTTATAGATATCATGCAAGTATTATGATGAGTTATCATTGCATGTAACTGTTTCGATGTTTGTTTTCTGCATACCTGGTACAGCAAGATTGTCGCTAAGCCTACCAACAATAAAAATAAAAAAAACTGGTACCTATTGACACACATTCAAATCGTTTTTGCTATCCAACCTTCACAGTTTAATTGGAGTATTTGAAGTTAACTAATGTAACAGCCAATTAAAACTCCTAAGGCCTCCCTAGATAAGATTCTACAAGTGCTTTGCACAAACAAAGTGTGAGCGAGAAACCAAGCTATCGATGTTATCACTCCTCACGAGGCATAAAGGATTGATCACAAAAATAAACATCGTTCTAGAGAATATTAATCCGACAGATATCGTGGAGGATGATAAACAGTTTCTATCTGGGATTAAACGCATTACGTCATCTATTGTCGTATCATTTAATACAGGTGACAGTTACTCTATTTGTGCACGTTTTCCTTGAGGGTGAAAACACAAATAACACAGCAATCCATTATTTTCTCGGCCGCGAATGCGGGTGTTGATAAACAGGTGGAAACTTGGTCAAGAGACCGATGTTAGCAAATGAAATGTAAACATATTCTAAAACGATCAAGTAAGTCACACGGAACAAAGTGATACTTGTTCATTATGCACATTTATTATTATTGTTAATTTATTGACAGTTTGTGCTACAATCTGTGCTGCTGAATATAATCTGTAGTGCATAAGATTATAAAATGAATTCTCGTAAGTACTTATTTATGGAAGTATAAACAGGTGGATGTTATTTTTTGCACCTGATAAAACTACAGTACTACTATTTATCAAATATTTATAAGACGTCTTTGAGGGATTATGAATCTATTGCCACGTCAGGTTTATAGGGTGTTGTGACCATCAGCCATTTAGTTACTCGTAATTCAGATAATTATCACTTTCTACCATATACTCTGGTTTTTCGTGAATGAGGAGCATTGAAGTACTTTGTAAAGTGTTATATTATTTTAATTATTGTGAATGTACTATGTGGATATTTTTTTCCTTTTTTATTTTTTTCTTTCTTAGTTACTTTTAATGATGGTCTGGCACTTTGAGTAGTTTATGCGGCTTACCCAAATGTCCTTTCTTTGGTAGTGTTCGTCGAGTCGTTGAGTTCTCAGTTGAGCTCCACGATTACTGACAAATGCTTGCACTGACTGGTATGGGCGTGACCAGTATTTATTTTATGGTGGGGCAGAAGTAAATAAACTCGATAAGTAGTAGGAATTTCTGTCGATTAAACTAGATAACAACGCATGCACGCTTGATTCATCGATACTGCATTGTTTATCGCGAAAATTTTGAATTTTACCAAATTAATAATTAATTTTGATACTTAATAAGTAGTAACAGTCAGGGACCAGGGTGGGGTAGATGCCCCACCTTGCCCCACCGTGGTACGCCCATGCAGGCTGGACAGGTCCACTCAAATCTGTGTGGTTCTTTCCTCAAAAGAACATTTCAGACACTAATCTACATGGTCCTCATATAGCCTGACCAAGATTATGTCTGGTCTTTAAAAGAACCTGCACACCTCTGAGTCTGTTTCGGCCTTTCTTCTCAGTAGTCAGATTCAGATAGGAAACGCCGAACTCATCTAACTTATTTTTAATATGACGTGTAAAAGTGATTCCAATATCCTATTTACAGAATAAACAATTTCATTTCATTAATTTTTTTTAAAGATTGGGCTTACTCAAATATATGCCTAGCCTACCCTGGACAGTCAGCCCCACTATCTGAGACTACGCTTACGCTAAAATTGTAACAATAGCATGAGCTATTCTCACATACTTTCTGCCGAAACGTCTGAAGACGCAGCATCATCTTCCTGCCGCTGTCCCATGTTATTTGGGGTCCATTTTATTTGGTTCCATCCTCTGTCAACTGCCACGCTATAATTGACTACCTTTTGTGTTTTTTTGTGTTTCACGAACTGTGTCCAAATAAACATTTTTCTTTCTTTCTTTTCTTTCATATCATTCCTCACAATTCAGCCATCTTTTTTTTAGCATTCTTCTCCCCCTCCATCCATCAACATTCATCTTTATTTTAGTCACATACGTTTCATCCCTCATCACATGCTCATACCAAGCCAAACGTTGGAAGAAATGACTGAAAAGGGATGTATTACTTATATTAATAAAATCTTCCCCACCATTCCAGAGCGGTCACATGGCTGTGATAGAAGCACTGATGGTGCTATACGCGCGTGAGGTGGTGACGCCGGACCGCGTGGCGGCGGCGGCGCAGCGGTTTGGCGCGGGCGTCCCGCCGCTCAGCAACACGCCCGGCGCGCCGCACGAGGACGGGCTGCTGTGCTGGATCAACGCCGCCTGTGCTGCGCTCAACAAGGCCGAGGTAGGAGCTAAGTATTCAAAACGATTTTGGAGTCTATCCGAAACTTAAATGGGTTTACAAGTAAGATTCAATCTCTCATCCAATTGACCTATTTTTGCATTTGCCTGCGACCTTGCCTGGGTTGCAATTAAAATTCGGAGGAAAATCCTGGATGTTACTTTGCCACAGTTTGAGTCAAGATAAGCTTTACACAAGCACAGTGCGTCGATTGACGAAGGCATGATTTTATTGATATCTCGAACGCAACTCCAAAACATCCCAATGTTCTTCGAATTCAATCAGAATCCTACCAATCAACGTTAAAAGTAATTATTAACAAAAACCTTTCTACATTCCAGGAGGACACATCATCGCACGTTCCGATGTTGAAAAGTCTCCAAGAAATCTGCGACGGCACTGCGCTAGCGGCGTTGATCTCCTTCTACTGTCCGGAAGCGATACCTCGGACGGCCGTGCGCGTGGGCCGCATGGCGTCCATTCAAGACTGTCTTCATAATCTTATGCTGGTCCATGAGTTCTGTAGGACAGCCCTGCCACATAATGTGTTCCATATGATGCCTGAGGATGTTACCTATATGAGAGGGTTGGTATGATTTGGTACTTCGATATGTGTGACTTCTTGGGGTAGTGTATTAAAAATTGTGTTCATTTCGCATGTGATCTTGGTGGGTGTAAACTCCGGAGTTGTCGGTGTTAGAAAAAGGAGGAAGAGTCACATATATTGATTTTGTGGTTGCTTGTTTTCAGGTCCATGCGTCAAAATTTAGTAGCAATGCTCGCCGATCTCTTCAATATGCTAGAAGTTCATCCGGTCAAATCTGTTAAATACCCCGGAAGTGGTGAGTTATGAGACTAAACCCAACCCCGTTGATCCAAATTATACCCTCCGTATTGCATGCTAAATAGTAATGGGAGTATGTGGTCATAATATCAAAGATTCTTTGCCTACTAATATTAGAAATTAAAAATTTAAACCTACACGGAAAAATGGTTTAATAATGCTTTAATTTTATTTACTGGCAATACTAAATTTTAGGCACATTTGGGGTTACTATTACAAAGACCAAATTGTCAATATGTTTATTTTGAATATTGACGTGTTTATTATTAAATTACATGTAAAATACACTTTATTTTATTATATCGTTACATGCGCGTGTGAGGTAAGTTTGAATTAGTATAAAAACGAATGAACGCTTCGCTGAATGAAATTTCGTTCCTAATGTTTGTCACCCTGTCTTGCTTTTGCAATCGGAGCCTGTACCGCTTCGCATAAATGCATTATAATGGGATGTATCAGTTCACAAGCGCGTCGCACAAATTTATTTATCGGATGCATATCAATATCTCATGAGGAGGCACGAAGTATTATGTTGTCGGAACATGTCTATGGGTGTCCGTCGTCGCACCCAGCGTGCCGGTAGTCAAGACAGGGTGATAGTGCGCGCGTGCTGAGCGGCTGTGGTGTCCGCAGCGCCGCGCGGGCAGGGCGCGGGGCCGGCGGGCAGTGCGGGCGGCGGCAACGCGCACGGCGTGCGGCACCGGCGCAGCCTGCCGCCGCCCGCGCCGGTGCCCATCCCGCAGCTGCGCGCCGGGCACGACGACGCCACGCTGCCGCCCTTCGCAGGTACCTACTGCAGTACTGCCACTGTCGGCCACGGCACCGTGCCGCGACTGCTTCTTACTACAGGGGAAGGCTGCGCAACACTTTCTAGGTGATCAGGTGTCACGGTTCATGGTAACGTCATCCAACTTCAATTGTTTTCAAGGGGCCTACCACCACCTCTTATAGCAATATCATTTAATGTTACTTCTGTGTGAGAAAGAGATGGAGCTATATAGGACATCTAGCTCCATCTCTTTCCCACACTCAAGTGAGACTAAAATAATAGTGCTTGAAGAAATGGTGGTAGGCCCCAGGGGACTTACATTGTTTTCTGGTTATTCTTTTTTCAAATACAGAATTTTCTACTCATAAATCATTATGTCGGGGTGTTTTTTTCTTAAAATTCAATAACTAAGCAGGTTTTATTATTGACTCAGCATTACCTTGCTCATAACATAACATATTTGGATACTGTTACGGGAACAAAATCACGTACAATTAAGACATTGTTATGAAAACATACAAATTATATAAACATAACAGTGTTATTAAAAACATCAGTCATCAGTCTGTACTCATGTAAATATGAAACTACATCTGTGAACAAAGTTCTCACACCTACATAGAGTTCTTCTCACAATTAGTTACCTAGAAAACTAAGCGTGCACTCGCCTTCCCCACAAAAAAAAAAACATAGTGTCAAATGCGTTTAGTTGTGGTTTTTCTTCTCGTTTGCGTGTGTGTGTGTGTGTGTCAAAAATGTCGTAATAAATGTATTACATTGGAATGTCTATTTTTTAGGATGTACCTCTAAATGTGAGTTATATTTATTTCACGTTCACTTAATATTGAGCTTTATATTAACTTGAATAAAACACTTTTTACATGGTTTTGTGGGCTTCGGAACTAGCGCTTTTGCATGGAATTCTCTAATGCTTTCTTGAGGCACTTTGGAGTCAATGACGTTATGTCCTCACGGCTCCCAGCTATGACGTAGTGATGCCAGCACAGTAGACGTGAGCTATCAAGTTTTACAAAAACAATTTACTTACCTGGGCGTTAATATGACGCATCGAGCAATAGAAAGACATAGGTATAAGAGGCAAAGACGATGGTCTACGAATACAATTTTTTTTTAAACTCCCTTTGTTATATTTACAACTGGGTTCTGTAGCATTTATTACTAGAAGACCTGACTCTTAATATAAGTTAAATTCGTAGTATGCATGTGCATTGATAAAGACGAAGTTCGCGGGGTTGCCATAAATGGCCGTTATGCCATATATGCATATTGTTTTAGATTATGAGTAAGACTTGATCAGCTTGATGCTATTGGCCGATTTGCTATACTAATAAAACTGCGTGCTCTAAAGGGAATGGGTAAGTTAAAAATTATTTATTTTATTTGCATAGATTGTTGGTCAAGTAAGTTATAGTTTTTATGATTTCTAGGTGTTGTGTGATTTTTAAAGTAGATGTTTTCTTGAATGCTGAATGTATTTGTTGTTATTTTTAACGATCAGGCTTAGAAAGACCTACCTCTCTATTACTAAATTACGAATTTGCAATTATAATGATTATTTACTATTTAGTATTATTATACTGTTGTTTGTTATCAGCGGTATTTTTGGACAATATTTTGGAACAAATATTTTTAAGCCTGATCGCACCATTCTTCTAAGATATACAATAATAACATAACCCTTATCTACACAGTTCCCCGCTCCCCGTCGTCGATGAGCAATCGGTCGCGCATGGCGTGTCGGTCGTCTAGTTCCACACCAGAGCGCCGGTCGGCCAGTCCGGCTCGAGACGACTTTGTCGTGCACAGGCCGAAACATGTCGCTACTCTCGCCGCTATGGCTAGGAGGGATGATGAAAATGGTATACTATTTACTTACATATTTTTGCAGTCATGAGCCGAACTAACACAATTATGGGTACTCCGTAAAGGGAATGGAAAGAGTGCTATCGCACTGTTTTTTTTGTTTTTAAGCCTTTATTGTCGTTGTAAACCGATCTTTTATACAACCTTAGTTTTTGTTTAAGAGCCCTCTTACATTTCGGCGCTGCGCTAAAGCATTCTTGCGATACTGAGCGCACATTGCCGGCGCAGTGAAATATATGGTACTTTAATTTTATTCATAAAAAAATAGAAATAGCATATAAAAAAATTGTTTGTTATTAAGCAAATGTTGTAGATTATTTTAGTATAAATACTACGTACGAAAATGATGTAGACCTTCGGTTATTCAGACTTGTTTCCAAACCTTTTTAGTAGAAAATTCAATTTGGTCCAGTAATTTTTTCTTTAAATAAAAGTCATATAACAAAAATGTATTCTATTATTATAAAAGTATGGGATATGTTTAATATGAGAAAAGTTGTTTTGATAAATTATATTCAACAGAATCCGCAAATTAGAGCTCTCAAATGAGCTCTACATGAGTTTTTGCCAAAACATGCATCAGGAGAACGATTATTGCTAGGAACTAGTAGTACGAATAGTATTCAATTTCAACGAGGAAATCATGCATTTACGCGCATTTTTATAATAGGCCCCTTAACCTTAACCTCTTAAGGGGTCATTTTACCAACGCTGAAATCGCGAAAAAAAAATCACCTGTTCCCTACATTTCGACGAGGTATGCGAACACAAATGTAGGGAACAGCTGATTTTTTTTTAGTACAATGACCCCTTAAGTGGTTTAGGGTAAACAAAAACTAAGCCTGTATAGCATGGGCCAAAACAAAAAAATAATGTGTAGTTTAGATTCAACATGTAGTGGACATTGTCTATCATGGTGCCTAATAATGTAAATACTAATTCACCTGTTACCACACTAAAACAAAATAGAAAGCCACAATACTGAAATAAAATATCACCATCTTCCTAGAAGTAGGATCTAAGAAGCTCGTGGCTAAGTAATAACAGCCGCACGCGTCGATCCATCAGGTAAGTTGCTCTTGCGCTTGCCGGGGTTAGTTAGTCCGTAGATGGGTATCCATCTTTACATACCGAGACTCCTCCGTGCCTCGGAAAGCACGCTACGCCGTCGGTCCCGGCTGTCATTCGTGGATCTTTGAAAGTCGTTTTGGGTCGTCAGAAACCCGAAACTCTGACAGTCTGGGTATCGTGTTACCCAGTAACTGGGTTGTGGAGGTCAGATAGGCAATCACTCCATGTAAAATACTAGTATTCAGCTGCATCCGGTTAGACTAGAAGCCGACCCCAACATAGTTAGGAAAAGGCTAGGCAGATTTTGTCCCCAGAAGGAGGATAATGTTTTGTAACAGTTGTTTTCTCTTGTCACAACATTAGATATAAACATGACGGCGGCAGGTCGGCCATCAAACTGGATGGACACCCGCGACGCGTCGTTCGCCGGCCGTCGCTCGCGTCGCTCGTCCATCAGCGACGATTCCCAACTCACAGTGGAGAACTTTGGAGGCTCACAGGATAGACTGCACTTCGCTGGACGAAACCCCGAGAAGGAACTAGCGACGGTCGCCAATGTTAGGAAGATCTCGGCGCCTTCTGGTGAGTTTGGGAGGGTGATTGGTGAACAAATATCTTTATACAATTGGTGATACTCCGGGGTAGCCCTCCTGTGGTTGGGTTGACGCTCACTGGCTGATATTTTTAGCCGCTGAGCATACGATGGTCAATTTTTCCGTGGACAATTTGGATTCGTATGGAAATCTAATGCGCACTTGGACAAAACGTCGGGATTTCCATTCAATTTCTAAGTGTCCGCGGACAAATTGTCCATCGCCTGCTCAGCGCCTTACCGATATGAGAGAAGGTGAAGAGTAATTTGTACTTTGTTTTTTAATATAATTTTGTTTATTTTTGTTTTTATGAAAGTGTTTAGTTAAGTTTGTGATCTTCTTGTACGAATCCCAGTAACTAGATCTTTATTGGTTTTTTTGGCGTACCAGGTCATGGTTTTTGTTACACCTAACAGCTAGATGAGGCTAGCAGGATGAGGATGAATGGCACGGTATAGAGGAGGCCAAATCCCAGCAGTGGGATGGTGGACCATAGCTAATTATAATTATGATAAAGACTGATGACCTAATATACATTAGGTTATACATTATACAAGCTCGCAGCCACTTACTTTCTTAAAAATTGGCCTAAAAAGTGCCATAATTAGGTAAATCTAAATTAATATTGCTTCCCTTTGCTCCACAGGTCCCGCCGACTACAACCCTCCTCTCCGCTCCTCCCGCCAAGACATCCGAGGCTCCATACAATTCATCCACGGCGACTTCCAAAACGGCTCGGAAAAGGAAGACCGACAAAAAGTCGAGCGACAGAACTCACAACCTCAAGCCACAGAACCCGAACCATACTTCCCCATACGACGGCAGTTGAGCAGTGATACCATAACTTTAAGAGAAAGGCAAGAGAGCTTCGGGTTTTCACATAAAGGGGGCGGCGATGGCGGGTTCTTCCTAAACGATAGAGATTCGACCGACGGCGACGCGACCAAAACTAGCTTCGCCGATCTCAATAAAGTCAGGAGTAATGGTGACCAGACAGGTTTGTTGGGAACAACGGATGGGAGAAAATTCTTGTTACAACATAAAAACTTGAGAGTAAAGTCACTTGCCGCATTACCAGTATGGTAACAAGCTTATTCTCCCATTCCTTAGCCTCTGACTTCGCTTCTGCGGCAAATAATTGAAACGGCCATAATCGTAACCGCTTTGAATGTTCGGCTTGATTGCGCTTGAGTTTAACGGCACACTGTATTCGGTAAAACATTAATAAGAGCACTTATTTAGTCTTCTACAGTCTGTCGTTAAAGGACCACATATTCCCATATTCCAAATTCTAAATTTGTGACGAGTGTAGTTAGTTGTAGAGTAATTATGTCCTACAACATACGCCATAGTGTAATGACTACCTACAGGCTGACTTTGAACTCATTAACATCCTTCCAGAGGGTGAAAGTACTGATGAATGTGACCAACTTTTACTAACCAACTCTAAAATTGCATATTTTTTATACATTTTGATTGGGTGAGTATCGAATTGTGGTATGAAACACCAGATATCTTTTTCAATATTACGGCGTTGGTCCTTATTACCCTACGTAAGTAAAGCCCAAAAGGAGGGTAATGTTTTAACCTGTATGTTCATAAAGTACTTTTCACTTCCTGAAAGAAAGCCGATGAATTTAAAGTCAAAAGTCGCCAGGTATAGTTGGTGACGGTAGTCGGTTGATGTCCAGGTGTTCAGTCGCAGTTCGGCACGGAGCCGAGCGAGCGGCGCAAGAGCACGACGTTCGCGACGCCGCCCGCTAACACGACCACGTGGCAACAACAGTTCATGCAGCAAGAAAATCATCCCAGTTAGTAGCGTTGATAATCAACCGACGATCTTTTCACAGTGTATTTATGATTAAGCAGGACTTTAGAAATGTCTAAATTTATGATTTAAATATTATTTACAAACTACAAAAACCAAACCAAACTACAGTATGGCAGTTTCGGACATAAGCTCTGCTCATTTCCTCCACAGGATTGCTCGGAAAAAACGCAAATGTTGACCGACTGTGAGTTAACATAGGTATAGGCATACTAAATATATGGGATTCTTTCAGCAATAAGTTTAATATTAATATTTCTTAGACCCATGTTTTATCATAAATAGAACTTTACTCTAGCGCGAAAATTAGAAAGAAAGAAAGAAAGAAAAAGTACTTTTTTTATTGAGACTCGCACAGGAAATCACATTAAACTAAAAACACATTAAACATAAATAAAAAACAAAGTAACATTAAAATGAAGGAAGTCCTGTACGAGGCCAAAAGGCTCCTATCTCAGCATGATGCCGCGATATTTAAAAATAAATAAAAATGTCGCAGCGCTGGTATTCTGATAGGGCCCGCAGTGAAATTGAGTGAACTAGTAAGTCATGTCTTCGAAACTTATCTTACAGATCGAATCGCCAAACAAATATGACAAACTTATTTCTAATAATCAAAAACACGCTACATTATACATCCGATTTACCCAAGCAAAATCTCTCGAACATTTCCCACAAACACACTTACTTACACCCACCTAATTACAGATGGCGAAGACCTCACCGACGAATCGAACACTTCAAGCGGGGGACAAATGGCCGCACAACTGAACAATATAAGACTAAAGCTAGAAGAGAAACGGCGACGCATAGAGCAGGAGAAGAGACGTATGGAAATGGCTGTGAATAGACAGAGACAGCAGTTGGGACAACAGGCTTTCCTACAAGCTGTTACTAGGGTGAGTTGGATTGGAAATGTGTGGGTGTTTGGTGCGGTTTGTGGATGTCAAATTTTCATCAGGGTGGACCCTAAACGTCACTGCTGAGGATCTAAAGACGCTATGATATTTTGAAATACAAATAAAAAAATATGAAACGCAAAGAGACAGTACAGATGGTTCACTCCGCAAAATCATTTAAATAAAAAGCGACTCTACGTATGTCACAATAAATGCCATTCAGGTCGCACAGCGCTAATTACCTACAGTTATACTCACCTAGAAGTTGCCTCTCTTTCTATCACCTAACTCTAATTATCTTCTGACTACGTTACGCTCACTGAATTGGCCCAACAAGACGAGCCCGCCGCGTACTTTCTTTATACCTAAAATGCGGAATGCGCCTTCTGTACTATTTTGAGCCTATACATTGTGATGGTAATCCGTCTCCGTTACATTCATGTGTCATTGTCAATAGGGGACCAACTGTTGTCGTAGTATTAAAAAAAAGACGTGTGGCACTCGGAGACTGCCGCGGTAAAGCTATTGCATAGCATTTTTTATCAACTTATGCAATTTGTGTCACAGTGACAATTTGTGTCACAGTGACAATTTGTGTCACAGTGATGCTCGCGCATCTTAAAATTTCACTCTATGGGGTGTTAGGTTATTTTCGTTA
The DNA here is from genome assembly GCA_916701695.1 of Agrochola macilenta. Classification (NCBI taxonomy): domain Eukaryota; kingdom Metazoa; phylum Arthropoda; class Insecta; order Lepidoptera; family Noctuidae; genus Agrochola; species Agrochola macilenta. Next base: position 3,742,962 of record OU753559.1, on the reverse strand, counting down.
CGGAATTTCTGGATTCGGTCTCCACGCTCAAGGCCCGCGATAGAAGCTATGCAATAGCTTAAAACTTTTTTCCAAAAAAATACAACCGACTTATGTTCTTATTTTTCACTTTTTAGTTGTGGTACCTACCCCCACACAAATTCGAATACCACTACCTGCTATGTAAATAACAGTCACAAGAAGTTATCATCATATCATCCACATATACTAAGTGGGAAAAATACGTATTATTGAAGCTTACTCAAAAACTATCCAAGCAAAGTTAATAAAATTTGTAAGGGACCAATTCGGGCATACCCTTTCATACAAAAAAAAAATTTTCAAAATCGGTCCACAATTGACGGAGAAATCGGCGAACATAAATAAAAAAAAAACATACATACGCGACGAACATATAACCTCCTTTTTGGAAGTCGGTTAAACAGTCTCGATTGCAGTGTCTTTCATGGTGTTACGTAGAGATAGTGCGAGCAAGTTCACCTTGTTCCATTCAATGCCACAGTTTTTGTATCTCATTGCAACTACAGCATTATGATACTGAAGTTTCTGCTTAACTAAAAGATTTCGTGTTCATTTGCATTTAAATATCCTAACGAGTGAAACTGAAAGTTAATCTGATGAGAATTTGACATCCTGAAAATAGGTACTGTTTGTGGGGCGACGGTGTCAAAATTGTTTTGTCTTGCCTTAAAAAGTGGAATTGGCGTCTTTTGTGTTTCTTTCTTTCTGTCTTTACGCCATTCACACTTCAGAGTCGAGTCTGATTTTATTAGAGTGAGAGTGTGAGTGACAAAATTTGGTAGATAGACTTAATATTTAAATACTCAAAAAATTGGGGGGAAATGATTTTGATCAGAGTGAAAGTAGTGTGTTAGTATATTCAGTAGTTTCACATAATTAAAACTAATTATGATAATAAACTAGATGTAATAACTGTTAATTAAAGTAGTGAAATAATAACTTCGGATATCTGTTATTTAAATGTTTCTGTTAACAGACTACACACACTTTTAGAACGTATTTTATAAAACGAATTTTCATTTATCATTTTTATAAAATGCGTTCGAATACAGCACAATGTTACTAATATTATGTTCTTCTCTCAATTTGTTTTCTAATATTTCCGACGGATATATAAATTATAATTTTCTTTCTATTTCATTAGGATACATTATTGCAATACCAGTTGGCCAATTTGGTGAGTGGCCGGTTCAAGAGTTGAGCCCTTTCCGATTAGTTTAGACCTTTTTGATTATTACTTTTTTTACAATCACTTCGTTACATGTTCCTTTATTGTTATTTTGTACAGATTTTAGTTCGATACACGCTTACACGGCTTATCGATACATAAACTTTGAACCATTTAAATTTTGAATTTATAAAAGTACTCTTAAGTATCAATTTAAGTTGACTCATTTAAAATTCGCCTTATCAATTTGTAATTTTGATAATAAATGCTTAAAATACGGTAGCTACTTTCAAGCCTAGAAAAGTTTAATAGGCAGCTTTTTTCTAAGATCATTATTATATCGAACTCATGAATATTTTGCAGCGCAATCATATTTTTCTAATATTCAATTTTAGTACTACAGAAATCGTTTGAAGGTAAATTGATTCCTATTTTTCAAGACATCCCAGACCACCTCACGATACATTTGACTCACGTTTTGGAGAAGCACATTGATTTATAGGAGACCCATACGTTACACCTATTTGTAAGCATGACTCCGTTGGTTGGTGTATATCCCTTTACCACAGATTAATACAGATGGCCACCAAAACATTTAAATAAAAAGCGACTCTTGCTACGACTAAATAAAGTGCAATTCAGGGCGCACAGCGCTAATTACCTACAGTTATATTCACCTAGAAGTTGTCTCTCTTTCTATCGCGTACGTCTTAGATCTTCTGACTACGTTACACTCACTGAATTGTCCCAACAAGACGGGCCTGCCGCGTACTTGTAGCTTCATACCTAAACTGCGGAGTGTCCCATCTGTATTCATCTGTGCCTTTACCAAATTATTGTTTATAAAAACAAAATTATTGTTTATTTTATAGAAATTCTTGAATACCGGACACTGTATAGAGAAGTGTCAGTCATTAGTTTCAGTATGGAAAAAAAAGAGATGGAGCTATGCAGGACGTGCATCGCCATCTCTTTTTTGCACTGACACAATGATGACTTGTCGTTTCCCTATTTCTCTTTAGTAAAAACACAAAAAAAATAATGTCCTTAAAAATAGCTTAGTCAATCTCCGATATATCCCAACCAACAATCAGCATGCAGTAGCATGTCATAACACGCAACACTGCAACAGTGTTGCGCTACGTTTGTGTTACGGTGTCGGTTGCACGCGCGTGTTGCAGGGCAAGGGCGCGCGCACGCCGGCTGACGACGAGCCCAAGCAGGACGTGCCGGTGCAGCAGGTAATGTAACGTCGGTATGGGTGATGCAACGATACGGATTTAGTTACAGCAACGAGCTGTTCGCTTTTGTGTTTGTTAGTCTGTTAGTCTTGAGTGTATTTTGTGTTTGGGGTGTAAATTGTGTATAAGTTTCACTGATCATCTTTAAGTTTGAAAATGATCACGTTTGGTATTTTGTGTGGGATTTATCAAATAACCATGTTCGAGTGGGACCGACGATGAATGCCTTTATCACCCAAAAATACTTAAATCTCTTTCGCTTATCAGTAACACGTTACGTTTTACACACTAAGAAGTTAGTCTCGAATTCGTTGCATCGACCATTGATTATGATAGTAATATTGTCATTTAACAGGTAAAGGGATAATTTCAAAATTAACTGAACACGAATGAGAAATATTAATTGGCATGAGTTTGTGATTAAATTGCATGCAGATCGGTCAAGAAATCACAATAAGCAGCTATAAGTTAAAGGCTGGAAACCAAAATTATTATGAGAGTTCTATGCTAAAATTAAAGTATAATAATATCACGTATTGATTAACTTGAAACACTTCTTGAATTAATGTCGACCTCTCAGATCAAAAGAATCACTGGAAGGTGGACGGTGTAAGGCGTAGGCGTAAGCGTTGATTGTAGTCGGTTATTTATATTTTTTAAACCGGCCAAGTTCATGTCGGACCACGCACAATGAAGGTTTCCCTAGTTGGGATGAATTTATCCCAAAAACAAACTTGACATTGTAGTTGAAAAACATGTTCTCCCATACATTCCAACTTCAATTGTAAGTTTGTGCGCACAATATTGAGAGATTTACCACGTTATTTTAATACCATAGACTTAGATTTTACTGTAATCTATGAGTATAGAACTATTTTCTGTATGTTTAAAAATTTTTTGGCTCAGTAGTTTCGGAAATAAGGGGGGATGATACATTTTTATCTATTTTTATTAAATAACTTCAACCTCAAAATTCATTTATTTACGTAACACGTCCGTGTTTGGGTCACAGAAATTAATGTGTACCAAATTTCAACTTAGTCGGTCTATTAGATTCGGAGAAAATTGACTGTGACAGACAGACAGACAGATAGACAGACAGACACACGAGTGATCCTATAAGGATTCCGTTTTTACATTCGGACGTACGGAACCCTAAAAATATCAACTGTTCCATACATTTCCGTTTCCGACCGTGTAGGTATTGCACTTTTGCATGGAACAGTTGCGCGTCGATATCCTTACACCGTGTTTAAGAAAATGATTATTTTTACTGAGCGATCAAAAAGTTAATCAAAACGAGATAATATACCGGCTAGTTAAAAAAAAAATGCTCACAAAACAGTGTGTCGTCTTCAGGAAATGGTGGTGGACCCCCCGAGCCAGCGAGATTCAGTGGACACCGCAGTATTGGAACAGTACCAGCAATCTATTGCCAAGTAAGTAGGCACTTCTGACAACATGGATGACATGTCTTTGCTGAAATAAATTGCTTTTCATAGTATTGGTAGATTTTTTCTCTTATGAGCCAGGAAATCATTCAAAACAGGCTTATATAGAGTTTGGTACGTGTTGTCTTCATTTCACTGTTACAGAATCAAAAGAAAAATTATAGTAGTAACAGAATTCACGATGCTTACTATAGAAATGTACTGTTGTGTTCTCTTCTCACGTCACCGTCGGCGTTTTGTTGCGTTCAGACGTCGATCGGAACGATGACGCTGAAGTCTGACGTCGCATATATCATAAAAATAGGAGACCGAAGCCTTACTGGCTGTCTCCGAGTCATACATAGCGCATAAACATTCTCATTTCGACCATTATCAATACAAAACTAATCACACAAGCACCATCAACATAATATTGGCTTAAAATCCAATACCATGTGACTGCACGTCACTTACAGAATGAACTCCAGCCTGCAGGACATACAGAGTGACATCGCGCGGCTGGCAAGCCAGCAGACGCAGTTGCAGCAACAACAACAGCAGCAGCATCAACAACAACAACAGCAACAGGCTAAGCAGCTGTTCCAACAACCGCAGCTGCAGCAGCCGCCACTACAGCTTCAGCAGCCACCACTACAGCTTCAGCAGCCACCACTACAGCTTCAGCAGCCGCAAATTCAGCAGATTCAGCAGCTTCAACAACAAATGCAGCCGCAGCAGCCTATTCAACAACTACCGCAGTCGCCTTATCAACAACAACAACAGTATCAACCCAACATTCCACAATTGGTAAGTTTATGTACAAAAGTTATGGTTTTGCGCCTTTTTCGAGTGTTTTGTGTATGAAATGACAAGTTCGGGCGATATCGTAGTATTTAGGAGAATATTTTGTTTAGTTCGCGTATATACAGGGTGGCAGGGTCATCGACGAGCTGTTCCATACATTTTGACCGCGGAGGTATTGCATTTTTCTATGAAATAGCAGACTTTTTTTTATTACCTACGAAAAATTTCAACGCAGGGGTGTTCAGAATCATGTACTGAATTCATGGTAAAAGTTTTCGCGTCGATGTCCGTCCCTGCCATCCTATATTTGAGCTATCTTGCTATCCCGGCTCCATACGTTGCTGCGAAGGTTGGGTTCAACGTGTGGAGCCGGGGATAATATTATAAAACCGGTAATTTTTTTTCAATAAAGAAAATTTTTTATTGTACTGTGTGCAAATTGCAGAAAAAATATTTACTGTTTTTATATCTGTTGTTACATCGAACTTGTATTTTCATTCACATAGCTTCGTGTGATTCATTGATAGTGAACAATACTCTTAGCCCAACACACCAGTTAATATTTAAATTATAATATACGAGTATAATAATTAATCTTTCAAATATAAATTAATAAATATAAAAGAACAGCACAGCTAACCTAAATAACTGAGTGGAATAAAACCGAGTTTTGATTTGTAATTAATTGTGCAAGTTTCAGCGCTTCATCACAGAATATGTAATTACACACTCACATGCATTATACATATTATTGAGGTTACGTTTCACAATTCTCTTTATTTTTCTAAAGAAGGAAAATCTCACATTATTTTAAAATGATCATAAAAGAGCCGCTATTACAAATGCGTCCTTTATTGAAATAATAGCCAAATTATATAACGATTGTGCTATGCACATTAACACAATCTGCCTAGCCTTTTCCCAACTATGTTCGCTTCCAGTCTAACCGGATGCAGCTGAATACCAGTATTGACATGGAGCGACTGCCTAACTGACCTCCACAACCCAGTAACTGGGTAATACGATACCCCTTGGTAAGACTCCGGTTGTCAGACTTTCGGGCTTCTGTCGATCCGTAACGACTGTCAAACATCCACGAATGACAGCCGGGACCAACGGCTTAACGTGCTTTCCGAGGCACAGAAGTGTCTCGGTATGTTAAAATGGTCACTCATCCACGGACCAGCCCTAGCAAGCGTAGCTTAACCCGATGGATCGACCCGTGCGGCTGTTATTACTTAGCCACGAGCTCCTCCTGCTAGCCACAATAATGTGCTCGTATATCCAATAATATCCACGTATTTTGTAGTCAATTATATCCCCTCGTATTTTCGTTTACGGATTGATAAAACTCAAAATATCTAGTATCATCCATGTCGTAACTAACCATTGTCTATAACGACTACAAAGCAAAACTTTAAAACTTTTTTTTATATGAAACTTTAAAAGCTATTATTCCATTGAGAAATTGTGAAACGCACCTCTTGCCAACACATCGCTGACTCCCGCCTAACATTGCAGCACAGCCAATTCAGCTCACAGCACAATGTATCCCGCCCCGGTCTCGCCAGCTTCGGCTCCACGCCGCACATACCGCAACAACACCAACTGCAGCAACTCCAACAACAACAACAGTTCTATAACTACGACCAACAACAACAACAGCAGCAGCAACAGTATCCGCAGTACAACAATCAGTATAGGGACATAGAGGACTATGGGCGGCAACAGTTTTATCTGCACGATGCCGCGCCGCCGCCGCGAAGAACGTGGGCGCAACATGCCCAACAACAACAACAGCAGCAACAACAACAAGAGACTGAATTGCGAGGGTGGCAGGTCGGTTGCACGTTCTGATCGTTTTATGTAGATAGTTGTAGTATAAAAATGAACAGCGAGATCGAATGATAACTCTAAAATATTTAAAAGCTGATTTTAAATGTAGACTAATATTAGACACCATCTAAATATGTTTATTTTCCTGTTTCATCACATACAAAACAGTATATTTTTAAGTTCTAATTGTAACTTTACGACAGACAAATATCTTTTTAGTATTGTAAGGTATATTTTAATTGATATCATAAACTGAAGTACTACAGAAAAGCAGACAGTTGTGTTTTTATTGCGTAAATGAAGTTTCAGGTCGCAAGCTTACAGCTAGTCGTCACGACGCACCGAGGTGTTGGTTGCATAAATGTACAAAATTATCAAATACCTATTACTTTTTTCTCAAAAATGCATTGTATAATTTCAGCTGCATCAGCAACATCAACAGAATCACCAACAGCTTCAGCAGCACCAACAGTTCGGTCCTTCCACGCCGGAGCCTCCTCAAAGAACGTGGAAGTCGCCTTCACCGCAACCACCTCCCGAGAGAAACTGGCAACCTCAAGGCTTCGTCCTCCACGACCGCACGAACCAACAGCCGCAACCCTTTCAAGTGCACTACAACAATGATCGGTACCAGAACGGAACCGAGAACATTCGAGAACCACAAAACCATTTAAGCTACACTGTGATAAACCCCAACCAGTACGTGTCCCAGTCGCCGCCATTGGCCGCAAGCCCACAGAGGCGAGCCAAGACCCCGCAGCGACAGGGCTCTCTACCCGAGGTGCAGCGGAGACCTGAACCTGTCAGCTTGCAGCAGCTACAGGCTCCCCCACCTTCACACGCACCCACACACACGCCGGTCCAGGCACAGCCGCCTGACGACATGGAGCCACAGAACATCTCCTTCATCGGCAACGCGGAAGACGACGCCCTCCGGCAGGGCATCAATAGACTGAACATATCGTCGGGCACGCGCACCTACCGCATCCCCTCCCCCACGCGCCCCTCCCTCAGCAGGAACTCGTTCCAGCAACTGGATCAAGAAGACGTCAGTGAACAGAACGAGAAAGGGTTCTATATTTCGTTTGATAACGAAGCGCCGAAGCGGCCGAAGCCTCCTTTGCGGGCGAAACGAGGCTCGCCGAAGAAGGATCGTTCCACTGACATCAGTCCTGAACGAAGTCCTGAGAACACGTGGAATGAGCGGCTACAGCCTTCAAGAGAGGACGAGTTCGTGGTCCACAGGAGTACAGGGTTGGAGCAAGCGATGAGATCTAATGACGTTTCTTCGGAGCGCAGAGAAACGCCACCTAGAGAGCGACCCCAACGCGCCAACAACGCGGAGCCTGCCGCGTTACTCATCGGCGAGTTGAATCCTGACCCGGTAAGACATATTCTACTTCATTTTAGCAGTATTAAAGAAAACGTGTTAATATACTACATAACTGTTTTTCTTATTTACTTATGCAATTAATTGTGACTAGATCGGCGTGCTCTAATTATTAAATAAATAGTAAGTTGTGTTACTACTGCATGCATTTTTCATAGATACTCGACACGGTGCAGTCTTGGTCATTTAACTGTAGGTTGTAAGACGACGCGCGAGTGTTTTCGCAAAGCATTGTTGCCTTTCCCTCGGTACGAGATATGATACTTACTCAATTCAACCCAAATTGTTATATCTGAGAATCTGTTTAATTACAGTCCACGTGACAACAATTTATAATCTACTGCTAGTTACTTTTTAATTTACTACTACTAATTACCAAACCTATTATGAATACTTTAGCTACAAGCGACATTTAACAAACTAACACCACAAACTCACAATTTCAGAACTCAGCGGAAGAAATGGAGCGTAAGAAAGAGCGCATTATGCTCCTCTCGCTCCAACGACGGCAGCGAGCCGACGAGGCCCGAGCGCGAGCCGAAGCCGCCGCCGCCGCACGAAGGGCGCGGGAGGACGCCGCGCAGGAGGTGAAGCTCGCGCGGAAGGAGGAACAGTCCCGGCGGAGGGAGGCCATACTGCACCAGTATAAGTTGAAGAAGGCGATTGAGGAGGCTGAGAGAGAGGTAATCTACTTATTTTTTAAACAAACTTTAGTTCATTACATTGTTCACAAAAATTACACATAATATAACGTCGCGCCTTGTTAGGCAGATGGTACCTATAGTACACTCATATTTCGGCAGTTACGTAGCTGTGTATAAAAAAAATTGCTTGTTCGATATTACAGCACAAAACTAAGTTTGGTTAACATGTCACTCACACGGTTAATTCCGAGTCCGTAGTAACACCTACTATGAAAATAGCCCTTCCTGCTACGAAATAAAGGGTCAGTGACAGCTCGTCCCGAGTCAACTCAACCCGAATAATAATAATACCAGATACTACGTCGTTAAAACGCCTAAAAAAGTGGTGTTTACCATCGGAAGCGCACGGTAAATTTTTCGCTGAAATCGCCATCTTGTATTGTATATGTATCTTTTGTAAATTTGATGAAGAATGAGATAGAAAACTTTTCTATTGTCATCAGATCCAATATGTGTCATTTTCTTAGCAAAGGAACGCTTGTCTTTTTTAGTCCAGACAATTTAAAAAACTAAAGAACTTAGGCTACTTATATAGGTATCATAATTGAAACAGTCGTTGTAGATAATTATGTTTTCCTGGTTTGTTTGTATGTAAATAAAAAACGAAAATCTTTGGAAAACATAATTCAATTCGTAATGATTTATATTAAAATATCGATTTTCTGCCTGACCGTACAAACCACTGTAATCGGGAGTGAAATATCTGGTATTACTACATATTTGGGTTTGGTTGACTCGGGCCGAGCTGTCAATGACCCGAAATAAGGGCGCTGCCATTGGAAATGTTAAATTACCCCTGACGTAGTTGACGGTACGAAAAAATTTCAAATCTTAAATTGATTTCAGCGCCCTTTGTGAGGTCCTCTACAATATATTTCGTCTATGATTAAATCCAATATCAACGATGTGTCGAAAAATTTTAAACTATTTATTTGCTTTCTTGCTAAAATAATTATTCCCATACTAAAATCCCCGCAACCCAACACATTCCAGGGCAAACACTTAGACAAATCCGAGTTCCTGGAGAGTCTAAACCGCGGCGGGCCCGCGCCGCCCACGCCCACGCCCACGGGCGCGCGCATGCGCAGCAAGGCCGTCGCGGCGCGCGCGCGGCCCAAGACCATCCACGTGGATAGTTCTGCGCTACACGCCGCTGAAGGGATGTTGGCTACCAAACAGCCTTCTTCTACCAACCTTACAGGTATTTTTAACTCACATACGGTTTGCGACAGTTAGTATGGCACATTCAGTTTTAGAAAAAGTTTCGTTTTGTAGTGTTGTGTCTGTAAAGAGCTGACTGTGCGTGATTTTATGTATGACCATACACGTTCTACAAGTGACTTTATACCATATTGCTTAGCAGATAAAGATCTAAATCGAAGATCCGTGGGCGTCTGCAATTATGAGTCTCGGTTCTTGCTATTTTGATCTTTATAATTTTATGCAATTTGGTGTAAATTCGCTTGTAGTATGTGTTAAATTGCGCACAGTTGACAACCAGTTTCACTTCTGTGTCTGAAGCTCGAAGTGTCATATTAACGTTCGGATACTGTATTCGTGTGACGCACGATATTTGTTGTGCACTGCCATTTAGTACAGCGTTGAGCACGCCTAGCAGTGCCGACACGCGTTTTCATTTTGTTTTTTCTTTGTTACATTCTACACTTTACATTTTTATATTTTTTTTTCTTGCAATAATTTGATATGACAATACAGTTTAATCCGAAAGATGAATGGACTATGTAAAAGATGATGTGGATGGGGAAAGGGGGTGACTACCGAGATGACGACTGATAGAAGAAGTGAGAAGAGAGAGAGAGATAGAAGTATGGAAGAAAAAGTCATATTGCATCGACCACAAATAAATTGGGCTATGTTTTCGATAATTTCAAGGAATACTAAATCTTAAGGGGGATGCGCTAAGGTAGCCCGCGAAATTAAAATTTTCTTAAGTTTTTTGTAGTTTGCAGGTCAGTGTCAGGTTGTATGTTAATTAAAATATGATTCGCGACCGTAACAAACATGGCTTTATATAATTATAATCATTACAATCAGGAATGCAACTCCATAAGTAAGCACAAACGTCAAATGTCATGTTTTTATGAAATAGTCATTCAATGGAGTTATATGAACTTAGAGAGTTGTATTGATCATTTTTATGATAACAATTCTATAAATATACGTTTGATACAGCCGCGAATCATATTTAAATCAACTTACAACATGATACTGACCTGCAAATTGAAAAAAACGTAACAAAATTTGAATTTCGCGGGCTACCTTAGCGCATCCCCCTTAAATAACAATTTACTCTATTAAAAAATTGGATTAATTTCAACAAAAATACTGAACTGAACACAGACTTTTTGTTAATTTCCCTTAACTTATTGAAGCCGCACTAAATGTCAGCTTATCCCTTTTTTACAATATTAATTTGCCATCTGGCATGCTGCCACTTTTTATGTTCTCAAACGAGATGTGTTATGCTGAGTGTTACCATGTAAATATTGTGTGCAAGTTATTTTATCAACTTATGATGTAGTCTCAAAACAATAAAAAAGTCAGTATTTATTTTGATTTTTTGATAAAAACTATTCTGGTTTTATCTGGGATATCCTTGCATATTAATTTATATTTTAAAGCGTGTAATCCTCCCTTATAAATATTATTAAAAAAGAAGGGCCTACGCACTGATGTACTATCCGAAATTATCAACAAACGCTTTTAACAAAATTGGACGAAAAACTAACATCATCGTCATCAAATTATATCAATAACATTGACATAGGGATTTCCTACGTCAGACGATTTAAATCCCTAACTTGCTCCACAAAAAATAACCAAAGAGACTACATCGTACATTACCAAGTCACACCTAACAAGCTACAGCATAGCGCAGCTCGCTCGCTTGACGTCGTGACGTTGTGTTGTGTAGCGGGCGGCACCATGCGGCGCGACTACTACCGCGGCTCGCAGGACAGCCTCGCCGAGAGGGCCGGGCTCTACAGAGGTAAGGGGGATTATATGCATGACTTAAACGATTTGTTGGAACAAGCGATGACATATTTTGGGTCAATTTTAGAACATTAATTCTAAGGATGCATATCCGGTATGGCTCTCAAATCCTTCCTTTACTATTACCCGCGCCCCCCGGTCTACTCCTTGATATGCAATGGCCTCTGTGGCCCCATGAAGCATGATGCTTCAGGAGCTAGTGCAGATCTTGAGGTTCATTCGATTTATCGAGTCTGGTTAAACCACGCTGGGGTCGGTGCATTTCATTCATTCATTCATTCAATTTTAGAACATTAATTCAATTTTTCGAGGGCAGAATGAACTCCATCACAAGTTCAGACCTTACGAACTAGCTCGTCACTGTGTCGTTATGATTATAATGAGACAATGCGACAGCGATATTTCAATACGTTAGATAAACCAAATTGTATCGTATTTCATTAAATGCAATATTCCACGAGTATTTATAGCCTGCGCGCGACTGGTAGTCACCACCTGAGGTGAGCGGTGAGACGGGGGAGGTAGACAAAGGTCAAGCTAACTCAGTCTGACAATTTTGTCAATGACGCCCTCGTCCGTCTGACAGCTCTCATACCTCAGACGATGATTAGCAGTCGCGCGGGGACTATAATCAAATATTGGACAAGTAGTATGCCATAGATGGGGCCATTTTCAAACAAAATATTAAAGTCGGTTGTTCTGACAAACTATTTGGAGCGCTTAACGCTTTTACTTTATTGTTATGCTTTACGGTATACAGTTTTTGAAGCATGATTATAAACGTAGGCTTTGATTATTGATTCCTTAATTTTTCACTAATAAACAAACACATTATCAACACTGTAAAATAATGTAATTTAATTTAATGAAATACTAAATATCTTGGGATCTATCTTCAGAATCACCTGTAGAAGAGCGCGGTGGTATGTCGCCGGGCAGTGCGTCGAGCGGTCCGCTCGGTCGGCGAGGTTCGTGCAAGACGTCACGAGGTGAGTCTGTCTCTGTCGCACGCGCCACGCTACTCGCGGGGAACTAGCTCCCTCTCGCTCGCTCGCCACACTAACACCCGGCGTTCGCTTCGCTAACCTATCATGTTTATGAATAACGAGAAAATCGATAAATATTTATTGGTCGATTGATGAAAAGTCGTTATTTGTAAATTGATCGGTGCATTTTGTATTTTACGTGATTTGTTTTGATATCAAGTATGAGTGAAGGAATGATTGTCCGATTTGACGCTAAGTCACATAAATTAATAAATTCAAGGTAAGTTTTTATAAATACTGGTATCAGAACAAAACATCCGTATTCAATCAATGTTTGTTGTATCGAGGACATGAAAATTTTCCCTGGACCACTCCATTTTATAGTAAAAATAGAGATTTAAGCCGCGTGTACCGCCTTTTTTTTACCTTAAGGATACAGTAGGGTTTGAAGGAGAATACTTTTTGGTTTACCTCAAGGATTCATTCGTCGCCTAGACTCCCGGAAACAGGCGCGACGCGACTAATAAAACAATTTCTAAGAAAACTTCACGGTAGACCAATAGGGATGATGACTAATTTTTTTAGTCCATCATGGAGATTATTAAAAAATATTGGACACGTATTTTTTCTTTTTTTACGTAATCTAAAGATTACGGCGATACATTGAGTTAAAATGTCCCATGACGTCATGAGTTTGTAGATTTTATACTTACTTATGACGTAACGACCCCCACTCCCCAACTTATAATGCGGTTTATCTAAGTATTTTTATATTAATATGAAAGAGCAAAAAATACGTATCTAATATTTTTTTATTATCTGACTGACGGACTAATTAGTTTTTTTTTTTTTTTACCCAGGCATCATTCCTATTATTACCGGTGTCGCGTCGCGCCTGTTAGCGGTAGCCTTTATGATATCGAACTTGAAAATAGTGTAGCCTTTATGATATCGAACTTGAAAGTAGTGTAGTGTCTCAGGATGTCATAAAACTTTTATGTCTTCGAAATAAAAGCTGTCTCTGTAATATTTCGAAGTTGTATCACAAACAGCTATATCCCGATAATTCTGCTTGAAATACAATTGAACTCCCGACTGTGAGGTCGTTCTACACGACCAGATATTTTCCATAGTGTGTATGAAGGCGCTTCTTTCCATTTTGGTTTTAGTAGAACGCTTCGATTTGAATTTATTTTATATGTGTATGATTTCAGCATCGCATAGATTATAGACACCACTCCAAACTGCAAAATTTATGCTTCATACCTTTTTTTGGCCATTATAATATGTAGTTGCAATTTAAATTTGAGTGGTACAATATTTTCATAAAAGCTTTTTTTCCAAATTTTTCGATACGCCCTCTAGACCTTCCGCGCATTTACTAAATTGGTTCCCGAATCTGTAAATACATAAAGTGATGTGATACAATTTTTATTATCGCGGTATAGCATTAATTTTGTTTGCCATATTGTGTAAAGAGTTCGAAGCTCGCTTGTGTGACGATGCATGCTTGACGTGGCGCGTCCGCGTCGCAATACATCGACTGCTGCATATGAAATAACAGAATGGAGTTCGCATTGCATGAGAGTTGAGAGATGACATGTATAGGAAACATTTCAGAGCGCGTGAATGAGGAACCTCAGTCTTCCCGTGGAAGGTCTAAATATACGAGTTACCAGAGTAACTTTAAGGCGGGACGGAAGTCAAGCTCTCTTATGAATTTGTGCGGTAAGAGCAGTTTGTAAACACGAGATAAAGGCTTGACTCACGTTGGTACAGACGGGTCTATATTGTTTCCGTCGCTTGTGGTGCGTTGGGTTTACTTTCTGTTGCTCCCGCGGCCGGCGTGTGCGCATATGCGCGCTGTGGGAACGTTCCGTGTCTATAGACTTGGTCGACATTCAACATCTGTGCTTTAGTAATCCAAACATGAATGTATTAGTTTTTCAGCCTGATATAATAATAATGAAAGAAACAATTTCTGTATCTACTTTATAATAAACAAAGAATTATGTTGTTGCAAAATTTAAATGTTTAACAAGTTTAGAATTATCAAATACAAATACAGACATTTTATTTTACTATCATTAAATTCTGTTCAATCAAAACATTAAATTATTTTTATCATAAAACACTGAAATCAAAACATACCATCTTATTATAAATCCCAAATTCTTCAAACAGTCGTCACCTACAGACACATAACTCACAATACCACGCCACATTGCGCCGCGTCGGCTGCGTTCTTTCGTCTTGTGCACATTTATTTCATTTGGGTCATCGGCGATATATAAGTAATACATAATTATTATTATATTTACGACCCCTGTACACAATGGTTTGCTATGAACACACTACAACATCAATATTTAGTTATAATAACAAAAAGAGTAATAAGCCATTTATATGATTGTCGTTGAAGTGCGTCCATCATCGCCCATCGTGTACAGAGGCTTATTCGGTTATGGTATCATATGGTCGGGTAACTCGGTTCGAGTTAGCGCATGTTTTATATTTTATATATTTATATCTTGGTGTTGGTGTGACATCGTCTTTATTCGTTGATTAAACACTTTACAACCTTGTTTTAATATTAAAAGTCAATAATATATCGAGGGATATATGTGGTTAATTATAATGATTAACGATTAAATCTGTCATAAGATTTTCTACAATCTCCTTTCTTCAATATACCTAAATCTTGACTACTACTGGACCTTGTTCCTTCAAAGTGACTAAGAAATTACTTAATACCAAGCTAATAATATTACTTTCAGTATTTATCTGTAAGTTGGGTAAACTGACAAGGTAAGAAAAACTTAGAATGCATTTTATTTATTTTTCTCATGAGTTAAAAAGTCAGCTACATCAATATCCAAGTTTAGCGATTTTAAGTGAGTGAGTTTAGAGATATGAATAGTTTAGGGAAGTTTAGATTTGACCACTTGGATTGCAAAAATCTTGTTAGAAAAAAAATACCATGAGAATTCACGGTGTGTGTTCTATTCCAAGTAAGCTTGAACATTGTTATTTTGTGTCTCATTCTGAACTTTATTTATTAATTTCATATCAAAGATAGTAATGCACCATGCAATCAAATGTTGTTTATTTGTGCACTCATGAGTTGAATATTAAATTATTGATTGTGAGGAGCAACATTTTTAAAGAATATCTACAATCCCAGATGATAAATTCAATAGTTCAAACGCTCACTTGGATTATAATGTACTTCATGTTAATAAAATGCTCATATAATTATGGTTGTAAGTGTTTACATTTTTAGATCAAATAGTATACATTACATATTTCAAAATTCGTATGTATATGTTTATCATGTTGTATTTATGCGTAAAATACAAAATGTCGCTTCTTTTGTTTAGTTTTGCCTTTTTAGTTTTGCTTAGCGGCAGTAGACAACACCCTATATACGTAGTTTTGACACATTTAGTATTTTACGCTTCGTTTATCGAAATCAAAGAGTTTAATTAGTGGAAGGAGTATAAACAATGACAACATAATGTTCTCTACTAATTCTAATTCTATGCTAGTCATTAAAATAATAATTTAATTTATAAACTAACTGGAGGATCAGTAATATTTTGGTAAATTAGGTAGTTCTGTGATATAATTATAAGCTTTAAATATTCTAGTCAATAAAGATGGGTACTTTTGGAGTATTAAATCAATTCGCGCCAAAATAAAGAAAAGGATATACATGTCTGCAAATATACTCTTATATATAAAGTAGTATTGTTGCAGTCATACATTAATAAAATAAACTGGCTTAGGTAGTATTCTTGTAACAATAAACTGGTTAGTTGCTAGACAGTTTAAAATAATAATAAATATATTGGGATAAGGTTATGATGAAAAGTAGCTGAATAAAGAGGTACCTCGCTCAGGGCTACTTGGATGAACAGAGTCAGGATAGCTCATAACAAAACTAGTAACAACGCTAAAACGATAGCTTAGGATTTGGTATACTTAACATAAATGTGGGTGCTGGTAAGGGTCGGAAGCTCGTAAGTACGATCAGTAACGTGTGTGCGGCCATGGTCAGACTCGGGGCTGGGCCGCGCGACCCCGCCGCGCCGCGCCGCGTCGCCCGGCGTGCGCGCGCTGGGCTCGCCCGCCTCGGGGCCCGGCTCGCTGCCCGGCGCCATCGGCAAGCGGCGCCACCATCCCAGCGACGACACCTCCGACGTCTCCTCCACGCACTCGTCCATCATGGACTACTCAGGTGAGAATACAACGAATATAAACTGCGAATTTTTGTGACTTATGAAAGATGACTGATGATAAATAAAATTTAGTTTCCGATACAACTTTAATATTTTTATGACGTTTTTAATAGTACTTAACTTTAATTCAGAATTACTTTCTGAAATCACTTAAACACGAGAAAAGTTGATATTGAATAACGTCAATTGGAAACAAGGATTTGAATTTGATTTGTAGGTTTAACAATACAGATGTAAAATATTTTACATTTACATTGTTGATGTTTTTAACTCGATTGAGAATGAGACAGTCGAAATAGAAGTGTATCATAATATTAATTATTTCAATTTGAAAACAAATGACCCAAATAAATGCACAAACAAACGGACCACTAACTCAGTAATCTTACAAATGCACAACCAACTCCGTTACAAAATGTAATAAAATGAAAGCACAAATTAACCCAACAGCACTTACTACAGAATTATTTGTTTATCTAGGAAGCTCCGATAGAAGTCGACGCAAAGGTCCTTATACAATTACTAGGTAGCTAGCCTGCCACCAACACGTATTATAGACCGAACGACACAGTAATCACTAAAGAATTTGAAGAAACACCGTATTTCAGCGATGTCATGCCAACTGTCAATCATTAATATAAGGCATGGTTTTGCGAACAGCATTTGATCTAACGAACCTGCATTGTGTCTCGCTTCGAACTCGCTTTCTCACCAGACTTGAGATTAACACATAATAATCACGGCACTTAACTTTGTGCATTCACTGTGCATTTTTACATCGTTTTGTACTAATTTAGCTGTAAATAAACATACATTAAAAATAGCTGAGAGGAGTTACTTTCAGATATTTGTGTACTAATAGCTTTAGTGATAATTGAAATTCGTAACATTGATAGGTACTTGAAAACAACCATTATCGCAAGCCTATGAGAACAACAATTAGTTTTACACGAGTTTGGAATTAATTTCGCACCATCAATCAGCAGTAGAATTTAATATCGATACAGATTTTTCTGCATCTAGATTTCTAGACCAAATATTTAGTAATTTAAAAACAGCGTTGATATTTTTATTATTTTGCGAATTACACATACTTACACCAATAGGCTTATAAAATAGATTTTAATTCTTCGCCTCTATGTAGAGAGTTAAATTATTATAATTCTGCCACAAATATTAATCTGCCAACATCTACAGGTCCTCGACTGTACAAGCAGCCGTCTTCGAAGTCAAACCGCGGCATTATGCTAAACGCGGTGGAGTACTGTGTGTTCCCGGGCGCGGTCAACGCTGAGGCCAAGCGACGCGTACTGGAAGAGATAGCGCGCTCCGAGAGCAAACATTTCCTCGTACTGTTCCGCGACGCTGGCTGCCAGTTCAGAGCGCTGTACAGCTACTGTCCCGACACTGAACAGGTCACGAAGCTCTACGGGACGGGACCCAAACACGTTAATGATAGGATGTTCGATAAGTTCTTCAAGTAAGTTGCCGTTGATATTTTTATTAATTTTACTTACCTACTTGGCGACGCTTGGTGGACGCCGGTGGAACAGTAGACGCCCTCCGGCTAAAATTATGACTTATCTACTTAAAAGTTTAATTCTGAGTTATGACGTTGCTCATGATGTTTTTGTGATATTTTCAGATACAACTCGGGCAGCAAATGCTTCTCGCAAGTGCACACGAAGCACCTGACGGTGACGATCGACGCGTTCACGATACACAACTCGCTGTGGCAGGGCAAGAAGGTGCAACTGCCCAGCAAGAAGGACATGGCGCTTGTCATATAGACGTCACACTAAATTTTAAAGAATCCATTATCTAGTCGCCGGCGGCAGTCGAGTCAAGCCTTTTTTACTCTTCAGTTAAACGCTATGGTAGGGCTATAGTGCCAGTGTCCATTACATTGTATTTTAAAAAGTCGGTTAGTGCGTTTTCCTCGGCGGAAGCTGTTTTATTGAACATGAAAATTATGTTAATTTTGCTTGTGTAAAGGTGTGTTGTCGACCGATGTGTTCTGTACCGGCCGCCTCGTCCGGCCTCGCCCGTAAGCTGTAATCAGTCTCGAGTCATAGTAAACAATTGTAGGTAATCGCGAGGACGGACGAGCGCGGCCCAGCGGTGCCTGTGTCATATTGTACAGTTAGGAAGGTTGTCGGCTCGAATCGAGTTTGTTATGTTTGCTTCAATCGGTTCTGTATTCGTAAGTGATGTCTCGCGGACGCGTGTTTGTGTTGTAACTAGTTTCCGTGTCGAGCTTGTAGCGGTGTCCCGACTGTCCACTCTGTCCCGGGTCAGTGCCGGCCGCGTGTCGGCGGATCGCTTCCGCGTAACGTATGTATGCGTTGATTAATGCTGCGTTAGTTCCAAATGTGTTACTCAGTGTATAATCGCGATGTTTGCCATATGTATTAGTGAGATGGTCGATACGTTCCAAATTGATTAAATTGTCTCAAAAATAGAACAGCCAAATGTCAGATTACGGTCGATAATTTAGATACAATAATTTTGTTTTAGTAGAACTGTCTCCTCACACATAAAGTAACAAGTTCACAAACTAATAATATCGCTTATTCGTTATAATATTTAACTCGTTAGTGATTACGTTCAAGTTGACTGGAGCTAAGATTTGTTTAACTGACCCCATTCAATGTTAATTAAATTCCCATTTTTTTACTGCTTGTATAGCTAAAAGTAAGACAAGGCACATTTTACGTGGTAATTGTACTGCCTTATCCTGTAAATAATTGTTTTTTTTGTATACAGCTATTTATTAAACGAATGTTAAAGGAGAATTGATGAATATCATTTTTCATTGTTTAATGATTGGTCATCAATAATATACTACCGATAGTATATGGTATGCAAATATATTGTATTACTTAAAACCATAACGAAATAATATTGAATTTCATATTAATTTGTTGTTTTATTTCCTAAAAATAAAATATTAATTATGTGTGATACAAGCGACGACGCTGACGTGACTTTAGTGACCATGCATGATATTCCTACAGTAACACCAACCAAATCTTACACGATCAGACGTTGGACGACTGACGCCGGTGTCACCTTATTATAATACATATTTGCAGCGTGTGAGAAGGCCCAAGACGCCATAGGAATCTTTTGTGACTTCTGCAAGGCATTTGACTGCGTTAATCACGAAAATTTTTGATTACTCTTGAAACTTCAGCATTACGGACTTGGTGAACTTGCGTTCAGTTTAGTAAAATCTTAATGATAGACAAAAGCAAGTTCAAATAAATAGTGTTAATTCACTCAGTTTAAAAGTAAAAATGGATGTTCTGTTCCACAAGGTTCGATATTGGGTCCTTTCCTCTTTTTAGTATATATTAATGATCTATTCCATTGATTAAAAAAACCCACCACAAATGATGTTATTTGCTGAAGATACTTTCTTAATTTTTAAGATGAATAGACATGCATTAAATCTTGACGTCGTAAATAACGCCCTACTGCGGGTCCAAAATTGGTATATGACTTGGCAATTCGAAGGTCACACAACAAAAGTGTTAATTGGGGTTAAAAAAACTAAATGTATAAGATTTGCTTTACAGAATGTTCAATTAGTGATTGTGACATAGTATTGAATAAGGAGAAACTAGAATTCGATGATAAAACTGTTTTCTTGGGGATCACGCGCGACTCAAGACTGCAATGAGGTCCTCATTTAACATCTCTTGCAGGACGGCTAAGTTCGGCAGCATATGCTGTGAGAAATATCCGTCAATTTACTTATGTAGATACCGCAAGCCTAGTCTATTTCAAAGTATCAGTAATATAGAGTCTAGTTCTGGCTAGAGTATTTTTATTCTGCAGAAAAGAGCCATATATGGCCTCCGCAGACCCAATTTTCTGATGGCTCCTACACACAATGCGCAAAGTTATGCCGCCGGCACTGCCTGGCTCCGCCGCGTAAAGCCGCACAAAGGATCGCAAAGGAAATGCCGCAAAAGCCGGTGGCACGTGCCACTCTGTAAAAGCCGGTAGCAAAGCCGCCGGCACTGTGTGTAGCAGCTTTTAGGGAACTGGCAGTTATAACTGACAGTTACAACTATATTCTTAGGGAATGATATCAGTCCTCAGGGACTATAATTATGTCCCGTGTCACAGAGCGCATCGACTTCCTAAAGCAGAAAGTGTATGCATGGGCGAACCGCATTCCTAGGTATAAGCGGTGAGTAGAGCGATATACTCAGAATCGCACCTTTCAGAGCGATGAAAGGTGGGCTTATAGGCCTTGGGAGCGACCGGACCAAGGTGTGACTGACACGCGTCTGCCGGATGATGATGCCATGTGCTCTTTCTGGCGCAGTATCTGGTCGGTGCCTGTCAGTCACACCAAAGGTGATTGGACTCTGGAAGTCGAGCGAGCCTGCGATCCAATACCAGAAATTGGGGCTATTACCCCCCAAGATGTAGCTCGTGCAGTCCGTCCGTTGCCTAACTGGAAGTTCCCAGGGCCGGACGGGCTGCACAACTTCTGGATAAAATGGTTTATAAGGTCGCACGCTCGGTTGGCGACTCAGTACGAGACTGCATTGGAGTCTGGTTCGCTACCCGATTTCTTCACGACAGGAGTTACCCACCTGCTCCATAAATCTGGTAGCACCGCGGTACCCCAAAATTATAGGCCAATCACATGTTTACCGACGGTCTATAAAGTTCTTACATCTATTTTGAGAGCTAAAATTAACAAATATATGGACACCAACTCCATCATGTCAGCCTCTCAAAATGAATGTAGGAACGGTCCCGCGGTACTAAGGAGCTACTCATTGATATGGCCATTAGCCAACAGGTTCGTCGTTCCCGAAAGGATCAGTCGACATGTTGGATAGAGATAGAGATACAATTTGTGAGATAGAGGTACAATTTGTGTGTAATTTTGTATGTAGGGGGTAATCTCCGGAACTTCCAGTCGGATTTGTTTTTTTTTTTTATTCCTCACCTCACCAGTTCAAATTTCACAGCTATAGAAGCTAGTGTTGTATAAAACGCAAACTATGAACCCAAGCATATAAGTTGGGGGATTATATCGCTGACAAAAATGCTTAGCTCAATGCCGGTCCTGCTCCACAAGGGCGCAATAAACGAATTATTTAGCATTCGAACATATTATTGCAGCTGGTGGAAATGTAAAAACAATCTCTGCATTGTATAATTTCATTCAATCTCTAATGTATAATTGCAGAGCTCATGTGTGAGCACTATGTACCTACTATAAAGCTACCATTTACTGCGTACGTCTTTCATTGACTTGAATGTGCCCAGGCAGCTGAGAGTAGGTATGTCATGCTCATTCAAATGTCTCGCTGGTGGTGCCATGTATGTTGGATCATTTCCCTTCAAAATGGTTGAGCTGACCAGGCTGGTCCATGCGTCACGTTGGTGAACGGGCGCCGTCAGTTGGGACTGGTCATCTCAACTGCCACGGCTTATTTTAATTGTTTTTTGTTTTATCTTTTCGTCTTTCTACAATGTCTCACATGTACCTACAATTTCAACATGAATGATGTACTTAACCAAAATTTTCATTTAAAAGACTGACCGTAGTATTTCTTGCCCGTTCTTCTCCATATGTACTTACTACGCTTTGAAATCGGCAACAATCTTCAGCTTTCTGACTGACCGACTACTTGATAATTCTGCCTGTAAATGGCCTGTAATTGGTTTATTTGAAATAAATGGTTTGAGTAAGTGACGTCATAGGACAGGTTGACTTTTTATTCGTCGTAAAAATTAAAACGACATTTAATCATATAAAATTAACTTTATTCCATATTTACATAACAATTTTATTATCATCATATTAAATTGAATTACAATAATACTGTCTAAAACTATTGGCCAAAAAATTGTGACTAAATTATTTATTGTACTAGTGTTACATTAGCGACGGCATTTCAAAAAACCTAAAAACGGTGTATTTCCATTACTTACTTAATTAAATAATTAAAATTATAAATTACGTATATTAACTAAAAATGTATAATATCTAATAAGAGATCCATCAATCAACATTGCGACAAAATAGGAAATTAGCAACTTATATTTAATAAATTATAAATATTATAATAGAGAGGTTAGGTTAGAACATAGTTTGGACAATGCTTGTAATTTAAACAGGCAGACATACAGACATAAATCCATATAAACAAGATAATCATCGATGCTGCTAAATTACAAGCATTGCGCAAGAGTTTAAGGGCTTCGTTCATCATCTCCAAGTAAAGTGTTGATTAGCTACTTCGTATACGTTACAATCGTTCAATAAACGTGAAACGTTATTGACATCTGTGGTAATGGGTCAATAAAATTAATAAGAGAAGAGAAGTGCTTCTCGAACGTCGTGAAATTTGTACGTGAAGTTACGGGGACTTCAACTAGCGATTAATAAGGCTATTAATCGCTAGTTGCAAGTCCTTTCCGAACTCGACACTTTACTTGAGGGTGGTTAAGCAGGCTCTAAATATAAAATCTCCTCAAGGGAGACATTCGCAAAGAATCACACAATATTAAAAATCTCTGGTTATTATTTTAATTCAATGCAAAATTAAATAAATACTTATTTTAATTAAGACGATTGGAACCACTATATTTGACCCTCAGTGTAGCCGTGGTCGTGTACCTAGCAGTCGCGGGTTATCCTGACAAAATCATCAACATTACCATAAAGTCATGGCAAGACACTGCTTAGATATGGTAACTATTTCTTCTACTTATGAATACAAGGCGGGGCAGCGTGCAGAATAAATATAGATGCATACAAAGCCACGCCCACCTGTAAACGCAGTCGGTCTAAACAATAAATTATTTAAACAATAGTGAAGTAGTGAGTTACAGGCGACGACACGTTGGAGTCGATGCTCTTCTGTAAGTTCAGCTGGTGAACTATTGTGTCGGGATTGTCCACCTCCTGGAAAACAAATAAAATTGCTTTGTTATTTTTACTATGTCGATTCCGCGCCCCGCGGTTTCACCAGCATAAGTCTCGATCTGGATAAAAAGTATCCATCTCCTAATCCAGGTCATGCTCTACCCATGTGCCAAATTGTATCCAAATCTGTTCAACCGTTTTAGCGTGAAAGCGTAACAAACAAACAAACTCACTTTCGCATTTATAATATTTGTTAGGATTAGGATTGTATTCGATTCGTCAAATATGGATGACAGATTTTTTACACCCATATCGTTTACAACTGAGAATTCTGAGGGGCAATTCCCGTAGGTATTTTTAAGACTGTTCGCATTCTAATCTCGGTCTGAATCTGTCAAAATTAACCCTAAATTACCAACATAAAAAAAAATGTGACATTGTCTGCGAGATGAGATTGTGAATAGATTTTGAATTTTTTTACGGGAATTGTTCTTCTGGTCAATGTTGATTATTTAAGAATACTTTACCTCTTCATCTGCGTATCCGTTAATCTCAACAGGTATGGTTTGACCATCATGTGTTATCACCTGAAACAATGTTAAAACGTAGTAAATTTGTATATTCACATAATATTTCAGAATAGAATATCCATCCATTATCGGATTCCAATTATTATTGCTTTTTAGTGAACAACATTGATATCTCGTAAACTTACTTGTAAAGACTTTCCATCGGCTGAAGTGATGGCGAGTCGTGTGCCATCCTGCATCGTGAAGTGTAGTGGATTACCCTGCTCATCAGTCACCTAGAAATATACACATAAACTAAGTAATTGCAATGCAAGGAATTGAGAACGAACTGAAATAACATAACATAATTAATAAACATCAAAATTCAAAAATTCAAAAGTCATATAATCAAACTAGGCTGAGAATCAGCACTTTTCGAACGTTAAAATTACATAAGACAGTCCCCCAAAACGCCCACCCTTCACCACTTCCTAGTGCATTAGCTGGGAAGAAGAAGTGGCGCAACAAACTCCCCAGCAGCACAGCTGTCTGTTCAGTTAGAAGAACAAAAAAAAAGATTCTATATAATAGTATTCAAAATAATTTACATTACGCAACACAAAACATAATTCAAATTATTAGCCATATGTTAGCTAGCACACGCCAATATACCAAACAAAATCATCGAGAACTCAACCAATCAATCATCGATACTCAGGCCGAAATAAAAAAAACTAAACGTAAACAGAATTAATATCTAAATAAAAAAGCCTCCAGGCATAAAGGGCGTGCCCGCTTACATATAGTTGTAACTGGAAGTTATAAATGATAAACTAGGACCATCGATGTAAAATAAATAAACAAAGAGTTAATTATTCATTTTGCCAGTTATGTTTAAGTCCCATGTAATAGGGGGCGAACCTATTGCCATCAACCGGGCACAAAAGCTACTAACTATTTGCCAGACCCGGGATTCCAACCCAGGACAGGCGTCTGAAATATAATTATTATTTTAATTATTTTCTTTGAATGTAGCTCGGAAACATTATTGCCTGAATAAAGAGATAATTATTCTGATACTCAGAAATGAAGGCTCTGTAATGAAAATAATCAGCAGTTGATTGCAATAAGCTAAGCTTATATTAATTAATTTATTTATTTATTACAAGGCAACTTTGACAGTCGTTACGAGTCGTCAGAAGCCCGAAAGTCTGACACCAGTCTTACCAAGGAGTATCGTATTACCCAGTTACTGGGTTGTGGAGGTCATATAGGCAGTCGCTCCATGTAAAATACTGGTATTCAGCTGCATCCGGTTAGACTGGAAGCCGACCCCAACATAGTTGGGAAAAGGCTAGCCAGATTGATTTATTACAAGGCAACTACAACAGGTAACAATCACAGTATATCACTAGATTCACATTATAGGTTTCGACCTGATTATTATACCTGATAATATGCATTAAGCAGCATCTAATGTAACGTAGCACTTACAGGCATATTTTGTTCATGTCCTTCCAACACAAGCTCTTCAGGCAGCTGCTCAAGTTCTTCCTGCTCGAGTTGCTCATGTTCAAGCTCTAACTGCTCGTGTTCTAGCTCGAGCTGCTCGTATTCGGGCTGCGGGACGAGGAGGGAAGGGCCCGAGTATAGCTCGCATGTTGTTAGCACCTTACTGTCATCTAGAGTTGCGGCCTGTAATTGAATAAAAAATCACGATTGTATTATAATCAGTGATTGGAGTAGGTAGATTGATTTTTGGTACTTGTATCATAAATGCACACAGATAGAATAACATGGATAAGCCATTTTTCCGGAAAGTAATTCCGGTTTTTCCGGATTCAATTAAATATTGTTAATGTTGGTAGTGATATTATTACTACTCAATTCAAAATTTAAAGGAAGGTATCAAAACTAAATTAATTCATTATTGTGCCGTAAAAAAAAATATGAAGAATATAATATTGCTCATTTTATTACAATTCCTACCTTTTTTTTTTTTGAGGATGGCAAATCATCAAATTTTAATACTTTTTTTAATACTTCGTAATAAGTTAATCAAACAATTTTATTTACTGAATCTATTCACATTAGACTTCGCGCGTCAAATATAGACGTATTATTACATGATAATTTGTTTATTCTTCGTAAAAGGACACTAGTAGTTTAGTTATTTACAAAAACTTTTGCCCGCGGTTTCGCCCTACAGTCCGGCCGCCAAGAGAATGCGTTCCTGACACCTGTCGAATGGATAATTTCTAGTAGAAATAAGGATCAAATTAAAAAAACACAATATTCGTTAGTATGAAACTGACAGGTGTCAAGAACGCATTCACTCGGTGGCCGGAATGTGATATAGTTTGACCGGGACCGGATCGCGCCTTAGGTATGCGCGGCGCGACGGGGGCACTGTTGACGAATTAGCGGCGGGCCGTGAGCGTTGACCAATGAGCGGCAAGCTTTGCCCCCGTCTCGCGGCGCACATACCTAACACGCGAAACAGCGGTCCCGGTCAAACTATAGTTTAGTTATTTACACTAACATTTGCCCGGGGTTTCACCCTACAGTCCGGCTGCCCAGATAATGCGTTCCTGACAGTTGTCAGTTGAACAATTTCTAGTAGTAGGTAATATTAAAAATAAACTAGCGTGTATGGATTTTAGTATAACAATTATGTCTATCACTTATTTTATTAATAATAATAATAATATTTATTCCAAAATAATTACAAGGCATAAAAATTAGTACAGTTTTGCTTAAATGTAAATTATATTCCTAAGACTTACGTGCCTGAACTAGGTAATCCTGTGTTTCAGGCGAGAGGAGCTAAAATAAACTTATAAAATAAATAAACAACAGGTTGACAATAGATCACTAATTACATGTTGAAGAGCTTAACTCTTAGTTTCTAAATTTGATATACTTATACTTAACGTAGGTGAAATTTTTCACTTTAGCACAGTTAGTAAATTCTCTGTATCTTCGTAAGACATACTTTGGAGAGCATCCTTGAGAATTCTCTTACAATTTGTGTAATTCAGGGAATAAATGTTTGCTTTCGAGTTTAGTCTATTATAGAGAAGAGGACCGAGGTACAGGTAAAATTTGGAAACAAAAGCATGTTTTGTTGTATTTTGTGGACAAACTATATCTTTACGTCTTTTATTAGCATATGCAGTGCTATAGGGTAGAGCTCTGTGTTGTTTTAATACAATACCCATTATAAATAGCTGTCGAACTGTTAATACTTCACAAGATTTGTATAGGAGGTTAGTAGGAAAAAGGAAAGGGCGGAAAGTAGACACTTTGAGAATCGCCCTTTGAGCTCTCTCGATGGTTAGTAACATTGTTTTACCCGCTCCACCCCATGTGGTAATACAGTAGGTTAATATTGATTGACATAGAGCGAAGTAAACTTGTCTAACTAGTTTTGGGTCAGCAATATAGCGTAACTTTTTAAAAACAAATATCAGCTTCCGAATTCTACTATTTAAAGCTTGTATATGTTGTTTGAACGAAAGTGTTTCATCTATTATAACACCAAGATATTTTGTTGTATTTGTCATTTTAATATTGGGACAAACACATTGGTTATCTATAGGAATTGTGCAATAATGAGCATACAATGTCGAGGTAGTGCTTGTTGATATTTGCTTGCGCATCGAAAACTTAACGTAATTTGTCTTATTTGCATTTAGTGTTAGTGAATTGAGTTGAAGCCATTTATTAACAATATTGAACCCCTGTTGCGCAAGTTTGTAGACATTTTTTTCTGAATCAGCTGAAAATAGAAGGGCAGTGTCGTCAGCATAAGAAACAATTTCGCCGTGATCTAGATTTAGGTTACAAAGATCGTTTATGTAGATCAAAAATAATGTAGGCCCTAAAATACTTCCTTGGGGAACTCCGAAGGACGTGTTTTTTTCAGTATCGCTGAGAACATTACCAATCCTTACACATTGGGTACGGTATTCTAGATAGCTCTTAAATAGTTTCAGCTGGGTGCCTCTGATACCTATGGCTTCAAGCTTGTGCAACAGAATAGGAATAGAAACCGTATCAAAAGCTTTGGCGAGGTCTAGAAAGATTCCTACTGTGTGGTTACCATTATCAAGTTCTTGTGCTAGATAATCAGTCAGGTGGTGCACGGCATCGTCTGTTGACATTTTAGGCCTAAATCCAAACTGCCGTTTAGATAAAATTGATTTATCCTCCAAGTATTTGTAAAGCCTTTTATTCATAATTTTTTCTAATATTTTAGACATAGTAGGCAGTAAGGAAATAGGTCTATAATTTGTTATTTGATCTTTACTGCCTGATTTGTAAACAGGGACAACAACAGCTTTTTTTAGGCACTCGGGAAAAAGACCTAAAGATAAACATTTTTGGAAAATATAAGTTAGTGGCGGTCCCAAAATGTGCTTGAACTGTTTAATAATTTTATTTGATATGTTATCCCAGCCAACTGCACAGTCGTCCTTCAAATTCATAATTATCGTTTCAACCTCAGTCTCGTCAGTGTCTTGCAACACAAAGGATGATAAAATAGTGTTACACGAAAATGGTGTGCTTGTTAGATATTGTGATTGGCCCTGAACTTTTTCAGCCAAACATTTACCAACATTAACATAGAAATTATTCGCAATGTTGGCAGATGCTAACTGTGATGAGTGTGCTTGTAATAAACCTGAAGATGACTGATTTAGTTTTGAGTTATACGTTACACTTTTAATAAAATTCCAGATTTTTTTACTATTTGTACCTGCTTTTTCTAGTGCAATTTTGTCATAGTTGCTTTTTACATTTCTTAGAAGATTATTACAGAAGTTACGATATCGTTTATACGACAGTTGCAAAATTAAATTATCTGGATTAGATTTCGCTTTCATATGCAGTTTATCTCTATTTTTCATACAGCGAATAAGTCCTGTCGTGATCCATGGTTTTATGTTGTAGTTTTTGTTATTTCGCCGAGATATGACCGTGTTCTTCTGAATTGCGTGTTGTACATTTTTGATTAGGTACAACATACAAAACTGCGGATCAGCGGAATTGTAGACTGGGTCAAAGTCGATATTGCGTAAGTCTTCTTCAAGTTTATTTACAATTAAACTAGAAATTGTGCGAGTGACTACTTTAGGTAATTTACAATTTAAAATAAGTAGGGTAGCATTATGGTCGGTTATTGTTGAATTAATTACAAGGGCAAGTGCAGGGAAATTTGACTTGAGCATAATATGGTCCAAACAGGAGCCACCTTGATGTGTAGGAAGTGTGTGAGCAGGAAGCAAACCATAGAAGGCGCATAGGTTAAGGTATTCCTCAGTGGATGCATCAGAATTTTCTGGAAGAATATTGATATTAATATCTCCAATTAAAATAGTATTTTTGAAAGACGATAGGTTCTGCAAGGTGTTGTTTAGAGAGTCAGTGAAATTGCTTATATTTCTAAAAGAGGGGGGTCGATATAAGGCAAGTATCGCTAATTCTGACCCAATTGTAATTAACAATCTGTTACAGTCGTGCATATTTGGTTCCTCGACAGACACATTGAGATGATTTCTTGCATAAACTATCACCCCATCGTTCTGATTGTAATTTGTGTTACTTTTATACATATTATATCCCGGAATTAGTGGAATATTATATTGTTTCGAAAGCCAACATTCGGTTAATACAATAACGTCACAATTTATTTCTAAACGTTGTAAAAATACGGTAAAATTGTCGAAGTTTTTAAAAATACTGCGAATATTTTGGGTTAGTATGGTAAGTGGACTAGTATAGGAAGAGAGATATTGCTTACAGTGTTCAACGTCACAAGCGTGGGATTCAGATACAGAGAAATTATCTATGTCATTAATTAAATTATTAATCATAATTATAAAAATAAAATAAAAAACTATAACAAGGGCTAAAAAAAAATATGTGATTAGCGGCGCTCTTAGGCGCCTCCATAATCAACAGAATTGATGTACCTTTTTTCAGCCATTATTTTCGCTGGGCAGTCAGAAGCACTTGTCTTGTGATTGCTCGGCTTTTTGAAGTGCAAGCAAGTAGCACATTTTGGTTCCTCAGCCTTCTTTGTGCATTCTTGAATGGAGTGACCCTGATCACCACAGTGGCCACAGGTACTGGTGGTCTCCCGACATGATTTGGCCGCATGTCCGTACTGCTGGCACTTATAACAGCGTGTGACTAGAGTAAAGTCTCTCACAGGGCATGACGACCAGTTTACAAACACTCTGTCTTTTGATATTAGGGCTTTACGTATATCTGCAGATACTTCTATTATATAATTACAGGTCTCAGCGTCCTTCTTACCTGACTTATGGCTTAACTTAATGGAGGTCAAAAAGGTCTCGAGGCTATAATCCTGAAGGGTCTCTGCTAGATTTTGGTGGAATAAACAAGTAAAAACTTCATTCTGTTGCATGGATGAGGGCACTCCGAGAACTACTATTCTAGGCTTCCTTTTTGGGGGTTCGTCTATTGTAAGGCCTGAATTTGATAGCTGCATCGATTTTTTCACCTTCTCAATATCGTCCTTTGATTCAGTGCTTATAATGATGCCGCCATTTTTCGTCTTACGTAGTCCTCTTACCTGAAGCTTCATTTGCTCGGGGCATATAATTTTTTGGACAAGTATTTTAGTCTCCTCACTCGACTTCAGTTTGTCGTTTGGGTATATGGCCACTGAGCTTAAATTTATCGGCTGTATAAAATTGTTGGTACCTTTTTTAACCATTTCAGCGAAGGAATTTCCTGTTACCGGTTTCATTGAAGCTCCGATTGACAGCTTAAGGGCTTGCAGTTGCTGCGACAGATCAATTTGATCTTCGAGTGTTTGGACGGTGGAGTGGGCCCGGACGGCTCTCATCTTAAGGGACTGGTACTGAACAGCCATCTGCGATGTGCCGTGACTGACTTTCCGGCATAGGGCACTTATACGCAGTTTTTGCTCCATGTTTAATTTGCCGTCTGTTACAATAGAGCACACTTCATTAAGGCACTGCTCAATGGACGACATCCAGTTCTGGATTTCCGGCGTAGGTATCACTTCCATCGTGACATCTTCTCTTTGGCTGGGTGGTTGAGGGGGAGGTGCGGTTGCGGGCCCGGGTGAAGGTGTAGGTGTAGGTGCAGGTGCGGGCACAGGTGTAGGAGGTGGGCTCCGGGCACATCTGCCACCCCTGCTGAAGGGACTGGTATCCATTGTGATACAAGTAAGTTATTGACTTGTTAATCACTTACACATTTTCACGGAAACGACTTACACATGTTATGCTTACGTATGACACAGTTTGCTTTACTACCGGCTATTTGGTAAAACCAGGTCACGATTCAGCAAGTAATTATTTATTTATATTAGTAAATGTTCGTCACGTCTGTTCACAACAACGTCCTAATACGAAGTGCGAAATGTACGAAATGCCTCCTTCCACTCTGGCAGAATACAATTCCTACATAAGTTCCGTTTTTTTTTAAATAATCCACCAATTCCGGACGAATGTCCACATTAATTAATATATACGTTTCGGATCAATGGCCCCAGTTCAATCTACCTACTCCGATCACTGATTATAATTCACGGTCTTTCGCATTTACCCCATAAGTAAACATAAGTTTAAATGCTGAAGTGGACTAGTTAATCAAGCACACAAGGAACGCTGTTGATTATAACTAGCGAAGTAAAATAATGCAACCCTCTAATAATGTTTTTTTTACTCATTGCTTATTGAAAACCTAAGAGAATGCATATTTATGAGTTTAACGCTCACCTGTTCAGGGTCCAATATATGGAAGGCAGGCGATTCAGCATCATCCACATCATACGTCACGTATATAACTCTCTCTTCCAACTCATCTTCCGTCGCTTGCTCCAGTAATTTGACGGGAGATGTCTCCGGGAGGGAAACAGTCTGTTCCTCCAACTGTATGAGAGGGGAATCTGGTTGTTCTATCTTCATAGGAATGGGTGAATGATGAACCAGCGGTTGGTTCGCAGTCGCCAGTAAGCTGATCTGTTTGTGGACTTGCTGTGGAGAGAAAAGTGTTGTGTAAGTAATTTTACGATTTTTATTGCTAAACGTTACGCTTGCATCCCCACGCTAACACAGGCACAGGTACTAAGCACACCCTAATTTCGGATGTAATATGGGGTGAGCATTTAGCCATTATTGTTTTTCTCAGTAATTGATGTAAGTTATTTCTTAAAAAGGTCAAACGCGACCACATTTCGTTGTAGAAAAGTGATAAAATGATTCGTTTTAAACAAAGAGTCTATGTTTAGCGTATAGCCTTAACAAAAGATATATGGATAGTTGATCGTAACATCCGTAGGGGTACACATCCAGACTCTGGGCTTGTTTCGACCTCGGAATGGAACTCAAGACCTTGAGCTCCGCAGTCGCGTTTGCGTCCTCTAGACGGACGAAGTAGTCAATGCATTATACAACTTGGATATTACATACCTTCTTATGCTTATTAAGGTTAGAGCAGTCGGCGAAGGCCCTGGGACAGTGCGGGCAGCGGAAGGGACGCTCGCCCGAGTGCTTGCGCAGGTGCTTCAGTAGCGGCCAGCGCTCCGCGAACGTGCGCCCGCACTCGCCGCAGCGGTGCGTGCGCCCGCCGCCCTCGCGCCGCGTGTGCGCCGCCCACGAGCCGCGCGACACGAACCTGGGGACCCATACTACGTCACACACCGTGCGCCCGCCGCCCTCGCGCCGCGTGTGCGCCGCCCACGAGCCGCGCGACACGAACCTGGGGACCCATACTACGTCACACACCGTGCGCCCGCCGCCCTCGCGCCGCGTGTGCGCCGCCCACGAGCCGCGCGACACGAACCTGGGGACCCATACTACGTCACACACCGTGCGCCCGCCGCCCTCGCGCCGCGTGTGCGCCGCCCACGAGCCGCGCGACACGAACCTGGGGACCCATACTACGTCACACACCGTGCGCCCGCCGCCCTCGCGCCGCGTGTGCGCCGCCCACGAGCCGCGCGACACGAACCTGGGGACCCATACTACGTCACACACCGTGCGCCCGCCGCCCTCGCGCCGCGTGTGCGCCGCCCACGAGCCGCGCGACACGAACCTGGGGACCCATACTACGTCACACACCGTGCGCCCGCCGCCCTCGCGCCGCGTGTGCGCCGCCCACGAGCCGCGCGACACGAACCTGGGGACCCATACTACGTCACACACCGTGCGCCCGCCGCCCTCGCGCCGCGTGTGCGCCGCCCACGAGCCGCGCGACACGAACCTGGGGACCCATACTACGTCACACACCGTGCGCCCGCCGCCCTCGCGCCGCGTGTGCGCCGCCCACGAGCCGCGCGACACGAACCTGGGGACCCATACTACGTCACACACCGTGCGCCCGCCGCCCTCGCGCCGCGTGTGCGCCGCCCACGAGCCGCGCGACACGAACCTGGGGACCCATACTACGTCACACACCGTGCGCCCGCCGCCCTCGCGCCGCGTGTGCGCCGCCCACGAGCCGCGCGACACGAACCTGGGGACCCATACTACGTCACACACCGTGCGCCCGCCGCCCTCGCGCCGCGTGTGCGCCGCCCACGAGCCGCGCGACACGAACCTGGGGACCCATACTACGTCACACACCGTGCGCCCGCCGCCCTCGCGCCGCGTGTGCGCCGCCCACGAGCCGCGCGACACGAACCTGGGGACCCATACTACGTCACACACCGTGCGCCCGCCGCCCTCGCGCCGCGTGTGCGCCGCCCACGAGCCGCGCGACACGAACCTGGGGACCCATACTACGTCACACACCGTGCGCCCGCCGCCCTCGCGCCGCGTGTGCGCCGCCCACGAGCCGCGCGACACGAACCTGGGGACCCATACTACGTCACACACCGTGCGCCCGCCGCCCTCGCGCCGCGTGTGCGCCGCCCACGAGCCGCGCGACACGAACCTGGGGACCCATACTACGTCACACACCGTGCGCCCGCACTCGCCGCAGCCCCGACACGAACCTGCGGGGGAGACTACGTGCATACCGCAGCCACGAGCCGCAGAGCACAGAGGGATCCGGTGCGGGTCGCTGGATGTCACAGCGACCAGCAACCCAATTGCGTAACACATTTTTAATTATATACCGAGGGTTTTGAAGAAAAATACCTAATACATTGCTTCACAGGTTTGAAATATTCTTGTGCTCAACAACGTAAATAACGCAATCAACGTGGATGAACTGTCACAATGAAAGGCATTGCGGTCGATTGCCATTTTTTGTGTGTTACGCAATTACCCTGCTGAAACAGCCTACAAACATTGACCTACATTCCGACCGTTGAGAGAAAACGTTCCTGATTTAGGGGTATGAGGAACTGGGTGTAAAGTTCACTCAACCACCATAGAAAAGGGAGGATCCTCCGACCAGACGGGTGTCGTGTCTGGTGGGCAACTGCCCCGAGGTTCGTCCAGATGTCGCGACGCCCCCGCAAGGGGGCGTGCCGTGCGGGGTCAGGGCTTCGCCCCTCGCCCGCGGAGGCAACACAGTGGCCTGCTAATACGGGCCCTTCAATATTTTTGCCTCGAACTGCTGTAGCATAGACGCAGGCAAAGTGCTTCTGTGTGCCCCGAGGTTGAAGTTGGGAGATAGTATATGTGTCCATCGCGCGGTAAACTAATTGCGCGATGCAGGATTTGTGTGACGTCATGTCTTTGATACGTAGTTCATATGTGGCGGTGTTCTAATAGAAATAAGCATCAAATTCGCAAAAGTTAGTAAGAAACTGACAAGTGTCAAGAATTGAATTGTATTCTCTTGACAGCGGAACTGTAGGAGTAGGTGAGCTAAAATCGGTAGCCCAACAAAAAGATCTTGACAGAATTTTATTTCAGGATTTCCTCTCAGTAAACTGTTGTAGGCTGATAAGAAATACCGACATCATAAATATAACTTTAAAAATAATTGCACATACCTCTTCCCACAATGCGCGCAAGTGAACGGTCTATCAGAGTTGTGCCGCCTCGCATGCAACCGATGTTGGCTGGAGGTGGTAAACTTGCGCGGGCACAGAGAACATTGGAAGGGCTTCTCTCCGGTGTGGATGCGCTCATGTTCGGACAGGTTGCCTTTCTGACTGAAGCTCTTGCCGCAAACGTTGCAGGAGTAGGGCTTTTGACCTGTAAGAAGAGAATGTATATTAGTAGTTTAGATTTAAAAAACACGTTGACGATTTTACTCATAAAGACGTATCCAAAGTAAAGAATAAAATGCACGTTTGTACCATGGTATAATAAAATACTTAGCCAGGTATGGCATTCCGAAACACAGTAGTCACGTGGGCAACACAAGTCTACGTCATCACATCTGTGTTACCAGAAGTTTGTAATAATAACTCCCCAACCACCTTTATTACCTGCGCGAATCCGATAAAACAATGAGGATTTAATTAACAATTACGTTGGTTTATGTTTAAATTGAATTGTTTCGTTTGATTAGACACACGAAACGACAATTTAAAAGCTTTGTTTTCTGAAAATCTTTCCTTAATCGTGTTTTGTTGCAATAGAGTGGCAACTGGATAGTAACGTAAGCATGTGTTAGTTAGTCCCGGAATGCCAGACCTATTTTATTAGACCATGGTTTGTACTATAACGTGGATTTAATAGTTTACCACTAAAGATATCAATAAAGGCCAATTATTTAATCATCAGATAACATAAAAGCATAAAATATGTTCTATACAAAAGCTGTCAAACCGCCATTTTTATTCATAAAAATGGACCCTAAACACTCTTTACCCGAATGCGGCGACGCTCATAAGGATAGTAATGTTTATTAAAAAAATATTCAAGCTTCTTACCCGTATGCCACCTCATATGCAGCGTGAGACTAGTCTTGTGTGCGAACTTGTGCTTGCATATCTCACACGAGAACTTCTTGACGCCGGAGTGTAGCAGCGAGTGGTTCAGCAGGTTCGCCTTCGTCTTGAATGAAGCGCTGCATAACTGTGCATTGAAGAGTTACAAACATTTCGTTTTTTTTTCTCTCCACTTATGACCAATTAGGATCTAGCACTAATAAACTGCTGGCTGAATGACCAAGCAATTTATTAATAAATTGTAATGGCGGCTGTACACTCCTGTCCGAGTGGTCTCGCTAGGTCTCGCGAAAAAGTCTCGAGCGAGGGATTTCAGCCCGAGTGCGGCCATGTACACTCTCGCCTAGTTCAGTTGAAGTTGTGAACCGAACAGACATTGAACTAGCTGCTGCCGTAGCTCTATGTGCCATATGTGCCATATGTGCCAAGCAACGCTAGAGACACGAGAGTGTACAACGACGCACTCGCAACTGCCACAAGATCATTTGACTCGGGTACATAAAACCGACACGGGACGGAGAGCGTGCGAAGGACGCCGATACACAAGGAGGCGGGCCGAACGCTCTCATCTACAATCTCGCAGTCGGCCTGTCTCGGTGTACCTCAGCGAGAGTGTTATAGTAGACACAATAATAAAATCTTCTGATGATCAGTCAGCAGGGTCCTTAGTGTAGTCTAACAAGGTTCCCTTTATCCTATGTATCAGTTCAAAATCAATATCTTAGTTTTGAAAAAGTTGTACACTGTCGTCATCAGCCCTTTAAATAAAAAATTCTATTGTTTTATTGTATTTCGAGCCTCATCTGAGAGCTTACCTTACAATTATAAGGCCTGTCCTGAGAGTGCACGAGCTGGTGTCGTTGCAGCAGCTGTTTGTGTTTGAACGACTTGCCGCATTTGTTGCACACGTATCGCTGACCCGCGTGCTCTGCTTCTTTGTGGTATACTACCGACGATGGGTGGTTTAGGACCTGAAATTTATATAATGATGTTAAGAAAATGTTGAATCTAGCACTTTTTGGGAGTTTGAGCTAATCAAGACAGTGAAATCAAGAGAGAAGATGTAAAACATAAAAGTAGTTCTATAATGCTCTGCGTAGACTAAAGACAAACGCAAAGCAGAATATTTAATTATGAAATTAAATAAAACACTTTATTGGAAGTGCCATCCATCCATTACACTTTAAAATAAATTTATGAAATGTAAAAAAAATCATCTGCCTTGCGTTCTTAAGTCTTACGGTTCAAAAATATTGTGTCCTACAAGTGACAATATTGGTCTTGTAAGTAATAATTTCAAAACTATTACCTTCCCACACAGATCACAAGCATAGCCCTTAGAATTGCCGGCGCGTCTTCGATGCGACACAGCGTGTAACGCGAGTGAGCGCGGGTAAGCGAACCGCGCGCCGCATTCACCGCATACGTATGGGCGTTCACCTTGATGAGACGCCTGTAACACAACATATAGAAAATTACTGTTTATTTACATTGGTACTAAGAAGTTTGTGGAAGCTTTTACATATTGTTTGCCGCTCTCTGGCATTAAAAAAATATTATTAAGAGCGCACCGAGGAAATTGCGAAATAGTTGCGTTCGTTTGATCCCTTGCATCGTTATTACTTAAGGGGCCGGCGAACATAGCTCGCAACTGCGAATCGAGATGTGTTCAAAATTCGTTTGGAATATTGCTATCTCTGTTTGACAAGGTGAGGTCAGACACGCGTGTGTGTGTGAGCGGATAGATACTGTGCGACCACGCACACATTGACAATATTATTTCTTGACGCGATAGCACTGCTAGCTATCGAAAATTTATGATAAATTGGATGTGTTCCGTAATACCAAAAATGATGAATTAAAACTAAATGTATTTCCATTTTTTTTTCGATAACTTGTAACTTGATAATATAAGCTATGCTGCTGTGGAAACAATATTACAAATATTGTTGTTTAAAATACAGAAAAAACAATATGAAAACATGTAATTTACGCTGTAAAAATGTATGAAATTCAATTCGCTTTAATTTAATTTCAGGTAAGTTTTTTGGAAAAAAAAAAGACGTAAAGGACTAGATAAATACTGTCTCAATCCGAATATCAACATAATATGGTGGAAATATGCTCAAATTGCAAATGATTTTGGTATTACGTTTGTATGGACAATTCATCCGTCGCCGCATTCTTAACCTTTAGTTACATAACTAATTAATATGTAAAATATTTAAGAATTCACTCTATAGATCGTACACTTTAGAAACACGATTAGTAAACTTCTAGTTCCCTCGATAGAAAAAAAACCAAAGTAATCTCTAAAAAACAACATAAATCCTTAGTACCTACGAGCTACAGCGTAAATACTTCACGGAAGGTCTTCAGTTTAAAAAATAATAACTAAACTGACAAACAAACATGTTTTTGATAACGACACGATGAAAACGACCATTAAACATTTTCAAAATGTGTATTTGTTTTAATAATACGAAGGAAATAAATAAATTTGCGCGCAAACCG
The DNA here is from genome assembly GCA_916701695.1 of Agrochola macilenta. Classification (NCBI taxonomy): domain Eukaryota; kingdom Metazoa; phylum Arthropoda; class Insecta; order Lepidoptera; family Noctuidae; genus Agrochola; species Agrochola macilenta. The sequence goes on along the minus strand of OU753559.1, from coordinate 3,704,342 downwards.
CCTTCTTTATCCCGCTATATCCCGTTCTTATGCGGCAAAAGCTTGGTGTGCCCTTAAGTAGTTAAGACAAAAGTTCTACCTAATAAGATTAGGGGAAACTAATTCAGGTTGGTATCTGCAAAGGATGGATGGATGCTGTGAAGTTAATTCCTAAACAAGTACCATAATCTTCCCTTAATTACCTTGATATGCCTTGATATGAGGAGCTCGTGGCTAAGTAACAACAGCCGCACTGGTCGATCCATCAGGTTGAGCTACGCTTGCCGGGGTTGGTCAGTGGATGGGTGACCATCTTTACATACCGAGAATCCTCCGTGCCTCGGAAAGCACGTTAAGCCGTTGGTCCCGGCTGACATTCATGGATCTTTGACAGTCGTTACGAGTCGTCAGAAGCCCGAAAGTCTGACACCAGTCTTACCAAGGGATATCGTATTACTCAGTTACTGGGTTGTGGAGGTCAGATAGGCAGTCGCACCATGTAAAATACTGGTATTCAGCTGCATCCGGTTAGACTGGAAGCCGACCCCAACATAGTTGGGAAAAGGCTAGCAGATTGAATTACCTTGATATGCAAAGATTTGCTCTGCTTACTACTGAAAGTCTTGTCACAGTGGTTACATTTCAGTCTTGGTTTACCGGACGGAGTTGTTTCTACTAGTTCTACGTCATCAGACTTCTCTGTCGCAGTGGCGTCCGTGGTCGAATCTGTGAAATTAAAAAATATTTTAAGTTTTAAAGAACATTTCAATGTTATTGTTAACTGAATCACCACTCTTCTGCAGGGGTCCGTCACGAGAAGCTAAAAATTTTGTAAACAAAGAACTTCTACTAAGTTACTTAGCGAAACAAATAATCCCAAATTCAATCAACTCAAAGTAACATGTAATACGAAACTAACGAGCAATTTCACTTGTTCGGGTTATATTTTAGCGATATAAAGCGCTGTCGTCTTATGTTTTGTGGTACTGAGTTCCAATACCACAGAACATTATGCGGCCGCCACACTATGCTCCTTGTGCTGCTCATCGCTATGCTCCTCGCGTTGCCGCGATGTTTCCCTCTCTGCCCACACACTGCTCTACTCGCGCAATTAATCGCGAGTTCGCGACGCTCCTCACTTGTCATTTGCCTTTATTGGACAATGGACGATGAAACTGTAGCAGCGTGCGCGCTATGCATTTATAGTATAGCTAATTACATCAATGTCGTAAAAAGAAATATCGTCGTCGTCGTCCTCGCCAACGGAGATGGCGGATTACATCTATTCATCGCAATAGAACGATGTAAGTACGCTCGATACGGACTGTGACCGCGAGATTATGTGGCCAGCCAGCCACTCGCGCTCGTATTGCCGGTCCTTTGACTCGCGCGCAAAAAACCGACAAAATAGGGACCGGGGGGCACGAAGAGGGGCATGACGTGCGGCATGACGAGTAATGTTGCCACACTACGTCTCTGCTTCCTTTCCTCGCTACTTCCCATGCCACTCGAGTGTGTGGCAGGCCCATTAGAAGACAGCGATACGATGATTGAATTTGGGATTATTGGTTGTTGATTGAATTGTCACTACGTAACATAGTAGAAGTTCTTTGTTTTCAAAATTTATAGCTTCTCGAGACGGGGACTTTAGGATATATTTCGACAAAAATTACCTCTGGCTGGCTAAGCTGGCTTCACTTTATTTGACTTGTAAGAACTCCAAAATAGTTAAAAAGTTATCAAATATTTTCTATACTCACCAACAATTTTAACATCACTTTCAACACTAGGACTAGAGGTAATCTCAATGGCCGGGCCAGCCTTCAGAAACTCTGACCCATTGTCAACATTGTCAATAATTATTGGCTGAGGATTTAAATCCGGCAAGGAGGTTGCTATAGTATGAGGTAATATCACATTTTCTAATATTTGTACAGTATCAGACTTCGTTGTTTGCGGTTGAGGGTCATCTTGTATTACTATTGTTTCAGTTCTTGGTCTGTCACTTTTCTGAAACGTAAATGTTTGGTAAATTAATTCGAGGTCGCGCAAAACACGTATGACGTATGAGGACGCATGTTTGTCAACATTGCGAAAGCAATTTACTACGACAGCTCACGACACTGCCAGATGATGTAGTATGAGTAGTTGTATTCCAATGTCGTTAAATAAAAGTGGATTGTAGTTATTTATCATGTAAATAGCGCACAACACGCACTCATTTTAAGATGAAAATGAAATGTGAATCCACAGATACAGACGATTGGAAACAAGACACATTGTTTATTAAAAAAAATAACTAATGCTGGTGAGTAACAGGATTTTCAAAGCTGATTACACTAGCAAGTAAAAAAAAAATCTGTAAGTAAACCCCACCTTAGCCCTTATTCTCTCAACATTTTTTTTGCATGGTATAATATTCTGACCAGTATGTCCCAGTTCCTTCTGATGGTTGTTGAAGTGTAACCGTGTCGTGAAGGTCTCGGAGCACTGCCCACACTGGTACAGGACTGGCCCATGTTGGGCCACGTGGGACATGTATCGGCCAGTGCAGGTAAACTCCATGCCGCAAATAGCACATTCTTTGCGGGTTGGTGTCATCGGACCTGGAATGTGTTGGATAGGATTGTTTAGTGGCTAGATTAAGTCAATATACACAGTTTAAGGTCTTCACTCTACAGTTGAATTGTAATTAAATAACATCATCACAGGACATACTGACCTTTAGGCCTCCCGCGGCCTTTGCCCTTCACCACAACAACAAGTTCACCAGAATCTTCTAGGTGACCAATAACTTCCGGTTCTTTAGGCACAGGTGGCTTCAATTCTAGGTGCTGTTCTATCTTCACGTCAGGCTCACTTTCATCTCCGTCAGTTACTCCTTCTTCTTTGAATATCCTCTCAAGCTCTTTACCCTAGAAAGTATAATGATATTGTTGTTAACTTCTTTTTAGCTAGAATGCTTAAAAAAAAGAGCATTTGGATGTAGGCAATTTTAGATGTTACCTCTTTCTGAAATGGGAATGAAGAAGGATTCATTGGATATTGAAAAACATTACATGTGGCTTGCTGCATTACAATGCAGAGTATGTTACACCTATTAGTAGTTAATTTATAGATTACAATAATAGAGTATAGTAAAATTATTTAGTATTCCACTTCTTCCAAAATTTTGCCATTAGTCAATAATATTGTTTCATAAATCGAATATCTTTTATTTTCAATAAAAATTTAATTTTTTATTACCTGAACGGCTTCTCTAAACCTAGTCGGAGTTTTCCTCCTCCGTTTTCCAGTTGGCTCGGCTTCTCTTTCTTGCTTTCTTGGACGCTTTACAGCAGCCTGCTCCTTTGCAGCAGCTTCCTTGGCTAACTCCTCAGTAGTTTTGGGCTTTTTAGGAGGCCTGCCTCGCTTGCGTTTTGGCTTTTCGAGACCAGCCACTTGTAAGGAAATTGGGTGTTCCACTTGGTAAACTCCATCGCTGGTATTAACTGGAATTTATCACAAAAAAATTAAGAATATAATGTCATTGCAAAGGTTTTCGGAGCGAATTTGCAAATCTTACCTTCATAAATGATCTTATCCGTTACAATTTCCTGTTCCGTAGGGGGATTGAATACAGTTCTCTTGTATTCTTTCTCTCTGAGATGAAGTTCCCGAATTACTTTCTGGAAAACAGATTTATTTTATCACTTTTACATAGGAAGTTCTCTTTCTAACCAGTGGTCACTGAAAAATGTTCCCCAACAGTGTACAGGGCTACAGGTGGCAAAAAGGCAAAGTGGGAAATTATGTAGGGAATTTACTTACTTGTCCGTTTATAATCAGTGTTAGGAATTCTACGGTGGCTTCCAGTTGTATGGTGCATCCTGGACAGATGGTTCGAGGCAGTTGTCCATCATCAGCAACCTAAAATTACACCGAGTTGGCGTATAGCATATTTTATTTTAAGCTTAGTTTTAGTAGTAATTCTAAATAAACTACGAAGAAAACAAACTTGGCGCGAGCTCTATGGATTGAAATAAAATAAGTTCTGACATTTGACAATCCGAAAACGTCCTTCAATAAATAAGAGTTTTAAACTCCATGTTCCAAGTTATGTAATTATTTATTTATAATGTCGTTATCTGATATTCTTGGTTAATATCGTACTAAATTACAGAAATAAGTTGGAAAATGTTAATTTGTACATAAAGTCAGCCATTTTAATTTCATATTGATTGAAGTCAATACAAATCACAATAAATAAAACTGGTATACCTTGATTGGCAAATATGTGTTAATTACTTCACTTAAGTTTTGACTATTTTCTTCACACGAATATAATAAATTCCCATTATCATTTTCTTCCCCACATAATCGACAAACATTAGAATTGTAAAGAACTACTTCCATCTTTTCTTAAACTAAAAGCGCCACCTATTTCCTGCACTGCTCCAACAAAAGCTAAATGACGTTTCTAACACGTTTAGTTTTTCCACAAAGTGTCTCTTGCTTTAAAGGATTGGAACATTTAAAAACATTAATGTTCTATAATCATTTGAGGAAACCAATCATTTTTCTGAATTTTTTACATGTTGCACTTTTTGTTTTTATTTTATTTGATTCTCGACAAATTTTATTTTGTTTATTGTTTTGTAAAGCCTTTAGGTATATATTGGCAACACTAAGCACTTCCTTCTTTTCTTTTCAAAGCCCTTTCCGGTTTAGTTCTTGGGGCAAGAAGCCGTTGTTTCGGTTTTTATTATTTTTAATCGCCTGTAATCCATCAAAATGAGGATCTATAAAGATATTATTACTGGTAATTGAGTTTATTGTGTTTCTAATATGAAGTTAATGATTATATTTCATTTATAATGCGTATCTTTGATAACAGTGATTTTGACATTTCGGCGAGCAGTGATGTGATGATGTCCCATCATCAATCTTCGCAAAATTTATTGCCACATCTACAGTTCATGAAGCAAGAAAGGTGTAAACATGGATTTCATGTAATGGTTTATTTATTTCAGGTGATGAGATGTTCTCAGACTCCTACAAAATGAAACTGGTCGATGAAGTCATTTACGAAGTGACTGGCAAACTGGTGTCGAGAGCACAGGGCGATATTAAAATCGAAGGCTTCAACCCCTCGGCTGAGGAGGCTGACGAAGGCACAGACTCTGCAGTTGAAAGTGGTGTTGACATAGTTCTGAACCACAGGCTGGTCGAAACATACGCTTTCGGTGACAAGAAATCTTACACATTATACCTCAAAGACTACATGAAAAAGTGAGTGTCTCAGTGATTATTGCTTAGCATTGTGATAAAGTTCCGTCAGTGGTGCATTCATTGATAAGTGCTACAGGTTTGAAGGCAAGTCTTTGTGGTTATGATGGGTGCACGCAAGGAACAATACTTGTAGTTCTACAGCTATCCTAAATTGTAAACTTATGCTGTCATAGAAACTAGTTTCAAGGTGTGTCACCAGATTTTTCACTGATTCAAATTGCTAAGAGGGCAGCTGGGTGCAGCCAATCATGTATTTGCTGCATACAGCATTGCCATATATTTGGTCAGAATTCCTTGTATCTAGAGTTAGTCATGCCATGTGTTATTCTTGCACTAAAGAAAGATCTGCATTGTGGACTCACAATGCAGACCTTACACTGTGTACCATTTTTATCATTGAGTGGTCACTCAATGATAAAAATGGGACACAGTGTAAGGTCAATGTTGTATTTATATTCATTACAACAGCTCTTTAATTTTAGTTTTAGGAAATCAAGCAAATCTTGTTCATTTTATCATACTTCTTTTTTTTTTTTTCTATAACATATTGGTTGTTTTTCTGCTAGAACCAATTTCTATTTCTTAACAAATTTTCTTCGACATAAAAGTATATAATTTTGTACATGTGGATTGCTTGTGAAGTATGGCATGATCAATATTTATGTAATCAAGTTTGTTATCTATATTTTGGCATGTCTAGTTGTGATAACAGCATATCAGTGTAGGTTAAGTTCAAGATGATTTCAGCTCTTTTGTTGGTTTAATTAAAATAGTAATATTGATGGATTAATAGGAATATTGATGGTAACACTCAATAAGTTACATGGATTTATTAAATAATCTGGGATTTAATCCTCGTATCACATTTTATCATAGGCTTAGGAATTAGGTATTCGCTGTTAATAATATCAGCAAATTACCATGTGAAAGGTTCAAGCGGAATGTTAAAATAAATTAACTCTAGCTGTATTTTGTTTCGCACAACCATTGTTTCAAAAGTAAGCAGTGGCAATTCTCAACATTCTGCTTGACCACTGCCATAAACTCTAGCTGTATTGTACAAGCATTCTCACATTTAATTTTTTTCATTAGTACTGGTTTCTAATTTTCTATTTAGTTAGGGGTTTCTAAACTGGTTATGAATCTTAATCTTTGCCTGCTGCTTGATCTGTGCTTCTAAATGTATTCAAGTAATGGTCATGGTAGTAAGATAGATCATCAATTAAAATGTATCAAGTTTTTCTAAATTCTGTCTTAGACTAGCTTGAGTTTTGAGTGACGTTCTGTAATATGGGCCCATATTACAGAACGTCACTCAAAACTCAAGCATTACTTAAAACTCGTTTAAAGCCTTTTGATTGGTTGAAACTAGTTTTAAGTAATGCTTGAGTCTTGAGTGAGGTTCTGTAATACAGGCCTAAGTGCATTTTCCTTGTGTGCACAAATTGTTTATCTTGTTTCACCCCATATAAAATGCAGTCGTACATTTTATTTGCATGAAACTCATGTCTGCTCTTTAGTTTATGATGACACAGCACAAATAGATAATATTTTGCATACTATTTTATTGATTCAGCATTTTTTAAACTGCACACATATTTGCCTCAACCACACCTACATATTTTTATTACCTATTTATTTGCATGTTCTTACATTTTTAATATTTCTGGTGCATCATCGAAAAACCGCTGGTTGATCCTCAATATCTTCCTATGGAGCGATGGATGCAAAAGCATATAACCTTAATGAAAAAACATTCATTCTGTAATGATTGTTCATGAAATGGGGCTGACACTTAATTAATCTATTAATGTGGCCTTTTAGATATCATAGTTATTACAATGTAATATTTTATTGATTTACTCTTGTAGTGATTATTTTATCTTGCCCATAGAAAAGAAAATGTGTAATAATTGAATGTTTCTAACATGTAAACTTCTTTAATTCCAGATTAGTTGCACAATTGGAAGAGAAGGCACCTGACCAGGTCAACATTTTCAAAACCAACATGAACAAAGTCATGAAAGACGTCCTTGGCAGGTTTAAGGAGCTCCAGTTCTTCACTGGAGAATCCATGGACTGCGATGGCATGGTCGCCATGATGGAGTACAGAGATATTGACGGCACGCAGATCCCCATCATGATGTTCTTCAAACACGGTCTTGAAGAGGAGAAGTTCTAAGTGTAAAGCATAAGTGAAAACTACTCATAATATTCCACTTCTAACACAGGCGCCTAAAACTCATATCTTTTTTATTTATTTACAAAATCATGTCAATCTGCGCATCGGCTGAAACCGGCTTCTCCCATCACAAGGCTGAACAATTTTGTAATGTTAATAAATAAATGTTGCATACTATAAATAAATAAATTAATGAACAATTCGTCTGTCTTTCCTTTATTATACCAACGTTTGATTAATAATAATAATTATGCTGCTTTGCCGCATGGTTGAGGTCGATGTCCTATGAGTCACATTGCTGAAGTACGAGGTTGCTTCAGTTCACTGACCCTGGTCAGTTTGTGGACTTTTTACAGTTCGTCGTAAAGTAAATCGATATGGCTGCAAGGCTGAACTTTGAAAGCTACCTGTAATTGACGATTACAAACGTTTTACAAAGGATTTTCAATCAAAGATCCAGAGCAGATGTTCTTATGATGTTTTTAGATAGTGACTCCATTTTACCAGAAGTAAGGTAATATTCGCGCAAGTGTATTTACCATCGCGTGTTCAAATGTTCAAGAAAATAATGAATCTAAGCGCTTATTCCATTTGGCTGAATTTTGACCTCTATAGCTGAATTCACGTAGAAAGCTGGTAAGGGTCACCGTCGCCGACAAGTCCCTATCTCATGTCTGAATGCTGAAGGCGACGGTTCGGCGCTGATTTGGCAAAAAGTATGAAAACTGCCTGCGTCGACTAGCGTTCACAACCAGTGCTTGTCGCTACCCACATGAGTTGGTTTATCGGCGCTGGTTACCAGCTTTCTACGTGAATAAACCGCATGAATGAATAACATGGACTATTTCGAAACAACTTTTTAAGTTTTTCTCAAATATCTCCAGAACCAGAGGTCTTTGGGCAAAAATAAAATCATTTTCATCACTTTCTGAACTAAGGCTTTTCGGCCAATAGCCACAATACGTATGCTCACCAAGGGCATACGTATTGTGGCTATTGTCGATATAAGCATGTATACTTCACCGGTGCCTAGAAAGAGAAATAATACTTCGCGCAATATTTGGTATAATAACGCCATCTATCCTCAGTTATATAAATGATAAATAACAAGCGACTAGTGTCATAAGTACTATACAGATGTCGCTGCTAACAAATTGAGAACTACTTTGCTACCGCAATGCTGCCAGCATAGAGGAAAGTAATATAATGTCGAACCACAGACTGGCAGCTGCTTTGTTGTCAACTATTCAGAAATCTGTTGTAAGTAGCAATTGACTTCTTGATAAATTTTTGCTGCTAGCAGGCTAGGGCAGGTGGAATTGGTAAGAGCGACTAGTTTTAACCCTTTGCCTGGGAATCGAACCCTGGGACTTTACACGCAGTTTGTTTTGTCGTTGTGGGTTCTTATAATGAATTCGCATAGGCAAATTTCTCGCGTCAATTTTTCTTGCGTGTCTCTACGGCCATGTGACTGGCAGGCGTTGCCAAAAAATGAAACACTATTAAATTTGAGGTATGTTATATTTATCGAGTTTGTATGTAGGTAATAACTACAATAAAGTACAGAAATGACCGATGATTTCTATTACAATGTCGTGAGTACTCTAATCACAATGTTTTCATATGTATTCATCATTTTTCTTGTATACTTTTTTAGGCATTCACTAGGCACTAACACATGCCTTAATTGCTTAGTCTTTAATTTCTCCATATTTACAATAACTCAATAACACCAAAATTCAGGTAAGTATGTCGTGTGGGTATATAAAACTGGAGTAAAAAACGACCATAATCCAAGAAGACACAAAAATGGCACTACGAAGGTATCTAGCGACTTATTAACCTCGTTTATTATAAAAGCTTGCTCTTATCACAATTCTAAATGTTACAGTTTCGTAACCTGTAGCTGCAATATAACTGACGCTTTTATAATATTTATCATAACTTTAATTTTACTTATTAAACTTTTTCTACAAAATAAAAGTGATCAAATACCTATTTTATATTACCATCATGCCTTATTGGAATATGGCAAGAATATTAAATTTGTTGAGTCAAATAATAATAAAAAGAAAAGGTTTACAGAAAATATTCAGTTGTATTATATCAACGAGTTAAAATTATAATCGTCAGAGGCACATTATTGTAAATGGTAGGTATAATCTATTCAGAAAATTAATACTTAATTGTGGGTGTTGCCATTTAAAAAGTACTGTAATTTAGATTGCATAATAAATTAGTTCGTTTAAAGCCTGCTTGGCGCTGACGCAGTTATTTGCTATGGAGCGCTTGCTTATATCTGATTGCAATTAAACTAATTAATACGGGCTAAGTTAATTTGAATGGATCGTGTCGGTAATTGAGAACTTATCAGTTAATTACTGACTTTAATCATTTAGTAATATGTTTCTGAATAGATCACACAGCATTCATTACTATGGGACATTTAAACAAATATAAAACTGAACGATGATAATTAACATAGAGGTACATTTTAATGACAATAATATTTATAATAAGACATCGTGTTTCTTCGTTAACTTCAATCTTAATAAATTATTACATACAATATTAGGATTGAGCATAAAAGTGTTCGAAGATTGTGTTCTTAATAGAAATAATGGGTGCGTTCGTTCTTACACGATAAGAATGTAGTGTAAGTAGGTATTTAATTATATGTAGGTAGTGACAGACATAAGAAATCTCGTAATTAGGATATCAGTCATTATAGCAAACAATACAATATCCCGAAATAATTTTATGATAATTTTTAGAAGAACAAGATTGTATTAAATTTTATAAATATCTCAATATAGTATAAATATATTTACATTCATTAATTCTAATATTTTTCATATTGGTGTCTTATTTAACGCACACTTACTTTATTCATTTATAAATAAAATATTAGACATTAAAAAGATATCATATGGAATGGTTTTTTGTACAAAATAAAATACAAAATCCACCGCACTGGTAGAAAAAATTACAAATCACAATGTTTTATGATGTACATCATAGAGGGGGCTCCCCGGCGGGCCCGACGCGGGCTCTGCCCCCCCTCGCTCCTGCTGCGACTAGTCGTACATTGTACCGTTGTCTCGTGCGAAGTCTCACTTACACACGCCCCGAGCCCCCATCGTCCCATTGAAAAATAGATCCATCACTACTTAAATTTATAATTTACAAATAAGGTACTCTTTTAAAACGAATACGATACAGGATAGTCCTCACTGGTCGAACGTACACCGGACCCGAAATACTAATGTCACTAACCGCTCTAGAGCACTACGTCCGTCACGACTGACTCCGTCCATAGAAAACTTAATGGAATGAAGATTTATTGCTAAAATTACAAGATCACAAACGATTGAGAGAGTTCACGTGCGCGGCTCAACAGTTGAACGTGTTGGAGTGTGCGCAGGCGCGCGGGTACTCGTCCAGCGGCCGGCCGTAGCCGCCCTCCGGGATGATGGAGTACTCGGGCTCGCTGTACTCCGCGTGCTCGCGCTCGTACTCGCGGTCGTTGCGCGGGAAACCGATGATGGTTTCCGAGTTGCGCATGTAACCGTTCTCCTGCTTCCTCGAGTAGCGCGTGTCGAGGTTGCGCTGGAAGTTCTCTGGGTGACACACGACACCGTTGCGGTTTTTCTTTTTATCTGGTAGTGAGCGCAAAGAGCCATTGTTGAGGTGATGAGCCGGTGCGCCATTATTGAGCGTGAGCGGCTGGTGCGGGCGCGCGTCGCCGCCGATGTACGTGAAGCCGTTGGCGGGCAGCGTGCCGCCGCCCCCCGAGCGCTGCGGCCGCCGCGCGGAGCCCTGCTGGCCGCCTGACATGAAGAAAACGCTCGGGGAGGCGTAAAGCTCTAGCTACAGTTCCGTCACAGGAATAGGCCTGAGGCCGGGCGTGTGCGGCGGCGCGGGGTACTGCGACGGGTGGATGCCGCGCACTATGCAGTCCTCCTCCGTGGAGATGGGCTTGTGGTACTCGAGGTTCTTGCGCCCCTTGTTCCACTTGTAGTCTTTCAGCTTCTCCTGCATGCTCTTGCGATACCTGTACAATATTAACACTAATGTTGCGATGGTTGCTACGCATGCGACTACCACGATACAGATTATGGTCTGCTGTCGTGTATCGTGGAGAACACAGCCCAAGTCATCAGCGTTCAGGTTTCTTAGAGGTTTGTCTTTCAAGTGTTCGGGACTCGCACAATGTAATTGTGTGAAGTTACTCTTATCATAAAGCAACTGTTGGAGCCATAGTAGTTGGCAGTCACAGAAGATAGGATTGTCGGTTAGGTCCAGCTGCTTCAACTCCTTGCCAATAAACACGGTTTCACTTAATGTGACAATGGCGTTATCTTTAAGAGAAACATGCTTCAATTTCGGTAAGCCCAATAGTGTGCAGTCTTCCAGGATTGCCAATTTTTTGTTGTTTGCCAAAACAATTGTTTCTAAATTGATGTTATCTTCAAATGCTCCTTTCTCAATTCTCTCCAGCTGGGTAGCGCCAGTGATATCTAAGAATTTGAGGTTTTTCAAGCCCTTGAATGAATGGCTCTCCAGTGTCAGGAATTCATTTTGTCCGATGTACAAATCTTCTAATCTTGTAAGACCAGACAGCTGGATTGTGGGCACAGTGAGTAATCTATTTCCAAAGAGATTAAGACTTCTTAATCCTGGAAGACCTCTGAATGCATATTCACTAATATTGGAGAGTCCTGCTCCGTTTAGGTCTAATACCGTCAGTCTATTGAGACCGGCAAAGGCATCATCTGGCAGAAAGGAAAACGCATTCAAGCCTACGTGCAGCTCTGCGAGGCTACCCAAGAGGCTGAAGGAAGTCGTCGGCACCGAACTTAGTTGGTTATCATCCAAATATAAGATCCTCAGAGCTGATAAGCCCGCGAAAGCTCTGGGCTCGATCCTTGATATTCTGTTTTGGCCTAAGTTCAGTTCTTCTAATCTTGGCAAGGTGGTGAAGACTCCGTTTGTTAGTTCCTCCAAGAAGTTTCGTTTTAAATTCAAAACTGTTAATTGATTAAGTCCTTGGAACGTTGTGTTTGTCACTGATGATAGCTTATTGTGATTAAGATGTAGTTCTTGTAGTTTGCGTTGATATGCGAAACTTTTCGTCGGTATGTTGACGAGGTGGTTCTGCGAGAGGTCTAGGTGCTGCAGCTCGGCGTAGAATTGCATCGAGCTGTCGATCGTCTTGATCTTGTTGTTGCGGATGATGAGCCGCTGTATGGAGGGGTTGAGCGCGATGGGCAGGACGTCGAGGCGGCTCTCCTCGCACACCACCACGAGGGTCTCATCGTTGCAGTTGCAGCCGCCCGGGCAGTTAGCTAGCGCCGCTGCTCCGCTCCGCGATGCAAGAAGCTCCAGCGATATCAACAGCACCTGGAATTTAGAGAGAAAGTCATTAGTGTATGGTTACAAATAGACAGACAAGCTCTTTGTCAATTTACCCTGAGCCCACGAAACTATTCGGGACTTCAGTTTTAAAACCATTCAAACCCACTTGATTTACACTAAACAGAAACTGAACATGCAGTTGGTCTTAAAGCCGAATCTGGGCTTTCAATTGATGTATTTCGTTAAAAGCATAGTTGTATCACAGCTTTGTTTACAGTCTCTAAACGTACGCCCGAATGCTATCTCAATTCCAGCAGCAACATTTCGTTAAGCGTGAACTGAACCGCAAACATTAGGTCGGCCGTTTGTCCACTAACGTGTAAGTTAATCCGAATGATTACTATGTAGCAGTAGGTAGCTAAGAACCGCTCTTTGAAAATATACGGCATGTTTTTAATATGCTGAAGTAGGAAGGTAGATTGATGGTCTTTCAGTAAAATGGAATCAATGTAAGGCGAGCGAGCTCCGGACCCGGCGCAAAAAGGAAAATAAAATGATATTGGAATGGGAATTTTGCAGTTTTAATTTATTAAAATGCGCTCCTCGGAGGCGCTTGGGGCCAGCTTCTTTGCTTCAAAGACTAGCACTTTTATTACGTTTCCTCTTTCAAACAATTAGCAAGGAGATCCGAGTGTAGTCGAGATTCTACTTAAGAATTACAAAGTCGAGTTTAATTTTGTTACAACGAGATTGCTGATAGATGCAACGCCGACAATCTCCTCACAGTCCTTACTTTAAAAGACAAAGCTACCAGTAGTTTGTCAGCTAAGTGGGTTTATTAGCTTTCTATGGAGGAGCGGCACAGGATGAAAACTCAATTGGACATCCAAGAGAGCATCGAGCAAGTTTCGAGTGTTTGCGTTGCCCCTCCGAGGATCGGTTATTGCAGTGAGGGCCGCGCGGACTTCAAGATTAACTTTTAGCGAAACTTTATAGAGTCCAGCTTACATGCAATATTGTTTGTTTACGTTATGTAGATACGCGAAAACAATTTGGCAGATGCAGTGTGCTGTGTGCACGAAAAAACTGTGCCTATTGTCGTAGTATTTTTGTTCCGAAAATTTCCGGCAGCATATGTATGAGAGTTTTATCCATACAACGGATTTCGGTGTGTTCCGGTGGCATCCGCAACGTTTTGCATTCCATTTGCGCATGCCGCGTGCCGTCCTATTTATAGGGTCAGTGGTTGTTCCGATACAAATCAGGAATCAAAATTCGATATGCGGAGGTGATTCGCAAACAGTGTCGGCTGTTTTGCTCGTTTCGTCCCGTGTGCGAGTGAAATTTCCGCTAAAATCCAATAAACCCGTGCTCCGACGTGTTGTGTTTTGAACCGTTTTGCAGTATGCTCGCCGGAAATTTGAATTTTTTGCAGATAGCGACGTATAATGATACCTTTTAATGGTTCCAGCTTTATCTTATGTTTTGCTGTTCCAGTTTGGTTCACAATAGTTGTTTGTAGAACAATGTTAGCTTGGGGATTAAAGTAAAACAGTTTCTTAAGCTGTATAAAATGTCTTTCTTCGTAAGATGTCCGGGACGCGTTGACCTGCTTTCTTGACTTGTACAAGTTGGGCAAATAGGCATCTAATTGGCTCTGTAGTTTTATTTTAGTCTGCTTTTAGCACCGATTGAAGAGAAAAAACCTTATTTGTTAAATACACTGGGATATTTGTGTAACAGAGCAGTTAAATTTACAGCCAAGGCCTAAAACTGTCTGTTTTTCATCCCAGCGACACATGCGAAAAAGCCTCTGTGTGTAGCAGGTACCACCACTTCCCTTCATGTAGTTACAAATTATTTCAGTCGGTGTACACTGAAAGGGCGTTGCGGGTAGGTAGGGTATGCGCACAAAAACGCGTCGCGTCGAGTGGCGATAGGTATGCAAATCGGATAATTGCGGTGGCCACCCGTTGATGGAAAAATTGCGGCGAAGTGTGCGCCCGCGCGGAATGGCGGGCCCGTAGGTAGACCTGTTATGTAGTCGTGTTCTAACGGTTTTAATTATAGAGTGGTGTAAATTGGTAAAGGTGTGTGTTTATGAAGCGTTTTTGCCGCTGAATTTGGGTTTTGGAAATCAAGGTTTTTTTCAGAGCTGCGAGATTGTTGAAAATTAGATAGTGTGAGACTTGCATAATATTTTTCACGAAAATATGTAACTGCCTCTATAACCTCTTTTTTTACCAAAAAAATCAGAAACAAAAAGTCTCGCCACTCTTAACTTTTAAGGTATTTCAAAAGTCTCAACAACTGGCATTTTGCCCGGTCTTGCATCTTGCAGACGGCCAGTTTTGTAAACAATACGCCATAACATTCTATTACTTAATAAAAGTAGCGAGAAATAGGCTTTACAGCGCTCGTTCCGCGGCCCTCGGGCTATTAGCTAAACAGCTTAATCCTGCGCATCCGTGGCCGACACACTAATAGATCCGCAACAATTTGAGAGCAATAACACATGCCGTTTAAAATGCTAATGTCCCAGTTTTAGAGTGTCGTAGTGATGGGATTCGGTATCGGTATCGGATATAGTTTCGGGATTGTGGTTTCGAATGTTTAGAGGTCCAATACGTACTTAGGTGTAGAGTCGCACAAAACGGTTTGGAGTAACTGAGCTATCATTTAACGAAGATATCGGCTTAGATGTGTTCTGTTATTCAGATCTGGGATAGGAAATAAGGACAAAAGAAACTGTTTAAAACTTTATAATAGCACATGAAACACATCTGAAAATAAAAGACTGAACTGTGATAGTCCAAGTGGACTTATCACAATAAATCAATTTAGCAAAATTAACTAAAGACCATACCATACCAACTAAATTATCTCTGATACATCGGCACCCAAGTTCAAATTAGACTGACCTCCGCCGATACCGGTACCGAGACCGAGACTAAATTCTTGACCCAACCTTAGCACACGCTATTACGGCGACCATTCTCACATTTATTAGTGCGGTACCCTAAAACAACCCTTTTGCGATGTCCATTATTCAAATTAGTGAGTTCTGAGGGTTTGTTGATTTAAAATGCGACTTATTAAGACGTAACGGCCTGCGACTGAATATTAAATCGTGGAATTAGGTCGCTCTAAACCTACCTATTGTACCTATCTTGAAAAGTTGTGTTATATTTTTAAAGTATGAAAATAATGATTATTATTTAATTATTTCTTGTTTTTTTTTTACATTGTATCGAAATGTATTAATTATAAACTAACCCAACATGAAGACATATAAATTAAATTAAAATATAAATGAATTATTCAAAATTGCAAATGTTAGTTCTGTAGTTTTATCAAAAATAAAATTCATTAAATTTCTTGGTACATTAACACCGAAAACGTCAACAAAAAAAAAAAAAAAACATTATCATTTCATTAAAATTTGAGTACTTATTAGCACGGATACATATGTCAAAAAATTACAATAATGTCAAAAAAATTATAAAAAAAGGTTAACAATCATGCATGACAGTTCCCAGACACAGTTCCTACACATCACTGAGAAACTGATCAAGTGTATAATGGTGAAAACTGCATATAATTCCGTTGCCGAGTTTAGAAGAACAACGCGGTCACACGAAAAGCGACTTTAATTTATACTGTGTGTGTGTGTGTGTATGTATCTTTGTGTGTGTGTGTGTGTGTGTGTATAAATATGGATATGGATACCTAAAGACCGAGTTAGCTATTTGTATGTGATTATGGTTTATATGTGTATCGTATAAACTTACTTTTTTTAAATTCGTTTACTCATCTGGATCTAGAATATTGCTTTTTTTTATTTTAAAAGAAGTATAGAGATATAATCTCTAAATGCAAATGTAGATTGCAGTCTTGACTTCAAAGTTCAAAGTAAAAGTGAATCGGCACCTTCAAGAGAAACGTGCTTTATCTTATACTGGGACTTCGTTTATATCAGGCCAAGCTGTGATGGAAAGTAAGTCTATCAAAATAAATGGATGAAAGTTTTCATCTAAAGATTTGATTTGAGATTGAGTCGTAGATGATGTTTTTGACATTCATTTACTTTAAAAAAATCATTCAACTGCCTAAGAAATGACAAGACTATAAATTTTTAAACAAAGTGTCTATTTTAAGTGTTTATTTTTAATTTGCATATTTTGTTTTAATGAACCTTCTTTTTATTTAATATAACCATAGGCTTTTTGTATTTTGCTTCAAAAATCGTAAATCGTACTTTATAGTAACTTTTTCTATACAGCCAGTACCTAGATACGCACTAACCACTTAAATATCAACGTGCAAAGAGTTCGAAATTAGAAAACAAAATTCGCTCTTTTCGGAAACAGAGGCACGCCAAAAGAATTCATTAGAAGCTTTCACCCACCTCCTTGATTACTTACTTATAATCAAATTATTAATACTCCTTCATCAAAAACTTTAACTAAACTCAATTACTGGGCCCACAAAGCTTATATACTCCCACATACATAAGTTATGTCTCACATACACCGTCTGAGATAACTAAACCAATCATCTATTAATTAATATGGCGTGTACTCTATTGCTAACACAGGTAGTAAATGGTGGAACACCATAATGTATTCTATATTGTTTATAGATATGTATATGTGTCAAGATAGAAACACCGCGCGTACGTGACGTATAGGATAGTGAAAAGGAAATAAACAAGAAATATTACTCATATTAGGCTGCCTCTCAAGAGAGCCAGGATACTCAAGTTGATCCTATAGGAGTAACACAGGTAGCAAGACGCCAGCAAAAAGACTGTTGGTCAACTAAAGGTATCAAACTAAGTCGATATCATTTTCTAGGCAACAACATGATTCACTTAGTATCAACAGTAAATACAGGGTATACAAGAATCCTGGCTTGCAGTTCATAAAACATTGTTCTATGATGTTATGTAGCATGGTCGATTTGAAACTAACACCTTGTACGTAAGCCGATTGGGTAGTAACTAAACATAATCTATTTGGGCGTTAAAGGCATTATTAAATGGTTTAGTCACAATCACAATGAAAGCCAGTAATAGGATTTAATTTGATTGCAATATTGCTTGTGAGCAGAATTTCGTCTGGAACAGCGTTACAGAGCTTATGTTATCTTTATTAGTAATTATTGGAATATTATTACTATTCATTGGAATATGATTAGTATAGTCTCTGATGTTATGATAGTGTACGAGAGTTATGATTATTTGAATTTAGATATGAAGTTATTTGAATCATCTTGTTGACTGTCTTGTACTTCTATCGTTTTACCAGCCAATGCCTAGAGTGCATTTTCGTAGAAATCTTGTGCTTCACTGGCTATTTCAGAGTTTCCAGAGCTTACCTAGCCTCTTGTCTTGTCTCTTTGGCCTCTTGTCTTGTATCTTTACCCTCTTGTCTTTTCTCTTTAACCTCTTGTCTTTTCTCTTTAACCTCTTGCCTTGTCTCTTTAGCCTCTTGCCTTGTCTCTTTAGCCTCTTGCCTTGTTTCTTTAGCCTCTTGTCTTGTTTAATTAAATTATTTATCCATCATTTTAGAGTTGCTTCGTCTACTTGAGCCTTGATGGTATTCTGTTTAAGTCGTTATGTTTGATAGTGTTTATGAATCAAAAGCAGCACTTTTATTTTGAAGCGAGTTATTCCAGAGCAAATTGAATTCTGTATCTACACCGATTACTAAAATTGTATTTTTACTGCATATAGGGCCATAGTTTTTAACGGTATTGCTGTATTGGGTAAACTGGCATTCTGTCACATGCTATTGAGTACATATAGTAATGTTTAAATCCAATACGAATAGATGGCTGGACGTGGTTCAACCGGTACTTATAGGTACTGGCACTTAGCGTTATTATCGTTTGCTGGTTAAAACCAAACTCAACTAGCGACACCTGGCTACACTGGCTACTTATCCGCTGTTACGTAAATCCGTTGTACTAAACCTCATTGCTGTAACACGATGTCACATTCAACAATAATTTAATTTTACACAACTTTGAAGCACGCTTCATTTCCAAAAGTTCCATTATATGAAATTCGAACGAGCGTTCCACAAAGAACGCATCGATACGTAAAATAAATAAACGGACGGCATCCCAAGCGAACAATCACTGGGTTCACGCGCTATTAGACATGCCACAGTTTTGCGAATATTTGCGTTTCGGCCGCGCAGAAATAACCAGTCGCGTTTGGCATCTGGCTACCTGCAGCGGTTTTCAAAGACATGGCTCTGGTTGTGTTGGACGTTTTAAACATTTCCAGTTGCGCTCGCTTCATTTGTCGCTCACAAACGGTCGGTAAATGAGTGTCGCGCATTATGCAGATTGCAGGACGACGCACTGGAGCGACGGCACCCGGTCGCCGTCCGCCGCGCTTCGTTTCAACCGGAATGTTAATTGTCCGCGCACTAATAGGCAAATAATAATTTGCTAGAGATGGCCGCATTTAGAACTGTTTGTGTCTCTATTTTGGTTGGGGGAGGAAAATTGGTGTATCCTGTTTAACTCATTTGAGTCAGTGAGATTTGCAAACTATTCAAGCAGATTCATGTTCAATTAACCTTACTGCCAGTGCAAACCACCATACCTTCATAATAGCTACAGCAGTAAGCTAGATAATATCGCCCGTCTGAACCCTGATTCGATTGCCACAGCCTGAGGTCTTCCTCGACCGCACGCCCCAATCCGCTCAAATACACCATAACTGAATTAATTAATAAACGGTATAAATTACATACACGTTGTTTACGCGCGTAATTCATTGCACGATGCGTCACAGCGTTATCAATATTTTCATCGAGATTTATTACGCTACCCGTAATTGGTAAAGCGACGATACTGTGTAGTGTACATAGTATACCACTATATATATAGTTTTGTCCGTAGGGCGCTGAGAGTCGAATGTATTGTTTGAGTTATTGAATTTCTGTGAATCGTCATCATCTAAGGCTTTACAATTGCCGGTGGGCCTTAGCCTGTTCGAGTATATTTCTTCATAGTGACTTATTTCCGGCTTTTTCTTTCCTATTTCTCACTCCAAATGGTCTTAAAAATGATAATCTACACCATCCAATCATCTGAGCTTCAGCCGGCCTCAAGTAGGTAAACGTTTGGGTGCTCTGGTTTCGTCCATTATTCTGGTTTCGTAAATCCTTCTGGTTTCATCCATTCTTACGTCATGTCCTGCCCATCGAAGACGTACTATTTTCATGGTCTAATTTCTGTGAATAATTTGTCCCTTATTGAATAGTCTCGAATTCTCGATTATTGTGGCTTTGATTCAAACTTTGAGCGGTTAATTAATCCAGTCATTGTCACGCGTGTTAATCTGGATCTAGTGTCTAGACGGTATATCTACATAAATCACTTGAGTTAGTTGCGAACATTAATTATAATTATACAAAGGGAACAGAAATGTAGGCTTCAGGACTATAAATTAATAAGGTATTTGTGAAGAAAATGTTCCTATTAATCTGTAATTATTGCTTTTGTCTGTTGGGTCTATTGACTAGTATTGACTGTCAATGAATTCACATCTGAATTTTATCACGTTTCGAAAGAAAATTGCTCTGAGAGAGACCCTCACTATTTGACAGGGTTGATATGATTTAAATCACTTGATTAAAATCAGTGATTTAAATCGCGATTAAAATCAAGTGATTTTTTTATAAAAATCAATGATTTAAATCAATATTTTTTTACTTCGACCAAATCAGCCAAAATGTGTCAAGGGACTTCCCCCGACATAAACTACGGCGCGCACACACTTGTCCAATGCTGTTTAACTACACCGTTCGGAGGTTCTCCGAAATTTAAACTCGTGACCGAATCCGTCCGTTTAGTCTTTGGCGCGGTCATTCGTGATTGATTAATGAAAGTAAATACAACAAGATGTCTGGAAGGAAAAAAGATGCTGAATGGGTTTATTTCGATGAAAAAAAATCCACTTGCGGCAAGTTTAACAAAGCGGTGTGTAAACGTTGTAAGAAGGAATTAATGGGCTTAGTAGCGAGAACGAAAAAACATTTAGAGACATGTGTGACAGAAAAATCAAAAAAATCCGATTTAAATCCAATTAATCCGATTAAAATCAAATTAATCCGATTAAAATCAAATTAATCCGATTATTTTGACTTTTTTATAAAAATCATGATTTTTATCAACCCTGCTATTTGATGCCACAATATATGAACGATGTTCCGATCTTTTCACCATCATTAAGTTTCTTTCTATAAGTATTAATTGCTGTTAGTAATAGGGCTTGTTTATAACGAAAAAGATAGATAGGTACTTACCAGGAAAGCATTGGACGTGATAAAGGTAGCTAGCCGCCTTCCAGCCCGGAGAGGAGACATCTGCGAACAATGACAAAAGACTTCATTAATAAACTATTACAAGTAAAATATGATGAAAACTGTTGAAGACATAATGGTGACGAAAATAGTATAGAAACTAGAGTTTCATTTCCAGGAAGCTTTCTCATTATAGCCAAGAAGCTAATGAAAAAGCACGTTACAAAATTATGATGGAGTAGCGTCCATGGAGTTCCTTAAGTTGCATCTAAATTAGGCATAAGATTGAATACATATCCATACTAATCCTAATTGTAATGGTGAACGGATTTTGATGAAATTTGATAGATCATGACCTGGGTTATGACTTAGGATACTTTGTATCCCGGTAGTAGGTTTCCGTGGGATAATTTCCTGCCTCCACGTGGGAGAAACCGCGGGCAAAAGCTAGTAGATGATAATAACAAGATAAACAATAACAAAGCCATGATTAATAGTGACAATACAAAAAGTATCTTTAACAAAGAAAGCCACACTAATTTTCGCACAAATGATTCTAGACTTTCAATTACTGACCACACTGTCTATCACTCGTCACGAATGCCTATTGTCTACAACAGGGGTGGTCTCCTGCTCCTGAACGTTGGGTTCCTCACGATAATTTCGCCCGTGCAAATTACCCACGTGTACGTAGATGTATTATAGCAGCAAATACACTGGGACTCGTCACACTCTCTATAATTTCCATGTTGGATACGTTAAAATGGAATGGGCTTATTATAGAGGTTGGGTGGCTTGGAAGTTTGCGGGTTGGGATAAGCGGTAGCGGGCGCGATTTTGATGTAGTAGGTAGATTTGTAATTTTCAATTGCTATCCTCTTTGCCGGAGACCTACAGTCTGTCATTTTGAATTTGCATGACAAGAAATAGAATCCATTATGCTCTCTCTGACTGTCCAAAAGACAACGACACTAATTAAGTAAAAACGTCATTTAGAGACTATAATGTCACAAAAGCAACCGCATTAAACTGGTAAGAAAGTATTTTAGAAAAGGTTTTAACGATGTCGATATGGGGGGACCCGTAATCACAACCGCAAACCCTTATCGTCGCATATATTGGAGTTTATTTCATCCCGTCTCCTGGCCCCAACTCTTCACTCCCTGGCATTAACCAGTGGCCGGCCTCCCCACATGGCCGTTCCCACTAGGCCTACGATTATGATACACCCTCTATGTTTATAACAATTTCATTAAACGCAGTCACCAACCAGTTCCCATAACCAGGCTAGCTAATCGGTAGGCTTTATTCGCTCATTCACTTTTTAACCTGACGTTTCTCAGGGCTATTTTATAGTTAGCCAGTTTTCCAGGCAATTCTGCGAATCATACGTTATACTTATGTAGTTCTTTTGTGCAAGAGCCGGTAATAGCGTATTTATTAATAGGTAGGTAAGCTTTGAAGTGGCCAGTACGTACGCGATGTTTACTTGTTTCCTAGTTGTTCTATTGATTGTGTTTTGTTCTATAATTTGTTTCTCGTTTGTACGGTTGCGTTTCATGCGAGGGGTTATCGGGAAATGGTTTTATAATAAAGTTTTCTATGTATGTGGAGCGGGTTAATTGTTTCTCAGAGAATTATTAACTTATAAGTAATGCTTTTATATGTGTTTAGATATAGTTTTTATCAGCTTTAAGGCGAAAGCGTCAAGGTAGCCCGCAAAATTCAAATTTTCTTACGTTTTTTGCAATTTGCAGTTCAGTATCATGTTGTAAGATGATCTAAATATGATTTGCGGCCATCAAATGTTATAGAATAATAATAATAAAAATTATCAATACAACTCACTAAGTTCATATAATCGCATTGAAGGACTATTTCATGAAATCATGACATTTGACGATTGTGCTTACTTATGGAGTTGTATTTCTGATTGTAATGATTATAATTATGTATATTATATTATTTGTTATATTTGTTACGGTCGCAAATCATATTTAACCAACATAAAACCTCACACTAACCTGCAAAATGTAAAAAACTAAAGAAAATTTGAATTTCGCGGGCTACCTTAGCGCATGCCCCTTAAGACGAACTAACATCCCGAGAGTACATTAATATTGAGGTAAGCCAAAGGCTATCAATACTAAGTATCTCAAACCCGCTCTTCCAATCCATTGGCCATCGCTATATAATCAGGAAATCCACAGCACGCACCTACCTCTACCTACATCTGTCCCAGCCAGATAATACTATATAATTATGTAGCCGACACTGGCATGCAGTTATTGCGCTCATTACGCCTCGTGGCTTGAATCTACGAACACAGCTACGGATGAGGCGGCGTAGGGCGCCCTCGACTCACGGACAAACTATTACGCATTTCGGGAACGAACAAGTCCGTAAGTTAAACTTTTGGCTGGTTTGGAGGTTCGGTTGTTTGCGGCCGCGACCACCAAACGCTCGTTACAACAGTGAGTACGCGAAATTTCCTCTAAAAAGTAATTTGCTGTGTCACCAGCGGCACCAATTTAACTACGTATTTGTGAAATGCAAAACAAAATGGTCGGTAATGACTGTGCTGGTTTAAAAATGTTTGTTGGAAGACTTTTGTTGGTACTTCTACTTAGGAAATGGCTTAGCTAGTGTTTTCAGTGAGAGCTTTATTAAAGCTGTTTGGGCTGAGTTATGGCCGTTTGCGATAAAGGCATTATGGGTTCTTCTAGAAAAGTGGAAAATTAGGAGTTGCATTTTTAACATTTTGAAATTGGTTGTGGTATCTTTTTAAAACTTTATAGCCCAAAGACGATTAAAGAAACTGTGCTTCGTGCGATTCAACTTTTAAATGCACATTTTTTCAGCAGTGTCAGCATTTTGATAATGGGTAAAAATACTTCATGTCACAATGATGGTCTGTGTGCTCCATAAGCTCAATACGTCGCACCATCTACATTTAAGCTTCGTTGGCCCTATGTATCCCTAGTACGTCAAGGAGAGTCAAGACGAAGGATTACATGCCACAGCCTGGCTGCGTCTGGCGGTGGCGTAGCCAGTGAGCTGTCTACCTAAGTCTGAAGTGTCACAAACTGTTTACAGAATGTTTGTAAACAACGGCGAAAATAATAACATTTTCTTAGTACCTTGGAGCTTTATTTACTGGTGCAGGATTCTTAATTTTGTTTATGAATATGCTGGCCACTATGTTTTTCCCTATAAATAAACACGTAAGTCGTTTCAACAAAATTACTAATTCTGAGCATTTTATTTTAATTTCCTGCATTAGATTTAGATGCATGATCCTTTTTCGCAGTTTACACGCGTAATGAATGAACAACCTTTTTGAACGATTTTATTTAGTTCTGGAATAATCAACATCTGCCCAGCTCCATTCTTTCATTCCCATATCTGCTCATAAATGTAAACAGCATACAATTTACAATACAGATAAAGTTATTTCGTAAAAAAACTAGCTCTCACATTCCATCTCGATTCGATTCGCTAATAAAACCATACGACACGATTGTATACATTTAAAGTAGTGATTTCTGCAAAAAGAAGGGTGGTTTACCCCTTTCTGAGAAGATATTGTTAGATAAAGTAAACCCGTTTTCTATCGGAAAGGAGACAGTGTTTACAAAAAGCCCTTTTAGAGAAGGTATGTGACCTCCGAGGGTCTTTGTCGAGGGTGTCCATTGCCCTGCGACCCTCCTGGATACTTTTGGAGAGTTCTCACTGAAAGGGTTTGGTGTGTCCTATTTATTTAAGCATTGAAATGGGGCAGTTCAGAAATAGAATAGAATTGTGAATGACACTAATTTGAATTGCATTTAATTTAATTTGTCACGACCAATTCAAAATTAAGCAAAGTGGAGTTTTATTTTTAAAAACGTAGGTAGCACTAATGAAAATCCTCGCGTTTTTAACTTGGATAAAATATGACACTTCATTTGATTACCACGGTTCCATTTGGCTTGACGCCAGGCTCTGCAGTGTTTCCGACTGTTTATAACGTATTAATATGATTAGTAACATTTGCTTCCATATTAATCCGATTTGTTTTGTACATATTCGATTGTTTGTTTTATTACTGTAGAAACATTTATGGGGCTTTATATAGATTAATGATAGAATTCAATTATGGATAATTATTTAGCATAACTACTGTATAATTTGTGAATATTTCAATTGTTAGCTTATAATTAAGTAGTTATACTAAAAATATGATAGACAGATAAACACCGAAGTGTTCACTATGCACTTTTTCTTTAGTTAAATATATGACTTATGCCAATTTAAATAAGATATTCTAACAACAATATTCCAAATACCAGGCTCTATTTTTTATTGTTAAAATGTAGTGTTTTATACTAAAACTAGCGATTGGTGTTTCAGACGGGTGCAAGGTGCTGAAGATAGTATTCTGTTCACGACACGTTGTGCACAAGTTCTGAGTAGTAACCTACCAAAAAGTACTAGGCTTGCATGAAATCAAGATAGTATTTCATGAATACTATTAAGTACTTCTTTTTGAAGATATTTACATAATATAAAGCCTATGTCCATCTGAATTAATGTACCTTTCAAATAGCGAAATAATTTTTCAAATAGGGACCTGTAGTTCTGGAGATTACGGTTTTTATTTATATGTATTTGCTTTCTATTATTATTTTTATTGTTTTATTTATTTTGTAATCCTAGTGGGATTTATCTAAGGCCGTAGGTGTGTCCGTGGCATCACAGTAGGTCCTATCAGAATACCATCGCTGCGGTTTTTTTTTTTTTTAATATCTCCGCAATATGCTCAGATAGGGGCCTTTATGGCCTCGCACAGGTCGTTATTATTTTGTTAGGTTTTAAATACTCCTTTTTTTATTAATAGGTACTGTTTGTATTTCCTGTGCGAATGTCCAAATAAAATATTTTCTTTCTTTTTTTATTTCTTTCAGATATACACAAACTCACAAAATTCGCAAAATTCGCTTTATAATATTAGTACAGATAAATAAAGTACAATAAAAGCGCTTTAGTGGAAACTTTAGTTCATTTTGTTGAAGGCAGAGCAAGTTAAATATTGACCACGGCTTTTGTTCCGTTCAGTTGGGAAACACATATATATACCTCTAGGTGGATCACGTAGATGTTAATAAATGTAGTAGGTAGTAGGGCTGA
This sequence comes from Agrochola macilenta, assembly GCA_916701695.1. NCBI lineage: Eukaryota > Metazoa > Arthropoda > Insecta > Lepidoptera > Noctuidae > Agrochola > Agrochola macilenta. Next base: position 3,678,059 of record OU753559.1, on the reverse strand, counting down.
AAGAGCTCGTTCGGAGAAATGGTTACTACAATCACACGTATTTCTACCGGGTGCAGGATTGCTGTGTTTCAATTTGATGAGTTTTACAGGCCATGACATGAGAGATTCAAATTTTGGCTCTGATGGCAACGCAGCTGCTCTACAAACAGGATTACCATATGGAAAATCGAAAAGTCCTGAAAAATGCCTGATTTCCATAGAAAAGTCCTGAGATGTTGTCGCAAAAAAATTAACAATCATGTGACAAAAAAAAAAAAAATCATGCCACGCACGGCACCGCCCGCCCCGCCCTTTTTATATTTTGTTCAATTCACTTAATAAAAGTTGATGGTAAATTCGATTTTGTATTTTGAGATGTCGTTGTTAATTACAGTGATGTATGTTGTGATATCCAAAGAAGATTATATTTTTGTTTATTTTGGGTGTAACTTTCCAAAAAGTACACAGTAATGGTAAGTATACAGTATTTTATAATAAAATTGCAAAATCTTGAGATTTCCTAAATCCGGCCGCGATCCTGTCGGGAGCCTAAAAATCCTGAGATACGAGTATGGTAGCCCTTGCTCTGAAACTTCTGGTTTGAGATCCCCATAGGCAACGGAGGGCCAATGTCAGTTTGCCATTTAATAAAATTGTGACACTTTAATTTAAAATAAAAATTATTTATTCTGCACAAACAAACACACATTAAAAAAAAACATAAAATACACACAATAATACAAAAGTAGCCAAAAGCCTCGTATTCAACCAATAAAAGTTTGACAATGTTGTTCATTGGTTGATGTCAAGGCAAGGGACCAAAGACAATATTGCGTAATTACTGTTGTTGCAAAAACTTTTTAAATTACGCATACGTTCATGATTTTTGCTTACCTATTTTATAATATTTTATTAAGGAATTTAGAGATATCGAATAAGGCCGTAGTTAGGATTCCCGGCTCGAGGTCCAGTTCTCACGTTCCCCGGTTTCGCAATACATATCTTATGATAATGTTAAGTATTTTACACTGGTTTGAGAGGATATTTTCGCATTTTTCAATGTAAGGAAGAACTTTCGGAAAAATCGATCTTACTCCTCTTTTTATCACAAAACTATTACCAATCGGGTGAAACAAGTAATTTTATTAATTAAACGGAAGTTATATTCCGGAAGCGGTAATACCAACGTGATGAGTTTTAAAACAATAAAGTCGAGTAGTGAACTTTCGCGGTGGCTTGATGAGATGGCTTGATAGGTCGGCTACAGTTGAACAGTTGTGATGTTATTATTTAATAGTTTATTATCGATATATTTTAAATTAGGTATGATGTGTTTTATAGACTGTAGGTACACACGGCTACAAAACGTATTCACATGTATACACTACATGTGAAAACGAATCTAAAATATTCAAGAATAGTGTCATTTGACAGAATCAGCAAGTGGTTTCTGAAAGTTTTCATGTTACTACCTCCTACTTTTAAATCATGAAAAAAAAGGCTGTGTCTATAATATTCTTCGAAAATATTCATTTTAAATCTCGAATCCAAACCGATGGAGTTAAAAACGTGCGTTGTGCCACGTCATTTTTAGTTGTACATGTTTACTAACATAGTTATTAGTCATTTTTACTAATTCTATATGGATTGTGTGTAGTCTTAAACACTTTGGAACAGATTTGGATGAAATTTGGCACATGGGTCCATGACCTAGAGAAGGACATAGGCTACTTTACATCCTGGGTCGCAGACGAAGTCGCGGCAACCGCTAGTAAAGAATATATTATTATTAAACGAAGGAGTAGGTAGGTCCTAATCCTAAGGTATTAAAATCAACCTAATTCCTCCAATCAAAATCATTAAAACTCCTAAAGTGAAAGAGACCATTAGCACAAATTAGTATAAGCCTAATATAAGCCAAGATCTCCTCATCTCAGATAAAGTATTTCAAACTGAACTAAGATAATCTCATCGCGTCTCAAGGACATTTGAGATTCGCATACAAAATTGAAAATCCCTCCATTGCCCCTCAAAGGTTTCGTTAAAGGCGTATAGTGGGTTTCTCGTCACGTCTCCCAGATGGGATAGAGGTGTGCCAAGTGATTATGTGCCGAGTATCCGAGTTATTCGAGTTATTCGATTGAGGAAGGTCGAAATTTAATTATCAGAATGGTATTGATGTGTGTTTCAGGTAAGTTTTGGGTGTTGTTAATGCAATAATTATATTATGATGAAGTTTCAGATATCAGTTTAGTTTGAAAATAAGTTATTCAAACTGAAATTAATGTTATAATGTGTAAATTGCTGAAATTAGCTATGATTTAATCATTTTAGGATAATTAGAACTCAGCCGAACACAATGATTCAAAGGAAAGCTTATTGAATATTCACAATTGAATTAAATTAGGTATTTTAATCCGAGTCAAATTTGCAAAATGATGTTTGTTCGATTTGATAAATAATTGTAAACTTGTCTAAATAAAAATTACGTAGATGCTGGTACCCACGCTTTGTGAATATGGAATGAGTTTGGAATGAGTGAATAGTTTTACGTGTCAACGGAAGTGATTTTAGTGAAAAAAAATACAGAATCATGTATTTCATCGAGCAATCCTAAAATATAGAAGTGAGAAGTAATTAAAACATTAATTAATTATTAACAGAGAAAAATTGCCGCAACTTTAATGAATTTTTTCATGGATTAGGAATTTTTTAGAATAAAAATAATTTTAACCAATCTTCTGATTAAGTTTGGTCAGGTGTACGGTCGAGTAGAAGCATCAAACAGGATGACTTGCGCATTTGTTTTTTAAACAACATTAGTGACTCTCTCCTCTGGCAGAAAAAAACGTCAACGTAAAAAAAATCTTATCATTATTCGACTATCGATAAATCAGAAAAAAAAACGCCTCATCTCCAATCACTACTCTATTTCCTTGTCTCATTCCAGGGCCGTAGACATTAAAGTGAGATCGGTGGAGACCTAAACACACGGAAAAGTGTTTTAAAACGCCCATTCGAAGCAATGTGTGTGTTATAGTGTATTCGAAGGGGGTCGGCTCGAATGGTGCTATTTGAAGAGGTTAACGCGGGTTTAACTGCGCACTGCCAGACGAATTGCGAATTCTATATGGGCTTGTATTGATGGAGGCGAAGTACCTATAGATTTCTACGTTAGGGTTTCGTACCTACTTTAGTAAAGGACTTGCGAGTAATATCATATTTCACGCACGTTCACAATAAGCAGATATTAGTTCTAGATTGGAAATAAATTGGTAAGTCTTCATTCAATCAGTGTGAAAATAATCAACGAAATATTTGGCAGTAAGTAAATTATAGCTCGCCAAATTAATATCGTAACAATTCAAGTTGGGGTTGGGAATGAAAACAGTTAAACACACACAGATATAGGAAATAGAGTTTAAGTATATTATTTTATTTTTCTGTGTATTTGTATCAACAAGCTTCCTCACGCCAATCGACAACCAAACGCATAGAGTTGAAAGCAAAAACTAAACGCACAAGTGTAACTATTCCCGTTCTATACGTCATTGTATTATTATTATTCAAACAACCCACAATACAAAAGCTAAAGCTTGCAGTCGCAATCAGTGTCTCACAACATATCAGTATCATAATCATTACGTAGCGTTGTCTCCGCGACGCAACACCGCGATCCCTGAATCCCGCAAATTAACCAGCCCCGGGATCCCTCCCTAGACGTGATCCCTAATTTTCAGATACATCTCCGTGAATAAATAGGGGATTAGGGGCGGCGCCGGGCGCGTAAATAACCTCGCGTCACGCGCTAAGGTTCCTGAAGATAAGGGGTGAAATTGCCCCCAGCAGAAACGCTGGGCCCAAGCGACGAGCGATCCAGTTATACCCATTACCCACTATTTTTGGGAAATTTGAAGCCGTCTTGATGTTCCATTTACGTGAATGGGCCTCATGTGTGATGTGATTGCTGTATTCAGACGTTCTTGGTGTATTTGCGTCGACAGTGAATATGAATGGAGGTCTGAGAAATATAATTTTAGATACGTCTGACAATCTTCGATGTTATCAATAAACAGTAAACAGTTTTCTACATTTCTGGAGCTTTTAGAAACTTTAACAGAGATTTCACAGTCGATTGCGTTATTATTTGAAAGCTTCAAGTCTAGAGACTTGTGATAAACCGCGGTAATAAAATTTAAAAATTACAAATAAGCATAATATATTTCCACTTGTACCATGAGTCAGTCTCAAGTGTTACTGCATGAGTTACAGAGGCTTTTTGTTAAGAACAAAAGGCTTTTAGCGGCTGAATAGTAGAAAGTTGGTGCGTGAACTCAGATACACTATTGTTTTGGAAGTTTAACACGCAACGCGTCGCGATTTTGCGATATGGCCGCCTTGTTCCTTGTTTGAAACTTGACAGCGAAACGCGCGGGAAATTCGCGATGCCTTGTATTTATAAATAGGCTCGTTATAAGTTGGTTTTATAGGTAATATCGTGAGATAAAACAGGAAAGGTTTCATTATAAATATACCAACAATATTTTAAGAGATTTCAGTGAATAAATAAAGGTTTTACTTTTCCTTATAATGAGGTTGTTTTTTTACCAATTTGGAATAAAGTACGGCCTAGAGGGGAACGTAGAATCCGGGCAAGTTGATAACTAAGAAACGAGTTAATTAACAATATCAACAAGCAGAAAATTGAACTAAAGTAAAATATTTTTATAATGTTTTTGTTGATTAAATCAGTATTTGCTCTTGACTGTGCAAACTTTTGTTATAATCAATTCGGTCGTGTTTAATTTAGTTTATAAGAAATAATTAGTTGTCAAGTTGGTTTTAATAAACAAAGTTTTAATATGATCAGTTGAGCTCGTCAGCCGAGTAAGCTGTTGTTTCCAGGAGTTAAACCACAGGATATAAGCAGAAATAAGTAGGCGTGTGTGCGACAATTTTTTTTCTTAGACACCCACCAAGCCATTCAAAAGTAACGTAAAGGCGTGTCCAAATATTGAGCGCTGTGTATTGACGACTGCCCCACGCGAACGCTTCTGTCTACCTGCCGCGCACAAATATTTTTAGGAAACATTCGTCACTAATTGTGTCTGGACGTATTTCTGCGGATGTATTAAAGGCTGGGCAGATTGATATTGCCAACTGAAGTGCGCGGCTTGTCTCGGATGTGCCACGCAGTACTGCCGCGCAAATTGTCGTCGGTTTGGTCCTACCTAGAGCGCGGCAGAAATGTGTCCTGCAAACGCCGCGTGTTGCTGCCGCGCTCTTGCCGCTCAATGTTTGGACACACCTTTTTTTTTTTGAGGGTGGGAAATTATCAAATAACTTCTCCCGCTCTGGGCGGAGCTCCAGGGTGTGTCAGACTTTTACTGATTAAAACCCACCCGTGTTCCTTCCGTTGCCTGTGTGCCGGGGCCGCGATATCCCTTTCGGACAGACTCGCAACCCTGGCAGGAACTATGTTTGGACACACCTTAATACAAACTCCATTGAAATACTAGTGCTGTGAGTCTGTGACATTTGATTAGCATCGTGGAATGGGCCTTACCTCACGTCCTATTTAAAAAGCGATCGTCGCGCGAACACACGATCGTTCGTACTTTTTGTTCGGTAAACCTGAACACGTGGTCGCGCCGACAGAGGGCACTTTCCGGTTTTCAGAACAATAAGTGACATATTATGCACGCGACCGATCGCTTTTAAATAAAGAACGCAGTTATTAAAGGTAAAAGATATATTTTAACAGATAAAGGTATTCGCATCTCCTAACACCTTTACCTAAGATTGAGTTATCTTTACAATCTAGTGCGTAGATAGTCATAAGTTGATTCTGAAAGTTTCCAAAGTTGATTTGATAGGCTTCTTTCAGCATTACGTTTTGAAGGGTCTAGTTAGAGAGACGAGGCGACTAGAATATGAATTTGGAGAAAGTTTTAAGAGCACTAATTGGTGGTAAACGTGCCTTACCTAGGTTTCTTTTTATATTTAACTAGCTTTTGCCCGCGACTTCTTCCGCGTGAATTTTTCTTTTTGCTCATATCCTAAGGGTCGTAGCGTGATGTTAAATAATATTCAAAAATATGTTTTCAAAGTCGACTGATATTTCCAAAGATTACCGCGTTCAAACAACCTCTTCAGCTTTAATATATTAGTAACTAGCAACCCGCTTCTGCTTCGCACGGTTTTTACATAGATTTCTTAGTTTAACGTAACTTTAATATTGACGTATTAAACACATAAACCTTCCGGAATTAATTCTCTAAACGATGGGGAAAACCTCATCAAAATCTGTTGCTTGGTTTAGAAGAACAACGCGGAAATACAGACAAACACGAAGAGCATGTAAGGATATAGAAGTATAGATAGCTCGTGGTATTCAAAGAGACATAATTATCTTCTCAGTATCATTTATACCATTTAGACAGGGTCAAATTAAATTAGCCAGCGAAACCCCGCAGACATGATGGGTATATCTAAATATGATAAAATGAAGAAGTTAGTTACCTAGTTTGATGAGTTTTTTTTTGTGGTCATGAACCACAGGTATGACCCTGGTAGAATAGACACTTGAAATATTAGTAAGTATTTTTTTTAATTTTTTTTGTAAACTTCACAGACGTGATTGATATCGATATCTTCTTCTTCTTTCTCCTGGCTATTATCCCAGCTTCAGCTTCCCGCTTCAGTGGACAGGGATTTGCGAACTAGTTTAAAAATTCATACAAAACCGGGAAGCGGAGAGGGGAAGCGGAGCGGAGAAACGGAGCGGAGAAACGGAGCGGAGAAACGGAGCGGAGAAATGGAGCGGGGAACCGGAGCGAGGAATTATTACTCGTCGCGTGAACTCGGTCTCCGCAACACCGCTCCGCTACCTCACTCCGCATCAATGGACAGACACTGTCCGCAACTCCGCTTCACTCCGCTGCCTCGCCCCGCTTCAATGGACAGGCAGCCTTAGAAGTCTCACACAATAAACAACAAAGATACAAAAAAAAAACAACTTAAATCCAAAAATAATACCTAACCAAAAAACTTTCTCAATTTCATTTCACACTAGTCTAAGGGGCTGAAATACAAGAATAATAATATTAAAGTTATTTTGAACAACATACACGTAAGAAGTTTATCTATAACAATCCCTTTTGAACCCTGAACGGGTCTAAGTGATTGCGAAGTAGAGGCGTAGGTCGCGCCCCTTTGACCCTGCTTGATAAAAAACTGAAAATAGTCTATGGAAACTGAGTAAAAAGGTATTTGTGTTGTTACGAACTTTTTGGTGAGAACGAAGATGATTTACATGTCTTTTGTAACATATTATTAAACAGAACTTTAGCTTAAAAGAAGGTGAAGGTTTAAAGCCTCAAATAATATAAAAACAAAGTACCATTCGGCACGAAAATAAGAAAAGGTTATAAGACATGATTTAAAGGAGATCATGAGTGTAGATCTAACTTTTCAGGTTTGTACTATTTATTTTATTTTTATGAAAAACTTGCATAACCCTAGCTCACTAACCTTAATTTCGACTAACGTTATCACTGACCATTCGTAAATTTTACGACGGATAAAAATATCAATATTTATTTTATCAACTTCATTTATGACACAAAACGACATTAATTAGTTAGTTTTCTCAAAAAATCTCACTCTTTTAAATAAATAAATAAAAAAAACTGTTTTAAAAAAAACCTAAGTAAATTGGACAATGATTGCTCATCGACAAATCGCTTTTTTGCAGCCCATATGGAAGTTCGTGGTCATACAACGTTTTTTGGCAGCTGCAAGTTTTACAAGTTCTTGGACCGGCTTGACTACAACCTGAGCTAGTCTACCATTTTCAAGATCTCCGACCTTTCAAGAATTGCGCTGTCATATGCGAAAGATTTTTTCAAATCCGACTGTGGTTCTAGAGATAGCGCGTTTAAACAAACAAACAAACAAACAAACTCTTTAGCTTTAATAAATTAGTATATAAGTATAAATAGATTATACATACATATAGATTAGCTTTTGACCAAGTGGTAAATAACCCTCTTAAGTCATGTTTTATAATTGAGCAACATAATTGTATGTACTTATTTAAAACGCTGTCCCTAAATTACTGCATGTCCCTAGAGATCTTGTTTTGTTTTGCTTTGACATTTTAATATTTACCTGCACAGGATTTTGCTAAAATATTACTATACGAGATACCTGGTAATAGGAGGGTTAGGTAGGTAAATAGGTTAAAATACGATGTCAGTCTTTATTTTTCAACTTTAAACCTAAGTGTCATTTTTTTTTCTTTCTATGTGGTTTTTTTTTACTAATAATAAAAAGAGGTAAAATTGTTTGTTTGTAAGAGGTCGTAGCGGTATCTACATCGCCACATGCGTATGTATCAAAAGACCTGACGTCATACAAAATGACGTTAGACAAATCCTGCATCGCGCAATTAGAGTTTACCACGGGAACGACATATCTCGACTATTCGACATCAATCGTTGGGCAGTTGCCCGCCAGACACGACACCCGTCTGGTCGGAGGATCCTCCCTTTTCTATAGAGGATGAGTGAACTTTACACCCTGTTCCTCAGACCTCTAAAAGGTTATGTCTGGAAGAAGGATGCTATAGAAAATGGTTCTTCCGGGTGGATAAAGTCGCGGACAAAAGCTAGTTGGATTAATAAAGAGGTACAAAAACTTGTGTCGGTAATTTTTGTTGTAAAGTTTCTTAATCAATCAGGCTTTAATATTGTTTCATACAAAAATCGATTGCCCCAAATATGCTACTCACTAGTTTAGCACAATGAGCTACGTACGGTCATATTCAGCGTCGGTCCCGCGGGTCCGAAATCCCTATAATTGTGATAAATCACCGCATATCCCGGCCGAGACTAGCGTCAGACTGGCCTAATGGCCGATATTTGGGCAAAAGGCATTAATAAAGAACAGTTTGGGGTCGAAAAGTTGCGGAAATAAGTTCTAGAAAGGGCTTTTGTGTCGCGTGTTGGGAAGTAAACTTTCGTTAGTCCTTTTAAAGGGCGTCTTCAATCAAAACCTGGGGAGTAATTGCGTTTCACACTTACAGTAGCAATGGCTTTCATTTTGACAGTTCAACAATATTCATTGCGTTATTTATGCTGTTGAGTAGACACATTTTTTCAATCAATATCCTTCAAAATCATTCAGATTCTGATTGATAGTGTGTTACGCAATTAGGGTGCCGCTGGTTGACCAAGTTTTGGTTTTTTAACACACACAGTCATCACAAGCTGCATCACAGCCTTCATTATTACCCACCCGGCCTTCGTATGTCTAATTGTGTTTATTAATATTACCTCCTATATTGCATTAATAACCTCCCTAGTATTCAAGTTTCGATAGTTAAATGTAGGTACTTCTGTAATTTTTCAGCATTTCCAGCACCTTGTTGACAGTCTAATATTTTTTATCATGGCCTGAGATATTGTTGTATATTTTCAATAAGAGAGAAGTAGAAGAAATTACTAGATAACTAATAGACTATAAATCCTTGTGTCTTTGAAGTAAACTCACGATGGAACCGACCGTGTTCCATCCAATAACCGTTGTTTCCCCCCATCGCCTAGTCATGTGCATAAAACCAGGCTCTCCATAAACGATATAACCCATAAAACATGTAGGAGGCATCTAAATCACAGACTATAACCCGTTAGTTACATGCGGAAGCTAAAAGCTTTTAATACCAAGCATGCAGAGCTAGCAACAGTAACAACCAACCGTTAAATGCAGGGTAATGTCGTACCAGCTATATTTTAAAATATATTTTTGACAGACGACAGGTTTTTGTTGACCATAGAAATATAAATAACAGGAGAAGTGGTATGGGGGCGTGTCTGTGTCCGCGCGTCTTGATCACAATGCTCATGCCTCAGGCAAATGGCCGTCTCCGCTAACTAGTGCGCTTTCGAGCGCGATCGTGATAACATTTAAGAATACCGTGTTGTTCAGTGGTTTCTTGTAAAAATCGAAGCTAAACTATAAACTTTATAAATCGTAGAACCACTTTTCATAAATCAGCGCAAGTATTTTGCTATATTTGTGTTGAAAATCATGAAAAACTACAAATCGTAAAATATTTCTTGCCTTTACTACGTTATTTTTGTTTTCATATATCACAGCGACTGTACTTTTATTGTAGTAAATACATTGCTTCTTTACCACTACCAAAGTATGTCGCTAAGTAACTGGACAAGCAATGTAAAAATTACAAAACGATATTTACTTTAAGCGGTTGCATCGTTAGTACGGCCGCAGCGTCTTGTGACGGATTAGTGATGTGGTTGTGCAGATCCACTAACGTAGGCTATCGACAATAATGTCGATTGTCGTATGAATTAATATTACTAATAAAGTTTATTCTTCAATTTGTCAACAGTTATAGCCTGATTGGAAGACCGATGTGAAATCTTGTTTTATACTCATTTAGATTTTCTCATAATGTTGTTATTTTTTTGGTTTACTTAATATTTCTTTTTTTTACTTACTTATTGTTTATTTATATCATCTTATTATATGTATATCGTTTTTTATTTATAATTTTTTCAGCAACTTCCAAAAATTTTAATACAAATATAAATGGGAGAATCGATAAGTTTCCGATTTAGTCAATCACTAGCGTATATGTAAAATAAATGGCTTTTGCACAGCACAACGATAGCGAACGATGTTTTCGTGTGGGTGAGTTGTACGGTGCATGGTAAATGCACGCTGTGTTTGATGGGATAAGGTTTATAATTGATTATGTAGTACGTTCTGATTTGTAAATTGCAAGTGTGAGCGGGGCCTCGTATTTATTGGGTTTACTGATCGCATGTGTGATCGCAGGCTAGAGAGTAGGGATAGATAGAAGACATTGGGTTTCGATACATTTTCAACTACCGGGCATATCTCCTTCTTTCATAAATCTATGTTGTTGACATTTAATTTTGATTAAAATATATAGAATTGTGTTAGTGGCGGTAATGGAAAAGGACAATTAATTTATGACGTGTCGCGTCCATTAAAAACTGCATATAAATCTGAATTTTATATTACTATTGACATGCTTGTAGCATGGAAACGGTATCATAAAATTATAAGGCATAGGTCAATAAAATTATCTATAATTATCCATTTTTATAAATATAAATAAATTGCTGTTCGTTGGTAAGCGCATCACATGAGAACGGCTGCACCGATTTAGAAATTTCTTATTTTAAAATGTTCGTTATTATCCATATTAGGTTTCAGAAAAAAATTAATGGAAAATTCAAGAAAAACTAAAAGTGCTTTTTTCGATGGGTTTTTATATGAACTCAAGACCATACTGCGATTTTGACAGGACGTCGGTTGTGTTAGCTAGTAAAAAATAAAAGCATACTATACATTTAAAATAGCTCTAGACGTTAATTATAGTTTCTTAGTTGGTTAAAAGATCTACAACCTTTAAAATAAACCTACATTTTTCACATTCAACTCTTACATTGGTGGGAAAACCCGCAGCTGCTCCGGTCTTTGTTTTTCTTTTATTATCAGATCTGTATAAAAAACCTTGCTAGAAATTAGAAATAGAGCCTTTGCTGCACGGTTTGATAAATTGATTTGTGATCAGACGGGTCGGTTTGCATATGCGGAAGATTTTTATGAACGTTGAGGACTTAATTATAAAGTTATGAGCTATTGGAGGAGCAGGCACTTAATAGGACATTATTCTCAAATGAAAAAGATACTGATATTTCATAAATTCACAAATTACAACATTAGTAGCTAATTTATAAATACTAGGTACAAAATTATATTAAACAACAGTTAGGTAACCCAATTTTATTGCCAGATATAACAGCATCACGAACTAGTAACAGTGTGTTTAGGTACGTTATTCAAATTAGTTTCACACAATTATGAACTACGTTTTAAATTATATTACAATTTACTGTATTATTTAATACATGAAACTTTATACGGGGAAAGACGTGTTGTGAAACAGAATTAGCGCCAATATTATACATCAATATTTTAGTACGGCGTGCAACGGGTTAATCAAATTTTACGAGGGCTGTTATTGTTGGCCATATCGACACTATGGGCGCTGTATGAGTCGTGTTCCAACTACGACACAGTGTTTATTGTGCACAGACTTGCACGTTGCAACTTCGCTGCTCAGTAACTGTTTACGACACGGCAACTCACTTTTATAGCCCGTGTTTAGTGGGGATCAAGTTTCTCGAACATTACTTTTGTAAATTAAATCCTTGTGAATTCATTTCAATACAAGCAGGTCCAGGTAATTGTTTCAATCGCACCTTGTTAAACTGGCTTGGGTTTTAATGTAGCTAAACCTTGGTACACACGGCTACACATCAAGCTATACATTTCCAGTTTATGCCGACCTCGCATTGTATAGAATTTCCGTACAATGCGAGGTCAGCGTATACTGGAAATGTATAGCTTGATGTGTAGCCGTGCGTACACACGGCGTGAAAAGATAGTACGGAGAAATAATCATATATTTAGGATCCAGGAAATCAGAATACAAGCGATCGAATCAATTACCTTTCCCCAAGTATTACTGAACTTAATTACAGGAAACTACAACCAATATTTTGATAAGCAATGCAAATGAAGTTATGTCGAGGCAAAGCAGTTCTAGATATTTTTGGAGAAATCAATTTATTTGATTCTTGGAAGGAATTTATTGAACTTAAGGCGAAAGCGTCAAGGTAGCCCGCAAAATTCAAATTTTCTTACGTTTTTTGCAATTTGCAGGTCAGTATCATGTTGTAAGATGATCTAAATATGATTTACGGCCGTATCAAATGTTTATTTATAGAATTATAATCATAAAAATTATCAATACAATTCTCTAAGTTCATAATCGCATTGAATTACTATTACATGAAATCATGACATTTGACGATTGTGGTTACTTATGGAGTTGTATTGCTAACTGTACTGGTCAAATCAGTGCAAATCATATTTTAATCAACATAAAACCTCACACTGACCTGCAAAATGTAAAACACTAAAGGAAATTTGAATTTCGCGGGCTACCTTAGCGCATGCCCCTTAAGTGTAGGAATAAAATGACGGTTAGGTAAAGGTAGCGTTAACACAGTGAGCGGCACACGAGATATTTGAATTGTTTCTAAAGCAACGCAACGGGTTAGTTAACCCTTTGTCGTATCGGGGTAACTCCATCATCATCATACTTTCAGCTTCTAATCACCCACTCCATAGATATAGCAAGATTCTTTTTACCTTTTGGTTTTGTATAGTTAGTCATTTAAATTTGTACCTAGTGTAAATCATCACATCATCATACAGCCGAAAGACGTCCATGCTGGACATAGGCCTCCCACAAATGGAGGGGTTTGTCATAATCGCCACGCTTGGCAGGCGGGTTGGCGATCGCAGTATGGTGTTAAAATGCGTAGTGAACGCTACAGTCCATTCTCTAGTGAGTCCCTTAGGCTGCCTGTCCATTGAAGCGGAGCGAGGCAGCGGAGAAGAGAATGGCAGCGGAGTGGAGCGGAGTTGCGGACAGTGTCTGTCCATTGATGCGGAGCGAGGTAGCGGAGCGGAGTTACGGACTGTGCGGAGCGAGGTAGCGGAGCGGTGTTGCGAAGTGTGCGGAGCTAGACCGTATTCACGCGACGAGTAATAATTCCCCGCTCTAGTTCCCCGCTCTAGTTCCCCGGTCCACTTCAACTCTCCATTTCCTCGCTCCGTTTCCCTTCTCCGCTTCTCCGCTCCGTTTCCCCGCTCCGCTTCCCGGTTTTGTATGAATTTTTAAACTAGTTCGCAAATCCCTGTCCACTGAAGCGGAGCGGAGGTTTTATGCAATTCCATTGGTTAATATTGGCACACCGCTGCTCCGCTCCTCTCCGCTCCAATGGACAGGCAGCCTTAGTCGCCTTTTTTTTACGACACCCACGGGAAGAAATGGGATGGTACTATTCTTTCCGGCACCACACGGAACAATTACCTAGTGTTAATAGTTAATTGTAATAAGCATTTTAACGTATATGAAATAAATATTGTATTCTATAAAATAAAATAAAACACCAATCAAAATCTGCTCACTTCAGGCTACAAAACAGTGCATCTGCCAATCGCTTGCCATTTTACGACTGTAACTACAAGCGAAGCTGTTGTGAACAATATTAATACACACAATGATATTGTATTAACTATCAAAGTATATTCGCGAATAAATCGCTGCATAGCGCTTTTGCACGCTGGTATTACTCAGTGATTTACACAGTGTAGGAAAACAACAAAGTGGGCCAATACCGTTTCACATGTTTGTGCGTTTTACGCTCAATTTCATAAACATATTGCTGTACTATGAGCTACGTATTGTGTTGGTATTTTCAGCAACAGTTTTAGAAAAACAAACTATAAAGGAACATTTGTTGTATGTTTGGGAGGCTGTAATTGCATAACCTAATGGATGGATTACATTGTTTTATTTTGCCTGAGACCGATCAAAATATATATTTTAATGTTGAAGTACCTAAGGCAGTTACCCTCTTGTCTTCAACGCATACAGACGCCTACAAAGTCATTACATCCCCCAAAGAAAAATTCCAGCCCTCGAAAGCTTTTGTAGTAACAAAACTAGTCATCCTAAGTTTCCCTTGTTTGCTCAACCCTCCGTCACAACCCTTGCTGATTAGGCTCACCCCACACGTCTCCACAAGTTTCTAGTGCCCTAAACCCCGAGGCCTCGCATTAATGATCCCTTGGCGACGAAAAATCAAGAAAACTCCGCACAGAAACAAGGAAACTTGATTCAAAAATTCACAAGTACAATATTTTTACCTTTTTAACGTTGAGGTGGATTTTTAAAATAAAGCCCTTTGGGAAATCAGAGGTGGTCGGAACAACTGGTGAAGGTGGAAATAAGAAGACAAGCGAATATCTTCTTTATTTTTATTGGATTAAGGCCGAGTAGATGTAGTTGTTTCGGGGGACTCGCTGTAACTTTGTTCCCATTTCGCAAATGCAATCTCGTTGCGACTTCGTTTAGACGTCTGAGCAAACAGTTAGTTTGTGTTGCTCTTCATATGCAATTAACTTGAATATCTCTTTAAATGAAACGTTTGGATTTTTCATTAAAGTAAAGGGTGTTACACCAATTACAGTAATGTAGATCACTACTGATCAAGCAGAAAGGTGTCTGTCGTCTCTCATATGTTTTCATGTGTAAATTAAAACATACACAAACATACTGTTACAGTACAGTACAGTTACAGAATACTGATGCGTCTGTCTTTTAGCGAAGCAAAAATAGTGTTCCTCGGTAATGTAAGCGCTTCTACCAACATTGCAAGCTGCATAAACGAATAACTAACAACGTTGCTAAACCATCGTTTCCTTAGCGGTCCTCGTAGTGAGAAAGCATTCCGATTAAATCTTTTCCACGTTGGCTGATTTAATACATCCTCTATAGTGTGGCTGTCAGCTTTGTGCAGGCGAGGCCTCCCGGGACCTGTTCCTGCATGAACCTGTGTAATATACTCTGATAGATAGTAACTACCGACACTTACGAATCACACGAATCCCTCGCGAAAATTATTTACTATAGGACCGAAAATAGCTCCCTGAGGAACCTTTTTAATTTTACGCAGAGATTGCGTAACAAATGGTCGCAATACATCATCGTCATTAACAAACTGTGTTGGCACGTAAATAAAAACAAGAATAGGCACCTCGGGCCGCGTTACCCGCGTTACGCGACAGTGAAATCACAAGTTGGACTCCCAAGGCTACGCCTTTTTAAATTATTGCGTCTTCAAGGAGACAATTTGGAAAATGTATTGTTGCGAATGTGTACCCCAATCCTCGGGATTACGCTGAGCGTTGTGCGTTTGAGGGAAATGTGCAAAATAACATTTTCGTACGTCGCCATGTGTAGGTTTCTCCTCTACTTTTTATTTGGGAGGCTTTATTAAATGGGCCGAGATGGGCCCCTGTCGCCTTACGCAATTAGGTCAACGTTTGAGCATACGTGAGACGATTCCATTACATAATATCTTCGTATGAACCTTGATTAGCATCGCGAATGTAATCAAAACATTCGAGTTTTTTTCGTTAGTGTCTTATTATGTTCCTAACCAAATCTTGGGGTGAGATCTAGCTTAACGCTTGTCTAAGTAAATACTTTTCCGTCAAGTGTATCAACATCGGTGTCGTTTGCAATTGACTGAAGCTGAGAGCCAATTGATGTTAGTTTTACGAAAGTGCGGGATGCAGAGCCATTGATCCTTTCAATTGAGTCAAATATTGACACTGGGTTTACAATGTAAAAGCAAACTTTAATCACTTAGTCGAGTGAACCAATATTTTACACATTTGCACACAATAAATATTTGTAGAGAAATTAATGAATAAGTATGAAAATTAATTTTCCTATATTAAACACCGAAAAGTAATATAAAACAACTCAAAACAAATGTTGCAAGTTGAGACTTAACACACATAATATTATTATACACATCAACACGACTGTAGCCCTTAATGGTAGCGAGAGGTGTATCAACCACTTTTCACTTGCTCCATTTGAGTCTGGGGACAAATCTTTAAGACTTTCTTTTTAAAAAATCCAATTTTTTTCCAAAAGCCGGGACTGGATAGCCAAATTCAGACTAACATAATTAATTATCGTTCACAGACAATTTCATTAGGCCACGGTAAGATAACAGATGGACCGGCGTTCAATTACCAAGCCGCTGGTGTACCGCATTGTTAATGTTATTAATGGGTTAATACCGCAAAGACAAAGCCGGGCTATTGTACGCGGTATTTGCCGCTTAAATTTAGAAGGATATTTTGCGGTATCTCTCGGAGGTGCGGTTTTAAAATTAATATTGATGTACATGTGATCGGTTGTGTGTCGGGGGAACGGTGGGACTGTCTCTGGAGCTATATGGATGGTACATACCTATTATGGTATGGATGTATGGTTGGTGTTATTGGGTATTGTTAATTTTATTAATGGGTTAATACCGTAAAGACAAACCCGGGCTATTTTACGCGGTATTTGCCGCTTTTGAAATTTTAATATTTTGTGTTTCTGTTCCACAAAAAGTTCGGAAACATCATGCAGTTACTCGTGTTATTTTAATTTTATATCTAAGTCTTATCAACTTCATGAAAAATCGAATTAAAAAAGGCAACTTTGGTTACTACCCCCTCTTAAGAAGAATATTTTGCGGTATCTCACAGAGATACGGTTTTAAAACTAGTATTGATGTAATTGTGATCGGTTGTGTGTGTCGTGGGAATGGTGGGATTGTGTCTGGAGCTCTGAAGATGATACTTACCTACCTATGATGGTATGGTTGGTTTTATTGGGTGTTTCCGTCAAGTGTTTCTCAGTAGCAACCTGGAGTCTGGATTTGTGATCGGTTGATAGCAATCGACTCGCCTCCTGATAACTGGTGTAATCTGGATGTACTATAGGGACACTTCTGCCTAAGCCTTCGGGGAAAACAGGCGTGATATTATATGTTTTATGGATATCAGGAAGTGATCATAAAGTATACAATAAGGTTGGCAGTTTGAAATTCTTCATTATTTATATTTGTGTTGATTAATTTAGAACTAGCTGACCCGACACACGTTGTCCTGTCCAAATTTCAATAGTAAGTACATACATACAAAACACCCATACAAAAAGAATGTCCAGAAAATTCCAAATTTGAAAAAAAAAATAGTTCTCTAATTTCAATTTGTCTTTCCATAAAAACCTCATTTCAAATAAAAAAATATACAATTCGATCCAGCCATGTTTAAGTAATGCGCTTACCAACGAACGGTGTTTTAGTTTTATTTATATGGATTCAAACGCTGTGTATACGATCAAATTGCTCATCAGACGATGTTCAATCCATCTAATGTAAACAAAATACTGCTCACACCATTAATCTAAAAGAGCGAGAACTCAAGTAAATAATTACCCTTTTTGTTTTAAAATATTCCCAAATTGTTGGAAACCCTTACGCCGCTTATAAACGGGCCGAGAGTAAATACGGATTGGATTGAAAATGTTAATCTGCTCCATTTAAATGTTGGCGTCTACTTGCATTACGATAAACATTATATTATCAGCTGAAAGATTGTAAGTAGCATCTCTAGAAGCTTCTTAAACCCTGGTAAATTGGCTGATTAAAAAATATCATTACGCCAGTATTTCGCTGAGGAGTACGCACGGGTGTAAGTACTACAACATTTCGCTAGTTATGTTTAAATGATAAATGATAAATGATAAATGATTTTATTTCTGTAAGTGGGTTTGGACAAAACACTTTTACACGTCAATCATATTTTTTAAACTAGATGAGGTCGGCGTTTCCTATCTGACTACTCCGAGAAGAAAGGCCGAAACAAACTCAGAGGTCACAGTCTCTTTTAAAGTCCAGACATAATCTTGGTCAGATCATGTGAAGATCATGTAGATTGGTGTCTGAGATGGTCTTTTGAGGAAAGAACCACACAGATTGAGAGGACCTGTCCAGTCAGTGCACGCATTTGTCAGTGACCGTGCAGCTCAACTCAGGGTTTAAGGAGCTCAACGATTCGACGAACAATACCAAAGAAAGGACGTTTGGGTAGGCCGCATAAATTACTCAAGCTGCCAGACCGTGATAAAAACTAAATAATAAAATAAAAGGAATGACCCACATAGTCTTCACATTCACAATTATTAAAACAATATAATACTTTAAAAAGTAAATACTCATGTCATTGTATATATAAAATTCATTAATGTCAATGTGTATATAAAACCCAGAAATAGTCTTGGTCAGATCATTGAAGGACCATGTAGATTTGTGTCTCGAATGGTCTTTTGAGGAAAGTATTATACAGATTTGAGTGGACCTGTCCAGTCAGTGCACGCATTTGTCAGTAATCGTGTAGCTCAACTCAGAACTTAAGGAGTTCAACGACTCGACGAACAATACCAAAGAAAGGACATTTGGGTAGGCCACATAAAGTACTCAAATTGCCAGATTATCATTAATAATTACTGAGAAAAAAAAATAAAAAATATATGATCCACATAGTCCTCACGTTCACAATAATATATTTAAAAAAATATGTATATATTATACTTCACAAAGTAAATATTCATATAGTGGTACAAATGAATGAGAAAAAAAAAAAAAAAAAAAAAAATATTAAAAACCAAATTTCTGACTGTAAAAAAAATAAAAAATAAAAAATAAAAATTGGAGCAGCTTAATCCCAGGCCTTTTTGTCCTCAACGTAATCTTTAATGGTATAAAACGCTTTCTGGCACAACTTACGTTTAATGAATGATTTGAATTTATTAAGGCTTAGATCTTGTACGTGGCTTGGGAGTTTATTGTAAAAGCGTATACATTGACATCTGAACGAGCTACCTATTTTCTTGAGCCTTGTTGTAGGTACTACAAATTTGTGTTTGTTCCTAGTGTTTATCTTATGGATATCACTGTATTTTTTATACAATCTTATATTTTTATGGGTATATAAAAGATTTTCAAAAATATACTGAGAAGGCACAGTCATTACATTAATTTCCTTAAATTTCTCTCTGAGAGAGTGTCTCGGGCTTAATTTATAAATTGATCGAACGGCTCTTTTCTGCAAAACAAAGATAGTTTGAATGTCGGCGGCATTTCCCCACAACAAAATACCGTACGACATTACACTATGAAAATAGCTAAAGTACACTAAACGGGCTGTCTCTATGTCAGTTAAATTACGAATTTTTCTAACAGCATAAGCTGCGGAGCTTAGCTTTTTTGACAATTTATCTATATGTGGGCCCCACTGAAGCTTAGCATCCAAAGTTAAGCCTAAGAATACTGTGCTATCTTCAGGATTCAATTCTTCGCCCCTTATCAACACCTTAGTTTTCACCTGCCTAACGTGTGGTAGGGTAAACTTAATACATTTGGTTTTTTTTTCATTAAGAAGTAAATTGTTAACATTGAACCAGTGAACTACTTTTGAGATCGCGCTATTTACGTCGTCAGTAACCAACTGCTGACGTTTAAGTTTAAACAAAAGTGAAGTATCATCCGCAAACAACACTATATCATGGTTATCCTTTATGAGGTAAGGCAAGTCATTAATATAAATAAGAAACAAAAAAGGACCAAGAATCGAGCCCTGTGGGACAATCGAGCCCTGTGGGACAAATCAGTTTGAATCCTTTAATAGGGTGCGAGCTATTGCCTGTAACCGAGCTGAGTATTTGTGTATATTTATGTATATTTGTATCACGTTCTTGAAAACGGCTCTAACGATTTCGATGAAAGTTGCAATATAGGTGTTTACGGGGGCGCAAAATCGATCTAGCTAGGTCTCATATCTGGGAAAATTCGTTTTCTCCGTATTTTCATCCGAGCAGAGCTCAGTCGCCCATACTCTAGAACAAGATGGCTACTTTAGAATAATGACATGGCAGCATGGAATTAGTATGAACATTCCTGTACTATTAAATGAGCATTCTCTATTTTCACCAGAGCAGATCTCGGTCGCCAAGGTACTAAGGATTAAAATATATAGGTAGTTTTTAAAATATCGCATTTTAATATTACAATAGCAAAATCATGAATGAAACTCTTTGCAAAATCTCTAAATTTGAAACAGGTCACTTCATTACAGAGGGTGCGAAACGTAATTTGTTCAAGTCTATATGATCAAATACACTTCATTAGAAAAATTACCGAGATTACAAGTGATTTCTAACAGATTTTTAAGTACTAATAGTTTTGGGAGTTATTCTGTACTACATCATAAGCATAAATTGTAGTGAAATCGTAAACGGTCCCGCAGACAGGCGCGATGCGGTTCTAGTAGAATAATTTCTATGAAAACTTCATGGAAATTGTTCTGCCAGAATTGCGTCGCACCGTCGCATTGCGTCTGTCTGTGGGAGTCTTATCTCGGAATCCTATTTGAATATTTACATGGTAATTGAATACAAACAACCGTTGTCGGGATAGTTTATTGTTTGCCTATCTGTTATTGTCTTCTTGTATATAAATATCAGAGAATCTTGAACTTAGGAAGGTATTTTAGTCGCGTAGACATTTCCGTCTTTTCTATTGTCAAACAGTGTTTTTTTTTTTTAAATAAAAGTTGATGCGCAGAGGCATATTCTTTACATAGGTGCATTGTTTCACTATGACAATCACCATGATCTTCATCATCAGCCTACGGCAGTTCACTGCTGGATTTATACAACTCTTTCGTAACACCAATTCTACACTACGAGGCAATCAAGTTAACATTACTCGAGATCCCAATCAATCTTTCCTGAACATTCAATTCAATTTACAGTCACACACATACACACACACTCACTCTAAACGCATACACACAATCACCATTACAGGCTATTTCTAACCAATTTTTTTGTTTTGTATTATTTTAGTCTTTTTTTATTATTGCATAAGTTGTCAATAGTATTTACTCCCGGGAGAGGGCACTGGCTCTTGTAACACACCACCTAGCACAAATGTTAGTGACTTCACACAATTTGTAACCACTTTTTATGTAATAGATTAAAGATAGGCCTCTCCAATCGCACGCCATTCAGCTCGATTCTCTGCAACTCTCATCCAGCTGCTACCTGCCACCTTGCGAAGATCGTCGCTCCACCTAGTCTGAGGGCCACCTTACGTTTGCCGATTCACGGTCTCCACTGAAAAACACGTCTACTCCAACGGTCATCAGTTCTACGGCTAATATGACCGGCCAATTACCATTTCAGCTTGCTTATTGTGGGAGCTATGTCGACTACTTTGATTCTCTGTTGAGTCTCTGTGTCTCTTTAAATAAAGGCTCTGGAGGATAAGTATATATTATACCTGACTACAAACAAACACCGTATCTCAGTTTCATATTTAAATAACAGAAAATAATCCCAGAGCTGACACAACAATTTCATAAACCTACACACTAAGGTATTTCAAAGTAAATTATTCGCCGTGTATGTAATAAAAATCACAATAATCCATAGAACAGATGCAAACACAACACTAAGCCGAGCTAATCCGATTCGCTATCGGGCGTTATCTCTCTCTAACTCTCCGCAGGATAAATATGTATGCATATTGCGGACATTAGCATTTTATCTCTTACTACATTTAATATTCATGCATGCGACGCAAGCGCATAGCGGAATTAATTACCTCTACGAATCTACCTGTGTGATGTGACCCTAGTCTTTGGTATGCTTCGGGTCACTTTTGATGTTTAATAAGGTTATATTTTAGGCCAGTTTGCATGTTTATAAATTTGAGTGTTTACATTATGAACGCCGCATCCTTCCTATTTAGTAATTTCGGGTGTAATTTGACTTTTTAATGTTATTTCGGTTTATCGGAAAATTACAGTTTGTACCCTCAGTCTGTAAATACTAACGAAATTAAATAATGAGCAATGTACATAATAAATAATAGTTTATGCCAACATTTACATGTAAAAACCTTTCACAGTATTCCCCAAAGAGAATTTATTCTTTTCACAAAAACCCGTAGTTCTATTTGAAATCAGAGCGAGCTAAATGGATTTCAGATAATTTTAACGGCAGACAGAAAGTTCGTTATTAATAATTACCAATTTAAATTCATTCGAACATTAACGTGGGCCCGTCAGTCGGGTAATAATGGGCTTTACACGTTATGTCGTGTGCCATATAGCTGGCTGGAGACTAAGAATAGATTACCGTATCTCTTGGGAACCATTAAAGGCAACTAATAACTGTGTGTATTTTATTTAGTTGATGAGCATTGTAATGACCTCATACGCTAATACAATAATATTGATGCAAAACCTGGTTGTCATGTTCACAGTATATCTACTCCTTTCTTGAACCTAGAGGTCTATGGGTAGTGTATGTTTTGCACTGCACGGCATTGTGCTATTGAGTACGGGTCCCAAACATTTTATAACTAGATTGTTTGAAAATGATAGAAATTCGTCACACTGTTTTCGCGTGAAGCGAAAATAAACAAACAAGACTCCATCCCCAAAATGTTATATTATTCGCAAACATACATGATATTGTAATAACACAACATACATTGTATAAGTTATAACGAGTCAAAAGTCACACAAGTATTCGTGAACTCACATAACCGGCAATTCATCAAATCATCCGGGCTTTGACATTTTCGCACTTTTAATTCAGTTTTACGAGTTGCCTCGTTCTGCCGTGCCGTGTCGTGTCGCGGATTTTACTAGACATACTGGAAGCGAATGAGATCATAAGTACGTGTTAATTGACGTGGGGGATGACTTTAATGAGTGCGTTAAGGGCAGACAGGTATTAAACGTACATACAAATATATGTGCGTACTGTAAAGCCACCTCTGTACGCTTTATGGGCCATTGGGTGGGTTTCTAACTAATGAGTCTGTTTTAGAATGGAGCTGTTAATGTTTATTCGTGAGCGAAATAGTTGGGGCTAATGGAAGAGAAAAGCTTACAGTTCAATTTTATGAGGGATTAATATTAAAGGAAGGATTACTACTCGCTAATGAATATAGCAGAATTTGGTTAATCTTGGAAATACGTATGTGGGACTACACTTTCAAAGAAAATTCTGATTCCGTAATCGTCTCAGAACTCAGCCAGCAACACTCTCAAAATGAACTACCTAAATAAACATTTATCCCCACAACTCTTACCACGAAAATTATGTAAATATAAAGAAAAACTTCTTAGTTCCACGAGCCGCTTCCAAAAGTTTTAATGTCGTGATATGAACGAGACGACAGTTGTGTCGCGTCGGTCGCGTCGCGTCTTGAAGACAGCGAATGAAAGATGGCCGCGTTTCAACTTGAAGGTAATGAAAAAGGTTTAGTACCTTTTGTTGAAAAGGTTGAAAATCTTACAAAAAGTTTCGGGATGTTTTGTTGTTTTTATGTCAAGGGGAATAGTGGTTTTGTTATGTCTGGATTATTGTGGGGGATGCCATTGTTGTGTGTTTGCAGTTTTGTTTATGAAATTAGGGTAGATGATATAATATGGCCACAAAATGACAATTATTACGCTAAGACCGTGCTGAAGCCCTCTTAGTAAGTTTATTGCAAGTTTTACAGAAAGCTAATCATAAATAAAAGTGAAATTATCTACAAAATCTTGCGGAATTATTTTCGTCATAATATTGTATTAATGAAGAGCTATCAATCTGCCTAGCCTTTTCCCAACTATGTTGGGGTCGGCTTCCAGTCTAACCGGATGCAGCTGAATACCAGTATTTTACATGGAGCGACTGCCTATCTGACCTCCACAACCCAGTAACTGGGTAATACGATACCCCATGGTAAGACTGGTGTCAGACTTTCGGGCTTCTGACGACTCGTAACGACTGTCAAAGATCCACGAATGACAGCCGGGACCAACGGCTTAACGTGCTTTCCGAGACACGGAGGATTCTCGGTATGTAAAGATGGTCACCCATCCACTGACCAACCCCGGCAAGCGTAGCTTAACCTGATGGATCGACCAGTGCGGCTGTTGTTACTTAGCCACGAGCTCCTCGAGAGTATTAATGAAGAGCTATATGAATGCTAATTAATTCGCTGTTTTATCTCTACACACGCGAGCCTTACGACTTCAAACTTACGCCTAAAAGGTTTACGACTTCCGACATCCCTCATTTGTCAAGTCATGTTCTTAAGAAATTAGATTATACCGTACTTACTCGTACTCGGTCTTGCTCTCGGTGTGACATTACTGTTGTGTGGAACATTCGACTTACCTGAAAAGAGAAAATAAATATCGTTAAAAACATGTGTTTGGTATGAAATAAATGAATTACTCGAAAATATTCGAAATTCAAAATCCGTTGTAAAACGTTCGTATCAAAATAGAGCATTTTTTTAATATTCGGTATTTGTAACGAGTTTAAAATATGATGAAATGATACGAGAGTTTTGTTCGATTTTATTAATTCCTTCAAAAAGCAGGCAAAAGTATGATGATAAAAAGTCTAAGGTAAAACCTATTGCAGTATATTTTATCAGTCCATACGAGTATAATCCATTGACAATCTCGCATTGAACCAACATTATCGTCCGCAGAAAACCGCGGATTATCCATAGATTAGCAAAATCTGTTATCCATTTATTATAGCTGTTGGTTCTCCTAACAATAAATAAATAAATAAATAAATAAAAATTGCATTAGCAATTCCGCCTATATCGTGTACCTACTATATTAGCCGATAATTGTCGAGTGCGTTCAATTTAATGTTTGAATATCTATAGGACCCTATGTGCACTTGAATCATCTCTATAGATGGCGTTACGTTAGTGTCGGCACAGATTGTATCGCGTTTAATATCCGCACCTGCTAACCTCAATTAGGGTTGTTGACAAGTTTTTAAGTTGAAGTGCTTTCTGTTTTTGAGTCAATTAATTACTGTAGAAAAAAAATACACTATTCGCTTTTATCAATAAAGAAACAATAATTATTATTTCAATGAAGTGTTGAATCAAAATAATTGCATTCAATATAACTTCAAAATCAAAAATCAAAATCAAAATATTTTATTTCACATAAACCTACAAGGGCACTTATGAAACGTCAGAAGCTAGGTGCACGGTTCCAATTGGTCGTTTCCTATGGAGAAGAGCCGGCAAGAAACTCCACGGTTACTCTTTTAAAAGTAAATGGTTTTACAGTTTTAAAAGGTATGAGAGGACAGTGTAGGCCTATCAACAAGTACCAGGTACTTAGCAAAATATAAAATGGTCCACAGATCTACAGTCTGTTAAGCCTACATACAACGTTCTCACATTCACAAAATTTTGAAGAAACTAGGTATATAAAAGATAAATAAAAATAAAGACCTATTTAAAACAAATGACATGATTGCCACTACAGCTGTAACAAACCAAATTTAATTTAAAAAAAAAATATATATATATATATATACTTAGAATATTTATTTATTTATTTATTTATATATACTTTATTGTACACCAGATTATACATTACATAAAGAAAAAGTAATACACTACAAAATATACAATGGCCTTATCGCTAATAATAAGAATAATAATAATAATATTGTAAGCATATAATGTCAAATAATAAAAAGATTATGTCAAGGATGTAAAAAAATAAAAATAAGGGTAAAATGAAATAATTATCGTAATTTGGGAGCAGTTAATAGACATTTACATAGTTATGCCGTTAATGAGGTACCAGGGAAGCCACATGTGCAGATGGAATTATTGCCAAACTTCCTTGTCTTCAACGTAGTCTTTAATCTTATAATATGCTTTTTTGATAAGGACACGTTTGATGTGGGTTTTGAACTTTCCATCGCTAAGTTCTGTAACTGACTTTGGCAACTTGTTGTAAAAGCGAATACTGTTTATAACAAATGACTTACTAGTTTTTGTTAATCTAAATTTGGGTATCACAATTTCATGTTTACTACGTGTATTTATATTATGGTAATCGCTTCTTATTTTGAAAAATCCTAAGTTTTTGCGAACATACAAAATACTTTCCAATATATAAAGAG
Organism: Agrochola macilenta; assembly: GCA_916701695.1. NCBI lineage: Eukaryota > Metazoa > Arthropoda > Insecta > Lepidoptera > Noctuidae > Agrochola > Agrochola macilenta. The sequence continues at coordinate 3,651,514 of OU753559.1, read as the reverse complement.
AAGGCTGAAAAACACGGTTGCCCTAAGTGCAGTCGTAGTGGTATTGAACTTGCGAGAGCGGAAACCGAATGCAGTTCGCACGATTCTAAACACTTCTCAGTATTAGGAAAATGTTATTACAGAATATTCAACCGTGTGCTGTAGAGTTAAAGGTCACGCTGGCCCAATGTTGCGCTAAGTATAGTTCAGAAGAGATGCCGCCTTCCGCCACTGTCTGCCACTAATGAGTCGGTCAATTAACCGTAACATTAACGGGCCACTTTGTAATACGTGCGACGAAGAAACAAAACGCAGCTCACTTCCAAATTCGAATGTAGGAACGTTCCAATTTTGCGAATATAAAGCTATGGCTATTGTTTTTTTTTTATGAAACAATTTTTTTTTGTTATTATTACCGTACAACACAAAATGGAACTTTACGATTTTATCGCAGGAAAATCTCGCCTTGTTTGCTTTAGCATACTTTAATCTATTCTACTTAGAGGTGGCTTTTTCCCACCTGAACCGGGGGTGTTTTAAAACGAATTTACCGCCTCTTTGTTGGCGAGCTACGTGTCTGTTAATTCGTTTACTCTTTGCGAAGAGGGCTCTAATGGGAGGGCTTTTCTTGCAATTAGCCGCAATTAAGATACTTCGTAAGGAAATACCGCGAGGGATTCGCGCGCATCGAATCACGGGAACCGTTTCTAAATCGTCGATACGTCGGATGCCAACATTGCCGGGGCCGTGCCGGCGCTACGGTCGGCGGCCGGCTCGCGATTTGTTTGGGACCGGTAATTAAAAGCCGATTACGTTTATATTAAAGGTTCTCACCAATCAACATTATACAAGGGGTAAATTGGAAAATGGTCTGACGCAACACCCTGCCCTGTTTATGAGTGTGTTGATGTTTTTCATTAATTACGGGAAGTGTGTCATATTTTTTGACACTTGACATCAATAGCAACTAGGTTATGGTATTGCCGCTACCGTGGAGAAGCGGATTTATCTTTGAAATGTTGAACTTGAATTGCCCACTTAGTAAGATGAAGAGTGGATATTTCTAGCTACTGTGGCGCTCTAAGTTTTTTGTAGCAAGGATTACATAAATATGTAACTTAAAAAAAGAACCTCGTAGGAACTTTCATAAAATTGAATGAACGACAAATAAAAATTGAAAGCCTGCGCGGCTTAACTCGCTCGCTGTCGACTATCAAAAATCGTGGTGCCACAGATAATAAAAGCAAACGTCAAAATAAATCGCCGCAGAGGTTATCTGTGGTACATTAAGCTTCCTTGTCGCACTATCTCATATTTCTTGGACATCGATAAATAGAGGCGGCGGCCACCTATTATAATTAAAGCGGTCGATAAAATCGACATGTAACGCACTTTAGTGGGCTAGTGTGGTGCGTTATCGATAACTATGATGTGGCTGGGTGGCCGGACCACCCGCGCACTTGCGCAAGAGTCTATCGGGCACAAAGCAGATAGTTACAATAGGATCACTTGTCTACACACGAGGTCGACAACGGCTTGAAAAGTTATTTGAAGCCTGGTGCGTAAAAAACAAGAAGATATTTCGGAAAACTGTTCCAATGCAACAGCGCAACATCAACTTCGAAATTCAAAAGTCAAAGCCGTGTCCTAGCCAAAGTGATAGTCGCGCGAGTTCGCTTTCATCGCGCTCCTTTTCGCGTATTCGCGCGACATTCGCTTTCGTTTAGGAAACATGGTTAAAAGTTTACATCAAACTATGGACTCCTGAGAGCGTGGGCCTTCTAAAGTTAATTTTTTTGTGGTTCCCGGGTGAACTAAATTAAGTGGACATTAGCATGTAAGATATTTCCGAGACAATACCTCGGGCCATGTCGCGGTATATACCGTGTGATAATGACGTGTTTTCTGGTACAGCTTGATCGTAGGTTTTTTATTGTTCTTCGACGGTATTTTATGAGATTTTGTGTCGATAGATAAGTTGGACTGAGCTTTCAAATTTTATTCAGAAACGCGAGATAACTTTGTGAATGATAAAAACGCATGGTGAATTAATTTGGGATTGGTGAACTTGATAATAGTGGGCGCGCGACTGTTAGTCACCGCCTGACGTATATGAGCTGTGAGACGGGGAGGTAGACAAAGGTAAAGCAAACTCAGTCTGCCAATTTTGTCAATGGCGTCCTCCTCCGTCTCACCGCTCGCATACCTCAAGCGGTGACTACCAGTCGAGCGGGGACTATAACTCGTATTTTATATAACATGGGACTTAAAATATAACTGAAAAATGTGTGTAGGTACTATTAGGCTATTGGGTGTGTATTTTTTATTTTGTTTGCGTTTTGTGTGTCACGAACTGTGTCCAAATAAACGTTTTCTTTCTTTCTTTAAACTTCTGCCTATCATTTCGGGGATAACAGGTGTGATGTTATGTTTATGCGTATTGCAATTAGCATAATTATCGGTCCAGACACAGTCTAAGAGCTAACCTCTGACCTCCACCTGTTCTTATTCAGTGAAGTCACTGTGATCCAACAAGAGGATTCGTAACCTTCAACATAATGTCTCCATAACTTAACATAACTTTTTCTCAACTATGTTGGGGTCAGTTTCTGTAGCTGAATACCAGTATTTTACATGGAGCGACTGCCTACCTGTCCTCCACAAGGCAGTTACTGGGTACACGATAGCCTTTGGTAAGACTGGTTGTCAGACTTTGGGGCTTCTAACTACCCGTAACGACTGTCAAAGATCCACGAATGACAGCCGGGACCAACGGCTTAACGAGCTTTTCGTGGCACGGAGGGGTCTCGATATGTAATGAATGGTCACCCATCCACGATCCAACCGTAGCTTAACTTTCAATCGACCCGTGCTGCTGTTATTATTTTACCCATTCAAACGTAAAATGCAGACCTGTGGAACGTGAATACGTGATGCTTAATCTATTATCCAAAATTTTTACACAAAAAAAAAAATACTTTATCGTGTAGTGTGGCACGTAGTGTTCACGCACTATTGTTATATATAAACACTAGCTGCGCCCCGCGGTTTCACCCGCATAAGTCTCGATCCCGTGAAAATATCGGGATAAAAAGCATCCTATGTGTTAATCCAGGTTATGAACTATCTGTGTGTCAAATTTCATCCAAATCCTTCAGTAGTTTTTGCGTGAAAGAGTAACAAACATCCACACATACATACATACATACTTTCGCGTTTATAATATTAGTAGGATACTAGCTGCCCGCCCCGGCTTCGCACGGGTAGGACTAAGTACTTATCTACGGCTTCCTACCCTACCTAGCTTACCTACCTACATATCTACCCACCTACATACCTACCTACATACCTACCTACCTACCCTACCTACCCTACCTACCCACCTACCCTACCTACCCTACCTACCCTACCTACCTACCCTACCTACCCTACCTACCCTACCTACCCTACCCTACCTACCCTACCTACCTGTATGTGAAAAAAGATTTTCCCGCTTTTCTTTTTAAATTTTTCCTGAATTTTCTTTGATATAAACCTCACGGAGCCCGAGACCTTTCCAACGAATGCAAAACCGTGGAAATCGGTTCGTGCGTTCTGGAGTTATAGCCTCAGGAAGGAAAACCCGACTTATTTTTATATAGTAGATTAAATCAATAGACAAACAGACATCCGCCTGAGGTCTGACTAAGACTAAACTTCTGTCTCATTTCCTGGACCTAACACCATTTGGCGACCCTGCCAGTCGTCTGGAGGGCGTAACCCGTTGGCAAAAATAATTATGAAAAAGCTCTCCTTACGCAAAATTCACTTCCTTCGAACTGTACTAAATTAACGAAACTGAGATTTTAACAGTCAACTGCGAAGGTCAAATTCAATTACCTCCGGGAATAATTAATATTAAGTTAATATTTTCTGAGAATACCTACAAAAGTACCTTCTGAATTGAACAAAGGTTTAATAGAAGTACAATTACGATCTTCGAACAAGGAGCGAGTGAAATAAATGACTGAAACGGGGCTCGAACTTGGTAACGCATTATCTAAGATTTCTTAGAGGCAATCTGAGGTGAATTATGTCTGACGTAAAATACTGGCGATGAGAGAACATAGTTATAGAGAAAATAGTACCAAAGGCTTTGATAAGAGTGGCTGATCACCCCTGGCTAGTTACTGGCGAAATTGTTTATGGCAGATTGGATACTTTTTATGTCTATCCTTGGGGCTATATCTATCCTTTGTTGTATGTAAAACGCGTTAGGTAATTAAAAACAATTATTTATTTAATTAGAACAACCACAAAACAAACAAAACGTACGAAGAAAATCAAAAACTATTTTTTTTCGCCTGAAGACACAAAGTTGATTTGATAAAGGGTAGTTATAAATAGTATGATATAGGTAGGTATATAACTTTAGACCCTTTGTACAAGTTTTTTTTTTGTCGTGAAAAGCTACGGTTTATACGCCGTGTAGGTGTAGGCACGGTCGTATGGGTCACTATGGAAGCTTATTGACGGACACGTTTTTTCTGCAGTGCGGTGTATACGCCCTGTGTAGGCACGGTCGTCAGTGTTGTATGGATCACTATGGAAGCTTGTTGACAGACACGTTTTTTTAAGGCACGGATTATACTCCGTGTGTCTGCACGGTCCTCAGTTTTGTATGGATCACTATGGAAGCTTGTTTACAGACACGTTTTTTTAAGGCGCGGATTATACTCCGTTTGTATGCACGGTCCTCAGTTTTGTATGGATCACTATGGAAGCTTGTTGACAGACACGTTTTTTTAAGGCGCGTATTATACTCCGTGTTTAGGCACGGTCGTCAGTGTTGTATGGATCACCTCCATGGTGATCCATACAACACTGACGACCGTGCTTGTTGACAGACACGTTTTTTCGACGGCGCGGTTTATACGCCGTACCGTAAAGAAATCGTGCCGTGTACAAAGAGCCTTGGGCCGAACATATACGGTTTTATATATTCTACCTATTTCCAAGATGCTATGTAAATGTTAGGTAACATAATATACAGTTAGCTTATGTATGTATATTGTATAAGTTTGTGCATATTAAGTTTAAGCATATTTCACGTAACTAATATAAACATTCCAGCCCCTTGTCAGTCATAGCACCTTCTAATTAAAGCGCATAGTAACAACCATTAACAGAATTTTCCAACTAACATAACATCACGACTGTATTCCCAGAAGGGTTAGGCAGAGATGTGCCTTTAGTACACCCACATTTCGCCAGTTATGTTTAAGTCACGGGGGCGAGCCTATTGCCATCAACCGGGTACTAATCCAGACTCCGGGCTGCTACTGAGAAATTCCTGATGGAAAAACCCAATAACCCTTTCCCGACCTGAGTATCGAACCCAGGACCTCACTCTTAGCAGTAAAGTTTGCCACAACTTTTCCTAATACATGTCAGCAGCCGTAGGTAACGTCTGCACCTTCACTATAAAAAACAACCGACTTCCAAAAAAAACACTACAAAGTGAAACATTACTTTAATTTCGGAAGTCGGTGTCTTTGAATGTGGTGTGGTGGTTTTGAATTTTCGTTTTTTGCCACCGACTTCCGAAATTAAAGTTATTTTTCACTTTGTAGTGTTTTTTTTCGAAAGGCGGTTGTTTTTTTTTTGTAAAAAGTTTTTATATTACACATTTTAGTTGTTGTACAGGCAGCATCAAAAGTTGATGACCACATTTAGATTTTCAAAATCGCTGTTCACCGTATTCACTATTAGCACTGTATAGTGATACAGCGATTTTGAAAGTCTAAATGTGGTCATCAACTTTTGATGCTGACTGTACCTACCCCACACAAATTCGAATACCACTATGTAAATAAGAGCTTATCGTTTCATACACAAAAATAATTTTCAAAATCGGTCCACAATTGACGGAGAAATCGGCGGAAACACATAAAAAATAAAACACGTACGCGCCGAACATACAACCTCCTCCTTTTTGGAAGTCGGTTAAAGAGATAAGCTCGCACCGTTTAATTAAAATTATAAATATTTTAAATTAATTAACCTACTTTCTTACTAAATGCTATGCTATTTTTTTCCTGTATTTTCATAGGTAGTTCTCGTTAATTTTCCTATAAGCAAGAAACGTCTTGCGGTTTAACCCAGACAATATACATGTTGATTTATGCAGGCGCACGGAGCAATCACCCGCTATGGTGCGCTTCCAATACCTAAAGGATACTTCCAGGTAAGGAGCTCCAAGAAATAGTTCTTTATTCTTTTGTGACCATTCGGGCTTTTAGATTTATTGAGAGACAAGCTTCTTTATTATAGGGTAAAATCTCCCCACGACTACAGTCCACCTCTAATTAAGGTTTAGGAGTTCTAAAAGCGTTCTTTTACAAAACAAGATGCTTTTCAAAATAGTGGTGGGGAATTAAACTCAGTTTGGTTATCCCTATTTCATGCAAGTACGATCAATTTAGCCTCGATTTGTATACTGACTTGAAACAAGCCAAGATTTAGGTCTGCAAAAACAAAAGTTACCTCTACTAACAATAGCCTAGTACAAGTTCAGTATCCAAGTATCAAGTTTTAACTAATAATACCTAGATAGATCTGCCTAGCCTTTTCCCAACTATGTTGGGGTCGGCTTCCAGTCTAACCGGATGCAGCTGAATACCAGTATTTTACATGGAGCGACTGCCTATCTGACCTCCACAACCCAGTAACACGATAGTGGGTAATACGATACCCCTTGGTAAGACTGGTGTCAGACTTTCGGGCTTCTGACGACTCGTAACGACTGTCAAAGATCCACGAATGACAGCCGGGACCACCGGCTTAACGTGCTTTCCGAGGCACGGAGGATTCTCGGTATGTAAAGATGGTCACCCATCCACTGACCAACCCCGGCAAACGTAGCTTAACCTGATGGATCGACCAGTGCCCTTTAACTAATAATACCTACAGGTGCAAATTCAAGTCCCAACTATCGAGTTTCGACGCCCGCATTTTGAGGTCCGCCGCACATTACTCAACAATCCTTTCTTCGAAGTATACCTACGTATATACCTAGGTATCTATAGTGCTAGTCTGGACTGTACATAAGTATAGAGGTACATAGTCTCGTGTGCACATATGACGGGTCAGGGTGGCGTGCCGACAATCTGAGGTATGCCGCGCTGCGATCCACGTGCGTGCTCTCCGTTACCGATAATACCACTATTTTATATAGTACACTGTACTATATCTAAACTAATATTGTAAAAAGAAAATATTTTATTATTTGTATGTTTGTTTGTAATGGATAAACTGAACAAACTCAAAAACTACTAGACCGATTTAAAAAATCCTTAGTAGCATAGGCTATAAATAATAAAAATAGCGGGCGAAGTCGCTGGCGGAAGTAAGTATAATATAAATGGAATTTTTAAATATCTTAGTGTAAATTGAAAGTACAGGTAATCGTTAAGAAAATTGTTTATTCTGACATGAGGTTGCTCACGTCAGAATAAACAATTTTCTTAACGATTACGCTAGTATCAACTAGCCACACGAAAATCGCCCTAACCGCGACAACATAGAGGCGATGTCAATATCAAATTCTTACCACTAATGTGCGATTGACAGTACCTAGTTTCTTCAGAATCAGTAATAGAAATAATTTTGACGGGAGTACCTATAAAAGATTTTTTTTATTTTTTTTATTTCCCTGCCTGCGCAAGGCCTAAGCGCCGTAGCGTGATGATGAATACTCTATAATCTTTCTCAAGAATTGGGCAAAGAATGACAAAAAAAAAAAAACAAATCCGACTGGTTGTTCTAGAGATTTAGCGCGTTAAAACAAACAAACTCTTCAGGTTTATTATATTTATTATTATTTCTTTAATTAAATTGACTGCTTTAGGTTAAAATTATTTTACTGTGCTCAGGGCTTTATGTATACAAAAAAAACCTTTGAATATTTTATAAACACCATTTTAAGGTAAAACGTTTAAAACCGGGCTTTATCCCCACTCTACAGCACTAGCATAATATGTCGTAAATTATCGATAAACGCTCGATAAGAGAGAATGAAAAGGCTATTAAAAGTTGGCAGGGAGTTGCTCTGTTCTGCCAATCAGTACGTATTGTGCTGTTAATAAAAAATAAAATTGTTGATGATAAAATGTAGCTGGCAAGTTTACCTACAATGCTTTATTGTAATATGGAACTTTTTTCTGCTCCGAATCGATTAAATTCATCTTTGCTGCACTGGAAGTAGCTATCTTTACATATTTTTCGTCGCACTACAAAAGCGCTACTTAGTATTATTCCCGTGTATTTAAATAATTTCCAGCTGGAATTTCCTAAATTTCACCGAAGCTATTCCGTCCACCCTCGCCGACGACTTCCTGCATAGTTGCACACCAAATACTTTAGACTCCGTCGTTCGGGGACCTGGCTACCCGGGTATACCCGACTACCCGGTTACTTTTTGCCGTTTTCAATTCCTACGGCGATCAATTAGACATGGTTTAATGGATTCGGGTGTCGTCTGGGGGTGATCGATCACGTGCAATAAGTACATTAAGTAGTTGTTGGATGTCGACCGGCAAGCCCTGATCGATGGGGTGAAGCCCATCCTAGTTTTTCATGAGAAAATGTAGCTTTTGCATCAATCACTTGCTTAATATCGTATGTTAACTATTGGGTTGACTTCTGCCGGTAAGCTTTAACTTGAAATGTTTATTGGTTTTTATAATAATAAATAAAATTAATAACAGTTTAAGTAACAAAAATAACAGCATCAAATTATACAATAAGCATATCACTGGAATACTTTCAACTTAATTAAATAGATGTTGTTAAAATGAAAACAAATATTGCCTGTTGTATACAATTTCGCGAATGCATGGAAATAAAAATAGATAAAGCGAACAATAAGTTAAAATTATAATGAAATTTACAAACTAAAGCAGGTTCCGTGCATCCGCGGGTAAGTGTTGCAGTCACGGAAGTGTCACTTGATTAAAAGCCATAAACAAGAAAATAAATATGGCGGACCGGGGCGTGCTGGCCATAGACATAGAGAATGGACTGAACGTTCCTTATTCAACTGTCCAGTGAATACAGATCGAATAGTACGAGATAGACAAAGCGAATGTGCGCCCAGTTGTCTCTTTAGTAGTACTACAGGTATTGGCCGCACAGACACTTCGTTTCTTTCTAGAGAGTAGTCACTTTTGTGAGGCTAACGCTTAGTCCAATTCTCTATGTCTATGGTGCTGCCTAGCTGGCCTCGCAATCAATTTTACGCTGTTGATGCGTTTAAGAGTCGTTTATGACAACTTTGACGTCCTTTACAGAGACAACTGCATGGTTCAAAACACCAACAAGTAAGAACCGACAATGTCTAGCAGCAGTTCCTTTTGTTTTCTGTATCGAGCGACTTTTATCAGATTTCTCGGATGGATTCCGTAAATAATTTAAGAATTAGGCACGTCAATCGTCCTCGTCGTTTCCGCCGCCACATGCGGGTGTGTAAATAACTCAATGTAGGCGTTAATTATGTCGAGTGATCTTGAATGAGTTGGGCTTAACGCGCCTGTGTTAAACGAAACGTAATCATGTGGAACATTCGAATTCCGAATTCTATTATGTTTTGTTTTGTGCGCTAACTTTCTTTAATTCAAATACGGACTCCTTACGCCTTTTTTGCTTGAGTTTGCATTTTTGTTAATTAAGATGACAATAGTGACAACTTTATATTTATACCAATATATAGATAGAGGTGCCATAAATTTTCTCTAAATAAATTGCCACGAAATTGTTGAGTAAATAACACTCTTTTTTCAAAATACGCTTTCGCTGTCACTTGTGCGAAAATGGTTTTACTTAGGTCACAAACACATTTATTTGTGGGATAGATTTTTTCCTATATAGTATGAAATATCTGCCGTTCAGAATGACCGAACGTTCCTTCACGTTCCGAGGAAATGGAAGTGCACATGACTGAGATGGATTAGCGCCCATTAAGGGTAGCGCCGTCTAATACCTCCGTGAACGCAATATGTGCTCTGATACCAATAAACGCTTATTATTTAGGTAATACGTCTTAGGTCTTGACGTCTTCAAATGACCAGTGTCTGCCCCAAAAGGGTTCAATATGAAGTCAGTAATAACTTAACACCTCAAGTGTCCTTCATTTCAATTAAGGCGACGATAACCGACTTTTAATGATTTTATACTGAAGATCACGTCTAAACGAGTAATGTTAATGATTTGGAAAAAAATTATATGAGCATTTTCTTAATATAGGAATATTTTACATTATGTTTATATGTATTACAAGGTGAAATTAATTTCTAAAGTTATGTCTAACGGCTTGTGCAGACCAGCGCGACTTGTCGCGCGACGCGACACGAACAATACAATTTCTAAGAAAACTTCACAGTATAACAATAACCGGTGTCGCGTCGCGCGACAAGTCGCGCTGGTCTGCACAAGCCTTAACGCGGATAAATAACTGAGAATCACGCAAAATCTATCAAGCGTATTTTTCTGAAACCTTCACCATTTTAAAGATAATTTAATTATTGATCTTTTAACGACCGTTTTGTATTTAAATACCTTTTGTTTTATGTATAATAAATTAACATAACTTAATAATGCGTCTAATTTGGGACAGTGCTCCTTGATGGGCGAGTCCTATTACTGGCTAGACGTACGACGCTTTGCGTGAGCTTAGTACAGAACACGCAAGCTAATATTAAGTGAATTGTTTTGCATATTTTCATTACTGACTTCATCATCTGCCTGGGCTTTTCCCTACTATGTTGGAGTCGACCAGTCTAACTGGATGCAGCTGAATACCAGTATGTTACATGGAGCGACTGCCTATCCTCCACAACCTATTTATTAGGTAACACGATATCCCTTGGTAAGACTTTTGGGCTTCTACCCGTAACGACTGTCAAAGATCTACAAATGATAGCCGGGACCTGCCGGGTTTAACGTGTTATCCGTGGCACAGAAGCGTGGATGGGTGACCATCCATATGTAATAGATGGTCACCCATCCGAACGACTACTGTTATTATTAGCCACGAGCCCCTCTAGTGTATATGTAACGTATGTGAAATCCTACCTAGAGTGATAAATTAGTCTTAAACTTGGTGTAAACTGTACTAAGAGAGCTACTTTAAGACGCAGATATATGCCAGAGACCTTGAGTGGTTCTCTTATGTACCATTTTCTTAAAAATCGTCATTTTCACAAATAAATCCCACAATACGCAAATTAAAGTATAGTAAATATTTATTATTTTAAAAACATGAGATGACGTAAACATTCATTGCGATTTCACAATATTTCATTTGGTAATGGCGGTTGTGGAGCGCTACAATGTTGCCATCTTGAAAATGGTAAAAACAAAATGGCGCTTGGCGGTTTTCTGTTGTATTTAATAGAAAGAAACAAAGACAAATCGGTGTTTCACATCCAGGCGAGCAAGGATTAAACAAAGCGCTATTTATGTTAATGAAATGAGATCTTATCCGTTCACGTTTAAAGTTGCTATGGGACTAGGAACTACGGGTGCTTTGGCCTGGAGGTTTGAGCGAGCGTGGTCGTCGCAAAAGCTTATTAAATGTTTTCAGTCGGATAAGGGTGAATCAAATATTGAATGTCTGGAGTTGGTGTTCTGGATTTTCTGTGAGATCCTATATAAAAACTTTAGGTCTGAAATACGAAAGAATCTTCAATTTTTTTTAAAGTTATAGTTATAGTTTAAGTTATATAAGTAATAAGTTACGGTTTTCTGTTTTTGACCGCTTAATTTAAACATTTTCTAAAGTTTCCTATTACAGCTACATAAATTAAAATGGAACTAACATTAATAAATCAAAGACTACAAGGCTTCGCTAATGATATTTATAATTACAATCGTTCTGTTACTAAGTATCGTTGATTTGTTAGTAATAGACGCTGGCATTGATAAATATCTTAATCAAGTCATTACAGTACCATTGTTAAAGATATACATCATGTTTTGACAGGTCGTTAATCAGAACACACCTACAAACAGCCGAAAATAGAAGAAAAGTAATAAAATCGTAGTAATAGGACAAGTATCACCTTTAATCCGTTTCAATTATAAATCTCAAAGCTTATTTTTGTTGAAAACCCTGTTTATTATTAACGGAGAGGGCTGGCGGCACATTTCATCTGTCAGTAATTTATTGTCCGACAAGTTGTGACATCGGCCCATTGAACGAGGTTATTTATGCACAATGGAATTTAAGTTAAAACTACTGAAATTTATTCACTATCGCAGGGTTCAATTATTAATGAAACCATAAATTTAGATGTTCGACAGGTAAAATGAGCGAGGGCCACTTTTGATCCGAATCGAACGCTTTTTGCTTGAGAGTAAATTGGATGCTCGTTTCTTTTATAGTTAACGAACACTGTTAACTGAAATGCAAAACTTAGTTTTATGGTATAAACCCTAGTGTGCGTTTAATACTCTTCCATTTTCTCTTATTGGTTCAATTTACATACAAACTGGCTACGAACAATAAGCGAACAACATGTCGAATTATTATTTAAAAATCCCGTTCGCGTTCCATTTTCGAACGAGGGGAAAGCATAAACAATCCCACATTTAAAAAACCTACATTCCCTCCAGCATTGTTACTATTGCTGACAGAAAAGAGGTTTAACATAATAACCAGCGGTTTACGACTGGAAAGTTCGCAAGCTTTCTCTGTAACATTTGCTATTTCTACATACCACATAGTTTCGTAATTAAAGAGTCAGAAACAGCATTATGCTAACAACTATATTTTGTAGTGTGTAACGGACCCGTGGTAGGAGAAAATGGCTGTAGTTAAAAATGTTTCGGGTGTAAACTGGGAACATTATTATGCTGAGGTCGCTAGTTTTTCTTGTTATACCTGAATTGTTAAATTGTTGGGATAGTTTCGCTAATAAACACAATGTAGTTAAGTACACATTGTAACTATTTGGGTCACATGAAAATTTAATTTTTAGAAAACATTAATTTTGCGTTTCGCCGGAGAATTACTGGTATGTAAATAACGTCTGAAGGGAACAAGAACCAAATTCATAACAGAAACAGGAGTTATTTAGTTAAGCATTATCTTAAACACGTGTTCTACTAATTAATATTAAAGTTATCCATCCCATCATATACTTATGTACACTGAACTGTAAGCATAGTAATTTCAATCAAGCAACATTACTCACATTAGAATTAAGACCCGAAGCTCGGAATTAAACGTAAACAAAGAGATTATTAAAAGGCTTCAGTGACGGTGTTTAAATTGATCAAACTCCAAGTAAGTGGGATAATCCGGCGGGATTAACACAACAACAGGCAAGCCTGTTTGTTGAATATTGAAGCACCCACTTATATAGCGCGGTTACGTCTGATGGCAATGCAAATAAAACCATTCTCAGATGCTACAGCGTATAATATGGTATTGCAGATTATACAATGGTTTATTTATATTGAGTATTAAGTTTGACGTAGAAGCTTCAGTGTTGCCATATAATTAATTTTACAAAATTAGTGATGTCCATTCCATTCGATTAATGACATTAGTATAAAGTCGCGTAATGAATGCTCCCCCCACCCCCGCTAATACCCCGAACACTTATAAAGATAAATGACCGCACCCATTCCGCCGTTACGTTTCGTACCAAACGGGGTTAAAAGGGTTTTCAGTTCCTTAATAATTAATTGAAGGGTAGTCCATTTTCGAAATTAGCATGATTCCGTTTTTAGCCAATGGCGATGGGACTGACCGAAGATAAGATTGGGGGATGATATATTAAAATTAATGTAAATATTAAATAAGTAATTAGTATTCTGTATGAATTTATGAGGTAAGTATTAGACGGATTTATATTCAAGACAGATCTTATCGCTGTGTAGAAGAAACATGGCCCTAAATATTAATGTTCTTAGATAGTATTTTATCACAATATTGAGTTCGGCGCGATAGAAAAACACTTGACCGAAAATATCGTAGCCGACCGAGCGGGAAGTGCGCTGGTGCGACACATTCATTTTTCCATAACGCCGGACGATTACTCACACGCAAAATAATACCTATCGATTTAAAAAATGAATCCTTTTATAAGCGGAACGAGCGTTATTCCGCCGTGAAAATAGCTTCGATGCTCCCATCTTACAGCGCCGAAAGGGTTCCCCGCGAGCGAGTAATAAAGTAATTTATCCACTTCCGATAACAGGCCAATAATCCTCCAGCGCACTTCGCGGGAATATGAGGAATAAATAAGAGGAGTTAGGAGGAGTTGGAAGGAGTTCGGAGGGGGACTGCGCCGCGTGGCGACGCCGATAACACGCGCATCCCTCGATGCACTTCCGAAGGCGATTGGAGCTGTAATTCTCATCGAAGTTAGTTAGCAGATGGCATACAGCCGACTCAGTTGTCAGCAAGTATTTTTAACGAGTGTAACTTCATTGATACTCCGAATGTCTTCCTGCTTGTTACAAACTTTGTTCGTGTTGCGAAGCTTCGAAACGAGCGGTAATGTGGTTTAGTTGTGTTTGTTTTTGTACCGCTAAAAGTGAAAAGCAAACAGCCGTATAAAGCCTTGAAAGGAATGTTTGCTCTCCAATGTTATATTAATTAAGTTTTCTATTAGGTGGCTCCGATGAACGTGAATCAAATACGGTAAACACATTCAAATTCAGATTGATATCACGTAACTGGATATAAATTGCGTTACTGTTCTCAGAACTCGAAAATCAATTCGGTACACAATCGGGTTCGCCAGGCGAACTATCGCTGCGGGGCAAAATGTATCATGTCGTACAAGCCGCGGCGAACTTTATCAGGCATTGTATTTCATATACATTATCCCCCTAAATCCTTCAGTGGCTGCGATTCTCATCACGCTCCAAGTGCTGTCCTGAGGCACTTAGAACTACCTAGGACTTAGTAGTGATGTACTCACTCTATCGGCGTATTCGATTACCGAGAACTCGACCATATACAAGCTGATTACTTAGCCGAGTCAGCTCAACGGATAGCAAAGCAATGCTATTAAGTTGTAAAATCGTTTCCTATGGATTTATTGTTGTTTATTTTATGAGCGCTGCGTGTGTTAAAGCTTGAATATTCAATGCCGTAAAGATATTGGGAGACGACACTAAAAATATCGGAAAAAACTTTATTGAATCTTCCGCAGATTCATTACCTATGTGTTATACGTGGTTCACCTTTCATAAATTGAGTGTTAATTGTTATCGAAGCCATTAATCGACTAATAAGTTAATGTTTCCCTATCGTGGCATCTCTATACGTAGACAAGTTTTGATTGTAATTCTAAGTTCACTCAAGTGCGCACTGTGGACGATAACGATTATTGTCTCATGAATATATTAGCAGAGGGTGAAACTCAAGGGTGTTATTGTAAAATGTGTTGTAACCCTCTCTGTTAATTTCACGTCATATTTCATTTGTTTGTTGTTAGTATTCAATTAACTTTCTTCTTGACGTTTGTTCCTCCTATCCGGAATGGTCCTTCCATGTAATTGGAGTAGTTACATGAAAACTGTCTGACTAGAAAACTAAATTGAGGGTAACAGCGGTATCTATACATGTTATATAACAAAGTCGCGTTCCGCGTTGTTCTTCTAAACCACGCAACAGATCTTGACGAGGTTTTCACCATCGTTTAGAGAATGTATTCCGGAATGTTTATGTGTACCTTATATATTTATGTGTACCTACACGTTAAGGTGAAATGGTATCGTGGTAGCGTTCCGGGAGCGGCGGTATGACCCGGCCCGCGCGCAATTCTACTGCACAATGTTTACAAATATTGAATTTAAATATTTTGCTTGTGTTGATATAGAAAAATAAGTCCATAATTCCTTAAAGTATTTATTAATGAACACGTAGACAAAATTTTAATACAATTGCTTTGATGACAATCGAATGGAATAGGTTTTTTTCTCTTAGTGTTTGTAACAAAAAAAGCTGATTTTAAGGTAACTTTGCCGTTTTTTTCTATCGAGGAAAGTTTTTTTCAATCGTGTTTCGGGCCTCATACTTCACTAAGGACAATTCAATTTTCGTAATCATAAAAAAATATATGCAAATTCGTTGTTTTTTTGAGTCGAAATATCTGCTTTGGAACCCATTTCACCTTAATATGAAAGTTACGTTAACCTAATAAATCTCAATGTTTTGTCAAGTAGTAAAAACCGTGTGAAGCAGGCGCGGGTTTCTCATGCATTTGTATGTAGAAAGAATTCATTTAGCAGCAATTTGGGATTGTAGTGGCGAAAGTATATATTAATATAATACAATGGAGATGAGTGATTCCGCTGTTGTTTAGCTAGTCAACGGGAGTATTATTCGTAATAAACGGAGAAACCATAATCGTATTCCATCGTATAAAAGGTTATTAAAACATAGTGCTTCTGCACTAATGTCTGTGCTTAACCTCTCAGGAATAACGAGTAGCTTCATGAAGAAAATGTTAATAGGTAATGTAGGTATTATTCAGAAATATTTACCCACATATTGCTATTCTCTCAACACTAGTCCCCAACATATCCTACAAGGGTACAACATATTATTTTATTTCATACGAATTTCGTATTCTAAACTGTTTAATCCCATATTACTGTGAGTGGAGCATAATTTCCTAGGCCGACATAGATATGGGGTCTGGAAATTACACATAAAGGAGAACAGAGACCCTGGCTAACGGTTATGACAACGTTTAGCGGTACAGGATAATCCCGTATCACAAACTGTGCCAGAGGAATTCTAATTAATCCTACCAAAAATGTACGATTTAAATCCTTTGGGATTAGTTATGGGGGCCTTGGGTTCCGCGGTCGATGTTTGCGAATTGCTGATTATTATCTTAATAGGATAGCCGGAGATTTACTGGGGGTCCTCACATGTATACAATGGTGGACACGACGCAATTAAATTGTGTACATTTTGGTATAATTTTGGCCTTTAAGAAAGAAAGAAAATACTTTTATTTGCGGTAAACATGGCGCAAAGAAAGAACAGAAAACAAAAAAGAACTAGTTGGGGAAAAAAAATAAAATATTGGCTATGATTTCGAGTTGAAGGACCAAGTTTTTTCTTACTGCTATAAATTAATGTACTTACTAATTAATAATGCCACTAAAACTACATCTACCGAAATTACACCAATTGAAAACTTAGTAATAGTCTGAATAGTTTCAATTCAATACTTCATAAAACTCTTTCACCGCCCCAAAATCACTTAATAAAATTCACACCTCTACCCGAATTAAAAGATGGCGGTGCGGCCATTTTCAATGGCCTAATATTTCACGTTTTGAAGGCTGTAAGGTCAGAGCCGCGGTTATGACGTGATGGTGTGACAAATGTCAGTAGTTGGTGTAATTCATGGCGGCTCCTAGGACCATTTGTCGTCCCTCGATAAGGGTCGCCTGTATTTTTGCTGGGCGTGGATGATAAACAGGGTGTATTAATAATTTGCGTTGTCATGGAGGTTAATATTGTAGTTTGGTAAATGGATTGTTTGCTAAATAATTAAAAACTTTGTACCTATCTATTTAGTACGTACTTATTTTAGTTTATACAAATTCTGAAAGGATGAATTGTTTTCCAATACATTTTTAAATTACCAAATTAATGTTCTTTGTTTCTATTCCATTTTGTTCTGATTTTCTTTTCTTAATTCTGTTTCAACTTTAGTAAGCGATTTTTTTCTTTTTCCTTAGAATATTCTTCATCAATATGTCACTTAGCTTTCTACTTATCCCACAACAGAAAAACCGTGATCCATGCAACCAGTTCACGTGATTCATGGGTCCCGGGATCTGGCATTTGTTGACCCTCGCTAAGGCCAATTGCTAGTATAGTCTATGGTCCGCAACGGCCATTTGTCTCCCCGTTTGGGACAAGGGATATTTATTCACTACTGTTTATTGGGATTGTATTGAAATTGAAATTAATAGACGGCATAGTTTTATGTAGTTGGGTCCAAAGTTATCGGGCATAGCAGATTTTCATAGGACGATTGTTTGCTTATAAGTTACTAGCTTTTGCCAGCGGCTTTGCTCGCGTGCATGTTGGAAATTATCCCACGAGAACTTACTACTGGGATAAAAATTATCCTATGTCCTATTCTAGATCACGGCCTACCCGTGTGACAAATTTCATCGAAATCTGTTCAGCCGTTTTTGCGTGAAAGCGTAACAAACAAACAAACTCTCTTTCGCATTTATAATATTACTTAGGATGACCGCGATCTGCGAGATGGCGATTGAAATGTATTTTTTTTGTATATTTCCTTATAGTATCTAACAAACCTTAAACACTCGCAGGTTTAAATTTAATACATCCGTTTAGTAAGTAAAAATGTTGTAACAAGAGAGAATGCAGCGAGACATACAAATTCTATTTTCCGCGTGCAGCAATGTTTTTAAAACTTTAAACGTTTTCTAAATCCACAAAACATTCTACATTTTCTTTTTCCCAAAGTATTAATAAAACATAGATAGTAATCACATTACAAACGTGTTGGAAGTGCAATAATTGTTTAGATTCACATTTGATAATGAATAATGCTGTGTGAACAAATTTTGAACACCGAAACACAAGCAGGACCGTTCGGGACGATTTATAGCCTCTATCCGATTATGTACCGACTCGAACGGAATGCACTTTGCATATAAACAGTTGTACAACTCTATTCTAAAGAACATAAGGTCTATTTTAGAGTGCAAAGATAAATGTAGGTTAAGAATATTTGAAAAACTTAACGTGTAAAAGTTCCCAAGGTTCTAATTCTTTTAAATTACGTCGCGCG
Source organism: Agrochola macilenta (assembly GCA_916701695.1). Classification (NCBI taxonomy): domain Eukaryota; kingdom Metazoa; phylum Arthropoda; class Insecta; order Lepidoptera; family Noctuidae; genus Agrochola; species Agrochola macilenta. Next base: position 3,632,687 of record OU753559.1, on the reverse strand, counting down.
CTGAGAACATATTAGCAAGGTGGAATTTGTGGAGCGTTTTCGTGATAAGATTCAAGATTTAGCGATTTGATTGTGGTTTTTCAAGCTTTTAAACATGATGATGAGGCTTCGTTTATATTCTGATATGTTAATTTTAGTGTCCACAATCTGAGAAAGTTATTTTTGTGACTTTATAGTTTAATAAAAATCAAATGTGTGGTTAATAAAACCTGTAGGTGATCATCAACGGTTCACTGATGCGCTTCTCCATGTAGATGAGTATCATTTATGCATTCTCTTTACGATTCAAGTGATAAAAAAAAAATATTTTACAATTATTTTGAGTCTGAGTGCGATAGCGAACGAGGTTGGTCTTATGCATGGTTATTTTACTGCTTAAAACTTGTGCATTTTTTATCTACTTACCTACATTGCAGATTTTATTTTAGTAATTAAAATGACCCAGATGTTATGCAGAGGAAACGTGAGAAGTAAAAAGAATTAAAGCCGTGTATTATGTCAAGGAATCCTAATTAATATTATAAATTCTAAAGTGGTTTGTTTGTTACGCTTTCACGCTAAAATGGCTAAACGGATTTGGGTGAAATTTGGCACACAGATAGACCCAGACCTGGTTAAGGACATAGGCTAATTTTCATGCTGGATCGCAGACGAAGGACAACTAGATAGTGAATGAGAAATCTGCTGATATAGAGTCAATCGTCATCCTGAGGATGCCTTGTTGAGGGGTGAAACACGTGTAGATTTTTTACAATATTCTTTATGACTCTTTAAGAATAGTTCACCAGATTAAGTTAATAAATATACGTCGTCTACTGTATTTTAGATGTATGGAAGTAAAATGTCGCTAATACATTGGGATAAAGGCGTCAAAATGATGAATGTCTGTCTCTGGCTATCATTAAATTAACTTGAGAAACTCGCAATGTTTTGCATGTGACAAAATCATAGGTGGCAAAATGTGAGTAACCCTTTGTGGCAAATAGTCGTGATTTAATGTTTATTTTATAATTTATGTACTAGCTTCTGCCCGCGACTTCGTCCGCGAGCATATAACGTTCCTCGAGAATTGGGCTATCCAATGCAAACATATTTTTTTAAATCCGACTGATAGTTCCGGAGATTACCCCCTAAATAAAAACTTACAAACAAAAAAATTTTACCTCTTTATAATATGTATTATTATTTTATTATTTATTTATGACTACCGAGATGACGAAGAAATAGAGCATTATGGAAGAAAAAGACATGATGGCGCGACCATAAATAAATTGGGATATGGGCAGGAGAATGAAGATGTAAAATAAAAAAAATATAAATGTATAAATATAAACATAATGTATAAATTGTAAAAATACTGAATAATTAAATTCGTAAAATAACAAAAAAAAAAATCGCAAATCACGGAAGAAAGAAAAATAAGAAAAAAAAGGAAATACAAAAAGTAATAATAAAAAATAATCAATAAAAAAAATTACTTGTGTGAAGCCAAAAAGGCTTTCAAATGAGTGCGCACTGCCGATAAGCATTGCGAAGCGCAATAAAAAGGCTGCCAAATGGAGAAATAAAAGATATCCCATTAAGTAGTGTCCGTACCGCATTCGTGCTGTAATCATTAAGAAGGCTAGAGGTCGGTGCAGCGGGTATTAAAGTAATCAAGCGCATGCTATCGAACCTGCTGTGTAGTGTTCCCGATCTAACATAACTTTGTATCTAAAGTTATAGTTTGTAGGTTAGTAACTTTGTTTAAGTCGATTTGTTTGAAAAATGGGCGACCTTACCTGACCTGACGACCTTGTTTGACCTTACTTTATTTTATTAACAGCTGTTGTGTTAGCATATAATAGCATATGATATCTGGTTTGGTCTTTAGAGTTACATATCCCCTTCTTTTGGTCCTTATGAAAAAAGGTAAAAAAAAAACTTTTTGGTTTTATTTATTTATTTTAACCGTTTATGAACACACAAATAAACCCACAAGAAGAAAGGAACAGAAAAATACGTACAAAGGTGATGCTTATTTTATATTTTTTTTTTTTTATACCTGTCGTATAAAAAAAAAAAATTGGCTTCACAATTATTTTGACACAACATAACTCCCCTGTAGCTTTCTATCAATGGCCGGCAAGGGGGATAACGCCACAATTGACTGGCAGATTGATGATGGCAGCTAAGTAAGATGTTACACGAACACAGGTGGTCGCTGCTGGCTACCCTCCTAGTAATTTTTCCCATGACTGCAGATGGGGTGTGGCTAAGACATTATTTGTTCACCAAGACATATAACCCTCAGTTCGAGCCACACGATACAAACAATGTGCGAAGACAATAAAAGAATTGCATTGTTGCTACGGCGTAGCTGTCTCGATGATTGACTACGCCGGCTACGGTCGTAGCACATGACAGGACGCTACGAAAGATCGTAGTTTCGCTACGCCTCGCTTCTATGATATTATTTTTCTTTTGATTTTTTGTTAAAATAGATTTCATTAGCCGACCGAATTTTAACCGTGGTTATCTCGGATGTTTCTTAGTATTACGTCTTTGGCCCAGAACACCGCTGACATAACTTATCAACATCAATTTCTACGTAATATTAACTATTCCGTAACTAGAATACCTATATACCCTCCGCCGAACATCGTACCCAAGTTTATTACTTCCGAATAACTATCGAAACAATTAGTTTGTCGAAACTCCGTCATTGTTCCGATCCGTTACTGTAATGGCTAGGTTTGTATGCATCTAGATTTAATCTAATTGGGGCCCCGGTGCCGCAAACTGTCGTGCGATGCGACCGACAATCCGACGCAGACCGCAACTATTAAACTGGTAGTCCCAAATCATATGTATAATGTGGGAGATGGGTACGAGTGGGTACGAGTTTATGAGGTTGCGGTAGAGGAACTGAGAGACATGACTTTGGTAGTGGCCTGGATGTTGGTACCGTTGACGTTCAGTTGTTTTTGATGTGTCCTGCAATCTGTGCACAGACCATAAATATAGCCAATATAATAATATAGTTAATATAATATATAATGTAATATAGCGCGCGCAATCGTTGCCAGTGTTTAAAAGACTCGTGAAAGAACATTACTTGTCGTTATGATTCTGTTTTTATCGTTAGCTGTAATAATATTCGTCATTTATTTTCGTTGCTTATATAGTTAGTATGTATGTATCCATGTATCTATTATATAGCATTTATCTGTGTATCTATTATAGTATATTGTACTTATATACCATTTATTTGCACCTAAGACAACCCCATTTTATGTCCAGAAAATCACTGTCCATTCCAAGGTTGCCTGGAAGAGATCGCAGTAAGCGATAAGGCCGCCCATTGTATATTTTGTATTGTATAACTTTTTTTTTTATGTAATGTATAATCTGGTGTACAATAAAGTATATATAAATAAATAAATAAATAAATAGCCTAAAAATCTGTGGGAGTGATTTCGTGAAAAGGGACGGAAGCGAGTTACGAAGCGCCCGCTATTTGATTTGACGGATGAGCGCGCGCGGTGCTAGAGTTGGCCGTTAGAAACGACCTTGAGGTGGCCCCGCCCCTTTAATGTTGCAGCTTATTACCAAGGTGAGATGTCAGATGTTACTTATGCGACTACTGTAGGTAGGTAGGCCGGTAGGCTCGTTTTGTTTAAGGGTTTCGTACTTCTAAAGGAAAATACGGGACCCTTATAGGATCAGTTCGTTGTCCGGCTGTTCGTTTGTCAGTCTGTCAAGACCCTTTTTCTCAGGAACGCGTGGAGGTATGAAGTTGAAATTAATATCAAATACGTAGGTGTAGCGTCTCTTGGAGCTCAAAAAAATCAAGTTTGTAAGTTAACTTAGAAGGTAAATTGCCGTATTTTTTTATTGCGTTGATGCAATAAAAAGTACGGGATTTTATGCGACATATTTTGATAATATCAATACCAGCCTGTTACTGTCCCACTGCAGGGCAAAGGCCTCTTCTCACACAGAGAAGGCACGAGCATTGATCACCACGCTTGCTCAAGACGGGTTGATGATTTCAGACTTATATTAACTACAAGTCCAGGTTTCCTCACGATGTTTTCCTTCACCGATGTCAGTAATGTCCAAGATAAACTCAGAAAGTACATATGAATTGAAAAAGTCACATTGGTACTTGCCCGGATTTGAACCCACAACCTCGTGCATGAGAGGCGAGGCCTTAACCACTGGGCCATCACGGCACTACACTACACGGCATACATCACGACATATTTTGATACTCGCAAACAAATCAAAACCTATAGGGGACTTCCCGGTGATTTAGAATCATGAAATTTGGGGAGAAGCAAGGTCTCACAGCACAAGTATATGAAAAAGTCCGAAAATCGTGAAATTGTAGTTTAACTACATTTTTTTTTTTTTTTTGTTATTACATACTTACATTTGCAGTTGGAGAATCGAAAGTGACGTATATCGATGTATGGGAGAACATGTTTTCTAACTACAATGTTAAGTTTGTTTTTGGGTTAAGTTCATCCCATCTACGGAACCCTTTATTTTGCGTGGTCCGACACGCACTTAGTCGGTTTTTATGTATGATAATGACGTACCTATCATGTTAAGATTCAACAAAGCCTTAATTAAGAATTAAGTACTCGTAAGCATACGCTCATTGAACTATAAAATTGCAATCTAGAAGAATTTATTTTGTACTAGCTGCGCCCCGTGGTTTCTTCCGCGATCGATAAGTGGTAATATCGTGATAAAAAGTATCCTATGTCCTAATCCAAGTCATGGTCTACCGATGTGCCAAATTTCATCCAAATCTGCTCAGCCGTTTTAACGTGAAAGCGTAACAAAAAACAAACAAACTCTCTTTCGCATTTGTAATATTAGTTAGGATCATAAAGAAGCTGTCTAGAAACCATTGGACCTGAAACTGATCGACAATTAATCGAAGAAAAACACCTAATCTCTACAGCGAACAGTTCTCTTTGCACACTCATAATCAACTTATTTATTCTGTTTAACAAAACAATCAACTCAATTGTTTGAACAAATTAACGAATTTGATTGAAATAGAATTTCAAAGTGTCCAATACAATATTGTTCTTTTAATCGTAACAAACGAAACGAGGTCAAGATTGATGTTAAAAGTAATTACTTCATGCATAGACTATTGGGTTTCAAATCGAAATGTTCGGCATGATAGATAGCGACGAACTACGAGTACTGAACTCACTATTTGAATATCGACTCAACTCGATATAAATATCGAATTACTCGGATGAATAATGACGTCAAAATCGACTAATGATAACCAACTATTGAAATAAAGGCAAGATTTTAAGGGAAATTTTATCAAATAAAAAGGTGCAATAGATATTACAGTTATTTTGGTTCAGCATATTCTGCCACGATATGGCATGCAGAACAAAAAGTAATTTTTTACTTCATTAATGTTTTGACAGCTACATACGTTTAGTTTTCGCGGAATCGGAATAGTAAAGAAGCCACAGTAGCGTCCAGTAAACATTGTACTGGCGGCAAATCAATACTGTTCTAATAGGTAAATGAGGTCCGCCCCCTGGCTATTTCTATTCCAGTGCGAGACGAGTAAATAAAACATGAGTGAGCACAGTTCCCTGTCCAGACCGGGGGTCCATTAATTCGTGATAATTTTGGCGCGTCCCGTGGTACGGGCGGACCCGATTCGTCCGACCACGATTGATTAATCGTACGGTTGTCGGCACAAGATCGGCAGTCGACTTAATTGAAAAGTCAACATCTCGATGCTACACACGATCGATTACGATACGTGGAGTTAATTTATTATATTTGTTACGGCCGTGCCTCCACACCGTAACGATTAATCTGTTCCCTGCGCTCCGCTTGTTGTTTTTAATTAGGTCTTATCTTGACATGTCAAAACATGGTATAATGAGATGTAGAGCAAAGCGGTACATCGAAATATTTCACTCAAAACATGTTCCCGGTGTTGATAATTTGGATTAATCGCTTCACTAAAGCTTTAATTCAACGTCGTACTTGTTATCATTTAATTACGATTTCCACCGAACGTTGTAGTAACAAATAATGCTGTTATTACTGAATACCGGTGTAAGTGCTAAATACGATTATGGAAGGAAATTATAACAAATGAAATTATTGCGAATTAAATTACGTCCGCAGTTTAATGTTCAGCTATAGTTCTGGTTTATTTTCTCTGTTATATGAGAATTTTTATTGCGAAAAAGCGTGCATTTAACGAGAACAATTAGCGGTTTTATATCGCCATAATGTTCACACACCGTGCTTCTGGACGGTTTGCAGGACAAAGCGTAAGTGACGGTCACTGGCGGCCATTTTGTACAAATAATTCAACAAGATTCGCGCAGGAATGGCCGCCGCATCCGGCTGTCGGGGAAACAACTTTATGCTTATTTTAACTGCCGTTAACGCACCTGAAAACAACGATCTAGCTTGAATGTAATTGTTCTCTTTGCTATTAAAGAAACTACCCAACAGTTTAGGTGTAGGATTATTGTTGTTTGAGAACTGTGCTAACGTCTCTGAACATGAATCGCTGTTCAAACAATGAACACTTCATCTGATAGTTCATTGAACATAAACAACCACCGCTTATTACTCCACCTATTACCTACTGGAACAAAATGAAAATTTCGCTCCGCACTCCAAGCAAAAACGCCACGATCTTTATGTTCGAATTAGTTTTCTTGCTCAGCTTTAGTACGCATAGATTACACACACACGCGCAGCGAGCAATAAAGGGGGTTCTTTATGTGGCACGGTACGGAACCGAGTTCAGTAGGCGATGCGGACGGCGCGTCGGGAACAATACGCGACTACGCGAGTGACCGGCCCCGGCCGGCCGCTGCGCCGCGTTCACCGAATAACTTTCCTAAATTCGCGGCCAAATGCACTGCCCGCTTCCGTAGTTCGTATTGAAGCGCAACACAGACATAGTTCTGTTTTACTGAACAGAATTTGGGCTCGTGGTTTATGCACTATGTGTGTAATCGGATAAGTTTAGTCGAGTATCGATGGCATGATTGATTAGGGTGCTTCTCTAAGTTTGCGTTTGATTATGGAGCATCAGTTGCATTTTGTGGTAATGCAAATGTACTGAACAGTTCAATGACGTCGATTTTGCTAATGAAACCTGTAAGTATCATAATGGTTTCATGAATTCACATCAAACTTTAATATTCGAAAAAATATTCGTGCCTTAGAGGAAATTTATGAACTTCGCCATCAAAATATTTAAAAGGCATAAAAATATTAATTGAAAGTATCATCAAAGCAAATACTTTATGGGCAAATTAAAAAAGCATTCGACGCGATAAAGCATCGCCGTGGGAACAGTTAAACCGCTGTGAACGCATAAATTCCGTTCAGTTGCGATAAAAAGCCTTATAAAACTTGCATTTATTATCAGTACGCCATCGGCCATCGGTTACGAGCGTCGAAATGTCGCAATATAAGGAACGCGGTCATCCGCAGGCAGAGGTCATTAGTTTGATGTATGTGCGCGATAAAACACGTATTCCTTGTTAGATTTCACGTCATATACAGCGTGGCCAGTATTTCTTGGCAGAGCGGCGGAAAATAGAACTAAATTTGAATGTAGTGAATTTGACGTAAGGTTGACATTTGCCTTTGCAAGTGGCGCCGTCATGATATGTCAAATCATACTGGCCACTAATGACGTAGCCTTGCGTCATAATGATGGTGTGATAGTGTTTATGGTGCAGGTTGTAAAGTTTTAATGCTAGAGATGAGATGCATTTGAAAAGTTAATTAAAATATTTAGTGTAGGTAGTGACACCTTTATGGTCATTACTTCGCCAGCTGATTGCTCTATCGTAGCCGAAAATACCATCACTTTTTTGAGTAAGTATGTGAAATAGCTTAATTAAGATTAATAAAAGATTTACTGGCTTTAGCAGAACTTATTAAAAACACAAATAGTTTATTGCTGGAGTTAACACCATCCAAGTGAAAAAAATATTTAAAAATATTTTATTCATAGAAATGAATAAAATATTTTCTTCTGTTAATCCTCTGATTTGATTTGACTCGTTTATACATATAATATTGCTTAACATTGAATAGAAAACTCATAACTTTCTAACAACAACAAATCGGAATGTGACATACTGAAATGACATATGATTTGTTCGTCAAATTAAACCAATTATATTTTATGGGACAGTGGTTGTGCAACAGTTGCTGTTCGTAATTGATTCCATGAGAGCTGATAGAAAATGATTGATAGAACAGCTGTCACGATGTTGATGGTATAATCAGAGCCAATGTTGCAAATCACGCCTCATATGAATATGGCCCGCCATTTTGTGTTCGCGTAATGGCGCGAATAAATTATTCCGTAATAATTTGATGAGTATAAATTGCTATTTTTAGTTGAAAGGGAAGTCAATTATACGGTTTATTGTTGTGTAAGTGGTTTTATTTTTTAATTTGTGTTGTGGACTTTAAAAGTTGGCAGTTTACTAAATATCTTCCATTCTAATGATTAACGTAGGCCACACAAGTTTTCGAACGCCCATAAATTTTTTCATCGTTAGACAAATACCGCATGTCATTATTAAAAGTAAATTAAAAACGATACCATCTGCCCTTAAAACTATCAAAGGTTAAATTGCCCTTAAAATTAATAACGAAATTACTAAACAACAATGATATAAATATAGAATAGTTTTTGTTTGCAGAGATATAATCGGGGTAAAAAAAAAATCAAACATTACGTCCCTTGCGTGTTCAAGTAGGACGAATGTGGTCCGACCTTTTTTATTTACGAACATTAAAAAAAAGTAGTTGAGACGTCACGCAAGCAAGTAGGTTGTAGTGAAAATGAATTATTTAACGCACAGGGTGCTTATGTAAATAAAAATAATAAGCAAAGAGTTGCTTACATGGTTTTTCATGTTAGAATCTGGCGTGACGTCAGATAATTTGAATATAGAATGAAATATGAATATATGGTACGTTCTTCACGCTGCTCTAGGACTGTACGAAAAACTAAAATATAAGTTTGTCGTTATTTATCCGTCCTCGGCGTCTCTGCTAAGTTGTAAAGGTCAACAAAAGTTTATTAATTTTAGGTCTCGTCGGGAAAGACTACTTACTCAAACACTTTACAGTGACTTGAGGGTTTAAAAGTTTCCACTATAAATTAATATTTAAAATGAGAAAGTTTAACCGGATTTTAATGTAAAATTGAAGCGGTAGAAAATACAGCCCTAAGAGCCAATTTTTAATTGTATAAATTTGCACAGAATCGTATAAAAGTTCTGCTGTATATTTTTTTAACTTTAAAAGCACAAAAAACATTTAATAAAACCTATTTGGTAAACTCGAGCGCAATTTCTTACAGCCTATTAAAGCAAAGTCGTTCCAAGCGTCGGACGTTCGAATTTTACGTTCGAAATTTAAAATAATCGTAAAAAAAATCGCTCCAATCGCGTGCCCCGGTTGCAAACGAACTGAATAAGCATGACGACGAAAAGTACGGATAGGAATAAATAATGCCAATGAGGATATTGCTGCTAACGTGTGTTAGCTGTCGTATTTATTAGTGCAAAGGTATGATGCAATTACGATTTAGATTCATATTTTCTTTTACCGGTTTTTCTTTTAAATTTAATTACGGTTCTGAAGCACAGTTTTAGGTAGGAGGGTATGTTGGCTGTTTTAGTTGCTTGTTAGCGTAGCGTAAGATATATTAGGAGCTTACAAAGGAGGCCGTCTATTATTCGAGTGCTCGACAAGTTAAAAATGTCGCATGGTTTATAATTCGCCATTTTGTTTGTAGCTTTGGACGAGAGACAGGGCAATATGTCACTGCCACGCGTGACTTAAGGCTATAACAATGTCAACCTCGCCTCGAATTGCTCACAAAAGTGTAAAACAGTGTAAAGACAAACATAACTCCATAATATATCATACCGCAACACCTTTCTCAAACAAAACACTCGCAAATACAAAATTAGTTATACAATACACATTACAGCATCACACTTACAAATTAACGCGACATCGTGCCTAAAACTCACAACATTGTTACTTACATTCCTCACACAACAATGTCCCGAAATATTTGCCCCTTAAATCCTTATTCCCTTTAAAATAGAAGGCTGCCGTGTTCTCATAATAAGCCCCCTTTACACCCGACGGTATGCCGTGACGCCGTATCTAACAACCCCGCCTGCAATTAGTACGTCAAAACGTTCGCGTGCGTTGCGAGATCGAATATAATAAGGTTGCCGCACGATATTCGAGAATCGGACCCCGCCCTGGGACGGGAATTTTAATAAAGCTTATGAAACTACGGCTCAGGTATGATATGCGAAAATTGTGTTGAAACTGGCCTTTTATGTATGTACCGGTGAATAATTTGATGTTTTTGGTTATTATAGCTTGTATTCTCTTATGATAACCAGCTGTTCGTTAATTGCGTTGTCGCTCAGCTTTGTTTTTAAAAGATTTTGCTCTTGTTTGTAGTGTCCCACTTTGAGCAAAGTTTAGTTTGAAGTTTATTCATTGAGGTTCTACAGAGACATTGTTTTTACTCCAGAGTAATAAAATAGTGTATTTTTTTTCTGTCTATCTTTAAGTCTCAAATGCCAGATCTAAACAAGAATTCAGCGTATCGCACAAACATTTTCTAAACATTGGCCACATCACTGACGTCATAAAATGTATAAAAAATGTATGCAAGTTCCAAATTTGAAAGTACTCGTGCGTTTTCAACCATGAACAATTTGTTGTTATTTTAAATTTCAAATTGTAACATGGTAAGGGGCGCGTTCTGAGGCCGGGCCCGGCTATTATTCATAGTCGAAACACGTTATTTAATTTGCGATATGCGGCAACAGTACGTAGAGAAATAAACGGATAACAGTGTTTGGACGCGCGGCGTTACACTTATAACTAGATTTGCCTTTGTGGAATTCTGCAAACAGACGCCCTAATGTGACAAGGGTTTAAATTCCAAATATATTACGACGTTTTGATGTGAATAAACGTGAAACTGCATAACCGTAAAGTTGTGTTTATTAAAGCTCCGCCATGATAAACAGGAACGAATTTATCTTCACCTCGCTATGTCATAAATTAAGGCTTATGCACCGCTTCGAAGGAGGAAATTAAGAAAACGTGAGCTTCTTTCACGGAAATATTGCATTAATCTTTCAAACAAGGTAGCTACCACCTTATTCATTAATCTTGAACTGAATACGAAAACTTGCGGCGACGTGTAATTTCCACAAATGACCTATGTAAAGCGATCTGCGAGAGGTGCAATAACTCGATTTGTGAATAAATGGCTCGGAAGTTGATCTACAGTACCGCCCCAGTTCCAACGTTAGAAGAGCGAAATTCCACCTCCCATTCCATCGCTGCGTTAGTTACGGCGAAAAGTTTCCACAGTGAGGATTAAAGCTGCAATATAAGGGGTTTAAAAGGGGATTCTCGATGCAGTTTCGATGTTTGCGCGCCCTCGGTACAAGGAAGCTTTTTTGTTTCGAACGCGACCTCTGACTGTGCGATTTTCGCTTGGATTCCACTTTTGAACGTTGCGCGCCAAATGAAAAATGGCGGCTTAACTGTCAAAATGGTTATTGATGGGCGAGTTGAATTTACTTTTACTGATATCGGATTAGCCAATGTGAGGCGGGATCGACAATTGTGAAGCGATTTGTAGAGGGCGGCTCGAGGGCCCTGTATCATTTGTTAAATGTCGATGTTTCGCGATTTCTTTTGTAAGTACGATGTACGCTTACGTAACTTTCACTCGGCTTTGATAACACTTTGAAAGCGTGTTCAAGAAATATGAATGTTTGACTTTGATAAATAGATGGTACTTTCACGTGCTTATTATTTGTTCGGCAGTTATATTCTTAGAACTTTAACTGCCTTACAGGTAGGTACAAAAAAAAATACAAAAATATTTATTTCAACTAAAACATTGTTTCATACATAAATTTATTTATTTATTTATTGGTAAGGCACCTCAACGACTTACTCACTAAAACATACACATACAAAAATCACATAGAGTTTTAGGTATTGTGAATTCGTCACTTACAGAAGTGCACAGCACTAGCTTAATTAGAGAAATTAATGATTAATGTACGTTATAGTCATCGTTAGTTGATAAGTTACAAATTAAAAAGAAAAATTAAATAATTATGTTCACAAATATGATGGAAAGTACAGAAATATTTAATTAAATAACAGAAAAGACCTAAAAAGAAAGAAATGGAAGTGTATACAATTTTATTAATAGGCGGCTTGTGTCTTGAGACTCCGAGCTGGTTAAAAGTCTCGTACGGAATTGACAAAAAGGGTTAGAGAATATGTCTATGCTATTGGTTCGTGTAGCGATTTTATTATAATTTCCCATTAGACGGTTCATGGGTGCGGTGCCGCCTAGGTTAGTACGACTTGCAGTTGTGGTAATGGTCTCGCGACCAGATCGAATAGTTTTCTGTCGAGGTACAGCTATACTTAATTCTGCCAAAAGATCGGGAACATTGAGTAAACCGTTAACGATTTTGTAAAGAAGGATCTGGTCTGTCACGTCTCTTCGGTGTTCAAGAGAACATATTTTAAAATGACTGAGCCTTTGACTATAGGAAGAAACTCGTGGACAGCTAGAGCTTCTAAAACGAAAGTATCTGGTAAATTGAGGCAGCCCCAGTAAGTTACAATAGTACTTGTGTCGGAGCTGTCTCGCTCTTCACTTATATGGAAGTTTATTACAATGATGAGGTTAAAGTTTATAGAAAAATTAAATAAATTAAATTAAACAATTATTTAGCAGGTCTCGGTGATTGTGTGTGTGTATAAAAGAGTGTGTGGAGGTAAGTGTGTGTACATGAGTGTGTGGTGGTGTGTGTGTGTGTGTGTGTGTGGGTGTACCGTATTTTAATTTATTTTATTTTTTAGCTTATTCTTGTTAACACACAACAGGTATAGATAGTGCGATCCACGAAGACGCGCCCCACTCCGCTCCGCTCCGTAGTAAAATACAGCTTACAGTACAGTAATCGCGGAGTGGGGCGCGTCTTCGTGGATCGCACTATCTATACAGGTAAGTGTCTTTTCATATACATTTTCTCATCTATCTATCGAAACTTTGAAATACATCAGAGAGGTCTTCAATTTTGTACTGGAAGTACTCCCAAGAGCATTGCTAATCTTTTGAAGTCCCAATCTGCGGGCTCGCTACGTTCCGCCGCCAATTAGTACTGATAGGTTCTGTTTAGTTCCCGAATAATGCCGAGTGCGCCCGAGCACCGACGAGAGGGTCCGAACAGTGCCGACGCTTGACTTAAGGTTAGGGTTGGTCGTGATTTAGGCTTCAGTAAGTGGAGCCCTAGATTTTAATGACTGTTTAGTGTTTATCTCCCAAGTGAATGATCCTTTTGGGTCAGAATGAGGGTCCTGCTTATAATATAGTATAATGACATCCTCAGAATGTCTGCCATTAGATATCATGTCCGATAACTGGGCCAAATATGAAATTGGAGTCGCCCTTTCTCTTTGGGTCTTTCGTAATTGGGTCTACAGTCAAACCGGAATACAGAGTTTTAAAAGCTTTAACATAGGGATTTACCATTTAAATAGGGTCCTTATAATTTTTAATAGGTATCTTAAAAAACATGTTACCTTGCAATTTTATCATTTCTACCCACTTAATGATTCTCTGTTTCTAATAACTTCCGCAATAATAGCATTCCGCCACAAAACCAAGGCTTCGAATGTGATCGGTGTGCAGCCCTGGGCCCCTGCGGCACCCGGAGAGGCGCAGACAAGTGGCACTAAGTTAGCAAGGGGCGAGGTCGCTCGGGGCCCAGTCGCAAGGATCCCGAAATTGCTCGCGTTTCTAGTGCCCTGAGATTAGTGCGGGCTACGATGATATATGTATACACGCTATTATGGGGTTTCCGGCGCGAAATTTAATAGTTAGTACTCGCAAACTACTAAAATTCGCACCAGAATAGCGTGTTTCGACCGCATTAGGTTCAGAACAATGTAGATACCATTTGTCTGTATTACTTATGCGTTGAACACAACGACTAACCGTGGTTATGAGAAAATCCCGACATTTTCATATTCATTCTGAGAAATAAACTAACTCACTACCTACTAAAATGTGGAGTTTCTTCTGTGTAACAAAGTGGTAATTTTTCAAACTTAATTATGAAAGTGTGAACCTTACTAATGTAGAGAAAATGTTCACACTACGCAGAAGACAAAGTTAAGTAGGTAACTATCATACATATTAAATTAACGAGAAAACTTTTTCTTTACATATTACAGAGGTTGAGGTGCCTTACGAAGTTAACCAAGTAATTAGCCGAATAACTTACAATCCTTTGTATCAACGGTTTAAACTTACAATTCGGAAACTTTCCGAGATCCTTCAGGGAAACGCAAAAAGGGTGGGAAAGTCGTTCGGAAATTAACAGATTTCATTCGGAACTCGCGGCTTAGTTGTATAACAATCTCTTTCTTATCTACGTCTCCTTTGCACGGAATCTAAGCACGTATTAATTCGCAAGTTTTCGGGCTTGATGACTGCACGCCGTGGATGCGGGGAGCGGGAGCGAAGTACGGGGGGTGAGTAGACACGAGATCGTGACAAGAATAGCGAGTGGCCACAATAAAAACCTGTGAAGGTAGAGCACTTCTTTCGGGAAATTAGTTGTCGCATTAGGTACCTATTACTGGCGTTCGGGTGTTGATTAACCGCTGCCGAATCGAATTTTGGGGGGCGTACGTGTTCGGAACGCAGCCATTGCTAATTATCGCGCCGTTGATGAATGTTTGCTTCCGAACGCACCTCAATCAATGCCGTGTGATATTTTGGCGCGGAAATGAACGAGCCAACAAAAGATTTTCTCAACCAATCCTTTTCTTTGTTTCGGTAAACAAATAATCCTATTAATTTCTCACTAACTTTAATCCTATTTCAACTTTAAACAATGACCTGACAAATTACATTTTAAAAAGCTTAGCTTCAAAAGTGTTTACAAATATTTACTCTTGCCACACTGACAGTAAGAAGCTAGTTCGTTTAAAAAATATCGCGATGCACTCCAAGAGTAAAAATTAATAATTCAGTCCAACCTAATTAAATTAAATTGCGAGCAAAAAAGAACTACGGCGCCCAACGGTCCTGAGAAAATGAAGTTTACGCGGGCTAATTAGGAGAGATGGCAACTCTCGACAAAAGTTCAATATTATGGCATGATGAGGCTACATCTTAAAAGTTTTCATGTAATAAACATGAGTTTCTTAAAAACAAATGTTATAAATCATAAGTAAGTACCGATGGAAATTCGGTGTTTCCTATCGGTAATAAGTTTTCCACATTTGCATTAAGTTACTTTGAAAAATATGCATGAGGGTCTTTTTATACGGCTCAGCAAAGTTTATGTCGTGAGGAACAAACCCGTAACTTTGCACTCAAAAAGTTTGGAAATTACAGAGTGCACGATGAGTCGTTTATTTTAATTAGATTGTGTGAGTGCATGACTTTTAACACTGTAATACTTCATCTGTTCCCATGGGTGTTTTAAGGCTTGCTGCAAAAGTTTTTTAAGAGCAGAGTTATCTTATTAAAGCAAAGCATATAAAATAATCTTAATATTCTAATTTAAAAAAGAGATGCCGGTATCATGGTCTAATAAAACAAGGTCTGGCATTCCGGGACGAACAAATGCTGAGGTCACTATCCAGTTGCCACTCTATTGCAAAAAAACACGATTAAGGAAAGATTTTCAGAAACCAAAGCTTTTAAATTGTCGTTTCGTGTGTCTAATCAAACGAAACAATTCAATTTAAACATAAACCAACGTAATTGTTAATTAAAACCTCATTTTTTTATCGTATTCGCACAGGTAATAAAGGTGGTTGGGGAGTTATTATTACAAACTTCTGGTAACACAGATGTGATGACGTAGACTTGTGTTGCCCACGTGACCACTGTGTTTCGGAATGCCATACCTGAATTATTATACCATGGCCAGTATAAAGCAAATTCAAAATTAGAAACTCACTATTAGCATAGACAACGGCGCGAACATTCCGATTCCCGATCACTTTTAAAACACTTCATTCTTATTCAAAATGAGGACACGGAACAAAAAAGCATCAAAGTTGGTTAGAGGAGTGTCCTCGCTCCACAATTAGAACAAAAGAGGTAAAGAGTGGCTCTTCAAAGCGCAATCGATTCTGAAACACAGCCGCAACTGAATTAGAGAACGTGTGATTCAGGAATATTGCTACTTATTTGCATTCTTCTTTTACTTTGAACAGAGAACCGGGGTGATTTTGGAACGAATTGTACTTTTTAGCAATATATGTTGTATTTTATTTTTGTGATGTAGTAACACTGATTTAGTGTCAAAGAACTGTCAGTTTTTGAAAGGTCAACAAAAACCTAGACATTTTGGATCGTAAATAAAACTCGAGTTTCTATAACACTAGAAATAGGAACAAATTAGATGAACCACGTTTCAGATTGTCTAAAGTGCACACTACTTTTATGGGGTACTGCGTAAAATGTTATAATAAAATACCACTCGATATTCTTCAACTGAATGAGAAGAAATTTAAAACATGCATTAAACGCACACTATGTAGACAAGCATATTATAAGTTGGATGATTATATCATAGATAAAAATGCTTGGCTTAATGCTGGTCCTGCTCCACAGGCACTTGGGCTAACAAGTTAAAAAAAAAAAAAAAAAAAATATGTTTGGAAGAGTTGCTTCCCCTTTTTATTTCTCTGACATTACAAACTTAATGTTTTTTTTTAATTTAAAACAAGTTTTAATTGTTGAATACTCCAATGGATAATGATTTTCTTTCTTTTTGGTAGTAACATTCTATTAATCTCTCAAATACATTGCAAATTAGTTTTGTATAATTTAGAAGCATTTTTTCAATTTTTGTAAATGTGAGTACCATGGAGCCGTTTTAATGTTATTAAGATGTATGTTGACTTGAAAGAGCATGGCAGTTGAGAGTATGTCATGCTCACTTAAATGTCTCGCTGATGGTGGCGAGTGTGTTAGATCATTCAGTTCCCTACAAATTGGTTGAGCTGGATGGTGCTGATCCATGCGTCATGTTCGTGAACGGGCGCCGTCAGTTGTGACTGGTCATCTCTTATCTGCCATGGCTTATTTTTAATCTTATATTTTGAATTGTTTTGATTATTTTTTGTACATTGTTCTCACATATAGAAGCATCAAGAATAATGTACCCAGGATTTTGTAATTTTCTATATTTAAAAGAGTGTCCTTGGAGTTTCTTGCCCGTTCTTCTCCATAAAGATCTACGTTTTGGAATGGGCAGCTAGCTTCAACTTTCTGACTAACTGACGCGACTATTTGACAATTCAAAAGTGCCTGTAAATGGTTTAATTGAAATAAATGCTTTGAGTTTGAGTTTGAGTTTATATTAATACCTACTTATTTCCTTTGCTAATACAGAAACACAATGTTTGGTTTGAGTAGATACATAGGTAGAGATTTAATTATGCTGTTGTCTTTAGATGTAGGTACAATAATATTCGTATAATTATTACTAATACATTATAATATTCATAGATTATCAGTAGGTAATAAACTATTCATTATGAGAAGCAACATCAAAGCTAGTACAAAATCTCGATACCTACTAAAAGATAACTCGATATTATTAATGATTATAATTACATTAATTGAACAGTGAATTATATTATTATCTAAATCTAATTATTAGTGTGCGACGTCACAGTAAGCGGTTTAATATACGATAAGACATGGAGTAATTAAGCGACAGAATCTACTGAGACTTACTGGTAGGGTGGCCATCTTGATTCTTGTTAAATTAATATTATATTTTTGTGGGTTTTGGAGAAACTGAAATGTGAAATTCTCTTGCAAGTTATTTGCTCCTAGTAATCGAAAAGGTAAGTACTACAAAACACCTAATAGTGAAAAAAAACATATTCTAAAGTTTGAAGAGGCAAAACTTACCTGATAGCCAAAGGGCTGATTCTTTCGTATTTCTGCCATACTTTTATTCAGTTTAATAGCCAGCCGCATCGAGAAAGCGAAGCTACAAAATAACCCACGCCACCCAATGGGCAACTTTAATCCAGTGCCACAGAAATAAAACAAAAAAAATATTGGGTGCGTGAGTCCAGCCGATGGTTACCCCTCCACAGAAAGATGTGATCTTTGGAAATAACTGCTAAACCTCCTGATTTCTTCACCGAACCATCAGAGAACCTCCCATCCGGGCACAAGTTACCGTGGCCTACTTGGAAATCCTTAAATAGACTTCGTACCCAAGTAGGTCGTACCATGGACAACCTCCACAAGTGGGGATTCATGGACGGCTCAGATCTCCGGTGTGTGTGGACAAATTTTCATCAAAAAATTGTGGCATCAAAAAATTCGTCCACATCGCTGTCAACAGGAAAAGTGCCCAAAAGGCTGGCAGGATTGCGACGTTATATGGCAATGCCTAACCAAAAATTTAATTAAACTCTTGAAAAAATTTATAAATTTAAGATTCTATTGCCGTTGGCCACCCTATTCCGAACGTGCATAAAGCAAAGCAACTAACAATTTCGTCGTAAACAAGTTTTCGTCTATCGCTTTTGTAAGTTTATTGTAGTAATGAACAGTAATAAATTCATTATTACGGACATCTTTGTTAACTTCACAGACGTGGTAAACTGTATAGGTACTTAAAGTAACATAACCAACTTGCTTAGTACCTTAAATTGGAGCGTACGAAAATTTATCAAAAATAGTTTGATCGTAATTTGTGAGTATAAAGTCATTAGTTTTCGTTTACAAGCTACTTATCGTATTTCTAATCATTATTAGATATTCGGTAAGTGACTTGTAAACGAAAAAATATATAAAATGATTATACAGGAAAAACTGTTTCCTAAGTGTTTTGTGACTGAATTTTAATTAGTGTGTAGCGTATTGTTTATTTTTAACCGACTTCCAAGAGGTTATCAATTCGGATGTTTATATTTTTTTTTTCCGTAACTGCATCGGGAAAAGCAATATTTTATAAAAGGTGATGAGTAGTTGACATTAGGCTATTGTAACTTAGATAAATTCCAAACTGACCCACTAAAAAGCGAAAAATAAAAACTTCTTCCAAAATTTAAGTTATTTTTCACTTTTTAGTGTTTTAGAGTATCAACTGGTTTTGGTACCTACCTACTGTTTGTTTCGATAATACAACGGTCGAGGTTCTACTACATGACTAAAGGAACGGAACAGAGATAAAGCTTCAGGCAACGGAGCAATGATAGATACACTTCTACAAGCATGAGGCGCGTGTGTGCTTTACCACTGGCGGCTTTGTCGCGTACGGAGAGAAACCGGTTTATTCAAGCTCGGCCAGTGGCACATGAATAAGTTTCTTTACTCTATGGTTCTACTTCTAACCCAATATATCTTGTTGATCATTAGTTTGAGGTACTCACCATTAAGATTTATTAAAACGGACACACACTTCCCTGTCTTTATTATTCTAGCGTATGGCACTCTGGGTTGCAGCTGAAAATCAGCGTCAGGTGGTACACTGTGTGTTGCCATCTGACATTTATGCTGAGCCGAGACCCTTTTAGCATTATAATCATTGTTTTCTGTTTTTTTTTCAGTTTAAGTTGTATTTTTCTGCTGTAATGCCAATAAACGCATTTTTCTTTATTTTTCTTTCTGACTACTAAGGAAAGCTTTATAGGGTTCTGCCAAACGGAACCCTATTACTACACCTCTGCTGTCCGTCCGTCCGTCTGTCTGTCAGCGGGCTGTATTTCATGAACCGTCATAGGTAGACAGTTGAAATTTTCACAGATTATGTATTTCTATTGCTGCTATAACAACAAACAATGAAAATGAAATAAAGTTATTTAATTTTTTACAAGATACGTGTGTTTTTGCTCGATCTTAATACGGTACTGCCAGTTTGGCAGGATTATTTTCAATTAATCCTCTAAAAGTTTTTGCCGACGGGTTATCCCATCCGGCGCACGGCTTGTAGGTACTAAGTATAATTGAACAGTTCCTACCAATCAATGCCCAGATATCCTCTACAAAATAGTAGCACTCAAAACGTGAACATTTAAATCCTTGTGACAAGGCAATTGAGTATCCATGGTAATTTGATTCTCGTGTGACAGATAACTCATTACCGTGCGAACTGATAATTTTAATGAGGACTTTATTGATTGAATGTGTTCTTGTCGTACTTACCGTTGGTTTATGGGCGTTAGGTGAACGCTCTTTCGTTGTAGTTGCCTGAAACAATGAAAAACAGGATTGTTAAAAATCGCGACAGAAAGAAAATTGCTCTAAACTAACGCCATCCATAATCATCAACCAGATATTGCTGAGCGATAGGGAATTGCTGTCTTGGAATTTTAAAGATCCTTATGCCTTCAATGATATCTGGACATCACTGGCTTTATATGCATACATCGTGAGGAAAATGTGGTTTAATATTTTGAAATTGTAGTGAACAAGCATATTTTTCAGTAGGTTCAGGGTACAGTGAAATGCGCGGCAATCGAAGTCAGTAACCATTGCATTGGGCCAGCATTGGTATACCAATACGTACGTTGGACTTTAGCTGCGTATTATTTATTGGTTTAGTTAAATTCGTTTTATGTCCGAGGCTGCTTTTTGAATAAACATCTAATCTAGCGGAACTAATCATAATTGTTTGGTTCAATTTGTATTAAAATTGGTTTCTAGCCTACCCAGTATTAATTATTTCATGTAATTTCCGATTATCTGCATGACTAAATAAATATGTTACCTACATAATTTATTAGTACCTGGGCGACCGAGTTCTAGTTTGGTCAAAATAGAGAATGCTCATTTAATAATATACGATAGTTCATATGAATCCCATGCCACCATGTCATTATTCTAAGGTAGCATCTTGTTCTAAACTTTGAGCGACCGAGCTCTGCTCGGATGAAAATACGGAGAAAACGAATTTTCCCTGATATGCCTAGCTAGATCGTTTTTTCGTCCCCATAAACCCCTGTATTGCAAGTTTCATCGAAATCGTTACAGCCGTTTTCGAGAACTTGATTACAAGTATATATACAAATATTGCCCATTTAATAGTATAGGATATTATTAATATAATACAGCCATACATATATATTATATTAATATGGCTATTAATATAATATTATATTAATATGGGTTATTTTTTATTAATATGGCTGTATATATTATACAGCCATATTATTAATAGCCGTAGTGGTAGCTCTTATTGAAGGAAGACATCCGGGGACTACCACCATACCTATTTCTAAGCACCGAGGGGCTCATGGCTAAGTAATAACAGCCACAAGGGTCGATCCAAGGTTAAGCTACGCTTCCTGCGGCCGGTTCGTAGGTCCATTACATACCGAGACCCCTCCGTGCCTCGGAAAGCACGTTCAGCCGTTGGTCCCGGCTATCATTCGTGGATCTTAGACAGTCGTTACGGGTAGAAGCCCAAAAGTCTGACAACCAGTCTTACCAAGGGGTATCGTGACACCCTGTAACTGGGTTGTGGAGCTAAGATAGGCGTTCGCTCCATGTAACATTCAGCTGCATTCGGTAAGACGAACCTGACCCCAACATAGTTGGGAAAAGACTAGGCAGATTTGTCTAAGCACTGTTGTTGAGTGTTCTATCAAGGGTATGGATGCCGCCCGAAGTAATTACAGGCATATTAGACATTACGGGTTTGTCTCTAGAATGCGCTAACCAATTACAATTAGGTGGCCCGTCTGCCTATTTGCACCCGACAACAAAAACGTTATGCCCTATTCAAAGTTGTTAAACTAATTACGGCATACATTTCTTTTTTCCACAGCTTTAAACAATATAATAATAATATAACATAAAACGCAGCTAAAGAAATAAAGAAGCAATTGCAGGTCTGTATTTCATTACTTCTAAAACGAACCAATTAACAAACGGATATTAAAATTAAACTTAATTAAGAATTCCATTCAAGTGCAAGGCATGGGGGCCTTGCGTTTTATTATTCCTTGCAACACTTATATCTTCAGTTGCGAATAATTGCCACTTAAAATAAAGCGTTGCTTAAACAAAACATCTATTTTTGTTTGAAATCAATCTACAACAATGGCCGCATTGTGCATTTGACGTGTGTAAACGCGTTTACGAAGCTCGCTGCGTTCGGACGCGTGCCCTTTGCAAACTCACTTCACGGATGATTTGCTTGTCTGTATTCAACTTGGGAGTTTCGGAAATTTCATCGTTGTGTTATTTCACCGAGGAATATTATTGGCAATATGTGTTTAGCAGTTTAGAATTCATTTATTATTGAATGTCTGTGTAATTACAGCGATGATTATAATTTAGACTCAAACATCCATTCAGTCCTATTCAGTGAATTATAATTAATATTTGGCAATGAAGCCAATCTAATTATACTCATTCGTGTAGGGGGTAATTGGTAGTCAATAGAGAAATTAATATTAGAGGCCTGTTTAAATGCGCTCGTAGCTAATAGAGGGCATACAGCGCCCTGCGCGTACAATACAATAATGCATTCAGGGTGTTTATGGGGTTGCCGCGCAGTGCTTCACATGTTCGCGGAGGCGAGAATAGATGGCTTTCACGCCATAATGCGCAAGCGTTGCGCTTCCAATATGCGCAGGGTACGCGCCAGCCTCAACAGCATCCTGAAAACTATAGCTGATAGGTGGGACGGCCCCATACTGGGACATTGGATACGCCTACATGCCACTGTGGCGTAATAGTGAATAGTTTGTGTTGTTTTTCTGGTAGATGTTATTACTGTGCGTGCGCTATGTATTACGTATACTAACCAAATGGACTATAATTATGGGTCCGAAATAAAATATTTTATTACAGCTAAGTAGGACTTTTATCGGGCGGTGTGTCTGCTCTTTAAGACACTCGCTTCCCATAAAACACTGATATTATGCCCCACAACTTTCAATTTAAGCATGAAACAAAACTAATCAAGTAACGTAACAAGATATTTGTAGCAGAGCCCCAATACCATATCGGCCTAGATGTAAGAGCCGACGCAATTTGCAGTAAATAAGGATATCGGTTTAGCATCATTATCCCGGCGCGGCCCGCGATATAGCGGACCTCGTAAACGCGCCTCCAGTTAATGAGTTATGCCCTCCCCGCCTCTGTTGTGTGCTTGTAAGAAGCACACGATTTATTGTACCTACTTGGTACGTAAGCAATTTCTTTAAACGATTTTTCACCGTATAGGTAAGTATATGTTTGAGTAATGAACGATGTAAGTAATAAATTACCCTGTTCTTAAGCTACGTATGTTTTGTGCGGCTTATTTTTCATTTTAGTACTGACGTGAACATTGTAGGCAGCATTTGTGGTCCGTTTATTAAAATTTTCATTACCTGTCTGTTTCAAAATTAGGTTTTGTGTGATGGTGTGTGTGTGCTACTTTACTGGCACAAAGTTTAATGGTTTGTTATGTTAAAATTCTGAAACGAGCACCTTCATTACGTTTTTTTACCGACAGCTGTAATAATATACTGAAAATATACCAAATGTTATTCATTAAGTAAAAGGAAAATTATCTTGTTCAACAATGTCTCAAGCTTCAGGCATAAATGTTTTATTAGGATAATTACATCCCTCTCAAGAATTTACTATCACCGTACCCGAGCAACACGATGCACATTTTATTTTAATTCGGTAGGATTATACGGCTTATCCTGTGAGCGGCTAAATAGAAGGCGTTTGACGTTGTCCCCTCCAGACTTGACGGGACAAAGGAGGGACGTCCGAGATGGTTTCTAATTACGACACAGACCGTTATGCAAATCGGGGGCCGACGCGGCGGGCTCTTTGTCTCTAATAAACATGCGCGGCTCTTGCGGTCAGACCGCCAAATTGCTCGCCTTCCACTCGCCCCACCGGCAATAAAACCACTTGAATTGTAGTGCCCTCTCTGTACAATTAGTACTCTTTGATCAACTACATTCGACGAATCCAATATTGAATTGCGTTCGACGTTATATTTCTTCCTTCTGTTTTAATCGGCGTTTAACTTTTGAATAGCGAACCCGTTCACGGCAGCGTTTATTAGGAGTTAAGACGTTCCGGAGCACACGGGCCAACCTATTTAGTTGGCAGATGCGTTCCGGTAAATTGAACGGCGGCGTGGTCCGAGGAAATCGCCAGGTCGTGCCGTGACTTCGCTCGTTGCGAAACTAGGCTAAAAGCACCGCTTAGCCGTCGTTCGGCGGTAATTTTTCACGGAAAACTGTCCGACCGGCCGGCGGACATACCACCGATTTAAACGAGTTTACGAACGTTTCGACAATCTGCTCGGACGATTTTGTTTGAAACGCTATTGTTTTACGACTATAAATTGCAAGGTAAATTTTCGAGCGTCAGAATCTAACACGGGGGACTTTCAGTTGGAAAAATATTCATTTTTCACACGCCGGCAATATTTCCGTTTTTATTGGAACAATCGATGTGCCTTTTGCTCGTGTCTATACAAAGGTTTGCTAAGCGACGCGTCGGCGTCGGTATTCGCGCGTATTTCGGAATCGTTGCATTTTCGCTTCGCGTTTGCAACGGAAGTCGTTACCGGTGTCGTGATCGCGAGCAAAAAGTATAAACTGCTCTATCGGCCTTTGTAAATGCACACGTTGTAGTTTACATGCTCCTTGTAGACGCGTTTTAGTTTCAGCTTTAACACGGGGGTAATAAGATCATTTTCCTATGAATAAGGAATCGTGTTCGCGGAGCGGTTTATGCGAAATGAAATTGTAATAATATTCATTTTTCCGGAAGCGGGACTCTATTCTAGTAAACGTTTACGTTTGTTGTACACGCGTTATGCAATTATTTTGTAACATTGTATTGTTTATAGTTTAGCTCATAAATATTATTATACCGTTATAATAGTGTTGTTTTATTAGTTAGTTTGCTTATTAAATACATTGTTATGAACTTTACGTACAGAAACTAATTTGTATTATCCTAAGTCTTCAGGGTTTTAAAACACAAACATTTATTAAGCTCTTCCTTTACTTAGAATAGTTAATCAACCTCTCAGTATTTAATTATGTGAATACCAATTGTTAATAATAATTACAAAAGCTAAACACAGGGCTTACCGTTATCTTACTAGAAGTAATTAAAAATAAGACTTAGTTTCATAAAATGTACACCTCTGGCGATTGTACTTTACTTTACAAAGTACGTCAAAGAGATTCAGATGAAGGTGCATTATAATTACTTAGAACTAAATTAAATTATTATTCACTTCATTTCATTTCTCGCGATGAGTGCTGTGATACCTACAATGCTCAAAAGGAAGCAGTTTATTAATTTTAATAACTTAGCATCGGCCTTCGGCTTCGCCCGCGAGGCTGTCGGGAACTATCCCACGGGAACGTACTACCGGGATAGAAAAGTATATCCGTGTGAAAAACATCCAAATCCGTTCAGCCTGTTAAGGTTTGAAAAGGCAGCAGTCTGAGCACCGCAAACAGGCGCGACGCGACTTATGCAACAATTTCTATGAAATCTTCACGGAAAATTTTCTACTAGAGTCGCGTCGCGCCTGGCTGTGGAAGCCTTTACTTTTGCATTTATAATATTAGTATGGAAGTATGGATTATACCTAGGTACAAACGGCTACATATCAAGCTATACATTTCCAGTTTATACTGATCTCGCATTGTATGGGATTTCCGTACAATGCGAGGTCAGTTTATAATGGAAAATTATAGCTTGATGCGTAGCAGTGTGTACTCGAGTAAAATTCCAGATTTGGTTCCGAAATACATAAGCTACCTTATAAATTGTTATAATAAACGATCTTAGCCTTACAAAAATGAATATTCCAACAAAGCATACCTGTACAATTTAATGTTTGAACAAAATTCCCATCTGTACCTTAGGACAAAATGGGAATACCCACACCATCCCATCAGAGGATCGACATTGGAGCTAAACCCAGATGAAACTTAAGCCCTGGCTCAAATCTCATTTGTTTCGGGAATTCAGGGGTACTCACACGTGTAGTTACGGTGAATTACTATTAGTTAACTTTACTGAAACTAATTACTGAGAGACTGTTCCAGCGTAGTATAGCATTGAGTTAATTAATCCTTATTATATATTTGGATGAAGAGAATAGCTGAAGACAACGGTACAATTTTGGCGGGATCGTAACCAAATATCTAGTTAGTTTAGTCTTGTAACAATTTTGTCTTAGTATTTAATTAGTTTTCTTAACTTTGGAGTACTTGATTGGCTGTCGAAGTAGCGAATATCTGTCCTACTTTCACATTGATTTGAAGTTGACAGGCTTTATGTTTCATTAACAAGCTTCAAATATCATCGTAATTGATTGAAGCAAACGTAGATATCAAATCAAATAAATAAAGAAATATATATATAAGTAACTCAAAATCAATCATCATCATCTTGATGGGGTCAGCTTCCAGTCTAACCGGATGCAGCTGAATACCAGTATTTTACATAGAGCGTCTGCCTATCTCCACAACCCAGTTACTGGGTTACACGAAACCCTTTGGTAAGACTGGTTGTCAGACTTACGGGCTTCTGACGATCTGTGCTTAACGTGCTTTCCGAGGCACGGAGGAGTCTCGGTATGTAAAGATGGTCACCCATCCACAGACCAACCCCGGCAGTCATTACTTAGCCACGAGCTCCTCTATTTGGACACAGTTCGTGAAACACAAAGTACAAATAACAAAATTAAAAAGTGAAAATAATGTTTTAACAACAATATTAGTGTGTGCCTCACCGTTGCCCCATAATGGTTCATACCTAAAATACCTATCCACCATTTTAAAACTATTCTGCCAACATAAAAACAAAACGTAACGAAATCAATCATAACCAAATACCACATTGAAATTATACCAGCCGGTTCGAAAGCTAAAAGCTTAATTATTCAGTTGTTAATATTTCATAAACCCTGTGTGGACTAATGAAACTCGTTTCAATATAATAAATTATGTTCCAGTGCGAATGACTGCGAAATGATACACTCACAATTAGCTATGGTAGTGTTGAATGAGTTTTACTAACAAACACAGGTTTGAACATCCATGGGGTTAAGTTAGGAACGACAAGACTGATGACAGCTGTCATCTTCGATGTAATTTTTGTAGGTGAATCTTTTAGACACACGCAATAAATTTTGTTACCGCTGTCACCATCAGATTAGAGAATTTATTCCGGAAGATTTATCTGTATAATACATTAATATTTAACTTACTTATGATAAATAAATCTCAAAGTTTTATCAAGTAGGTAAGTAGAAACCGTCCGAAGCAGGGGCCGGATCGATAAGTTCGCTAATAAGGATTAATATAAATATTAATTAAAAGTTTTGTTCCATTATATCTCAGATTAAAATGATATAAAAGGCCACTGTGTGTTGGACCCACATCCCCTTCTTAAGCCTTCCGAAAGACCGGCTTCCTTCTTACGCACAAAAGCAACAAATATTCATTAGACCTGGCTTTCACCCCTAACAATATTTATACACCTATTGTTGGTTATCTGCATTCATTATGCGACCACGGAGAGCCCCCTGTTGTGACATACCACTAAGCTCATGGGCTTAAAGCGGTAGCCAAAAGGACCAGGCTCCCATCTAATTTTAGAAGATCTTTGAATTTCGTGGATGGAAATCCTTCTTGCAAAGCTTTTGAATACATTTTGGAAAGCGTTGTCTGAAAAGATTCCTGACGTAAGTCTACTGAAGGTAAATGGAGAAAACAAGAAAATAAGGAGTTCTTAAAGAGACAATATGGTGCCTGAGATAACCAAAAATTATTTTAAAGTATAAACGTTAATCGCTTGTAACTTGTACCGATACAATATTACACATAATTTGCTAAATATTGACTTTAAAATATGTGTCATTACAACAAGCCAGCATATTTATATGGGAATATTTAAAACTATTTGTTTGTTAACTCTCCATCGTTCTATAACCTACCTAGGTATGTTTAATTTGGCAAATATGAAGTCGGATGTTTTGTTTTATTAATGCAATACACAATTGGCTTTATACACTGAAATAGTTTAAATATTTCAAAGGTCTTTTTATCCTAGTGAATATAACTAATATCTCTAAGCCAGCACCAATCATAACCAAATAGTCTGTTTCGAAATCGAGTGACGACAACCAAAACACAAATCTGCTCTCAGCAGACAAAATCAACAACAACAAAAGGTGTGTTGATTGCAACTCGAAGCCCACTCGAAAGTCATCAAGCCCTTTACTTGTCCTCTATCTAAACAATAGTCGACAAAACAAATTTATCGCAGTGATAAATCGACGGACGTTTGCGGAATAACTTCGACCATTCCTTTTGTCCGATTGATTGCAGATAATTCCCGATTCGTGAAAGAAAATTGCCTTCCTAATCGGTTGAATAGCTTAGACGTTATAAGAGGAATTGTGGGGTTTTTATTATTCTATGATTTGATTTGTTTCGTATGGTCTTGTATATTTGGATGAAAGTTTTAGGAATGTAATCGCCTTATCGGTTTAGTGGTAAGTGTCGTGAGTAACAGAAAGTGCGAAGTTGCTTCCCAAGTTAGTCTAACAGGTCGGCTTTATTTGTAAGAAAAATGTCTGCCATCGCGCGTAAGGATTTTAACTGATTATTCTTTGAAAATCATTTTTAAGCGCGTCATAATGTATCGCATAGGTAGCCAAAGTATGGACACAGTAGTAACAACATAATTTTTGTCATTTTATTACAGGAGGACACTAGTTCCTGCAACACAGTAATAGCAGAAGTCAGAGAATTCTATCATTTGTTATACATCTTGTTAATGTCAATGAATAATTTTTGTTTCCTTTCTTTTCTCGTCAACGTATAAAAGACTCTGGTCATTATTCTTAAAACGATCCATGCAGGAAACAAATGAATGTCAGATCTTTTTGATTTAAGAATATTATTATTTCCCATTTTCACATTGCTCCATAAAATCACAAACAAACACGAAGTTTTACGATTCTATCACATTCATAACATCGGACAGCATAATATAACATGGTATAAAAGATATCAAATGGTCCAGAGGTCTTTGCTCTCCTGCAAGATGCGGCATCTGTGCAACGTTCCGACTTAGATTAATGGATGCTTGGAGCGGGCGGAAACCACCCCGAGGTATGGCTGCTTCATTTGTTTAAATAATATTATTGGATAGGAGTTGGGTATTCAAGATTGTAAGAGGAATAGTTAAGTTTACCTGCACCCGAATTGCATAATAAACTTTCAATTACAATCCAAAAGATTTAGAAGGAATGGATCCTTCTAAATCTTTTGGATTGTAATTCAAATGTTCGCTTGTTGTTGTGTGTTAATGTTCATACGCTTCAAATGTTTGAAAAATCCCAAGTATCGCAATTAATGTTGTTGAACTGCCATTATGAAAGCCATTGCCATTGTAAGTGTGTTACGTAATTAACCCGCTGGACTTTCTGGGGAAAAGAATGACGTCATGAAGCTATCAATATTGGCGGGGAATGGTACAATTTTTTCGCCATTTTCTGATTGATTTGGTAAAGGAAAGAAGGTATGCCAATGGGAAACCCTTTTTTTGGGGGGAAACTATCAAATAACTTTCCCGCTCTGGGCGGAGCGGGAGGGCGTGTCAGACTTTTGCTGACTAAAACCCACCCGTGTTCCTTCCGTTGCCTGTGTGCCCGGGCCGCGATATCCCTTTCGGACAAACTCGCAACCCTGCCAGGCATTGGCCCTTACGGACCCCGTCAGTTGGTGCTGACATCTCTTTGAGGCGCGCGTGGAACATAACGCGCCGTCGACCCGGGCCTGGTCCTTATCGGACGGCGAGCTACCCATTGCTCACCGTCCGCAAGCCCGCGCCTACGGTGGCCGGAAGTCGGCTCGTGACTCCCAACGCCCGGGGCGTCTCCTGCGGCGACGAGGGCGCGAATCTTGCCTCTACCTCACGCGTTCCGCCTCCTCCTTCGCGAGCATTACTGCTTCGCAGAAGGAAGTGACGGCCTCCCATGCACTCTCGCTCCGAACCATGGCCTGAACCAGGGCCGGACGCGAGAGATCGCCGCCGCCGATCGCCTCCGTAAGGACACGGCGGTGCTCCGCCCAAGCCGGGCAGATCTCCACCGTATGATCGCGTAATGGGAAGGCCTGTATTCATTATCCAGCAGTGGAATGATGGAAGATGTCAGGCTTACTGTTTACAGGACACCACACAACTTCCTTTACGCATGTTTCAAACAAAATCTTCTTTTACTTATGTTTCAAACAAAATCTTACTTAGTAACTTAGTACCGTATCCTGAAAATTACCTAATACAAAAAGGTTTCAGTTAAAAGCGTTTTATTTGGGCTAATGGGTACCTAATGTTACACATAAAGTTTAATAAATATTAAGTACACTTCTCGTATAAAGATCGTATATAAAACGAGTCAAAGATCCGTGTAAGGGTTGAAGAAGACCTTTCATAATAATAATAATTAAGGTTTTATACGTCTTTGGTAACGTTGAGTTCTCTGAAAGCTTTGTAAAATCATCTTCAAACCTTCTCAGCACCTACAGCCTGGGGTCTTTAAGGTTTAATTTTAGTACTAGGAATTGCCAACAGTAAAATAATAGTCTTTTTGAGCCTTCAGTGGTAATTTGAGTGTCTCGGAATCCCTTTTCATAAAGCTCATGATTGTAATTTTTTATTAAAATCATGCACGGTTAAAACTATAATCAAAGTTGATAAAATCTATAATAGGTAAGTATGTACTCGTTTGTTCTGCTAAAATACTCTACATATATTCAGAAATGACAAGCACAATTCTACTTTTGCTTTAAAATTGTGCAATAAACATCCTCCAACACAAAATATACACATTAAAATGTAACGAAACGAATCGTGAAAGATAAGAGCTCTTTGTATTGAAACGGTGGAGTTCGTTCGAGTTCGGAGGAGTTCGGGGAAATCCGTCATCTTTTCTTCGTCGCCCGCTGCATTTCTTAGCGGGACAACTGTCGGGTGCACCACAAAAGATCGTATATAACGAGAAGTAAATGTATATTTGTAGATCAAAATGCGGGATACATTTATTCGTATTGCGCTAGAGATACAGTGCGATACTTTTGTGCAATAAGAGCGAGTGTTTTCAATTTTGTGTAAGTGACAGTTTAATTACGAGACTTCTCATCCACACGTTTGTAAGAGCGAAAATAAATTAAAATGTGTCTGTTTTGTTAATAAAAAAACAAAAGTGAAAGGTATTCGTGTTGTACGAAGAAAAACTTTAGTTATAAATTGCTCGCATTCGTAAATTCAGAGCTACGTCTAGAAAATAAAAGCTCAAACACAGCGAAAGACCAACTGAAACCTAAGCTATACTTCGTCCAAAACCTCGCAGCACTAAAGCAGCCATTACATTAAAATACCATTACACGAAGTAGGGTGACAACGGCTCTGTCCGCACACCGGGATTCCCTTATAATTTCTTTCTGATACCGGAATAAGTCCGCATTCGGGAACTTAAATTACGTATGGTAGGAGGCGGGTCGGTATCGCGATTGGTATCGAGTGGGGAATAAATCCCGGGGCGTCGTCGTAGCCATTCGCCATATTGGATTACTGGCAAAGTATTCTCTTAAGTTTCATTAAGCGATCGGAGTGATATCCGTTGGGATAGATATGGGATCTAGTCGCCGTATAAATCTTGATAGGATTCCGTTGAAACTTTGGACACTCTTGATTTACTTTTGGGCGTAGGCTCGGAGTTCGGCCGTTTTTTCTAGGATTTACCTTTCTAATAAAATAACGCAGAGATTAAGTTTTACTAGATATTGGTTACGTGGTTTTTTATGAGTCTAATATTAGGGAATGGTGTTATGAATCGAATTGGTTTGGAGATTGGATGTAGGATGAAGTATCACGAAGGCGAAACTTTAGGTCGCGAAGATTGAATGCAAACGAAGTGACAATTTGCAAAAAGTTAGTTGATATAGTTTTTTTTTAAAGCGATTTTCTCGTTTGACAATGCTTTAAAATAACAAAAATTCATTTAAAAAAAAAATCGTAACCATTTACATTAAATTACTACGATTCGCTTATCAACTACCACAGCCTACAAACAAATTATGCGAAACAATAATTTATGGTAGTATAACCATCGTTCCCTATGTAGATGATGCGCGATATTTCTACACTATCTGTGGGACCATCGCTGGAACATCAGCACGATTTATGTGACCTATAATCCTGTGTCTAAGCGTTGTTCGGGTAAATAGGACACAGAGTACATAAATACAGCCTGTCAACTACCGAGAAATTCTTCGAAACATGTGTGCCTGGATATAGAGTTTGAATACTCGTACTACGTAATTTTGTTCATATGCTTGTTTTTAGCCTGAAACGAAATTCCTGTGTTTCTAGGAACTACTGTGATACGAGTTCTACTATCTACGTTCGTAATTTAGTTTTTAATCATGTCAACAAAGATGGTTTTTTTTTTAAATAACTTGAATACAACTTCAGTAATTTTTAAATACATTTTGTCATTCTGAAATCAGCTTGATTACACTAGTATGAAGTGGTTATTTTTTAAATGGAAGTAACTTCAATTGGAGACAAGGGTGGTGGTAGTGGAAAAACATCTATATTTTACTTTTTTCAAATAATAATATAATATTAGCCCTCTTTCTCTATCCTATCTTGCTGTGCCCGACAGGGTCCAGAATGATCTAAAATTATGTATATTTTATCCACCTATGTTAACATTGTGGAACGCAAATAAATATATTGAGTATTGAGTATTAAGGGTTTGAAATTGAATATACATAGTTAGTGTTGCCATAACTTTTGTGAATAATTGTACTACTACAAGCATTCTATGAAAAACGATGCAGTGCAGTACAGTAATGGAATAGCAGTTGTTTACCGTCAATTTTATCTACACTTAAAACTTTCAAATTATCTATAAGTAGCGACGCATCCCTGCTTAGCAAAGGATTCACGGCTGGACAGAACAAATTCTTTAAATGATTGTGAAAATAGCATCAAAATTCGTTGAGTAATTTTGAAGAACAATGCGGCCACACAGACAGACACAAAAAAGCGACTTTGTTTTATAATATTTAGAGATATAGACAGACATAGAAATGAGGTTATAGATCTCATGTGCCTATTCGCCTTCTAAGGCCTAACATGACTAATCGAAGTCTGCAGCGGACACCAACTTTTAGCAAATAAGACAGCGGAAAATGAACCTTTTGTCTATCTTTCCAGACATAATAGTTCCGTTACGGACGTTCCGTTGTCTTCCATGACCCACCATCGGTTTCTGAATTGAGAATTTGAGTTTGAGAAATTGACAAATTCTACTTTAGCATTACTTAAGAGCCCTCTTACATTTCGGCGCTGCGCTAAAGCATTCTTGCGATACTGAGCGCACATTGCCGGCGCAGTGAAATATATGGTACTTTTATTTTATTCATAAAAAAATTGAAATAGGAATAAAAGAAAATAAAAAATTGTTTGTTATTAAGCAAATGTTGGAGATTATTTTAGTATAAATACTACGTACGAAAATGATGTAGAACTTCGGATATTCAGACTTGTTTCCAAACCTTTTTAGTAGAAAATTGAATTAGGTCCAGTCATTTTTTCTTTAAATAAAAGTCATATAACAAAAATGTATTCTATTATTATAAAAGTATCGGAAATTTTGATGAATTATATTCAACAGAATCCGCAAATTAGAGCTCTCAAATGAGCTCTACATGAGTTTTTGCCAAAACATGCATCAGGAGAACGATTATTGCTAGATAAATAAATAAATAATGAAAAAATCGCTTTATTATTATTGTAGAAGAGAAAACAAACTATTTTTACCAAGTAATTGTTATTTATACTAACCAACGAATAGTATTCAATTTCAACGAGGAAATCATGCATCTACGCGCATTTTTGTAATAGGCCTCTTAAGGTGAAAGCCCGCGTTGTAATGAAATAATGTAAGCTTCTTTTTGTGAAGCTTTTTGTATTGTGTTTTTTCTTTGCGTTATGTTTACCGCAAATAAACTTATTTTTTTGCTTTTCTTTCTTTTTTTAAGCAATTTTGAATTTCGCGGAGTATATTGAAAGACCTCAAACCTCACTTTAAGTAATGTTAAGGTAGACAGTTTGACAAGTTCTCAATTAAAAAACCGGGTGTTAAAGTAGGTAGCGGATAGTTTTAGATATAAAGGGTTGATATCCTAAAGGCTGAGCTTATGTTCGGCATCAGCCTCATTAATGGCACCTCCCTTGACGGTATCGTGTGACGATCGAGGATGTCATCTGAGGGTAGTAAACTATCCTTAAGGCTCTTACTAGGGAAATTTTTGAGGAAAATGTGATACTAAGGTGAGTTTAGGAAGAGTCTTGAACGATGCCGATAACGAACGGTGTCGATATATAATGAGTAATGAAGTTAGGACCAAAAAAACCTTTTTGTTTTTATTTGTCATTATATTATCTATATCTAATAAATAATAAAACACCCATAACACAGAAAAACAAAAACAGAAGAGGTAATAACTTAGTACTCTGTTTAACTTTTCTATAACCAATTGTTTTTTTTTAAATAATTTATTCGCAGTTTCGCTAGTTAGGTTTAATTTGACCCAGTATTAAGTCAAAGAGCGTGTGAAGTTTTGTCAATGAGTAATAATAATAATAGGCAATTGATTGTTATTGGCCGTAATTGATTGATCGTCGCTCAATATTTATGTAGTTCGAACTACATTGGAACAAATACTCGTAGAACGGTTTTTCTATTTAGTCACATCTAAATTTTTGATCATTTCCTATCCTTCACGAGTGAAATGAAATGAAATTGTTTATTTTGTAAATAGGATATTGGAATCACTTTAACAAGTCATATAAACACATTAAAAAAAATTGCTAGATGAGTTCGGCGTTTCTTATCTGACTACTCTGAGAAGAAAGGCCGAATCAAACTCAGAGGTCACAGGCCATATGAGGACCATGTAGATTAGTGTCTGAAATGGTCTTTTGAGAAAAGAACCACACAGATTTGAGTGGACCTGTCCAGTCAGTGCAAGCATTTGTCAGTAATCATGGAGCTCAACTCGACGAACAATACCAAAGAAAGGACATTTGGGTAGGCCGCATAAACTAATCAAACTGCCAGACTATTAATAAAACTAACAGAGAAAGAAAAAAAAAATGAAAAAAAAGAAACAGAAATGTCCTTACTGAGTATTGAGCGCAGTGTCAAATTATTAATGGCCGATTCCTATAATGTACGGACTAATCTGGTTAAAACTAAGACTTGTATCTTTACTAATAATGAAGCAAAGACCTCATAGCTTGGCACAGTAGACCAGTAAATGAATCTGTGTACCTATTTGCCCTGTTTGACAATAAAAATTGCTACTATTGCTAAGTAAAACGATTCGTTTTCGTTTATAGGAACCGAGCATAATTCATTCAGCAAACAATCCAAGTTATCCATTTTAAGTCTCGCATCAACAAAGTTTTCGGTAATCTATCCGGAAAACACAGTGGCGTATCCGTAGTAGCCATCACGAAAAAAAATATCTCAACTTTTTTTTATAGCGTCACATACGCATTGACGATCGCTCGCAAATGGCCCAGTTTAATGGACAGAAACGTATTTTGTTGATACTGACGCTTTTTACGGCTTTCGAGTGAGTTCTTATGGTAACTGAGCTCGTAAATTAAGAATATGCGGAGGGAAATGGAGGAAAGACGACCTTGGGACAGCGGGCGGCGCGGCTTTTAAAACGACATCTTTGGGAGTTTTTTTATCCTTTTGCGTAAGGATGGTAAAATAGTTTGTAAGTGTTCCATTTTGTAGAAAATGGGTATATTTTCAGTGACCGTTCTATGTTTGACATGGTTTCGCAGAAATTTGATTTAAACTGCTGTAACTAACTGTGGTTTGTATCCATGCTGCTACCGATAATTTTCTTTTAGAAATAATTGTATCTCTGTTCAACCTGTGATGTACGCTCAAAACACAAACTTCAAAACTGGGGATCTACTCCCTACGCACGTAATCCGTTGTTTCGGCCGAAGATACAAGCGTTTTACTTATGTGCACTACTCCGTTTTGACAATTTGACAGCTGTCCCTACTACCGATACATAATTGCCCATCCGATTATTAATTATTTGACACTTGTTTTGACAGATCGACTACGGATTCCTGATAGGTGCGCTACGACGCGTCACGCAACGCTACGCGTCAAGCTACGCCGTAGCTCTCACTATGCTACGAACATTGTGATGACTACGCTTTTGAAACTCTTTAGAAAGTTTTGTTTATGAATAATTGAACTTCATCAATTTGTTTTCACAGTAATTAATTTTAACACATAACTCGCCTGTTTTCCCCGAATTGTTAGGAAGAGGAGTACATAGTACGCCCACATTTTGCCAGTTATGTTTAAGTCCCATGTAATTAATTTTGAAGGTAAATAAACAAACAGAACAACTCATATACATTCTGTGTAAAACGTGTCGGGAGTTGTTTAATAAGACCAAAAAAGTAATTTATTCGTTAAAAATTATTTTGCGCCTTCAGAGTAGGCTCCTTCGCTTGCAAATACAGTTACGCCAGCGCTTGACCCAGTAATCCATACATTTTTGATAATCTGATTGAGGTATGGTCTTCAACTCCGTCAGTGAATTTTCTTTTATAGCTTTAATCGACTCTAAACGTCTCCCTCGAAGCGGTCATTTTAGCCTGGGGAACAGGAAAAATTCAGATGGAGCTATATCAGGTGAGTACGGCGTTTAGTCGATGACATTCGTCGAGTTTTTTGCTAAAAACTCTTGCACAATGATGGCTTTGCGCGATCGCGATGGTGCAATAACATGGTGCAAAATCTATGAATTGTCGTTTCACAAATCTGGCCGTTTCCGGCTTATAATACTCTTTATTCACCGTTTGTCCCTCTGGAAGAAAATCGTATTGCACTACACCGCGGTAATCGAAGAAAACTATCAGCATAACTTTCCCGGTAATTTGTACACAGCGTTGTAAGTATGCAAATTTCTATTTATCTATTGTTGCCCTGAAGCTTAGTCGAACTGCAAAATACACTCTATATTTCAGTAATTCATACCAGTCTCATTAAACTAGCCATAATAATACCGATAGCGTTACAGCCAATAAATACTTGACCATAATTTTACCGATAATCGATTTTATTGTGTGCCCTGGTAATAAATTTCGTAAATTCTGCCACAGACTGGAAGAAATATAAGCTCCGTAGAAATAATTTAATCAAAACTAACCGCTTGATAGTAAACCTAGTTTGGATTTAGTTTTATCTTTTGTATTTTAATGTTTGGAATACTATATAAATCATAACAATTTAGTTTACCGAGTAATGAGCGTGATTTAGATCAGGGTTCCGCAAACTTTTTGTGTTCAAGGTACATTTAGGGAAACAAAACAAATTAAAAATCAGTTTTTAAGTACCTAATATTAAACAACATTTATTATTAATTCAAATTCAAAAGTCATTTATTCAAACTAGGCTGAGAATCCGCACTTTTCGAACGTGAAAATTACATAAGACAGTCCCCCAAAAACGCCCACCCATCACCACTTCCCAGTGCTTAAGCTGGGAAGAAGAAGTGGCGCAACAAACTCCCCAGCAGCACAGCTGTCTGTTCAGTTGAAAAAACTTGATTCTATATAATAGTGCTTATGCTAAAATAATTTACATTACCACAAATTGCAATACAACTCATAAAATAAAAACATTTTAAAGAGTAGATTATGTCAAAATTAAAATAAATTGACTTACAGTCAAATAAAATAATCCAAACAATTATATGCTCATATAGTATCATGTAGTCTAAAATAATTGTTTGTTGCTTGGGGTACATTGGAGTAGCTTAATTAGTCCCAAGCCTTTTTGTCGTCTAAGTAATCTTTAACTTTATAGAAACCTTTTTGACATAGTTTCTGTTTAATAAATGATTTAAATTTATTGAGGCTCAGTTCTTTGACATGGCTTGGGAGTTTGTTGTAAAAACGTATACTTTGGCACTTAAATGAATTACTAATTTTTTGGAGAATAGTCCTCGGCACAATAAATAAATCTTTGTTTCTAGTACGAGTATTTAAGCTATGAATGTCGCTGTGTTAATTAACGAAACAATATTTATTATTAATCAACAAACCTAAACTTTGAATTGCAGAAAAGGTATTTAATGCGAAACATAAGCCTGTTTAATTGAGCATAGACGGTCTAAATTTGGAGTAATCGTTGACAGGGCTGCTCTCATCTCTTCGTCGATCGTCCTGAGGCGTTCCCTTTTTTTGGTTTTTATTGTGGTAAGAGTCGAAAATCTTAATTCTCACAAATAGGTCGTTACGAATGGCAAAAGTATTGCAATAGCATGCTTAGAAAGCAGAGGATATTCATTTTTCACACATAGCCAAAAATGTTCTTAATCTATTTCTGAAAATTTTAATTATAACCCTATTTTTCCGAGGCACACCAAATAATGACCACGGTACACCAGTGTGCCGCGGTACACACTTTGCGGAACACTGATTTAGATGACTGCCTCGTTGATCAAGTGGCTGCAAGAGCTACTGCTGGTCCTGGGTTCGATTCCCAAGTCGAGCAAAGTGTTATTGGGTTTTGACATCTGGAATTTCTCAGTAGATTCGTACCCGATTGATGGCAATAGGCTCGCCCCCTATTACATAATATAATATTACAGTTGTAATAGCAATCATGTCATTTCGTTTAAAATAGGTTTTTATTTTTATTATTTTTATATATTTTATATACTTAGATTTCTTTTTTCTATTTTGTGAATGTGAGAACACTGTAGGCTTAGTGGACTGTAAATTTATTGACCATCTTCTATCTTGTTAAGTACCTGGTACTTGTTAAAAGACCTACACTGTCCTCCCATACCTATTAATACCTACTGTTATTTGAAAATATAGTAAAAAAACAATTATTTTTAAAAGAGTAACCGTGGAGTTTCTTGCCAGCTCTTCTCCATAGGAAACTACCAATTGGAACCGTGCACCTAGCTTCTGACGTTTCATAAGTGCCCATGTAGGTTTATGTGAAATAAAATATTTGAATTTGAATAAACATAACTGACGAAATGTGGGTGTACTATAGCTACACCTCTAGTCTGACTAACTCTTTGTGTTAACCGCCTGCCAGTAAACCTAGTTTGGATTTAGTTTTATCTCTCGTATTCTATTGTTTGCTTCTATATAAATCATAACAATTTAGTTTACGAGTAATAAGCATGATTTAGATAACCTTTATTACGTGGAACTGTGTTTGGTAATAATTAATGTAGCTTTTTCAGTTAGTTGTGAGATGAAATTGCATTTTCAGTGGAAGGTCCTTAGCTTCTTTGGTACTGCTTGGCTTTTTTCCAAAAAAATATATATTTAGAACAAAATGTTGATTAGCTAGAACCTAGATAAACGTTAGAGAGCAGTGGTGACCCGATGGCAGCGGCCCCGACTTACGAGCATGTAGGTCGTGGGTTCGAACCCACGCAGGCGCTTTACTTTGTGTAAATTATTTCATCACCACTGCTCTCAAAACGATGAAGGAAAACATCGTGAGGAAACCGGCATGTCCTAGAACCAAAAATTCGAAGACATGTGACATCTTCCCGCACTGGGCCCGCGTGGTAGACTACAGCCCACTCCCTCTCACAGAGAGGAGGCCTGTCCCCAGCAGTGGGAACGGTAGAGGCTTATAATGCTTATGCTATATAAACGTTTATATGTAATCCATTAGACGAACATAAATCCTCTGAGTTTTCGGATTCATGTGCGTATTATATAATTATCACTTGCTTCAAAAACGACGAAGGAAAATATCGTGAGGAAACCGGTATGCATGAGATATATTTCTCGACGGAATGTGAAGCCAAGCGAAAGGCCCATGGGTGGCATAAAAATTGTGATACAACGTTAATCACTAACCACACGAAAAATAAATAAAGAATGATAAAAGTTTTTTCTAATAAATACTTTTATCATTAATGCACGTCTCAGTAAATCTGTCGAAAACGTTTGCTCGGCTGAAATACATTGAAACATCTCTCATATTTTAACGTTGAAATAAAAGAAACTCAAAAATAAAACAAGAGAATAGAATTAAACAACTGATTTTTTGTTCGTTTTTATATTTCAGATTTTAATTGACAGCTGCAATTTATCTTTATTATCTCTCGTGTTTTATTACTATCTATATTTTAATCGCACTATTTAAACACCAGTAACTAAAGTTAAGCCTTTATTAGTACCTTCACCAATAAAATCGTAGCTACATAAAACCCTTTCTTCTGTCGTAAAACGTAACGTATAAAGTTTGGAGTTTTACGGTACAGACTCTCGGGTTACGGGTTAAGTTTTTGTAAGTGCGACTTAATAGAAACGTGTGACTAAGTTCGACTTAAGTAGCACTGGTAGTACTTGCTAATGTTAAGCTTTTAACTTAATGTAGGTGTTTTTAATTGAGATTTACTTACAATTCTTCGGGAAGTTGAGGGCGGGTGAATGAAAATGAATTGTAATTGTTAAGTTTTCTTTTTGTTCAGCTATTTTACGAACTTTTGTTGGAGAAAGCTTTTTTATAGATTGATCACTGATTCGGCTGAGTTTGATGAATAGGTTATTGATATATAAATATACACAAACTCACACCATCGCCCATGGGGAGCAGGCAGATACTACAGAACGCCACCTGCTTCCTTACACGAAGCAACAAAATTCGATCTAAAGAAAAGCGGCCACATTCCTCTAGATCGTATTTTGTTGCTTCGTGTCTCAATATGAAACTTTATAAAAGGTATTAAAAAATTCTAGACACACTTACCGAGGGTCCTTACTAGCCGTTATTCATAATTCCTTCTCAGTCAGGAGATAATATTTTTTTAAAGGAGTGGCGCTAGTGGACCATTGGGCGCCCTCTTAACTAAGGCATGCAAACAGTATATGAAGCAATAATAATAAAG
Source organism: Agrochola macilenta (assembly GCA_916701695.1). NCBI lineage: Eukaryota > Metazoa > Arthropoda > Insecta > Lepidoptera > Noctuidae > Agrochola > Agrochola macilenta. The sequence continues at coordinate 3,591,533 of OU753559.1, read as the reverse complement.
ACTCTTATAAGTGTGTATTTTTATCTTTGAATATGCGTTTTGTTTGTGCAGAATTAAAAAAAAAACAATCAATCAAATCAATACAAGTTTACCATGTCAAGATGAAATTCAGTAAATAATTTGAAATTGGCAATATAACACATAATGGCAAGTTTAATAAAATGGGATTATAAATTCGTCAAGTTCGAGGACAATACAGTTAAATTAAAATATAAATGATTTAGTACAAGTCAGGAGTACAGAGATGTCATTATTATCAATTTAAATTCTTATCGGTCAAAAAATTCGCAAATTGAGTATGTATTGTTAATACCGTACTTACTTCGACTCGCTCTCAGCGTTACATTACTGTTGTGTGAATTATTCGACTTACCTGAAAAGAGCAAATAAACATTATTAATACATGCAAAAGGAGGTTTTCATAAATAGACTTTTTTTTGTTTATGGGGAAGAAAGTAAAATGAAAAAAAAAAAATTGTGATTATAAAAAATTATCACTTGGGTCAAAAACGGTGAAGGAAAACATCGTGAGGAAACCGGCATGCCTGAGAGATATTTCTCTACGCCATGTAAAGCCAAGTCAGAGGCCCATGGGCGGCTTTAAAACTCTGACACCAGGTTAGTCACTAACCATACGAAAAGAAGAAGATGTGAGTAAACAAACTAAACACGCATTTATTTCGAGATTTCCCAAATATGTTTTAGCGAAGGTGAGTTTACGTTTTTAGACGCAGCTACATCAGTCTATTTTGATGCTTCGTTGAATTTTTTTTCCTTTTCTTTTGTTCAGTGACTAACCTGGTGTCAGAGTTTTTATGCCGCCCATGGACCTCTGACTTTGGTGGACTTATAGTTTGTAAATACTTTTTTAACATCCCGAACCAAATTATTAAAATCTCAACAACAATTCAAAACCTCGAAAAGGTTAACCCTCGCAGTACTAACAAGCGACAGGTAGCGGTTTACATCGGCTTACAAACACGAAATCATCGGCACCTTGCAACTTCGACACCAACTTCGATCGAAGGACGTAACTCTTGTGAATGGACAGGGGATAAGGGGAGAGCGGATTGGAGGGTCTTTGATTTTTTCTCAAATGGCCCTGTTACTCGTACCGTACCATACTTAATGGTATTTAAGGGTTGGGAATTTTTTCTATGCCCTTTGCCCTGCAGTGGGACAATAACAGGCTGGTTTTTCTTTTATGGGTATCGAAAAAAGCAGGTAACAATGTTTTAAGGCTTGTAGTTAAGCACTCGCATTATGAACTGAGTCGTCGGGCTGCAAATGTCAGTAGAAATAAGAATGAGCAACGCCTTGCGTCTTCTCGATAGTTTCTTCTACTTTTTTCTAACTGAACAGACAGCTGTGCTGCTGGGGAGTTTGTTGCGCCACTTCTTCTTCCCAGCACTAGGAAGTGGTGAAGGGTGGGCGTTTTGGGGGACTGTCTTATGTAATTTTTGACGTTCGAAAAGTGCTGATTCTCAGCCTAGTTTGAATAAATGACTTTTGAATTGAATAGAATTTGCTACCTGGCCCATAAGTGCGAGCGAGGCAGACTAATAACAATGATTTATGGCCCGACTCAGCTCGTAACGCGGCGACTATAGCTAGAATAGTAAAATTAGCAAACGTCATGAGATAGACAATGGGAAAAAGTAATGGTCCTTTTGTGAAAAACAATAAAGAATGGTCCTTTAGTCAACAACTTGTTAAACTGTTTGTTATCGGCAGAAGATTAGAAATAACATAAAACAACATCACGCTTTTATTCCCCGAAGGGTTGGGCAGAGGTTTACCTATAGTACACCCACATTTCGCAAGTTATCTTTGAGTCTCATGTAATAGGGGGCGAGCTTATTGCCATCAACCGGACACAAATCCGGGCTGCTACTGAGAAATTCCAGATGGAAACACCCAATAACACTTTGCCCGACCCGAGAATGGAACCTTGGTTCGATTCTGCGCTTGCTACCACTTGACCAACGAGGCAGTTTGAATAACAATATTTGGAATATCTAAATAAAGTGTTCAGACTTCCCCGCTTCTACCTGTAACTTAGTCCCTCAATAATGTATATAGGCGGAGAACACAAGGTGTGGGGTCAATAATAGCAGGTCAAATATTTGAGCGTCGCGTGCGGGTTGATGTTTGTCGAGGGTCATAGGATACACACCCGGGTCTTGGGGTACACCCGGGTCTTAGAGTACACCCGGCTATGTACGGTTATGTTTTTATTTTGTGGACGTAAATAAGTAGTGCGTGATCGGAACTTGGGGAGTTATGTTGGTAGACAGTGGAAGTTCCGAAAGCTTAGGACTTTTTTTGGTCCTGCGGTACATAATAATTATGTATTTTTATTCGAGTTGGGAGTTACTCTATACATTTTCTGAAAGGGGATTTAAGATTCATAAGCCGATTACTGTATGTTATGGACACTGGACATGCAGAAGCTATCACCCATCTCTGCACTATACCATTGCCTACTCTAGGATGCATATCCTGCTGCTTCTATATCCTAAGGGCACGTCTTCCCTACCATTACCGCGCCACCCGGTCTACTTCTTGATATGCAATGGTCTCTGTAACACCATGCAACATTAGGCTGGCTATTGTAAATCTTTGGGTTCATTCGATTAATCGAGTCTAGGGTCGATGCAATTCATTCATTAATTCATCATAGATACCAACAAAGAACAGAAGGGGAAAATTGCAGGTGTATTTCGGGAGCTTGCTTATGATCAGATAAATAAAGCTTCTTGTGTTACTAAAATCTGAACATTATTGATGGACCATTTAAGTCAGTTTACAAAACCTTACATTCTCATCTAAATGGATCAAAACTGTCGTCAACAACTTACGTATGTTAACTTTCCTTTCTGGAAGCATGACTTTTCGCCATGTTTTATCACAGTTCCACTCTCAAAGTGTTTGTTGTGTTGTCATCAATCAATTGTGTTTTCCTTTTATTAGGTTAGTGGAACTTTCTGTTATGGCCCCCATGCTCCCATGTCCACATGCTCCAATACTTCTAACACATACTGATTGTGTACTTGTCCTTGTTTTGATACTTCACGAGGTAAATATTTTTCGGGAGTATCGAGTAAAGCTAAAGTAGAGTATCTTTGAGTTTCAATTGTTTATAAAAGGTAAAATTCGATTTGTTTCAATTGTTTATAAAAGGTAAGATTCCTTCCTAGGTAAAATTTGATTGAACAAATAGTGGACTAGTAGTTATATAATTTTTCACATTTCATCATTTTTATCAACACTATATCTACTTATACCACTGACTACATTCTGCTTCGTACAAAAACCCTGCTGCAAACATGGAATCCTGCTTAATCCCCTTTTAAATAAAGCCGTGATATTAAAAGCAAAGTTAAAGTCGAACAAGGCATTCTCGACAAACCGCGTACATGTTGCAAACAATTTTAAAACTCTGCAAACAGTTGAAAAGTTTGAATTTGGCTTATTTAATTAGTGTATGATAAAATATGTTTTACATTCCAAAAAGTTTTCATAGTTTTACACTGAAAATCTATTTTCATGACACTATTTTCCATGCAGTAATTTATTTTAATTTGTCATTATGTATTTAGGGAAAGCTATTCCGTAATTATATTAATTAAGGCTCGGATAGCGAAATGTACGCTACAAAATTTGCCACAGAGTACTAAATTAAGTCAGAATCTGCCACAGACTAATAAACAAAGCGATGGCTAACATACCTAAATTAATTATTGAATATTTGCTTAAATAACTTATAAGAGCTGACCCAAAAGCCGTTGCATATGTATGCGGTGCGGTCCACAAACGGAGTCAAATTAATTATGATGAAGTGTTGCACCTGTTGGCACTACTAATAGCTGGTGGACCGCACTTATTAGAAACGGTTTACGTCGTCCAGTGATTTATTACTGAATTAGTTTGAGAAACGTGAGGATTTTACTTAACTGGTAGTAAGAAAAACACAATGGGGTGTGATACTTTCAAGTACATTGCTGCGTTAGTTTGTCAGAGGCCATCAATACTCTTAAGTAACCTATCAAGATGCGTCAGTGCCTTTTTTTTTTTTTTTTTGGGTGGGAAATCATCAAATGACTCCTCCCGCTCTGGGCAGAGCGAGAGGGAGTGTCAGACTTTTACTGACTAAAACCCACCCGTGTTCCTTCCGTTGCCTTTGTGCTGGGGCCGCGATATCCCTTTCGGACAGACCCGCAACCCCAGCAGGCATTGGTCCTTGCGGACTCCGTCAGTTGGTGCTGACATCCCTTTGAGGCGCGCGTGGAACACAACGCGCCGTCGACCCGGGCCTGGTCCTTATCGCCTAAGTAGTTGAATTCTGCAGACCTTAACAATGGAAATTGACGAAAATGTTTAATTCAAGATAAAGCCTATGTGTAATTATAAAAATATGGTGACAGTTATGCGCATGTCAGTAAAAATAAATAAGCATGGATGTTCATCAATAATTGAAGTAAGTAATAATGTATTATTATTGAGTGTAACGTAACAAAAGAACAATGTACGTTGCGGCCCACCTCAAAACCACAACGAAGAAAGAATTGTGGTCACATAGCGTGCAGAAATGTTTTTATTATTTTCTCACAAATTACGTTTTAATAAAATGCCTAGGCGCAGTCATGCAGCATAAAAACATGGGTTTTGCACACTGGCAATAACACAAACATTTATTTTTAATAGAAGTTTTCAGGCTTGGCCCTCAGGCACTCTTACCTAAATCAAACAGGCATAAGGTTTAAAAAAGAGGTTTTTACTTCGATGCGCAATTAAAATATGCTTTTGACAGCAAAGCCAGAGAAGCTTTTTTGGGACTGACATTCTGATTTTTTAAACCTTTGTAGATATTATAAAATTAACTCCAAATTATCTACACTTATATTTTAAAGAGAAAATATTTGTATTTCTGTTTGTAATACTGGACCAATTTAAAAAAATCTTTCTTCAATAGAATGCTATATTATCACTGAGTAACATAGGCAATCCAAACAAATATTATAAAGAGTGAGTTTGTTTGTTTGTTTGCTTGTTACGCTAAAACGGCTGAACGGATTTGGGATCGAGACTTATGTGGGTGAAGCAGCGGAGCGCAGCAAGTAATTTATAAAGATATCACGCGGTTCAAGCCTCTCGCGGAAGCAATTATTTCATAAAAATAAATAGGCCCCTAACATGACCAAAAAAACATAATTTCCCTTTGACCAAAATCCCACATAAACACGAGATATTCGGCAACAGACACCACGGCCGTTAATAACACAGTGTCGCCGACAGCTAGAGCGCTCTAGACACTGTCGAGAGGTGTCAGAAAGAAGTGTAGTGCGCAGGTGCGAGCCATAAATAATGGGAGCCTGGCTGGCTGCGGTGTCGCGAAAAATGTTCTGCTAGATATTTAATGCGAGCCTTTTTAGTAGATGCGTTAAGTATAGTGTGGGTAAGGGATCGGTGAGAGGTTTAGCAAAGTTTTGTTGTGGTGGCTAGAATATCTGGGATTTTTATGTTTGTTGTGTCATTTAATATGCGTGTCTAATGAGCAAACTTAGGCTAATTTTCTCGGGTAGGAGCTTTATGAGAATCGATCATGTCTGTCGTGCTAGTTTTGTAGGTCGCCACTCGGGGAGGCTTTGACCGTCATCTATAGATTTGACTTACTTTACGTGCGTTAATACTATTTTTGCGTTAGACCATTAATAATTTAATCCAATCACCTTTACACCGACTTATTAAAGTCAACTTTTAGAAAAAGGTGTTAATAAAAACGTTTTATTAATTTTATGCTCATTCAACTCGAAAACCTTTTGAAGCCAAAATATCTTTAGCAAAGGCCTCCTTTAACCTAGATTAATTTTGCGTAAATACTTTATCATAAACGAGGCTTATTTTCCAGTTTACATCAATAAAATAACTCAAGAACTCACCTCGACTCATAAAGCTCCGTCTGAGCCCGCACTTGATATTTTCATCCCGAAAAAAAAAAACATTTTTCTTACCTTTTCGAATTCTCTGATGTATCGAAACATGTAATTTATATAGTCGCCGTAACGCCTCCGGAACGATTCGCCGGGGACATCCGGTTCCGTGGCGGCCATCTTAGAAAAAAGTATCGAAAGCGTATACTGTCATAAATAATTCAGTGTTCCGTATATTTATTTTCACTTGTGAGGATGTGGATAAGAAATTGGAGCGTGGTGATTATGTGGATGTTTTTGGATGATCGATGGATGTTTTATTGTTATTAAGATGCTACGTTTTTGTACTACTGAGAATGAATGAAATAAACAAATAAACGCGTCATACCGGAATTTTCCATCCCGTATATGCTGTTACGTATACAAATGACATGCAAAAATATCCTGAATGTTAAAACATATTCCTGTTGGCCTTACAAATATTTTGCTCTAACGAATTTGGAGATTCTATATTTTTTGTGAATATGACTGGTGTTATTTTTATATAATAGACTCGTGTTGATCACATTCTTAATCTTTAAGTAATTCTCAATTACTGAAGTTATCCACTCGTGACTTGTAGACTACCAAAACAGTCATAGCACTAAGGTTTAGTATTGTGAAATAATTCCCAAAGATTAATTTATTTTAAGATAATAAAACCATTACCTCGCCAAAAACAACCTTTGGACCTTAAAGGTTATCACAGAACCCCCAATTGAACCCTAAGATGTTGTCGAACGAGTGAACTGAAAGCAACCGGACCCGGCGGTTCCACCGTTTCCGGTCGACGTCCCTCCACTGAATTATGGACTTCTGATCCGACATGTTTTGTTAATATTATGCTTTTATTAATTTTTCTTTTCTTTCCGCATTTTGAGTTCGTCCTTCAGGACAGATTGTGATTTTATTTATGGTTCGCGGTTTTATTAAGTTATGTCTGTTGTTGGATATATTTCTAAAACACACTTTATCCAAAATTTAATTTCGGTTCAAATCTTGCTACTCTAATTCAGTTGTAGCTAATATAAGTTCATATGCATTAAAATGCTTAAATATATGTCACAATGAATTATTTACTCTAGGTACTAAAATGACTAACTAACTAATATAATAATTTATTGACAAAACTATGACGAAGGTCAAAGCTTTACTTTGTCATTGACATTTAGTGTGACATTCCATTTTATTAATTGAATAAAAATAAAACAAAACACAATCGGGGAAGTGTCAACTGCCTGTCACAACACGCCAAAAGGTTTGGGTTTAAATTAAATACATTTTAAACATTTGCTACCAACATTGTTTTACTCTTCTAACAAAAATACACTCAAGAGGACAGTAACTCGACTGTCAACTTAAAACAACCCTTAAAACTTTACTGACGTCACATACTTGCTCTCATCTACATATCGCGAATGTATTGCCCGTCATTCACCTACATTCGAGAAGTTTCTATCATATTCTTATGTTATGGTGGAACTTCGGCATTAAAACATGCAAACGACGCCATTACGGAGTCTCGCGATAACTCACATGTCGCTGTGACCCATATTTGGGACAATTGGCGATAAGGTCGGATTGAAGATTCGTGATTTACGTGGTTAATGGGATTTTGAAACGTGGTTGTACATTTTGGGGTTAGTTGATGTACAATTACGAAACAAAACGAATAAGGTAATTTTTAAATTATTTTGTATATCGAGTTCCGATCTTGCCTTAATTAAATTATGGATTGGCGAGACATCTTCAGATCTAAGGTTCGATTTCGAAATCCATATCGTAAGAGACAGTTCACTGAGGAGCAAATGTTAATTAATACGTTCCGAATCAAATAAGTGATACATAGATACATTTCAATACACGTTCCAGAAACATCCTTATCTGATAAGATATCATTGTTTTAAGTAAAGACGGAGGCAGATTGGTCTTGTCTTTCTTCTCACTCAAGTTGTTCGAGCTGCACTATACCTGGGCAATACTCATCAACCTTTACACTCCCTAACCATCGTAAATCTGCAACCGTAAAATATACAGCTTGGCTTAACAGCAACAGTAATGAGTATGACTGCTAAACGTTTATGAGGACCACACGCAGTGCACAACGCTTACTACACTTAATACTTTACCTTATCGAGAGCCATTCATCATACTTCGACAGCGGGTAAACGTACGCTGGCTTTTACTGTGGACTTACATAGGTAATGCTCGTTCGCGATTGTCGAAGCAAATGTTATTATAACGTAATGGATTATTGATTGGTGGACGTATTAGGTGGTCGTGCGGTCAAGTACCCGCTTGCTATATTATATATAATTCTAGTAAGACTCTAATACTCAAGTCCATTGTTTTAGACTGAAATAATACTGGAGATATTGAACGAATTTTTTGATATTCATAAGCCCATTATCTATGCCCAATGACCTGTTCCCTTTATTTTTATTTTATTTTATCCTTTACATACTTGAACATAAAAAAAAAGAAAAAGTAAATTGAATTCAATGTAACAATATAAAATATATCATACTTATATAATTTTTCTTAGATAGATATTTCGCCATACTCAGCCTCTTAAAGTATCATTATCTCTTCGAGAAACACTTTTCTCGCATTCAGAAAATCAGAACATCGATCTAAACCGTCTGAACGACTCCTTACTAAGAAACAATTGAGTACAACACAAAGAGTGCCAGTAAATCCCAGGTGTCGGCTCAAGATATTATAAGCGGCCCGATTTTAAGTGAACTTTAAACAATACTCGCCCTTAAGACCTTAACAATAGACCCTTTAACACTTGTTAACGTGGTAATCTTGCTTTAGGCTATGAGGTTACGGTTTCCGTATATTAGGACCAATATTCTAATGTTGGGTTAAAAGCTAAAATTAACCCTGTAATGTTTTTGCTGTGCAGTGTTGTACAGGGTGAAGATTTTGAAACCTGCATCCGACAAGCGGATGATCTTACCCGTCATTCTATAATCGTCGTCGTTTAATAATGCCTACAGGGCGCTGTTACGGCTGCCACGCTTCTGCAGTGCGTCAACAATGTTTGCTGAGTCGCGTACAGACGGCTTTGATGCCACCTGGCGCAAAAAGACAGCCTCACTACTAAGTAGATTGCGTGAGAGCAGTAACAGCATCCTGAATGTAATAGCCAATAAGATAGACAGCCCACTGGTGTGGAGTCTCACCCAGAGGTCTAAGTCTCTCTTAGTTATTAGGTACTAACATAGTTTTTTTTTTAAGTCCATACTAACAATATAAATGTAATCTAATGGATCTTTAGTTGTCTGAATAAATAAAATATATTATTATTATTATACAACTTTCGCTATGAAACTCATATAATAAAAAAATTATGCATCGAAATAAGTGTGTCTACGATTGAATAGAAATTGTTTTTTTTTTTCACGGTATATGAGTGTCATAGCGAAAGTTAATTAGTATAGCGGGTAGAATCACCCCCTTGACGGGTGTAGCGACTAATGGCCAATTCCTATAATTTACGAACCGTTATTGGTTAAAATGAAGATTCTTGTATCTTTAGCAATAATGAAGCAAATACCTCCTAGCTTTGCATAGTAGACCCTCCCTTATGGAAGTAGCTATCACAGGTAAAATTTGCATACGAATCTATTTGTATACTCAGTTTGGCAATAAAAAATGCATTTGTAAGGTTAACGATTCGGTTTTGTTTATAGGAACCGAGTATTTGACATAAAAGAATCAAATCTAAGCAAGTTCTTGTTCGCATGTATGGTCTGAAAATATCTAAATATTTAATTTGAATACTTCTCATTTTAGTTCATCTTTGATTGATAAAGCTTCCAGCATTGAAGATCTAGTTCAATAACAGGCCTTTGTAGGAATCTCTCAATCATTCTCCCATCTCGAAGTTCCAATATCCAGCCGTTTTGTTCCCCACTCTAATAGGTTTATTCTCACAAAATGCTTGTCTCATGGCGGACGGTAATTGCGCCAGATTTTTCCGTTCCCACAAAATAGGCTTTACTGAAATCCTAAATGGTAGGATGGCTTTGCTCCTGATAAGATTACAGATTGTAATAAGCTCCTGAATTTTATTACAACTGAAACTTAAATGGGATGAAATTATTTCAGTATTTTTTTTTTCCAGAAAATTATATTGGATGGCTCCTTTAAACGGTAACTACGTTTTGTGATGAGATTGCGAAATGATATTGGTTTTTGTGAAATAATCTTATATTCTGGGAATGAATCATATTTATTTGTCTTATTATTTTTCGTAATCCTGGCTATTTTAAGAAAATATGAACTCAAAAGGTCGACTGAATAAACTAAATTGAGTTTTCAATAAACCTCAACAAACATTGAGGAATAATAAAAACAAACTTGCTTACTGAGTTGAAAATATACTTGACCGGAGATCTATTTTTACAATAACTTTAGGTACAAAAAATAATGCGACCGTAAGGGATCTCGCGCACTAGACGTCAGCTGTGGCGGAGTGGTATTGTATGGTGTGCGGCTAGTTGGCCGTTGTGACCAAGTGCGCGATTTGTATCGGTTTAAACAATCTGGAGGCAACAATACTACAATAAATGAAAAGACTGGCAATACTAATGCATAAGAGTATTTTGGAACCATCAAATAAATCCTAACATCGAAATAAAAACGTCCGACTATGGCTTTTGCGCGTGTGTGCGTGTTGCCAGTCATGACAGTCAGCGACCACGTTTCTGTGCCATAGCACAAACAAAACGTGGTCGCTCACAATGGGCCTTATCAAAAGGCTTAAAGTCACCCAAAGGGCAATGGAGAGGGCTATGTTTGGAGTTTCCCTACGTGATCGAATCAGAAATGAAGAGGTCCGTAGGAGAACCAAGGTAACCGACATAGCCCGAAGAATTGCCAAACTTAAGTGGCATTGGGCAGGCACATTGCTCGCAGAACGGCCGATGGGGCCGAAAGGTTCTGGAGTGGCGACCGCGTGCCGGAAGACGAAGCGTTGGAAGGCCTCTCACAAGATGGAGCAATGCCCTTGTGAAGGCCGCAGGAATCCGCTGGATGCGGGAAGCACAAAATCAGTCGAAGTCGCGGTGCTTGGTCCCCGAACGCCTATTTCAGCACTGGACGTCTTTTGGCTGAAATGATGATGGCTTTTGCCAATCTTTGACTAGTTATAGTGACTAAACTATTGGATATACTTGATTGAATTTTCGTAAGCATACGCAGTTTAATTTATTGTCGTGATGTCGTCTCCACATTTTATAGTTTAAGTGAAAGATTTTAACGGTCGCATTCGTGGCCGTCTAGTGCGCGAGATCCAATAGCGACGACAATAAGTATTACCTATTTATTAACTCTAAACATAGTCAGACTAGGTAGTAACACCAACGCATGTCACATACTCGATTCCCAAAATAATATAATATGCAATCCTCCGAAAAACTCAGAAATACCAACTCCAAAACTATCATAGCCTGGAAAGGCAAACTTCTCAAACACGCAGAACAAACGGAAACTTAATCGCAAGATAAACGGAATCTGCAAAACAATATATTGGTTGAAGATGGGCCCAAAAACAGGACCGCAGTCTAACGCCTGTTGCCAGCCTTATTTGCATTTTGCTGATTGATTATTCAATCGGACAGTTGGAGACCGGACGCCAACACCCCCGGACACCCGGACACCTCAAGCCCCCGGCGAGTTGGACAGCGGAATTGATTCATAACTAAATGCTAATGGAAATTATGTAGCGCACATTGTGGTTGCTGATGCTGTTTTTGAAGTTTTAGTGGTTTTGGCTGCTAACTCGATGGGTACTCGTGTTGGACATGCTATGAAGTCTGTTAATGTTGCCCTAATGGCTTATTGGTTGTACAGAAGCTACTTAAGTAAGTATAGCAAAATTTCTGCCATGGCAGTTCCTAGGTGTTGTCAGAAATGTTGCTTCAATTTAGTAGTTGGTCCTTAGATCTTATGTTGCTTCAATTTAGTCGTTGGTTCTTAGATCTTATGTTGCTTCAATTTATTAGTTGGTTCTTAGAACTTATGTTGCTTCAATTTAGTAGTTGGCCCTCAGATCTTATTACATAAGTTCCGAGACATACCTTATAAATAAGTAAAATGACAATTCCACAAAATTGACAAAACACTACGTAATATAGATTAAAGCAATTCCAAGCTGTCTCTTCGTGGAAAATTTAAATTGAATTATTTCAGACGTTGTACCTAGTGCCTAAGTGGAATAAAATTAAAACAAACATCAAACTTTCTGAAAGCATCTGCATTGTTAATCAGAAACAAAATTTAATATTTTTGTGTTTTACTAAGAAGAGTTTTTAAGTCCCCTAAGACCAGTTTTAATTAATCCGGCTTGTGTACGAGGAGCTTTGAAATTATTTTGGAAGCATGATGTGTAATAAATATTCTTAAGTTATCTTTATAACGCGTATTTTTTTCTTTTTTCTTTATGTTTTTGTTTTTTTTTTTTTTTTTTTAGTTATTTTTTTTTCTTTTTTTTTTTTTTTCTTTGTGTTTATACACACATATAAACTCACGCCTGCTTCCTATGGGGGTAAGCACAGAACAGTACAGAACGTCACATGCTACGATCTTTACATACTTATTTTGCTTCGTTTACGTTTATTTATACATCTGGCCATACACGCACGCCAGTTGTGAGCAATACGCACGTGACCTTTCTGCAGAACATCGCCTATTCTAGGCAATGTATTATGTCCTTCCAGGTCGTCCCTTCTTGCGTTTCCACTCACATCTGCCATGTAAATACCTTTTTTTAGGCGCCTTTCATTCATCCTCTCAACATGAACAAACCATCTAAGCATACTCTTTTAATTTTTTTAACCTTATGTGTAAGATAACCTTAAAGTTGTAAGAATGTCCTGAGCGCGACTCAAAATACCAATATTTTAGCGGACCTTATCCTAAATACAAACATTCTCGACGTCTCACGGACGCAGGTCTTAACCTTGGAAGGATAGGTTTCTCCCATCCCCCTTTCCTCCACTATCAATTATGCTGATGGCTCGCGGCGATACTAGGCGGGTTGGCCCATCCTCAGCCAAGATTGCCTTAATATGCTGAGAATTATACCTGGAGCGACTTGCAACGTCACAGTTTTGATTAAGGAATTTTAATTAAAAATACGCAAAAGGACGCAGTATTGATGGCGAAGTAACGGTGTGATAAGTGGATGGACGGTATTGGTGATTTTTCGAGTGAAGGAGAAAGTTGAGCGTTGGTTCTGAAGACCAAATGAAAGTATAGCTTGTCCATTCTGAAATGACGCGCCCTACTACCGCATTACCGTGTGCGTAAAATGCGGTAGTGAGGCGCGTCATTTCAGAGAAGACAAGCTACTACGTACCGAGTGTTAAATTAAATAATTTTGCTTGTTACGAAAAGCAATTATTTATGAACAAGTTGTAACGGAATAATTAAACACTATAAATATTTTGAATAGAAACGTGTTGTTTTTCACTTGATTTTGATTGTTTTCATTAATAGACGCAATTTCATTAAACGTAAACAGAAGCAGATTTCAAAAAAATATTTTACACTTCGATATAAATTGCCAATTCAAATATGAAACGCTGGAGATCCCAAATTGATGCCACGATAAAAGGCCCATTGCATCTCAACTTGCAAACATCAAAAACCAATTCCATCTTGGTTGACTCAGATCGCCACGCCCCGTCAATGAGTACCAATATCGCGGAAGGCTTTTTTCAATCACTCGGCCGTCCTTGGTTCATGAAAAATTTATACCCGAAGCCGTGAAGCTGCTTGGAGGTCTCCCAAGGCGCGTTATACGCCGAATAACATTAGTTTACGAGCATAGGCGTCAAGAGCTCAGCCCAAGAGCACTAAAGTGCTACCAAATTTAATACGGCGCCTTTACTGTTTATAACTATGATGTTTTTTTTTTCGATGTGTGATGTGTTGGCTCGGATTTCGGCTCGATGGATTGTTATTGTTAGGTTTATATTTGGGAGTTTATTCAATTTTTATTTGCTATGTGTGTTGAAATGCTTTTGATACGAGTATATAAATACCTACCTACTTTGGTTACACTGATACATTAGGGAACACAATGCCATTTAGGTACCTACTACAATATTCATAGTCAAAGTGAACTTATTCGACCCAGTTCTCAGCAAAATTAATTTAAAGTAAATACAAAAATAGATACGTCAATTTTCACAACGCCTTCAAAATTTTCCCTTTAAACTCCCCGAGGGCACTGGTGGAAATGTTTTAATTCTCTCTAACTCGACTCCGAAGGCAAAGATTGAATTATTGAAGGCGAGAGAGCGTTAATTGTTATTAATGTACTGGAATATTAAGATATTAAGAGAAAGGACAGGTAAATGTTGACTGGAGGAGGTTTCGGTTGATTACGCGACGAATTTTGCTTTCGAAGAACCTTTCCTTCTGTTTAAAAAATTTTAGCTGAATTGCGACATGAATTTTGAAAGGAATGCTTTAAAAATTAATCAATAAAAAATAAATCCCTTTGTTAATTTAAACTGCTGAAATAAATAGCACATTATTAATCTGTAATGAATGAGCGACAATTTGTCTCTATTATGCTCATTCAGCCGTTAAATTAGCGATAATATGTTCGACATGAGCAGTAATCCAATGCGCCAACAAAAATAATTATTTTCGTTATTAAAATAATCATTCGGCAAGCTTAATAAAATTGATGTAACGAAATCTGCTAAAATCAGAACACGCCCCACAATTTCATAGATAATAAAACTTCTTGAACTCACTTAACCTGCGTAGTAGATTATTTTTAATCTGTGCTCGAACGAGAATTTCGCGCCAAATTACACTACAGAAAAAGAAAAACGAGCCAAGGACAAAAACTTTAATCATACATCAAGTTACGAAACAGAAAAGGGAACCCTCACGTACAATTTTGGAAAATAATGAACTAACCGGCCAGTCTCTTCGCGGGTCGTTAGCGAAAATTGGAAACTTTCGTAAACTGTTCCGTGCGTTACCGAATGATCAATGGCGCCTGTGCTTATTGAGTTTTGTTTTGTTCGATGTTCAAATGTGTTTTTGGTAGCTGTTTTTTAAGACCAATTGGCTATGGGCTTGTCGGAACTTTTGCTTCTGTTTTTAATTTTTAGTTTGATATAACACTGGCTTTAAAATGACTTTTTTGTTTGGCATACAGTTTCGTTATGGGTTTAAGATTAATATTAGCGTTATGATTCTTCATTTTACCTAACAGCAGACTTCCAACTTCCTAATATTAACATCCTACTTTACAGCACAGGCTGTAATCCAAACAGTCTGGATACACACTCCTTATGTTAGCAAATACGTGAAGGAGTCGGCTAGACTCGGCTATTCTCGACTAGGTTCGGCTAGATTCGGCTTTACTCGGGTCTGAAGGGTGCATGTAACGGTGTCATTAACGGAAAGTTAATCTCTGTCGACAATACCTTTGTTTATGGAGGACTCCAGAACATTTGCATAGAGGATGATGTTAGTGTTGCCACGGTAAATATTGATGTAGTGCGATTGAGGAGCGCTTAGATGTTTGTACAGCGGTTTCTCGGTGTTATTTTTATGTAGATAAGTATTAAAATAGATATAGTGACTGTGAATTGTTTTAATATTTTAGGAATACGCTTACAAGTTTTAGGCCCGTATTACAGAACCTCACTCAAAACTCAAGTATTACTTACTTAAAACTCGTTTAAAGCCTTTTGATTGGTTGAAACTAGTTTTAACTAATAATAATAATAATAATAATAATAATAAATTTTATTCAAGTATAAAGTAAAATTATGATTTAGATTAATTACAATCGAGGAAAATTAAATTCTAACTGTAATGTAGACCTGCCTGATCTAGGCTAGAATGCTTGAGTATTGAGTGAGGTTCTGTAATATGAGCCTTAGACAGGTCAAGTCTTTGTCCGCCTAGAGTAAACAGTCGCCAAGTCACAATTTTGCTATTCTGACAAAATGTATTAAAAAAATAAAAACATGAACATTTTTTTTTCCAGATATTTTAGGACAGTCGTATAATCTTAAGCTATTCATAAAAAAGCCATTTTTATCGTAAATACAATTTTCCGACCACTAAAAACCCCACTAACTCTACCCAGCTCCATTGAATTTGGGAGAGGACGAGTGTATTGTTTGCATTGTCGGTTCAATTAACAAATTAATGGGCAGGTACCCTGGTAATGACAGCTAATAGTCCGCGGGGCCCATATTATTCGAACGACACCATTTTCATAGAGAATTTCGCGTTTTGGATATAATATAAGCCGCCAAAATAGAAATATCTTCTAGCTAGCTTCTATGGAATTAAGATTTATAGCGACTAATCAATTAATCAGCAGTAGTAAGTAGAAAGAGGTTGGGAAAATAAATAAAAAATTACAAGAAAAAACAACTGGCTTCCAAAAAAAAAAAACACTACTAACTGAAAATTAACTTTAATTTTGGAAGCGGTGTCTTTGGATTGTATTTTAGTTTTTTGCCATCGAGTTTGTTTGAGTTAGAAAGGTTCGAAAAAGAGATATAAACATCCAAATTGAGACCCCTTTTTTGAAGTCGGTTAAAGGGTCATCTTTTGTCAAAGACAAATCATTTATTGCAATTAGCCCATATTACTCACCGACAGGGACTTTTGAAGGAAAATAAGAAAAATGAAATTGTTTGTTAAACCTACGGGACATTGGAGACCATTATTAAATAAAAGAAGCAAATGTGATGTTAATACTTTTATTTAATCTTTTTCTTCCACCGTTACTTTTTGTTATAAAATAAACAATTTCCAATACCTTTCTCGTTTCAGTTCTCTATAAGACTGTGTTCAGAGACATGGAAAGCGATATTAAACGAGCTTTGTAACGCAACAATAACGTTATTTAAAAGCCACCGCTTCCCAATCAGTCCCAACTTAAACAAATATTATATAAACACGACCAATTAATATTGACACACAGTTTTATTAACTATTCATGTTATACCGGGTCTATTTAAATTGTTCGGTGGTAAATATATTTGTATTGCCATAACAAATCATTTTGAAGCTGAAATTCATTGCGGCGCAGAGTGGTTTACTAACATAACGTACTCGAAATGACATTGTTAACAACTGCGTTTTGTCCACGCGATAGTCATCCAAAACACATATGGTTTTAGAGCCAGAATTGCTTGGATACATGTGAGGATATGCTTGTTTGACTGTGGTGATGTTTGTTATTCAATTTTGTTATTATAGACAACAGTAAACCGATTCTAAGGGATAAGACTTGAAGGATCGGGTACGGAGTTGCGTCTATGAATGATTAATGAACGCTGTTGGTCAAGATAACATAACATTCTAAAGGTGTGTTCAAACATTGAGCAGCAAGAGCGCGGCAGCAACACGCGGCGTTTGCAGCACACATTTCTGCCGCGCTCTAGGTAGGACCAAACCGACGAATGTTTGCGCGGCAGTACTGCGCGGCACATCCGAGACACGCCGCGCACTTCAGTTCGGAATATCAATCTGCCCAGCCTTTAATACGTCCGTAGAAATACGTCCAGACACAATTAGTGACGAATTTTTCCTAGAAATGTTTGTGCGCGGTAGGTAGACAGAAGCGTTCGCGCGCGGCAGTCGTCCAAACACAGTGCGGCAAGCCGCGCACGATTGCTGCTCAATGTTGAGACACACCTTTAGCTTCGTAAGCTGTTTCAATAAATGCTGTGAAAACAGTAAATAAACTTTAGGTATTAATTAACTTTCTATGTAAATCTTAATCAAAGTCAAAGGCAAAACCATTGAAAGTGCAATCAATAAGTCAAATAACTCTTAGTTAAAAATCAAAACCTTTTGGTGTAAACACTGAAGTCTATTTACCATTCGAACCGTAAATAAAAAGTCGGGCTTCGAAGCAATATCGGGCTCTGTCAAAGCTCAAGAGCGGAACTTCAAAAAAAAAGGGAAAAAAGAAATCAATCGACCCAGCCCGATAGTGGCCATTAAAATATCGTTGAATTTCAAAAGGTGGAGACGTTCGAATCTCGATAGTTGGTCGGTTCCAAGACGTATCGTCCGAAATGGACTTTTGATGTAAGTTCCGAACGCATTCGAGGTTCAAACGCTCATTTCGAATTTTGAAATCTTGGACATAATGGCTGCCTGCGTGGTTTTTATAGAAAAGTTTGAGTTTTCATAAAAACATATTTTAAAAAGCGCAAGAATTTTATATCGCCGATTGTCCGGCTCGAGCTATAGGTAGATGAAGTTCCATATTCAAAATTTTACATTTTCAATGCAGACTATTTGTATCACGGATTCACAACTTTTCCAATATGTATAATAACGTTCGCAGTGAGCTAATTCTTTTAACAAAACAATATTAAACTGACCAAAGCTTTAAATATACCAGCATATTTTAAATAAGAGCACCTCCACCATCTTCACAACATTTCGAAATACCGACACTAAAAAATCCTCAGCACAGTTCATCGGTATCTGTATTTTTCACCCGACTGGTCGTATCCCCTTAAGACGGCTCCGAAGCCCGGCTAACGAAGGTGCCAAGTCGGCCGGATAATGCCCCTATTCTGATATTCCTAACTTCGGAACCCCGAATATTTTCCAAAAGATCCGCACTGAATAGGATTCGTAAAAAGTTTTGCTTTTGTACGTGCAGTGATTTGTAAAAAAAGTTTATATTTGTTTTTTTCCGGTTTTAGGATGAATGCAAGCCGCCTCTTTTCGTATCATAGACCCAATGGAACAAAAAACGAAGGAAATATGTTGAAACTTGTATTTGTAGCGGCAATGATAATTTCTTTAACTGAAAAATAGGTTTATCTCAAGAATAAGACTAGAAAGCGATGAAGAGAACGTGAAGTGGACTTTGTTAATTCTATTGACGTTCAGAACGAAGCATTCTTTAGTCCAATTTGCATAATGTCAACATTCGAAGAAATATAGTTTTTGTTAAATGTGTAGGTACGCAAAAAACTATAAAAATGATTTATGCGACCAAAAGAGCCGAAAAATTAACCAAACATAGAAAAAGGCAACTACTGAACACATTAACATAAGAATTTAACATATTACTTGTAATAAGAAATACATGTAGCTGTCATTGCGCTAATAAAAAATGATGAGTGTCAGACGTCACACAAATTTCAAGCCGCCATCTTGAATAGGTTTTGTCGCAATAAAACATGCTGATTGCTACCGTAGTAAAATTAATTGCCCATATATTATAGTCTTGTAAGTTCTCGGTGTAAGACAAGCGGTAATTATAGAAATAAACTTGAATGCAGTCTGTAGCGTTTATGGAGAGTCGTAAAAGAAAATTTCAAGTGCGTTCATTTCTATCGAACTATAATTACTGGGCATTTTATGGCAGTGGGAGCCGTAATTAATAATTAATTCCTAATTATTAGACTCTAGATTCCAGGCTAATATTCAAACATGAGTCAGTCTTAGTCTGCGAAACTGGTTTTGATAACCTGATGTACCTGATGTAGGTACATCAGGCAAGCTACAAATGCTTAAGAGTTTTGTAAAGGAAACTATTTACTTTTTCTGTCAACTTAGTCGAAAGTTAGGTGTAGTGCTAATAGGCATTATTTACTAAAGCAGACTTGGTACCAAACGTCATTATAGGGTTTATTTATAAACGTTGCTTAAAGTTAAGAGACGTATACACATAAAAAAAAACTTACGGTTATGCAGACGTAACTTTAAAAAAGTTTATAAATAAAGTCCTTTATGTTTAGTTATCTAAACCATAATATTATTTTTAAATTGAAAAGGCCTTTGGCGTTTATCTAACTTGCTGTTAACTAGGTACTTAGCTCAATAAACAAGTCATCTCCACTAAAAATAAACTCGACTAAAACTAAACACAACTAAATCTATAGCCAACACTAATAAATTACAGAATAACGCTCCAGTTCGCCATTCCACGCACATCGTTTGGCCGAGCGGCACCGCGGCGTATTCTTAGCTAAATTGTAAACCATTCTGCGATGGTAAGCCATGAGCCATGGCTTCTTTATGACCCTGGAAAGTGCAGGAAAAGGGTTTGTTAGTTTAGAGATTTAGAGTTTAGAGAGGGCATTGATTTGCTTTTTTTTATGGAAGAGAACTGGTAACGTTTGAGTTACAAATCACTTTTGTTTAGCGCTAAATTAATTTAAATCATCGTTCTATTTCTGAAAATCGTTGGAAAATGACAGAGACAGAGATATGTTTTGCTTATGTTTAGCGCTAAACGCATTTAGTGATTTGTGGTACAAGCGGACCTAAGAATATATTGCCATATCCCAGAAATTGGTATTTTCATTAAATCTGTCTGAATCCTCTACAGCTGAATATGGATTTGTAACTGCAAAGCACATTGGTCTACTCTAAGCAGAAAACAGTGTAAATAATATAATAGAATAAATTCACTTAATCAATATTTAAAGTTAGGCTCATTTTGATGATTAGTTGGGGATTTAAAAAGTGCCATTTTTTTTTGAGTGATGAGGTTTTAATTAAACTATCAATTTGGTTGACAGTCTTAGCTAATTTCTTTCAGAATTTGAGTGGAATTGCGACCGTAATTCCACTCAAATTCTGAAAGATAATTCAATTATTAGATCTTGAAAGTAATCTATTATAATAATTGAACTTAAATTCATTCATTCATTGATTTGAAATGCATACATTTTGCTTAAATACTTAGTTAAGTGTGACCATATTTTTATTTAATCCAGTTCAATTGTGCCAGAGATGTCAAAAATGCTAGAAACAATATAAAAAGCTGTTTTCCTGTAGATCTACGTTATTAATTAACAACCCATGACAAAACTATTTTGTCGTCCAAAAACCATTATCCTGACAAACGCTGATCATCAAGACGTCTATTCCCGTCGACATTTCATAAATAACTGATATTAATTCAGACTTCCCTTTTGAGTGGAAGAATGGAGGCAACGAAAATACGTTCGAATCAACCGTCATGACAAGACGTTTGTAGTTATTTTGTTACGTCATTTTCGGTGAAATTCTGACAGAAAATGTGGGTCGGAACTTCGGGAGGAGTCAAATTGTTCGCCATTAAGGAATTGAATCGACGTTACGTTTCATCAACGTTACTTCTATGATTGAATTTATTTCGGAGTCTTTGGGAATTGAGGTAAACATCGCGTTTATTCTTGCTTACAAAGTGAGGGCAGAATTGGGAAATATTTTGTCGTTTAATCTGTATTACATACGTTTTGTTGTTCTTTTAAGATCGTTTATCCTAAAAGTTGGCAACGTCGCAAAAAGCTGTCAAATACTTACCTGTTTTGATTAATTTGGCAATATTACTGTATGTAAATATGAAATATGGCTAACTAGTGAACTAAAACATTGATTATGAAATGCAATAATTCATATTTGGAAACTTTTCAAATGCCTTTTTTACACCTAAAACGGTTACAACACTTCATTCTATCATTATTAATATTTTGTAGTTCGTAATATTGCAAAATTAATCAAAACAGCGAAATATTTGACATCTGTTTGCGATGTTGCCCACTTTCAGAATAAACGCTCTAAAACGATATCGAATTGATATCTTGTTTTATTTTATTATGCAAAATACTGATACGATTAAATTTTCCTATTGATTACACTTGATTTGCAAAATATCTGGTCAATTTTCAAATATATCACTAGACCGACTCAATTTCATTAGACCGAAAATTCCGGATTTAGAACATCACTTTTTAATCACATCGAGAATATTCGAATAACGAACTGGCAACTAGGTTTTAATTGAATTTATTCACGTCTCACGTGCCGCGGTAGGGTGAGCGCCCCTGCTGCCGGACTGTGCAATAACACGTCCGAGGGGCACTGTTATGTGAAAGCGTTTTGTGGTAATAATCGGATAATAAATATAGCGGCGCCGACGACGGGTACGTCCACCCTATTTTTAAAGATTGTTTTCCTGTGCGAGTTTGAGTTTTATGAATATTTATGTGTTTTTCGTTGGAACTAAGGATACAATACGAGGTGTGTATGAAATCGCTTGGGTTTACATACTGCAATGGGTCACCAGTACTGGGGGGAAACTAGCGCCAGCACTTAGTGATTTGGCGCCAGCACTCATATGTGAATATTGAAAATAATGTAGTTGGAGTAAAGTGCAGATTACTAGAATTGCTACACTACGCCAAGGAATCTCTTGCAAAAATGTGCAACATTAGTTTGTTTCCATTTGCAAATGTTTGTACAAAACATTTGCAAATGGAAACAAACTAATGTAGGTACTGAATAAACATACAAAAAGACAAAGAGGACTTGTTAACTTCCATACTATGATTTTAGTCTACAAAACAGCCCAATTTAACATAACCTAAATAATCTGACATTATATCCTACTAAATTTAATTTGCGCCGACTATACTGTGTGACATATTTTATAGAGCTACGCAGTTAATATTCGCTTCGCTTGCAGTGAACGATCGGCATCGCTTCACGCACTGCCGTCTATACCGAGCTGTAGTTGGTACTATAAAACATGTTGTAATTTTAATTTACAATTGTTTCACATTTTAACCAGTTTATCTTTTAGAAAATGTGTGAATTAGCCTACGAAGTTATGTTGAAGCATTTGTACTAATTAATTTATTTTACGGTTGAGTTCTTTTAGCTAAAAGAAATTTAGTTTCGTGTGCTACAGGCGTTTTAAGAATTTGTTTTAACTACTTACGTATTAATATTTCCACGAATTAATTAAACAATTTATTATAGCCTACATAATTATAGGCTAAAAACTTTCATTGCGCAGGTGGTAATTATTCTTCTTTTGTAGTTAATATTAAATCTGACGTATTTTAGCTATTAAGCACTTTTGTTATTAAAAATTCATCTGTTTTACTTCGAATCCATTCTCGCATGTTAATTTGAACTGACCTTTAAAAATGGAAAACCTATTTTCAACAGCCAGAAAAAAGAGTAGTAATGAACGAGGCAGTATCGTTTTAATTTTATTTAAAAAAAAATAGCCAAAACATAAAGGCAGTAACCATAAAAACGACAATTTCGGGATAAAGGCTGGACCTCTTTCGCGATACGTCGACGACATAAAAATAAATAAACCCGTTGCTCCCGATAAGATAATGCTAGGCGACAATTAAGTTAAACGGCCGATGTCCCGGGCAGACATCGGGAACGCATTTTGCCCGGGCAATGTGGGAAATAACCGATGCCGGGCGAAGTGCGCTTCACCTACCGATACCGACGATTGAATTAAAGGAGTTTGTCCAGAGTCCTGTATCGTTTGTTGTGCTGTTTTAGCAGACGTTGTGTGCGGATATCTGGTGGCGACGTGCGGGAAACGTCGGGAAAGAATAATGAAACAGAGGATAATGCAACTCGGAGCGCGGAAACTTAAGGCGACGATAACCGACTTTTAATGATTTTATACTGAATATCACGTCTAAACGAGTAGTGTTAATGATTTGGAAAAAATATAAGTTAAATTAGATCATTTTCTTAACAGCATCAATCTGCCTAGCCTTTTCCCAACTATGTTGAGGTCGGCTTCCAGTCTAACCGGATGCAGCTGAATACCAATATTTTACATGGAGCGATTGCCTATCTGACCTCCACAACCCAGTAACTGGGTAAAACGATACCCCTTGGTAAGACTGGTGTCAGACTTTCGGGTTTCTGACGACCCTTAACGAGTGTCAAAGATCCACGAATGACAGCCGGGACCAACAGCTTAACGTGCTTTCCGAAACACGGGGGAGTCTCGGTATGTTAAGGTGGTCACCCATCCACGGACCAACCCCGGCAAGCGCAGCTTAACCTGATGGATCGCTCCGTGCGAAAATAACCGATTCTTTGTCAGCAAATTAGAGGATTTATACGTTTTCAGTGTTTAGCTTATTATTTAGGGTGTTTTCAACGTTTTTTTTTACAATTAACCATACATGAATTCCATTAAATACCTACATTTACAACTACGTAGTCCCAATAAAATGCATACTATACTCGTACACATGACTGGAGGGGACATAGACCTCCATCGGCAGGGGAATACCGATCCCCTCTACATCTGCCGGAACCAGTGACCTTACGGAAAGTACTACTATTGTTTAAAATACCCCTCGCCTTTGACTTGTAGCTATTCCTCAGGGCCTGGTCTGCCGTCTGGTTGTCTATAGAGTGAGGACATGTCGCGTGATCAATTACTTTTAAAATTAAATTTAACACTTTCGACTCTACCTCCACATTTTACATAAAGTTCATACGCCATGCCACCATACATATTGCAAGTTGACTCCAAGAGGGTCCCCGGCATAACGTTTGCGCTAAAGGTAACCCTCCAGGAATGTCACCGGCATTAGGTTTGAAATCTTGTTAAAATATACAACTGATTTTATTTACAGTTTATAATGTTAAGAAAAACATATTTAAAATGAGAAAAAATATAAATGAATCGACTCAAGTCGCATTTATGGGATGATCCTGGCATCCCATCCCATCAGCATCCCATCTAGAGGGCTCCCGGCACTGAACGTGTTAAAAAAACTTTTATCTTCTTATTTTGTTTTTTTTTAATGAAATCTGCGCAACACACCTACAACGGCAATTCTTTTCATTTAGAAAATTCGACAACATTCATTGCATTATTTAGGTTGTTGAGCAGACGAATTTTTCAAACATATGAAGCAATGCATTAGGAATTTCCTTGTAAATCTTTCGGATTGTGATAGAAAGTATGTTACGCAAAAATACTGGGTAATACCCCTTGCTAAGACTGGTGTTAGACTTTCGGGCTTCTGACGACTCGTAACGACTGTCAAAGATCCACGAATGACAGCCGGGACCAACCGCCCCGAGGCACGAAGGATTCTCGGTATATAAAGATGGTCACCCATCCACTGACCAACCCCGGCAAGCGTAGCTTAACCTGATGGATCGACCAGTGCGGCTGTTGTTACTTAGCCACGAGCTCCGCTAAACAAATCCCGACAAAATTATTTAAAAAAAATATCCCTTCCTTAAGAACTCTCCCCGGCAATGTGCAATGTTTAACAAACAAAAAAAGTAGGCCGCCATGTCCATCTGAGATAACAACGTTGTTATAACAGAGAAACAACGTCAATACGTATTTATAATAAATATTACTTATCATGCCAGCAAAATGGATGTCAGATATTTATTCCTCTTTCATATTAAAGATTTGGTCTGGATTAACAAGATCCCTTTCATAGAATGCGCGATCATTAATAATGTATGTGAATTACGTATTTCCAACATAAATTTTCTTTTATTATTTGCTACAAAAGTATGCTATTAACAATAGTGTTGACGCATCGTGTGAAAACTAACAAGATGGCGGATACAGTCACAATAGTTCCACACGCGGTGACTTTGTCAGGCGGTATTGATCCTATAGAATATTAGTTTAGGGTCTCTTGGGTCCCCGTGGGCCGTGGGGGAATTGTTTGAAATTGATGCCATTATTGCGCGAAACGGTTAGTATTGAAGGCCACGTGACCAACCCGCTGCTGCACAAATATTTTGCCTCATATCGACCGAATCACAAACATTTACATTATCAACACTGTTTAAATTAAATGAAAATAGTAACAGAAAATGTGGTATATTTACCCTCAATATAATATGTTGTAGGATGAGCAAGAGATTCGACATCACTGTACGACAAGAAAATAAAATAAAATTGTAGGAAATTCTGTTTTATGACATATTTCCTACTAGCTTCCGTCCGGCTTCGCCCTCGTGATAACTTTATAAATTATAGCATATGTTACTGAGTGATAATATAACATTCTACTGGTGAATATTTTTTTATCGGCCATACAAACATACCACTCTGACAAATGCGTGCACTGACTGCAATGGACAGGTTCACTCAAATCTTTATGGTTCTGTTCTCGAAAAACCATCTCAGACATTAATCTGCATGGTCCTCATAAGGCCTGACCAAGATTATGTCTGGACTTCAAAAGAGACTGTGATCTCTGAGTTTGTTTCGGTCTTTCTTCTCAGAGTAGTCAGTTAGGAAAACCGAACTCGTTTAGTTTTAAGAAACATTTTAATTTTGACGTGTATAAACAAAATATCAAGTAAAATTAAATACTAAGTAATTCTTTCACAGCTTTTGTGTTTACGTCAAATATAAACAAAAATGTTTCCTATTAAAAGATTTATGGATGAAAAAACCTTAAGAAATAATTTCATCAACCCTTAGCGTCCGTCAGATTAAAGAAACAAATCTTTACAACTTTTTCAGCGAAAGATTTTGATCTTAAAAAACAATTCGGGGATTACGTCAGAACTTGTAATCAGAATTAAAAACAACACAGTTCAATATTTTAACACCGGCCTAAGGTGGGAAACTAAACTTGAAGTTAAATCCTTTGTTTAGAAGAGGATTACCGGTTCGCTTATCACCGGCAGCAGTTAGGCTTTTTTTATGCTCGTCTAGTTTCAATTAAGCGTCGGTTAATTCCGGTGCTAAGTGCTCGGTTTAAGTCGCGACTTAATTTATTTCCGGCCGCAATTTATGTCCGGGATTAATGTAATGAAAGTCCCGCGGCAGGTCCCGTGCTAATTGCTACTCCCGATTGTCTAAACAAAAATAAAGGGACGCCTCAAGGAATTTATCGTGGCAGGTATCGTTAGCGTTTTAAATGGTTAAGAGTAACGCTCGTTTAAGGTTACTTCGCGCAGCATCAGAAGTTAGCTTATTTTGTTGCTGTTTAAAATTAATAGTGAAGTCAAGAACCGGTTAATTGAACTGTCAAAAAAATATAGTGAATGCAAGAACCGGTTAATTGAATTTTATAGTGAAGTCAAGAACTAGTTTATTTATTTATTTATTATAAGGTAGCTTCACAGCTGACAGTAAGTATAACATTAAAACTATTCTAAACATTACGCCAATTACGAAGTACACAGAAAAATATGCAAAACAGAGAGTGACATAATTATTAATATTTGTAGTGCGTGCGGGCGTGTATATATGCGATGTAGTGTGTAAATGGTGGTGTTGTGGAGGGTGTAATGGAGGTGGTGTAAATGTGTGTGGAGGTGTGTGTAGGTATATCTATGTACAATGAATAAACTGACACAGAGTTCACTGGGTATCCGGCGTTTGATGGAGGATGTGGATAATCTCTTTTTTAAGTCTGTTCCGTGTGGTATTGAAGGGGTCCAATGTTGGGAATTTATCATTATATAATGCAGGTAGACGCAAAAATGGTGACATCTTTAGATAATTAGTGGATGCCGATGGTACTGATAACAGAGTGGTATGTCTGGTACGTCTGAGTGGGACGTTAAAGGTTATTCTGCTGAGGAGTTGTGGACAGTCAAATTTATTGTTAAGTATGTCGTATAATAACATCATATCATTCAACTGTCGACGCTCTTCTAGAGTATTAAATTTGTGGTATCGACAGGAGTCCGGGTAATTTGGGATATCCGCTTTAGTTTTGTAATTTAGGTGCTTAATAAATTTTCGTTGGATTGATTCAATTTTATCAATATATTTCACATAAAAAGGTCGCCATATAACACTTGCGGATTCCAGTATGCTCCTAACGTAACAGTAATATAAAGTTTTTAAGCATAGTGGGTTATAGAACTGTTGGCTGTTACGTATTACGAATCCAAGGGACTTGTAGGCTTTACTAGTGATTTGGTCAATGTGTGCCTCGAATGTGAATTTTTCGTAGTTAATTTAATTTTAGTAGTTAATTTAATTGTCAAAAAATGTTTTTCCTCTCGGTTTTCAATGCTCTCAACCAATAGATAAAAGGTTTAAAATCGCATAAAAAGTAAATGAACAATCAAACAGCTTTTTTACGGTAAATACAATTTATATATTCCTCTAATCCACATAAAAAGGGTAAAGTGTTCGATTACAACGCAAGTACTTTCGAAATACAATCAACATTACACACGCGGCAGCTGTGGAACCCTAAATTACGGGCCGTTTACTCGCAGCCAAGGGTTCCTTACATGAAAAAAAGAAACGAAATACAAGACTAAAATTGACAGTTTAATCTGTGAAATAGCGAGTGGCTGAATGGGGGTGTGTTCTGTGCCCCGTAAACAGTGACATTAAAAAAGTTATTCGGTTTTATCGAATGAAAGAGGGATGTATTGCGTGAAATTAAAGTATGACGAAACAGGAAATTAAGACATTTCAATAAAGAACAAACACGGACCCTAGCCGTTATTAAAATACTTTATACGAATCAATATAAACGAATAATAGTATTATTTAAAAATGATTAACCGAACTATTTTCAAATAAGCTTTGTTACATATTAAAACAGTTCGGTTCAGCTATAAAATTTAAGGTACTTTATTACGGATCGACCCAAAATTAACATCGGAAATGGAATTCATTAACATTATATTAACCGCTTAACCCCGATACGGTTTACAAAAAGATTGTGAACAGTCACCTCACGATATTTCGTGAATGTTTCAACCTTTTCACGGGTTTAGGAAATAGTATTTGAAACACAACAAAATGTTTAGTTTTTGACAATGGCGATACTGTCGATTTTTGTAAGCTAGAAAACTGACATCAATGTTACCTATTGTTTTGTTCGTTTTTTAAAAATGGAGTATATTTATAAAACATAGACAATTTTAGAACACGTCATAAAAATAGCTTAAATAGGTATTTTTACTTTTCTATCCGGAAGAGTTTTTGCTGCAGTTATTTTGTTATTGAATGTGACTAATCATAATGAAATGCAATGAATGCTATCTCAGCAGATTATTATGCAATAATGATGCATTATTGATTTAATAATAGTTGCAGTACACAATGAGCCATGAGACACACTTCGAAGATTCATATACGATATCATCCTGTATGGCTAACAGATATTGTATTGTATTCTCTAATTACATTTTGATAACTTCCTGCACTCTCTGTATATGTACGTTTGGATACAACTGCAACATTAGACTGAATGGAATTTTAATGAGCATATGCTGCTTCACTCCAAACGTTGAAAATCTGCATTCGCATTTCATAATTCTACAACCTTTAACTAACGAAAATAAATTAAACAAAAAGCTTATGAAAATAATGGGACAGTAATTAGAAGAGTTCGTGTTAATTGGTAAGGTGACTTTTGCTCGCATTTTTCGACCTCCAACCAAAGTTACTTGCAATATTAACACTAAAAAAATACAAGCAGTATTTGCCGAGGTCTCATCGCAGAAACAATAATATTAATAACTCTGTAAGATAGAGAGCTATCAAATATTTACTTCGCTTATGACGTGAATACATAATACGTTTGGTCGATAAAATATTCAAAAGCAATCACCGATGCCATCGATAAAAAAACCTTTCGTGTAAAACGAGCGAGAACTTGGCATTTTTGGAATTTTTCGCTTCATTTCTGTGCGCGTACATTTTTGTAAAACTTTTTTTTTCTATGCTTTGACAGTCATTCAGCCAGTTGCAAAGTTTGGATGCTTTATTCGATTAATCTCGTTCAGTGTTACCATATAGGGATTCCCTTTTAATGTCTTTGGAGTTTTCACAATATTGGTTTGCAGGTTTTTTTTATTGAGTTCTCGCTGCAAGGGATCTTCTACTCCTATATAATACTCGTACTATCTTGTAACTGTTTTAATAATATCATAACAAATCTCACTCACGTATAAGTCGAGTAATCGGTAAGTACATAAAAATACAAAAAGTAGTTCTTGTAAATTGTTGCTATGGAAACTAACTGACACGCAACACTCACCACTGTCTTCCTTGAAACTTTGTCAAAAAGTAAACAAATTACACAACAACTACTCCCTAAAATTCACCAATTTTGACAACGCTCTTTTATTTTTATCCTTGCCAATTACATCGCTATCGGCCGCCCAAAAAAAAACTATCGATTCATAATTCGATTACCCGCGCGACGCATTACGCCATTCGGTTATTTATCGTGTAACCGGTGTTTACAATACGCGCCCGGCACGTGTGTTCACTGCACGTGGTATTACAATAACACCCCGATCAAAGACCCTGTCTGTGTAAACTACTGATTAAATTATAATTAGCCCGCTCTGTTAGTTGTGGTTTTACGGTTTTTTATTTAAATTATGTCGACATCAAACGGTTTTCTGTTTCTTTTTTTGCCACAGACTGAATAGAATATTGTTTTAATTTTAATTGTGTGAGGCTGTAGAGGATGTGACGTTTGCCAGGTTGTGTGCTTGTGATGAGTAAATTATGTGATGCCATGTTATTATAAGTTTTGTGAAAGTCCCATTTAAGTTCGTTGTAGTGTTTTGTCGAGAAGTTGTGATACAGACAGACGTATTATGTAACATTATTATAAACTTTTGGAATAACATTATCTGACATTATGTTAGGTTATATTGCAAAAGTTTTGGGCTACTATACTTTTGTGTTTAGAAAACATTTTCTTAGTGCTTTCGAGTTATTTTATGATCTCATGAGTTGATAACTAAACAAAAAAAAATATGATTGTTGAGAATAACTTGGTGTGTTTAGAAACTGATCAAAAGTATTCAGGAATTAAACAGTGTTTGGTTTATATGCCAAGTTCATATTACATTTTGTACACCACCCTTTTTGCCCGCGACTAAATAACGTCTTACTTTTAAAACCTAAAAGTTCTTTAAGTGGACACGGTAGGTAATGTGTACACAGCTGCTGTTTTCATAAACTCTGTCCACTGAGTTCCGAGCGTGACTTTTGACATACACAAATAAAAACTCCGCATTTTAAAGAAATAAATTCAGCGCCTACAGTAACTACTTGTCCCTCTCTCCTCAAAGAGCAAAGAATCTAAACCAATACGGGAGTGCACAAATACGGGTGAGAATTAACGTTAGGGGAGAGTGGGGCAGCGGCCGCACACCCCGGGATCGCGACCCTTTGTGCGAGATAATGCGAATGTTATAAACATATAATTTACGCTCATAAGGACTATTTTTTCCTAAAATGTTCGCAAAAAGGTGACCAAGAAAATATAATGGATATACTTTTTTTGATTTTATCGATACTGGGTGATCTTAAGAGTAACCGATAAGAACGAAACTAAAGAAGGGTTGGTTTTTGTTGCCAGATAAAATAATGTATTTATAGCGTTGAGGAATAGAAATGAGTCGAAGGGATAATCAGGCGTTTTCAAAACTCACGTCGTAAAAAGGGAATGTGTAGATAACAGGTTTTGTAACAAAGATAGTTGGCAATGTTGCCATAGAAATAAATTGATAGTTTTCCATTGTAATTATGAAGAAGCTTGAAATTGCTTATGTTAATAAGCGTTATACTCGTAACTGGAATAACCTAATTTGTATGTATAAGCAATACTAAGTTCTATTAGTTATGTAAGCGATATGAGTCGCAATACATAATGTATTATATAATATCATAAACAAGTTAGTAAGTCTGGCGCACGCAAGATGGCGGCTAGACGTCGAAGGCCGGACTTTTTTAGGTTAGTTTTTCAACTTCTCATATTATTTCGTCTGTCATCTAAAGTTTATCAGAAGTTTCTGTTACTGAAAATAATATGATTATTGTTTGGTTTTTAATATTAGTTTTGGATGCCGATATTGAAAATGCATTATTTTGTTTAAATCATCCTAAACAAACAAAACCAAAATTGCTGTTGTTAACATTGCTTGCACAATCTAACTAGATTAGTAAATTCAAAAGAATTTACACTTATTTTAAGATCTTAATATCCACATGTTATTTTTGAATAATAGTAATACTTTTGCTGTTAACATCATGCCGAAAGTTTTTCCACAAAAACCAGATGAGAATGAAATTCACGCCTCATTCGTCATAACGCTTGATTAAGTCCAAATATTTCTTATTTTGTCGAAATATTTGCCTAGCTGGAAATCTATTTTGAACTTCGAATTTATTGAAATATCAAACAGTGAATAATTTTTAATACAAATTCTTGTTACGGGCAACATTCTGAAAATAATTTTGTTTTCAGGAAACGGGAAATCGGAGAAATGCTTATCGACATTCCAATAATTACATATTTTTTGCAATCGCTAATATTTAAAAAAATAAGTTTTTGTGAGGTTCCTACCAGGATCATATAAAATGAAGCCATTCGTTTCCAGCTTACCGCACCGTATCGTACTTTAAAAATCCTGTAAAGATTAAAAAACCGAAGGGTCAAAGGTCACACTTTTGGCGCGCACTCCGCGAGCTACCAGGCGGTTAGAAGGGCCGAAGAGTTGTATTAAAGTAGTCATTTTGAAGGGAGGGTCTGACAGATGTGCGGTCCCCTCACGGTAGACCGTGTCTTAGCTCCCGGCCCTCATTTGAAAGCCATTCGTTCGTTAGTTACGACCTCCGAAGGGGACAACATGAGGGTGACTCGATATCGCTTTTATGGACAATTTGAGACAGACGAATCGGTTCTGCTTTTATATTTTGGAAGTTTTTTCCGCGATTTTTGCTGAGTTTCGAGAATGTAAGGTGTAATATCAGATTTATGTGTCTTCATATTGGACTGCGTTCTGCATGCATGCAATTGTGGGTAAAGAAGTAAACATGAGTCACATTCTATAAAACTAAAGTATGGCTAATTTATTTAATTAACTTAGCGTTAAAATTGGGTATCATTTCGTTACAAACTGAGCCCAATAAATCGACTCAAAGACACTTTGATAAAAAAATCGGGCCAACCACCAAAAGTATACCAAGCTATGTGATCGATACCTGTTTGAAAAGTATCCGTGACTTTTAAAATTAGGGGCTCTCCTATCTCTCGACTTAATTTAGGCCGGGGTGATAAACTTAATGAATGACTAACGATTTTTCAAAGTTATGTGACTCCAGCCTTGTAAAGTCAGGCACGAGTTTGAGTTTTTCGTTTGGGCTCCGTAGCTTTGAGAAATGGATATTTTAATCAGCGTTACAAATAATATCGAATTATTTGTAACTCTGAATAAAATAATACCTTGATAATTCTTGTGCTCTGATGTTATATGTTATTAATATTGATAAAACAATGCGTAGTGCATCATTGTCCAATTGTCCATACACAATTTTGAACTCAATACAGTTCTATGCAACTGCACAGTTGCTCGAAATTCGGTTACGTGTTCCAAAAATGTTGTTTTTTGACCCTTTTGTAACAGAGACAAAAATTTAAATTAAAATACCTACCTACCCTTGTGGTTTTATAATTACATCCCGTTTTTTAATTTAAACCGTATAGAACCCGAAATCCTTTAACCAAACAGGGGTTGGTATCTAGTTGATATATGAACCACTGTGACGGGTTAACAAAAATGTTAAGATAAAGCGAGATAGTATCGTCCAGCAATTTGTTCCGTTAATTTATGACCAGATTGTAATTAAACTTATCTCACGGGACGGCTGTTGGTGAATGAAAACGTTCAGTAAAATGTGGGTGATGTTACTGTAATTGATATGTGACTACAATTTATCTGTTTGGGTGAAAAAACGGGGTTTTTATTGGATGAATTGCATTTACTCTTAACTTTTACTGAAGTGAGGGTGAATTGTCTCTTTAAAGAAAATTAAATTAAATAGGCTGCTCGTATGGTGAATTTTATATATATATAAGAAATTTTTGTACCTTGGGAGTATACGTATTATCCTGCAAATAAATTTTGATTTCCTGAGAGCTTTTCCATTCATAAACCGTTCGAAGTCAATTTTTTTCACGGATAAAAGGATAAAAGACTTTGGTAAAATCAACCCTTAGTGTTCTAAATTGACCTTTACAGAAGTGACCAACAGGGACGGAAAAAAATCAGCTAAATATTGTCAATTGACGTAGCTCCGTTAACTCATTTCAACATAATGTCAGAGCACTTAGAGTACACAGAAAAACCGCCAGCCTTCCATTATACAACAAATAAAAGAACACAAGATACATCGATCACTTAAAACCTCTATTCTTGCAACAAGAACGAGAAAAACTATTGCTTTTAAAAGCAGCTATTTATTTGCAAACAGCTTTTAGCTGAGTCTCAGTCGGGTACTTGCTGTAGTTGTCCTCACCGTGTTGTATACTCACATCTCTGGGATTACCAGGCTGAGTCAATTCTATCGAAGGTTGCTGTTCGTAGTTATGTTTGTTACGCCAAGCTTTTGTATTTCAGCCGCCTCCACTTTTATATGCTTTAAAACATGTTCATTGCAACAGATATTATGGTTAACTTCAACTTTCAACGTATTTATTTACACGTAAGTGCCTGCCACTTCCGTGACTGATGGCTCGACCCAATTTTATATTAAGTACGTGTTACGAAACACGTCCCGTCTTTCTTTATTAACACTGTAACACTCTGAAACACCGTCTTAAAATGTTATTCATAAATTCATTATTCACAAAACTTCTCAAACACTGTTCCAAGGCAAAGTCCGTGCACTTAATTTTGCCACTTTTCACTTTAACAAACTGAAATAAATTAAAAATTAATGCCAACATAACATTCAGCTGCATTCATGAATGTTCTCAACTGAATTATGGATGAAACATTAAGCTCATATTTATTATCACTCCAACATATCTGGGGGGTTTCATGAATTTGTCGTTAAAAGCGTATTCCAGATGCGCCCTCTAAAAGCGGAAGAGGTAACATGCACCGAGGGGGAGGCGGAGGGAGAAGCAGAGTGCCGAAACAAACATGCCACAGTGCCGAAGGCTTTCTCTGCTTGTTTGTTTGTTTTGCCTATTGTTGGCTGCCGATACAATGAATTATTCAATAGTACTAAGTGGGTATAGTACAGCGAAGGTGGGGTAACATTAGTAATAGCACAAATTCAGTTCTCTGCTGAGTTTTTCAAAGAATTCCCCGAGCGAATTGAAACGAAATGGTAACGATATTTTTTAATTCCGACGAGTTTGATCGTTTCGCCAAATGGAAATGCGCGAACTCCGGGGTGGCCATTACCGAAATAACAACAAAGGAGAATGTTTCCAAATCAGTTTACCTTGTTCATAATATCCTACCGGGGTTATTATAATACACAAATTCAAACAAAAGACAAGAGGAAACCGCGGCGTGAACTTAAAATCGTGGTCCGAAACTCTCGTTACAAAGTCAGGAAGGAAAAGTCCCCAAAGTTTGTCCGAAAAACCGGGAAAAACCCCGAATATTTAAGTCCAACATTCTGTTTCCGTCGGACGGCACCCGCGTAAATATTATTCGGGACTTTCTTTTATTCTCTTTGTTTTAGACGTTTTATTATTTGCGGTCCGAGGTGAGGCCGCCTAGGTGAATCAGCGCATACTCGGCGCTCGGGGAGGGGGATTAAAAAATAAGCCCCTACGATTTACAACACAACAAAAAGCCAAATAGCAATTTTTGGGTAACTGAAAGAAAAAAAAACCCACACAAAAATGAATCTAAACAAGATTTTAAAACTTTTGTCCTTTTGATATAAAGAAACAAAAGGGAACTCTTCTAATTTATGTATTTCTCTTTAGTCTTCAAAGCGGAACAGACCCTCTTCAAAAGTAATTGACAAATTTGTTCAAATACAAAAATAAAAGGCTGAATGTTTCTCGCGTCCCGTTCGAGGCGAAATTGTCTCGCGTAATTAGTTCGCTACGATTTCGAGGTGGATGGGGGGCGAGGGGATTCCGATACATTCCGCATCAGTCGTAAAGTCAGAATTTTATTCTTACGCATTTCGCATCGGCGGGACCTTTATGAAAACTGTCCCCTTCGCACTTGACGCGAATAAAGCAAAGTAGAACTCGTAATTCCTGCTCTTTGAGTGATATTTTGGGGATCATCGGATGGCAGATGGCGAGATATTGGACATCCTAGTTTTATGCGTCGGCCTCTGTAGAAAATGTGAACCTTTCTTGAAGGTCGTAAAACAAAAAGCCATCTGTCTAGAACTATGCGTACTTAGACAAAGCTGTAGAACAATTTGGAAGATCGTCGTTTTTATTGTTTTACTAAGTAGGTATTATTAAGACTTACCGTTGACATGTGATTACATGTGTTGTTGCAGTTGTGAAGACAGGAGTCTGTACTCTGTAACAATAACAAAAGAAAAACATAAGTAAACGTTTCAACCAAAATCATCTAGGTAAGCATAATTTTGGCAAAAAAGGTATTTGGTGATAGCTTGGCGCTGTGTCTACTTCTTTATTTCCAGTAAATAATAACGCAGTAATTGTAAAACATACTCGCACATATACAAAATTTGATGCTATAAAATAAGAAGAATATTCTTATTTTACAGTCTAACGTAAAATGAGAGTTAAAGCTAGTTTTAGTTACACTTATTCACATAAAAGCAAACACGACACATGTGTAGATTGTGTAGGCGAATACACGTGCATGTTTCTAAACATAGTTTGTATCGAGAACGATCATAATTCAGAATAGTAACCATGAATTGAGGAAAATGAATGCAATAAAATCGTAATAGTTTTTCAATGAAATATTTAAAAAATCAATATTTGTTCCAATTGCGAAACTTCGTTCTAAAAAGGAAAAATTCAACACAATAACGTAACAGACGGTCTTTCTACCGTCAACCCTTTCCCAATCAGGGGTGGAATTTGTCAGTGGAGTAAAGAAATGGTACAGAAAGGAAAGGCTGCTTTGTCAGGCCAATGGCCTGAAACTGTAACACCTGGTCTTTGTTGAGACGTTGTAACATGTGAAAGTAATTTATTAACTTACGTCTCGCAGCGGGAAAACGTACAATATAGAAATTCGGGGAAAAAATAGAAAGAAGTGTTCCTTTATTTGAAAGAGCAAATTTTTTGTTCGACGAAAAATACACGGTGTACGAGTATAAACAAAACGTGAGCCTTTTACCTTTAAAATAAGTGAACGTAGTGGAAGTAAAGGGATTTTTTTCGGGAAAATAGGCGTTTGTGATTATTTGTGTAATGTTTTATTTACATAAACACGTCAATAAACTTAATGTTGAAGCTGAAGAAGGTTGGAGATTTAATATGGACAGACTTAAAGTACTTTAATATCGATCAGGACATATTGATGTTGTAAACCCTTAGAGAATATGACACGTAAAGTAGATCAAAACAAAAAAGCATTTTTCACGTTCGTCGTATTACACACTGGTACCGAAATAAAAGTCCTGGACCCAGAAAACGTCAAAATTAATCCTTTAAACGAAATCTAATTTGTCCGAAAACCCATCCAAATAAAATTGTCCCTTTATTGCTCGTTTAATCATGTCACCCTAACCCTGTATTAAAATCATTAAAAAATATATCCATTAACAGTCTACACGGTTATAAATAAATTACAGGGTATCCACGCATTCGGGAGTGTCCGGGGTGGCCATATTTCACGGGCGGGCCTGTCCCGCGAACGTGTCGACACCTTTTTGCACTTTTTTCGTAGGTACTTTTTGCGCAACGTGTGGACACATGAGCGCGCGGACGTGTCTGTGGCTTTTATACCGTTTTTAATAGATAAATAGCGTTGTACTTTGACGGACACAGGGAATTTTAATAATAGCGACATATATATACTATGGTGCTTTGTCAGTGGGATATGGTTGGCAGCATTTTTTTTTCTCTTTTTTTACAATTATTCGGTGCGGGTTTGTGGACGTTGAAAACTGGTGTATCTGATATTTTTCGCTGGCTGGAAAAGTCAATTGAGGGAAAAAGTTTGTTCTGTGTTTGTGCGATTGGACAGTGTATTTCAGGCATACTGTTGAAATTTTTCTAAACTAAAATGTACTGTATACATACTGGCATTTCGTTTTCTATTTCGTGTTGTACACACATTTATGAAAACTATGGGACTTAGAAGTATCAAGTGGCATAGAAAAAGAACCAGAAACTATGTCGAGGATGCAGTTCATTCTCTACAGCTTACACTACACAAACACAAGACATGTACAATAGGATACAATATCCTTTTCATACTGTCATATAAAACCATCAACTTCTTTTTGTAACTCGCTAAAACGTACCATATAAACGTAACCATTATAAACTGAACAAAACATTAAAAACCCAGTTCATATTTCACGTTTATTTCAAACGAGAAAGAACGACATTGCCATTCATTCAGGGCTAACTGTATTTGAACAAAGAGTTTCTAAATAAACACGGCTAAACATTCCGTTCACTCGTTCAATTGTTCATTCGTTCATTAGAGAGACAAGGTCGAGAAAAATATCCACCGTGTAATTAGTGCACTCACTGGTAGATACAATGAAAGCTCTCGGAAGTGAGTTTTGTTGAAAGGTTCCGTAGTTTACAATCTTGTTGAAATCTAAGATATTGTATCCTAGATGTTGAACGTTACTTAGAAACCTTAACAGAGTAAAAGAAGTGCCTTTGCTTGGTTATTTTCTTTAAGATTTTTGAGTCTTTTTTCATGGAGCTGAGCGATGGCTGATTGATGATTCACGTTCATTTTTGTATTTTTTCGTGTTTCCTCTTTCATATCTTCAGTATTTTAAAAATCTTTTTTTTTTTTTTTTTTTGGGTGGGAAATCGTCAAATGACTCCTCCCGCTCTGGGCAGAGCGAGAGGGAGTGTCAGACTTTTACTGACTAAAACCCACCCGTGTTCCTTCCGTTGCCTATGTGCTGGGGCCGCGATATCCCTTTCGGACAGACCCGCAACCCCAGCAGGCATTGGTCCTTCCGGACCCCGTCAGTTGGTGCTGACATACCTTTGAGGCGCGCGTGGAACACAACGCGCCGTCGACCCGTATTTTAAAAATCTTACTTTATATTTCTGTCTATTTAACTCGCCTTGTGTCTATTCAGAGTAAGTAAACCTTACACAAACCCTTATACCCTTAGTAATAAGGTTGAAAATTGGTGCACACCCAGTGTCTGCGATGTTATGTGCAAAGCTTATTTATACACGTACCAATATATCGCCGCTGTTATTGCGAAATAGATCGCAAAAATCTGACGTCCGAATTGCATACACGCAGTCTGAAATATCGGTGTGCAACACAATTTGTGTGATGACTATGAAATTTCAACGATACGAGGCTTTCGACGTTTTGGAATGTAGAACCTAGACTATAAAGATAAAGTTAAAGAACTACCTTTAACTTCAAAAAAAAAATCCTTTCAAATACTAATTTGAAAGGATTTTTACAGGAAATGTACCGTAACAGGCAAGTTTATGGATACTGATGATAATTTTCTTGAGTTGAAATGACGAGTAACCGATTTTTGAAATAAAAAGGCTTCAATCATGCCCTGATCATGATTTATCATATTTGACGTCCCACTAGAAGCCATCATCATGTGCCTGGCTTCCAGTCTAACCGGATTCACCTGAATACCAGTATTTTACATGCAGTGACTGCCTATCTGACCTCCACAACGAACTTGCTGGGTAATACGATACCCCTTGATAAGACTGGTTGTCAAACTTTCGGGCTTCTGAAGACCCGTAATGACTGTCAAAGATCCACGAAAGACAGCCGGGACTAACGGCTTAACGTGCTTTCTGAGGCACGGAGGGGTCTTGGTATGTAAATATGGTCACCCATCTACGGACTAACCGCGGCAAGCGTAGCTTAACCTGGTCGATCGACTAACACTAGAAGTATTAATGACTAAAAAAGAGTCTGTCGAAACACTTTGATAGCAACGCAGGATTTTTTTTAAGTAAGAGTAGGTTTTGGTAATTTCGCTGATCATAGGAGATTTTGCTTAAAAAGAGGACGAGTGACGTCGTCTTACAAAATGTTTACAGTAAACAATATTCATAATGTTGACAACAACAAATGAGTTTTTCCTCCCATGGAACCCCAGAAACCGGCAAGTGTGAACTCAAAAGCGCTTTGTATAGATACCATTACGTCTGATTTATATTTTGGAGCCGTCAGTCCACACAAACACGTATTCCTTCCGACGCGACGGTGAAAAATGATCTCGGTGTTGCCATGTGCTATTGTGGGCTTTTGGTACTTCAGCATTTTAGTGTTGCCAGAGGTGAAATTTAATTGTACCTTGCTTTGTGGATTGTTCGTGACGTTCTTTTTTGATAGTGGGGGAATAGTATTGTGGCTCTATATTGTTTTCCTGGTGTTGTCCAATTCGTGTTCTGGCAATTATTCCATAATGCAATTCTTCAAAACGTGTGTAATTTTATGTGAGTATATGAACACTTAAACATACATAAATAACATCAAGCCTGTGTTCCTCAAAGGGTTAGGCAGAGGTGCTAAAGTACACCTTCATTTCGCCAGTTATGTTTAAGTCCCATGTAATAGGGGGCGAGCCTATTGTCATCAACCGGGCACAAATCCAGACTCCGGGCTGCTACTGAGAAATTCCAGAACACTTTACCCGACCTGGGAATTGAACCTAGGACCTCATGCTCAGCAGTAGCGCTTGCGACAACAAGACCTAGGAGGCAGCCAAAAAAGGGGGAAAACTTAAAGTTTCTCTTAAAGTAGTCAGGAATATGTTCTTGGATGCTCGCACCTAAATCTTCCAACTTCATGTAACTAAAATCAAGTTTTAATTAACTAAAGATCTACTACAGATTTCATACTAATTCTATTCAAACTAGTTCACAACTAGATCTTTTAAGGCAAGCTCTAATCCCTAAACTTTAACTTTGGAAGCGCCACCTTAGCCGCGAAACTAAAATTATTTATACCACCGAAACTATCTGGTTATGTTGCTATCCAGAGACAAAGCGGCGAGCTAAGCGGAGCTGAGCCATAATCTATTAAGCGATAATAGCGCTAGTCGAGCGCTGAAGCCGCTGAAGGTGCGGCGGGAACTTACGACTAATTGGCATGGAACAAAGGAGAGGGCACAAAGCGCGGTAATGGCCGGCGACATCTTTACGTGGCTAGAACGATTGACGGATTTCTGGTATCTGGTTGAGTTGTAATGGTGCATTATTGTGAGTTAAAGTGCTGTTGGAATAAAGTTTTTTAAGATTAGAAGATACTGTACATACATTTGGTCACCTTTAAGTCCTATGTTTGATTTATTATCTTACTGGAACCGGTGCATTTGTTAACCTATCTCTAAAATCCTTATTATCTGTCGAAAGAGACTGGATCCTGCGACACAGGGTATCCTAGTGGGGATCCAGTGTCTCTAAATATTGTAACGTTTGTTTATGAATCAATAAACTTTTTATTATTATTTTACGTCTCTTGACATTTTATTATTACTGTAAACTATTATTTTGGTACAAGAGCTTAGAGAGAAGAATCAATTTTTGTTCCACAAGAAAAGATTTTTATTTGAAGTTCTTGGGGGTGTCAGCCGAAGGACCCAAAGACAGGCGCGACGCGACTCTGGTGGAACAATTTTTATGAAATCTTCATGGAAATTGTTCTACCGGAGTCGTGTGTCGCCTGTCTTGCTGGAGCCTTTACTGTCTTTCCGAGCATTACTTTTCTAGACAACAGTCTAAGTCAGTCTTAAAAAAAACTGATTAATGATTAATCCTGGTTTCCTCAAAAAGGGGCTTTCCTAAGTAAATTATTCAATATTTTATTTGAAACTAATGTAGCTACGTATTTGCTCCGCAGTATACGACCTTCTTATAAATTCTCTAAAATCGTCACAAAATCGATGGAGCAATCAGCAATGCTGCGGCAGTTTGTCACCCAATGCTCCAATGCGTATGCAATCCGGCGCGTTCCGGATTAGCGCAGGTTCGATACCCAGCTATAAATATCACAGCTCTAATGCTACTGACACACCTAATATACGTTTGTATGTGCAAGATTGCACCATACCCTATTTTGGGTTGGATTTTTGAGTGCTCGGATTCGAAAAACGGTTCAAATGCAGGCAAAATGACTGAAACTAATCTTGATAAATGGGTAATTGTTGCCTTGCTGTGAATTGCGATGGTTTTTTGGTGATCAATCTTAACTATTTACAATTCTAGGTAATTTTGGAAACATTGCAAGCTTGCACGATGGAAAGATTTGAAACATGGTTTTTGGAGCGAGCAATGGTTGGGTTGATAAGTGTGCAAGGATATTGGGGATTTGATTGCATAGCACATATGTGAGCACTATGTACCTACTTTAAAGCTACCATTTACTGGGTACGTCTTTAATTGACTTGAATGTGCCCTTGCGGCTGAGAGTATGTCATGCTCACTCAAATGTCTCGCTGGTGGTGGCGTGTGTGTTGGATCATTAAGTTCCCTTTCAAAATGGTTGAGCTAAATGGTGCTGATCCATGCGTCATGTTCGTGAACGGGCGCCGTCAGTGGGGACTGTTCATCTCTAAGCTGCCAAAGTGCCAAGGTATATTTGGAATTTATTTTAATCTTTTAATTGTTTTTGCTTTATTA
Source organism: Agrochola macilenta (assembly GCA_916701695.1). NCBI lineage: Eukaryota > Metazoa > Arthropoda > Insecta > Lepidoptera > Noctuidae > Agrochola > Agrochola macilenta. Next base: position 3,549,223 of record OU753559.1, on the reverse strand, counting down.
CGGACGCTTTTAACGTGCACGTTTCTCTACATTGTTCTCACATGTATTATTACAACATGAATGATGTAACCAATATTTTGTAACAATATTCTGATTTAAAAGAGTGTCCGTGGAGTTTCTTGCCCGTTTCTTTTTCTTCTCCATAGGAACCTACTACAGCTTCATATTTCTGAGTGACCGATCCCTTGACAATTCAAAAGTGCCTGTAATTGGTTTATTTGAAATAAATGCTTTGAGTTTGAGTGTGAGTTTGACACTTTTATCTGAAGAAGGGACAAAAAATAAGCCAAAAAAAGAATAACAGCTAGGAATATTATAACTTGGAAATGTAGAGCCTCAAAAAGTTACGATACTTCTAAAAGTTTTCCAATTCCGATGTTGTCAACTTTTATAGCTGTCGAATATTTACCTGTTTTTTTTAATATCGCTCTATAGTGCACTGAAATATTAAGTACGTTCGACGCATCATGGACAGTTATCCTCGCTACCAGCTTTTCAGACAGGCTAATCTTGTAACCACAGTTAGAGCTATTATCGAGGCTTCACAAGAGAAGACGACACGAGTAAGTGAAAATATTATCGTCATTACAAACACGCCTTCTCTCTTACAGTACCTACCATTTCTAAACATAGTCTGAACTTATATCTTTGTACAACGTAACGGGGGGTGACGAGAGTTGTCCGGTGCATTTGATTTATGATATTCTTAGTATATTACTGCTTGTTTTACTTCTTTTAGTCCTGAAAATAGACTGGGCATTAAGATCTGTTTGCGTTAAGACGTAATATTGCAACATACATACATGCGTTATGTTTGTTTAAAATGGGAGGAAGTGAAGGACGACAGTGGTGCTATAGGGTTAAGTAGATCACGACTGGATATATTCTTGGTTTTCCGAAAAAAGGCAAGGAGGCGAAATGTTGCCATTTTTAATATTACATTAATATAAACATTTAGGACTAAGTATTGTATTTATTTTATTTTTTATATCTTATTTTATTTTTATTATTTCACTACATGCTGAGCCGGTTGGCATACTTTACAGCTATGTTATGTACATACTTTACAGCTACCATTTACTGGGTACGTCTTTGATTGACTTGAATGTGCCCTGGCGGCTGAGAGTATGTCATGCTCACTCAAATGTCTCGCTGGTGGTGGCGTGTGTGTTGGATCATTAAGTTCCCTTCAAAATGGTTGAGCTAAATGGTGCTGATCCATGCGTCATGTTCGTGAACGGGCGCCGTCAGTGGGGACTGGTCATCTCTTAGCTGCGACGGCTTATTTAATTTTTTTAATTGTTTTTGTTTTTTATTACGGACGCTTTTAATGTGCACGTCTTTCTACATTGATCTCACATGTATAATTACAACATGAATGATGTAACCAATTTTTTTTGTAAAAATATTCTGATTTAAAAGAGTGTCCGTGGAGTTTCTTGCCCGTTCTTCTCCATAGGAACCTACTACGCGTTGGAATGGGCAACTAGCTTCATATTTCTGACTGACCGACCTCTTGACAATTCAAAAGTACCTGTAATTGGTTTATTTGAAATAAATGCTTTGAGTTTGAGTTTGAGTTGACGTCATCACGTCAACGCCGGCTGTCTCTGAAAATCAGCGCTGGGGCTCTGTCTCACATAGGGTCGCAGGATTATGCTGAACGATGGCCGTTTTGCGTGGATGTGACGCATATTTTCCCCCAATTTGTTCTTTTATTTATTTACTTAAGCGCAATGTTCGATTTTCAACCCTTGGCTCAGCGCCAAGAGTTTAAAACCCAACAGTGTATTTAGGTGTTTCCTAATGTTAGTGAAAACGGGCACAGGAGTCACAGTTACAATTATCTAGTTATTCAATCGTGATTTGATACTCTTGTTCGTAAAACAACACTTTCATCATCCCCAGTTATGTCATGTCATGTCAGTCAAGTCAGTCACAATCATCCTGCAAACCGAATTCTATCTTTCCCTCCCACCATTTCCAACAAATTCACCCACGAATATTCTCCACACCGACCTGTTCGAGTTTACCCTTCCACGTCGCCCCGGCTGATTCCTCCATTATGCTATTTCGCTTACAAGCCGTCAAGTGCGCGAACATAGCTCGAATATGCGATAGTCTGCATTCGACATCGAATTCGGCTGATGTGTGTACTATGCATAAAATTTCTAGTCGAACGAAAACATTATTGGCTAGGGTTAGCGAGAATTGAGTATGGGAAGGATTTTTTATTGATAGCTCAATACGAAAGCTGTTGTTATGCCATATGTTAACGGTGAGGTTATTTAGTGCAGTCAACCGCACGTTCGAGATAACAAAACCAGTATAAACTGGCCTTTTATTATTGAAACTCCGTAATACGCTAGGACAGCTTTAGGTCAAAATGTTAGCACCGACGTGCGGCCTACTGTACCATTAAGAATGAATGAGCTTATTTCCGTTTATGGTGGACACAGTTTCAAACCTTTGGCGGCATCTACATCGCCACATGCGAGATACACTGCCGTCACGCAAAATCCTGCATCGCGCAAGCAGTGTTTACTGCGCGACTGGCATATATACAACATCCCGATCAGATACAACACCCGTCTGGTCGGAAGATCCTCCCTTTTTATAGAGGATGAGTGAACTTTACACCCTGTTCGACTGCTGTTAAGCATATTCTCATAGAAAAACCCAATAACACACAGCTCGAGCCAGAAATCGATACCAGGAGACCACAATACATCAGACCGTTCATATGAATGATGCACGTTAGATATAAGTAGCTATATTTCCAAGTACGTTGTGGGCTATTTACGTAACTGACCCCATGACTTTACGTGGGCAGAAGAATCCATTGTATTGATAACATCATACAGTAGTTATCATGGGACCATTTATTCTGGAGACTATAAGTCGCCATTTATTTGTAACTACCAGTTGTCCGCGACTTCGTCGGAAAATAAAAAGAAAAAGAAAGTACGTTTATTTGCGGTACACACGACGCAAGGAAAGAACAAAACACGAAAATAAAAAAAAATTGGGGGAAAATATGCGTCACATCCACCCAAAACAGCCATCGCTCAGCATGATGCTGCGACCCTATGCGAGACAGAGCCCCAGCGCTGGTATTCAGCGACAGCCGGCGTTGACGTCATGACGTCAACCGGTGCAGCATATAAAAATAACAAAAAAAAAAATACAATACTTAGTTCTAAATGTTTATATAAAATATAATATTTAAAATGGTAACATGATGATGATGAAAAGTAGCCTATTACCTTCTCCGGGCCTCGCCTACCTATCAGATTTTTTTTATAACGAGTGGTTCAGAGGTTTAAGCGTGAAAAGGTAACATACAGAGAAACATATTAGTATGGATTAGGTACGAGATATACTTTAACTAGCAGCACCTCGCGGTTTCACCCGCATTAGTCTCGATCGTGACATAATTTTTGAAACTGGTCCAGTAGTTTTTGAGTTTGTTCATTACAAACAAAAATACAAATATTTTTTCTTTATGCCGTGTGTGGCACCGGACGTAAAGAATAGTACCATCCCATTTCTTCCCGTGGGTGTCGTAAAAGGCGACTAAGGGACTTACTATAGAATGGCCAGAAGCGTTCTCTATGCATTTTAACGCCATACTGCGCCAACCCGCCTGCCAAGCGTGGCGATTATGGCAAACCCCCCCATTTGGGGGAGGCCTATGTCCAGCAGTGGACGTCTTTCGGCTGAAATGATGATGATGAACATTGTGTAGATATAAGTTTGGAATCGCCTATCACCAACAATAAACATAAGGCTCTTAAAATCAAAAATACATTACTACTACAAAGAAAAATCAGCATTATCGGAAAATACTTTTCTTTAGTCACTATTGTAGTCCTTAACGACTTAAAATATTCAAAGTTCTAAGAATATTCCAAGCCTTAACAGTCCCTTTCAGACCTGCAACTTTGTGTATGTAGTACATATGTTACCGGCCAAACCCGATTTTAGGATGAACTAGTTTCGCCTAGGCCAAACCAGTTCTCCCTACACGCGGTAGGACAAACCAGTATCGCCTAGGCCAAACTCGTTCATCCTGTTACCGATAGGATAAACCAGTTTAGCCTAGGACGAATCGGTTTATCCTACTTAGAATTTACATGCTTTAAGATAAACTGGTACGTCCTAGTCTGAACTTATTTTACCTATTTCCGCTTTTTACGCCACTTCTTCAGCCCTCTTTGATGTTAACGCACGAAGGAGAACAATTCTTTTTAGATGATCTTGTGTTTAACCAGAATGAATTTAAAATTCCCGTCTGGTTGTATTTGGAAATCAATCAAATCGACCTGGCATCTGCTATTCATTTCCAAATGAAGAATTGGCTTTGAAACTACGCAGCTCATGTAGCTGTGGGTCATGGTACCACCACAGCTACATGAGCTGCGTCAATCACATCATAAAGTTCATCAGCTGGAAGAAAGTATTTTATATTCCCTTCACACCGTGTAATGAGTTTTTTTTTCACATCACCAATTTTCAAAACAGCAAATCTGCGCCTTTCGTTCGTTCGTTCATTAACTGATAACACATTATAATGAGAAGACTTTTTGTTTTTACTCTGCAAAATTTCCTCCAAAAACTTTTCTCCCCACAGTTTTTGATTGGCTTGTCTACTACACGAAGGCTCATCCATGATAAAACGCCTCACAATAATTATAATAGAATGTTTTAAATGCAACCAGTAACTTAACACGCGCACTCGTCGATGCAAAATACCGTTCAAATTCATTCTGGTTTACCAAGAAAATCTAACAAAATTTGTTCTCCTTCGTGCGTTAACATCAAAGAGGGCTGAAGAAGTGGCGTAAAAAGCGGAAATAGGTAAAATAAGTTCAGACTAGGATGTACCACTTTATCCTAAAGCATGTAAATTCTAACTAGGATAAACCGATTCGTCCTAGGCTAAACTGGTTTATCCTATCGGTAACAGGATGAACGAGTTTGGCCTAGGCGACACTGGTTTGTCCTATCGCGTGTAGAGAGAACTGGTTTGGCCTAGGCGAAACTAGTTCATCCTAAAATTGGGTTTGGCCGGTAACACATACATAAAATCCGCTTATTGTAAAGATTGTGCGCATACATTACGGACTTGCCACATTGTACATGGTTTCTCTTTGACTTTTACTACTTTCTTGAGCCCCTAAGCGTTTTATGACTCCTGAATGGGTTTTCAACGCTTTTCTGCAACATTGGAATAAATGGATAATAATAATGTATGACACAATACTGTGCTTTCCCGCGTTTGTACTGGCCCTTACTTATAACTTGATTGTTTAGTATAATTCACTGTCGAGTCTACATTTTTATGTATAATCGAGTTTAAGCTACGCTTGCCACGGTTGGTCCGAGGATGGATGGACCATCTTTACATACCAAGACTCCTCCGTGCCTCGGAAAGCACGTTAAGCCGTTTGTCCCGGCTGTCATTCGTGGATCTTTGACAGTCGTTTTGTGTCGTCAGAAGCATGAAAGTCTGACAGCCAGTCTTACCAAAGGGGTATCGTATTACCCAGTTACTGAGTTGTGGAGGTTAGATAGGCAGTGAAGGGTGGACGTTTTGGGGGACTGTCTTATGTAATTTTGGCGTTCGAAAAGTGCTGATTCTCAGCCTAGTTTGAATAAATGACTTTTGAATTTTGAGTCGCTCCATGTAAAATACTGGTATTCAACTGCATCCGGTTAGACTAGAAGCCGACCCCAACATAGTTGGGAAAAAGCTAGGTAGAAGATGAATCGAAGAAAAGTATTGTTAAACAATGACTATTTATTTCAACCTAAAATGTTCGTATATTAAAATTAAACCACAACCGTCATTCTTTATCAGCAATAAAATGGCAATAACGAGGAAAATTAACGTAGTGTGTAATATATATACGTATATATAACATCACGCGTGTATTTCCCGAAGGGTCAGGCAGAGATGTCCCTATAGTACGCCCACATTTCGCCAGTTATGTTTAAGTCCCATATAATGGGAGCGCATATACTAAACAATTAATATCCCTGAATATATATTATTGTTTAGTAGGTACCTACTAAGAATTCGCCATTTTGTGAAGGAGAGAGGGGGAAAATAACCACTGCTTTGTTTTTATGGATATCGTGAAAAGTGGTGCGATTTTTTTAATAAAAGACTAGCCTATTCGGTGAACGATGGCCGGATATTGGAGCATCGTATCGACGCGTAAATTAAAAATTCCGGAAACGGAAGCAACAATATTAGCCCGTGCTATTTGCTTAGTTTTAACGAAGAGAGGAAAGTGTAGTAATAACATTGCAATTTTTGCAATGCTGATAACACATAATTTTTGAACGAAATTCACTTTTTGTTTGGACTGTTGCTGGCATCCATAGATATAAGAAAGAAGGAGATATGCCCGGTAGTTGAAAATGTATCGAAACCCAATGTCTTCTATCTATCCCTACTCTCTAGCCTGCGATCACACATGCGATCAGTAAACCCAATAAATACGAGGCCCCGCTCACACTTGCAATTTACAAATCAGAACGTACTACATAATCAATTATAAACCTTATCCCATCAAACACAGCGTGCATTTACCATGCACCGTACAACTCACCCACACGAAAACATCGTTCGCTATCGTTGTGCTGTGCAAAAGCCATTTATTTTACATATACGCTAGTGATTGACTAAATCGGAAACTTATCGATTCTCCCATTTATTATTGAATTAAAATTTTTGGAAGTTGCTGAAAAAATTATAAATAAAAAACGATATACATATAATAAGATGATATAAATAAACAATAAGTAAGTAAAAAAAAGAAATATTAAGTAAACCAAAAAAATAACAACATTATGAGAAAATCTAAATGAGTATAAAACAAGATTTCACATCGGTCTTCCAATCAGGCTATAACTGTTGACAAATTGAAGAATAAACTTTAATAGTAATATAAATTCATACGACAATCGACATTATTGTCGATAGCCTACGTTAGTGGATCTGCACAACCACATCACTAATCCGTCACAAGACGCTGCGGCCGTACTAACGATGCAACCGCTTAAAGTAAATATCGTTTTGTAATTTTTACATTGCTTGTCCAGTTACTTAGCGACATACTTTGGTAGTGGTAAAGAAGCAATGTATTTACTACAATAAAAGTACAGTCGCTGTGATAAATGAAAACAAAAATAACGTAGTAAAGGCAAGAAATATTTTACGATTTGTTGTTTTTCATGATTTTCAACACAAATATAGCAAAATACTTGTGCTGATTTATGAAAAGTGGTTCTACGATTTATAAAGTTTATAGTTTAGCTTCGATTTTTACAAGAAACCACTGAACAACACGGTATTCTTAAATGTTATCACGATCGCGCTCGAAAGCGCACTAGTTAGCGGAGACGGCCATTTGCCTGAGGCATGAGCATTGTGATCAAGACGCGCGGACACAGACACGCCCCCATACCACTTCTCCTGTTATTTATATTTCTATGCTGGCATCCAATAAAAAGCTTTTCGTTTTCATGATTACTCTTGTTAATTAAAAGTTTTCGTTAGGTATAGTTTAAACAAGCTTAATCTTGTTTAACCTGTAATATAAACCCACTATTTACCTCTAAAAGACGCTGTAATTCATAAAAACAACTAACTAGAGCCAACTCATTATAAAAGCCACAAAGCATTATCGTAATTTGAATAAAAACCGTGCCCAAGATGGCGGGACTCCACTTTAATATTGCGAGTGAGATGGCGCAAGGAAAATATTATTATATTAAAATTGTCAGGGCAGGTGAAAACTCGCCCGGGACTGCGGGATCTGATAGCCGACACTCTCGCATGTACCTACGCGACTTTAAGTCGCAAGAATTTTTACTCGTTAAATATTCAGCGCTCAGATGTACCATGCTCAAACAAAGCTATTAGGTTAATGGCTAAAAATTTGCATTTTTCATAAAGTAATAACTGGAATTTGTACGAGATTAAATCATCAAATGGAGAGGAAACACGTATTATTACTTGCTGGAATACAGAGATCGGGATCGGATAAGTCTAATATTCTTATTCTGGGAAAATTTTACCGTAAAATTTGTTTCGGGGAAATTCGGTTCCTAACAGGAACACGATTTATATACCCAGTCTCCTAATCGCAAGTGCACGCCAGATATAAATCAAAATAACTGAACATTTCCGACTCCGTACTCCATACTCCGTATTCACTCGCGCGTCTCCCTTCACTTTATTTCACCGAGTTTTTCCTTTGCATAATATTTTTTCTTTCTTCGTCTCGTTTTTATTGATCTATTCAATCGCTAGAATGTTCTTAATGTGTTTTTTCGGTTCTCCCGTACTTGAGCTTGTTTTATTATAAGAAAATATACAGATTATTTTCATCGTCGACAAGAACCTTTTAGTCAAATATTTCCTTATCTCGTCGAGAGTTTGTGTTTGTGGAAATCTCGAAAAGCGTTCGACCGTTTTGGATAATTCTTTCATTGAGTGCTTAATACCGGCTTTGTGCTGTATCACCGTGCGCTGGTTATTGCATTTTAACGAGTATACGAGTTGAAGTACTATATAGATGTCAAGCAAAACTAAATTCATGTCACGTTCGACCCAAATTAATTACAAATAAAAACGGTAAGAGAAAGTTCTGCAAAACAAAAAAAATTGTGTAAAAGGCAGTACGTTTTATTTTTCTGGTAGCGAACAAGACATTTGTTTATTCATTTCCATATTTCTTGTTTGTAACATATTCCATTTGTAGTCTAACAATATAGCAATGAACAGAGATAAAGCTCGCGAGAAGAAATAACAAATGTTACAAGTTGATGAGTTAACAGCGCAAGTAGACGGCGCGGCGGTACAACTAGTTGGTACAATAAATTATACTAATGAGTCGGTAACACAATAAAAACTTAATGAAGATATAATATATTCGTTGGAGAATATATTACGATTGTTGTGTCCGAGGATGAACTTGAATAGTTAATATCATTTATGAGTGTAGTGGGCGGACGAGATGTCGCCGGCTTAGTATGAGTTAATACATAGTTTAATTTGTTAGAAAAATGTGGAATTGATGACGTTTTCTTTTATGGTCGATTCTTCGAATGGTGATTTAATACGACATTTAGAGATTATGTTGTTAAGCAATGTATTCGTCGAGAAAATTAGCTTTGGTTGGGAAAATATCATAAGTTTAATAGATTAATAGTTGGAATTATTTTTAATAGCGTAAAGGCTTATTTCTTCATTTATACTTAAGCTTTTCAAAACATGTCAAAGAGAAAGTAAGATTACAAGAAGAAAATATATTTAGAAAACGATGTTACTAAAACTACCAGTATTACTTCGATATATTATTTATACGACCCTCAAGAGATAAACTGTCGATAAATTTCGTCCACGTCATTCATTCACACGTCATGACGTCACTAAGGAATGAACGTCACCAAGGAATGAACGTCACCAAGGAATGAACGATTGTGGGAGATTGTGAGGCAATTCGTATTCGTAGTGTTGGAATTTACGAAAAATCTTTATTTATAGCAGCTCTATTATCAATTTTATTATATTTTACTTGGTATCAACTTAATAAAGAATTTCTATACTAGATAACACGAATTTACGGCGTAATACTCTCATATTTTATGCAAATGAGTTGACTTTTCTTTCTATTTCAAGTGATTTTTTGTCATATCTTGAAACGAAAAGCTTGTTTTTATGTTCAGAGATTATGGAGAATTTAAAACGAATATACATAACTAAATATTTATTTGATTCTTTTTATGATCATAACAATCATATTTTAATAAGCTTTGAAAAATTATAATACTTTACAAGAATCATCAAAGCTAAATTCAGATGAACTGCATATTTTTTGTGTAAAAGCTAACATTAATATAGACCATATTTTCATCTCACTATTCCAACACAACTCTGGATGATATAAATAAACATGAAATAATTAGGTATGTTCCATTTTGCCCGCAGTCACTCCAAAACAAACGGCGTCGTTCATTCCCGTCTAACATTTATAGTGCAAATTCTTAATTCAGCTAAGCACGTCCAACAGATAACATGGTACCAGACAGATATTTATATAGAACAACTTATTACTAACATAAAGGCTCATTTACATGAGATGAGTTTCTTGCCTCGAATCCAAAAAAGGACATAACGTTGAGTCGTGTAAGCAACGTTTACCACCTTCTCGTCCTCAAATGCCGAAAGTGGAGAATCACCTTGCGTAAAAAAATTGGAAGCGCCCACCATTATCTGCCTAGTCATATTCCAACTATGTTTGAGTCAGCTTCCAGTCTTACTGGATGCAGCTGAATACTAGTATTTTACATGGAGCGGCCTATTTAACCTCCACAACCCATCTACTGGGTAACACGATACCCCTTGGCAAGAGTGAAAAATTTGGAACCGTTCATGAAGAAAAACGTCGTATTTAGATTTTTCGAGTCCACACATCCAAATCCTTGTATGAATTTGTGATACGACGAGTTTTGAATCAATATCTTAGGCGAGTTTTCTCGCTTGAGTGAGAAAATTGCCAGACGAGTCTCCCCTGTAAGATTCGCACAGGCATTCTCTAACAGAGCAAGAAAGTCTCCTCGTGTAAATGAGTCTTCACAATGTAGTGTTCTAAGGAACTACAAAGATCACGTAGGTCTGAGTAATGTGAACAGTTCGCACCTGCGTTTAGTTTACCTTTGTATTATGTGATATGTCATGTTTGGGGTACACGCGTACACCTGCTTGATAATGCAGAATTTATGCCCGTGTGTCGTGGTAATGTATTAAAGTTTGGCCAAGATAATAATTTGGTGTAAAGATTCTTAGTGAGCGTTTCTGATTTGCAAATGGTCTACTGAGGATTGTTTCTTTTTCATTAGAGTAGGATAATCAGCCTATACTATTCCCACTGCTGAGACTCATGCCTCCTCTCTTCGAGAGTGGGCCATAATCTACCACGCGGGCCCAGTGCGGGCTGGTAGATGTCACATGTCTTCGAATTTTTGGTTCTAAGACATGCCGGTTTCCTCACGATGTTTTCCTTCACCGTTTTGAGAGCAGTGGTGATGAAATAATTTACACAAATTAAACCGCCTGCCTGGGTTCGAAACCAGGACCTACAACGCATAAGTCCGTTGACCGGTGTAACGGGTCCGGTGACCCGTTGCCACTGGGTCACCACTGCTCTATCTCACTTTTTCATTACAAAGTAGAATGAAAGATTTCAAAATATTATTATTGACCTTTCGAAAGTTAGAGGAACATAGTTATTTTTATTCATGAAAACTCAAACTCAAAACATTTATTTTAATTAAACTATTTACAGGCACTTTTGAATTGTCAAGGAGTCGGTCAGTCGGAAAGATGAAGGTTGCTATGGAGAAGAACGGGCATGATACTCCATGGACACTCTTTTAAATCATAACATAGTTACAAAATATTGGTTAAATCATTAATTATATACTCAGTACTTTGCGAAACTATATTAGTAATGTCCCATAAAACAGACAACATACTCAATTAAATGTCGATTAATAAATCACATTGGATTACAGCAGACTCTTCATCCTTATCTCCCTCACAGCGTAAGCAGCGAAGGCTTAGTAAAATTTAATTAAGTACATATAACAGGCGAGAGTCAAGAGCCAAAGCATCTCAAAACACGGTTACCAATGATAAAGTCTGTGCTTTGCCGCTAATCTTAAAAGCTGGGTTCTCAAAGCTATTGTGCAAGACGTGGAATAAGCCCCTTCTCTGCCGGCCCCCGACTAAGTGGGGTATAATGGTTGGTTACCAGACTAATCCATAAATCCCGTCTTGACTTGGGTTACCGACGTTTGAGGATAGTAGCCACTTTGTGTGTCTAAGACGCTTTTTTATTGGCGATCTTTGCATTGTTATAGTTAATTGTTTTGGCTATCACTGTGGTGGTTGAGAGGAAATTGAAACGTAATCGTTAATGTAAACGCCATAGCAATATAGTACCTAAAGTAATTATAATTGCCATAGGCATTTTCTACCAGTTAACCTTTGGGTGATGCAGAGACAAACAGAGTGGTAGGTGCAATATTGACAATTTTTGAATAAATATTTATTTAAAACTAAAATAAAATAATTATAATATAATATACTTACCTGAATATATATAAATATAAGAACAAATAAAAACACGAATAAGACAAACAATGGGAAAACATTACCGTTGTATAGTATTCCCTGTAACTTTAACTTTGTTCAAAAATTAATTATTGTTAACGAATAAATCTTCACGGGTGATTAATAATTCCCTTTTAGGAATATATTAGTTTATAAATATTCAACGAAACCACGTGTGGCAGGACCACATAGCAAAATTATATTCAGAATTTAAAACGACAGTAAATAAAACGATAAAATATTCAAAGATTCAAACAAAACCTGTCAGCCGATCGAATCGAGACACCGGTATCGATAACTCATGTTGCACGTCACTATAAATCAACGCGACCTTCACTGATAGTGATGCCCACGTACTAACTAGTCGATAAATTTAGTCGATAAATTCACAATTCTTGCACGGTTCGTTTGCGAAATCTGCGACTTAAAGCAACGTCTCCCTCACATTTTACGTTTAGAAAGTTATTGGGATTCTCGTCAGACGTAGTAAACTTGAGAAAGATAATGCGAGACGTCGTAAAATAACATAGGGTTATTTTTATCATCAAAAGCTAAAAGGTTCGAGTATGTAACTTAATACGTCATCTAAAAAAGTTTTACTAATGAACACATTCAAAATAATGACATATTCGTAAGTCTACAACACCAACACCGTTCAAAGTTTTATCGACATTGTTGTTTATCGTATCACCTCCCTATTTTCGATACATTGTTAGGAATTTCGCAATTTTTCAAACTGCCGAGATGTCATGGCGACACTGGATATATAAAACTATCAAGTCCCGAGTGTTTGTAGATAAAAGTTTCCGATTTCTGCGTACTCTTTTGGATCAAACAGCAGAAAGTAGGTAGTCGACGAAATCAAAATCGTACGATTTTGATTTCGTCGACTACCTACTTTCTTCATTGTTGACTAGTTTTCCTATGGTTTTGTAATAGAAACTAATATTTTGTTACGATTCAAGGTAAAATGACGAAAATACACGAAGTACTCAACATCCTTTGAATGTATTTTATCGGGGTATTTTTTGCTGTTTTTAGTACTTTTAAGTGTCACTCAAATTGTCTTGAGGATACCCATAATTTACCAATAAGGGCAAGACATAACAGACGAACGCCTAAACTGAAAAGCATAAAATAATAATTCTATTAACTCTTTACCCTTGAACAAACCAAATTCGTTTATCCAAAAGATCGATCGGATGTCTGAGCAAAAACATCTCAAGTACCACCCAACCTCTTTCCATATTTGCAATAACATAAATTTTTATTTGGGTCATTTTATTCCATTCCGAAATAATCAACCCGCAGAATTTGGGCGACTTCTAAACTCATTTGGGTCCAAACGGCGTGCGACAGTCGTTGGCCCAACGAGTTGGACTGGAAAACGGAAAAGTGCCAAACTTTATTGGCCAATATAGAGAACGAAATCATCATCATCATCGTTATCCAGAAATAGTTGTTCATCGAGTGTAATGGCGGCCATTTAACTGCTATCGATACAAGCCGTATTTATTTTTTTAATCCATATACTGTTTTCCTTTTAAACGAGCGTTGGCAGACCAATGGCCAGATGGGTTGGACGACCTACAGAAGATCGCGGGGAAGATCTGGATGATACTCGCACAGACCAGGGAAGCATTGCACAAAAGGGAGCAGGTCTCAGCAGTGGGTGGAACAAGGCTGCCAATAATGAGTTAATTGATTTGAGAAGAGGCGAAGATCACACAATCTAAATAATTACAGATAGTCTTTGATAGTTCCACATTCAATAAAACAGAGGACAAGTATCGATAATGGAGAAATATCAGCGCTACACAGTAAATCGAGTTTGACCGAACAACATTTAGCTGTACAAATTAAGACAAATCACTACTAGTCCCTGTAGGCGACAGACAAGCTAACGATAACTGCTGTAATATTCCTGACATAGACTTTATTACTGTATTGCAAATAGGCGATAAAAGTAACAACGATGCCTTGTTTAATCTAACACAGATCTCGAATCTAGTTCAAATGATATTTGTGCACGTGGCACCAAATTGCATAAGAGCTGCAAACAACGCGCGATCGAGCATAACGCGAAAATCTTTCCCAACAGCCTTAACTCCGCTTTCAAACTAATTTGGCACTAACACAAAAGACAATCTAACTAGCGAAATTCGTAGTCTTTGACTGAATCTCAAATCAAATGAAATCAAATAGTCTGTAACATAAAATCAAATATTTATATCGCTTGGCATGGTTCCATTCGCTTCCACGGAGCATTCGTGGTATGGCCACATTTGCATCGAGGTAGATGGCCTGTGATTTTGTTCTGTGCCATCCGGAGGCCTGATTAGAAAAATAATCGGATTTATCGGAGGACTAGAGATGTGCTGACAAGAACTAAAGGGAATGGTAGTAGCATTGAGGGGCTTAGATAAGGCTAGTAGAATCTTAGTAGGTTGTAATTATTTTTTTGCTGCGTGTGCCTAAATTGACTTTCGGTAATATGGTGATAAAGGAAGGAATACTGTACTTCCTTAAGTACAATATCTTCTAAAATATGGTTAAGGTAGTTTATCTATATTTGGCTATTTCCAAACTACTGGTCGATATGACTAGCAATGAATATGACGAAAACAAGAATGATTTTATTTCGACTAAATCTTTATTGAACAACGACACAACGGCAACGAACGGTACAATATATCAACAAATATTAAAGAAACAACAACAAGCAAACCGTACGGAACCCAGTCTTTTCAAACACGGAACAAAAGCCAACATGTCATTTGCAGTAGTCATAATAGTTGAGTTAACCCTACCGCTGCGATGAAAACATCTGATTATGTAAATGCACGTACGAACAATACTAACAAAATGTATGCGCAAGAGTTGCTTTCGTAATTGCTCGTTTGGCTCGAGATGCGTTTTAGGGTTGTACCAAATTGAAGATGGGAGATGGATTTCTCTTAAGCCGCTATCAGACGCTTAACTTGAGTGAATGGTTCAGTCGAGTAAAGGTATTTTTTTTTTTTTGTACGTTCATCGGGGTCCTTTAATTTCATTTTTCGATCAATTGGTAGGCGAATGAAAGATGTCGGGTACCGAAATCTAACATCGTTGGATCGGTTCCCTAATTAATTCTATTTCAATTATGAGCATTTTGTGTTCAGATGATTCACTTCGAGTGAAAGATGCTGAATGAACGAAAAGTGAAGCGTCTGATATCGGCTTTATGGATATATTGTTTTGATAGTCATCTGATTTCTTTCTACTGTATCGAATAAACAAAACAGTTGACATGTTGTTTGTTTTGATTAAATATGTTGCGTATTTGCTGGAGGAAATAAGGAAGGGGAGATGGAAATGCTTGGAGTTCATAAATATGTTAAGCAGTAAGTTGACCTACTAGCCAGTCAGTTATGTTTTTCATTCTTGAACAATTGTCCAATTGCGTGTTTACACCGTACTTACTCGGTCTTGCTCTCAGTGTGACATTACTGTTTTGTGGAACATTAGACTTACCTGAAAAGAAGAAATAAATATCATTAATACATGTGTATGCTTTGGAATAATTCATATTAAAATAAACATAAATGAATTAGTTTATTCTACCTTTTCTTTACATACCTTTATAGCTTTACATAAGAATATTGGTACATCTAAAATCATGATATGAATCATGGATAATCATTTAAGATTATAAACGTGTTAATACTGTTTCAGGAATCTTCCACGATTCTTCATTGAAGCATTTATGGTAGATATGAAAAAAACAAACAAACAAACAGGTAGAGCAGACATGACTGGTAACACCGGGAGTGGGGACGTCCTAGAAGGGGGTATAGTGACCATAATGGTGATGTTATTTAAAAAGGTCAGCTGTGCGTAGTACTCGCAACTGGTGTGCGTGTATCACCAGATGTGTGGACGTAATCGTAGGAGTAGGAAAAGTCCTGCCAGGGTTGCGAGTTTGTCCGAAAGGGATATCGCGGCCCCGGCACACAGGCAACGGAAGGAACACGGTTGGGTTTAAGTCAGTAAAAGTCTGCCACGCCCTCAGGTCCGCCCAGAGCGGGAGAAGTTATTGAAAAATTTCCCAGGCTCAAAAAAAAAAAAAGGAAAAGTAAAAATATATATATATATTCGCAGGTGGCGTTCTGTCGTTTCTGCCCACCCCCATAGAAAGAAGACGTGAGTTTATGTATGAAAACAAATAACATTGTTGTCAGGCTCTTTATAATTTCATCATAACCTACCTAATCTCCAAATCTAAATAGTTACCAAGAAAAGCCACCATATACCACATCCAGCGAAGAAATATGATCCGCTATATAAACATTTTCCACCGCACACTTCAGGTTTCCGTCCATCACGAGTAACTCGATGTTTTCCTAATAACTAATACAGGCACGCAAATGTCGGCTTTCTAGAGGTTTTAGAAAGCTGGATGGAGCTGTTTAATGAACCATTAAAATATTATCTTAGCTGAGATCGTTTCCTGGTTGCTGACCTATTGGGTCTGTCGAATTGTTTGTTTGTTTGTGTGGAATGGAGTTTTAAATTGTATTATTGTCTTTTTTTGTGTAGGCTTAAGCAATTATTTTATCTAGACCTTCTTTTCTTAGAGCTATGTCTTGGAAAATTCTTCACGATTAGCAATATATTGCGTGTCCGCTTAAAAGCTGTGCTGCGTTGTAAAAACTACAACAGCATTCAAGAGAGCGTTTCTTCATTTGATAGACGTTTTGTCTCTTAAACCTAAGTTATTGTTGTCTCTCTCATTTGCCTCTTCTAACCTTACAAGTTAAATCTAACACCACCATGCTTTATCTAATTCCCCAGCTACAACCACAAACGTACCAACTAAATCTTAGCACAGTTTTACAATGAGCAGTAAAGGAATCCGAGCCGGCGTCACGGGGCGCGCCTAGTCTTACTATAAACAAGTTGTGTTCAGACAGCATGTACCAATAAAGTGGGTAGTTGTTTCCTTGCTTTCGTGTCTCGAATGTTGAGGACTAAGTGTTTGTGTGTGTTCGGGACAGTTCCGTAGAGTTTTCGTTGAATAGATCTGTGTTGATTAAAGTATCCTATAGTATTAAATGAGCAATATTTGTATATATATGTATCTACCTATATAAACGGCTATGATTTCTATGAAAGTTGCAATATAGGTGTAAACGGGGGTGAAAAATCGATCTAGCTAGGTCTCATATCTGGGAAAATACGTTTTCTCCGTATTTTCACACGAGCAGAGCTCGGTCGCCCAAAGTTTAGAACAAGATGGCTACCTTTGAATAATGACATGGCAGCATGGAATTAGTAAGTACTATACATAGAATTAGTATGAACTATCCTGGTACTATGAGCATTCTCTATTTTCACCAGAGCAGAGCTCGGTCGCCCAGGTACACAAAAAAAACAGGTACTGGAAAAAAACAGCAATAATGTGTCAGAATTTAAATATACAAATATACATGAATTTCAAGCAGCAAGAATGCGGTAGACGAAAAACATGACTAAGCATTTAGATAATTATCTTCTTTGAGACTATAATGCAAAACTTGAAAAAACCATAGTAGTTCAATTTGTAACTACTTATATGCTACGTCATAGTCTTCAGAGAAGATCATTCAAACCCGAACAAGCAGAAAAGAAATTTCCTAAAAGCAATTTCCAGCGCTGTAAAATATATCTTCCAAGATGCATAACGTGATTCGGCAATATACCTAGATTTGCAGATTCACCGCCAATAAAAGCAACAGGGTTTTCGATCACCCACAATGGAACTCCAGAAAACATGAAAAAATTGGCGACAAGCCAGCTCCATGCAAGACCTTGCTGGATACAAAACTCGATGTATTACATGCGAAGCCTTTTATAGTTTTTGTCAAGCAGTACTCCCGAGTAATTTAATACCATCGACAATGAAAGCTTTGCAGTCACAGACAATAAGCTTTTATTCTAAAACAAATCTCCCCAGAAATTGGTCATATATATCCTTAACGATCAACCGTCTCCGAACTCGATTAATACCGGCTATATCTAGTTTATCCGCGAACTTGAGCCTATAGAGCGAATTTATTTGAATGAAAATAGGCGGTGTAAGTGTCCCATTGATTTTATTGCGGTGCCCGTGTTTTGCCGCGGCAGTTACGGGTTAATGGTGCAATTGGATTTGGAACAGTTGAACGAAACCGCAACGAGCCGTGGCTCGGTGACTTTTTGTCGTTAACTATATCTATTACTACGTTTTTCTGTAGCCGTTTTAAAGTTTGATATAAAGACTTTTATAATGTTGTAAAGTGGGCCACGAGCGTTGTCGAGAACGTTGCCGAAGCTATTAAGTCGGTATAAAAAGTACGTTTTAGACGACAAAAGCACGCTAGCGGAGGGTTAATCGCGCCATTGGAGCTGCAATAATCGCGTTCCGGGCCGAGCCGCGTTTTGCCGCGCGACGAAACGCGCCCGTTCCATTTTACATGCTGCGCTTATTTTCGTGTAGTGCTGTCTATTGCACTCGCAGTGTAAACGTTCGTACGGAAATCGCTGGCTTTGTTTTTGAAATTGGAACTCGTGTTTTTAAATGTTTAAATGTAGCGTTAAGATGTTGCGGTATTTTCCTTTTGAGTGTAATTTGGCCTGTGTTTAGCACGGCAGGGTTTCATTTTGTTCTGAGTTTTTTTACCTTTTTCTCTTGTTCTCTATATTTATTCTAGAATACCTGTATTACCTTTGAATATATTTCATCCCCGTACCTAAACCTTTCTTATGTAACAACGACATATTTACTGATGTAACATCAACTGACATAAAATAAAGCCAGTGTTGTCCCCGTACGGAACGCGGCGGCACGTACTATTATTCTGTGTGCGCACGTGATTTTTACTCGTTTCCTCGATGTAGTCGACTAATATAGTTAATGTATGTATTTCTAACATGAATACCGAACATGAAAAATAATGCTTGCTTTCTACATCGTAAATATCTAACGAAAACGATGTATGGGAGTCTTTAGATGAATATATATTTTTAAAGATAAGTTTATATGTAAATGTTACATCACCTGCAGTATTGTCTCTCCTTCTCCCTTTAATCCATCCAAAGGTTGTCTGTAAAAGATCGCTTTTAGCGATAAGACCGCCCATTGTGTCAATTTCTAAATTTATGTCTGTAATTTTTATGGTGTATATGATAAAGATAAAATTCAATCTAGATGCATGTTCAGAGTGTGTTTGGTTTCATGACATTCATTTGACAACACATCCCTGTATCTACTCAAGTGCTTAAAGTAGCTAAAGTAATGTGAATACGATGAGCTGAAAGATAAATGTTTTTTATTTCTGTAAGTAGGTTTGTATGTACAAAAAACTTTTACACGTCAATCATATTTTTTTAAACTAGATGAGTTAAAATTCATTAATGTCAATGTGTATATAAAACCCAGAAATAATCTTGGACAGATTATTTGAGGACCATGTAGATTTGTGTCTGAAATGTTCTTTTGAGCTTGCTTGCTGTTATCATGAGAAAAGAAAGAAAGAAAGAAAGAAAGAAAGAAAAATGCGTTTATTGGCAAACAGCAGAAAAATACACCTTATAACTAGAAAATACAAAAAACAATGATTATAATGCCAATAATAATTATAATGCTCAGCATAAATGTCAGATGGCAACACACAGTGTACCACCTGACGCTGATTTTCAGCTGCAACCCACGAGTGCCATACGCTAGAATAATAAAGACAGGGAAGTGTGTGTCCGTTGTAATAAATTAAATTAACAGAATAAATTAAAGGTAAGTAGTAAAAAGCTCACAAAATCAAATAAATGTTGTGACTTAGATCAGTGTGTGTGGTGTGTTGTGAAAGAGAAACTAAAATAAATAAATACCCAATATCTGTGTCTTAGTAGCTACATTAAAATAAAAAGACGTGTGGCACTCGGAGACTGCCGCGGTAAAGCTATTGCATAGCATTTTTTATCAACTTATGCAATTTGTGTCACAGTGACAATTTGTGTCACAGTGACAATTTGTGTCACAGTGACAATTTGTGTCACAGTGATGCTCGCGCATCTTAAAATTTCACTCTATGGGGTGTTAGGTTATTTTCGTTACGGAATTTCTGGATTCGGTCTCCACGCTCAAGGCCCGCGATAGAAGCTATGCAATAGCTTAATAAATAAAAAATCTATCCTCTATAAATAGAAAGTACCTACTTTCTATTTATATGCAATGCAATGCAATGCCTTCAATGCAAAAAATCGTGTGACTGCGTTGTTCTTCTAAACTACGAAACGGAACGGATTTTGATGGGGTTCTTAATATTATGACAATAACCGCCAAGAACACTATGACGTCGACCCTCAGAATAAAAACTCGTCGACCGGTGCAACATAAAATGAAATAGTCAAATAATAAAAAATAAAAAAGATAAACAATTGAATTATAAAAATGAATTATTAGATGATTTATTTAATTAAAAAATAAATTAAATGGCAGATATGTCGGCTCGAACATTTTCAAGCATCCTTTTGATGGTTCAATAAAAATTATTTCAATTTAAATTTGAAAGTTGAGCAACTTTTGCGCAACAAAATTGCGACAAAATTGTTGAGCAACAAAACGACTACGTTCACTAATCTCATACACACACCTTAAACCCATGGGGGTAAGTAGAAACAACAGAACCTATTAGGCTGCCTGTCCACTGGAGCGGAGAGGAGAGGAGCGGAGTAGCGGTGTACCAATATTAACCAATGGAATTGCATAAAACTTCCGCAACTTCAACTCCAACTTCCTTCTCCGCTCCGCTTCAGTGGACAGGGATTTGCGAACTAGTTTAAAAATTCATACAAAAATGGGAAACGGAGCGGGGAAACGGAGCGGAGAAGTGGAGCAGGGAACCGGAGCGGGTAATTATTACTCGTCGCGTGAACTCGGTCTAGCTCCGCACAGTCCGCAACACCGCTGCGCTAACTCGCGCCGCACAGTCTGTAACTCCGCTCCGCTACCTCGCTCCGCATCAATGGACAGACACTGTCCGCAACTCCGCTCCACTCCGCTGCCATTCTCCTCTCCGCTGCCTCGCTCCGCTTCAATGGACAGCCTAACGATCCTTACATACTCCTTTTGTCTCGTTTACGGTCATCCATCTAGTCATACACGCACGCTGGTTGCGTGTACTACGGTCCTGACCTTTCTGAAGTACATTACCAATAAGGTCACTATATGTCCTCTTAGTGCGTCCGTTCACCTGTCTTCTCTAACTGTATACCAATTGCAAAAGCCATTTTACCAGCACTTCAACATAAAACTGTCAATAAGAAGCTTGCAAGCCATGATCTCAATCAATTTTAAATCCTGTAACCCGTAGACTGAATGATTGAATGAATAAATAAATATATTAACAATCAATTCGTTCATTCATTCAGAAAGCTCATTCACTAGTTTTCCATTTAACTGTACCTACATGTGCAATGAAAAAGAAAACTCCGTGTCGCATAATGAAGTCAGGGAAATTAATTGTTAAGCTAATCTGCCTAGCCTTTTCCAACTATGTTGGGGTCGGCTTCCAGTCTAACCGGATGCAGCTGAATACCAGTATTTTACTTGGAGCGACTGCCAACCTGACCTCCACAACCCAGTAACTGGATAATACGATACCCCTTGGTAGAACTGGTTGTCAGACTTTCGGGCTTCTGACGACCCGTGACGACTGCCAGAGAACCACGAATGACAGCCGGGACCAACGGCTTAACGTAATTTCCGATGCACGGAGGAGTCTCGGTATGTAAAGATGGTTATCCATCTACGGACCAACACCGGTAAGACTGTTGTAACTTAGCCACGAGCTCCTCCTTGTCAAGCAAATTTACTACTAAATTTTATAACTTAGTCACGAGCTCCTCCTTATTAAGCAAATTTACTACTAAATTTAATTGTCCGTTTATTCAAATCACAACTTTGACAGATGTATGAAATGGCTGTAACACGGCAAATTGATTGTTGGCAAATTCCCTAGCTATACTTACAAACTTACCTACCTACATATATGTATTAAAGCTCTCAGTTAATTTTCCACATTGTGATTAAATGACATGTTATCGAGTGCTCAATCGATTTGCTGAAAGTAGGTCGCCGGTACACTTGCCTACAGAACTGTAGCGTTCGCGTTATGTCTTTAATTCAGAGGTATGTGTGTGAGAATGGTTTTAAAAGCACGATTATGCACTCGGGTTTAAACTATACTTGTATGGGTTTTGAGTGTGAGATTTAGTTTAGGGTTGAAAGTTTCTTGTTCATTATGATACAACACAATTGTTTATTAGTGAGTATGAGTGCTGCAATGAACAGTTAGCTACCTAAAAGGGGATATCCCCTCTTTTTTTATGTTTCTATGAGTATGTTTAATTTAATTTGTGATCTCCTGCGTAATGTGCGAGTCCCATTAAATACTACATACTTTTAATAAAATAAGTGATAGACATAATTTTAATAGGTACTAGAAATAAAGATAAAACAGATCAACAATTTTTCAGATTATGTAAAGTACATACATCTTTTGTGTAATTTATATGTGAGCACCGTGTATCTACCACATATTTAATGTATCTGTCATTGCTTCATTTTTCATTCTTTTTTACCTATGGTATATTAATCTTATTCTAGATGCATCGTCTTCACATATAATTATATAATTCATGTATATAAAATATTGTAAAGACATTTTAAAAGAGTAACGGTGGAGTTTCTTGCCCATACGAAAACTACCTTTTGGAAGGGGCGACTAGAATCAATATTTTTTTTTGTAAAATTGACGTTCATAAGTGCCTTTTATGTGCCTAATTGAAATAAATTGTTTGACTTTGACTTTAGTTTTTCTTCCTTTTTTCTAAGGACGTTGCTGTCCACCATGCTTTCGTTATCTACATGGGTGCATGTATAAATACATTTCTCATAACATGTATTTTACTAGAGCTTGATTTGCTAACTTTTTTTCGGCATTTATTTAATGTTTCATTCAAACAGGGGCCAATTTTGCTTCTGATTTAAAATGAGGACGATCTTACCTTTAACTTGAGTAATTAAAATCATGCATGCACTAAAATCGATAGGCATCTTTATGATCATTCTCCAAAATAATTTTACGACCATAAAATGAACAACGAAAATTTAACCCAGAAACAATAGTTTAGAACCTGTTCGGTAATAAAATAATGCAGCATTTTGAATGTAATTTCACTATTCTGTATAGTATGATAGGTGCGTGGGAGTCGGTGCGACCTTAACGCCCACTTCGATACGACAGTATGCATTGCGGCGCGCGTCTGTTGTTGGTGAACGCATTGTTTTATGCAACGAATTGTAAGGGTTAGTTGCATTGGTATTAGAATAGAATAGAATAATTCTTTATTTGCATAGAAAGCAGGTGCAAGTTACAGATGTTAAGTTTAAAATGATCCATAAACTAACTACCTTAAGTAAGGCATGCAAACAGTTTAAGCTATAATAATGAAGACTCACTTAATATATATTATTAAGGCGACGATAACCGACCTTTAATGATTTTATAATGAAGATCACATCTAAACGAGTAGTGTTAATGATTTGGAAAACATATACAGGGTGGCAGGGACATCGAATGGATTCGAATCCCAACTCGGGCAAAGAATTATTGGGATTTCTCAGTAACAGCCTGATTTCTGGATTTGTGCCCGGTTGATAGCAATAGGCTCGGCCCCGATTACATGGGACTTAAACATAACTGGCGAAATATGGGTGGATTATAGGTACACATCTGCCTAACCCTTCGGAAATTACAGGCGTGATGTTGTTGTGTATATTATATAGTGATGTTCGTTATAAAAAAATCGCAGTATCGATGTACGAATTTCTACCGACGACAAGACACTAACCTTTGCAGTGTTATGCAAGAATGAAGATCTATTTCGTTGCAGATACCAACACTGGCACTATTGTTTGACATTAATTAATTAATTAGACATGATGTTGTTGTGGCTATAGTGACGTTCGTTATAAAAAAATCACAGTATCGATGTGCGCATTTCTATCGACTACAATGTACACGAACCTTTGCAGTGTTATGCAAGAATGAAGATCTATTTCGTTGCAGATACCAACACTGGCATTGTATGACATTAAGTTCTTAATGAGAGTGCCTGATTGTTTGCGTGGGTTGCCAGTGGGTTTATTATGAGATGGGTGGTCGGGTGTGTGATATTTTGGCGTATAATCGGATAGACATCGCAGAGTATTAGGTGCATTGTCGGTTAACGGTAAGGCATGACAGACGTACCTACTTTATGCAAGCGTTGAAACGTATTATTATCGCATAGCCTAAGAATGTGACAAAGTGTGTAATACCTACCTACTTACGTAGATATAATAGTAGGTTTTATGTATGCCTATTTCCTTGTCTAGTAGCTTGAGTAGAATGATTACTAACCGATCCATTACGTTAATAAATTGGAATGTATAATGGGATACGGTTATATAGAAAGAAAAAGAAAATACATTTATTTGACTCAGGTTAAGGCACACAATATTCACACAAAAACAAAAACACCAAAAAATAAAAATAACTTAAAATAATATTGTTTGCCTCACGGCTGCGCCAAAATATGCACAGTTTAGCATAAATGCCAGACAACTAGTGTCTGACGCTGGTTTTCAACTGGACCTTATGTTACGAGGACGTCTTACGGATGTAAATCAGTTTTATAGTGTGTATGTGTTCTATATTTAAATAAAAGTAGATAGATATGCGTAGCAAATAATATTAAACTCGATTAGATATTTGTTTAAAAATAATTAAAAATTATTATATAGCGCTTTATAGGGAATGAAATAAAATGGTATGGTTGCACAAGAAACAAAGACTCGATCGATCGAGTTGACTTGACCGAGTTGATCAGACTGTCAATTAAGTCTGATAATTTATCTTAATTATATTATTATTTCTTTTTTTATATGATCTGGCTTACCATTTTCTTTAACGGCGCATATGAAGAAAATCTTTAAACTTATGCCGTCTGTATACCTATATCTTAAATCCGATAAACAAATGTGTTGCATTTTTTAATGATTTATCTGTGTAAACTGCACTCAATGCAGGGTTGATAAAAATCATGATTTTTATAAAAAAATCAAAATAATCGGATTTATTTGATTTAAATCGGATTTTTTTTATTTAAATCGGATTTTTTTGATTATTTCTGTCACACATGTCTCTAAATGTTTTTTCATTCTCGCTACTAAGCCCATTAATTCCTTCTTACAACGTTTACACACCGCTTTGATAAACTTGCCGCAAGTGGACTTTTTTCATCGAAATATACCCATTCAGCATCTTTTTACTTTCCAGACATCTTGTTGTATTCACTTTCATTAATCAATCACGAATGACCGCGCCAAAGACTAAACGAACGGATTCAGTCACGACACGAGTTTAAATTTCTGAGAACCTCTGAACGGTGTAGGTAGTTAAACAGCATTGGACACGTGTGTGCGCG
Source organism: Agrochola macilenta (assembly GCA_916701695.1). Classification (NCBI taxonomy): domain Eukaryota; kingdom Metazoa; phylum Arthropoda; class Insecta; order Lepidoptera; family Noctuidae; genus Agrochola; species Agrochola macilenta. The sequence goes on along the minus strand of OU753559.1, from coordinate 3,523,503 downwards.
CCGTAGTTTATGTCGGGAAAAGTCCCTTGACACATTTTGGCTGATTTGGTCGAAGTAAAAAAATATTGATTTAAATCATTGATTTTTATAAAAAAATCACTTGATTTTAATCGCGATTTAAATCACTGATTTTAATCAAGTGATTTAAATCATATCAACCCTGACTCAATGTAGTTAAAAAGAGATACAAATTAAAAAAGGCTCTTACAAAATGTATCCTTAATTAATTTTTAATTACATAATACATATACAGAATTACTTTACCAGTTTTCGCCTAGTTTGAAACTAGGCTATAAATTCTAGCCTACATCTGCCTAAGTGCCAACACAGTACATTCTTATATACCACGCAAGATTAATGGTGCCGCACTATCTGTGTTATCACATTATTGAGCAGTAGTGACGTAACATGTCGATATGATGAAGTATCGATAGTGGAGTGTTGATATTTTATGGAATAAGGATAATTACAGTGGTAGAGGTTTCCGTTTAGGTAACTGTCCTTTGAGCACTCGACAACAATATTATGGTTTTTACAGATTAACTTATGAATCGTTTAGATTTTCTCGACAATAAGAACTAGATATAGTTCCAAAATTATTACATAGAATGCAATTTTTATAAACAAAATTAAGAAAAGCTGAGGTACGAGTATTAGAAAAATTTGGTTAAAGTTAGTTTAAGTAAATTGTTATTTAAATTGGAGAAAGATCAAAAGAAGTGGGTTACAAAGGAGGATAGGTCCATTAGTGTGACTTTCAAAGTGGACTTACATTAAACTTACAAGTTCAAAAGATTATTTAAAAATGAATCTAGTTTCAATAGGGAAAGTTCATTAAAAGTTTGTTTAAAATTATAGATGCTTCAAATAGGTCATGAAAGTTCCAAAACTTTGCGTAAGTAGTAATGTTTTAGGTTTCTAATATAATTGAAATTATGCAATCAAAAATATATCTAAATAATAGTTAGTTTAACTTAAATGAATGTTTAATAAATCTCATATAAAAGTCCGATCTGACAGTTCGTGTAAACTCTATTACAAAACCTAATCCAATTCTATTGTTAAGCATTATTTATTTTGTTAATAACTGTAATAATTAATGCTTGTTTTAGATTGCTCTATTATGACAACTTAAATACCTACGTGTGCAAATATTCGCAACAGTAAACTGTATTGATTAATGCGATTATTTTAATGTTTAAATGAATAACATTTGACTAATGTTGCAATGATGATTAAACTCACTGTTTTCAGTAACACATTTCTAAATGTTTAATTCTGGTTTGGTCGATGTACTGATGTCAACTAACGATTCAAATATAACTGAAAATTCAGTTGCATATTTAATCATATATTTAGTTACATGAACTAAACTTTTAGGTCACATCGAATAGTCATGAGGTAACATGCGCACTGCGTACATCACTACGTCCATAGTGCCGCCTAAATATTGATTCGATTAATCAACCTCTCGATATATTTGTCGATCGTTTCGCTCGCTAGTCGTGGGAAAGTCAATTTGAATCTCAATTATAGAAAACTATTAGTGTCGATATGCGTTCGTGTGTCGAGTAATAAATTAAAAATGGACGCCAATCTCACGGCTGTTTGAATGTTTAGTCAATATTAATGGCTTGCATTCGAGTTTAATTTAGCTAACTGATTGAATGAGACTTTGTTAAATAATGGTTTAACTAAAACGTTTTTTTATTGAGATTAAAGTTCGATTGAGCGTGACTAAAATAGTTTGTTTGGTAAAAATGTTCAACTTGGCACTTTCTGTAAATATTAGTCAAGTATGATATAATTCAGGAATCGCGTTTTACCATAAACAAACATAGATACAATACACAATGGAGAACAAAGAGAATCCAGCGACCACACACTGTTGAATTTTAAATTAAAATTTTCAGTTCATGAAATATTAACACCGGAATAAAGCCGGGTCCGCACTGTCGTGCGCAAATATTCAAATAGACTGCGCTTGCGCCGGTTCCCACCGCGTGAAAGGTCGCTAGTGTGCACTCTGTGTTATGCTAAGCAATGCTGAGATACTACGCTATAGATGGAGTGTGCGCTGCTGTGTAAGGGATCGACGGTAGCGATATGAAATACCTACATATCAATAATTTTTCCTCAGGAAATAATCAATCTGCCTAGCCTTTTCCCAACTATGTTGGGGTCGGCTTCCAGTCTAACCGGATGCAGCTGAATACCAGTATTTTACATGAAGCGACTGCCTATCTGACCTCCACAACCCAGTAACTGGGTAATACGATACCCCTTGGTAAGACTGGTGTCAGACTTTCGGGCTTCTGACGACTCGTAACGACTGTCAAAGATCCACGAATGACAGCCGGGACCAACGGCTTAACGTGCTTTCATAGGCACGGAGGATTCTCGGTATGTAAAGATGGTAACCCATCCACTGACCAACCCCGGCAAGCGTAGCTTAACCTGATGGATCGACCAGTGCGGCTCTTGTTACTTAGCCACGAGCTCCTCTTGTTAAAAATAAAGAGTTCATAGTTAATAGACTCAGAGGTAACTTTGCGGAAATCCATGATAAAATACAATAGACGACGTATATTTAGTAACTTAATCCGCTTAACTGTTCTTAAAGAGTCATAAAGAACCCTGTAAGAAATCGACACGTGTTTCTACTCCCAACGAGGCAACGTCAGGATGACGATTGACTTGTTGCGAACCCAGACACGACGGGTCATTTTCGGGTCCTTTATGACTTTTCAAGAACAGTTAAGCGGATTAGCTTACTAAATATACGTTTTCTATTGTATTTTATAAAGAGTTCATGTAAATGTTTCAGATATGTTACTGTGACACGACATAGCAGCGACTCCTCAAAGGGAGAAATCAGTACTGCGTTGCAGACGAAAGGATCCAGTATGTATTTACAGCAAATTTTCATGTGGTTTGAAATGTAAAGCAGTTTATCAAGAATTTAAAAAGAAGGTACCAGTAGATATACTTATTTATCAGCTCAAGCTTTAAGGTTAAACTGCATAATATTATTTGAGTTTTAATCTGCAGGGTAACTGCCCTGCAGATTAAAACTCAAATAATATTGGGTTACGCAACTGCGTAACCTCGCAGATTAAAACTTTTAATACATACGTCAAATGAAATCGATCACAATGCCTTTTATTTTGACAGTTCAGACACGTTCATTGCGTTATTAACGTTATTGAGCAGACGAATTTTTCAAATCAATGAAGCAGTGGACGTTAATATGAAGGGCATTGGGATCGATTGTCATTTTATGTGTGTTGCGTATAGGGATACTGACCAAAAAAAAAAATGTCCGGTTTGGAGATTATTAAAAAATATTGGACACGTATTTTTTTATTTTTTTACGTAATATATAGATTACGGCGATACATTGAGTTAAAATGTGCCATTACGTCACGAGTTTGTCGATTTTATACTTACTTGTGATGTAGCAACCCCCACTCCCCAACTTAAAATGCATTTTATCTAAGTATTTTTTTAATAATATTATAAAGCAAAAAATACGTGTCTAATATTTTTTTATTATCTGACTGACGGACTAATTAGAATTTCTTTTTTTTTACCCAGGCATCATCCCTTGCCCGGTAGTCTTCTTCATGTCACATTTATTTTTCCTATACTATTTATCACCCCGACGAGTTGAAGGTCGTAGAATCGAACCCAGACAGGCGCTTTACTTTGTGTAAATAATTTCGCCACCAATGCTCTCAAAACGGTGAAGGAAGACATCGTGGGGAAACCGGCATGTCCTAGAACCAAACATCCAAAGACATGTAACATCTACCAACCCGCACTGGGCCCGCGTGGTGGCAAGGCCACTAGTCTCACAGAGAGGAGGGCTGCATCCCAGCAGTGAGAACATAAGTATTAAGTTGAATATGCTATTTATTACACCTGCTACCACTGACTACAGGAGCTCGTGGCTAAGTAATAACAGCCGCACGGGTCGATCCATCAGGTTAAGCTACGCTTGCGGCGGCTTAGTCCGTGGATGAGTGACCATCTTTACATACCGAGACTCCTCCGTGCCTCGGAAAGAACGTTAGGCTGTTGGTCCCGGCTGTCATTCGTGTATCTTTGGCAGTCGTTATGGGTCGCCTGAAAGTCTGACAACCAGTCTTACCAAGGGGTATTTTATTGCCCAGTAAGAAAAAAAGAAAGAAAGAAAAAGTATTTATTGAGACTCGCACAGGAAATCACAAAACTAAAAACACATTAAACATAATAAAAAACAATCAAAAACAAAGTTACATTAAAATTTAAAGAAGGAAGTCCTGTACGAGGCCAAAAGGCTCCTATCTCAGCATAATGCCGCGACATTTAAAAATAAATAAAAATGTCGCAGCGCTGGTATTCTGATAGGGCCCGCAGTGATGTCACGGATAGATAGATACAGACAAATAAATATAATAAAAAATAAAAATGTGTGTGAAATACAATGAAGAGTAAAATATTATGTAATGTGTATTGTGTATTATGTAATGTATTGTTATGTGTTAGTAACTGGGTTGTGGAAGTCAGATAGGCAGTCGCTCCATTTAAAATACTGGTATTCAGCTGCATCCGGTTAGAATGGAAGCCGACCCCAACATGCTTGGGAAAAGGCTAGGCAGATTGATTACACCCGCTTCCACTCTTATTTACACCACACACCCACGCCACAAGAATGGCCGCATCGTGGCGCATAAATAAATGCAACTTTACACAGGTGTATCGACGGTACACGTCCATATGCGGTTCGCTCCTGGCCACTATTGTTTACCCTCACGCTAGCGCGGAAGAAAGGTGGGCAGGATTCTCTAGTTTATATTGAAGAATGTTTTTTTTTTTCTGAAAGGAGGTGGAATTCTTCTTGTTTAGAACATGGACGTGGATATTAAGAGCACTTGGAGTTTTACAAAGAGACTGACGTGAGGTATGCAGGGCTTGGACCCGGTACCAAAGAAGTACAGGTTCTGTATCGGTACGTTGCGGTTCTTGCTAAATAAAAATCAGAGTGCTCTGCTCTCGACGCTCACAGGGTTCTTCATGACTCTTTAAGAACAGTTAAGCGGATTAGATTACTAAATATGCGTCGTCTATTGTATTTTTTAAGTACCAATGTGATTTTTCGATGCATATTTACTGTTACGAAGTTTATCTTTGACATCGGTGAAGGAAAACACCGTGAGAAAACCTGGACTTACTGTTAATAAAAGTCTGAATCCGGGAACCCGTCTTGAGCAAGTGTAGTGACCAATGCTGTCGCCATCTCTGACCTTTATGAGGCCTCTATGAGACCTCTTCTCATACAGAGAAGGCGCGAGCATAGGTCCTGCAGTGAGACAAAAATAGGCTGGTATTATTGTTATAAATAATGATTTCCTTTTGGAACCTAGCACAGGAAGGGCAACAGTGCGTTCCACTGGAGATCTAGAAGCTTATCAGCTGAAGACAACAATCGTTTGTTAATAGTCGGTAGAAAAGAAACTTCTTTGTCTATTTCCACAACAAATAAATGATAAAACGCCTACTTCTGTTCCTCTAATCTTCATTTCCATGAAATAAAAATTTATAATAAAATTATCCTTTGTGCAGAGTACCTATTTTCATTATGAACATAAACATTTCATCACAATACAACAATTCGCAGAAAATAATAAATAACGGAACATAAAGAGAATAATATACGATAATGAAACTAAGGCATTATATTCTTGCTTACTGAAAGAAAATAATTTCTCCAGCGTTTCAGCTTGACCTTTACAGGCAATAAGTTTCAGACCTATATTTTATTATTTATGTCGAGAGAATAAAATTTCATTCTATTTCGTCTGTTTTCGTTTTTTTTATTGGAGAATATTCCGGAGAAGTCAAGCATAAGCAAGTATAATCAGCCTTTAATATTTGCACTGCTGGGACACTGGTAGTAGGATTTCCTTTCCCTTCCGAGAAAAGTCCTGAGATTTGCAAAAAAGTTCCGTTCTTTTTTAACTTTTTAATCTTATTTTTTCAGTAATCAATTATTTTTTTTTAAAGAAAATCCCCTTAAATCGGATTGTCTAAACAAATGAGAAGGTCGGACATAGTCCGGACGGGGGTCTAAAAAGCCGGACATGTCTGGACAAATCCGGACGGATGGTAACCCTAGACACAGGCCTCCTCTCTGTGAGAGGGAGTGCGCTGTAATTCCTCATAGGCCACCACGCGGGCCCAGTGGCCGGTGGTAGATGTCACATGTATTCGAATTTTTGGTTCTAGGACATGCCGGTTTCCTCACGATTTTTTCCTTCACCGTTTTGAGAGCAGTGGTGACGAAATTATTTACACAAAGTCAAGCGCGGTTTAGAACCCAGGGCCAACTCGTAAGTCGGAGAAGTCAAGAAGATTAAAGGCTTGTGCAGACCAGCGCGAACAATACAATTTCTAAGAAAACTTCACAGTATAACCTCTTCGTCCGTTACCTTACATGAGAGTGAACGTGTGTTCGTTTTGCGCATAAATTTGTAAAGATTGCATACGTGACTTTAGCCCGTACCTTCAAAGTAAAAGTGCCCAATTTTGCTTAGACATTATTATAAATATTAATTATTTTTTACCCGTCGCCGCAGTGCATATGCACCACAGAGCTAACTCGCCGGTTTAGCCCCGCCCTCACGCAGGAGCAGGACAGTCGCCATAATTGCTCTCCCGCTTGCGCGCGCGCCTGAGTGCTGTTGTGTACTACGTGTACGCACGAAATATCCCCGAGCCCATCAACGTGTGTGTGATTGACATTGGACTGCGTACAATGCCTCGTGTTCAACGCTCGCCGACGGCTTCGCCATCTGTAAACTCCAGTGTACTGCAAGCAAAGTCAGACTCGGATATACCCGCAGCGATATTGAACAGCCCAGTTGGTAGTGTCAACACCGCGTCGCGGTTCAAACGTCCTTGCCCAGAATTCTCGCCTGGTAATGAACTTCAAGACGTAAAACGCGAAATACTACAAATGTTGACGACATGGAAAAAAGAACAAGAGGAACGCCTTACAAAATTCTCGCACGATCAAAACACCTGCCTCTCTAAGTTGGTCTCTGAAATGGCTGACCTGAAATTACAGAATCTCGCTATTGTAAAATCTAATGGCGAGATAGAGAAATCTATTACATTTATCACTGAGCAGTACGATGATATGATTAAGAAAATTGATGTTTTGCAAAAGGAATCCCAAAAACAGAAAGACAGCATAATTAATTTGGAAATAAAGATCCAGGATTTCCAACAGCTTTCCCGGTCATCGTGCGTCGAGATCCGCAACGTGCCTGCCGTGGAGAACGAGTCAGCGTCGGATCTATCCACGATAATCTGCAAAGTCGGTGCAGCAGTTGACATGACCATCTATAACACCGAGCTACGCGATGCATACCGTTTACCCGGTAAACCAGGCACCGTCAGACCTATTATTGCGGAGTTCATAAATGTTCAGGCTAAAAACAAACTCATATCTAGCGCGCGTGACTACAATAAAACCCACCCCAACGAGGGTCGACTAAATACTAAATGCATTGGTTCACCCGGAGATCGACGTCCAGTATATGTTGCCGAATATCTTCCCGCCAGCTCCAGAAAACTATTCTATGAGGCAAGAGTATTTGCGAAGCAAAAAGGATACAAGTTTTGCTGGACGGCGAATGGCAACATTTTCTTGCGTAAAATTGAAGGAGCGAAACAAGTTCTTGTCAGATCTGAGGAAACTCTACGCAATTTGCAATTGGATATAAACCAATGACTACATTACAGCCTAATCCACTTATCCGCTAATCACTTATTTAATTTTCTGAATGTTATTATTACTCACCCATCAAAACGTAAGTGCTTGAAATTCTTTATAATCTGTTTAAATAATTCCTTTTTGGTTACGTTCTCATACAAAGTACACATTCCTATCATATTTTTTATACCAAAACACCACATAACGATGTACCTTAAATTACACTGGCACCCTTTTACACTAAATGAACCTCAGTACCTAGTATATACTATTACAGCAACTTTGTTACACACTTATTACTCATCTTATACCATAATTAAAAATCCATATCAGTACAGAATTCACCTGGTTTCCACTAATTACCTCCTGCACAACTCATTGCGTCATATACCAATACGCCAAGCTAAGTTTTCTAATGGCTAATATTGCACAAGTTATTGATGACATCGATCACACGGCTTTTACAACTAGCCTGAAACTCCACTCTATAGATGACTGTAGGCTGCACTTGGGCGACATAGGAGGTCAGTACTTGGTTGTGGTTCAAAATATACGCAGTATCAAAAAGAATTTTGATGATTTCTCTGTTCTTTTGAGCCGGTTGTTTTTTTCGCCTGACATAATTATCTTAACTGAATGTTGGCTTGACGACACGTGTACTTGTTTCGAAATTAATAACTACGATTATCATTGTTCCAAAAACTACCTTAACCAAAACGATGGTATTGTCGTATATACCAAAACATCTCTGCAAGCCTGTGTCGTGGAACCATCTTTCAAGGACTCGAACTGTCTGGTTGTCAATGTCAGGGACGAACTATCACTGATTGCTATATACAGGTCTCCATCTTTCTATAATATTAATAACTTCTGCGAATCTTTAACAAAAGTGATAGAGTCGTGTAAGGCTACCACATGTGCTATTGTAGGCGATCTGAACATTAATATCAAACCAGATGGCATTGACAGACGCGCCACTGAGTACCTGGACTTAACCGGCCACTATGGGTATTTTCCAGGACACACTTTGCCTACGCGAGGTGACCACTGTTGTAACGTAACGTTTTCCTCCGTGGAGGGAAACGAGAGTCACAAATTAAATTAAAATAAAAAGGTATTAAAATTAAAAGTTAAAATTAGTAAAAGTAAAGTTAAGTTTAGGACACAGGACAGGCTCGGGTGAGGCAGGAACAGGCACAAGACAGGCTCAGGTTAGGCAGGAACAGGCAGGCAGGGAGTGGAACAGGTGGGCAGGCAGGCGGGCCGCAGGCAGCGTACAGGAGGCTGGGCTGAGGATTATCCCCCCTGGAGGTACACTCCAGCCTGTGGAACGGAGTAGAGGTTGTGAGACTTTGTAGATGGAGGCGCTTTGAGACGCCTCACCTAGCGGGAGGACCGCGCTAGCGTCACAGGTGACGGCGGAGGTCTCTCTCGGAGAGTAACGACGTCTAGTGTCGGAGGTCTTCGTGTGCGTGTGCTCGCGGCGTTTTACGCCGCGTGGTTAAGAGTTCGTTAGAAGTGAGCACCTCCTACAGGGCTAGGCAGGAGGGCCGAGCGAATTAAACACAGTATTACACAGTACTAGAATGTTTATTGACATAATCCACTCAGTATCGATAGTTTAAATTACACAATAAAATTAGGACACTCGCGCACGCTAGTTATGCTAGTTTTAAGAGACTAATATTCGAGTAGCTAACTGTTCAACAAATAAGACTTAAGGGCATAAAAAAACAGTGACTCCGTCTCAAGTTAAAAATACGACCCTCCGAGGGCTCAGACAAGACTGGACTCCAAAAATATGAAGACCGTTTTTATCGTTCTGTGTCATATTTTAAACGTTTTTAAAACATATTCAAGTTAATTCTTAATTTAGATATGACCAGCACTAATAAAAACGGCTTACAGAGGAGAAATCTTAGATCTATGCTTATTGCGAAGGTTCAGTGTGTACACCCACTTTATGAGAGAAGATAGAGTGTACTTATCTATGACGTGTTCTGTCTATGTTTTAGAAAAGTAAATTACGACAGATGACAGTTTAAGATGAAAACGTCAGAATATAAATATTCTAAAGTTTTTTTACGAAAGGGAAAATTAAATACTATAAAATCGATTTGGATGATAAAACAATCAAGAGATAATTAAGAGTATGCTTTACAGAGGTAAACAGTGCTACAGAATATAAAAGTGAGTTAAATATAAGTGTCATAGAATATCAATAGGAAAATATATCAAAAGGTGGTTTGTTTAATATAATAACATAAAGAAAGAGTAACGTGTTTATACGTAAATAAACTAAAAGATGTGGTTCCAAATAATGGAATACCACATTTCCCCGACGACCCAAGAAAAATTTTCAATACGTTGAAAATTTTGAATGTTTAAATAAATCCTTGTTCTTACGCACAACATCTTTCATACTTTCGTCAAACACTCTCACTCAAACACACATAGGGGATATGGTTCACGTTCTATGACGCATACTCCTCAAGGAATTATTTTGATAAAATTACGAAGGCTTATTTTTTTAAATTAGGTGTCGTAACCCGCACCTGTTTGAAGACCCGATTAAGAAGCTATTTACAAGGCATTGGAGGCTTTTTTAAATGAGTTGCCAAACCGCTCAAGAGTTGGGAGTTTAAGAAACCCAATTAAAGGATTTAAGAAAACCCAAGTTTAAGAAGAATCTAGGTTTAAGGGAAACCTAAGTTTAAGAGAATTAAGTTTAAAGGTATACACATAGGCTTGTTTATCGAGTTGTGTAGGAACCGCTCGTAAAGTTAAAGGTATACACATAGGCTTGTTTATCGAGTTGTGTAGGAACCGCTCGTAAGTTAAAAGTTAAGAAGAGTTTACCCTTTAAGAGAGGGGATTTACTCTTTAAGATAGGAGAGTTTCCTTTGAGAGGGAAGAAGGTATACACATGGGCTTATTTAATGAGTTGTGTAGGGACCGCTCATCAATGAGTTTAAGTGAAATAAGATGGCTGAAAAGCCGAGGTTAAAATTAAAAAAAAAGGTGGGATACAAAATATGCCTAAAGGGTTAAGTAGTGAGGGTTGGTGTATATGATACAAAGAGTAAAGGGTATAATAATAATAATTGTAAAGAAGCTATGAAAAAATAATAATTTGAATGTCTACTGCGAACAGTGAAGAAATTTTATATGACTGAAGTAGTTCGTTTAAGATATTCAAATTAAATATGTTTATATGTTGTTTTAAATTAAAGAAAAATTATCCTCTAGGGGTTCCTTTAAGATATAGGTACTCCATTGAAGTTTCATTTTAGAAAGTAGATAAGAGCTTACAGGGATTAAGAAGTAAGTAAGGTAAAAAATAATTGCCAAAGGATATCCGAAAATTTTATACTAGATAAAGTATTTTTTTTGAATTTTGAAAATCGAGCCCACGTTAAAAATATAGTGCGGTAAAAGTAAGAAAATATAAAGTACGAGTGTATAAGAGAGTATAATAGGATGTTAAGTTCTAAAGTTAGGTGTTAAGCTGCAACGTTTTTACGCCTATGTGAAAGAGTGTTAGAGTGTGTTTAAGGGGAGTGTGTGGTTCTAGGTATTGCGTGTCAAACTGTAACGTTGTGCCTAAGTTAAAGAGTGTAAGAGTCTTGCGATGTGTTTAGAAGGGTGTTTAGTGTATAAGAGGGTGTGAGGGCGCCAAACTGTAACGTTTGCGCCAAAGTTAAAGAGTGTAAGGACGTTATGCCTAAGTTTAAGAGTGTAAGAGTGTTGAGATGTATGAAGAGGGTGTTAGTGTGGAGCAGGGTGTGAGTTTCTAAGAGATTGGGCGCCAAACTGTAACGTAACGTTTTCCTCCGTGGAGGGAAACGAGAGTCACAAATTAAATTAAAATAAAAAGGTATTAAAATTAAAAGTTAAAATTAGTAAAAGTAAAGTTAAGTTTAGGACACAGGACAGGCTCGGGTGAGGCAGGAACAGGCACAAGACAGGCTCAGGTTAGGCAGGAACAGGCAGGCAGGGAGTGGAACAGGTGGGCAGGCAGGCGGGCCGCAGGCAGCGTACAGGAGGCTGGGCTGAGGATTATCCCCCCTGGAGGTACACTCCAGCCTGTGGAACGGAGTAGAGGTTGTGAGACTTTGTAGATGGAGGCGCTTTGAGACGCCTCACCTAGCGGGAGGACCGCGCTAGCGTCACAGGTGACGGCGGAGGTCTCTCTCGGAGAGTAACGACGTCTAGTGTCGGAGGCCTTCGTGTGCGTGTGCTCGCGGCGTTTTACGCCGCGTGGTTAAGAGTTCGTTAGAAGTGAGCACCTCCTACAGGGCTAGGCAGGAGGGCCGAGCGAATTAAACACAGTATTACACAGTACTAGAATGTTTATTGACATAATCCACTCAGTATCGATAGTTTAAATTACACAATAAAATTAGGACACTCGCGCACGCTAGTTATGCTAGTTTTAAGAGACTAATATTCGAGTAGCTAACTGTTCAACAAATAAGACTTAAGGGCATAAAAAAACAGTGACTCCGTCTCAAGTTAAAAATACGACCCTCCGAGGGCTCAGACAAGACTGGACTCCAAAAATATGAAGACCGTTTTTATCGTTCTGTGTCATATTTTAAACGTTTTTAAAACATATTCAAGTTAATTCTTAATTTAGATATGACCAGCACTAATAAAAACGGCTTACAGAGGAGAAATCTTAGATCTATGCTTATTGCGAAGGTTCAGTGTGTACACCCACTTTATGAGAGAAGATAGAGTGTACTTATCTATGACGTGTTCTGTCTATGTTTTAGAAAAGTAAATTACGACAGATGACAGTTTAAGATGAAAACGTCAGAATATAAATATTCTAAAGTTTTTTTACGAAAGGGAAAATTAAATACTATAAAATCGATTTGGATGATAAAACAATCAAGAGATAATTAAGAGTATGCTTTACAGAGGTAAACAGTGCTACAGAATATAAAAGTGAGTTAAATATAAGTGTCATAGAATATCAATAGGAAAATATATCAAAAGGTGGTTTGTTTAATATAATAACATAAAGAAAGAGTAACGTGTTTATACGTAAATAAACTAAAAGATGTGGTTCCAAATAATGGAATACCACACTGTTTGGATCACGTTTTGCTTAAAACTCAGAAGTCAGCTACTGTTATTGTCTGTGACACTGGCATAACAGATCACGAGACGGTTATCTTTGGCATTCACCGAGAATTAGCTAGGGCCAGGGTTGAGAAACAACATACGCGAATTGACTATAAAAGTTTAAAAAAAGATATTGAAAACGAAAATTGGGAATGGCTTCTTAATTGTACAAATGTTACCAATGCATTCCAAAAATTTGTCGAAAGTCTGTCTTGTAAAATTTATAAGCACACCACTATTCGTGTATGCCGCAGCTCAGATGTCATTATCAAGCCATGGATTACTAAAAACCTTCTGAAGTGCATAAGACGACGTGACTTAATGCATACCAATGCAAAGAAAGAGAAAAATCGCGATAATCCTGTCATTCAACAAGAGTATAGAAAATATCGAAACTATTGCAATAACATATTATCAAATCTGAAACAAGATCATGACCGCAAACTATTACTGGAAACTAAAGGTGACTGTAAAAAGTTGTGGTATGAAATTAAGAAAATCTGCAATATTAAAAATAAAAAAACCGGCAAGTCTGAGCTCGTAACTGATAGTGACAACCCAGTCCCCACACTAAATAAAGTTAACGACTATTTCTCAACGGTGGGCAAAAACCTTGCATCTGTAACTCTTGGACAACTTGACATGACTGAAACTGAACTGGCTTGTACCAATGAGCAATATAGTACGTTACACACTAGCCCAACCTCCTTCTTTCTTGCTCCGACTGACGAAAAAGAAATACTTTCAATTATTAACCATCTTAAAGCGACGTCAGCAACGGGTTATGACGGGATTAATAACGCATTCCTTAAGCAGTGCGCACATGTATTAGTGGGGCCGATTGCTTTCATATGCAATTTAAGTTTAAGTACAGGTGTAGTACCCGACTGCATAAAAATTGCAAATATTTGCCCGATTTTCAAAAGTGGAGATCCAAAAACGCCCGCAAATTATCGCCCAATTTCTCTGCTGACAGCTCTCTCAAAAATCCTTGAGAAAGTTGTCAACAAGAGACTTCTTGCATACCTGGAGAAAAACAAACTACTGTCGGACAATCAGTATGGGTTTCGGGTTGGCAGGTCCACGGAGGATGCAGTAACTAATTTAGCCGACTATATAAATCTGAACCTAGGTCAAGGACAGGCATGTACTGGCATCTTCCTGGACCTTGCGAAAGCCTTCGATACGATCTCCAGGAAAATCCTGATCAAGAAAATGTCACTTCTGGGAGTTCGTGGCGTTGCTTTGGACTGGTTTACATCATATCTCTGTGAAAGAACGCAAAGAGTTGTGCTAGGGAAATATTGTAGTGACCCAACCACAGTACATTTTGGTGTTCCCCAGGGAAGCGTGCTTGGTCCCACTCTATTTATTATATATATAAATGGATTATGCAGCATGAACTTCCCACAAGCTAAGATTTTCACATATGCTGATGACACCGCGATAATTTTTCATGGGAAATCTTGGGATGAAGTACAATGCGCTGTTGAAGGCGGAGTGAAGAATGTTGCGAAGTGGCTACAACATAATCTATTGACATTGAATATAGCAAAAACCAAGGCAATCAACTTTGCTATTTCCAAACGTTCTTCCCCTAAAAGAGTATCTTGTTTGCGGCTGCACTCTTGTATTAGTTTCGACCAGTGTTCTTGCCCTTACATCGAAGAGGTTGACGCTATTAAATATCTAGGAGTCATTGTAGATAACAGATTGGCATGGTCCGCACACCTGAGCGCTTTAAAGGGCAGAGTTAGAACAATGCTGCGTATATTTAAGCAACTAGGCAGGATTGCTGATGATTCTGTCCTGAAAATGATTTACTTTTCGCTATGTCAATCTGTTCTTAATTACTGCATAGTAGCTTGGGGCGGTGCGAGCAAGACCTCACTAATTAAAGTAGAACGAGCTCAGCGTGCTCTACTAAAAGTTGCCTATAGACGACCTTACCGGTACCCCACAAATACACTCTATACTGAAGTGGGAGTTCTTAGGGTTAGACAACTTTACATACTCTCTGTCACCCTACGATTTCATAAAACTGCCTTAAGCACTTGTGTCATTTCAAGTCGACGGGTAAATTGGGATAAAGTGCAATGCCGTAAAACAATCGGCAGAAGGTCTTATGGTTATATGGGACCTCACATATACGCGAAACTCAATAGTCTACATAAAATACTAACACTAACACAAAAAAAATGCAGACTGACGATAACAAACTGGATTCTTACACTGGACTACGACATGACAGAAAGTTTCGTAGCTTAAGTAAAAACTCACAGTAATACACATTGACAATTCACAAATACACGTACACTCACTAATATATCTATAACATACAGTCACTCTTACAACATCAACAATACTAACACAAACCACAGCACCAAGCATATGCATACACTCTTTTTTGTTTTTTAAATGTATCTATTATTTAAGTTTTTTAAATGTACCTAACTTTTATGTAAAATTGTTAACGGAACGAAGGAGCCTGGATCTCACAACACAGGGAATCCTAGTGTGAGGTCTAGGATTTCAATCCACTTGAATGTATACTTTGCATAATAAATTTATTCTTATTCTATTCTATTCTTATAACAATAACCGGTGTCAAGCGACAAGTCGCGCTGGTCTGCACAAGCCTTTATACTTATAAACATAGAACGAAAATATGATTGTGGGTTTTTACCTTCTCATTAAAAAATGAGTTCCAGTTTAGTCCAAGCTTTTACTTCGAGCTAGTTTTTGTATTTCTAACCTTATCTCAACTGATGTAAAGTCCTTAATAAAGATGACAACTTGAATCGGATAAACAGTGAGTTTTTTTAAGTAGAACTTTACCCTTTCGGATTCAAGTTTATTTGGAGCTTGCATATCACTATGTATTCAGCACTGAAAAAGCCTCCAAGGCTTGGTGCGAAATGTTTTTAGTTTTTGACTGTGAAACCTCGAATACATTAGGTGGATACCTAGATCTATCTATCTGACACCCAAACCTTTCTAAACAGTATATTGGAATACCTAAAAGAAATTCGTACATAGGTAGACAATAGACATTACTAGACTTACATATATTTTCAAATACATATATACACACCCCCAGCCAGACTAAAGAAAAACAATATAAAATTATCAACATTACTTAATAAGCCTTCCGTCTCGACACAAAAGGCGCTGTGGCAGGCAGCATGTAGCAAAAAACGTAATCGGTCATCTTGCATTCCGAGCGGCTGCGCGCGCGACGCGGATCGCATACTGCGCAGGCGCAATACAGATTAGCGCCGCTAGTAGTGGAGCCAGGAGTTATGAAGGGAGACTATGGACTTTGCATCGTAGCAACAAACTAAAATTAAATTATGCACATTATTTACAAACAGAAGTACCATCCTTATTGAGATGATGTGTTTTTCTCTAGAATTCTACATACTGAGCATCATGTGTATTATGCAAGTCCATAGGTATAGTACTATTATCATTTTTATTTAACTTTAAAATTAATCTGATACTAGGTACTGTAGTCTCAATGTCAACATCTTAAAAAAAACAGCAAAAAAATAATAAATAAAGATAATTATATATTAATATTAACCATATTATAATGGCGTGTTTTAATATGGCGTGACAATCAAAATATACGTATTATTATCATAGTTATGCTAGTATGTTTATATTAAAATAAACACAACCTCTCGGCCCTGTCCTGTATATCTGGTACGCGTCATACTGTCCCTACACGCGCGTGCCCGCATCCAATGCGCCGCTCTGCGCGCACGCACGTTGCAGCCCCAACTCTTATGCTAATATTCAACCACTAAATAAAGATGAAGAAGATCAACCTAAAATATACTACGTTAATATGCTGAACTTATATACTACTTGACCATAAATTAAAAAAAAATATTAAAGCCGTATCGACGAAATTCAACTGTAAAAAATGGTTTTACCTCCGGTTTTGTTGAGCCTATTCAATTCAACCAGGGGGGCAATTACAGTGTTTTTAAAAACGATCGCATTTTAATCAGTCTTCTTTCAAAAGTTGAATGGGTTTTTTTTATCAAATTCATCTATTTTAAGTAACACACAGTTCATAACCAAACAAATTACAAAATAAAAAAACTTTTGACAGACTTAACAGCGGGTCCCAAGCTAGGCACAGCCTGTATCTGCCGCAGCCTGTATCCTATAGCCTGTAATAGTGGCTGAGATGAGATTGCGACCCATTAAAATCGTTTTTAATTACGGCAATTTGCATTCTGTTGTCTTATCTGATCATTAATAGTATATGTAATATGATTGGTTCCTGTTGTTCTAGTCGACCAATTGAGGTTTATTCATCAAAGACTTTCACCAAGCATTTAGAAGTTGTGTTCTCTGGTGCCATTCCTGCACTTATATTGTATTGGTTTGTGTGTGTAATTTCTTACCAGAGGTCCGTGGGACTTCTGTAGTTTTTCTGCCATGGCGATCGCTAATGTATTCCATGGCGACCTTTCACCTTGCATGCTGATTCCCCATCGGTTTTGGTAAAGTCGTGCGTGCTGTTATTTTATTAGTATTGCAACTCTTAACAACTGGTTTGTTATTGTGAAACTTTTGTTACATATATTTATATTCTTGTGAGATGAATCATGGTTTCCAAATTGATACATAATTGGAAAGTGATGAAAATAGAAATATTTTTCAAGACATCAAAGAGGTAACATGCCCATGATATTTTTTTGTATTGAGATTTTTCTCAATATCAAAGAATTGTGTAGGGTAAGTACCGGTTTATTATTTTCTCATTTCTCATACTTGGAAAGTACGCTTGAAGTTACCTGATCAGAGGGATGAAAACACTACTTTTCGTCCTGGGGAAACGGTTTTCCCTGCTGTCTAAAATTTAAAAGCTATGCAAGCCATCTCTTAACATTTTATACAGCCACTCTGTTAAATAGCAGCGTAAAATTGTAATTAAAAAATATTAATTAACAAAAATTTTGAAACATGACTTTATACTTATAATTTACTTTTCACTAAATTATTCATTCATTTACATAGATTTGAGCTAAATATTTACCATCAATGATAAAAATACTGACTGGTAGAATGCCACAAAAAAAGAAATATAGAAAAGGCAAGCGGTAATTCGATCTTGAGTTGTTTTGTCGAGTGCTAATTATTTACTTATATAGATATTTGTATAAAATTTGCTCATCAGATTCAGATATGGATTTGTTTAACTAATTCTCGTAACGTTTTTATTTACGTTCCTCATATTCGTAATGAAAAGCAGTGTTACCTTGGGTGAAAGACCTATTTAGGCACTCGAACTATGTGCAGCCTTCGCTACGCTCGTGCGCCAAACCATCACGTGCCTAAATAGATCCCTTTCATCCCTTGTAATAACAATCTACCATTAAGGAACATGGTACAAAATATTCCCAGGTTTTTTTTTTTTTAATATCTTTATCATTTCCAAGAATAAGTAGGTAGGTTCCTACCAGCGTATTTATCGGAGCAAAAAATACCAACAAAATTATTGAAATCCGACGCTATCACTTATTGTATCAACGTTTCTCTCAACAAACTATTCGAAAGACCCATTCTTCTAAACAAAACCAATCGAATTTTCCAATTGAAAAAATATGACTCGAAAAAACCGAATATACAAAAACACTGGCCAGATAACGATACAATTTATATTTATAGCAGTAATTCATACGAATACATTCATGTTGGCAATGGTTTTATACGGGAAACACTTTATTTTACGAAAAGGGTCAGTTTAAACACACCTCGAGGTATAAATGGTGATTCTATTCAAGCAAGAAGAAGCTACAGAATATATTTGGAATAACATTATGCCGAGTGTTCTAGGAAAGGATTTTGTATCAATGAACGGACAGTCCGACAGTTTTTATTCATATGTTATGCTCTCTGAAGTATATTTTTCTATAGTAGTAAGTGGTTTGTTTAAAATGGAATTGCCTTGGACTAGGGTTGGCGAAGATGTAGAATTTGAATGAATGGGAACGCATTACGATTATCGAGTCCGCTTTTTTATGGATTCTCATTCGCGTGTCAACCTAGGAGGTTGTCGGCTCCTACGGAACCCGAAGTGAGCTTGCGTGCCGCAAAACCGTACACACCGGTGTAATCTCCCGCCTACACGATACCACTAAGGCGGAGGACATCGTGGAGTACGTGCGCCAGAAGACGAGGTACACACCGAGTGTGCAGTTACTGGAGTCGCAACGAAACATCAATTTCAAGGCGTTCGTCGTGCGAGTACCGAATAATTATCTGTCCGTCGGTCGTCGGACTCGTCAGGGAAGAAAAATTTACGCCGCAGAACGTGGGGTTATGGTGTTCCTTCGATTCCGCGGACAAGTACTACAGGACAGCACAGCACAAGGACAAGCTAGTGAAGTGATGTGCCACTAACATAGTTTTACCCTATATTAATGAACACAAGTTTTGTTTTATACTTTATTATATTAGTTTGTAAGGACGGTAGATATTTGTGGGCCATTAGACCATGAAATGAATGTTTTATTTTTATCAACCGGGCGTTCATAAGGTGCCTTAATAATTGAACACCTCCAGCCAGACCATAAAAATAAATGAGTGAGTCAGCTGGTGTTACTAAAATTTCATTATTTTAGTTGCACTAGTGGTTTTTGCTCTTGCTAGCTAACTTCTAAAAATCCAGCCTAACCGGATGCCGCTGAATACCAGTATTTTACATGGAGCGACTGCCTATCTGACTTCCATAACCTAGTAACTGGGTAATACGATACCCCTTGGTAAGACTAGTTGTCAGACTTTCGGGGTTCTGACGACCCGTAACGACTGCCCAAAGATCCACGAATGACAGCCGGGACCAACGGCTTAACGTGCTTTCCGAGGCACGGAGGAGTCTCAGTATGTAAAGATGACCATCTTTACATACTGAGACTCATCTACGGACCAACCCCGGCAAGCGTAGAATAACCTGATGGATCGACCCGTGCGGCTGTTATTACTTAGCCACGAGCTCCTGTAGGGAGTGATAGCAGGTGTAATAAACAGCATAAGCAACATATTACTTATGTTCTCACTGCTGGGATATAGGCCTCCTCTCTGTGAGAGTAGTGGGCTGGCCACCACGTGGGCCCAGTGCGGGTTGGTAGAAGACTGCTAGCTTACTCCTAAAACTGACATGTGGATTAAAAAAAAACCTTTCGCGGATATGTGGCGGAGATACATAATTTTATAAGCATACTTAATTCCGTTAGTGTCTGCTAATAACCTGCATTAAAAGTTCCTTAACTGCATTGCTAAGCACACCAGGGGTTTGCGCCTGTCATGTTAACCAATTTCAGTCCATAGAGGGTCTGTATTTGAGTTTTAATAACAACTATAACTCTATTAGTTAAACCCTTGCTTCCCCGCTGGGCAGGAGCAACCGACAGTAATGAAAAAGGCGTTGAGGGATGATCTAGTCCTAATTTAGCTCCATTGAAGTAATGAGGTCCAAGTATTTCTACGCATAGCCTGTTCCAAATGTATCTGATAAAAATGTAAACAAACCGCTGTTCAAGTTAAATTCTTACGCAATCACCCACTAAAGGCAATTAGTAACACAGTCATCTGTATTTAGAAGGTTTTATCTTAAAATAATAACATCAATAATTGTCAAACGAAAAACATATTTCAAGTGATTTATTTAAAATTAGAATTTCGGGTTTTTGTATTCAAATAATCAAAGCACTCAATATTAGATTTGTTTGATTGGGACGTGGCACTACAAATTGGGAGCCGCAGGTAGGTTTTCTGAATCTGATTCATTATTGTTTACATTTTCATCAGATTGTTTTGGAACAGGAGAGGCCATAGTTTCGTTGTAGAGCTAGCTTGTGAAAGGGGTCGAGCAAATGCTATAGCCGTATTTAATTCTGCCGCCAAAAAACAGCTTGCTATGTTTTGATTTGAAGGGAATTGGTGCCGTTGTTTGAACATTGTTTCTAGAATTTGAAAATACCACCAAAACTACAGGATTTCAAGATTCTAGAAACTAGTGTCACACGCATACATTGTGAATGTGCTATAAATTGGCGTAAAAAGGTATTTTAAGTCCAAAACTAAAATTGTCTTAAAATAAACAGAGTATTTGATCGACACTAAGCAGCTGTGAAGTTTAACTTACCAATTTAAGTTAAGAAACGCACATTTAGATACAGACGCGCGACTGAAATAAATACAAAATTAATTACCTCGCATATCCGTTGGTCTGTTCTTCGTCTCATCTCAATCTGCTGCAAAGATCTGGAAATAACGAGAAATAACTGGTTAATACTAGTTTTGACACATCAATATTACAAACAAATAAATAACGTACAATTTTATTAATGCAGACAAGAAAAACCTTTGGTTTTGAATACATCATGTGTTCCAAAGACACTGATGTTAGCTTTTATTGATATTATGTATTATTTTTATTTATCAGTCTATTTATAACATAAACTTCCTACAGATGGATCGGTACTCTATAATTGGCGACAAGCCCTTTGATGTGTTACAATTCAAGGAAACATCAAACGTAATGGTACTGTTTTGCCCTTTCAATCACCATTTTCAAAAATAACTACCTATTGTTGCGTTTTATGTATTCCAACTTTATATTCCCCTCTTATATGTATACGCCTACAAATACCTACAAAAGAGCTATATTCCAAACCACTCAAACGCCTATTACGACCTATAACACCCCCACTTTTTCAGTATCGACAAAATCCCATTCAGGCCTAAGTGCAAAAAGTTCAATTTGCGTACATTTGCGGGCGTACAACCCTAGCTTGGTATATCCGCCGTGATGAATAGGGCTGTCAAAGTTGCCAACTCATTCTTTTATATTGCACGCTTTATTTTGGTTTTCGCTAATGAGCTTGAGGTTAACGGCAACTGGCAACCCTTTGGTTAGGGATGAACGGTTCAAAATGAATGATAGATGCAAGTCATCTAATTATGTGTGACATGCTTGGGTTCGGTGATGAGATTCAATTTGTGAAAAGCGGATAAACTGGTGGGTTAAAAGGTTTGTTTTTAGGGAAATAAACTCCGGTGTTTAGAGTTAAGGTTTATTTATGTTTGGAATCAATGGATATTTTATTTTTAAAGGACTATGTGGCAAACAAACAGGCCACCGTATGATAAGTGGTCAACACCAAATATAGACATACATAAAAAAGGAGAAACTGACTGACTGACATATCAACGCAGAGCCGAAACTACTGGGACTAAGAACGTGAAATTTTGCACACGGGTTCCTTATAAATATAATGTAGGGTAGCATTAAGAAGGGGTTTTTGAAAATTACAACTTTTAGGGGGCGAAAAGGGAGGATTTCTTTTGTATTAAATATCTTATTCCTTGAGTTAATAAACTAGAAACTTAGCACAAAAAGTACTAAGCTTGCATGAATTCAAGATAGTATTTCAATCACTAGACGTTGTGCACAATTTCTGAGCAGTAACCTAACAAAGGGTACTAGGCTTGCATGAATTCACGATAGTATTCAATCATTATGTTATGCTACTAATAGGATTTGGATGAAGCAGACAGATAGTTTATAACCTGGATTAACATAACACATAGGATACTTTTTATTCCGGTAGTACGGTTCCATGGGATAATTTACGACTTCCACGCGAGCCAAGCCGCGGGAAAAAGCTAGTCTACAATATCAGAGGCATCGAGAAGCGTTGCCATTTCAGAGAATACGCTGAACGGTCTCAACTGCCTGTGATTACAACCATATCACAGCAGTGGTGGCCCAGTGGAAACGGCCCCGACTTTCGAGTTGTAGGTCGCGGTTCCGAAACCATGAAGATGTTTTACTTTGTGTAAATAATTTCATCACCACTGCTCTCAAAACGGCGAAGGAAATCATAGTGAGAAAACCGGCATGTCCTAGAACCAAAAATTCGAAGACATGTGACATCTACCAACCCGCACTGGGCACATACGGTGGATTACGGCCTGCCCTCTCTCCGAGTGGCTGCATGTGTCTCAGCAATGAGAACAATATAGACTGTTTATGCTATAAACTCAAACTCAAAGCATTTATTTCAATTAAACCATTTACAGGCACTTTTGAATTGTCAAGGAGTCGGTCAGTCAGAAATATGAACCTAGTTGCCCATTCCAAAGCGTAGTAGGTACCTATGGAGAAGAACGGGCAAGAAACTCCACGGACACTCTTTTAAATAAATTGTTACAAAATATCGGTTACATCTTTCATGTTGAAAAATAAACATGTGAGTACAATGTAGAAAGACGTGCACGTTAGTAGCGTCCGTAATAAAAAGATAAAACAAATAACAATTCAAAAATTTAAATCAGCCAAGGCAGCTAAGAGTTGACCAGTCCCAACCGACGGCGCTCGTTCACGAACATGACGCATGGATTAGCACCATTCAGCTCAACCATTTTGAAGGGAGCTAAATTATCCAACACACGCGCCACCATCAGCGAGACATCTGAGAAAAACAAAAAAAAAATGTGTGTGTGTATGTTGTTTTTTTTTTTGTATTCTTCACAACCGGAACACAGCAACGCTGTTCCGCTGCATGACGTCAAAAATAAGTAGAAATGGTTTTAGCTTTTCTACGGACGAGCTTCTTCACAAAGAGTTTTACTACTACAAAGACATATATTACTACTACTACTAGTCCAAGATTATGTACGGGAGGCCATTGTGTAAAGGCTAAGACTGCCAATGGCCGATGGTAGTCTATTGAAACCTTACTAGCTACTAACTCTACCTATTGTATAGGATTGTAGTCGTAGTGAATGTAGGCTAGGAGCACTAAAATGCGGTCAGCACTGGTCAGTATAGTATAGGAGTTAGCTATATAATTTTGTACTTAGTGGCTTTGACTGGCTAGGCGGCTATTATCAATGTCATAATGTTAGGAATAGTTGCTACCGTAGTTGAGAATAATTAGATGTGTTTTCCGTGAAATTGCCAGCGTAGACTTTTCTCTGCGGGCAGAGCAAAGTCACTGCTGTGAATTTTACTTACTCAAAAATCAAAAGTCATTTATTTAAATTAGGCTGAGAATCAGCACTTTTCGAATGTCAAAATGACACAAGACAGTCCCCCAAAACGCCCACCGTTCACCACTTCCTAGTGCGTTAGCTGGGAAGAAGAAGTGGCGCAACAAACTCCCCAGCAGCACAGCTGTCTGTTCAGTTAGAAAAAAAACTAGACTAGACTTCCCAATGTCTAGTCTGTAATAGTTGAATGTCAATGCCTATTTCATGTTCTGTTTTGGTTACATTTCTGTATCATCTTAGTGTTGACAATTTTAACATACCACGAACTAACACCAAAAAAATAAAAGCGCAAAAAATAAACGCTTAACACTTATTTAAGTATACAAAATTATTCAAGGACTATAAAAATTGATTTACTACACAATGTCGTACTGTGTCGAATGCACACAAATTATGTAGTCACAGTGCAAACAGTAGGTACGTGTTCGTAATACCTACCTACTATGTAACATTATGTAAACCGGGATTGTAGTTGGTACATTCTCTTTTACAAACTGTAATTAAGTGACTTTCAATTGTATTGATGTGATCTACGAAGACTGGCTGGTATTGAAAAGGCAATGATTTGATTTTAATGTTATGTTTGCTAATGAATTGTAATTTAATGACTAATCATGTTTAAGTTTCAAGCATGTTTTGACGTAATTTAACATAGGGGTTATTTATAGCCAGCTGTTTTGATATTGAAGCCTGGGATGACTAAGACATACAAGACAAAAAGGCGATTTCTGCCGAAAATTTACCATGCTCCTCTGACGGTAGACACCAGTTTTTTAAGCGTTTTGACGACGTAGTATATGGTATCATTATCCGGGTTGAGTGGACTCGGGCCGAGCTGTCAATGACCCAAATTTTAATTCAAAGCGTCAACAATTATGACGAATGCGAGTAACTACACGAAAATTAATAATGCGGTAGTTTTTTTTAATGTAAA
This sequence comes from Agrochola macilenta, assembly GCA_916701695.1. Classification (NCBI taxonomy): domain Eukaryota; kingdom Metazoa; phylum Arthropoda; class Insecta; order Lepidoptera; family Noctuidae; genus Agrochola; species Agrochola macilenta. The sequence continues at coordinate 3,498,595 of OU753559.1, read as the reverse complement.
AATCTTATTCAATAGAGAGGATTAATATAAAGTCACGCATAATTCAGATATGGGAAACTAAAAAATCTTTGTGTAGAGGACAGTCTGTTACAACTTATAAGTTTACAACTGTCACTGTATAATTTTGCAGGGAAGACCTATTTCCACCAAAATAATTTTCACCCATTCCAGCCAAGATCACGAAACTGCAACTAATTTCGAATAGTTCTTGTTTTCTTCAAAGACGAAGTGATTTCCCAATATGTTGCTACTGTTTGAAGTCCTGCTCGCCCCCGAAGTAGAAATAGCGTGAACAGTAAGTAATACTGTGGAGAGGGTACTCGTAATTCAAGCGGAATTCAGTACAAAGAGCCACCAGCTTTGGCGGGTTCGTCGCCTTGCTGCAGGGATGCCAAACCTTACGCACAACGTTCAAGAAATATTTTATAGGTTCTTAATGTAGATACCGACGGATAAGATAATTTTTAAGTACTGTTGATAAAGGACTGGTTATAAATAACGAAATTCTTTGTTTTTTTTTGGGAATATTGGCACTTTTGTTTCATCAATAAAATTAAAATATTTCTTGTGGATTATACATATTATTCTACTTAATATATAATAGTACCAGTATCTTTACCTAACTATTTAAAGTAACATAAAATAGTTTCTTATTTCTAGTTTCATCAATATCCTCATTGAATTTGTTTTTGAAATTATTCGAATAGGTTCTATCACGGAGTTTAGAAAGAAGGGTACTTGTGTATATAAATAAATATACACAAGAGGTGCAATTGTCACTTAATTGTTTCATAATTTTGTTTTAATTGGTTCAAATGCGTTCTTTTTGACACAGTCTTTTCGAATAACATGAACAACGTCCGACATGTCAACGTTAACCACGGGATAGCTGTGTGGTTTTCTTGCACGGCGATTTCAATTTTTTTTTTTTGTATATGATCGGTACTATTGAAGAATGAACATACGACAAGCCAACTTAAATACCCAGACCAAACAACCGGATGGATCGGTAAACTTTTGATTTGACTGCGGCCATTTACATTTTGAGAGATTCCTATGTTTCAGTGAACCGCAATGGCGTGATTTATGACCCCTGCCAATTCCGTGTAGACTCTGGCGCGTGCCATAAGGTTTGCCATCCCTGAGCCACCCTGGCAGATTAGTATTCTTCCCCCGTTCTTTCACGCATAATAAATTTAATCCGGGGATTGCATTCGTTAATCTCATTATTCTTGTACATATACCAAGAAGGAATAAGTCGTGTTGAGTTTGGTGGGTAGTCTGCTAGTCTGTTATGTTTGGATCGGAAATATTTAAGAGCGTTTATTAAGTTGGCAACGTCGATATATCGAAATAGCTGTCAAAAAATTGCCTGTTTTGATTAATTTTGGCAAAATTACTGTATGGAAATAAGAAATGTGGCTAACTAGCTAACTACAATATTCATAATGAATTGCAATTATATTATTGAATTTGATGTTGTACCCGTTTTAGGTGTAAAAAAGGCATAATTAATATTCTTGCGACGTGGCCCACTTTTAGAATAAACGCTCTTATGAAGACAATGCTTCCGGTAAAAGTATTTTAATATTATTCTGATTTTTTTTTGGCAAAATAGAATTCCATTCCACAGGATAAAAACCAGTTCAAGGCAAAACGTTCCCCTTCTTTTCCAAGAATTATTTTTCCATATCTTTGTTTCGACTTCCTTTCAAGCGTTTTAGGAAGGTCCTTATTGGCAGTATTTTTATTCCTGGAATTTGATTTTGTTTTTGCAAAAGACAAGGCTTTCGTTTGACTGGGTATGTACCTACTATATACTCTGGCGTGGGAAGATGGCGTTTATAGTAGTAACCTATTCACTCGTGACTACCTATTTAGTTAGACTTCGGACTACTTCGTCTGCCTCTTTGGGCTTGTGGTCGCAAGCGCTACTTCCGAGCATGAGGTCCTTGGTTCGATTCCTGGGTCGGGCAAGAGTTATTGGGTTTTTCACAAAAAAAATCACTGCCAGACCGGACTGTCACTTTCAGCGACCTTGGGTGGGGACAGTTATAGGTCTACGCAAATAAATAATTTGTAAAAAATAACAATAGGTAACCTACTTATTTAAGCACCATTGTTACTAACACCAAAATACGAGTATTATGTATGAGTTTTATTTTATTTAAAGATTTTTTGGTATTGGAATGTTTTCAAATTCAAAAGGGCACTAAACGAAATATTAATTGAAAAAAGTTATTACACTATTGATGACTTCCTTAATGATGAATCACTGACTGATTGACATACTAATAATCCATTTTTTATTATTGTTTACTGCAACCTTGTTGACATTTTTGTATTAGTTTGACATTTACTGTAATTCGAAAGATTTGACATTAATTTATATTAAATGTATTGTTATAAATTCGTAATTGTTATTTAAAATTATAAGTAAATTAAATATGATTTGCATGCCCATGATGGTAGAACATGGAGGACTTTCATAATAAAACATCAATGTAATAATTACCCATGTTTGCAAAGTAATGAATGATTTATGATTAATTTTATAGGGTCACCCCTATTACATGGGACTTAAGCATAACGGGTGAAATGTGGGTGTACTATAGATGCACCTCTGCCCAACCCTTCAGGGAAATCTAGGCGTGATGTTATGTTATGTTCGGGCAAAAAATATTTCAAAACTTCTGGACCATGGTTAAGGCAAACTACCTTTCTGTCGACACCTACCTATGACCAGCACATTTTAAGGTCACTCAAGACACCGCAACTAAGTGGTGCGGACGTGCGGAACAAATTCACTTGAACAGTGCTGCAAGAACAGCATGGGTAATTCGGTACAACCCTGAGAAGCTTCGAGACGTGATTTACATTTTCTTTAAGATTAATCTAATGAATATGGAAATTGCTTAGATAAAGAGCTGCGTAGAGTTAAAAAGAAGACTGTTGTTGAAATAGGGCGCAATCGGAGTGGCCCAGCAGTGGACTGCTGTTGGCTACTAAAGTTTTTTGGGTTTTATAAAGACCACAGCTTCAAGTTATACGTTGATTCAGAACTAATAATAATCCCAGCCTGTTACTGTGACATGTGTGTGTGAGCAGTGATAGCCTAGTAGTGTGACCGTCGGACTGCCAAGTCAAGGGTCTCGAGTTCGAACCCAAGACACGCACCTCTGACTTTTCGGATTTATGTACGTATTGTATAATTATCACTTGCTTGAAAAACGGTGAAGGAAAACGTCGTGAGGAAACCGGCATGCCTAAGAGATATTTCTCGACGGCATGTGAAGCCAAGTCAGAGGCCCATGGGCGGCTTTAAAACTCTGACACCAGGTTAGTCACTAACCACACGAAAAGAAGAAGAAGACTGTGACATGGTTCAGAAAAAGCGATGTTTAATATTGTAGCATAAGTATTTATCGTTCCCACAGCTGAGACCCAGGCCTCCTCTCTGTGAGAGGGAGTGGGCCGTAATCTACCACGCGGGCCCAGTGCGTTGGTAGATGTCACATGTCTTCGAATTTTTGGTTCTAGGACATGCCGGTTTCCTCACGATGTTTTCCTTCACCGTTTTGAGAGCAGTGGTGATGAAATAATTTACACAAAGCAAAGCGCCTGTCAGGGTTCGAGCCTACGACCTTCGAGCCTTCGTAAGCCGCGACCCTTACTACTGGGCCATCTCTGCTCATTAAATAAAGTAGAAGAAATACTTCTTAACTTTTGCTTGTTACGTTTGCTCAAATGTTGTTTCCTGGAAATATTTTTTTACAAACAAGAATTCTTACATAGATAACATACCTATCTTCCCCGAAGGCTTAAGTGGCGGTATACCTGTAGTCCACCCACATATCTTACGCCACATGTAAAGAAGCCAAGATTTTTTACCCCCTTGTCTAAATCCCCAGGCATGATTATATACAACAGTTTTAAGTACATACAATGATCTAAGTCCCAAACGGCCCGGAGTTAGGTACAGAACATTAACCGCGTCGGTCCGACCGCACATTCTTGCGAATAGAACGAAGTTTTGTTTCTCACGCAACAAAGGGTCGCCTGCCCTGCGGTCCTTACTGAACGAGGTCGAAGCGAGAACGGAGCGAAGTGAGAAATGAGTCTCTCGCTTCGCTACGTTTTAATTGAAAGGGGTAGTTAATGCGTTGCAATGTTGAATGGAGTTCAGTGCAGTGGATGGAAACTATTTAATGCTGATAAGACAATTATTAGGGTACCTTCCCCTACAGTTTGAAGATAACACTGTACCTATTTAAACATAATAAATTTTGAATAGGTTTCTTAAAGGAAAGAGCTTGGGGTGTGGCGAAACATGGATTAAAAGCGGATGCAATAGGTTGTTATTAATTTAACATTGATTAAAGGTCTGCACATATAAAATGACATTGACATACTAAAACATAACTAGCCGACCGTTGACGCACAAACGACCTATCACCGACCCTCTTAAGCTCATTATTTCTCGCTCATTTTCCTCTATGACCGCACCCTAAACCTCTCAGTATTTAGTGGAAGTTTGTCGTGCTCCAGGAGTTTAGGCTACAAATGATGGGCCGTAATTAGTAAGTTGCGTGAGTTCGTACGCACAAAATAGTCGAGGAGCTCTCGTTTGAGGAAATATTCCAGAATTGGGGATAATGCGGTCGAGGGTGTGGTAATGTCGGGTAGAAGGGTATATTTGGGTGACATGTCGTGAGTATCGCTTGTTTGTACATTCTTTTTGGAGATCTTTACGTATTTTGGCATAGTTTAAGAGAGGTTTATGACTGCCTAAACCTACTGTGTGGATAATCTTTGCTCATGCCAAAATTGTTTTATGTTTTGTTTAAAAATACAGGGAAAGTGCTTAATAGTTTATGTAAGCGGATCAAAACATGAAGAGATACAACACCGTTTTGCAATATCTTGTATCAAAGTGTTAACATAATATAGTAGGTTTTATGACACCATGTTTTTATAGTTCTGCTTTACGTAACGCATAAAAACCAAGAAAAACAATCCGCATACAATAATAATAAATTAAAAACAAAACATGACCTTAAAAGGGAAGCCACACCATGAGAAAGCCATCGACATAGTTTTCCACAGTTTTCGAAACACCTTGCATCACATAATAACTTATTTATTGACTTGTCCGCCATTTTTGTTTTAATTGATTGAGATATTTTACGGCTACAAGTCGAAATATTGAAGGTTTAAAATTTAATACTGACATGGTATATGGTATTTTAATGAATCGAAGATTTAATGGTTGTGATGAGTTATGGGAGCTTAGATTATTATTAATATTTATGGGTTAAGTAGCTGAAGGGAAAACTTGCGCACACGTGTGTAATGCCACAACCTGTTATTGCAGATATTTTGATAATCTGATATCTGTTTACATATTACAATGTAGACTTGGACAAAAAGACTAAAGAAACAATCAATCAATCTGCCTAGCCTTTTCCCAACTATGTTGGGGTCAGCTTCCAGTCTAACCGGATGCAGCTGAATACCAGTATTTTACATGGAGCGACTGCCTACCTGACCTCCACAACCCGGTAACTGGGTAATACCGTAACGACTGTCAAAAATCCACGAATGACAGCCGGGACCAACGGCTTAACATGCTTTCTGAGGCACGGAGGAGTCTCGGTATGTATAGAATACGTCACCCATCCACGGACCAACACAGCGTAACTTAATCTGATGGATCGCGCCGTGCGGCTGTTATTACTTAGCCACGAGCTGATAAAGCGAACAGATAAAGACATAGGCCACGAATTATAATATACTTAGTTAGTCTTATGCAGACTAGATATACGCCTAAAGTCATATTTAGCTGTAAAATATAGGAATCTACTTCATAATAAATCCCTGTTTCTCACAGAAAAAAAAAATCTTTGCGAGTAGTTTCCAAGCGTTACATTGATTAGAAGCCATAACCATGCTTCCTTTCTACACATACTCTCTTCTGAAAGGTATTGGATTTCAATATTGTATATTGGCTTTAACGGTCACTTACATCCTTCATAATCTTCCTAGCATTTTCCCATAATATTTTAGAACCATATTCCAGTCTCACAAGATTCAATTGAATTCAGAATTGAACACTTGCGTGCCACATTAACAGTGTTTTTAGGATACTCATTGGTTTTCTAATAAACATATTTATTTCTGCGTTTTATTCAACTATCCAATTTACAAAAGAAGCTATGTTTACCTTAGAACCTTTTGCACAGAAATTCACGCCTTAAACCTCTCGCTAATTATTTTAATTCCACAACAATGCGAGCACAGAATCGAGTACCAAGCGACCATTACTTATCAAAGAGAAATAAACAATAAATATTCAAATACCGAAGTAAAATATGAATGGATGCGTGTTTAAAAGTCTCTGTACGTTAATCAAAAGATACACGCAGCTTAGAGTGGGATCCACAAATCATCTCGGTTTATCTCGATCTTTACCCACTGACAAGTTGACATTGTTGTGTGGTACAAGTCATAGATAATAGAGTGATGAAATAATAACATTTTTAATTTTTGAATAATGAATTGGAAACTGGGCAGATTCCGTCAAAACTAGAACGAAGAAAAAAAATTGGGAACGAAGTATTATGTGCCTTGCTTAATGTGGTTCTTTGGTGGAAGTGTGAAATAAAAGTTGGAAGATGTGTATGTGGTATTTTTCTAGCGAAGAAGTGTGTGTGATTTCTGGCTAGTCGGTAAGTTATGGTTTTCTTTCTCACAATGTTAACCTTAACTGTAAAGTCAGACGCCAGTCACGTTTTAGATTGTAACTTAGGTATCTAAGTACGACAGTTTAATATGAATACTAATTAAGTTGACCGGTGCTTTAAAGTTTAAACTTTGTTAGCATGTAAAAGGATTCGGTTACACTGTAACTTCGTCGTCTTTAGTGCCAAACTTAGACAATATTGTGGTAAACACAATTTTAATACAAGACATGAAACATAAAAGGACACTTTCATATAGCCGCTTAAGTATTCTCCAAGCAAACTCTTTTCGCAAAAACAAAAGCAAAAAAAAAAGAAAACATTTTTATTTCTTTTTTCCCAGACGCCGTTTTTTCACAACTTGTTTCACGAGCGAACCGGTTGTATGCGCAGACGCACCGGCGGCCACCTGGTGGCAATCCATTGCTTTACCACTAAATTATGCTGCCATACTGGTTTTTTCTTTCTCCCTTTATCCTACATTGCACGCTTAAATATAACTCCATTCATGCGAACTGGCATGCCACGGAACTTGTTTGTTTCTTAAGTCTTAAGCCGCTATTTTAATAAACTGATTTTTAATTTTGTATGGACTTGGGAAAGAGGTCGATTTTATTGATGTATGCTCACTATGAACATGTTCATGTTAATTTTTATGGTCATTGGGCTTACGGGTTGATTGGCATTATCATAATATGAGGTAAGTAAATGCGGCTACAGGTGGTCAGATTTTTTATAAATTATTATGACAGAAATTAATTACTAAAAAGTAAATTCCATGAAATAGGTGAAGTTATATTAATTAATTTATTTATTAATTAAAACTTTATGCACAGGTAAAAATAAAATACCGTACAAAGGCGGACTTAATGCCTGAGGCATTTTCTACCAGTCAACCTTAGGGTGATGCAGAGATAAAACATGGCAGGTGCAACTTATGGGATTGATAACACGAAATTAACTATAAAATACAAGAATAAATACATACATACATACATAGTATAAACAGAATAACTTTTTCAGGAGAAATAACGATCGGTAGAGGAGAAATAACGATCAGTAGAGGAGAAAACGAATCCAGCAAATCACCGCTGGGATGTTTCAGCAAGCCAAATAAGTTTTATTAATTTCCGATTGAATAGCAATTATTTAGAAGATAGTTGATGATAAAATGTCGAAACGAAGTCATTCAAATACCTATATCTAAATTAATTCAACTAGTGTCACCTTCAGTTTAAGGATATTACTATATCACGCTTTTTTTTCAATAATCATTTGCGTAAAATAAAAATAGTTATTTCTAACATAAATACATCAAACATTTACGCAAATCCTATTCAATCTTCAACCCAGTTCAGCAAAGTAATCAGCAGCATAGGTATCTACATAAAGCGCATATAACCGGCGTCCGCTCATAAAAGCGAGCGCGTCCATTGACGAGACCGTCTGAGCCGTGACTGACGTTTCCGTACAACTCGAATGCAGATGACAGGAGCCGCCATGTTGGTCTGCTTGTAATTAAAATTATTTGCTATCAATGACTTAATGTTCGGAATAAATTAATTTTTAATGAAGCGTAATGGATTTTATTGAATGATGCTGGTGGAACTGGATTTTATTGAATTGAATTTGAATACGAGTATGTAAGTGGGAAAGTTTCTGTTCTGAGGAAAATATACCTATGAATGATGTTGGAGCCGCTTAATATCCTGTGCAAGAAGGTAATAAGGTATTTTATTTTCACCATTGACTTCTTCTGGATATCCGAGTAGACATCATCAACTGTCAAGTCGCAAAAAAAACAATTTTGTCGCCAACACATATGTTTTAGGCAAAAGTATCACAGACATAATCCTGCTAATTTACTGCAAGCCTCAAAAGCCAGGCTTCGTCAAAAAAACGACGACCTTCCTGTCTCCACGCTAATAAGGAGCGTCTATTCGTTCTAGCGAAGTGACAGCTCCGCTCTATAATTAACGTTAGTTCGCAGCGCACGCGCAGGTCGCCTAACGGGAATGCAGAACTGCAATTATGTTCTATGGTGTGGTAATGAGCAAGTGATAGGCTCATTATAACCCGTGGAAATGCATGGTGAGCTGCGATTATGGAAAGTACTTGTGATAACGGCTTGCAGTACGCTTCGCTTGAATACAGTTTGATTGGTAGGTATGATTTAATGGTAATTGAGGTTATAGGTTAGGAGAATGAGAAAGTGCAGGCTGCAGTGGAAATGTTTAGTCACGGATTTTAGTATTTGTCTTAAGTTATTAACTATTCACATCTGAATATTCGAATTCGTATTGTATAATTATCACTTGCTTCAAAAACGGTAAAGGAAAACATCGTGAGTTTTATTTTTTTTGAGGGTGGGAAATTATCAAATAACTTCTCTCGCTCTGGGCGGAGCGGGAGGGTGTGTCAGACTTTTACTGACATAAACCCACCCGTGTTCCTTCCGTTGCCTGTGTGCCGGGGCTGCGATATCCCTTTCGTACAAACTCGCAACCCTGGCAGGGTGAGGAACCTGCCTGAGAGATATTTCTCGACGGCTTATGAAGCCAAGTCAGAGGCATGTGGGCAGCATAAAAACTCTGACACCAAATTACTCACTAACCACACGAAAAAGAAGTAAGACGAACTATATTCCATTAAAGGATAAAGAGAGTTTAGTATATCAGGTACCTCAGTACATGTGTAGCTTCAAAATGTTGAAGGTTACAAGAACAAATTAACCTTTAATTATGTTAAGAATTTCAATTATGAAGAGGGCTTTACTTTGAATAAAGATAGAATGAGGATTTAATCACGGAATAATAAAATTAATAATCCATCCAGCCACCTCCTGACATCCTAAACATCTTCAATAAACATAACAACGCAAACTCCAGTTCTTTATTGACATTCTTAAAACGACATTTCAAAATACCTCTCCATTTGCCGAGACAATCGAAAATAAGCCCTCACTAAAACTGAATAGAGATAGCAATCATTCTGCGTCCGGATCCAGGTATTTGAAAGATTTTTCGATTCTGTGTCTGAGACAAGCGAGAGATTGCATCTATTTCGAATTTTATCTAAAAACAAGCCCGGGTAACAAGTTGGCAGGAATAAAACTTGGAATCGGGCAAAGGCAGCGAATATTCTGTAAAGATCAAGTTCGTTTTGCATGTTAAGGTGGTGTGCGAATCGAATCTGTCTCAGAACTGATTTGCGAATTTGGAGCTTTAATTCTGCGAAATATATCTGCCTGGTTTGGAATCGTAAACGGAATTAGGAGCCCGGATACAATATTTTAGACGTCTCTTTTATTAGGTAAAAAGATTCTTGGGATTCCGAAACAAAAGGAGGTACCATTCTAGATCTTTATTGGATAACTATCCTATAAATCAGATCCACAACAGGTCTCTGAGTAAGAAATAAGGATAGCAAAGTTATAAATATTTGAATTGGTGATGTCGAACTAGGCATGGTTTTATTTTGATTTAGTATCAAAGTTCTGATTCCAAGATTTTCTGTAAATATTTTCTCTGATAATATATTTGATACGTTAAATTCCCGTAACGCAAACAGAGTTAAGTCAACGGGTAAATCCTTTTGACCTTTGAGTGAGTCAAATTGCTATAGTTAGTTAAATGGTAGCAATCTTTGTATTTTATTTTATTTCAATCAGTTTCGACCTAAAAAATACCATCTCTCTCATCATGTTTCTTACTGTTAGATTTGGTTCCCGTGAGGGTTATAGTTTTTCTATCATCACACGGTCCAGGAGTCCGTGAAAGATTTAATTGGAACGGACGAGAGTCGGTAAAAAATAAAAAATATAATCTGTTACAGAACGAATTGAGTAGTAACTGAGTAAACAATACTGAAAATATTTGGAATTTTTCTCGACAAAGTTTTGGCTATGAATGGTAATTAAATAAAAAAGGGAGTTATTTAGTAATACGGTACTAACGTAACCAAATCAATTTATTCGGTTGAAACGAGACACAATATAAGTTTTATTGTTATTAGCCTATGGGCGTTTAGTGTCCCTCAAAGTGTTAAATGACGCCTAATTATGGCAATTTATCAGAAAATACACCTATAGTGTAGCTGCATATATATTTTTTATTTATTATCTGGAATTTTGCATCACTCTTGTTGATACAGGGTGAATTTTTAAACATCCACTGCAGTTACTTCAAATTAACCACGTCCATAATTTTGAAGCTCGAAAACAGATTTTTCTTATTAAAACAAATGGGGCAACGGAAAAAAGCACAGCCGGTGACATTAGTGTTCGCGAACGTCGCTCCACTAATCTGTGTTGACGCGCATCAGCCGGGTGACAAGGTATTCGGCGGGATTTTTCTTCCCTTTTCATTAAGGAAGGGTGCCGTTATTACAGACTTCAAATATTTTTTTCGACATTCCATTTGGGTGTTTGTTATTTGGGAAAGGGGGTGCGGTAAGTATATTTGGGTTTGAGCTTGTTAAGTTAGGCTGTTGGTTTATGAGATTAGATGAAATCGGGTATATGTAATTATTAGGTTTTGTGTGAAAAATACCAATAATTATTAAAGTCTGAAGATTGGAGTTTTTATGTGGTAAAATTACCCTAATTTATCAAGTTTATTAACGAGCTGTCTTTAATATTTCTCTAATAACTGTGTACCTTGACAGCCTTGATAAATGTCTGTGTCGCAATGCCAAGTCTACATAATTGTATTATTTCATTAGCTAGTAGATTTTATTCAATTTATCATCCCTTAAAATAGTGCCTAGAGACTGTGAAAGCAAAATATTCTATCTTCGTTAATATAATGTCGTTAGCCTGTGAATGTTAACGACGTACCTAAAAGCGGACATTTTTATTACGTTTTACGCTTTTTCCGAACAATTTTATCATAATAAATTGAATACCTGGTTTTAAATAATTTTCTGTAGGAGTTATAATTCCTATATAGTCTGCAAAGTTAACGCTAGACATATTTTTTTGTAATATTCTCCCGGTCATGGAATTTCAGTGTCTAATTTTGAGAGGGTTAATTTTTTTTAGGAATCTTTTTTTTTCGTTCCTATTAAAATTTTCCTCATTCTAAATTACAACATACCCACGAAAAGCCGCTCAACAAATAAGGTCATCTAGTTATTACAGGCCGCTATTAATAATTATCGCTTAATGTTTCGCGCCGGTCGTGGTAAGCGGATTATATCGCTTGTCTGCGAGGAGGGGCGACAATAATTGAGACCTGCTTAGTCGTGATAGTCCTGAGCCACTTGCGTCGGCTATTTGTAGTGCTTGCTTCATGATATTTATAAGTAGGCAGCGTTTAAGAAAGGTGGTTGGAGATAAAAACATTTTTGTTGGAATAGCGATGACGACAAAAAAAATTTTTTTTGGTCCGTCATGGAAATTATTCAAAAATATTGGACACGTATTTTTTAAATTTTTACGTAATCTAAAGATTACGGCGACACATTCAGTTAAAATGTGCCATTAATTCATGAGTAGAGACCCCCACTCCCCGACTTAAAATGCGTTTTATCTAAGTATTTTTTTATTAATATGATAAAGCAAAAAATACGTGTCTAATATTTTTATTATCTGACTGCCGTCAGTCTAATAAATTTGTTCTTTTTTTCCCAGGCATCATCCCTATTGGGCTTAGCTAAGATGAGAATTTATTTGGTTGATTTGAATATTTTTGGCTTCAATGGACACTCCAAAATAAGTTCACTAGTGTTCACTCACAAGTAGGAAATATTTTCCATACCGGTAGTCGTAAAAACGTTCCAATCGATTCCCGTTCAAGACAGTGTATCATATAAAATAACGACAGACAACATATAAAATTGCGATAGTGCAGTTACGGCTTATAAACCACCAGACATCGTTATAAGCCATTTCCTTTCTCTTTTACAATTTCCTCGAGCCAGTAAACATTTAACACCAACCATATTACTCTACACCCGGGAAATATAAATAATATAATCTACTACATTACTACCCCAATTTAAAACATTACCGTCTAATTTCGCCTTTTATAATAAGCTAGACGCATGAATTATGTGAATTACAAAACGTACCATAATCGCGTTCACAAAAGGGAATTATCCCGGAGATAAGGATTAACGGGGACACCCTACGCGCAGGTGTTGCGGGGAACAAATCCAACATAAATTTATATGATTTGACACTCGCAAACTCCGTGCGTAAAATAATTTTGGCCAAATGTAATTTGATAAAAATGTTTCAATGGTTTTATTGCAAATTATTATGGTTTAAACGACGATAAGCTGGCCCTTGTTATGTCGGATTATGGGGTTAATACCGTAATTGATGAATGATAGCTGTTTATGCATAAGTCATCCGCTGATTCATCCTCAATATGATTTATGCAATGTTATGTTTGTTTACGAATAGACAGAAGATCTAATCAAAGTCGACAAAAACTGTAGCCTTCACATCAGAATCTATAAAGAGAAGCCAGCAGTATACCGAAAAAACATTGACAACATGCTGTGTATACGTCTTGTTCACTATTCTAAAGCCATAGTTCTTGTTTCAACACGCTTTATGTTGCTCCATAGCAAGCAAACACGACACAAAGCGATAGAATCGATTACTTGAACAATGTATCGAGTTGATAGACTCAATATCGCAAGGACAAGTTACAAGTTCCTAGTCGCTCGTTTACGAGTACCATAAACTCGTATTACCATACTACGAAGATATACAATTATACATGCTATAGTTATATTAAATAGCGTTTATTATAAATGGCTTCAAGCGGTTCTAACTTTATATCAGTTGCCAAACTTCTGCTGATAAGTATATTACACAAAGTTTCGTTACCGAGACCTCCCAAACAAAAAAAAGGCAAGATATATGCTAATTTAAGATAATGGAAGAGAAAATATACAGTATTCGCCAGTTATCGGAGAAAACAAGTAAAAGGGGAATAACAAAATTCTCATTCCTTTTTGTAGAACACATAGTGTATCGCCTATCGAGTTATTGGACACTAGTCTATGAAGCCTAGATGTAGCTACATCTTGACAAACAAATTCTACAAATCTACAAATTGAGTACGAGGCAGCTGCCTCGTACTCAATTTGTACCGCGCAGTTAAAGAAAATACACACTGAGGAAGCGATAATCTTATCTAAGGTGTGACGTCACCGATTGTATTATTAGATTCTCCCATAAATAAAGAATATAAGGGTAAAGTGTTGGCGAAAAAACATGACGCTTCGTACTATCTCGTTATATATGGAGCAATTGGCGAAGAAGCAAAAAATAACAATATTGGTAGACTCGAAGGTTTTTAGATTCCCCTCGAATACGGTATCGGGTTCTGTCGACATCCAATTATTATGGGAACACTTCTAGGAAAATTATTTTCTGTATACAACTTCGACATGCAAAAAGATTGCCAAATTTTCTTAATGGTAATCCGATCAGGGACCGAGCATTATTTCTGAGCCAATTGCTGTTTGAGTTGAAGTTGTAACAATAACAGTTCGAAGAAGAGACTCCAATAACACAAATAACAATACAATAACACTGTGCCCAAGTTTCGTTTTTGTTGGTGTACGAATTGAAACAGCGAAGAAGCTATTTATAGAGATAATGTCTAAATTCAATAATCGAGGTCTTATGAATTGTAAATCCGTGTCTATGAAATAGATATTCATAATCTACATTTCTTCAAAACATTTGTATAATCTTCAATAGTTCAAGCAGCAATAAGTTACAACATTTATTAATGTTTCCGTTTCAAATCTCATTATTATAATTTCGGTTCAAGCCACATTTCTCAGAAAGGAAAAATAAGTATTTTAATTCTTGGACAAGAACCAAATACTGATACAAAAGAAAATACTTCAACATCAAATATTTAGACGCTATCCGAGTCATGCTCAGAATAATTAAATGGACGTCTCAGCGAATTTAAAAGAGGAAAAATACGGGATAGCAATGAAGTCAACAAGGAACTTTTGACCTATATATTTCTAGAACGTTAACTGTCCATACTCTGCAAATCGCCGCTAGTATGGGATAATAGGTAATATTGATAAATTATGGGTATTAAACAAGCTATGTTGTAAGGCAGGTCCTTTATGGTGCTCCGAACGATCTGCAGGATATCCGCGACTTGATGGAGTGTTCTCGAAATAACTTTTACTCGATTTAGCGCTGTTTCTGGAAAGTCATGTTTGTAAACATCGCTTATATTACGATCAGTGAAATTTATTAAAATGATACTGAGAACTAGGGTAATATATTCACCTTATATATCTTATTTCTACAAACAATTAGTTCCTGTTATATCTTATTCCATAATTATTATTATTTTATTCATGTTATTGTCAGAAGGTTCTCAATAAATAGACATAAAGTGGAAAGAACAAGTATATACTCGTATATATATATATACGTATATATATATATATATATATTTTAATAAAAGAAATATATTTTTGAAAAAAGCGGTAATTATTAAGGGTTGGAACTGGTATACAAAAAAATAATAATTTTGATGACAAAGATAAAAAAAAACATATCTCAAAGTGGGTCGCATCCTACAAACCCCAAGCATACGGTGACACGACTCATAAAAGACATAACAACAATAGCAGCGCAGTTATTGTGATTTGTAGCGATTCTTTGAGAACAACTCTTGTTTAATGTACTCGCGTCTCTTCTTCAATGGAAGAAGTTCATTCTGTAACTAAGAGACGATCAACTTGTTTATTACACTGACCTATATTTGGACAAGCCTTTAAATGTATGCCAAAGATTGTGTCAGCAGTTCAGCAACTAAAGGTTTATTTTCGTCAGTCTCCTTTCTGTTACTGTCACAGAAAATGTAGGTACAATTATAGGAGAACTAGTGAACCGCCCCTGCTTGGCACGGTTTTTACGAATTCATTAAACATCGAGAATTCCATACCTTCCGGAATAAATTCTCTAAAAGATGGTATAGACCTCATCAAAATCCGCTGCGTAGTTCAGAAGAACATCGTGGTCATACAGACAGAGACGAAAAGCGACTTTCATTTGTAATTTGTTTATCTAGAGATATTATAGATTAACAAGGTTCATGGATGAACTCTAGAATAAACTGCTATGTTTCTGAGTCCTCTATGGCAGTATTTCCTACTGTTTCCCAATCTTGTTTCATAGGTATCCAAAGACCAATTCTCGTAATTAAAAACGTTCAAATTCTAGAGGCAATCTCATCTCAGCGATAAGAAATATTAAAAACTTGTCAAAAATGTAGGGAAACTATAAGTATTTTTCACAGACTGTGTACGTTCTTAAAATTACCGGAATTGCCTCTCTGATTTCAGAACCGAATCGTTTTGCTCAAGTAGCGTTTGCAACGACCGAAATATGAAGCGGTTCTTATGAACAACCACTTTTACTGCGGATGTGACATGTGACCACCGGTTAAAGGAGTCAACTACGAAAAGATATAGGATATATTTCGCATCGTTAGCAACATATGCAAAAGTAGTAATTTTTTATTAGTCTTTTAGTTGACCTAAAATAAAGTGTAGTCGTCTCGTATCTGGCGTTTGTTTATCTTTTGCCAGTCGGCAAAGGCCTTCCCCATTCTTGTCCATTCTGTGGTCTACCTCATTTTCTTTGGCCATTTCTTGGGTACCACTGGGTAACTATTTAGCTCCATTTGTCCTTTTCTCTTATCATGTATCACAAATAGTTATATTGTCCGCCAATTATCAGTTACTATCAGGAACCCAACTAGAAATGCTTCAAGTGCTGACTCAGCCATAAACATTAATACACTCAACATTTTCATTGTATGTATTCCATATGTATGAATAATTTCCTCCCACAGGATTAATGCTAGCTTGTTTCCCTTTATGGTTGTTTGGTGTATTAGGTTTATGTGCAATGAAACAGTAACGGCTGGTCGCGGAGGCCATGACATCAAACGCGACCTTGGCTCGATTTATGATCAGCTGAAATAAAATTTTCAGTCGTTGTATATATTCTAGTAGTTTCTCTAGGAGGCTTTTAGAGTGATTGCTGTATGCATTAAATGTGATATTTATATTGTCAATCTCTAGCTATGGTGTGGTTTACGGGCCATATTAGTACTAGACCATATTAGATATCTTTTAAAAGGCAAGTGCTTATAAATGATGGATAGCAAGCTTTGATGCTACTCCAAGAGGTTGGGCAACAGCATGCTTATTCCTCCTTACTGTGTTTACCAGTCAATTTGATAAGCATGGTGATCGTATGAATAGGTTCTCCCAAGTTCTCACTAACGTTCGTCTGTATATTGTTATCATTTTTATCTACTTGTTTAACTGTCTATATAAGTAGACATATTATGTTTCCAAACTTATTGGAACTTACGGCTTCACCTCCGACTTCGCTGTTATCAAGATCTCGCGTATCATTATTAATTGCTCAAGACTTTACTACCTACTCAAGTTCACCTTGTTTACGTTCCGAAACAAGCAAACAAAACTCCCGTACCTTATTAAAATTTCTTTTGAAGCTCTTACCTAATTGCTATGTAAACTAACACGAAGTTTGTTGGAACTTAGCTCACACAAGCTACTCGAACTCAACGGCTGCCACGAATCAAATTAATATGAAATTCGCGAAACAATTTAAGTTTTAGTTAGCACTTTAAATTTCCCAGTGGAACATTATTTTCTCATAAATCAACCCTTCCGCTGTGCACGGCGGGTCTTTCAAGCCCTATCGGTGAGTCTACGAACGACCAATCCCAAGTGATTAATTGATTAATCAGACGGTTTCAGAGTAATTTTAATGATTTATTACTTCAGTGTTACATACAGTTCTTTAATTAATCGTAGTTTAGAAGTGATGTGGCACGAAAGTTGAAAATTTGGGTTTTTAGATTAGTGTATGTCTAGGTTAAACTAATTCAAGGTGAGGAAAACTTTCCCTCTTAATTTTAGTCTTCAAAATATTTTCCTGACATAATGGATACTAAGTGCTTCTACAAAATGAGATTCCTAGATGAGTTGGCATGTTTTAGCCTACTATTTCATAAACATATATAAGGAAATTACATTCAAAATTTTTCTACTCTCAAACCATGATACAAAAGCAATTTTACTCAATTCCAATACAAAAACAACTTATTTAACCGAGACTGTTTATACGCTCATTTGTTTGTTGCCTTTAATAATGATTCCAAGATAGAAAATCCCAAGGAAAAATACGAAAATAAAACAGCATTTTGGACTGAAGACGTGACATCAAACGGCAATCGAGCGATGTCTAATGTCAATAGAACGTTTACAAAGAGCCGTGAATTTCGTTGAATCAATTTCAAAACGTTTAATTGGCCCACGGTGACTTCGGGAAGGTAAGACTATTGAGTTGAGGCTTTTTTGACCTTTTTGATGTCCCTCCCGATCTTCACGGGGCTCGCTCAGTGGGGGGGTTAAATGTCGTCGTTTTATTAAATTTTTTAGTTGAGTTGAATATCAGTTTGAGTTACTTTTGGACATTTCAGTCGTGGAATAGGTTGTTTATTTTGTGTAGTGCATTTTATAATCTATGTTGGAATGTTCTTGGAGGACCAGAAAGCTGAAGTGGTATTTTGCTGTCTGCACGTCGAATGACCGATGACCGTTAGAGGGGACGAGTAAGTACTCGAGTAGAGGTCTATAGATTGATGAGTAGAATATAAATACAGAGGGAGTTATTACAAGAAAAATTATTCAAAAAGAGTAAGTAAAAAATACAGTACGCAAATTCGTCTTTTTAAATGATTTTTCTTTTGGGGAAGCGCCTCATTACCATGTGCATTCATCATGTTTAGACTACATCAAAAAAGCTGGATTTCAGACAAGTTTTTAAAGAGTTCTGATTTTAAAATGAAATGTAGTTTCTGGCAGCTTATATCAACGATTTCCTTTGTTCCAGTGACTGTGTAGTTACAACAATCCTCTAGGAAAATAATCAAGACAAAAAGTATACCAAAATAATTTAATTGATAACAAAGTGTCTTTTATGGAGAGTTTGTAAAGCAATTCTTTGTTTCTATCCGTTACAAACGTAAATAAAAATGTAAATTTGGAAACTGTATTATTTTTAAGGAGACTTACTGCTTTAATATTCTTTTAAAGAGGATCTTTTCTTTAGAGCATTCCTTGCATATGGTTCAAGGCAGTTCATTTGTGTCATGTCAGATACATTGTCAGTGACATAAACTTTCTTAACTGACGCACCCTTCAGGAAACGGATATGACAATATCAGGGTGGAAATTGATACAAATGATTTGACAATTCACATCAACACGCTACGTTTATATTAAACTCGTTTATCTCACTCTCGATACGAGATTAACAGTATCGTGGGACCACTGGTATGCCAAAAAGGACAATTTTTCTAGTTAGAGTAGACCCATACAGCGTCGTACATTTTATCTCAATCATTGTGTCCGCCTGGCCGGTAACTCAGACTATTCGTTTAAAACTTCGAGTGCGGCCGAGGGGACACGTTTAAAACGTCCGTAATCAAATTTGACTCGAGTCTTTAAGGGTTAAAGCCTTCGACTTTGAGCCGCCCTAATAAATTATATTGCCGACAAAACTGCTCCCGAGTGCGACACAGCTCGTTGGCTCATCTAATTGGTCCAAATTTGAGTCGACCCGGCTTTATAATTGGGTCGAATTGTGCCTTATGCGTCTGAAAATTAGTTGAAATTCGAACATTGGCCGGATTAGGAGTGTGTAGCAGCACCGCAGCACTAATGCGTCCCCAGTCAAACATACGTAATAAGTTTTCACTCGTAAAGTTAATCAAGGTACGTACGTACACGCGAAAACAAATTCAGTGCCCAAGTTTGGTGGGTTTGACTTAAAGTTTGCGTTTGAATACAGTGAATTCTTGCTTAATTAACGCGCCTGCCTCGCGCCGGTTCTATGCCGTCGGCGTGCCGTAACTTCGTCTTGTGTGCCTTTCCTTTAAGTATTATTTCCACGTAAAGGCGCTTCCGTTCCCAATTATAGGTTCTCGAACACATAGTTCTAAATACATGTTCGTTACGACATATTCTGAGTATAATAAACAGACTTTGTGAATGTGCCAATTTTCTGTTATTTCGCTGGCGGGTCCCGAAGCAGGTCATAAACTGGAAGACTTTTTTGGCACGTGTCATGTTATTTGCGGAGCTTAGGCCGAAGTATCCGCAACATTAACTTAGCGTTTTACGAGTTTCCGTTATACCGAATTAGAAGTGTTTACCATCGTTCAACGAGAAGGAAAACTTACGAATTATCAACAGAGTCACAGTTTGTTCGACGAGAATTCCTTGACAAAGCGAATTCCTGAAGATTCCCAATTAAAAGCTGAGACACTCGGGCCGTGGAAGTTGGTACAAAGTTCCAAATCTTGGCGGGGCGTTACTGCGAAAGAATTCCTCACTAATTAGTATAAGTTTATGCATTCGGAGGTGGCGCGAGTTCCCCTCCACTAGCTCTGCTGAAGTTTTAATTACTCGCATGCTGATTGGCCTGTGGTGCATCAGTCACGTTCTTTTTGCTCGAGTTTCGTGTGATGAACTCCTGTTTTTTGGGGTGAATGTTGATTCTACATTTTGGTTGTTTTGTCCTTAATCAAAGTTGCACGTTTTGAAGTGTAGGCAAAATGTTTTCTTACTCAGTCTTTTTCGGATTTCGTTTTTATGTTAGCATCAACAGTAATTGTTTTTGCTAACACAATAACATCCATAACAATATCTAGAAGTTACAATAGGAGTTTGATATAACAAGCATAAAGGACTATCCAAGACCTAATGGAACTCAGACTGACAATAACAATATTACCGAAAATGTAGCAACATTTCATGCTAACAGTAGTTATAACAACTAACATAACTCATGTCTGCCGTAACTCCGAAAGGCCTTATCTCCCTAAGTTATACATGCAATTACGGCACATATTATTATAGTTATACATACAATTATATTAACATTAGCGTGTCCAGATGTGGCCGAGAATAATATTTTTGCGAGGAGTGCTGTAATGAATTTATCGTAGTCCCTGCCTCGCTTATTACATTACGAGATTGTTTTTGAAGATTTCGGAATATAGCGAGCACTCTTTTTTCCTGTACAATTATTGTTCGTTTCTATTTCATGTTTTTTTTATGGTTATTTTATCAACTGACATAA
Organism: Agrochola macilenta; assembly: GCA_916701695.1. Lineage (NCBI taxonomy): Eukaryota > Metazoa > Arthropoda > Insecta > Lepidoptera > Noctuidae > Agrochola > Agrochola macilenta. The sequence continues at coordinate 3,477,670 of OU753559.1, read as the reverse complement.
TTAATTGTCGTCTTAGTTTATGTGACTTTATCCTAGTAGTATTTGATGTTGGTCTGTAATGCTTAAATAGAAACAGCAGTTTTCTAACAAAATGGGTCGCAATAAACAGCTTCACGTAGTAAACATTCATGATTAAAATCTGTTTCGTATTCAACGACGTGAAATATCGAGGACCTGCTTTTAAAAGGCAAGAGCTTAGCAAAGATTTACAATATTGCCAGTTAAATTACACATTCCGTATATTCTAGAAAATCCCGAATTTCTTGCTTCAACCGACTCTAACTAACAACCTCGCAGGCTGGCGTACAATTACTTATCTCTGGAACTCTTAATAAAACTCGTCTTATTTACTTTACATTTTCAACCTACTCTATAGGGGACCTCATTTTATGCAAATCTCAATATCAGGCTAGCGAGGCCTGTACTATCAACCGTCATTCCACTTCCACTGTCGTTTGGGCCTTTAGAAGACAATTTAGAGTTTAGCGATAAGGTTCGGTCGCCAGAGTGGCTTAGTACGGCGTTTAACCCTATCTGGGACAAAAACGCCGGAGATATGCAAAGTTGGAGACGATTAAAAATAATTAGCGCAGCCGTTGAAGCCTTCGACATGGTTTTGAGTTAGTTCTTCAGTTTAGTTGGCTATTTTTGCCGAGGAGCGGTGTATCGCAGTTGGAAAGTTACGGGGAGCTCGTTAATTATCCTGGTCTTTGTTATGAATAATGAATCGGGGTAAAAATAGATAGCCTCAACTCGAGTTACGCTTGAAAGTACCCTTGTTAAACTGCACCACTTTCAAGAAGTATCTCAAACCTTTTTGTCTGCTCGATATAGGCCTTGTGCCAATATTCCAGTCCAAACCAATCGATTCTTCGATATATCCAAAACAATATTCGCAATACGTGCTTCGCAAAACTCTCCCTTTTACAGAAACACTTATTTTGCCGATGCCAATCCGAGACAAGCGCCATTCTAAAAACAAAAGCGACGAGCCAAGCCGAAGTTGGATTGCGCTTTTTGTGACACTCCCAAGTCTCAGATTAAATATAAACTTTCCCCCATGTTTGCTTCAGTTACGGCAATATCCGCGAGGGGCGCTGTCAACTTGGCAGACGACAATTTGTCAGTTCCCTGTGGCACGTCGCGTCGTCGCGTCGTCGTCTCGTCGACTGTAACGAACGCAGTTTGAGGCTTTGTCATATTTGTTCATGGTTGGTAAAGATGAGTAGCAGAGAGCAGGTAGAATGGGAGAAAATGTTACGTTAAGTTGTATTGGGACTTGCTCTTGTATTATTTATTTTTTATAGTGACGGAGTTCTGTCTTAAGTTTAAGTTGTCCAAGAAACTGTAGAAGTATTTTATTCTATACTATTAAACGAGCAATACAATAACAGTGTACAATATATGTATTTGTAATCACGTTCTCGAAAACTGCTCTAACGATTTCGATGAAAGTTGCAATAGGGGTTTACGCGGGCGAAAAATCGATCTAGCTAGGTCTCATATCTCGGAAAATTCGTTTTCTCCGTATTTTCACCCGAGCAGGACTCGGTCGCCCATAGTTTAGAACAAGATGGCTACCTTAGAATAATGACGTGGCAGCGTGGAATTAGTAAGTACCTACTATCATGACAGCATGGAATTTGTATGAACTTTCCTATACTATTAAATGAGCGTTCTCTATTTTCACCAGAGCAGAGCTCGGTCGCCCTGGTACTAATTTATAATATAACATATGTATAAGAGAATTAAACCAATCGTAGAGCTTGTGCAAGATCAATAGCACTTTAATGTTGAAGCAGGTGATAGACTAAAGGGTCTCACAGACAGGCGCGATACGACTCTGGTGGAATAATTTCTATGAAAACTTCACGGAAATTGCTCTACCGGTGTCGCGTCGCGCCTAAAGCGTAAAGCTGCCTCTGTAGATATTTTAGTAGCAAAACATAGTTATATTATTTTTGTCCATGCGACACGTTGTTTGATTCATTAGAGATCCAAGTCTGTGATGGAATGATAGATGATCTGTGAACACCAAACTAATTCGAGGTCCCATTAAAATCTAACTCGAACGCCGCATAATCTTAATAATTTCAATTGCTTTAGGGAGTACAAAATACAATATTGATTTTCCTTCAATAAAATATTGTTCAGGGGACTTCGAACCCTCGGGATTACGCACTCCGGAGTAATCAACCATTATTGGAGTTTAGAATTTGTAACACGAACAGTAATCATAATTCATTCTTAAGCCACGCAATCAAAAATTTTACTCTTTTTGAGAACTTCGTTTAAAACCCCTTTCATTGATGCTTTTACTTCTTTTAGTCCTTCGTTGGATGGTCATTCTTTAGTAGTAATGAAAGTTTTACAACTTGGGTAATACTTTAGAGTCTAGATTTCTTCTTTTATGTGGCTTGGACCTAGTGCATTAAGTGCTGCGAAGTTTTTACTGTCCTGTTAGTTTATTCTACTGTATATTCTACTTCATTTTGTTAGTAAGGGCTTTTCTTCACTGCTCGGTACGTCAGCGGTGCGGGATTAGCATGCTCGGTATACTCAGTACCAAAAGCTTACCGAGCGCCTATATTTCAATGAGCGTTTTGATTGGCTCGATATACGCGGGAGCGGGACGGGATTGTTTCGATTCACCGCGTCTCGGTAGAAACATCCAGTGCGGTACCCGCTCACGTCAAGCGTTTTACAGCATGCTTCGGATACTCGGTACCGAAAGCTTACCGAGCGCCTAAATTTTAATGAATTAAGCGGCACTGCACCAATTATACCGAAAACAAAAAAAGCCGTCTGCAAAGCCGTCTGTAAATGAAAGCAGTGCGGTATCCTTTCGGTATACCGAGCATACTATACCGAAACGATACCGCACCGACCAATAAGGAAACGGCCTAACTGTCCATTGTTTTTTTTTTATTTTGAGGGTGGGAAATTATCAAATAACTTCTCCCGCTCTGGGCGGAGCGGGAGGGTGTGTCAGACTTTTACTGACTAAAACCCACTCGTGTTTCTTCCGTTGCCTGTGTGCCGGGGCCGCGATATCCCTTTCGGACAAACCCGCAACCCAGTAAGGCAGCACGCCATGCAAGGCGCAAGGCAGTACTGTCCATTGCTGGATGTTAAACTCTTGGTTAGTGACTATAAACAGTCTTTGAGGGATATGACCTTTATCATAATCTTGTTAGGTAGATTGGTGGTCTATTTGTGGAAGTATGATTTGACAGCTTCCCAGAAACGTCAACATTATTTCTGAACACCATCCATGTCGCGGCTTAGAAGTATCTTTTAATATCCATGGCTTATGTAAGAGGATTATTTTCAACCGAGATTATGGAGAATCCATTTGCTCATAAATTAAATCAACTATGTAGGTATCTTAACGAAAACTGTATTTCTAAATTTCCATCGGCCATTTTGATTAAAACCGCCATTGTCTGCGGCTATCAATGAATAAAGGCATAGGATAAAGGAAAACGGATGGCCAGAGGGCGAATTAAAAAAAATACAGCTACCAGCAAATCCACAAAAGAAATATTACCTATTTCTTTTAGCTGGCAACGCGGTAATCACATTTGCTTTGTTCATTTCGGCCCTTTCATTCGCTTAATCGCGTTATTTCGGACTTTTCTAGAACAATCTTTGTGAGCGTTTAATTTATGAGCGGTTGCGTTAGCGGGCGCTTTCGAGAGATTTATATAGCTATGCGTTCTGGATAATTAAAAATGTGGAGAATTTTTCTCATTGTTATTTTGATAATACCACCCTTTATTGTGTTTATGGTGCATTGTGGAAGAGATATTTTGGCTGTCGGCGGCTGAAGAGGCATAATCCACATTTTTATGTATTTTCTTGCTGGAATTAGGGTCATGTGCTACGTCGGCCATTATGCCAAGATGCGAGCACAGTTTTAATGACTATATGGAACGTTTATGGAGCACATAGCTGCAAGAATTGTACGTATAATGGAGTGTGTAATTTTAAACGGTGCATGAACGCATAATGCCTAACGCAGTCTTTCTAAGAATAATATTAAATATTGCACTGATAATTTTTCTAAGGAAAATGGTAACTTACCTGCGAGACTCGATGGATAATTAAGGCCATTATAATAATGATTACTGCGTTAGCAGCAGACACAATAATAACCACGGGCTACACAATTAAATCAATAACACTGCGATTACTATTACTTTTACTAAGCGTAGCGATAGCAGCTTGTTTCTCTACGATCATCTCATGCTTTCTAGCCCTAGCTATGTTTAAAATTGCTCTCTAGCATACATGTTCAGATTGCTCTCTAGCTAGCCTATGTTCAAATTTATCTATAGCGTATGTTCCGAGTTCAGATTGTTCTCGAGTCTATGTTCAAATTTATCTATAGCGTATATTCCGAGTTCAGATTGTTCTCGAGTCTATGTTCAAATTTATCTATAGCGTATATTCCGAGTTCAGATTGTTCTCGAGTCTATGTTCAAATTTATCTATAGCGTATATTCCGAGTTCAGATTGTTCTCGAGTCTATGTTCAAATTTATCTATAGCGTATATTCCGAGTTCAGATTGTTCTCGAGTCTATGTTCAAATTTATCTATAGCGTATATTCCGAGTTCAGATTGTTCTCGAGTCTATGTTCAAATTTATCTATGGCGTATATTCCGAGTTCAGATTGTTCTCGAGTCTATGTTCAAATTGGTCTCAGGTTGTATGCAATATTATACACGGAGATAAAATGCTAATCCTAGGTAACAGTAACTTTAGGAAAAAATCTACAAAATTAACTTCGACCAAATACATTGCTCCTTTCAGCTTATAACTTAGACCGAGATTCGTGTGTGAGGCATTGAAGAAGGAAGGAAACAAGCGAGAGACGTAGCAACAAGATAGTTGTGCAGGAAACTGAATATTGGTAATTTACTATTGGTTTCATTCGACATCATATTTCGGAGACCAAAGGAAATAACACAGAAGGTAAAGTAAAGCCAAAATTATTTTATATACCAAGGGGTATCGTATTACCCAGTTACTGGGTTATGGAGATCAGATAGACAGTCGCTCCCTGTAAAATACTGGTATTCAGCTGCATCCGGTTAGACTGGAAGCAGACTCCAATATAGTTTGAAAAGGCTAGGCAGATTGATTGACAAAGAAATATAAACGTAGACAGAAATAAATCTATTTAATTTAATACAACCTGCCAAACAGACACACATTCTACAAGTTAAATCGCTCAGAGTTTTCCTTGCCTTGTTAGGAAAAATGGCGAGCACCATGCTTACATAAATGTATACGGACAACTCATGAATATGGAGCTGATTAAGAGGATATACATGCTTCAATTTACATGCTGATCACAGAATAAAACATAAGGGATTTAATGAAGAATTCTTTGGATACTGCTGTATCTTTTTGTGCTGTTTAGCTGTGGTTGCAGCTAGATAATAGGTCATCCTAAGTTTGGTGCAAGGACGAGTAAAGAAGTGATTGACACCTAAAGCAGCTAAAGCACTAGGAAGTGGTGAAGCACTTCCTAGTGCTTTAGCTGCTGGGTGGGCGTTTTGGGGGACTTTCATATGTAATTTTACCGTTCGAAAAGTACTCATTCTCAGGCCAGTTTGAATAAATGACTTTTGAATTTGGATTTTTTTTACTCGACGCCAAAAAGGAGCAGGATAGATAGCTGGACGGGAAAAGGGGAGGGTATTGGACGCTTTTTTATGAATTTACACCGAATTGACCGAAATCTCTTGCCTGATTTACCTACGTAATATTTATATTTTCTAAAGCAAGCCTTTTACAAAAAAAAAAAAACAACCGATTTCCGAAAAAAAACACTACAAAGTGACAACTTTAATTTCGGAAGTCGGTGTCTTTGGTTTTGAATTTTCGTTTTTTGCCACCGACTTCCGAAATTAAAGTTATAGGTAGTGTTTTTTTTCGGAAATCGGTTGTTTTTTTTTTAGTCGTGGTACCTACACACAAATTCGAATACCAGTACTTGCTATGTAAATAACAGTCACAGGAAGTTATCATCATATCATCCACATATACTAAGTGGGAATAATACGTATTATTTAAGTTTACTCAAAAACTATTCAAGTAAAGTTAATAAAATTTATATGGGACCAATCCGGAAGCATACCCTTTCATACAAAAAAGAGAATTTTCAAAATCGGTCTACGGACGGTGACGGAGAAATCGGCGGACATACATACGCAGCGTTATGTTTTGGTTTTTATTTAGTCTGAGAAGCATGCTAAGTTGGTTCCATAATACTTTTGACAAATTAGATTTAGAAGTGTAATTATGGCCAGTTTAATCACCATAGCTTCATTACTCATGCATACTAAATAGGTATTAACTTACTGGAGTATACTGTGTGTTAAGAGTCGGAGCACTTCATCGCGGATTTTACATTGAATTCCAGAAATGCTGAGTAAAACGAAAATGGAAGCAGCATTCAAGTCTCTAAACACTATATTTTCACGTACACATACCCAAGCACAAGTACATACCAACCGTTCCTATGACGTCATGTCTTAACGTGTACTCCGAGTGCAACGTGACCCGATAGGCAATGCACCTTTGTTTGTACCATTAAGCGAACTGCACACGTTCTTCTTAGAAACGTAACGCATAAACTGAGAATTGTAATTCTGGTAGTAAGTTTCAAATCAATTGCTGTGAGATTTACTGGAGTTTAGCCGTTCGTGAGTCATGGAGGAGGAATTTTTGGCGCGTGTTTTGTTTGATTTGAATTTTGAATGTCGAATCTTGAATTTGTGGAACTAGTTTTTTTTTATGCATCTTGCAAGATAAGCGGCTGCGTTCATTTTCTTTAGTGAAAACAATAAATCGTTTCATTGCTAAATAAGATCTTCACAGTTTCCATTTCAATGTTTCCGGGGTTGTATTATTAACTTCGTGGACTTTGAAATCCCGCATAAAATAGAACCGGGCAAATATGCACTTTCCCAGTTATTATAATGCTCAAAATTGTATTGTCATTCCAACATTATAATAGAAGTTTAATATAACGCAATAAAAATAAACGACATCGGCAGCTGTATTCAAATTAAAACATTTTAACTAAATCACATTCTTGTATAAAAATTCTTAAAACGAAATAAACTTTTTATTGCCACTTCGAAAAAGGAAGCCAGACAATCGAATTTAAAAAATCATTCGAACAAACGCTTCCATTTTCAAATTTAAATTGTCTAGAGTAGAGCCGCCCACCTGACGATGATGTCATTGGATTAGTGTTGGTCCCTAGTGATTGCGATCGAATTGAACATCGATTCGATCTTTCTATCTGTTATAGCTTAGTATTCGAATAGTTTGCGATCCGTTCGCGTGTTAAATAACCACAATTCATTTTGAGTTATGTGACTTTGTCTCGTTTAGTTTTGTTTATAGGCATTCGTGTTGCTTTATTATATAATAGGCCTCCATATTTTATGATATTGTACTTTTTGCCTATTATGTTACGACGTTAATGGGTTGAGCGTATAATAGTATTTAATTGCTAGACGAAATAAATCATTTAGTGTATTCGACGAGAATAGGCATAGAAATATTACCCATGGTAGAGTAAACACAACTTTCTTTGTTCATCGATCTGTCTATAAATGTCTATGACGTATTTCAGTTATAAATCTAATATGACATCAACGCAGACGCGACAATTTTTTGCCGTCTGACTCGATCTGAGTTGTCATTAAATTGCAATGCGGGCTGATTTATACCATCGTCAGGAATTTCAGCTCTATACTCGAGAAGCTTAAGTTCAAAATGCTTGTTAATTAAATATGCGAATCCATATAAAGCTAGTTAGTAGTGTGACAAATCAAATGGGAATTAGAGCTATCTCGATAAAAATATTGATTGATGACCTCGAAAACTTCCTAGCTACGAGAAGTAATGCTGAAATTGAAAATCCTTCTAGCAATAAAGGTAATTTGATTTAATACAGACCATTTTGGCACTGACATTGACATATTTATTTGATACTGGAACATTTTCTAGGCAATAGACAACGAAATTGGATAAAGTAAAACAGCTGTGTATGAGAAAGGCATCTTTATTTATTTTATAGACGGACTTTTTTATGATTTCGACGTGGAGTGGAAACAAAATGAAGTGTTTATTTACATCGTTCAATGATTTTATGAAAAGCAGATGAAATATTTACACAGGCAATTTTATAAATAAAGAAGAGCAAACAATTCAAGCCTCAGTTACAAAATTATCAAAAACCGGCATGACCCTTAAAAATAAACTGTATACAATCGAGATTTAATAAACTCTGTTAAGTCTGGCCTGCGGACTGTGGTCAGCGATTCCTTTGTTTCGTCGCAAAAAAAAAAAAACGGGCGTCCGGCTCGTAAAAATGTAAATTACTGTAAAATCGTGTGCGTGCTACGCTATGCAGCCGCTGCAGCGCTGCAAGCCGCCATGTTTGTCCTGCGATATTTTTCTCCGCGCAAAATTAACTTTCTTCTTTGCTTACATTGTTGGCCGTGCGTTATTAAAAGTAGACCTTTTTTGTTTCAATTGTGGCTTTATTATGAAGTAAGCTTTCGAGTTTAAATTAACTGTTCTAGAATGGAATGGAAAATAATTTTAAATAAAATAAAAATATATTGCGGTGCCTCTACCTCCAACAAGTTTGGAAAATCCACTATACTAAGTATGAAACTAAATACTGAGCAATAATTGGGAATAATTGAAGCACCGTGACGAACCAGACATCCTATTGGCTAATTTAGGCAAGCTGTGCTCATCTGATTGGCTAACTCGCCACGTTTTCTAGTGCCTCAAATATATCCAACAAATGATAAATGCTTAGGTTATAAACAAAGGGCTAGAAATGAGAAAGATTTCTAATTTCTATTCTAATGAGGTGACCAACTGACCACAGATTTCAACTGGACTTTGCACGTTTCTAATGCATGCTGCTTTGCGATATTTTGCTACTCTTACATCCTGTATAGACAATCGATTGGGATTTATTATTCAGCACTTTAACTAACTGATCATTTATTTTCAAATCGGTTTGTTTATCGATAGTGTACACAACACTATCAAATGTCAAATCGACTTTTAATTGATCTGAAATCGCAATTTGCCAACAGTTTATACTTAGACCATTCAGATTTCAGCAGCCCTCTGTTATTTTTTGTATACAGTGTAGCCTAATCTCAATACCAAAGTCCACGAGAAAACCTAAAAACGTGAAACAACACTAAATTATCGAGCGTTGCGTAAAATAAAAGCCCTTTCACATACCTAGTGTATTCTCGGGGGCATTTCGCGTCCCTATTCAGCTGAAACAAAGCATGGCTCGACTTTTAGCAGGGTTAATTAAAATGTCAACAGCACTTATTAATCAAAGCGACATTCGCGTTCGGACGGTTAAGGTGCGTCCTTTTGTTGCTAACGTTGGTAGCATTGGAATTTAGTGTTGGAGTTAGATTTTTGTTTGGTTGGTAGTGTTGTTTGGAACAGTTCCGTTTTCAATTTGGAATGACAGTTCGTGAAAAGAAAATTGGCCAGTAATTCCCGGGGCTTGTGTTTTTGTCAAAAATGTTCTTGATAAACAAAACACTTTTTCGTGTTCTAACCATTAATTGCAAATCCGCCTTTATGCCACCTGTTCGGTGATTATACCTAATAATGTATGGTGACTTTGCTAATAAATTACTATTGTTCGTGGAATGGGGATCAAAGAATGTCTTGCATTTTTGCCTGTGCCTTTCAAAGTCTCCATAGATAAATAGGAATATAGAGGTATGAGGAACTGGGTGTAAAGTTCACTCATCCTCTATTGAAACAGACATGGGCGGGGAGCGCACGCTGCGACGCAGCTACACAGAACACATTCGCGTCCTAGCTAGTAAAAACAACAGACGGCTGTGCTGCGTATAATGTACCATATTCTGACAAATAAATGATTATGATTAACGAGACGCAGAGCAGAACAGACACACGTGCCTGCGCCAAAGCGTACGCAGCTGTCAGTATGGTCATGCATTACAAAATCTGCTCTGCCCTGCGCTGCGCGGACCTGCATCACCTGTGTCTCAGCATACGCTTAGCCTTAGCATAGAGCCTACAGAACAGACTTCATCAGGTACAAAAAAAACAGGACATTACTTAAGCAGGAAAGTTAATAAGTAATACAGCGTATATCAGAAATGTGTGGTCATATTTTAAGGGACCGTCGAACCGTCGAACTGACCAACTGTCTCCATGGGACGAACTTCATAATCGCGAAAAAAATATTAGCTGTCCCACACAATTTGAATCGAGTAGGTATTAAAGTTTTGTATGGCACAGCTGATTATTATTTCACACATTTCTGACACACGCTGTATAATTATCGCTCTGTGTGCCTGCGATTTCTTCTAATTTGTAGTTCGCTGTTAATTCCGTTAATCCCGGTCTTAATTACTTTCTCATTTGATTGATAGAGATTAGGTACCTGCCGTGCGTCTAAAGCAATTTACAAGGGGAGAAAAACAATTATTTTCATTTCCCGTTTGATGCTGTTCCAACTCTCATTTCCGAAAAAACGGATGAAGGGGATTTAAAAAAATAATGTTTCTGTTAATGAAGAAGCGAAAATTAATATTTTTTAATTTCGCTTTTCTTTCAATCGTAGCTCTATATTAAAGATTAATGAGAACATTAATAATAGCAAGAAGACGTTTAATATAACAAATAAATCCTGCCAAAATCAGCAGCACAATATCGGATTCTATATTAATATTTTCCTTACTGACCCAAAAACGATAATCTTTTATACATTTACACAACAGCTGTTATTAAATAAATGATCGCACCCACATCACTCGTATAGGCCGCAGGATAGCTGTGACGTTGTGGCTACGTCATCAATCACACGGGTCGCGGGTGGGGGAGGTATATAAGCAGGCGACGGCGCGGAGTGGGGGGCATTCTTCATTAGTGAATCGCGGAGAGCACACGTCGACGCTAACATATTAATCATAATAGGTCTTCTGCCTTATTGCTCTTGGCGTTTCCTACTTGTCATTGGTGCTGTAATGAGCGTCCTTCAAAGGCGATTGTAATTAATCAAAGATATTGTAATATAGCGTGGCTGGTTGACTTGGCGAAGTATTGCAATATTATTACGGATTTCTAGAGAAAACGTCTGAAAGGATTTTCTTTCTTTCAAAGTAATTTATTAAAGTATTTTCTTATATCTAGAATGAGAAACGAGTGACCTGATTATCTTACTTTATCGTTATGACTTTTTTTTCAAGTTCATGTAGAATAAAATGTGGATAAATTGGCTTCTGAGCATGAGCTCCATTTAACATAACATCACGACTATAATTCCCGAAGTATTAGGCAGAGGGGTACCTATAGCACACCCACATTTCGACTTTCGTTATTCGGCTTTTTAAAGTCACATATTATACGGGGTGTCAGGGACATCGACGCGAAGCCGATTACCATGGATTCAGTACATGATTCTGAACCCCCCTGCGTTGAAATTTTTCGTTGGTTATTAAAAATAAAAAACAGCTGCTCCATACATTTTGACCGCGTAGGTATTGCACTTTTCTATGAAACAGCTGATTTTTTTTAAAATAACCGACGAAAAATTTCAACGCAGTGGGGTTCAGAATCATGTACTGAATCCATGGTAGCCGGCTTCGCGTCGATGTCCCTGCCACCCTGTATGGTGCCACCATATTGCCATCAACCGGGCAAAAATCCAGAGTTCAGGCTTCTACTGAAAAATCCCTGACGGAAAAAACCAATAACACTTTCACCATTTTAAACTTCTAATTTAATATTTTAACTAACGTTACCTCCGCGTAATTGATAGGAGTTGATTTAAGGCCTTCTAATCCTTTGTTGAAAAAGCAAGTAAGTCAATTAACTTTGAGATAGTTCAAAACCGAAAGCACAGTATAAATAAGTAACAGTATTATGTATTCATAGAAAACGGCCGAAACGACGCGCTTTGAAATACCAGTGAGTACGCAACAGTCTCGGCTGCGCGGCAATTACGCTCGGACGCGAAAGGTTTATCTACTGAGCGGCCGTAGGTAATTATTTCAAGGTGACTGTCGATACATAATACTGTTAATTTATTATACTGTGTCGAAAGTATCATAAATCATCATTGGGTCTAAAATATCTCTCTGAAAGGATTGTTTTGTCTCTGATTGGTGGGCGTTTCGCTTTGTGGTTATTGGTTTCAAACGCTTCTATAATATTATTGTGGTTGTGGGTTTACTGCTATCTATATTATTTACTTTGTGGGCTTCTGATTTGGCCTCGAATAGGTATCGGTTTTGTTTCTATTTACACAAATTATTTGTTTATTGTTTTTAGTCTTAGATATTATAATCATTAAAATCATCAATACACTCCATAACTTAGCATTGACTTCAAATGTCATGATTTCACGAAATAATCATTCAATGGGGTAATTTGAACGTAGAGAGTTGTATTGAAGAGTTTAATCATCGTAATTCTGTAAATAAATATTTCTTTCGGTCCCAAATCATATATTCTGATTAACATACAACCTAAAACGGACCTGCAAATCGTAAAAAACGTAAGAAAGGTACCAATATGTATATATATTTAAATAAAAAATATATATAAAAAAACAAAATGTTTATATATATAAATATATATTCTATATTTTATTTTGTTTTTATTTTTTCCTTTCTTTGTTATATTTTGTATACCTGTTTATACTCGTACGTCTATAATGTAAGGGAAGAGCGGAGCCTTCAACTACAGGCATTTTCTATGCTTAAATGGAGACTCCTCGACATGCAATGTAAGCCAAATGGTTATATGAAATAAACTTCTTTTAAAAAAAAAATATTATTATACTCGTACAAACAAAAAAAGAAGACATTATGATGACACTATTGACACACTTTAAAATAATTAATCAACGAACATACACCGTGCGGTGTGCGTCTCAAGGTTGCACCAAATGGGAGTCCAACTCAGCATGTGTCAGGCAAATATACCTGACGCTGATATTCTGCTGGATCCCTGCAGTGACATACGGATACTAAGGTTTTATAGATACTAAGTTAAGTAGAAATCTATCTGAATACAGATGACAGTAGGTATTGAAGCTTAAAAGTAAATAATCCGGGAATGTATTAAGTTTTACGAGACATCTTTAATTAAATAAAGCCGCCTAAAGGCTAGTAAGAAGCTTTTTAAGAAACAAAGGTAGTAAAAGTTTAGTCCAATAAAAGGTGAAATTACTATTGAAGAGGCACGGGAATAGGACACTTTTTCTAAAGAAAATTTTCTAGAGGAAAAATGATCTATGAAATCATCTGAAAAATACAGAGTGTTTCTTTATTTTAATCGAATGCACGCGAAGTCTAAATGCGACTCCCAGATTACATGTAGTCCTGCCATTCTTCTTTCACCAAACCTGAGTTTTACTATTTCCGGTTTACAGGAGGTCGGGTTAAACCACAATACGGTATGAGAGACAGGGCTTGCCCTAAACCCCATACAAAACCCAACTCAATCACTTGACCCACAAAACTTATACAGAGTGATGAACAGTCGACACACAATTTTCATCCAACTCACGCCGAAAACTAACCCGACCATAAAAACGAAACGCATTTTTCGATATCTATCGCCGTTTATATTTGGTGATACAAAAAAGTTTTCACTCACAGGCAACAATGTATTAGGCATTTATCGATGTTACGGGTAGCAACAGTGCCCCTTAGAAGTAACTAGGCGAGGGTGATACGAACACCGAAAGAAGTTGGTAGCGCGTGACTTGACTTCTTAATGCACCCCTTACCATGATTTTTATTTCGGATAAAAGGTAGTTTTTCATAAGAGACGAAAAGGAACACTGTGAAATATTTTGTCCGTCTTCAAATAAAAAAAGCCGGCATAAAATCAAATCAAAGCGAGCCTTTTTAAATTTATTTATGCGTGGTGTACCGTGTAGTATTCAATGTATAAAAGGTAATGCGCAAACAATTCTAACTGTAACTTAATTTGGGTAATGTTAATTTACGAATTGTTTTATTTAGGTGAAACGTGGGTGTCAACAAAATATATGCAAATTGAATAACCATTTAACACATTCGTTTGTGCAGTACAATCAAATAATAAAACAATTTTTTGTCACAAGAATAATATTGAATTATTCTTCAGCAGAATTATTTTTATTAATGTAGATTAGTCAATTGCTTTTCAGGAGGTACCTGCAACTTATTTCGTAACATACTTTCATTCACAATCTGAATGATGGTGAAGGATATTGCTAAACCATTGCTTCATATGTTCGAAAAATTTGTCTGTTCAACAAGGTAAATAACGCAATGAATGTAGTTGAGCTGCCAAAATGCCATTGCTACTGTGTGTTCGGAAACTATCTCGCTGTTTTTATACAAATAAAGTCGAAGGACTAGACCCTTCGACTTTTCAAAGTAGGGGTCTCCAACAAAAATTGGCGGGTACGCGACAATGCAAGCGTAAAGTGGGGTGAGTGAAACGTACTATTTTACTAAAGTAATTCACTTGTTTGAACTTGCTGGAAGGAATTTGCAAAATAAAAAGTTCAAAGTATTTGCAGTAAAATGTTTGTTGGACTTCCAGTTTATGGGGCAACCTGTATTTTCTTCTCTTTGAATATTCTTTTACAAAGTGGTACAAGATTGAGAAGCACTTATTTCTAAGTCTGCTAAGGCTTCTAAGAATAGTAGCTGCGTATTTTATAAGTATAATGCTCATCTAATGACTAAAACGAAGGAGTTTGACTGATGTTATAATCGCTTTAAAGCGTGAATCAATTTATTTATAGGTATTATTTTTTCTCTAGCACTAGTTTGCGTGTATGAGTTATTTATATGACTAGTAACTTTATTACTCATACTTCGACGCTAATTCTTGAACAATCGGTTAGTAATAATTTCCCTTAGTAAAAATGTAAAAAAAAACCCAGTTCGTCCGTGTGACCTGCTTGTAAACCCAAAGGATATAAAATAAAATATAAAAGGAACATTTCACAGGGGAGGCTCGCGTGCGATAGGCCGGTGATCGCAAGCGATGATAGTTGGCACGCGAGGCGCAGGCGCAATGGCGACGTAACTCTGACACTATGACTGATCAGCCCACTGTCAGATTAGTTTAATTTATGGACAAAGATGGCGGCTGTTGTGTTTGTTTTTATTTTGAACAGTTTAAGCAGCATTGTTAGCTTTTAAATGTAAAATTTATAAAGCGCGTGTTTTAAACTGTAGACAAGGTGCGAAAGCTTGTAATAATTTTTGTATTTTGAAGTGGTTAATTATAGGGTTAGGTATGTTTGAGACTCAACATTATTTTAATAACAGACCTAAGTAGCAGCAGGTACAATAAAACAAAGAAAATATAGAGTTACCAAAGACACAATCTTCAGCTCCCCTGGTATTATTACTTTAATTTACCCTCACAGTGAACAGGGGAAATTATAGGGTTATCCTGACATACACGGCAGCTTTAGTGCATTTTTCGGTTCCCTGGCAACTGAATTTGCCTTACAAAATATTAACTGGAATCGAAGGTACAAGGACAGTAGTCTGTCATCATTACTTCCTTCGGTGACGACATATTGCGTGATACGTTTCGACAACACCCGTATATTAATTCAATTAACATAACGTGCTCAGTAGTTACCCAAAATAATTAACGATTACAAATCCTCAAGTGGCACATTCGATTTTAAATGACACCTGTCGTACTTACTCAGTAAAACGTCCATGAGTGAATCGAGAATCGAGTAATGATCGATTATTTTTTCGCAATATAAAATGCCATTTAATTCATGTAAACTTGGCGCGAAGGAACTCGCGATCAATGGACAGGGATTGCGTAATAAATTCTGTTTAACACGTAACGAGACATCGAATACGAGTTTTTGTTCAGTCGAGTTCTTGATTCGGAATGTCAAACGTCAAGTTGACGTGTATAAAAAGAGTTTCGGGTTTCGTCACAGCATGTGGAGTTTATTAAGACGTTTTGTTTTTTGCTCGAATAAAATCAAATTGCATTGACTGTTCATTATTTCCTTTTTTAAATTGAATAATATAATAGGGATGATGACAAAAAAAATTAATATAAATAAGATTTCTTACGTAATCTAAAGATACATTGAGCTAAAATGTGCCATGACGTCACGAGTATGTAGATTTTATACATACGTAGTGACGTAGCGACCCCCACTCCCCAACCTAAAATGCGTTTTATCTAAGTATTTTTTTATTAAAATGATAAAGCAAAAAATAGGTGT
Source organism: Agrochola macilenta (assembly GCA_916701695.1). Lineage (NCBI taxonomy): Eukaryota > Metazoa > Arthropoda > Insecta > Lepidoptera > Noctuidae > Agrochola > Agrochola macilenta. The sequence continues at coordinate 3,461,344 of OU753559.1, read as the reverse complement.
CTAATATTTTCTTTATTATCTGACTAATTAGATTTTTTTTTTTTACCCAGGCATCATCCCTATTGGTGCACTTATACCAACTAAAATAACCTACGTGATAAATATTTATTTTATTGATATTCAAAGAACAATATTTTTATAAAGGTGCAGTTTGCATAACGATGATTTTGATATAAACATTAAAGGAATTTATAATCCGGGATTGTAATTTACTATGATTTAATATCTCTTGTCAAGAAGTAATCAGGATAAAAGCTATTTCAATTAAGTGCATTCTCGTCGCCGTTTAGAGATGACAAAGGGAATGTCCGCAGAGTACCAACTAATTACGACAGCCAAAGCTAAGCTTTGTCCAGATGCAGTAGAACATGTACCAATAGATTATTGCTAACATTCTTGACTTACTGTTTGGTAGTATCACTATTAAAAATAAGAACACTCTACTCTTTGAAATTATCAAAACCATACTCCCCTTTTTTCCACTGCAATAAATAGTTCATAAATTCTCATCCTACCTAACAAAACAGGGCTGGTAAACAATCCCATACCATAAATATTAAAAAGCTCTATGTCACGAGCTATCCGAATTTGTCATCGAGTGGCTAAACAAAGGGTCCGGTGATTGAATCGAGATAGACAAGACAGTACTACTATTGTTCGATAACTAGCTGTGGAAAGGTTCTGTACCCCTGGTTTGGGTGTGTGAGAAATTGACAGAGATGGATACTCAACCTTTGGGAATAGTGTATCTCGAGTAATTTTATGAACGCTAGGAAGTGGAACTCATTGCTGATGAGAATACCCAGGGATACTGAAATGACATCATACATAGGTAAAAACGTGCCTACGATCTAGGCAAACGTGCACTATTTTGGGATCGCTGTAACGCTATCAGCACTGAATAGGGAATAGTAAGTACACACACATACATAACATCATGCCTTGTTTCCCGAAAGGATTAGGCAGAGTCGTACTACACCCACATTTCGCCAGTTATATTTAAGTCCCATGTAATAGGAGGCGAGCCTATTTCCATCAAACGGCCTAATCCAAACCAGATCCAGATCTAATCCTGACTCCGGGCTACTGAGAATAGCTAATAGTACTGGCGTAATAAAAGAACTGCAATCCGGTAAAAAAAAAATTGGCACAGAATCCTAATACATTAAGTGCAGTGTGCAATGTTAACCATAGTACACTACACGTTTAAGTAATAAGTACTGCAAATTCCCTCGATTTCTAAGAGTAGAATGTTTCATAATGGAGGTTTTCCGGAATGTGAATTCTTCATGTTACTTCTTCAGCACATAATTTTCTGTATCGCCTCAGTATCCTCTCTCAGCTTATTTAACAGCCTCTCTCTACAAAATGATTTGAAATTATCACTATTACCGGTAATTATTGCAAGGCCTAATAGACGGTAAATGCAATCAATACACGGAATTGCTCGCATTTCCAATTATCCTGTCCTGTATATCTGTATTTAGCTATATATTCAGTATTTAATATGTAGTATAAACTGTACACTCAGTTATACCATCCACTACCTTTTCCCAACTATCTTGGGGTTGGCTTCCAGTCTAACCGTATGCAGCTGAATACCGGTACTTAACAAGGAACGGCCTGCGCCTGGTGACGGGGACTATCACGGGACACTGCTCGCTAAACAAACACTTCCACACAATAGGCATAACGGATAGCAGTGCAGGGCGTGCATGGAGGCTGAGGAAACCGTCACGCACGTGCTTTTTGAATGCACAGGCGTCACCCAGTTTAGAACAGAAACCCTTGGGTTACCCAGATCTTTCACAGATGTTCTGAACAGACCAGGAGATTTAATTAACTTCTGGACGGAGGTGGGCTGGTTGGAATAACCACCAACGGCCGCTATGGCCCACGCACAATGGTCCACTGAAGGACTAAGTGCGGAAACCAAACCCTATAACATAGAACATACCTCTTGGTAAGACTGGTTGTCAGACATTCGGGCTTCTGCTGGTGTAACTACTTACTAACGTACCTGTAGAGTGTGTTGATCGTTTCTTACGCCCCCAAACTCTAGCCATTTGAAATGCATGAATGCTAAACATTCTTAAGGTAAAATTCTGTGGCCGTCTGCGGGCAGCAGCAGCAGGCGAAGTGTCGCCGCGACACTACTGGTTTCTATGTATTTCTATGAAATACCTTCCCTAGTTAGCGACACGGTATTTCATAGAAATACTAGAAACCAGCCAGAAATACTAGAAGCATGACCACAATAGAAACGGGTGTCTGTTCTTTCGTCGACAAAACCCTATACTATGGTGGTCATGCTGCGCGTGCAGTAGTGTCGCAACGACACGTCGCCTGCTGTTGCTGCCTGCAGTCGGCTAGGGACTCCCACTTTTATTCTATAAAACCTACAATGTTACATTCATGCAACTTTTCACTAACACTCCCCTAAATATTATTGCAGTTGGATTTCCAACGCTCCGCGCTAAAATCCAACGCGCGCTTTTGTTTAGATGTCGTCTAATGTTAGCGAAAACGGGCATCAGTGGTTCTCTGTTTATTCTGTCCATTTATCCGTCGACCTAAATAACGAGGTATTTGTGGCGAATATTCATGTTAGTCTTACTAATCTTCGGTCATGGTTGGTCATTTATTAAAATGTGTAGGTATGCAAAACTTTAGGTGCTTAGGTGAAAAATTATGTCGAGTGTGGTCAGTGGAAATACCTGTTCCTGGTGAATGGTGATTCATTTGTTTTATGTTATAGGTGGAATTATGTTTTACAGCACGCGTAGAAAACACAACCATAGAAAAACGGGTTTTCTAAGTGTTTTGTCGACGGAAGAATAAACAAAATGACAGATTGTAATTGTTTATCTGTCATTTTGTCTATTCTTCCGTCGACAAAACCAGTTTCAATTGTAGTTATAAATAAATAATTAAATAAATAAATAAAAATCTTTATTGCAGACCACATGATCCATAAAAAAAGGAAAAAAAAAAAAATTCAATTCCGACTTCACCAAAAATTCAAATTCAAATCAAAAACAAAATGCCAAGCAATGTTATGCCAAGCGTGCAGGTCTCTAAGTGATGCCGTTCTGTTGAAGTGTAGAAGATGAATGCCAGAAAGATAGAGATGTCACATTAAGCCATAAAATTTGAAGATTCTAATGTAAAGTCAATGGTGTCTCGGTCAAAAAGAATGTAACGTAGGTACAGGAATCAAAAAAAGATTTGTTATTTTATTTCACTTATCCTGTATCAATAAGCTGTCACGGACAATAAAATCACTATACACTGATCACAAAAACATTACGAAAAATAAAAACTACCCGACCGGAATAATTCCGGAAACTTTTTGACATTGCAAACTGGAATCTGTATTCGAATTTAGAATTCCCCGAGGACAGGAAGCGTAATACCAAATTCAGTATTTCCTATTGTCTCCTCTGAAGCGATATGCATCCCCCTGTTTAACAAGTTTAAGGGTGTTTTCCCTGGTATCGCAGAATCTACCATCGTTACCCTTACACAATTCGTTGTGCATCGAGAAATGTTTCCGGACAGGGGACGTTTTTTTTCCCTGTGATATTTCGTCCAGAAATTATTGAGTTATCTGTCGAAGTGTAATTGTTCCTTTGTTTATATCTGTAAAATGAAATGTAGTCTACATTTGATCAGATTTTTTCAATATGTTTTGGCTGGTATAGTAACTGAAACTAATTCATAGGCCTCGAATAGTTTTGACGGAAAATTAAAATTGTTACTTTTTTACCTAATTTTCACAATTAAAACGAGTAGAAGATTACGCATTATGATGTAATTCTGAACGGGCGTACCAACATAAATATAATGTTGGTAGCTCACAATAAAACGCTTCTAGAAATACTGATTCATTGACAACCAATTACATAAAATTATTTGCGGTTAACGATCGACGTCAGTTCAAGCTACCTATTTAAACCTTCGTTTAACAACCTTTGCTTCTTAAAAAAAGATCTTCATAAAAATATTTCCTCCACTAGATTTGAACATTCAAATCACATCAGACGCGCGTCAATCTTCGCATAAATATCTCAGAACCGCGATCGAACGGGGGCTATCGCGCGCAGTCGATAGCGATCGCAACGAACGCTCGACACTCTAATACCGGTAATGGAAGTCGACACGGGCCGACTCCGTTCGATTTTCCGAATCGTTTGCGTCGAACGAACGCGAGATAACGAGAAATGTCTCTACTATCGTTTTATGCGCACCGTATGAGATTTTGTAAAGACTATGCACCCTATTAACCCTATCATAGGCGCTCTAGTTTTAAATAGGGGTAAAGTGGAACGTTTTCTGTGCGATAGGGTTCTTTATCGTGTGACCTAGTTGCTTTTCTGCTTACTTGAAGTTAGGAAGTCGAAACTAAGTGTGTTGCAACGATTTTGTCACACATTTACTTAGTCTTGATAACTTAATTGGTTGGGCGGCGTCTCACCTCTGAGCAAGGATCGATCTTTCTGAACTAAATGCTTTTAAATACCTTGATATAGTTTCGTTTTATAACTAATCCAAATTAAAATTATATTAGAATACTCACCAGGAAAATTCTCTAAGTAGAGCTACTGTCATCCCCACTAAATCTGTAACAATGATAAATATTTCGTTAACAAACAAATTATTTTACATTTGGAAATAAACAAAGATAATGAAAACATAGAGATAAAGTAATTATTATCAGGTCCTTTATCCACAGATTGCTTAATCAAAAGATACAAACGTCAATATTAAAATGTTGTACAAATAAATTATCACTTTCGCGATTTTATCACCTCAGGCGTGTGTAAAATGTTATAAAAAAAAAGATCTGCGAAGCCTTTTCCTAACACTGTTTGGGGCGGCTTTCAGTCCAACCTGCTGCAGCTGAATACCAGTATTTTACATGGAGCGACTGCCTATCTGACCTCCACAACCCAGTTACTGGGTAACACGATACTCCTTGATTAGACTGGTTGTAAACTTTTCGTACTACCCGTAACGACTGTCAAGGATCCACGAATGACAGCCGGAACCAACGGCTTAACGTGCTTTCCGAGACACGGAGGAGTCGATATGTAAAGATGGTCACCATCCACGGACCAACCCCGGCTAGCGTAACTTAACCTGATGATGTGTTTATATTGTTTCTCATAAACACAACATTATAAATTCCTTGCAATGCTCTTCAAAACCACATAAATCTTCGTTAAGTATGAATCAAGTCGGTCTATAATACTGTTTATCTATAACGTCGGGTGACATCATCGGCTCCTAAGTAAACAATGCAGTAGGTATGTAACTATGTATACAGGCTGTTCTAAGTGTGCTGCTGAAAAACGACTCAGAAGGACCAATCTTCACAAGGAAATTAACGAATTAAATACGAGTAACATTTAAATTATACACAATTATGTGGTCCTAGGCTCCCCTGGGACTATTTTTTGTGCAAAATCATCGATGACCTTATTAATATTATTGATTGCTCATAATATGCGCACAGTATGATGCTTCTATATGCTATTGGCAGAGTCTGCTCCATTTCAGCTTTATGTTATTAATCTTTTTGATTAATTAAAAGGACCCGGTCTATACTAATATTCTAGAGAGAAAAAATATATATTTTTGTTTGTAATAAATAAACTACTGGTCCCATTTCAAAAATTATTTTACTAGTAGAATGCTACATTATCACTGAGTGACATAGGCTATAATTTATAAAGCTATAGTTTTAAATACTTTTACACTTTCTCAAACGATGTTTTCATTTGTCCTGTCTTTGAATGAGTGTCTTATGTGTCGCGTCTTGTGAAACTTCTGTAGAGACTTATTCAATGGCGATCCTATGTATGTGCTACCCACGCTCAGAAGACAAAAGATAGCTATTAATCAACTTATTGTGTTGTAGGTAAAAAGGTAAGCAGGAACGCCTTGAAAGGAATGATTGGCAAAAACAAAATTAACTGTTGATCAAATAAGACACGGAAATTAATGGTCAAATTGTATGTTATTAACGAGGAAATCTTTACTTTTGTACGGTAAACATTTTCGTAGATCGGCTTCAGGACGGACTGACAGACAACTTACAGCGTAAACTGATGGAGATAAATATAAAATTTAGAAGACGTGTTCTTTAACGTTAAGACGTGAACCTCAAAATTAAAATCAATATATTTTATTTCACATATACTTACATGGGGACTTATAAAACATAGAAGATAGAAGCTAGGTGCACCGTGCACGGTTCCAATTGGTCGTTTCTTATGGAGAAGAGCCGGCAAGAAACTCCACAGTTACTCATTTAAAAATAATTTTCATTTACATTATTTTCAAATAACAGTGTTAATAGGTAGGGAGGACAGTTTAGGCCTTTCAACAAGTACCAGGTACTTAACCAAATAGAAAATGGTCGACAAATCTACAGTCCAACCAGCTACTTCAACAAGATATTTTGAAACTCAACCTTTAGCTGCACGTCAATCGCGAAACACACGTTCGAAGGAGTTTGAAGGAAATTCTTAATCAACATTCCATGCCCTGTATAAGCTTGGCAACTCAAAAGATATCATCATAATAATGATATCATTAATAATAAAGTCAAACACAAAGTCAACACTTCAACTGCGCTTCATGGAAAAAAAAACGTAAGAAAAAATACGTATTTTGACATCATAAATAACGCAATGAATATTGTTGAACTGTCAAAATGCATTGTCATTGTGTGTTCCATAATCACCTCACAGTTCAAACTTTTTGTTTTTTTTTGTCAAGGGCTTTTCGTAGCAGACCTATGGGGTCATGACTACTTAACCGGGTTTTCTTGTGGCAGTCTTAAGCAACTACACTCAAAGCCTCCAGCCAGGGCAAAACAGTTGTAACGAGGGGTTGAAGTTTATTTATGAAGAGTCGCAGGCAACAACTAGACACATGATCAAATTAACTCTGTTACAATGTTTTATGTTAATAACAACTTTAATAACATGTCATTAACATTTCACTATTCACAATGTTGAAAACATTTTACGATTACGTACCATTTGGAAAATGTCTGCCAGCGATACAACAGGGCTACGTTAATTACAATGATAATTGAAATTATGTACTTAGGTATGTTTAAAAAAATACAATAGACGACGTATATTTAGTAACCTAATCCGCTTAACCGTTCTTTAAGGAGTCATAAAGAACCCTGTAAGAAATCGACACGTGTTTCACCTCTCAACGAGGCATCCTCAGGATGGCTATTGACTTGTTGCAAACCCGGACCCGACGTGTGAACACGTCAAGCGTCGAGAGCAGTGTCTCACACAGCAGTGTTACACCATCGATTTCTTACAGGGTTCTTTATGACTCCTTAAAGAACGGTTAAGCGGATTAGGTTACTAAATATACGTCGTCTATTGTATTTTATAATGGATTTCCGCAAAGTCACGCCTAAATCAATTAACTAGGTATGTTTTGTTATTTTCACATTATTGAACACCAGCAATGCTCTTTATAAGTGGTTTTTTAGCAATTTTCTATTTTGACTACTTAGTTGTTATTATTCTATATACCTATTGTAATTATTTTATAAAAGTTGTAAGTTAAAATTTATTTATATTATATTAGCATTTACATAATATAAATTGTTTTAATTTATTTAAAAACGTATTAAATTTTTGTTCTTTTTGAATGAATTCTGGTAATTTATTATACGTATATGAATAAAAATTGAATACATTTACTTTATACCAAAAAAATCTCACAAATACTATGCATCATCTGACTAGCCTTTTTCCAGTTATGTTGTGGTCAGCTTCCAGTCTAACCAGCGGAGTAATTGAGTAACACACTAACAGTAGCAATGGGTTTCATTTTGACTGTTCAACAATGTTCATTGCGTTATTTACGTTGTTGAGCAATGGATTAGCAGCCTTCAAAATGATTCAGATTGTGATTGAAAGTGTGTTACGCAATTATGGTGCAGAGCGACTGCCTATCTGACCTACACAACCCAGTTACTGGGTAATACGATACCCTAACCTCCTCTAACAAATCATATGCATGAGAGCAAATAAATAAATAAATATTACCTACCATTATTGTGTAAAATCACTTTTAAATACTTAATACTAGAGAAAATATCATCTAAAAATTATTCATTTAGTCCACGACTTTGCACAGTGCGTGTGAACGCATTTAAAACATCAATGAACGCATTAAATTTTTAATGCGTGCATTAACACTTTAATGCGTAAGTTGCATCACCCGACAACACAATAAAAAAGTGTTATGTGTTTCGCAATAAGGAGGTGACAAAGCGCAGTTGAAGTGTTGCCTCGAAGATAAATAATGATATCATTATTATGATGATATCATTTGAGTTGCCAAGCTTATAGAGGGCATGGAATGTCGTAGAACGATGTTGTATGTTGCACACGATTTTGTAATTAGCTGAGGCTTTGTTTATGTTACTCATTTATCTTCATATAGTACGTGTAGAACATATTTAGTACCTAGATATAAATAAGGAGGATATTTTTTTTTTCCTTTTTTTGGTGACTAACCTGGTCATCGTCATCATCATTTAGGCCGAAAGACGTCCACTGCTGGACATAGGCCTCCCCCAAATGGGGGGGTTTGTCATAATCGCCACGCTTGGCGCCTCGGGTTGGCGATCGCAGTATGGTCTTAAAATGCATAGAAAACGCTGCTGCCCATTCTCTAGTAAGTCCCTTAGTCGCCTTTTACGACACCCACGGGAACGGCACAACACGGAACTAACTAACCTGGTGTCAGAGTTTTAAAGCCGCCCATGGGCCTCTGACTTGGCTTCACATGCCGTCGAGAAATATCTCTCTGGCATGCCGGTTTCCTCATGATGTTTTCCTTCACCGTTTTTGGAGCAAGTGATAATTATACAATACGCACATGAATTCGAAAAGTCTGAGGTGCATGCCTTGGGTTCGAACTCCAGTCCTATGACTTGGCAGTCCCACGGTCACACCACTAGGCTATCACTGCTCTGAGTAGGTAATAAACTGTGATTAATGTTTTCTAGAATATTCGCATTTCGCAATGCATTTTGCACCTTGAACATTCATTTTCCAGCCTTATTCCAAGTTATTTGAGATTATTGTTCGTCTTATCGATGATAATTTTACAGGGTCAAAGTAAATTAACTAGCGAAACTCCGCAGAAGTGGTGGGTACCTAAACTATCTACGGTCGCTGACCCTAAAAAAATGTATCATCAAATCAATTTATTTTTGTTTTATTATGCATATTGATATAATATGCAAAGGAAGGAAAAAAAATTAAAAAATTGATGATTTTTTATATAAATATGCTTATTTGGTTTGCATATTGAATCGATAAAAGTTCGTCTACAAGTGTTTTTTTTTTGTATATTTTGAAAACCTTATTTTCATAGTAGAAAAAAAGTAAATTTTCCTCAAACCTCAGACCACACGCGTCGCCTGCGTTAATTACGGAAGCATCGCGTGTCATTACTTGAGCCAACGCAAATGTTAATGCATCGCGGGCAGCATTATGCAGCATTATGCAGGGTCGCGCGCGCCACTTACTTATACCCCATATTATGCAATATACCACCAGGTGAACAAGCGAGATTCCACTTTGTTGATGAAAGTGATAATGTTCAGGTTGGAGGTTGTTTTATTAATAATTTCCTTGTGCTCCTTGTGGACAGGGAATAAAGTACACTTCTTAGAGCGGATAGACCGCGATAAGCACATCTAAGCCGCGTTCAAGAGCTGTCAGTGTCATCATTGTTGTGGAATTTTGACAGTGACAGCTCTTAAACGCAGTTTAGATGTGCTGATCGCGTTCAGATTCATTGGCGAAATTGGGATTTAGTGTGTGAGCAGTTATTGTGCTATTGCACTTGTTCAATCGAGTGAGCTCGTCGTAGTAAACATTTCGATAAGCAATATAGGTATAGTCGACTTCGTAATTCCCACTTTTTAAATAAAATACTCTTAAAAACAAATCCTCGTAAACATTAGTAAGGATGAAACTATTTGTCTCACAAACAAATAGATCTTGGCGTTTTTAGCAATTACGAGTTCGATTAATATATATCTAGTACGTTTCAAAACTCGGACTTTTTTAAACAATCGAGAAAAAGAGTGAAATGTCAAGGTTTTTAAGCAAAAAAATTACTCAAAAGAGTTTTGCTTAAATGTCAAACTTATCAATATTCATGCTTTCGGCTTGGCTATGACTCTCCCCCACCATAGAGGTCCATAGAGCCTCGTAGACGAAAACAACAGCCTTAATTATAGAGATATAGAAAAACATGCAATCTCGCGAAATACCAGGGGTGCATAACAAAACAGGCTAACATAGCTTAGTTAATCAAGGCGTTGCTAATCCAACATCCTATTTGTTCGGCTGCCCACGACATTACTCCCGTGTCCGGTCCGCCCCACGGGATTGGGCATCCATTCGGGATCGCCAACTTTGTTGTGGCGCTACGGTTTAACATTCAGAATATTTTACAAAGTTCAATGGACGAATGCTACCAAAGCACAGCTTTTTTATTTTCCTCAAACCGTTCCTATTACGTATGCGTGACGTCATTTAGATGTCACAATAACGGACATACGCAGGAAAATAATGTCCAATCTCTTGAAAGTACTAGGGGTGCATAACAAAACAGGCTGACACCAGGCTTAGTTAATCAGGGCGTCGCTAATCCAGCGCTCTATTTGTCCGACTGCCCGCGACATTTGTCCCGTGTCCGGTCCCGGGGCCGCCGGGATTTGGGTATTTATTCGGGATCCCGTACAAATTTTGTACAGGACGCCTGATTGGCAATTTGGAATTAACATTTTAAGATTTTTGGTGGGAGGTTTCCGAAGTACCTAAGCTTTTAATTTCTAAACACAATCTCGTTTGACTTTAAACTAATGCTAGGGATTTTGGTCCAAATGCTAAAAAGTAAACTCGTGGACAAAATATACTAACTCCCTCCATCTTTGGTCAGCTTTAGTTTTTATCAGACTAGTGGATAATGCTCCCAAGTCCCAACGGATAAAAAAAATAATTAAGATACTTTTGACACAAGTAGTAAAACGAAGTTGGATAGTCTCAAGGTCAGACCAACACGTGGCGGAGGCACATGTAACAAATACACTAAGTAATACACATCACACATGCTCTCAAACGGCTGAATAATTGAGATCATGAGATATTGCTGTTGGAATATCAATCTTATTCCGAGTTTCTAAAGGTTGCTTATGAAGCTATTCGTCTACGACTGTATACCCTATGTTTCTGTAAACATAAAATGTAATGCCATAATTTTAACTTTCGTCCTGTTCATTGGAATCAATTGGAAAGCGAACTTTTCTAAATACTTTTGTAAACCAATGTTGAATGTAGATGCTGTAAGTGTTCTTTAATAAATAAATAAACTAATTTAATTTGATCCTCTTTATGTCTCGACCAGAATTTAGCCACGTTTGAGGTTTATTTATTTATTACGCCAACAGCATGTTGGCGTACCTATTTTTAATAAATAAATAAACCTCAAACATTAAAAAAACCTTAAACATTAATTAGTAAATACATTGTATATTAAATATAAAAGTTAACAGGTATGTGCTCTTATGTATATACCAATTACAGCTGTACACGACATTCACACAAAACAAAGCAACCTTCGTTAATTATGTAAAATATAAGTAATTAAAATGAAAAAATAAAATTATGATCAAAACTGCTTTGACTTAAGTACAAAAAGAATAAAAAAACTGAAGTTACACAAATAACAATAAAGATATAAAATAACTAACTCAAGTAACCTTTAATAAGTATGACATACATTGGCCATTTAAATGTTTGATAAGACTGCGCAAGTGGGAGGGTTTTTTTCTTCTATACATCTTTGCATTGTACATTCATCTCAGGATTCACTTCCTTCCTAGCCATGTTTTCACCTTTTAATTGTATTGCATATTGAATCAAAAAAAGTTCGTCTAAAATCATTTTTTTGTGTATTTTGAAAACCTTATTTTCATCCTACTAGAACAAAAGTTAATTTTTCTCAAACCTTAGAATCCTTTATTGGAATCGATTGGAAATCAAACAATAGACCCACTTTCGACAGTTTCTCTGTAAACTAGACTTTTATCTATTCTGAAATGAGACGTTTTCTACTTTTCTTCTTTACTCTTAACTACTTACTGGGTGTACATTTTCTTAACACCCTCGTAACCATTTAATTTAATCGCCCCTGCTTACTCTTCTTCCAATTGGAGCGTGGTGTAGATATCGTGCTCCCGGGACATTTTCTTATCCTCTGAACAAAACTAAGGATTCTATTGTTTTAATTTAGTTTTTTTCTAGAATCATTAACACGCCTTCTTAGTTTTAATTTTGTTTTTCTTTTATCTTTTCTTTTTAGATTTTTTAACTGAGTTTGTGAGAAGGTTTATATCTCGAACTGTCTCCGGGCTATCTCGACGGAACGGCAGCATAATGTGGATGTGAAGCTGTGTCAAAAACTATGCTGCACCGCTGGTCATGTCCTCTATGCCTCAAAACATACAACCAAAGTGACCTCTGCGCTGCCACCGATGATGGAAGTGGCCAAGTTGTCAACAAAATATGAATAACTGTCATGCCAGCGACATGATGAAGAAGAAGAAGTAGGGAAGAATAAGTAGTAGGTTAATCTCTGACCATCTTTTTGAATAGGTATATTCAACTCAAACACTTAGGCCGCGTCCTATAAAAAAACGATCGCGCGAATACGCGATCAGTAGCGTGCATTTGTCACTTTTTGTTCGGAATATCGAAAAGCGCCCTCTGTCGGCGCGATCACGCGTTTAGGTTCACCGAACAAAAAGTTCAAACGATCGTATCCACGCGATGATCGCTTTTATATTGGACGCGGGGTGATACAGTATACTTTCTCCCATCCTTGACAAATCTTTATCACTGTTGACCATAGGAATTTCCCAAGTTATCCACTACAACCATTTTTATGTATTTTCTACTCAAGTCAACTTCTTCTTTTCCTTTATCTTGGCTATTATCCCAATTTATTTGGGGTTAGCCCTAATAGTACTTCTGCCCCACACCGTACAGTTGTGGGTTGTCTCTTTTGTTGTGTTGCGCGTCAGCATATCGTTTTTTATTGTTCATTGCCAAGTCATTGGTGGTCGTCCACGGCCTCTCTTTCCGTCTTCTATATTCATGACTCTGTTATTCATATGGTCATCATCTCGCCTCATCATATATCCGTACCAGCGCAAGCGGTTTCCACTAAGTTTCTCGTGTATCTTGGCGACTTTAAAAGTACCACGGATATACTTGTTTCTTATTACCAGCGTAGCATCTTCATCTCTGTAGTGTCAATTTTCTGTTCATCCGTCTTCCGCATCGCCCAGCACTCAGATCCTTATAGTAGGGCTGGTCTTGCCCTTACTTAAGTCAATTTCAACTATCTTTATAATATTTAGCTAACTAACTTCTCTGACCTCACCTCGTTTAGTAAATATAGGGCAGCCTTACTTTCGATCACAAAAGTCTATCCTACCAGAGTAACCCAACTAGTTTTAATTATACTAAAACATTAATACAGAAGTTAGTTCAGTTATGTTTTAATACAACTACGGGTGACGGGAACTCTGAATGGACTAACTTCATGTACGAGAACTATATGGTTCATCTTCACGCTATGCTAACTACGTAGGCAGAGTTCTGGTGTTAATTCATGCCAGAAATATAGAAATACTTGTTTGGACGATTCTAGTCGCTAAGTTTGGTGTTTTTGGCATCAGAATCTTAACTCCTTTCCTGAAGAAAATCTGGTACTACCTAAAAGGATTAATGTTTTCTAGAGTGTTTTCAGATTGTGCGAGACTCAGGATGAAGTTTTTGATGATAATATTGTCTCTTTCGATAACTTTCCGTCTCCACAATCTTTGTTCATGGTTGTAGATTCGATTTTTTTTGATACATCTAAGATTTCTACAACGATCTTTCCACTATTTCCTCCCTTTTCTGTACCATTTATCACTGTTATTTTCTCCGCCATCAACAAAACAGTTAATTGCTTCCTTCCATGAGCGATGAGCATCTGTATTGCTACAATCGCTCCACAAAGACATCGGTGCGGATGCGCTTAATCTGTGATACGGGTCTTAATGGAGCGAATTAAGCGATATGAGCGCTATCGTGGTTTGTTTCATGTATCATTGGAGACGATTATGTTATCATACGAGTAGCTATGAGTATGCCAATCTGTGGTGAACACACTTAAGGTGTACAGTGTACACGGTCAACTCAAATTGCACAATTCTTGAGACTTGCCTCAAATGTTGGCGTCGCGCGTCGCGGTGAATTGGTTAATATTGTCGTGATATTTGACTAGAATTGACGAGCATTTAGCATGCCCGTGTAGCTTTAAGGCGACGATAACCGACTTTTAATGATTTTATACTGAAGATCTAAATGAGTAGTGTTAATGATTTGGAAAAAATATATGTTAAATTAGAGTAATTTCTTAATATCTTAATATTATATGAATATTTTAGATTAACAAAATCTAAAATATTACATAGTGAAATTAATTTGTGAAGTTATGTTTAACGCGGATAAAAAACTAAGAATTACGCAAAATTTATCAAGCGTATTGTTCTGAAACCTTCACCTTTAACTATTGATCTTTAAGTATACGTGTTTTATTAAAATACCTTTTGTTTTATGTATAATAAATGAATAATGGGTCTCATTTGGGACAGCGCTCCTGGATGGGCGAGTCCTATTACCTACTGGTTGGAAGCACGACGCGTTGCATGAGCTCAGTACAGAACACGAGAGCTAACCACTCAAGGTCACTGGCATTTATCTGCGTCTTAAGGCTTTTGACCACATATTGGTGTACTCATAGCTATTACTTTATGCCGTTAAGTCTTATGCTGTCACTGCTATTTCAAGGGTTACGAAGACTTTTCAGAACGTTTTAAATTTATGTGCCAATTTTCTGATGTTCTTAATATATTTCTGTACATTTCTTCGTCACTGGTTTTTATTAAGATCGTGGTAGTAGATTTAATTTGATACGTAGTGATGTGTTCGTTTCAGTGGATAGAAAAGATTCAATTATTCAGATGCGCCCAACAGGCTGGATAAAGGTCTGTTATATACAAGCCAAATTCAAATCACAGGACCAGGCTTCGAAGGTGTTCATTTTGAAGGGGCTTTTCGATAATGCGACGAGAATGGAGAGTGAAGTTTCAAGGACAGTTTAGACATATTTCGTTACATGAGCGAGAAGAAAGATATAACTCTCTCTGTCTCTCTGCACTAAATCTCTCTTATTCCTAATTTTTTGAGTTTCACTTCTATCAAGTGTACGGTGCTGCACGCACAAATTGTTTTTACAAAGCCGTTTGTTTGTATGTGTTAGCGTAATAATAAGAACTTTCTTTCCAACCATGGTGCTTATAAAAATTAAAAGAAAGAATAACATTTAATAAACATTTAAACTGAAATAATAATGATATGTTTCACATAGGGCGAGCCTATTAAACACAAAAAGAATTGTCCCAAGTGACACCTACGGGCCTATGGTAGTATCAATATTCAGTTTAACCCCTCATTTAATTATAGAGCTTGGCACCTGACGGTCCCTTCGCAGTATAAATGTCAACAGGGGTAGACCGGGTCAGCCTGGCATTTGTAGGGCACTAACCTGTTACTGCTGGTGCATATTTTGACCCCGATACCTGGTACACGTGGCTCGAAGTACCAACACGTTTTAAACAAAGTTTTGGAGTGGTACTTTTTGAAGTTCGATATTAATTTGATACTTATGATGATGCTTAAACGCAAAGTAATTTCTTATAACATTTTGTAATTTTTTTTAAAATTGAAAGTCTGTACTTACCGGTAGATTTAAGGAAGAGAGAGTAGGAACTATCAGCGACAGAAGTCGACAAGCACTGCTACTTTTACATAATATCCTTTCTTTTTTTTTGTCTTATTTTAATTTCTGTAAATTTTGAAATAAATATAATAAAAATAAATATATAAATAAAATAAAAAGATAATATTCTAAATTGACACATAATCATACAGCTGCTTTTTTGCATTTTATTTTATAATAGCTAATAGTCTTTAAATGTTACTTCTGTTCCTATTTTAATTAAATATTTTGCTCAATAATTAATTACCGATCTTTAAAAGGGGTCTAAAATACTTTACATTATGCCAAAATTGAGAAAACAAATACAGACTTTATTGAAACTTACAATCGACATTTCAAACAATAACATCAATGTTCATCATAAAAATAACCCCAGAGCTTTGGCTCGACGTTTTTATTAAACTCGAGCCATTTTTGACAGCGCTCTAACTGCATCATTGTCACACAATTTGGAACTTATCCAAACTGAGCTCTAGCCACTAGAGCGAATTTTTAGCTCCTATTCCATTTCATTGGTGAAGTTTGTGGGGTTAAAAGTATGTTGTATAAAGTATTTTAGAGATAGATACCTATTTTTATGTCCTACGTACAATTTTCAGAAGAGGAACAGCTCTGTGGGTGAGATCATTCAGGGAACCTATAACTATGTTTTTACACCACCTGCGCGAGCAGGTGATGTAAATGACTTGCTTTAGGTTTGTTTTGCATGACATATAATTTGATATTATTTTGTTTTGCATGACATATAATTTGATATTAGCGATAATATCAAATTATATGTCATGCAAAACAAACTTAAAGCAAGTCATTAAAGACCTACGCTTTAGCCGGGCAATAATATTGTAGGTACTTAATTTCATTATGACCCGCTGGTGCATAATGTGATTTAAATTTCGAACCAGAACAAAAGAAAAATCGTATGAAAACTTTTTCTCTCTTCATATGTTCTGCTCTGTTCGGTTGCTGTGGAGCGTACCCGCGTTAGAATGTTGGGATTAAGCGTCATATATAAGTGTTACAGTTATTTAAGTTTCATAAACTTCTAATTCGACAATGATTTGGTTTTTTATTACCTCGCAGTAGGTGCGAAAAATAGAGTATTCTCCTCGGGGATAAAGGCGTCTTGGGCGAGCTTTGCTCAGGAATAAACTCAAAGCTACGTTCTACTTCGTTCGGGATTCAAAATAGCGCCCATGACATTAAGACACTGCTTTATCCCTTTAGTGAATAATCTACTATTACCTATGTCTGCCACTAAGCAGGGCTGATATGATGACGTAAGTGATTTTTTAGGCACACAAATACTGTGGTTGCTATAAGATGACACATAACTTAACTTGTTAGGTAATCAGTTCTAAACTATTTCCTTCCTTGTTTGATTCGATGTTCTGACTGTTTGCCATTTCTTGCCTAATACCTAAATACACGTCACGTAGAGGCCCAACATCCTGCGGGGAGATGGTCTATAATGTATTTCAGCGGCTTCCCATTATGTAGGAGCGGCTTGCAGCAATTCCACAAGAAAAAGTTTCCCAGTCAACAACTCAACATCAAAGACAGATCGATCGGCTTCGCAACAAGAAATCAACCACTTTAATAGCTCAACATGTTTCGATATATCTCAAATTCAATTCCCATCTCCTACTAAACAAAAAACAGTCGCCATCGTCAGTCTACCAGAGCGCTAAAAATTCCACACTTGCCTGAGATTTGAACCCAGGAAATCCGTTTGTAATGGACGTACCGTTGCAGCGATGCGCCTAACGGGACCCCACACACAAACATACAATTATATCACCGGAAAATATACATTGCTTCAATTCCATAATGATTGTGTTACTATCTAACGACCAGGATACCGAAAACTAACGTTCAATGAAAATCAACGCCTTGACAGCTCAAACTAATTTGGTCAGTATTTGATATACATTTCATACAATGTACGTATATTTTAAGTCATCATTCATACTCTTTGCGCCGTCACGATCGGCCTGGGGCTTAATCTAATTTAAAATTGATCCGGCCAACTTAAAAAGTCGACTTCATTTGACGGGGGAAATCGGAGGAGACACTTTTCAAATCTGTCGGGTACTGTCTTGAGAGCGCGTGAGGGCGCATTGACCGCCCTATTTAGGGGGTTACCTCTTTGAATTTATATTTATTTATACTACGTTGCGTTACATGTTGTGTTTAATTCGACGGTTCTGTAACAAAAGCGGCAATGGGGAAAGTCATTAGCGATAGGGTTGGGAAAGTCTATCTTGCTCGGGCGCTCGGTGCTTTGGGCAATGCAATTAGTATGCAAGAACATGCTAATCCTAAGTAAGAGTTGCTCGAACGAATTCATTAATTATGAAGCACTTAATGCTTTAGCGCTTGTTCATATTTACGATTTGCATTTATCATTTTCGCACTTGAAGTTTTAGACTGGAATACGGTTGAAATAAGTTCAGAAATTATGTTCCCTTAACTTATTGTGGCTAAGTAACAACAGCCGCACTGGTCGATCCATCAGGTTAAGCTACGCTTGCCGGGGTTGGTCAGTGGATGGGTGACCATCTTTACATACCGAGAATCCTCCGTGCCTCGGAAAGCACGTTAAGCGGTTGGTCCCGGCTGTCATTCGTGGATCTTTGACAGTCGTTACGAGTCGTCAGAAGCCCGAAAGTCTGACACCAGTCTTACCAAGGGGTATCGTATTACCCAGTTACTGGGTTGTGGAGGTAAGATAGGCAGTCGCTCCATGTAAAATACTGGTATTCAGCTGCATCCGGTTAGACTGGAAGCCGACCCCAACATAGTTGGGAAAAGGCTAGGCAGATTGAATTTATTGCAGCTCAATGTTTAGAGATCGAAAGGAAAAAAAACGTAAAAATCAAGCTTCTAAGTCAACGCAATAAAAAAATACGGCCATTTATGTGACATATTTTGATACTGGTAAATAAATCAAAACTTACGGGGTACTTGCCGTTGACCTAGAATGATGAAATTTTGCAGGAAGCTAGGTCTCGCAGTACAACTTACAATTGCAGTTGGAGAATTGACCGTGACGTATATCGATGTATGGGAGAACATGTTTCTCAACTACTACGTTGAGCTTGTTCTTGGGATAAATTCATACCAACTACGCAACCCTTCATTGTGCGTGATCCGACACGCACTTGGCCGGTTTTTTTTTCGAAAACAACTGTTATCGGTTTTATTACGGCAATGGAAAAAACATTTTCATCACTTGTATAAAAACTTCCGTATATGCAGAACAACTTGGCATGCCAATTGCACTGTTGACGGTTACCATTGGCGCGTAACACGGAAAACATCGCGGTGCCAAAGTGCAAACCGACAATTGCACCTAGTTTGCGTTTTATCGACGTTCCAACTCCGAAATATCGTTCCCAAACTCTCGTTAGCCCCGTAATGAATGGTGCGGTAGACAGATACATCGTTTTTGCACCGAACAGGTATCTCGCACATTAAATAGATTGATGTCGGTCTCCCTTCGCTCCTACCACTTAGTATAATTAAAACCTTTAAAGATTTTACACTGAATATTTGGTTTGAACTACGATTTTCGCGTTTCGAATGCTTTAAAGGGGTTTATCGGCTCACCTCGCGTTTTTGAACCGAAAAAGCGGAGGTTTTTCGTTCGAGTGAAATGAATTTGAGAATTTGTGTAGACTTGAGTTTTGATTTTATTTGAACGAGACGGATTTTCGGGGAAGTAATCAGTTAATGTTGTTATTTTATGTAATAGTACCTGATCGACCGACCTCTGCTCGGGGGAAAATAGATAAGCATATCGTCCAGGTATACCAACGTTGTATCACATTCCCGAGGCTGAGAAAATAGAGAAAACGAATTTTCCCAGGTATGAGACCTAGCTAGACCGATTTTTCGCCCCCGTAAAACCCTATAATGCAACTTTCATCGAAATCGTTGAAGCCGTTTTCGAGAACGTGATTACAAATATATATACAAACATTGCTCGTTTAATAGTAGGTATGGGATTTAGGTACGTAACTAGAGATCCAACCACAATTATACGTTTATAACATTATTTTGTGATGTTAAGTTATAGCCATTACAGGAACAGAACCGACATTTTAAAACCAAGTATACTACAAATAACCTCTAAATTCTATCAGACAATTACAACTATGAAGCAAGTTAACAGAGAAACAGTGGGAGTGTGACGAATCAACCACTTATCACCATGTGATACCATCATCGCCCACACTCTCACAAGGGCATTATAATGGCATTAAATAACGCTTTTGTTCGCGTCACGTTGTTATAAGGCGTTTACACGCTTCGTGGCGCTAAACGCTTGAATTGATAGTTGAAGCGACAATAGCCGAATTTCTACGACATTGATTGGTGTTCTAGTATATAGGGAATTCAAATTCGAATGGAACAATGCATACTTAATCTTGGTGCAAGCCATATTGTTTAGTTGAATAATTAATAAATGATTGGAAGTACAGCCACCACATACTTACAAGACTTGTAGTTTTAGATGACGATAGCGGTGTAAGGGCTGAAATTTGAATCATTCCACTTTTCCCCACCAAGCCACCCCACTGGTTGGGCAAAGTGGAAGGCTTAAATTTTGCATTGGAAGCTGCCCCACTATTTCGATTTGGTGGGGCAGATTCCACTAGTCTAAAATCATGATGAATTTTGCCCCACTAGGGTTGACACCTTAGAATTTGTGTAGGTAAGTATGCTCGTATTTTATGTTTGTTTGGAAAAGAAAGAAACATGTATACCTTGGGCGGCTTGGTGGGGCAAAGTGGAATGATTCTAAAATGTATGTTAGAAAATAGGTTAGCTTAACCAATGAACGCAAAATGTTAAATAAACATGAAGGTTTGAGTTTATGTATGATTGTAAGTAGTTATAGGATTCGAAATAAATAATAAAAATGTTTATTTTTCTTCCACAAATAACACTTATTAACTATAACTTAAAAACGGAAAACAATAATTATGATGTAGGACAATATTCGTTTGTGGGAGACTGGTGCCTAAACTAAGCCGTGACTTGTATTTCAGGACACCCCTAGAGGTAAAAATATCATCAAAAACATTATAACAGAAAATTCTTAACGAAAGTTACATTTTCATGTTTTAAGGGCAAACTATACCTATGTTGGAAGAGAATAATAATAAAATCTTAAATTTTTATGAAGTGTGGTGGAGTTCAAGGTCAAATATTTCAACTTTAATGCGCATTTTATTAGCGATATTTCATATTTTCATACAGTAATCTTAAATTAATAAAGGGAGGGAAATATTTGACAGCTATTTGCGACGTTGCCCAATTTCAGAGTGCACGCTCTTAAGCAAGAAAAGTTCAAAATAAGACGTGATGTTTCTTACACACAATTTAACAATATCACCCTAATTTAACTAACCACAAATAAACGATACAAAAAACCATATCATTAAGCTTCATAAAAAGCTGCGGTAACTTTCTAATTGACAAAACCGTCATCTTTGACATTTCGTCATTGTGTCACCGTCATCTCAAAACCTCAAAGTCGTGTTCACAGCACATTAGAGATTTATTCCTTTTTTAACGGTCACAACTCGAAATTACCTTATTACGACATTCGAGATCAAGTGGAAGATGATAATCGGGTGAGAACTGAGAGAGAAATGGATAAAGTTGGACTTGAAACGATATTAAATATTTCTTTTGGACGTAGATCTTGGAAAGGTAGCTGTTGTGCTATAATCTGCAAAGAAGATGAAGTTATAAGTTTGCTCATGGTTAAATTAGGTCCTGTGTTAAACAAAGTCTGTTGCCAATTTCCGGACACAAATTCCAAATATGATCGATGGCAATCAATTTCAATTTAAATTCCATCTTATTATGATTGACGCGAATTCAGTTGCCATCCCGCTAAGTTCCGCTCAAGGTCTTTTGAATACCTACTCTCATCAGAAATCGCGGTCACTAGATCAACGAGGTGTTAATACAAATGATTAATATCCCTAATTAATACTCAAGGTAATGTTTTTAGCTTCTAATTGATTACCTCTTCGACAAAAAACTATGACAAGTTTTCTCAAGGCTTTGTTTAATATCTAAAATTTGAGTTCAATGCCCTTTACGACGAGAGTAAGTAAATAAAAAATGGCCGTTCATTTGTCGCACATGTGATGATCTTTCAGATGGTTAGACACGTCAACTTTTATTAGTTTCTAGCGTTTAACTACACTAGTGCCGTTTACGGCTTCGTCTGTGGTTAATCGTGTTAGTTTATTGAACGAAGCGGTTAGGTTTATAGAGTAGTAAATGTTGATGAAATCAGTGTCATTGGTTTGTCGAGGTCTGTGGTTGTGATTCCATACGAGTATATGGATGGGTTTATGTATGTTGATGATATCTATGGTGAAATTGTAAAAGAAAACTGAATAGTTTATGGGGCAACAGATATTAACTAGCTGGTAGAAAAAAAGCTGGTATAAGGAAGCCTCGGAATAAACAGTAATTGATGAAGATTACGAAAACCCTATATTTCACCTAAAGGCACCACTTTCAGCTAATAAGCGATCAAATTAATTTTATTTTAAACTTGTTTTCTGTGTAAAGATATACCAATATGTCTAAATTAAGCTAGTATTGTAATGGTCATCATAAGGAAGAGCGCTGATGTCTGAGATACAGATATTTTTATCTAGTTCAGACACAGATGACTTCACTATAAATCTAAGTTTTTTTTTTATTGTCCTGTATATCTGTCTAAATGTAACATAAGTTTTTATGACAAATAAATAAATTAAATTATTATAGTAATATCCCGGTTGTACTCCTATCAAACAAAATATAAAAGCTCATAATTTTTTGGATAAAGATTCATTATTTTGAAAAACCGCTTTATTGCAAACTAAACGTACATACTATTAATTCAAAAATATACTCCATTGTGGCCGTGCGAGCAATACCTATGAATTATTTACAAAGACTAGCTGAAGTAAGAATACAACGTTAAGAAATTTTTAAACATTTTTCTGAGCAGAAAAGCTTTTCCGCAGAAGTGTACCTCGGTCTGGCGAAAATAAATTGGCGTTTGGTACTTTAAAGTTTCATATAGACTTACCATGGAACCTTTTGAAGAAAACACAATTGATTTTTAAAGGACGTTGTCATAATTTTCGATTAGTATTGTTATCGTAGTGCGATTTGAAATAAAAAAATCAAGCTGTAGCTACAGTTTACTCAAAATCATACATAACTCCAAAAATACTAAGTATAACTTAATATGTTAAACGTTAGGTATACAGAATTTGTGCGTGTGTTGGATCATTTAGCTCCCTTCAAAATGGTTGAGCTAAATGTTGCTAATCCATGCGTCATGTTCGTGAACGGGCGCCGTCAGTTGGGACTGGTCAACTCTTAGCTGCCTTGGATGATTTAAATTTTTAAATTGTTCTTTGTTTTATATTTTTATTACGGACGCTTCTAACGTGCACGTCTTTCTACATTGTTCTCACATGTTTAATTTCAACATGAATGATGTAACAAATACTTTGTAACAATTTATTTAAAAGAGTGTCCGTGGAGTTTCTTGCCCGTTCTTCTCCATAGGTACCTACCTACTACGCTTTGGAATGGGCAACTAGCTTCATATTTCTGACTGACCGATTCCTTGACAATTCAAAAGTGCCTGTAAATGGTTTAATTGAAATAAATGCTTTTAGTTTGAGTTTGAAATCATATCTAAAGAAATTTTGGTCCTAAGTCGCATGACACTACAAGGACCAAAAACAATGTAAATTCTGTCTTTAGATGCTTTTACTCCTAAACAGACAGAAAAAACGGCACATTTTTCTAAATAGGTTGAAAAATGGGACCCTAAATTATACATGCCTTGTCCCACGAACCCCCAATTGCTATGCAATTAAGTATTTAAATAAATTTCCCGTATCATGATAAAGTATTAAAGCAAGCACAAGAGTGACAAAGCAAGTCCACAATTAAGTGGGCGACATTCAATAAAGCTTGATCTGTATGAAGCATGATATTATCCTATTAAAACGACCGTGTGAGTTAATTTGTCTCTGAGAATGAGATGCATCCGTCTTGCAAAGGAAATTGGTTTAACTAGGTAACCGCAATTTAGAATTCTTAGAATATATTATAATTTATAACGTACCTACTGGTTTTCGTGTGTGGCCTGTAGCCTGTACTTTCAAATAATGGCAGGAACTTAGTACAAGTATAAGATATAACTTTTCAGTTCTTAGCAATCGGAACTCTAAAGCCCCGTTTGCACGATGCAAGTTTCTTGCCTGTAGCATAGAATACAATTGAAGCAACAAATTACTTGCACCGTCTAAACACTATTTATACACATGTATATTTATATAGCAGTAAGATGGTTATAGCTGTAATATAGTTATATACTTAGAGATATAGCTATATACCGTAATATAGTTATATGAAAGCAGTTCATAACTGTCGTACTAGGAATATTACTATGATACGAGCACGATCTAGTATTATGACTATTAGGGCACTTGACCAAATAGTTTAGGTTAGAATTATGATCAACCATGCGCGAGCAGAGCGCTACGTTGAAATTATTCGTAATAACAACATTTGGGCATTCCGACAATTATGAACCGCTTTTATATAACTATATTACGGTATATAGCTATATCCCTAAGTATATATACACTGTTTTACGTGCATCTTTTATTGATTCTTTAACTTATGGTATGCCACAGGCAATTATGTCACACAGTATCACGCTATAATTTGAATCCATCGCTATGTTATCCCCTATTTCTTCCTTTATCATTTCGCCAATGTCATGGGTCTATCGTGTGTTAGTATCAGTTTCTTCAACTGATTCCATAAAAAAGCTTTTTCCATTCATATTTATGTAAGCTACTATTGACGAAGGCATAGCTAGATACAATTTTGTTCAAACAACCTTCTATCAGGTCATCTGCATCTTTGAACATTAGGAGTAGGTGCATCGAGCTTGCCTTTCTGGGTCACGAACGATCGTCAGAAACGTTGAAGAAATTCCCACAAGTGTTTTAAATTGAAAATTGTTTAGGTAGAAATAACAATGACACAGAAATATCAAACATTACAGGAATAAACAATATTGTTACGTATAGTAATTTTTTCTACAACGTTAACAATGTTTTCATAGTCTATATTTAAGTAATTACAGTAAGCTTCCACAAATCCTAAACAATTAATTTTGGCATTTAATTAAGACTTTAATAAGGGCTTTTGTAATTCTGTACAAGAATCTGAAATGTCTGTTTTATTTTTATCCAAACCTACTGACACAAAAGATAACAAGAAGATATTTATATCGACAAAGTAACGAAGCATAATTTCTGTTCAAATCATAAAAATAGCCCTCTTTGTAAATATGACAAAACTCGTGTAAATAAAATCAATGGAGAAGCCGAAATTAGTGGATCTCTTATTTTTACTTTCCTGCCCTCATTGAAGGTCTGTAAATAGACCCTAAACTCGACTGATTCATATAACACAGAACAAAGATTTGGCAGAATAACAGAATCAATTGGTTTTTCGGCAAACTTTAAGAAAATAGTAAAACAAAGAGTAGGTAATAAAAACTTTTGGCTGTAAATTCTTTGGAGAATAAATTAAACATTTTATCTAGAAAGTAATTCTAGTTTAACAACGGACTCCTCGAGGGCCAATATCCTGAAAGCAAAAAATACCATAAACAATGCATTGGAGGTAATAATGTTCTCAAAACTTGGGTGGATTCAATTTGTTCAGTAACTTAAATGCTCTGTAAAGTTGCTAACTATAAATCAAACAATGAGATAAAGCGGTTTAGGATAATGTTAGTCTAAGCTCGAAACTTTCGAGCTGGAATTCTGAAGATTACGAAGTTTTTCCAAAAAATTCAGGAGCTTCACTTTGGGTTGGGTTTACTTTAAAATTCGTATTTTGACGGGGTTAATTAGCAACTAACCTAAGATTTGTCACGGTTTTACGATTTAATCAAATGGCAAGATTTATAACAAAACAAAATAATTGGGACAATGCGGACGAGTGAATGAAACGGCAAGTCAGACAAATACAATACTGCCACAGTCAATTCCGTAACATTTGTCCAAAAAACGAACAACCGACCTAATTCCTACATCTTCGACAGCTAATCCATCCTCAGCCTTTTAAAGTAATTGAACGTCTTTATGTTTGTCATCAACAAATTCTAACGTTTCTTTTTCCTCAATAAAAGCATCGTTTACTGCGATACCTTCGCTGTCATTCATCACTTGAACCTTATCCAATAAGACAAAGAGCTCATCACAATGAGATCGGAGGGCTTTCCTCGGAGCGACTGTTCACTCCCTAGGGTCCTTTGTAATCTGCATCGACGATTTGTGTTCCGCACAATAGGGGGATCATTTAGGTTCTCCTTGCTCCTTAGAAAATGTATTTTGGTATAACGTGAAACGCTAAATGTTTGGCGTTGGCATTTGAATTTTAATGTGTGGGGAGTTCTATTTCTTTTATGTAAAATATCTTTGGCATATTTTCTTGTGCTTCGTGTATGAAAGCTAAATTGTTTGAGTTATATCTTTGTTTGCTTTTGTTCTGATTATTTTTCATTCTTTCACATATTGTGCTACATTTACTACTAAGGTGTCTACCAGTAACTAAGGAGTCGATGATTTAAATTTAAATCAAACAATTTGACAACATTAGACAAAGTACAGCCAATCAATGTCTATCAATTGACTCAAGACCAAATAGAACTCGACTGTCAGAATCGAATTGCTGTTTGCAAGAGGTGATATACAAAATATATGATTCAGTTTCCATCTCAAGGAGATGGAAATTGAATCATATATTTATCATTATACTTTAAAGAGATCCAGCATTGTCTAAGGCTGCCTTTAATCTATATCATCAATTTGGAGTCTCTACTTCCCCGCCTCTAAGCCCCCTGTTACGTTTCGGATGCTTTAATGCACTTAAAATATTCTATAGTGTCATAAAAGGAGAGTAAGTTACGAGGCTCAGGGGAATAGACTCGTGTTTTAGTGATGTAGCTGCCGTTAGAGACTATATTAAACTATGTTATGTCGTGAATGTTTAATATTACAATCACTGAAATGTCTTCACATATATTTTTTGTTTGAATGTCGACGCGACGAGAATTTTTATTCGTCATGAAAATTTCAATCTGACAGAGACCTTTTTCTATTAGTAAACAGTTTTAACAAAGATTTATGTGATAAAATCATAAAAGTTGTTTTAATAAACATTAAGGAAAGTAAGTTTATTTTAATATTAATTTCTCAAACGAGAGATATTTATTTACCAAGCTTTAAATAAAACAGAAACACTTGTCAAACATTTAAAACAGTTGCCTCACTAATTCTTATTCACAGCTATATTCAAACTGGAACATCTCGGAACACTTCAAAACTTGGTCTTTGCATCCGCAGTCCCGTACCGTTGCAAATCACTACAGCCACGCTCCTGGGATTAATAGTGGAACTTGTTTTACTATCTGCTTTATATATAAGCTTATATTATATGCTTTTCGTTACGCTGCCGCTGTTCTAAATCCTGCGAGTCGCATTTATTATTATAATGTTCGACATTAATTTCGCTTTGCAAGTTTGATTCTCTTGTTGGTTGTTTAAAGTATTTTGGGCAAAGGAAATGGGTAATCTAGGCGGAGTTACTCAATTTTCGGAAGTTTAGATGAATTTGAAACATTGTAAATAATAAATATTTGGTTTTTCTTTAGAATAAGCAGCATTATCAATTATTCAATATTTCGATCAAACTGTTGAGGTTAGTTGATTTGATGCTGTGAAAATATTACTATTGCCAATCATCCGCTTGCCATAAATGCATTTTACCAACAGATTGACATCGCATCAACTATCTAAACATCGCATATTGTTACAAACGGGATCGATCATAAAATTCAATCATTACACGACTGAACGATATAAATTCGTATCGAATCGGACATCCGCGTTATCGGCCGAATTGAATCGAGTTGATAATCGATTCGGGCATGTTTGATTACGAGTGTTTGCTCGTTTGTGCCCGCTGATTGCAAAACTTCAAATTGAATAATCGTGTCGCAATTATTGCCGTCAACATTTTCAATGTTTACATCCATTTGTTAGTCGAAGAGATTTACATAATTTTCGGAATGGTTATGTGTGGAATAAATTGTTTGTGAAACTTGGTTCGCATCGCTTACCATTGTTTTGTGCTCCGTGCGTTCGGCAGGCCTGCGATATGTATGATATCGTTTTGATGATTCGAAAAATACTATTGTTTTTCTTTTGACACAGATGGATCAATCCACATTTTAGTTATGAAGCTACAAGTACGCGGCGGGCCCGTCTTTTCGGGCTGATTCAGTGAGTGTATCGTAGTCAAAAGAGTTACGCGGTAGAAAGAGAGGCAACTTCTAGGTGAATATAACTGTAGGTAATTAGCGCTGTGTGACCTGAATTGTACTTTATTGTGTTGTAGCAAGAGCCGCTTTTTAATAATTATACAATTTTGCGGAGTGAATCCATCTGTCTTCATCTGTGCTTTTGATTAATTTGCCGTTTTGATATTATTGGATGTTTTATTGTTAGGGAATAAATTATTGTTTTTGAATTCGCTTAAGTCAAATTTTCGAGTAAGTTAATGGGGATTTATTGATCTCGGTAGGGTAGGCTACTCACATTCTCATTATTCTCCTACACTACTTAGTCCAGCTTTTATTCCTATCAATTTACAAAACAGTAACTTAAAGGTTTTTTATTTGATTTGTATGTTATGTTTCTTTAAAATGTTGGTTCTTCGAAATTTATCGTCATTGATAAGCTAAAATATAGAAGGTATAGCTTGTCCACTCTGAAATGACGCGCCCCACTCAGTAGTGGGGCGCGTCATTTCAGAGTGGACAAACTAATGCGGATTTATATGGGTAATGCAGTCATTACCCATAGAAATCCGCATTATCGCGATATCGTGTGCGTCATTTCAGAGTGGACAAGCATATACCTTCTACATTTTATACTCTCACTTCCTCCTCTTACAATTTCACCAACTCCAATCACACCACATGTTACAACACAAACATTTAATGAACAAAAAACAGCGCGTACAATAAAAGTAACAACAGGTGCGGCTGGTTCCTAATCAGTTATTCAACGAACGTCACAATTCGTTATTCTACGCGCGTGCCGTATGTATACGTCAAAACGTAGAGGTCTGTTTGACAAAATTAAGCGGCTCCCGCGTAAAGGCTCGTGCAGACTAGCGCGACTTGTCGCGCGACGCGACACCGGTTATTGTTATACTGTGAATTTTTCTTAGAAATTGTATTGTTCGTGTCGCGTCGCGCGACAAGTCGCGCTGGTCTACACAAGCCTTAAGGCAGTCAAGGGTACGCGATTTATTTTAGGCGGCCATTGTTGTTTTTGGGTAAAATTTAAATACGTAACGTGGAAATAAATAAGTGGAATGTCGGATGGAATACGTTGGTGTGATGTGAATTAATTCGTGCGATTTCTCGGAATGAAATTGAAATTGCAGTTGTTAAGTTGATTTAGGGATTCATTAATAGAGTTTATGGAATATCTAATGTGATTTTGCTGTTGTTTGAATTAATCTTAAATAAATAACCCATCCTTAACTTATATTACTGAATCACGGAAATACCGAGATAAATAAAGCAGCTTAGCGAACAAAGTGGTTCCGAATAATTCATTGAATATTTTCTTAGGCCCATAAATTCGGTAAGGCTAGATTTAAAATCGAATTTAACATCATCCAATTTGGATTCGTGGGGTGACCTCATCGCACGCAATCAGCTGTACAAACGCGAAAATATCTTTGGCAAACACAAACAGTCGGAGTGCGTACCGAATTCGGTCGTATCAAGCCGATAGCCGAGTACGAAACGAACTGCCCAATTAGGAACATACCAATAATGAGTTGTCAAAACAAGGGTTTCATTCAGCAAACCCACCTTTACAGTACAAATCAATCTTATAACTTTCACCTTAAGGTGCAATTTCCTTTGTAGAAATTAAACTGGAGTTTTGTATATTTAATGCCAAAGTTGAATTGTGAAAGTTCGGTTTACGTTGCGTAGGATTTGTTTAAAGTTTAAAAGCAAATCCGGCAATTAGTGTGTGGATTTTTTTGGTCGGAAATTATACTACGTTTCGTTTATTCCGGTTAAACGGGTTGTTGGCCAAAGTTTTAAAGGCCACATTTTTGTGTTCAGCAGTTATTTTAATCGGTTATTTCACTTATAAAAAGTAATTTATGAACTTTAATCAGTGCAAATAAATCTACTACTCTAGGGGCCTATTTCACGATGTCCGATTAGCCACTACTTACCAAATACATAAAAAAATAGTTCAGATTAGTAGGATTTTATCTGTCAAGTAAGTTAAGGAGTACCTAATCGTAGGTGGTGAACAGGCCCTAAGAATAAATATTGATGACTAGCCAAATAAGTTACAACCACAAATTGTCAAATTATTCACACAGTTCAAAAAACAAATGAACCTATCAAAACTCGTTACAGGCACGTCTACCGATTGCCATTCCAAAACCAAAGAGGTCACAAGTCACGACTGGAAGCGCCGTCTTTAATAGCTTATTAATCTTCAATATAATTTCCTCGCAGTGATGGATGGTGACTGATGACGCCTCTTGTGAGAGGTTACGTTCGGGGGGGGGGGTGACAGTGATGAAACTCTGTTCAACGTCATTTTTTATTTAAATGGAATATTTCTTTTGGGAATTTATCTGATCGGCACAGGTTTTCTAATTAAAGTAGCTTTATTTTTAACGGTAAAAGCAGTGATAGCCTAGTGGTATGACCGTCATCGGTCTGTTAAGTCATAGGTCTCAAGTTAGAACCGAAGGCACGCACCTCTGACTTTTCGGATTCATGTGCGTATTCTATAATTATCACTTGCTTATGAGGAAAAAATGGTGAAGAACAAACATCGTGAAGAAGCCGGCGAGATATTCCTTGACGGCATGTGAAACCAAGTCAGAGGCCCTGCATGGGCTGAAACTGATGCCAGGTTACTCACTAACCACACGAAAAAGAAACAATAATAATTTTTAACGGTCACTATCAGTTTTTTCTATCCTATCTTAGTGACAGAAAACAGGTAGTAGAATTAAAGAGAATCTCCCAAATTACCAGAACTCAAGAGACCTTTACCTCTGAGGTTAGAAATATAAACTCTGGAGTCCCACAGGGCAGCATCCTAGGCCCACTGTTCTTTATAATCTATATAAATGACATGTCGACAGTTACAATGCATCATATGACCCTATTTGCTGACGATAGTACGATACTGCTTACTGGTAATGACAGGACTGTTTTAAAATTTGACCTACTTAATACTCTGACAACAATTATAAAATGGCTTGATGAAAATGACCTGAAAATTAATTTAGAGAAGACAAAAATCATGAATTTTAAACAGCGAGTAAAATCAGATTGTAACCTAAACATACGTTACGATCAAACTAACATTGAGGAAATAGAAGTTACCAAATTTTTGGGTCTTCATATAGACAATAAAGTAAACTGGAAAACACATATTGAGCAAGTGTGCAAGAGACTTAGTCAGAGCTCTTATGCCCTCTACAGATTAAAGAAAAATGTCAATCAACACGCATTACTAACTGCCTATCATGGATATGTGGCTTCGATCATACGCTACGGTATCATTTATTGGGGTAACTCTGTAGAAAAAGACCGTGCATTTAAAGCAGAAAAACGTTGTATTAGATCAATCTACAACGGATGGATTCATGTAAGCCATATTTCATAAATTTAAAAATATTAACTCTCCCTAGTGTATACATATATGAAACAATAATGTTCATAAAATCAAATCCAAATTTATTTGAATTTTATACTAGGACCAGACACAAAGACAAGTTGCGCATAGTACCTAGCAAAACAAAACTTTTGCATCAAAGCATCTTTTGTATGGGTCCACATATATTTAATAACCTTCCACCTTTTTTCAGAAATATGAGTGATATAAATACTTTAAAAAAAAAGTTACATCAATTCCTAATAGCTAAATGTTATTATTCTATTAAAGAATTTATAAATGATAAAACACAGAACCAGTCGACATTTATTATGACAAACCAGTAATAAAATTAAATGTAAACTACTGATAAACTCACGCAGTGATTTGTAGAATAATTTTGAATCTGACATATAATTGACTTTTAATTTAACATACAATGCGACATGTAATCTGACATATATAATAATGAATAATTTGTAAATAATAAGAACAAACCACAATTTTTCAAATAACTGTATATTTTAAAAATGTCAATGTACCGGATTATTATTATTATTGTTGTATTTTAAATTATTTAATTGTTCTTCTGTAACGTACCTATTATGAATTTTGTATGCCTCAATGGCGAGACATAGCAGACTTATATGTATAACTGTATTGTAACATCTTACTTTACCTATGTTCTAAAATAAATTAATTTGAATTTGAATTTGAATTTGAATTTTTCTATCTGTTTTCTATTTCTAATTAGGTCTCAAATAACAGGGCTTTTCATCTAATACTCTAGCTCAGTATCTTGGATTTTATCAGGAGATATCTATGCCATACAATCTCATGCTTCCCGTAGTGATATCAATGGTACATTATCTTAATTAACAGTAGGTAGGTATAACTTCTAATTAGAAGACGTCCGTTTGCTTTCAGTATTCCCGAACAGCTACGAACTTGTAGTACAAGGAACGGTTTAGTAACTTCATTTGCTTAAGGCACTGTTAGGCAAAAGCATTCTAAGACAGAGTAAATTAGACCAACTAGGTATATTCAACAGTTCTCTTAAGGTGTGTCTACGCTAGACGAGCCAAGCACGAGCGGAGCACAAGCCGAGCACAAATTCGTATAGTGTGGACCGACTTACAAGCCTCGAACGAGCGTGCTTCGAGCTTATGGTTCGTGCTTGACTGTACTCCGCCAATTTTCGGTTTTTTGACGAACACAAAAGGATTTGCATCGCGCTCGCAGTGTAGGTTCGTTGTAAGTCCACACTTGACGCCGCGAACGACGACGCCCAAAACAGCTCCGCTATCGTGCTCGGCTCGTCTAGCGTAGACACACCTTTAGTTTGAAATATAAAGCACCTATCTGTTCCTTCGATCCTACAACTGTACCTAATGACGCAAGCTTGGATGAAATTAAACGGATTTTTAGACTTGTTTTCGTGGTACCTTCTATACAAATTTTTAACTCGTCCAAACAAGTGGGGACCGCAGGACCAAAAAGTGACAGAAATTGGTCCTTCTCATCTGCCTAGCCCTTTCCCAACTATGTTGGGGTCGGCTTCTAGTCTAACGGATTCAGCTGAATACCAGTAGGTATTTTACATGGAGCGACTGGCTATCTGACTTTTACAACCCAGTTACAGGGTAAAGCTTGTCCACTCTGAAATGACGCGCACCGATACCGCATTTACGCACACGGTAATGCGGTAATGCGGTGGTGGGGCGCGTCATTCCAGAGTGGACAAGCTATAATACGATACCCCTTAGACTGGTTGTCAGACTTTCGGGCTTATGAATCCCGTAACGACTGTCAAAGAATTATAAAATATCAACAGAACTAACCCTAAATAAATTGATCAAAGATGTATGTTAAAGCTGAGCTGATTACCACCCTGGACAAGAGAGTAGGTGGAAGTAATAAAATAAATGTTCATTTGTAAGTCTCAGGTCGTAATTTAAATTAGAATCCCAGGATAAAAGCGAAAGTAGGCATCCATTTCTATCCCACAATAATATAATCTTACATAAATGTGTAAAAGTTTAGAAGGTATGTGTGTGTTTAAAATAGTACAATCTAGAACATAATTAAACGTTTCAGTATTAAATTGGACTACAATAAAGCTTAAACCGTTAAACACTAATACCCCTTTGGTTGTTCTGAGAAATTGGATTGGATTTTGGAGCGATTACATTTAATTTGAATTGTATTAATTCAATTGGTTTGGGATGAAAAGTTAAATACGAGTAGTTACAGTCAAATTTAATAGTGTAGTTAGGAAAGTCAATTGCTTTCGTAAGGCCTGGCTAAGAAAAGGCCTCCATCTATCCCTTTCTGGGGACGTAGGGGGATCGAAGGATTATAACAGGTGGATTGGGGAAAGAGCTTATACATATATCTATACTAAAATAAATGGTTATGTATATGATCCAACAGGTGCAAAGGTCGTACCTACTATTACGATCTAGGTTAGGATTGAACCCGGCGCCATTTTGACTTTAACCCACTTCTATTACAAATATATTTAGGTAGCTTAAGGTGAATCAACGGAATTGTGCAAATCACGACGTTGAAGGAAATTAAACATTTTACAATTTTTTATCCAATTCAATCAATGCTGTTTAAGTTATCTACTTAAATAGATTTGATTGGATTGGATCATTCAGTCTGTTGTTTCAAACTTCTAAACGTTTTTTTATGTGAATTATTGTCAATAGAAGATTAATATTAACAAGAACTGTGCATATAAGACACTGGGTTTCAGAAACTACTACTATATTGCAGTAATTCATGCTGTGGCAGCTTATCCGATGTTGGGAGAGAAACTCGAATGCACTACAAGGTGCCGACTTGTGGAGTTGTGGCTAAGAAGTGTAGTGTACGACGTACAAGCATAGTATGTTATCTTCTAGTTGCATGTGCTCACAATATGGTAGAAGAAGCTGAGTGGTTTTACTTAGAGATTATCGTTCAGTTGGTGTCAAAAATGTCATCCCATTTTTTATAAAACTGTAATTTGTATGCCACTTTATTTACTTGATTTTACACTTTAAAATTTAAAATTTAAAAGTGATCGTTCAGATAAACAACATAATTATAATGAACAATAACACGGCATTTACAAGCAATAAACAACAAATTAAATAAAAAAAACTGCAAATACTTACAACTTAAACATCTACAAGAAAGTATCAACAAGTACTTACGAATATTCTCGAAACGGGACGTACCTGCAAGCGACAGACATTCAAACATTAGTCGATATTCAGACTTTGCTTAGGGCAAAATAAGTGGGTTTTCTATTCAAACCCATTTCTTTATAAAAAAAAGTTGGAGCCTCCTCGGTCGTGCAAAGAGAGAGGCACTCGCGTGCGCGGGGTCAAAATATTGGGTGGTGTGAGTGTTGAGAGGGTGCGAAAATGGCTTTTGTATACTTCTTCAGTCTAGGGTTATGCCGAACTATTGTTGGGATAAGCTTTGATTTGACTGCTGTCGGAGCTAGCAATATTTTTTTTGCAAAATAAAAATATATTATATTATGTGTGTCATCATGTTTACATTAAGATAATGCTGGTGATTTATGTATTTTCGCACAAGACTATAAGTATTTAAATAATATAAAATGAAAGATAGTGTTTAAGTTTTATTGAGCTATATTATCGCGAATAACCTTTTTAAACCTACTTTCTGATATCACACACAAAACAGTTTTTATTCCAAATATTGAACGTAGTTTTTGAGGAAAATTATTAAAATAATATTATTATGAGATTTTGAATTTGCTTCATAATTGTGAACTTGAACTATGTAATCATCATCATCTTTGTTACCACTTCTAAAAAAATATTGACTAACACGCTTTAAACTTATGACATAAAATTAATTCACGCACAGCATGACCGTCTACGTAGTGTTCCTCAAAGGGTTAGCAGACTCGATTAATCGAATGAACCTAAAGATTTGCACAAGCCCCTGCAGCCTCATGCTTCATGGTGTTACAGAGACCATTGCAAATCAAGGAGTAGACCGGGGGCGCGGTAATGGTAGGGAAGACGAGACCTTAGGATTCGGACGGATTTGCGAGCCGTACCGGATATGCATCCTTGAGTAGACAAGTGATATTTATCTACGGATGGGGCATCTCTTAACGACGTCGCCGCCAGGTTGGTTCATGTTCAGCTTCACCGGTGTATCTTTTGGCGGGCTTACAGTTCTAAAATTGCGAATGACGGTTGTAGATTGTTTCTAAAAGAAACAACACTTTTGCTATAATTCTGTATTTTCTTATGTAGCGCCTACGACAGCGTATAGATTCGCACCGCTGCGCACGCTTACATACAGTACGTACATTATAATTAATATTTATGTTTTTTTTTTACCCACGTAAGAAGTTACAACTAGGCCTTCATTTACCCGAAAGACTCTCAGAGTGGGCCACTGAACTTTTGAAATGGAACTGTACTCTATTCAGTTTGAGCGAATAAACAGTGGTACTTTGTGGCAGATTTAGTACCGGCTATGTGCGGCTATGTTTTATTGGGGAGTCGTTTGGCCTGGGACACGAGATAGGTAAATTGTTACTGGTGATTGGTAGCGAAATTGGACCCGTTTTTGGACTCTGATATATTGAAATGAATCCTGTAATTCATGATTTGTTGTTGGTGAATGTAGTTTCGGATGAAAACGACGTAAATATAGCGCTGTTTAATGGTAATTACATTCTCGTGTTTATCTTTGAATTCAGGAACGAATTTTGATCTCTGACCGTTACTTAAATTACTTTGATTCAAAATACTTTTTTTTTTTTTTTGAGCTTGGGAATTTATCAAATAACTTCTCCCGCTCTGGGTGGAGCGGGAGGGCGTGTCAGACTTTTACTGACTAAAACCAACCCGTGTTCCTTCCGTTGCCTGTGTGCCGGGGCCGCGATATCCCTTTCGGACAAACTCGCAACCCTGGCAGGTGATTCATAGTCCTTATCCTAAATCTAGATTTAGTCTACAAGTCTATTTAAAGTTCCAGCTGTTTGGCAAGAAAAATCTAAGCTCTTTGTGTTTTAAAAATTGGCACCGGCCACTGCGATTAAACCCAAGAATTGTTGCGCACTGTCTAAAACCCACTTTTGAAACGTGGTCCTTACGTCCGCATGGCATTTTAAATCTCAAAAATGCTCGTTCGCTGTTACTACAAGCGTCATTCAATTGTGTTCATCACACCGACTATCGTGTTACAGAAATTCGTTTACAAACCATCACAGATGCGTGCAAACCGAGGCATGAGCGTCACCTCGCTTCAAGTAACGCGATACGGGGCGTCAGCAGGGACATACTGGCGCCAATACCCGGCCACACTCCGCTTTCATTGTTTGCATAGAGTAAACACGAAATAAGTGCAGAAGTGGTGCAGTTTAGTTTCGTTTATCGAAGCAAATTTAGAAAAAGTTTTATGATAAATGTAGGCGCTCAAGAAGGACCATCAAATAGTTTAATGAATTTCAATCTTATTGGACGTGTTTAGTCTTTTTACACTTTTTAAACCGAAACATTTAAATTAATCGCGTAATACACTTCCATAGCAATGGCTTCCATTTTGACAGTTCAACAACATTCATTACAACAGACAGTTCAGCAATATTTACGTTGTTGAGCATATGTTTTTTTCGAACATAAGAAGCATGGATTACCTATATCCTTCAAAATCATTCAAATTGTGATTGAAAGTGTGTTACGCAATTAGGCTGCTGGTTACCATAAGCAGGTATAGTACTTGTAGCAGGTAGGTACAGATATATATTTTACTTTCCTATTCCTACTTAGTGTAAACTAAAGCTACAACATAATTCTCAGAATACCCTTGTTCTGACTTGAAGACAAGCAGTATTATTATAACTAAGTAGACTGTAGACTCCAACTTGTCGCTAGGATAACACGGAATAGTTCCACTACTTCCTAGTTATAATACAGACATAGTTCAGAATGTCAGAAGGGACGAGACGAGAGAAGCGAACCGAGCGCCGCTTTCATGTTGCCCTGAGTGCACATAGAGTAGTTTGAGGACACAGAGGCGATCAATCAATTACGACAAAATTACTTAAATAGAACGTCATGCTTATATTATACTCAGCTAAAAAGGCAGCTGTTTTGAAAGTGTGAAATAAAATAAGTAAGATTACTTTTAATGGACAGGCACTACAGTATAACACTACTACAATTAACGCTATTACAATTCACTACTTTCTAGCTCAGTTGAAAATGAAATTGTAAATACATAATTATTATTACTAATTTGCGTCAGCGAATGGAGTTCACGTGGTTGAATTTCGGGCCATATATTTTAATTTTCACAACAAATTTCTTATTTACCATCGATATGACGTTTGAAAAGTTTTTGAATAAATGACTTATGATTTTGAATCGCTCAGAAGAAGAATACATAGCTGTGTGCGTGATTTATTTGCCAAACATGTAACCAAATATGTGTTTTCCCAAAAACCACTTTAACATATAGAAGCATATATTTTTACGCTAAAACTTAAAAAAAGTTATGACTTTTCAAAAGTACGAGTCATTCTGAAATCAACTTAATTTACACTACTTTAATATGGTTGATATTCGTTTAAATGAAAATAATAGCAATTGGAAAAAAAAAAAAATTGACTTTAGTTGCACAATGTTATGAAACTAGGTTGCATAAAGAAATCGGGTCCTGTCAACACAATACTACACATCATGCCTTTGTGTTCATCATGCGAAAAGATTAGATATAGTCTGTCTTATCATTGACCTGCTCTAGTTTCTTTCCCCTAAAAACAATGGTTTTTCAATATCCAATTCAGCATTAATGTTAATATTGAGCAGAAGGCTTTCTTTAGAGTTTTTATGTCGACTGCTTTAATTTCAGAAATAAAAACTTAAGGGTATCAAAAAAGTTATAAACTCAATTGAAGTTATAATAAAGAGTGATGTCACATGTCTTAACTTAATAAAATATACAACTTTCCTCTATAATGTGTAGTCTGTAATCCCCTTCAATCGTGCGTTCCATTTTTATTTAGTTGCTGTACATATTAGTGATGGATTAATTAGCATTCGCGTTCATTGTTAGCATGTGAATGCTCATTTAGCATTTAGCAAATGAAATGTAGTTGCGAAATTCTGTGAAATGCGAAATGAATTTATCGCTTCGTACTTTTTATACTATCATACGTCAGAGCGTCGACGCACGCAGCGGTAGTGTGCGCTCTCCTTCGCACCCACGGGAAGTCGGGAATACTGAATCTATCGGTTTCACTTGACCGTGACCTCGTTGCGAGTGAAATTTATTAGCAGATCCTAATAAATGGGTTAATCAATTGTTATGTTATTATCTTTGATTTGCGCGTACTTAGGGTTGTATATTGAATGAATGCGTGAATTCGCATATTAACAAATATCACATATTTTATTATTATCAATTATCGCCATATTAGCGAATAGCATAGCAATAGCAATTAGCATGCTAAGACTCAAGAATTCACATGCTAATGAAATTTATGCGAAATCGCATTAATTGACATTACTAGTACATATAGGTAGGTACAATTGACACCGCTGGGGCTTGGGGCGTCTCCATATTTCACATCATTGCCAAAGTGTAATATTACATTCTACGCCGCAGATTTCATACGCTCCGTGGAGATTCGCGTAGACGAGTGGCGTCGGGTTACGCCACTAGTCAATAAAAGATGGTCGTGCGGTTCGTGTTGCGAATGAAAAAATGTATTTTTATGCGAATTTATTTTTATTGTGGTGTAAGGAAACTGGCTTGTTTTTAAGATGAAAATGTGGTTTACTGTATGCATTAAAAATGTTACTTC
This sequence comes from Agrochola macilenta, assembly GCA_916701695.1. Lineage (NCBI taxonomy): Eukaryota > Metazoa > Arthropoda > Insecta > Lepidoptera > Noctuidae > Agrochola > Agrochola macilenta. The sequence goes on along the minus strand of OU753559.1, from coordinate 3,421,693 downwards.
TTGTTTTAGGTAGAAAAAGAAACAACATTTAACTATACATATTATAAAAAGTCCAACTGTATTTTAGTTTCTATGATAACTTAGACTACGAGCGATCAGTTTTCAGTATCATTGACATAATCATGGAACTATATACCTATCTACTTACACTCCTACCCCTTTACCACTGAAACCGTAACAGTACAAACATTTTGCAACTTTTTACCTCCACATTTAACCCTCACGAGTAACTCTTTCTGTGTCCAGCGTAGTTGATAAACCTGCGTCGTTAGCGGGCGAGGGTTAAGACGTGACGTACATGCCGATGTGACCCAATGATATCGAGAATAACACGAAAGTATCGCCCGAGATACTGGCTGAATGGAAATGGCGGTCAAGAGAGAAAATTAAATTTGGAACGATTTAAATGAAGGGTTCAAAAGTTGGGTACTGGGTGGGTCTTTGTGCGGATCGTGGGACCAATTTTTTTAAAGTGATTTTTTAAATTGGTTGTTGTCATTTTTTCATGTGTATTAATATTGACATCGATAAAAGGTAAATAGTGCTTAATTTATTTGCGTCATATTTTGATAATGATTAGATTGTAGTTACTTTTAATTGTAATTTAAGGCTGTGACTTTGTTTTTATTAGAAGGTGCTGGTCGGAATAAATAAAACATGATTGAACTACTTTAAAAAAAAAACAAAAGAATCTTTTTGGAAAATGAAGTAATATTTTAGTCTATCCCTCAAAGTAAACATTTTGTTAACACTTTCAAATCATCAAGTTAAGTATACTTACTTTCTATAAAAACATATCTGCTATCTTAAATATAATAAAAACTCGGTTCAATTCGTAACGTTTCTCAGCTGATCTTATCCTTTTGAAATAAAACTTTCACTAGCATTTATGGACCATTTCTTAAATCGCGAAGACAATGTATCTTCATGTTTTATCAAAAAGGGATTCAGATCATGGTTGGAGATTACTCTCGAGTTACTATTATGGTGAAACTGTATTTGTCTTGATGTATGACTAGCGAAAACGTTTCGATTTTGCTAAATCGATATCGTGTTGTTTAAGTTCCGTATTTGTAACATTATTCTGAGGACTAGGGTCGGTTTTATGATTTCTTTTTAGTGGGAAAACCATTGCTTTTCATTCAACTAGGAATCGACTGTGTTCTTCTATTATTAGTTAATATATTTAAAATCAAGTCATTTTAATGTGTGGAACACGCGAAACTTAATACATATAATGAACAAAGAAGCTTTTGAGAACATAAATCAATGATTACGCGGACCTAAAGTTTAGTAGGTACCTGTAGCTAGTTGAATTTGACAATAATGAATAAGAATTATTTATTTACAGAAAATACAGGTGTTACCAGTTGTAAAAGTTGGTGGTTAATGTACAGTCCATATTTTGCCTGTTTAGGGCATGCAAATTGATTTCACATAAATAGGTATCTAATCGGTACCTACATCTTTACATGGTTAATGATGTCTCTTCCGCTGTCTGTTCGCTTAGATCTTTTAAACTCCTCAACGGATTTTAATGCAGTTTTAGAGCAATAGATAGAGTGATTCAAGAGGAAAGTTTGTATGTATAATACATACTCGTGAGAAGCCGGGGAGAGGTCGCAAGTACTTTATAAAGCGCTAGCGAAAGCTAGTTGTTTAAAAGTTGTTGTTTTAGAAGTTTAAAAGAACTTTTTCCTGCCGTCCTCTGTTTACATCACCACACAGCTCACTAAGAATTGGTACACAAATCAGCGCATATTTCAAGTACGTACAAAAAAAACCCTACAGCCACATCCAGTCCCTCTAACTCCACTACCCAGTCCTCTATAAACAATAAGGGGCTATTGTTTCTTGACGTGCAATCATCATAAACCGCATGCATCTACCGTTTCGCTACCACAGGCCCTTTATAGCTTCATTCTACCATACCTTATGGCCTGTAGATATAAGAACGGCTATGGATGGTATTAAACACCTATACGCTTTGTTTTTGTGGGTTGTTTTGAGATTAGAAACGGCTATGGTAAATGTAGGTAGTATTGGCCGTTGTTTTAAGTTAGGGCTTTGAGTATCTGCGGTGTGTTGTACATATTGTAATAGCAAGCGATGGATATGAAGGAAGAAATTATTGTTTATGCTTAAGTAAGACTCAATAAATCTGCCTGACAGCCTAACCGGATGCAGCTGAATACCAGTATTTTACATGGAGCGACTGCCTATCTGACCTCTACAACCCAGTGACTGGGTAATACGAGACCCCTTGGTATGTCTGGTTGTCAGACTTTCGGGATTCTAACGACCCATAACGACTGTTAAAGATCCACGAATGACAGCCGGGACCAACTGCTTAACGTGCTTTCCGAGGCACGGAGGAGTCTCGGTATGTAAAGATGGTCACCCATCTACGGGTTAACCCCGGCAAGCGTAACTTAAACTGATGGATCGACGCGTACGGCTAGTATTACTTAGCCTATTATAATAAAATGCGAAATCAAATCTGTCTCTGACTCATCTTTGAATTAAACAAATTCACGACAAACGCTGAGATGTAATAGAATGATCCTCTTTGCAATCAGTCAAACAAGAACGATATGAGACAACTATTAAGGTTTAAGGTTTAAAGGAACTTTATTCTCAATAAAGACATATACATATCACTTACTTGAGAACAATACTAAAACATACATAAATTACACAAAGTTCGTCGTCATCAGTTACAAACTAGATACCCATCCAATGCTTTTATTTCTCCAAAAGTGATCGATCCGCAGTGATATACTGAGTTGAATTTTAAATGCATTGAACGAGTGTAGATTTCTTATGCTAGATGGTATTCTACGAGTATTATAAAGTTGTGCTCCTTCAAATGTAAGCATTTTTTTGCCATAGTTAGTTCTAGTTTTGGGTAAAACTAACAAGCTAGCTCACTTTGTGCTACGTTGTCTGACTTGTTTATATTGGTCAAAGTCAAAAAGTCAAAACAATTTATTTCAATTAGGCACATAAAAGGCACTTATGAACGTCAAATTTACAAAAAAATAGAATTGATTCTAGTCGCCCCTTCCAAAAGGTAGTTTTCGTATGGAGAAGAATGGGCAAGAAACTCCACCGTTACTCTTTTAAAATGTTTTTACAATATTTTGTATACATTAATTATATAATTATATGTGAAGACGATGCATCTAGAATAAGATTACTATACCACGATAGGTAAAAAAAAAGGAAAAAAAATAAAGCAATTGCAGATAAATTAATTATGATAGATAGATACATGGTGCTCACATATTTACAAACATTGTAAAATTATACGATATTCCTAACATTTTAACAAGTAATACTAATAAGTCAGTGTGTGAGTTCAAGAAATCACAGAATGTAAAATCAGAGTTATAAAAAATAACAAACTATATAATTAAATAAGCAACCAGTTTGATTTTGTCTAGACTCTAAATTGTCCTATGGAGCAGGACCAGCATGTTTCCAAGCATTCTTATCTTGGATATAATCCTCTAATTTGTAATATGCTTGTTTACAGAGTGTACTTTTAATATGAGTTTTAAATTTTCTTTCATTTAATTGTAATATATCACAAGGTATTTTATTGTAACATTTAACACAGTACCCCATAAAAGATGTATGTACTTTAGATAATCTGAAAAATGGTTGATCTATTTTATCTTTATTTCTAGTATTAAAATTATGTCTATCACTTATTTTATTAAAAATATGAAGATTTTTTCTTACATACATAATATTTTCATATATGAATTGGCAAGGTACCGTCATAATATTAATCCTTTTAAATAGTTCCCTGAGAGATTCGCGACGATGTAGATTATAAATGGCTCTGACAGCTCTCTTTTGTAAAATAAATATGGATTCAATGTCAGCAGCCCGACCCCACAGTAAAATGCCATACGACATAATACTGTGGAAGTAACTAAAATAAACCAAACGCGCGGTTTCTACATCTGTTAACTGTCTTATCTTTCTAACAGCATAAGCGGCCGAGCTTAGGCGCCCCGCAAGAGATGTTATATGAGGTCCCCATTGTAATTTCTCGTCTAGCGTGATTCCTAGGAAAACCGTTTGATTAATAAATTCTAGTTTTTCTCCATTCAATATGATGTCACATTCGCTACTTCTAACATTAGGTAATTTAAATCTAATGCATTTGTTTTTTTTTTTATTTAGTACCAAATTATTTACCGTAAACCAATCTTGGACTTGAAAAATAGAGCTGTTAACGTCATCAAGATTTTGTGACCGTCGGTTTATTTTAAAGATCAACGATGTGTCATCTGCAAATAACACCATCTTCGGTTGATTTTGAAGTAATTGGGGTAAATCATTAATATAAACTAAAAAGAGGAATGGACCCAATATCGAACCCTGTGGAACGCCCATTGCCATTTCAGATCCCAATGAGTTTACGCCATTTACTTGAACTTTAACTTTTCTATCTTTCAGGTACGATCTTAGTAAATCAAGAGCTGTATTCCTAATCCCATAGTGCTCCAGTTTCAGCAGAAGTGTTTCATGGTCTACGCAATCGAACGCCTTCGAGAGGTCGCAAAAGATTCCAATGGCATCTTGTGCTTCTTCCCAGGCGTTAAAAATGTTCTTTATGAGGGTGACACCGGCGTCAGTGGTACAACGCCCTTTGGTGAAACCGTACTGTTGTTCATGAAAGATGGAATTTTTATTAAAGTGACGTAACATTTGATTCAGCATTAACTTTTCAAACACCTTGCTGAGAACTGGCAGAATTGACACAGGCCTATAATTGTTGGGTTCCTTACTATCACCGGATTTGAACAAAGGAACTACTTTACTGTGTTTCATGAGATCCGGAAAGACTCCTTGGTCTACACTGGTGTTAAATATGAAAGCTAAATAAGGCGCAATGGTTTCGATGATACATCTACAGACTTTTACAGACATTCCCCATAGATCTTCTGTTGATTTAATTTTAAGATCTTTAAAAGCTTTTACAACAGCCTGGGGGTTTGTATGCTGAAACCTCAACTCCAAAGGGCATGACTTTACATTTTTTCTAAGTAAGGCAGCAGAAAGCGCGGGTGAGGAATTTAAAGTTTCCGTAGTTTTAAGGGGAATATTAGCAAAAAAGTTTTCAAATTCCTGAGCTATTTCTACATCTGAGTTAATAGGGCCATGTGCAGTCTCTAAGTTAAATTCAGTATTACGCTGCTTTTTCCTACCGGTTTCATTATTTATTATTTGCCAGGTAGTTTTTATTTTATCATCAGCTGATTTTATTTTATTGCTAATGTAAAGAGCTTTAGCCATTTTGCACACACTTTTAAAAGTTTTTGAATATTTTGCAACATGCTGATGAAAGCTTGTATTATTCATATGTTGCTTTAGGCCATACAGTTCAAAAAGTTTTTCCCTGCTTTTACGAATACCTGGAGTCGCCCAATCACTAAATAAGAACTTTGTGTAAATAGTTTTAGTCTTTAGGGGAAAAGTGTCAATAAATTGCTCATTTAATAGTGAAAAGACTCGGCGATATTGGGTGAGTGTTATGTTCGTGTGAATACTCTTGGTAAGATTTTTTCTGATGATAATACATGCATTGTAAGTATATAGTTGTTTGATATTCATTACTTTTCTATCTCTATAAATTTTACTGGTTGATGTTAAATATGGATAGTTGAAGACTATTTTTATGAGTTTATTTTGGGTAATTTGAAGTTCTGACAATTTTGTTTTCGCAGCACTGCCCCAAATATAAATAATAAATGTTTATACTATACGTGAGCAATAATGGCTCAATAGAAACGGCCGCGACATACGAGTTAGGTCGTAGGTTCGAACCCAGGCAGGCACTTCACTTTGTGTAAATTATTTCATCACCACTGCTCTCAAAACGATGAAGGAAAACATCGTGAGGAAACCGGCGTGTCCTAGAACAAAAAATTCGAAGACATGTGACATCCACCAACTGGGCCCGCGTGGTGGATTACGGCCCACTCCCTCTCACAGAGAGGAGGCCTGGGTCCCAGCTGTGGGAAAAACTATAGACTGATTATGCTTATTAAACTATACGTTTCACGGCAAAGCTATTTAAATAATTATGATGATTTTTGCCTACGCCTATTTTTGTCTTTTGACAAAGATAACGTGGTGCCGCGTGCAAAGTTAGTAACAGTTGCTACACCAGAATATCTCATTAGTGGTCCAAATAAGCCAGTTTATGCACTAAGGTAGCCCGCGAAATTCAAATTTTCTTTAGTTTTTTACATTTTGCAGGTCAGTGTGAGGTTTTATGTTGATTAAAATATGATTTGCGACCGTAACAAATATAGCTTTACATAATTATAATCATTACAATCAGCAATACAACTCCATAAGTAAGCAGAATTGTAAAATGTCATGATTTCATGAAATAGTCATTCAATGCGATTATATGAACTTAGAGAGTTCTATTGATAATTTTTATGATTATAATTCTATAAATAAACATTTGATACAGCCGCAAATCATATTTAGATCAACATACAACATGATTCTGACCTGCAAATTGCAAAAATCGTAAGAAAATTTGAAATTCGCGGGCTACCTTGACGCTTTCGCCTTAAAGGAGACTCTACAGGTAGTTCCTTCTGTAGAGCAGTACTTATATTTAATTTTCACCAGATAACCGGTCTGTTAACGTATTGTGTGAAGTGTATTACGTAGGTACTCAGACTCTTGTTAGCCACTCGAACTGAACAGAATACTTGTACCACAAGTCTGTGGGTTCAGCACAGTTCAAACGTGTTGGATTTCAGCTCAAGACCCATAGTTTATTGATTTTCAAACCACGTCTTACGTCTTGGATATAGAAGAGTAGACGGGAAGAGAGATAGAGGATGTCTCCACTACCTTCTAGGAGAAATCAGAAAGAGAAAGATGTATCGATGGTGTCTGTCGTCGATCGTCGTAAGTCGATCGGATGATGAACACCACAGAAGGTTATCTGATAAAGCATTACATTCAAGTGGTACTTTTTAATTAATTTGTCGTACCAAGAAGTGCAATGAATCGCGACACTTAAGAATATAAAACCGTATGGTGGCTGAAGTAAAAAGTGCAATAAGTTGTAATAACGACTTGGCATTGTCGCCGCACTAAACGCAGCCGGAGTTCTTGCTGAATATATATGCTGGTGGAAGGCATAGTCGCTTTGTTGGATAGTTTATAAGCTGAAGCGGAGGAGATGAGCTATTTGATTTTTAACTTGATATCACTCAATCCACACGGTCCTACATCACACGCCTGTATTTAGGGTTAGGCACCCTTAGGGCAATGTGGTAGCTCGCCGTCCGATAAGGACCAGGCCCGGGTCGACGGCGCCTTGTGTTGTGATCCACGCGCGCCTCAAAGAGATGTCAGCACAACTGACGGGGTCCGCTAGGACCGATGCCTGTCGGGGTTGCGGGAAAGTCCGAACATGCAGGCAACTGAAGGAACACGGGTGGGTTTGTCACAGTAAGAGTCTGACACGCCCTCTCGCTCTGCCCAGAGCGGAAGAAGTTATTTGATAATTTCCCAACCAAAAAAAAAAAATTTTAGGCAGTGGTGTACATATAGTTCACCCACATTTCTCCAGTTATGTTTAAGTCCCTTGTAATAGGGGGCGAGTCTATTGCCATCAACCGGGCACGAATTCAGACACCGGGGGCTCCTACTGAGAAATTCCAGACGGAAAAACCCAATAACACTATGCCTGACCCTGGAATCGAACGCAGGACCTCATGTTTAGCAGCAGCGCTTGCAACTACTAGACCAACGAGGGAAAACTGTCGCCTTGAAAATATAATCGACACCAATATTCGATAGACAGCTAGCTGGCAAATTAGGTCATACTCAAGGTGGGGCAAAAAACCCGGCACGCTCATCTTAGCAGGAGTCAAAGACATACAAGTACTGTCGCGGACACTGGCGCCTGACCACTTTTCGCAATGCGTACCGTGTGGTGCCGGACGTAAAGAATAGTACCATCCCATTTCTTCCCGTGGGTGTCGTAAAAGGCGACTAAGGGACTTACTAGAGAATGGGCAGCAGCGTTCTCTATGCATTTTACACCATACTGCGATCGCCAACCCGCCTGCCAAGCGTGGCGATTATGGCAAACCCCCCCATTTGGGGGAGGCCTATGTCCAGCAGTGGACGTCTTTCGGCTGAAATGATGATGATGGTCCGTGATAGTACATTTAAAGTTTTGTTAAAATCGCTATACTCTTCCATTTCATACCACACCCCAAACGTTGGCAAAGTAATATTTGCATACTTGGAATCTTAAGATGTTCCTTCCTTGTATGAATATTTCGCGATGTGTTACTTTAACCGTCCTCGCCAGCCTCGTAGTTACCTACTCGAAATTTCAATTCTGCTTTTAACTTATTTCTTACAACTATTTACTGCGATGTGACGTCATAAGCTGAAGAATATCTCGTCTATTTGTCTCTATGTTGATCTTGAAGACTTCGCAATGAGAGCTAACTTTTATTAAGTTTTTGAGAAATTCGCGGTTTTTTGGGACTTTATGGACCGCACATCTACAATTTTAGTTTGATGTTTGTTTCGTTCGTTAGATCAATATTTTGGGTGATAAGTAACTCTATTGCTGGAAACAACAGGCTTTGATCAACTATTTGCAGTTTCTGACTGAGACAGCGGGCCAATAAGCCATTTTACGTTGATTATGGTTAGCTGATTCTATAGAAGTTATCATTTGAATACCAATCGATCATCATATTTTAGATCTTCACCATCAAATGAGCTGGAAAAAATCTAAAACTCAACACCTGGGGTTGCCTGCCTAAAATCATTTCTAAATCGCTTGTCTCCACCTACGGAATCCTCTACTAATATGCCATTTACAAAACTGTCTAATCAAAAACCCATTCCTTATCAACCATAAACCATTTTATCACCTTAATCCTCTATACCTCTATGCCACACTCATCATGATTGACTCCAATCCATTGACATACACGACACCACAACACAGTATCTACATATTAACAGTAGAACAACAACGAATAAGCCTACGACCTATGAGCGTTTCACAATGTCATTATTCGGTGGACGTAACGACTGAAGTGGTGATGGACCGGTAATTGTTGGAGCAGATGAGTTCTTGAGATGAAATCGCGAATCGGAAGGAAACGTCCATCTAGAATCGTAAGATGAACTTATCTAAAGGCAGCAAGGACAGACTTGATGCTGAAGGCAGAGTACCACATGCTGTGGCGCAACTTATAGGAGGTCTGCATCTAACAGCGGACTGTGCAATGATAACAGTGAACTGTGCAATGATAACAGACGCACAGGACGATCGAAGGTTAAGCTACAGTCGCCACGGTTCGTGGATGGGTGACCATCCATTACATATCGAGATCCCTCCGTGCCTCGGAAAGCACGTTAAACCGTTGGTCGCCGCTGTCATTCATAGATCTTTGACAGTCGTTACGGGTAGTTAGAAACACAAAAGTCTGACAACCAGTCTTACCAAAGGGGTATCGTGTTACCCAGTAACTGGGTTGTGGAGATCAGATAAGCAGTCACTCCATTTAAAATACTGGTATTCAGCTGCATCCGGTTAGACTGGAAGCCGAACCCAACATAGTTGGGAAAAGGCAGATTTGAGATTGTCACAAAATAGTACAGTTAAGATACTGTTTATTATTTTGTACTGTGACAATGACCTGCCTCAGTGCTTTCCCTTTTAACACGGTTCCCAAATTACTTTTGGATATAAATTGTGTCTTTTTATCGAGAAGTCGGTAGTGTCAGCTTATGGAAAACGTGAATAGGTTTATAAATGGTTTAATGAATGAGCTGTTATCTTCTTTTGTCATAGGATTTACATAATTATACCTACCTACTGATTTTAGAGGTTATGTGTGAGTAAATGTCGAAGAATCTTCTATGGAGAAATGATGGCGGAAGAAGTCAATCGTTTACGTCGTTATGTATTACGTTTAAAATATGTTCTTTATTTTCATAAATCTAAATGAAAAATGTTAAAGCTTTATATTTATGTCACAGGTATTCTACCCTTTTAAGAATCTTCGTGTTTATATGTATATCTATTTTCTTGCAAATATTAACTACATTAGATTCTCTGTCGATATCACCTTGAGCGATAGGAACACCCATCGCACATTCCTATTTTATTTTGTTTGGTAGCACATAATATATTTCACTGTATTCAAGAACATTTAATTTTACTTTCACACACGCCATGTCGCAACAATAAACCACGTTATCTTGACAAATATCCCCATTCAATGTCTCTACAAAGCGTGATATTAGTAACCATCTAACAACATTCACGGTAAAATCTAATAATTTATGGTCGAAAACCGGACACCGTGCATTCATTGTAAACTCTGTGGGCTATTAATTTGATTGGAAACACACTAATTGGAGAAATTTCACTGCGCTAAGGCAATACGTGTCACCTCTCTATTCTTGTAGGGCTGACAGTTTAAACAATGGTTTTATTTGACAGTTTTATTGAAATAGTTTGGGTTTTAATCAGTGGTTAGTGGATTTCTGTTGATTATCTCTACTAGAAGTCGAGCTATTGATGTCAAAATGTCTCTAGAGCAGATTCTCAGAGGAATTCTGACCAAATCATTTTCAATTGTTAATACATAAAATCAGAAGAAAAAAATTGCTCTTAGAAGGAAAGATTTTGAACCTCTGAAATAGAAAGGGTTGACAGTAAGGCACTTTGTACATGCCACGTAACTGTACTGTGTAACTATTTATTTATGATTTTTTGACATACGTCTTAAAACGAAATTCAGTGCCGTTTTTTTTTACAAAAAACGGCACTAAATCTCGTTCACCTAATCTGAAAAAAACAAGTATCTACGTCAAAAAATCATATTTTTTTTTAGTTACATCACCGTGTGTAATGTTATAACGGTTATTCTCTCCGTTCCGGAGATATAATCATAAGATACATACATTTTTTTTTGCAAAAAAAAAACATGTTGCTAATTTGCCTACCTGATTGTATCCTATATATTTATTTATGCATAATATATTTATGCATAATATTGGATATTAGAAGCCATTTCAAGCAAAAAACCGACACTAAAATTTAAGCTTCTATTTCTTCGAGAGCCCTTTTTTCGATCCACAGTGCGACGACGTATAAACCGCGCCGTAGAAAACACGTGTCTGTCAACAAGCTTCCTTAGTGATCCATACAACATTGATGACAGTGCCTACATTGCCTGCACACAGTGAATAAACCGATGGCTTTTTCTACTTATTTTTTTACTGCAAAATGTGGGAGTGATTTTGTGAAAAGGGACGGAGATGTGTAACAGGAAGCGCGCGCTATTTGATTTGACCAATGAGTGCGCGCGGTGCTAGAGTTGGCCGTCAGATGGCACCAACCCATTTTCCGAGAGATTGTCAGAAGTGTCATATCATCATACGACTACTGTAAGGCTCGCCCGTTTTCTTTTTAATGTTTTTTTTTATTTATGATTTCTTAAAGTGACAACCTTATGTAATACCTAGCTGCTACTAAAACCGTCTGTAATTTCTCCATACACACGTTTAAGTTATAAATTACAACTTATTATCTATAATAACGCACATTTTTATTTGATGCTGCGTTAAACGGTCATTTTTAACGTGTTATGAAACATATCGGGTTTTGATTACGATGATAGCCGAAGAAACCCGACTGCGACAGAGGGGGTAATGTGTTTCGGTGTTTATTTCATATAAACTATGATAATTTTATAATAATGATAGTTTGAAGAATATTATAGGTGCTTGCGTGGATTGAATTTTTACACTTTTTATTTTGATATTTGAATATTTAAAGTAACATGTATGAATTATTATACAATCGAGCTTGTGGAATGCATCGCAGGGATATTAACGACTGCCAGGGTTGCGAGTTTATCCGAAAGGGATATCGCGACCCCGGCACTCAGGCAACGGAAGGAACATGGGTGGGCTTTAGTCAGTAAAAGTCTGACACGCCCTCCCGCTACGCCCAGAGCGGGAGAAGTAATTTGATAATTTCCCACCCACAAAAAAAAGAAAAAGGGATATTAACGACATTCCACAATTACTATACTACAAGTAAACAATAAGAATATTATGAATAATCCGGAATGATACCTATCCTAGCTAGTCCTAAGGATTTCGATCGATCAAGGCTTGACGATCAAGACTACGTTATATTAAAAATAGTTTTAGCAATCCTCAGCATCACTATCATTTTGCTGACTGGGTTCAACTTTTACCACGGCCTGAACTAGGAATAAATCACTCCCACACAACACAACAAGCTAAAAAAACTGACACATTTACTCAAACCTAGATAATAAATATAGACACACATCTAACAAAAGGTAAGTAGACTCAGTGCTATCGACAGTCGAGATAAAGCAGGTTTACATTAGCTAGGCGTTAGGAGTAACTCGGATACGGCTCCGTGTGAATCGGATGCACAAATAAAAAGAGCTTCTCTTGCACTAGCTGGTTTATTTAGAATTTGTTTTGAAAGCAGTGAAATGTAGTGTTGGGAGCTTTATTATGAAGTATTGTAGAAGGAAGTTAGGAATATTTTCAGAGATTTTGATAAAGATTGTGTATAATGTAATGTTTAATGACTACTCAGTTTCAATTAATGTAATTTATTTCGTCATTGTATGGAAATTTTAATTTGAATTTTAATGTACCTACACATAATTTTTATTTAGAAGATCTAACTAATGAATTGTAATGTACTTAATTTATTTTAGTAATGTTATGAATTGAATGAATATATGGTGCCTTAGTAAATAAATAAATAAATTGTTAAAAAGTCTTCTTTTTGTCTAGTTAATCCTAGTCGAACCGGTCGATGTGGCGACGCTTGGCGGAGGTCAATATTCAGTAATGGACGTCTTTCGGCTAAAATGATAATGATGAAACCTAGGCTAAGATTAACTTAGTATGAGAAAATGTGTCTTGAACTAATTGTGGTAATTATCTAGAACTTTCAATCGAGAGACGTAAGTTTATGATCAAGATGAAGTTAGATCTATTTGCTAACTTGAATGAGTTAGTAAACATTTTCGAATGTCGTCGAACATGAGATCAAAATCTCAATACTTAGTTCAAAGCAAATAATTCACGTCTCCCACACGAGGTCTCTAATTAACGACTTCACACGAAATAAATTATAAACATAATAATCATGTAAGTAATTGCCTAATTGTTACCAAAGAGTAAGTAAAGCATAGAAGTATAACTCTGTTCGATTGACGAAAACTTAGTAACGGTCAGCGTAAATCTTCTCTCAATCTTCATCAAAAAACGCATGTGATCGACTCAGCCAAAAGTTTAGAATTTGCTGGGAGCTGGGACACTAGTATCGAAACAACATAATGCTCCATCTGCTAAGCGAAGTGACTATTGTAAATGATGTCAGGCTGATACAGGCTGATATCAGGATCAAACACTATCACACCCGGTTTATTTTGAAGTTGGGAACTTGTAGAACTTACTTAAGGCGAAAACGTCTTTTGTCGTATCGTCGTATTAGTAGTACGTTCCTTTCTGGAACTCTTCCTTTATGGAATAATTTCCGACATACACGCGGGCGAAGTCGCTGGCAAAAGCTAGTAATTCTATAACTAAATATTTGATACGACCGCGAATCATATTTAGATCAATATATAACCTGACACGGACCTGCAAATTACAAAAAACTAAAAAAAAAAGACGTGTGGCACTCGGAGACTGCCGCGGTAAAGCAATATTGCATAGCATTTTTTATCAACTTATGCAATTTGTGTCACAGTGACAATTTGTGTCACAGTGATGCGTGCGCATCTTAAAATTTCACTCTATGGGGGTGTTAGGTTTTTTCGTTACGGAATTTCTGGATTCGGTCTCCACGCTCAAGGTCCGCGATAGAAGCTATGCAATAGCTTAAAAAAATAATTTAGTGGATTACCTTATCGCATCCTCCTTAAAGTGACTCCTTCAAGGAATCACCTTAAGTTATGCTAGAGTTGGATAACAGAAACCGGGAGTAAGAGTACCAACCTACCTTACTAAAACTTGATGGAATATCGATAATTTGTGGAAATTACACTACCTTACTAGCAAGCTAACTAAGTTCAGCACTTAATTTGTAGTCCACCGAACCATCAGATTCACAGAAACAAGATACCTAACATGGTCTGTACTGATAATTCTTAATCTCTTATCGCGAGTTAGGAGTTAGCATTCTGTACCTTGTTATTCTCACGTTCTTAATTGCGTATTGAGATTCCCTGCGCGTCCCCAAGATAATACCATTAACTATTATAATACGGCTCCCAAGTGTATTCACCTTAACATTTTATTAAAAGAGAGATTTTCATGAATTAAGTACCGTCAGAATGTCTGTTCTGATTTGAGTCTGTTTTGAATCTAAACAGACGGTTTTGATAAATGGAGATGTGTTTTGGGAGTTAAAGTTGCGGAGAATTTTAGTATTTTCACCAAATTCGTTTATTTTTTGTAATGTCGTAGAAATAGGATAGACTGGGAACCTTTTACTATTGGATTAAGTTAGTGTTAGTATGAAATGCCCCGACCCCAGCGTTGTTTAACCAGGCTCGATAAATCGAATGAACCTCAAGATTCATACTAGCTCCTGGAGCTTCATTCTTCATGGGGCTACAGAGGCCATTGCATATCAAGGAGTAGACCGGGGGGCGCGGGTAATGGTAGGGAGCACGTCTTCCCTACCATTACCCGCGCCCCCCGGTCTACTTAGGATATGGAAAGATTTTCGAGCCGTACTGGAATTGCATCCATTAGTGTTAATATGCTTATTTGATATATTTTATCGTCATCGTCGTAAGCAGCTGCCCATATTAACAGTAGCAGTTGAACTTAAGGGCTAATAATGACACAGTTCAAGGGAATTAAATTCTTATTGACAAAATACTCACTAACGGCACAATTTCAAAAAAGCTTATCAATCAAGCCTTTCGAAGTACCAGTCGATAATACAGTACTTTTAGTAACGTAAACTTTCGCAACACTGGCACTCATTGTGTGTCCACCGATATCGTCAGTTATCGGCCGTTATCGGAACATATCGGTCGACGACGTCTGCGATTTGTGCCAGTTAGATACGACCGTTAAATATTGTCGTATGTATAGAGTGTGCTTCGATAAAGCGATAGTGATGCGTCATTAGATTACTTTTATTTGAATATTATCATTTTGATGTTGCAAGAGGTGAAACATAAATTTCACAGCAGCAGAGTTCCGATTGCCAGCCCTGTGGAAAAATAAGTCAGGATCTTTCAAGGCAGTTTTTTTTCAGTCCTAATTTCTGAAGCTAATTCTTAACTTGGACTAGGTTAGCAAGTATCAAGGATAATAATAATATGAAAAAAAGACTTGGATCAAAAGTTCAATCTTCCAATATCAATCTAAACAAAATAGCTTCCATTAATATATAAATCATTAAAGGCTCCAGGACCGACGCGACTCTAGTACAACAATTTCTATGAAAACTTCATGGAAATTGTTCTGCCAGAATCGCATCGCGCCGTCGTGTCTGATCCCAGCCTTAAGCAAAAGCCTAATAAAAAAACTAACGCTATCTCTTCAAACAAACTCCTATCAAATAACAATACACTAACTCCATTATAAGCTCACAAAACGACACAAAAGTCGCGAGTTTCGGCGTCAAAAAGCGATGATTTTAACAACTATGTTACTTTAAATAAAACCTGCTCCTAGTCGTGCTCAAAGGCAATGCATTCTCTATAAAATGCCGATAATACTGCTTTACAGGCAGCTTTGTGTAGCATTGTATGCAAGTGTATGCATGCAACGCGCGCAGAAAGTACTGTGCATAAATCTTTTCAGGAAAACTGTTTATTTTATTCTTCATAGATGTTATGTTTGGCTAAATTTGTTAGATCAAGTATGCTGGAGCTTGCTGGAGCTTGTTAAGGCTTTTGTCAGGCTTATTAAATATCTAGGGTCAATCACGATGTCAATGGAAGTTGCGAAAGCTGCCTATTTTGAGGTCAGTAAATATTTCAAGAGAACTGTGATTATAGAAATAATTTATGATTTATTTGTTGAGGTTTTTAAGTGGTCTCTCTCTGCTTCTCATCTCTCATCTGATTTTGATGAAGAAACAGATAGTAAAAATAATTTTCCGTAACGTTCAGTTTTAAGCAACTTGGCTCCATACAAAGTCTTTTTTTACGAAAGAAGAACTGGCAAAACAAAAATGTTCCTTATTCAAAACTGCATAAGGCACCAAAACTAAAAAAAATATCAACAACCCAAAGCCTGATGCTGGCATAGTGTCCAATTTAGGCGAACACGGTATACGTCACATGCACATCGCAACACGTTATTGGTACACGTAAAATTTACAACTCCCTCCAATAACTGGTCAGATCCAGTTATAACAGGTTTTATCCGCACGGAACTGGATTAATGTTGGGTGTTATTAGGAATTTGCGCCGTTATGAGTCCTTCCGGAATTTTTTGAAGGGCATCTTTGGGAAGGTTCCTTTTTCAAACTATTTTATCGAAACTTTTCAGTTAATTTTACCCAGATTTCTACAAGGACTGTCTGAGTTGTTCGGTTTTAATATGCGTATAGTTCTGTAAATAAAGCTTTCGCCTGAAAACAAACTTAATATACTTTAATATTAATTGTTACTCCAATTCTCATTTAACGCTCAGCTTACCCTTCACACGCAAGAACGAACAACAAAAAAAATCGTAAATCAAATAAACTCGATTCACAATCACAATCGACGCCCCTCAATATCGATCATAAGTTAGTCGACAGATGGCCGCTCTAATAATTAGTGATGAGTTGAGATTCTTCCAGTTATTTACAGAGCTATAACTAACATAGAGGCCGTATGAGTTATGTCAAACACTAGTACTAAAAAACATTCAAATTCAAGGCGGAATCGCATCTCAATGACAATCAATGTCAAAAAAAAATACAAAAACGTAGGTAAATTAGAGGTTTTTTTTGACAGATTTAATACTGAAATTAGATTGCGAATATCCTTAAAAATAGGGAGTTTTTTTTTTTTTTTGAGTTTCGGAAATATCAAATAACTTCTCCCGCTCTGGGCGGAGCGGGAGGGTGTGTCAGACTTTTACTGACCCACCCGTGATCCTTCCGTTGCCTGTGTGCCGGGACCGCGATATCCCTTTAGGACAAACTAGCAACCCTGGCAGGAGGGAAAGTTACCTTCAGATCACTGTACTGAGATCATCCAAACTCATGAGAATTTGTTTGTGTCTCTGGTAACCAATGTTTCTCTATTACGTTGAGAAAACAATAGGGTGTCCTTTTTAATCCATATGATGTTTCGTAAGGTGGAAAGAGACCCACAATATTTATTTATAATGTTATATTGCAGTGACTAATCTATTCTATGACTTGCTCTATAGTACTCGTAGGTAGTTATTCCTTGTTATTTACGACAAATGGATCGAGTGACAAATGTGATATCAGACGTATATAGGACGTGGAATATGTGTCAGATGCAATCTGTTGTTATATTATTTACTTCATTAATTTGTATTGGCCACTAAGTTCAAGAGTGGCGTGTTAACTTTCCTGTGTATCAAGTAAAGGTTATCTCTGGAAGTGAAGATTTCCTGTTTAATCAAATTATTTATTATAGGAATAGCTGAGTATGAGTCACATCATAAATAATCAAAGACGACGATTAAATCACTTTATGCCATTTTATCTTTACTTTCGAAGGACCAACCTTTTTGTCCAACCTTTGATTTCACTTGATAATAAAAATTTTTGTAAAGGATTTGCATGTTAGTGGTTTATTTTCAACTTATTATCCTATTTTGTGTATGTGTCATCACCATCAGTCATAATCAACTTTGTTTACAAAATATTAACTTATTTTTGCACGAACTATACCTACCATAGACACAAAACACGTTGGATTTAAAAATAGAACCGCAGCAAAACTTGTGAGAGATTGCAAACATCTCGGAAGAAAGCGCTCCTGCCGTAAAATGTTGTTGCAACTTATGCCAGATGATAAACAGTCGGCGTTCCTTCTTCCTTTTATTTTTATTTCCTCTCTTACTGGAATTTCCACTTCAATTGCTGCTTTTTAGAAATATACTTTTTATATGATGAAATAATACTGGGTGTCGGGTTTAGATAAGATTATTTTGAATCAAGTTGTGATATTTTAAAATACTGGTATGCCTCAAGAATTACTGATAGATATAGATTTACTTACCTAACACAAGGTAGTTGTTTGACTTGGAAACTTATTTACCTATAGTATATAGAGAGACAAAATCCCTTTGTGTAAAGCCTACAATTGATTGGCAAAGACAACAAGTCTGTCGTTTCAAGTCAACAAGCGTTTTAGACCAAAATAAGACTGCCTTTTTCAGAATTTTTGTACGTACATTATTAACACCCGATATTTCGTAAATAAGTGTTATTACAGGTACTAAATAAAGGGAGAAAACGCGATAAAATAACAGCTAATATGTAGAAAATAACAATTTCGACGATAAAATTGGAATTCTTTATACATCAGGTTATGAAAAACGGTAACGGGTGGAGTAGAATAAATTAAATTTATTCTCCTGGAGTACAGTTTCGTGATCGGAATATTTTGCGAATATATCTAATAATAAGTTGGAAGTATCCCTCACAAGTACCTGGCAAATGTCTTTGATTTCACAATTCGAGTAATATTTGTAGAATGCTATAGATGTTTTTCGTACTTGGTTTTATATTGACTTTGATATATTTTGGAGATATTCTTTTGTTTTTAAAGAAACTTGCTAAAAAAAGTAGTATAAAGGCTTGTGCAGACCAGCGCGACTTGTCGCGCGACGCGACACGAACAATAAAATTTCTAAGAAAACTTCACAGTATAACAATAACCGGTGTCGCGCTGGTATGCACAAGCCTTTATGCGTGTTTTATTGAGATATGTATTTTTATAAAAATACAGATCTACTTATAATATTAAATTATCTCAAAAAAACTATCCAAGATTCGATGTCATTGCTTTGACTAAAATGTCACTCACAAAGAAATCAGAAATATAAATTCCATTTCACCAAATATACACTTGACCATATCAAACGGAATCACCAATAATCTGCTATTTATGTCTACAAGATTTTATCCGGAAAATTTCCGCGAAAACATCGATCACCCGGCAGAATTTCTCTCAAACGGACCAACCCTTCCGCTGCTCACCGGTCGAAACGATACCCATTTTTCACCGATACCCGTTTGATCGACCCGAGGTATCGTAATTGGTCTTTGTACGGTGAAATTGTTGTTAAAACGTGGTCACTCGAACCGACGCTTTGTGCTTTGCTTGACACAGGTTAATAGTTCCGTTACAGTGCTTAAAAAAACCGAACCAATATTGCTTTCACGTTAGCAATTCTGACAGTTTGTCGTACGATGAAAATTCCGTGAATTTTGTGACTGCCGCATGCCGCTCGTATTGAAAGGTACTAGAGCGAAGTTTTTGACTTCAGTAATAGGACGATGTTTTCATGGCATTTTATTTTGACGTCAATTGACTTTTCCGACAAAATGTTTACCTACTACGCCTATTATTATACCCAACTCAAAATATTTTGTAATAGGCATTAACTGAATTTACTATTACCAAAACACAGTAGTACCTATCAAAAATCAATAAAACAATTTTCTGTTATTATCGTTCGATCATATCAACAAATGACTAACATTTACTTATAGTGTTGGCCTGTGTTGGTAACATTATGAAAATCGATAGCAATTATTCTATACAGCGCAAACAAAAATCAAAATCAAACCCCAAGCGCAACAGCTAATAAACTTTTAATATAATTCGATATCAATTTGAAATTTCCAGTATCTGTCGACGTAACATACTCGTAGGTAATTGGTATCGTGTTCATATCCGATGTTCTATTATTGAAAGGTCGCTGTATTGTTTTCTGTTTAGGCTGCATCGTACCGGTTGATCGGATTGGCTGTGTGTTGTCAGCTGTTGTAGTTCCAGCGTGTTTTGATATAATTGTTTTTGTATAACTGCTCTGTTTCGGCCGTTCCCAGTTGCAATGCTGACTTATAATTAATGTTGCGTTTGGTTCGCAAAGGCAAAGTGGTAAAGTAAATATGTGTCGATCTAATTTTAAATGCAAATATGTTATGTTAGCGTTATTTTAATCATGCTACAATGTCAATTCGCTTGTAAGTGCTGTTTAAAGCAAATAAGCTAAACAAATTCTGCAGAATCATGCGCTTTAAATGGAATCGCCCCGGGAGTTAGAAACAGATAGCGTTAATTACAAAAAACTTCACGACTCGCGATAAAAATATTGTACACATCTTTTTAGTGCTCGTCAAAACTTTCTAGGATATTAAGATCGTGACGATGGCCTCTAAATTTTCGGGCCGGCATCGCTCATCAAACTCATAAAAACTACACAGAGTTGTAAAAAGACATCTAATAAAAAAGTTTCGCGTTTAAAAGCGTCACAATATACGTCGCTGATATTAGCGACCACAATAGCATCAGCCCTACCGATACGTAACTAGGGTTGTCACCCTTTGTAGAAAAAATGTATAATAACAATTCAGACAACGAGATAAGTAAAAATACGAGCTTGTTAAACCGTAAAAAGTAATAATGGGGAGAGTAAAGTCAACAACGGTTGCATTTGTGTCACAAAATTATTCACGCGCGTTAGATTTTGTCGCCATTTTTGGGACACCCGGCGTGTTAGGACAGTAGGCCATGGCCCAGGGGGAGCGATAGCGGTGTGAGGCATAATAGAAAGTCATAATGGATGCAAGACATTTTTTAAATATTAAAAAGGTGATTTTCCGGTAGTGCTTCTTACTTCATAATATGAAAAGGGTGACTTTCGAGTTTTGCTTTGAATTCATTGAAAGTATTCACTGCGTCGTCGTGTGTCGTCTTAAGAATTTACTTGCAATACAAGTATCAGCTATACTTGAATGCAAAAATGCAAAAGGAGTACCAATCCCGTCCATCTATTGTGTTGTTTTCTCTTTACTCCCGGCGGCGTTTGTTAATTCAAAGCGCTGGCCTTAAAAAGTCTCGATTTTCGTTCGATTATTTTTACTTTGCTTTTTTTTGGATGAAATTAAAATCCGTTTTGGCAACCCTCCACGCTAAAGCGCTACATGTTTATTTAGAAAAACATGGTATCCCAATTAACAGAACAGAACCTTTGTTTTATGAGTTACGTAATGAAAATAAACTAGAACGTCCTATTTTTTATTGAAATCCTTTTGTTCTTTTCTTGTTTTTTACTGAAACTGTCACAATAACGAACCTCTTATTTTTCACAAGGACGGTTCATTTTCGTGTATTTTTTTATTATTAATTAGTCTAATTTGGAGTTCATGTTTCGGTTTTAAATTAAGACATACTACATAGCTTCAAAATTATCCCACGGCAATGAACAACCGGGATAGAAAGTATCCTATGTCCTAACACAGGTCATGGTCTACCTGTGTGCCAAATTTTATCGAAATTCGTTCAGCGTTTAAGGCGTAAAAGGTAACAGACAGACAGAGTTATTTTTGCATAATTATAATATTAGTATGCAAGGATGGATTTTAAAAACAAATATGAATTAAATTCCAAATAAAAAACTGGTATAATCAACACAAAATATTTTAACTAAAAATCAAAACACAATCAAATAGCAAGTCAGCTAATTGCGATTATTCTATAAGCTTTGATATTTGCGGCAGATGTACGTTAAAATTGGATCGCAGTATTGTGTCGGAGCAGCTGACGCGTCTATGTCACTGTGACAGATTCTGCGTCGAATATTGCAAATAATTTACATAACGATCTTGATGTGTAGTAGGGTTTTATTTGAATGGGTTTATTGAATTAAAGGACATACATTGTGGAATGCAATAAAGAATTGAGTATTGAATTTAAATTGGAAGAGGACTTTTTCTTAAATTATTTAAGCGTGATATTTTATGGTCAGCTCCAAATCATTTCATGCCAATTATTAAAAATATGTATCAATATTAAAAGTTTGCTCAAACAATTTTTAAGTTATTATGTTTGTTAAGATGTTAAATTATTATGTTTGTTAAGATGTTAAATTATTATGTTTGTTAAGATGTTTCATTCAGATGACGAAACAGCTTTACAAAAATAATTTTAAATAATTAACGAATTATTACTTAGGTATATTTTAACACCTAATTCATGTTTTGAATTGTATAGCTTCTTAGTACTTATTTAGCGAAACGGGTATTTTCGTTATTTCGAAAAATTATTGCACCATCGAAAGACAAAGTCCCAATCTTTTTACCACTGGGGGGTGCCCAGCTAAATATACCTTATCTTATCACCACCCATCGGTCAAGCAACTTGGTCGTTCACCTCGCCATGTGCGTACTACATTCGATTAAATATTCAATCGCGACGCAGCGCTCCCCGCTGCGGCCGGCATTGTACCGCTCACACCGCGATTAACACAGATTCGTACAGTTTGTATGTACCTACAGTCTATTCAAATCCATGTTTCCCATTGATAGTTAGTATTTCCTCTAAAACTAAAATCGACTTTAGAGGATTGTAAATTGAAAGTCATAAAAATGTTTAAAGTTGTAGCCCAAACTGAGCTTTATGTTTAGGTGTTCAAAACCAAACAATTTATTTCAATTAGGCACATAAAAGGCACTTATGAACGTCAAATTTACAAAAAAATTGAATTGATTCTAGTCGCCCCTTCCAAAAGGTAGTTTTCGTATGGAGAAGAATGGGCAAGAAACTCCACCGTTACTCTTTTAAAATGTGTTTACAATATTTTGTATACATTAATTATATAATTATATGTGAAGACGGTGCATCTAGAATAAGATTACTATACCACGATAGGTAAAAAAGAATGAAAAAAATAAAGCAATTACAGATAAATTAATTATGTGATAGATACATGGTGCTCACATATTTACAAACATTGCAAAATTATATGATATTCCTAACATTTTAACAAGTAATACTAATAAGTCAGTGTGTAAGTTCAAGAAATCACAGAGTGTAAAATCAAAGTTGTAAAAAATAACAAATTATATAATTAAATAAGCAACCAGTTTGAATTTGTCTAGACTCTAAATTGTCCTATGGAGCAGGACCAGCATGTTTCCAAGGATTCTTATCTTGGATATAATCCTCTAATTTGAAATATGCTTGTTTACAGAGTGTACTTTTAATATGAGTTTTAAATTTTCTTTCATTTAATTGTAATATATCACAAGGTATTTTATTGTAACATTTAACACAGTACCCCATAAAAGATGTATGTACTTTAGATAATCTGAAAAATGGTTGATCTATTTTATCTTTATTTCTAGTATTAAAATGTCACTTATTTTATTAATAATAATATGAAGATTTTTTCTTACATACATAATATTTTCATATATGAATTGGCAAGGTACCGTCATATTAATCTTTTTAAATAGTTCCCTGAGAGATTCGCGACGATGTAGATTATAAATGGCTCTGACAGCTCTCTTTTGTAAAATAAAGATGGATTCAATGTCAGCAGCCCGACCCCACAGTAAAATGCCATACGACATAATACTGTGGAAGTAGCTTAAATAGACCAAACGCGCGGTTTCTACATCTGTAAACTGTCTTAAGGCTTGTGCAGATCAGCGCGACGCAACGGCGCGACGCGACACGAACAATACAATTTCTAAGAAAACTTCACCGGTATAACAATAACCGGTGTCGCTGGTCTGCACAAGCCTTTATCTTTCTAACAGCATAAGCGGCCGAGCTTAGCCGCCCCGCAAGAGATGTTATATGAGGTCCCCATTGTAATTTCTCGTCTAGCGTGATTCCTAGGAAAACCGTTTGATTAATAAATTCTAGTTTTTCTCCATTCAATATGATGTCACATTCGCTACTTCTAACATTAGGTAATTTAAATCTAATGCATTTAGTTTTTTTTTATTTAGTACCAAATTATTTACCGTAAACCAATCTTGGACTTGAAGAATAGAGCTGTTAACGTCTTCAAGATTTTGTGACCGTCGGTTTATTTTAAAGATCAACGATGTGCAAATAACACCATCTTCGGTTGATTTTGAAGTAATTGGGGTAAATCATTAATATAAACTAAAAAGAGGAATGGACCCAATATCGAACCCTGAGGAACGCCCATTGCCATTTCATACCCCAATGAGTTAACGCCGTTTACTTGAACTTTAACTGATGAGATGTTAAAGTTGTCTTTTCCATAAACCATAAACACATATTTGTTTACATGTTTTTCAATTAAATCGCAAACGCAGTATACCTTCTACCTACGAATTATCGCTTCCTCTGCTGACGCATAGATCAAGAGTGCAGAGGTGCTAAATTTAGCACTGGATGAATCATTGCAATTTATGTAGTGTGGTTAATTCTGTATTATTAATTGAAGTAATCCAATTACGGCTATTAGTAATTTCGTGCCTTTGAATCCAATTTAAGCACTTTATCTTCAAAGTCAAGTTTTAATGGATTTCCCTACACTACTTATAGTTCTTAACGACTTTTATGAAACAATAAATAAGTACTTTCTCGAGTCTACAAGAAAACTGCATTCTCAAGATATAATGTAAAGTAGAAGTAAACTCACTTAAGAATGCGGCGACGGATGAATTGTCCATACAAACGTAATACCAAAATCATTTACAATTTGAGTATATTTCCACCATATTATGTTGATATTCGGATTGAGTATTTATCTAGTCCTGTACGTCTTTTTATTTCCTAAAAACTTACCTGAAATGAAATTAAAGCGAATTGAATTTCATACATTTTTACAGCGTAAATTACATGTTTTCATATTGTTTTTTCTGTATTATAAACAACAATATTTGTAATATTGTTTCCGCAGCAGCATAGCTTATATTATCAAGTTACAAATTATCGAAGAAAAAATGGAAAAACATTTAGTTTTAATTCATCATTTTTGGTATTACGGAACACATCCAATTTATCATAAATTTTCGATAGCTAGTAGTGCTATCGCGTCAAGAAATAATATTGTCAATGTGTGCGTGGTCGCACAGTATCTATCCGCTCACACACACACGCGTGTCTGACCTCGCCTTGTCAAACAGAGATAGCAATATTCCAAACGAATTTTGAACACATCTCGATTTGCAGTTGCGAGCTATGTTCTCCGGTCCCTTAATACTTAACAGACGTTTTTGAAAAAATAATGAGCTGCTAGGAAGGCGAGTGTTTCACTATGAGAAACGTAAGAGAAGCGTTCTTTTAAAGAGAATATTATAAACTATCTAAAGTACATTAAGCTTGGAATTCTTCGTGTTCTTCCGCCATGATAATTATGAAGAAACGCCGACGATGACCGAACTAAATTAAAAAGTAATGAATACTATCATCCTAATCATACACTTACGTCATCTCTTTTTATTCTATGACCTTAGAGAATGCATCATCAAATCGTACCCTGTCATTACGCCGGAACTGACCAAGAATCATGAGTAATTACGAAGTAAGAGGCCTCTGATTGAACCTTCCCTGGGCGTGTCCATTCTACGTTTGAGTGACAGCTCTTTGTTCACTCCTTTTTGAATTTGGAATGAAATGTTTTGTTTTCTTAACGGATTTCGAACGTTTTTTAAATTGACCGTTTGGTGCGGCCATGTTTTTTCATCGACTAGGATTTGGTTAAGTGAATTTAATATTGAAATATGTAAATATTGGTTAATCAGATTATGCTCTTTCTGTTAGTGCTTCAATACGACTTTAGGTAATGTATTTATTACAACATTTACCCCCACCCCACACACCATGATACCACCTAAAAGAAATGAAGATTGTAACTGCAGTTTATTTAAAGTGAAACAATTCCAATAATAATGACCTAATTTAATTTCCAGAATGAAACGTTTTCAAAAGATATCAAATTGAAATTAAATTCCTCGACCTAATAGAACGAAAAATGTAAAAGAATTCAATATAGATAAAGAGAGGCCCATATAAAAAATTAACACTAATATAAAAACAGAAGCTTTCAAAGCTTTTAACGTTACGTAATAATTAATTGTTGAAATGAATAAACATTATTCGGGAACTGGGTGTAAACTTAATTAAAAGTTATCAGAAGGTATATCATAATCAACCTTTATCTTTTCTCGAATTCCCGCTACAAAATAATTATTAAATAGTACGAGTACAATCGGGAATGTTGAAAACGGATGATTAAGATTTCAACCGGTGTGAATGACTTCAAAATTTGGTACAGAGGAAAGTTCAGCGTGATAATTGCGTAACACGCTTACAATGAGGAGCTCGTGGCTAAGTAATATCAGCCGCACGAGTCAATCCATCAGGTTAAGCTACGCTTGCCGGGGTTGGTCCGTGGATGGGTGACCATCTTTACATACCGAGACTCCTCCGTGCCTCGGAAAGCACGTTAAGCCGTTGGTATCGGTTGTGATTAGTGGAGCTTTAACAGTCGTTACGGGTCGTCAGAAGCCCAAAAGTCTGACAACCAGTCTTACCAAGGGGTATTGTATTACCCAGTAACTGGGTTGTGGACGTCAGATAGGCAGTCGCTCCATGTAAAATACTGGTATTCAGCTGCATACAGTTAGACTGGAAGCCGACCCCAATATAGTTGGTAAAAAGCTAGGCAGATTGACTTACAATGGTTAACAATGGCTTTCATTTTGACAGTTCAACAAAATTCATTGCGTGATTAACGTTGTTGCGCAAATCATTTTTTCGAACTTATGAAGCAATGGATTAGCCATATCCTTCAAAATCATTCAGATTGTGATTGATAGTGTGTTACGCAATAGGGTGCCGAGGGTGGCAGGTCGAGTAGAGAAATAACTGGAATCAAATTGTGGGCGGACTTGGAAAGAAACGAAAGAAACCAAGATGCCTGCAATCTTGGTGAATTTATTTTATGTTTGTAAAGCACTTGAAGTATTTCATCAGTTACTAAACCTATTCAATAAAACTTGCAAGTAAAATGAATTTCCAATAGGTATCCACAAATATGTCGCAATTTACTATTAGTACCTGGGCGACCGAGCTCTGCTCTAGTGAAAATAGAGAATGCTCATTTAATATTACAGGGAAGTTCATACTAATTCCATGTATAGTACATACTAATTCCATGGTGCCATGATAGTAGGTACTTACTAATTCCACGCTGCTATGATAGTAGGTATTTACTTATTCCATGCCGCCATGTCATTATTCTAAGGTAGCCATCTTGTTCTAAACTTTGGGCGACTGAGCTCGGTTCTGGTGAAAATATGGAAAAAACTAATTTTAGATCTAGCTAGATCGATTTTTCGCCCTCGTAAACCCGTAAGTATTGCATATTTAATCGAAATCGTTAGAACCGTTTTCGAGAACGTGATTACAAATATATTTATATACAAATATTGCTCGTTTAATAGTATAGGATACAAGCACGGTATGTACATGTCATCAAATAAGTTTTATTTCATGAATTTCAAAACAGAGGAAGGCTGTACTCATCATCAAATTCCTAAATGAAACATCGCTAAAGATTACGGATTTGCGACCCGCCTAAAGAATAGCCAATTTCATTTGAAAATCTGCCCCATAATCTCAACTAAGCTAAGGTCCACAGAATCCTTAATTTCATTAAACCTGTAATTATTAAAGCTCCTAAAATCGATGTTAAAATTTCTTCAGTAATTAATCTTCATCAGAACCGTCGTTTTATTGAAAGTGACTTTCAACTTTGTGATTAAAAGATAGTTGGATACTTTCAAATTAATTTTCATGCCGAGTTGGGGAGTGAAATTTTTCGTAGTAAACCAGCTATCTAATTACGCAACACATTTTCTTAAACGGTCACGACTAATCTGTTTCATTGACAGTTCAACAACATTCATTGCGTTATTTACGTTGTTGAGCAGGTTTTTTTTTCGAACTTATGAAGCAATGGATTAGCAATCTGTTTCAAAACGATTTAGATTCTGATTGATCATGTATTACGCAATCAGGGTACAGAGATGGGGCAAAGACAATATGGAATCGTCAGGTTACTGCCTAAGTTGGTTCATTCTCGAGTTATTAGGTTTGAAAAAATTGTTTTATTTTCAAAACTGATTATAAATATCCAATAAAATTATTGCCATTATTACTTTCCTTCACCGACT
Organism: Agrochola macilenta; assembly: GCA_916701695.1. Taxonomy (NCBI): domain Eukaryota; kingdom Metazoa; phylum Arthropoda; class Insecta; order Lepidoptera; family Noctuidae; genus Agrochola; species Agrochola macilenta. The sequence goes on along the minus strand of OU753559.1, from coordinate 3,393,429 downwards.
TTGTCTCGTATTTCCTTTGATTCTCTTTCTTCAAACATTTCCATATAAAAAACATGTTTTTACTGCTGTTACTCTATATACATTAATCTCCGCCTCTTTCGCCATAACCCACCATAAAACCTCACTCGAAATAACACCTCGACCTGGGAACATGGCAGCCGCAAACTCCCACCGGAAAAGCCCTTATTACTTATTACCCAACTCGGACTAACGAATCGGAGATAAAACCAGTTATAATTAAAATTTAACTGCGCCAGTAATAAAACTATAGAAATAATTATGTTAATTATATTTTGGGAGCTATCGTACCCATTCATCATGCTGTCAGTTGGTGCGAGTCTGTTTCGGATGACAGTTTAAATAGTGGTTTTGTATCTATAAATCTAAATCTTTGGGCAGATGATCTTGTAAGTAATTGTTTTAGTTGTCAGTAAGCCAGTGTCACTTGTAAAGGAAAGGTTAGTTGAGTCAATTGTAGAATCAGGTTTGAAGTCTTAAAAGAGGTAATTTATTTTTGTTGTTTTAACGATCCATTAGAATCGATTCAGTGCGTCAAATATTTAAATCGTCGATTCGCCCGTACCCTTACCGCGTCAAAAGATGGTCGCGTTTCTGTTTGGTTTTGACACGTCTGACACACACAATAACGCATAAAGGCTTGTGCAGACCAGCGCGACTTGTCGCGCGACGCGACACGAACAATACAATTTCTAAGAAAACTTCACAGTATAAAAATAACCGGTGTCGCGTCGCGCGACAAGTCGCGCTGGTCTGCACAAGCCTTAACTTGACATGATTGTCATGGAAACGCCAATAATATTGTGTGAGCTCACTCTTCTCAGTATGTCACTTAGTATGGTGAACGCAAATGTAACGATTTAAATATTTGATAGCAATGTCTTTAATCACTATAATATTTGGTCCTGCACTACTAAGTGTGTCTCAGAAAAGCGAAAATAAAACGTAGGTATACTAAGCGATTTTCGTCGACCTTGATTTGAATTTTTTATCAAGTACATTATTGATCGAAGCAAGTACATATTTAAATATATAAATCAAAAATGTATCAGCTCACACTTTATCAAGCCTGTTATTATTAACGAAATTAAATATGTATGCTCATTAAAAAGTGAGTCTTTAATACTTAGAAGTCGAAACAAGGTTTCCAACTACCGTTATTACCCAAATCTGTCAACCGACTTAAAAGAAAAAGAAAGATAAAAGGTGGACAGTTCTAACGCGTTTCTTTCTTTAATAGATTATGGGAGCTAATTATACGAATGGAATATTAATTAAGAGCACTGTTTTATTAAAAGTAATTAGGAAGCTAATTATTATTCGACAGTTATCGCACTTATTAATTTTACTGACGGATATACGTGGATAACGTTTTGATGTATTGTTTTGTATTTATTAGCTTTATTTGGTCGCCTCTTTTTAAACGTATCCTTTCTTTAATTATTTTTGGTCTTTTCGTTAACTTTTTTAGAAACTACAGTTTCATTATTGATCTAAGTTCAAATCTTATTGGGATTATTATTAATCTGTCGCAGAATAAAAAAAAAAACTGTATTTTTTTATGGTGTAACATAATAAGGAATGTTCTATCTCTGTAGATAATGTAAGTAAATCTATAATTAACAATTTTTTTAAATCTTTTTTTACCAACCTTTACTAGCTTTGATAAACCATGACAAAAATTTAAGGGATTTTTTCCATCACATGTCATGTCATGTGAAAGACAATAAATGGTATCGTCTATTTTCGAACATATCAACCGTAAAAAGAAATAAACCTCCATCCATCAGCAGAAAAGGAGCGTTTAATCCTTTTACTGTCAACATTACTTGAATATCGAGAAATAGGCGAGTAAATACGGCTTCTGAGCCTCCCAGTCATATCCTTTTCCAATACTCGATTGAAATTATAAGCTCCAGTCGGGGGAGATTCGACACTTTCGAGCCAATAGATATTTTTATACGTCATTGTCGAGATATGAAGGTTTGGAAGCCAGCGACTTACGTAAGTTATATCTATTTGGGGGGAGATATTGAGCGAATAATATTATAGGTATCAGTGTGTTTCGATTATCTGAGAGAGTTCTTAGTATTTTATTTTGTATCCTTCACACACAGAAAATTACCTCATATATACAAAATTACAAACTCACATAATTTACTTCAATACGTTGGATAGGGTAAAAAAATATAACATAAAAGGTTATTGTAGTTTTTTTTTTTAAAACGTTAACTCATCTATTGACATTCAATTTTCAAATACCTTTTCTCAAGTTGTACCTAAAACCAAGGAGCTTCTTCAAACTATTGTTTGAAGTTTACTAAGTTATTTTAATCCTATTTCAGGCTTTCAGGTTGATACTTTATATAAAAATAAAAGCATTCACTCATAAAACAAATAAAGAAAGAAATCATTTATTATCAACGGCATTTTCATTCAATAATTCAACACAGAATGTCAATTTTCCTCTTCACGCGAAAGAAAACAATTTCTAGAATTGGTCTCCTAAAATCCTCCCATAAAAAACTATATTTTAGTATTTTTATTCCCTACAAATCCCACATTATGGTATAAAATAACCATCTCAGCATGTCGTCTATAAAATGCAGGAAAAACAGAGAAATAAAGAACATGTTCTTTCATTCATGACTGAATGTAATTACTTCGTGTCCTAGTGAATGAACTTAAGGAACTTATTGTAATGAATTTGAATGTCATGCGGTCCTTATGCAAATCTTGTCCTCATTCCATTCGGTCTTTTAATTCTTAGATTATTACTCAATGAATAATACAGTTAATTTGTTTTTGCCATGTGCTTTGTGAGCGATATCTACCATCCTTAATATTTAAGGAATACACGTTTGTATAAAATGAAATAAAATTCAATGAATTGAGAGTCAGTAGGATTATGTCAGTTTATTAAATATGATTTAAATATCAAATAAGTACTTAATCTATGAAATATTATGATATTCTGGCTCTACTACGAAAGGTGTTTTTTTTAATCATCCCAAAACTGCAGCAGTTTACAAAAATAAAAAAATATATTGCCAGAAAATTAAATTCTGCAGTAATAAAATCGTTCATGACACTACTTTGCTCTCTCATAACAATGGGCAGAACCAAAATACTTAAGTAATACCAAAACCCCGCCTCCAGCAAGGTCACAACTCCATTCGCGCCATTTTTTCCGCCATTTTCTTTTATAATCCAGGTCACGCGCACCATATTGATAAGTTGTCGCAACGTGTGCCCGATATTTGCATGGCCCGACTTCGATTAGTGCCTACTTTTGCTCCTTGTTCCTTCAGATATGGAATTGAAGAGATTTTTTCAAGTATTTTTTTTCTGCTGTGAATTTTTTCCGTCAGAATGTTGGGTGATTGGAACTGAAAGTGTTGGCGTTCTTTTTGTTATAAAGTTTGGGGACTGACATTTTTTATGGTGTGTTTTGTTTGAGTTTAGTATTGGAAATATGTTACTCTGTTGATCAATGCTAATTAATGGTACCATCGAAGAAGTTCATATCTATACACCGTAAGGACTATTTTTGCTTGCGGCCGCTATAGAACCGGGATGGTAACAGATGTGGTAATGGTGTTCCCAAGATTTTGCTTTCAAACTGCTTAGATATGAAGTTCTTCGATACACACTTTGCGTGTACACGCAAGGTTTTCTCGGATGGCAATAAGTGAAGTGAAGTGAAGTGAAGTGAAGTGAAGTAATGTAATGAACTATCTTTTAGTCTGTGTTTTAGGCACTGTGTGTGACCGTTGTGACTGCGGTCCTACCAACTCAGTTAATATTGACGTAGCTAAGTCAGAGCTAAGTCAAACCACAGATGAATACAGACGGAACACTCTGCATTTAAGGTATGAAGCTACAAGTAAGCGGCGGGCTCGACTCGCCGGTCAATTTGGTGAGTGTAACGTAGTCAGAAGATCTAACTCACACTCACATCATCTCACACTCTCTAGGAGGCAAGACGAGGTGAAGCGAGTGCAATAGTGTGGATGGCGCCCTCGCCTCCTCTCGTCATCTCTCACCTCACCTCGCGTGCGCTCCGCTCGGTGTCGGTTTTTTGACCGGAGTCAAAGGATGCAAGGCGCGAGGCGTGGCGGGCAACAGAATAAAACGAGAGTGTGGATGGGTAGTACTCGTGTAGCCTCCGCCTGCCGCGACTCGTGCAAGGGATTCCACGAGGCGCACTCGTGAGAGTGTGGACCCGGGGTAAAAGCTACGCGATAGTGAGGCAACCTCTTGGTGAATATTATAACTGTAACAGCTACAGTTATATTCAACAAGAAGTTGTCTCTCTATAGTTGCGTAGGTAATTAGCTGTGCGACCTGAATTGCACTTTATTGTATCGTAGCAAGAGTCGCTTTTTATTTAAATCATTTTGCGGAGTGTCCCATCTTTACTAATCTGTGGTCTAAAACTTATTGATTACAAATCTCTATAGTCATAATTACATAGATAATGTATCTTCAAAGTGTTTACATGTTACTTACCCGAAGCAATTTCCAATGCATTTACAATCTAACACCCAACATCAAGATTACCTAACACAAGTTCTTCGGTATCTAATAACCGATATTTACATCAATCAGTTCTGTGAATTAGCGTCTTCATGTGACATTACTTTTAACACCACCCCTCTCTGTCTCGCACTATGGTAATGAGAGAGACGGACGTATCCTGCAGGTGTGTTTGGCATGAAGACATGATTGAGGTGCGACATTTAACGGGTCTCTTTGTGCTATTGATTGGATGCAAGGATGTGAATCGTTATGTCTGTAAATGTATTTAGAAAGTTGGTTTGAAGATGGTTGTGTTAGGAGATGGGGTGTTTTATCCTTAGGTGGAAGCGCATTGTCTCTTCTAAGCGTACCGATGGCAATGTATATAGAGTCGGCCCAGAATTTGGCACCTTCAGTTGCGTCCAGCACGAATTTACTCGACTTTTTTAAATAATATTATGTTTACTCGAGGTGATTCGCACGAAGTTATTCGTGGGTCATTCGACCACTCCATAAATACGTATTAGGCAATTGGCAAGTTTTGAATTTTACGCATTAGTTTTAAGAAAAAAGCATACTAAATTTACTGCATTAAATTCAATATGTGACGTTTTCTGGAGTTGTCGATTCGGATTTGCCCACAAATAAATTAACTTCGTGCGAATCGCCTCAAGAAAAAATAATATTATTTTTTAACTAGGTATAAGGTGTAGATTTAGGATTTAGTTAGTAAGACCACTCTGTCGCATTGGATCATAGATCTGTAATGATAGTGTAGGTAAGATTGTTATAAATATATAAATAAATCATTTGTGATGTTTGCTATTATTTATAGCGGACCTACAGACGTATATTTTTTGTAGGAAGCTGATGGATCTATCAATTATCCTTTCTTAATCAGCAATCAAATCCTCTCATTCTTCTTCGGGTCTAATTATGTTGACAAAAAAAAACCAAATCAGTCGAATTGATATCCTCTCCAGTTCTGAAGAACTTGGTTAACAATGCCTTTTGTTAAATAAAACAATTGATAAACAAGTTCGTAACTAACAAAACATCAGTCTTACTTTTTCTAGACTTACGTGATATCCAAAGCCGTATCCGCGACAGAATGACAGTTGAAGCCTCGAATCCCTCAGATAGGCTTCGAACGGCCCTAGAGAGAACGGTTTTAAGGTACCTACAGCCCAAAAGACGTCTTTAGTGCTATTTGAGTGATATGTAAAACGTATGTGTGTCGCTAAAGAAATGCTGAAGGGATTTCAAAAGCTTTTGTTGTGATCATGATTTGAGTTTTTGCAAGAGAGGGTTTGTCATGCTGTCTCTAGAGGATTTGGTAAAAAGTAAAAGCTTGTATTAGTTAGATACTCAACAATTAAATTCATCCATTGCAGCAGAGGTTCTCAAACTTCTTTCATCTACCTTGAAAACCATTTATATTTCAGCGCCCCCAATTTTTTTTACTTTACCACATTTTAAAAACTACAATGATATAATTAATTTAATTGTAGTGTGCTATATTAGTCTGGTCTGGAGTTTAAACTTATATTCTAAACTAGACTTTTTTTTACCAGCAAGAGCAATTAGAACGCAAACTCATTTATCTCATTCGACGCTCAATCGTACTGAGCAAGTAAGAACATCGATAAAATAGCCGATCAATTACAGGATTGAACAAATCGCGTTATGAAAACTTGATTGCTCATGGGCTATCCTACGAAATCTATGTTAAATATTTATTTTATTGTATTCAATCAAACAGGGCAAAAATATGAACTAAATAATCGATGCTGTGTAGTAGATAGATTTCATTTCAGTGAATTTTAAAATATTAAGGAGATGAAATTACAAATCAGCCATCGCTCCCCTAAACCACTTCAACACCCCCCAATTTTTTCTGGGCCCTACCCTCTATGCCTCCAGCGCCCAGAACGGGGCGTTATCGCCCATTTTGAGAAATACTGCATTACAATCTTAGGGCCTTTTTCACGATTTCATTTGATGATTTCCCACCCAAAAAAAAAAAAAAAAAAAAGGCCTTTTTCACGATGTCTGAATAGCCACTACTTACCAAATAAATTCAAAATTGGAATAGAATTTGTAGGATATTTGCCAAGTAAGGTTAAACGAGAACTTAATCGTAAGTGGTGAAACAGGCCCTTATACATTAAAAATTACTTGATAGGAGAAATAAATGGGACCATTTTATGAACCCTAACTAAACAGACTTACGAGTATTAAAAGCTCTTTACGATTCAAATTCAGAACGAAATTTGAACTAGCAACATTAAAAACTAACCTAACCTAACTAACTCATGAAACTCATAATAAAAACGAAATGTTTATTTTAAATTTAGAACTGACACCGACATGACAGCCGTCTGGCCGCCATTACTGTCGAAAAAGCGCACGTAACAGCAAATGAAGCGTCGAAAATGATTCAACAATGTTTTACAATGTAATATTATGTTTTTTAAATAATTATGTTACGTGTGTTTAGTTACGGACTGTTAATTTGTTTGTTAGGCTACTGTCGTGTATCGATAAGTAATAAATTGAGCATGAAATAGATTAGGGTGTGTTCAGAGGTAATGGATGACGTAAGCAGCGGGCCGTTCGTTCGGAGCGACGTTTTGGGATTGGAAAGTGTTCATAAAGTGAGATAAAATCATTTTATCGGTGTTTTTATACTGCGTTATTATGATCATATTTTTTTACGCATTTTATTTTATTTTTTACACTTGATTTTTCTTTTACTTACTGAAATTCATTTTTTTCTTAAATTGGACAACTTTAGGCACATATTTGAGTTTAATAACATCTTTAGTTTACAGAAAAAAGATAACATCCCTGGATTTAGTAAATGTCCAAGTCCAAATGCATAAAACTTCCCTTCAACCAAAGCCGCTTCTCTACTTTTTCTTTCAAAATCTCTTAAAAAGCAAGTCAAACACGCTAAGAGCATTCACATTATTTCAAACAGGCGCTCATATATTTCAAGCCGCTGTTACCGTCAGCTGTATTTGGAAACACCTTTTAAGTTTAAACTCATGGCCGCCAATGTTTACCCTCACCTAGCACGTGTTAATACAAAAAACCTATAAAAAACCGACCACGAAGAATAAAAAAGAAAAAAACTATAGTCTATGATCTCTCGTGACGCTCGATTTGAAGTCTCTGTTGTGGTTTCAAAATGTTTTTCTTGAGCACCTGCCGTTAGACGGTTAGCGTCGATAAAAATTGTAATAAAATGTTTTATTTTTTATAAGTATTAACGATTGTTAAAAAAACATTAGGTAAAGGTAGCCGTATGTTACACGGTTCCGTACCCACAGGGTTTTTTGTTTTTTTGTGCCTGTTTCCTGTATTTAAATTATGGGCGGCACACATTTTTTTATTGATCATTGATTGATCACTTATGCATTCAATAAAACATTATGTATTTTGTAACGTTTGTTTTCGAAATATTCATACACCATCTGCTTTACTTTTATCCCTAGTAAGACTAAGTGGAATTTCACATCATATTTAATTTAATATTTTCATTTCGTTTCTTACTTTAGTGCATTTTTCCACAATTCTTTTTTCGCGTATGTTGCTCAATTACATATTTCGTTCATATTGCTCATGCTTTCCATTCCCGGGGTAAACAGTTGAAAGCGACACCGATGGCGTTAATAGCACTTAGGGCATTGGTTATCAAACATTGTATTAAGTTTCAAGATTGCAATCACGAATAAAATTTTGTATGGCAGCTTGGAAACCATTTTTTACACCTAACTTGGAATGTGGCAAATACTATGTCAGTTTTTTTAGTTTTATTATTTTTAACTGTGAACTTAGATCTCAAATATACTCCGTCTCATTACAAAACAAGATCTAAGCTTAAACTAAGTCACTTTTCGTATTTCGATCTCTATTCCGACCGAGGTAAATATAGTTGTTTTCTTCATAATTGAAAACTTAGACGCAGGTTTAAAATGAGTTTTGTATTTAGAACTTTAACTTTGTCCAATAAAGTTCGAAATTTAAAAATTGGTTCGAAACCTTGTTTTGTGTTAAGGATTCGAAGAACCTCGTTTCACGGGCCACTCTGTATTTTTATGAAGAAAATCTTTTGTTTTAACTTACAAATAGATTTCTTCTAAAACCCTAAGCATTAACAGTTACAATATTATGCGGGAATTTTATGACTTACTGTTTAATTGTTCCCCAATGAAGAATGAGTGCGTGAGTTGCTTATTTTTAACTGTTTTTATGAGCTTCAAATTAAGCTATTGTATAATTGATATAGTTGTCACAATTAAGCGAGAAGCAGCCCATTTTATATCGTGCAGTATAGGTACAGTCGGCCTCAAAAAGATGTTATAGGTACATCGACAAGACTTCATACATCTTTTAGGTGCTGATTTACGGTGCGCCTAGAATATCTTGGGAAACAAAATAATGAGAACACTCATTATTTTGTTTCCCAAGATATTCTAGGCGCACCGTAAATGTTAGCTCAATATCTCATTAGAGATACTGTTAAGCTAAGATAATATTCGAAAACTAAGTATAAGTTACTGCGGTATCTGTACTAGAGATTGTCTAAGTTTGTAGTAGCCACTTGAAGCTATTGCGATAATGAATGCACCTTCGGTTTTTTGTAGCGCATCATAAATTAGAATAGCTGATAGTGTTTTGTCAAAATACGCGATAATCAAACAAAATGTTCTACTTTAAATTAAAATCACAAAAAGGTTGTAAAAGTTTCAATTAAAATCGGAAAACCTGCTTTGAACAAAAATGTATTTTGTCATTTCAATGAATACCTATAAATTATTAAAATAATGATAAACTATTCAGTTTTTTTACGACTTATTAATAAAACCATTAAGGCTATTTTGCTCTCAAGATTTAATTTTAAATTCATTCAATAAAACCTACTAAAACCATCTATAAAACTTCACACAAAAAGCCAATAAAAATCTATTTCAATGTTAGACTACAAATAATTAATTCATAATGAATAAACAAATTCTTTCGAGGCTTTATAATAATTATTTGCATAACAGTTGACCAATAATGGCCTTTGGAAGTATAATTGTATACCAAATTTTACAGCCAGCGCTGTCAAGTTTAAAACCTTAAATTTTTTGTCGATCGACAAGACTGTCGTTTGTTGTTAATTCTACTATTTATCGGCATTTATTAATGCCTTATTAATTAATGCCTTATTATTTCCTTATTGGTGATCTTCTTCAGAATGGTCATGTGCGTGGTACTCGCAACCACCGTGCGTGTATGACCAGCTATCTAATTACGCAACACATTTTCGTAAACGATTACGACTAATCAGTTTCATTTTGACAGTTCAACAACATTCATTGCGTTATTTACGTTGTTGAGCAGATTTTTTTTGTCGAACTTATGAAGCAATGCATTAGCAATCTGTTTCAAAACAATTCAGATTCTGATTGATCGTGTTTTACGTAATTAGAGTACTAATGTTTGAACATAAATGAATCAGAAGGAGTATGATGTAAATTCTGTAGTTTCTGGCTATACCCATACGAAGAAGGCGCGAGTTTATAATATATGTGTGTATGTTATTAATTCCTGGTTTCTGCGACTCTAAATAGATATTGATTCGACAAAGTAACCATAGAAAAATGTTCAGAATCGCTTTGTTTTAAGACATCGAGACAATAACACTAATAATAGACTTCGGTTAAGAATACTTCAGAAACCAGCGTGGTGGCGAGGGTAATTTCTTTTCACACATAAGATGGCAATCGATCGCAATGCTTTTCATTTTGACATCCATTGTTTCATAGGTTTAAAAATTCGACTGCTCACCAACGCAAATAACGCAAATGAACGTGGTCGAACTGTCAAAATGAAAGTCATTGTCATCGATTGCCTTTTTATGTGTGTTACGCAGTTACGCCGCGGGCATAAAATGACGTAATACATTTTTAATACTTAATTCGTCTATTAGTTATTTCTAATTGATCAAAAGTGACTATTTCAATAAAAACAAATATCATAAAATAATAATAAAAATATTTTTTTATATCTTTTTAGTGTAAGAAATATTTAAAAATGTATTATACAAAAGAAAATAATTAAACGACATAATAATATTATTATCTTCCTTTAAAATATCGATATCAATTTCTATCAGTCAAACATCAACAGAATGAGCGTGAACCTATCCTATCGCACAGTGTGTGAGAAACATGTTCATATTCGCTCGTTAATTTTTTATAGCCACGTTATTGCTGTAATTAAGCTAATAATAGATTCAAGAGAAACCGTCGGTTCTAATAAGTGGGGGAAATGAATAAGGGCTTATAAAGCATGTATTTAATTTAAAATGAAAATGAAAAAAAAACAGCGGTATAAAAATTACAGCATATATTCACGATTCGATTAAAGTATAAAAAAGGACTGTGCAATGTGTATGCATAGTCAATAAACAAAGAGCATATAGAGTCCATTGGTGACGATGTAGCCCAATATGAAAATGTGCAATGTTTTGGAATTCTAATTGGAATCTATAAATAAAATAGAAAAAGCATTTCTACCGGCATACACTAAACCAATAAAGCGAATACTACTCGTAATTGTCTAAGGATATCTTAAGGACCTCCACAATTGCAGATGACAGCGCAGATGCGTTGCCATCCCAAATGTCCCATGTGCCGGAATTAAGCCCTTCTTTAGGTTTACTCGTCAGAACATACCAGATAGACCGAACTTGCTTTACCATTAATTTTACCAGCGGCAATGTGCAAGTGCATATTAGTACAAAGGGACACATTCCAAAATATGTTCACTGATAAAAATCTTCCGCCGATTTCCAGGCATCTGCGATCTCCCAAGATCGATATTTCACGATCCAAGCACATGTATTTCAACTTCAAACTCAATTATGCTCGATCCACTGAGGTCCGATTGAGTAATATTTCATCTTGGATCCCTAGGGATGCTACAGAGTTTGGAAGTTGCTTTCGGCTCCTTCCGAGATGCCTCTGTTCAATGTCATCGTCTTCTGTTGCTCTGTTTTGAATCGGTGGGCTTAAAATACGTATATTGTTTACAAATACATCTATTTTTAGTTATCTGAGCGTATTTTAAAGTTAAGGTGTCGTGTTCAATGTCAGTTACTACATTCTTTAGTTTCTTCTATAAAAGAGTATTTTATGCTTAATTACAACTTTTGAATAGCGTCATAATCTTTTGTATCTCTTTGACTTAATTACGGCTGTTTTCTCCTTAAAAGAAGTTTCTGCAAAAAGCAAAGCAACAAACATGAAAATCTTAACCAAGTTATAATTTAGTCAGTTCTCCATAATTAGGCACATACAAAGTGTAAAGCTTGAAAAGCGAAATGTGCTAACAGTTGAGACCTACGAAACGGTTTGACTTATAAACATTAAAACTTAAATAGGCACGCACAACCTTGGTCTCATAATATGAGAATGTTTATGAGGTTAGCTTTGAATTTGATATTGATAAAATAAAAGGATCGGGCTTGGTTGAGGATTAGCGGTAGTTTAAATAGAACTGTGCCAATTTGCCGTTATTAGAATAGTAACAATGATTCATTAACAAATAAGGAAAATAACAATATGTTAATTGGAATTACATTGACCTGAGATGACCTGTCTCGGTGACAGAAGGATGACAGCTCAGCAGGATAGCTTAAAACAATGATTGGTCAAACATTAAATATCTTTTGTAAAATCCGCAAAAACATTAATTTGTTGAAGTCAATGAGTGTCTTTTCCATAAACAATCAGAAAAGAATCTGATTAATTCAGAATCTAATCAATTCTAAAATGTTATAAGTTAACTTTAGAGAACGGTGGATGGTTTAGAGGGGATGAGTGAAAACTGTAAATGCAATAAAAACTTAGATTCCAAAGAATCTAATTAAGTCAGCGTCTGTTTAAGTGAACTTTAAACTTAAAACTAACATAAACATTTTAGTAACTTTGATACGAGTCAAATTAATGCGGAGTGCACTCAAAGACTTGAGTCATTGTCTTATTAATGGATAGAGCGGCAGTTTTATATCTTATCTACTTAGTTTATCTTTTGTAATAATAGTTTCAGTCTTAATTGTAATTATGCCAAGTTGAAACCTGTTAGGATTAGCAAAATCAGCGGTTTCTTTACGACGTAAGTTTTTTATGTTTTAATCGTCCCTAGAATTATTTCCAACGAATTAGGGCACTTAGAATTTATGAATAATAATATAAATAATTAATTTTGGATGTGCCTAATATAATTTAACTGACAAACTTTAAATTAAAATCAGTTGAAATGGTCTTCTCCATATATATAATATTACAGGCCAAAAGCGTACCAGGGGTAAACAAAAAAAAAAAAAATCGGTATCTATGCAAAAATTAAGAGGAACGGAATAAAAAGTCTAGAAGATTGTTGTAACAAGAACAAGTAATTGGACATAAAAACATGTGAAATAATAACAGTAATGAAGACGTTGTGTAATCTGTACAAAGTACACGTCTCGCATATATTACGAGAAGATGTAACTCAACCTTGAACAACTTATGTTCAAGTCTTTAGTCATTTTTATGTTTATGATAAACCGCGGTTGAGACATGCAAAATAAACTTTATCAGCACACGTTTAACTTAATACGAGTATGTATGGGTCATCAGTTTCGTTTAAACAAGGTTTTATTTTATCAGCGTAGCAGAAAACATCTCTAAAACAAAGTTTTTATCATCATTATCATTCGTAAAACCAAAATAATTGCTGATATCGGAACCCAAGCCCACACAAGTTTAAATATCAGAGTATATTTGGTTTTATTATACTTGGATATCATTTTTATGGCTTCAAAAGAATATTCGCCAAATGAAATGTGAACGGGAATATCATTGAACAGATCATCTTTCTTGTTTCTATAACGTACCAAATCAAGTTTCCATAGAAATCTAAAATTAGCGTTAATCGACCTACTATTTGATCGAAACCATTCAAAATGTTTGCCAGAAATATTGTGCTTGGTAGAACTGACTCAATTCTGAATAGGGCACTTGATAATGGTGATGATGATGACTCAGGCTTCTGCAAAACTGAAAAGTTGTTTGCTATAAATAGTAAAGCTTATATACCATTGGTTATTCATTCACTGATGTAGGTAGGTAGATGGAAGAGTAACGTTGGCAATAGATATAATATAAAATATACTTCGTAGGTCTTTGAAATAGGGATGATGACTAAATATATTTTTTTAGTCCGTCAGTCAGATGATAAAAAAATATTGGACACGTATTTTTTCTTTTTTTACGTAATCTAAAGATTACGGCGATACATTGAGGTAAAATGTGACCGTGACGTGTGAAAGTGACGTAGCGACTCCCACTCCCCCACTTAAAATACGTTTTATCTAAGTATTTTTTTATTAATATGATAAAGCAAAAAATACGTGTCTAATATTTTTTTATCATCTGACTGACGGACTAATTAGAATTTAGTTTTTATACCCAGGCATCATCCCTATTCTAACCCTCTCTAGAATTTGCTTCTCATTCACATTTTTATACCAGTAAGTACTAGGTACCTGTCAAAGGGATAATTTCTAACAATGCTTTTTGTAAGGGCAAGCTTTCGTTCAAAGAAAAATTGCAAATTTATTAGAATTCGTGAGATTTGATACATCTGCGAATGTTTTAGTTTCTTTATACCCACACTCACGTATCCTCAACCTTTTCAAATAAACTTCAACAAGATCCACTAGCTAGATGAAAAAAAAAAAACATTTATTTATCCTGCTCTTGTTTTCTCCAATTGTGTCCTTGTTTTAAATTCCAGGTATGATGGTAGTCTCACTGGATTTTACAGTAACCAAATTTTCGGTAATATCATTCCGGACTTTGAAATCCTTGTGAATGTCAATAGGTAGAGTTGCCAACTATTGCATGTGACTGCATACCGGTGAAGGAATGTGGGCGTACAGTATACATACGTGGTGTTTTAAAGCATACCAATTACGTACCTATTCGTATATCAAAACAAAACTTCATCAAAGTTGCCATTAGTTTGTCCTCCAACTAGAAATTGAATGGATTCTGCAAATGCACAAACGAGGTAATTGTGTAATTGTATTTGGGTCACCGAAGACTAGACTAGTATCTAGGCGTTTGTATGTATAACTAGGTAGGTAGGTATATTTATTTTGTGTTCTTGTTGTTCATTGCTTGATACAAATGTTAATTGGGATAATAATACAAAATTTTAGAAGTAACTAATTTCAGTTAACTACATTTGAATAGAGGTAATTTAGGTTCTGCTTCTTTTTGGTATTGAAATATTCTTGCAGCCAGCTTAAGAAGTGTTTATTCAAATCCCATTTCAAATCTTAATTATCTTGGCGTTGAATTTAAGAAAAAGTCAAATATCGCTAAATAAATCCGAAGTACTGACGTTGATCACAATGAGCTTTGAAAATATCAAAGCATTTTTACTAGAAATTCGAATATTAATTCACAACCCTTTCTAATCCCCGTTGAGATAAACTTTTTGGATTATAAAAATGGATTAAGAATTTTAGACCAAATGAAAATTCAAATACCAATTATTGTAGTCTCTTAATAAAAAACTCATGGTTTTACTCTTAAATCCTTATGAACACTTTGAGCATGAAATGGTAGATTTGATTAAACTCTTACCTACCTACCTACAATGCCAGAACTTTTTATGGAGGACGCGTGAGTTCTTTTTATTTGTTTTTTTTAATACCTTTGTTTCGTGGCTTCTTATTTTTAAGGAAATAATTCTATTCGCTACTTGAAAATGAAATGTAATATGACTCGCAAAGTCAGGAGATAAAATGGTTCATAATAAAACATTGCGAGTAAATAAAACACAAACATTAAGATTTTCCTAATACTGTATAAAAACGAGTGTCGTTTAAAGATTGTTGATTTTCCAAAGAAAATAAAAAACAACTTCACCGTTTTATTTATACTTGCTAAACCTATTTGTCTTGATATTTTCTTCACATAATCACTCCACATTGAAATACATTATTCATAACACACTCTACAATACACACATTTATAATCCCGTCTCAAACAAGGCCTAAGATTACAATTGCGCAAGTTGGCATGTTTACATTTATCGCGTTTCAGTTAATGAATACGCCGCTCGGTCACATTGACACTGCGTTCTTAGAAACAGTATGATAAACAAACATATGAACCAACCGGTGTACTATTACATGTGTTTACACAATAGTTTCTACTAAACGTCCACACAGATAAACTCTTTGAAAGAAACGGTCCCGATTGTTTGTTTTATCAAATACGCTCCACGCATCGACAGCTCGACGAAAGAAATATTATTCTATGATTGACTAAACGTTTCATAAATAATGATGGAGATTTAGAGTTCGAATTAACAGAAAATTATATTGTAGCAAAGCTTGTAGAAAATAAAAATATAACTGACGAGATAAATACTACAGTATCCAGCATCGATAAAAGTAATCACATTGCTAACGATATCGCTCTCTAAAAAGAAGAAACAAAAACCAATTCAGCAAAGTTTATCTTTGTCCAAAATCTTATTTTCTTCGTAAAGTGAAATGGCCAACAATTTAAATTACTTGAGATAAAAGAGAATGTAATTAATACCCAAAATACAAAAGAGGAAGCTTAACAATTTTGAATTCTTGACGATGCAATAATGGTGATCTTGTCATTAGCAAACTCTTGAGCATGGAAGCGGTAAGTTTACTACATATACTAGTCGGATAACTATCAGCCCTTCAATGGTTGGGTCTAAGCCAGAACGATGGAAATCAAAATGTATATCGTTATTTATTTCATATTCCAATTCTTATTGACCATTTCGATGAGCAGTCCACGATGCAATTGACCTTCATTTGCGAAATGGAGCGCGATATCAATTCTTTGCGAGATTCTTTGTTGTCTTTCAACTTCATTTCGTTCAGTTTGCCCAAAGCAATTTTTACATTTCCTCATTTCTCTGAAATCATTTGTATCATCGTCCAGCTTATTTGCTCTATGAGTTTTAATGTTCTCAGAACCGGTCTAATCTTATAACCGTGTTCGGCTCGGGTTGATTCGCGCTGATATTTAACAAAATGTACCTACATTAGATTTTAGAACGAATTCGTGTTTATATACCTCACCTTGACTTTATTAGTCACTCTTTGCACAAACACCTACACTATAATCTTATCTGAACATAGCGGTGCGTAAGTAATAGTGTTGCTTGAATGTTTTTACCAACCTCAATTAAAAAATCCGGTTGCGAAGTACGGAGATTATGAGTTTCCAATTTTAAAAACACATTACATCCATGTAGTTCACTTTGAGGCAACGTTACACAGGACGGTACGCTCGTTGAGCACACATAACATCACATTTTGCACTTGCCAACTAAAAACAATAAACGTTGTAAAACCGACGTGTATCCAGTTAGCTAAAGCCGTATTTCCCTTTACGAGAGAACGTTACGTGAACACAGACCAGTCACAGTTTATTTTATTTTTTGTTGGTTATTACGACGATTACGTGTGGAGAGGAATTCGTAGCGTACAATACGTCCGCTCGCGACGCAGGCGGTCGACCGACTGAGGGAATGGTACGTACGGGAGACGAGCGATGAACGAATGGCCGTCTAGCTTGAGCGAACGCATAGGGCGCATCCGAGTCGGACCGCGGCGTGATCCTGGCAAAACCCTCTCGTAGCCCGAAATAAGTGTTATTAATCACGCTGCTGCTGTTTTTGGTTTTATTTTGCATTGAAATCGGTCGTGTTTCTGTACTTAATTTTAGTCCAGCGGCAAACGATTGGGGAAGTTCGAATTAAACTGGTTTGCCGACTTGGGGGTCTTCTTACCTGCTGTCGGCAAGACCATTGACTATTTGAAGGGACTCTTTGTTATGCTCTAATGGCGGGATGACATCAAAGCGGTATTTATTTAAAAATGCAGTTGATGGAAGCTTACAACTTGCGTGGGTATTAACAACAATTTGAAACCCAACCGTTGCCGTTGTGGCAATAGAGTCGTAGAGTTCGTAGAAGTTGTTGAACAAAATAATATTATTTATGTTATCGGTGTATGTATTTATTTATGTTTATGTTATTTGTAGTTCTTATTTGATTACAATCAGCTTATTTTCTACAAGGGTATCAAAATAGATTTCGTCGGGAAATTGCAATTTTACACTGAATGTTGAGAAGCGATATTTGCCCGAAGCCATATTTTACGGTCGGCCTGGTTTTATACGATCACGGGCTACGTAAGATTATAATGGTAGGTTTGATGATTATTCCTTGATACGAGACGAACTTCAAGAAGGTACAGAATAGAAAATTAATGATACAAACTAGAAGGATAAAGATGATCCAAAAAACGACTCCAAAATAAATTCAAAACAAGTAATTTTGTCTTGATTTTCCCAAAGAGTTTTAACTGCATCTTCCTTACCATTATGAAACAAATAAGCACCCATTAATACCAATTGCCAAAACAAGTGACCATCATATACGATAATGATCTTACAATATCAGTGAAACTCTTGTCTTGAATCAACTTGACCAAGTGAGCCGTTATTTATTTTTCACGATTCATTTAACAATATTTGTAAGTACGTCATTTTGATGTATGGTCGTGTAAAGTAGTATCATGATACGAAAGTGAGAAATGATCGGTTGTTATTCTTGTTTACCTTTTTTTAGTTATCGAATATATTTTGTATATTTATTTTTCTGAAGTCTTTTGTTCACTTTGGGCTGCGAAGAAATAAAAAATATTGAGTTTGGAATGATTTAACGGTTAATAAAAGAGCAAAACTTGATGGGAAAATAGTTTAGTTAGGTATATAGTAAGTAAAGTCAGATAATCCAATACTTATTTGCCGACCAGAGTACAGTATCTGGACGTTAATAATGTCACATGAAGTTTGAGAATAAGACTCTCACCGCCATATACACTGTGACTGACTGTGTTCTGTAACGAAAATCATACCCATCATGGAAACTAGTCTGTTGTTCAACAATAGACATTTAGCCCCCATCAATAAACTTTTGTCCATATTTTATGATTAATTTATTACATCCATCCTTCCATTATCCCCAAAACTTTTTTTGTCCACCGGATATGTCCACATCAAGATTGCCACCGGGCGCACTCAACCAAATTTTATTATGCACGTTTCAATAAAAGGTACAGTGGTAATTTGTCACCGAGCGTGAAATGGCTTACAGATTCATCTCTGTTGGACTAAATGCTGGAATTACGAATGATATGAAATGGGCTAATGGAGACTAGTTACTTTAAGGAAGAAGGTTTGGAAATAATAAAATTAATTGGTGAAGGATAGAAGGAAGTATATTGGTAATTGGTATTGGGTTTGTGAAGGTTTGTAGATACTGAAGAACTGGAAGGAGACACCCTAATAACTAATAAGCAAAATCGCTCTGTTCCACTCGAGACTTTGTCGCATGATAAATATGACGAAGAGCTTTCTTTCAATTCGAAAGTAGACGAGAACCCCAAATAAATAAGTAATTAAATCATTAATGAAATTGATTATACCTTAGACATCTTTGCAATTGTTTGATGAGAAGAACTATCAACAGAATTCAAACAATTAAACATTACCAAAATTGAGCCAATATCAGTCGGGTAGGTACTATTGACACACTGTTCCAGACTAGAATTGAAATTCATAAACGCCTTGTGTAAATTTGGTCAGGTTAGTTACATTTAGATTAGGTTAGGTCAGGGTGAACTTAGGTCCGGGAGGACACGGCGCGGCATACGCTGGCAGAGTGTGCCGCTTGGGAGGAGCCGCGCCGTGCCCTCATCTCAGAAGTAGGCAGTGACTTGTCGCTGCCGGCCGTAGTGAATGCGATGGTCGGCGGCGGCGAGTCCTGGGACGCGGTGGTTTCCTACTGCGAGACAGTCGTCTCGCAGAAGGAGGCTGCGGAAAGGGAGAGGGAGATCTCGTCCACTCACCCGGCCCGCAGCAGGCGCACCGGGCGTCGGCGGAGGGCGGATAACGCCCTCTTCCAGCCCCCCTAAATGGGTCCAGGGGTGACGGACTCGGGGACGTCCGTCGCCCCCCACACATCAGGACCCGAGGTGGCGGCGCGTAGTGTTCCACGCGCGCCCCTCTGAGTCGTCGCGGGGGGAGTCAAACACCTCACTCCCCCCCCTGACCCGCGAGGAGGCCCGCAGTGGCGGGCCGGCACCAGCCGGGGGTTGCGGAAGATTTCAAGTTCCCGCGACCCCCGGCGTAGGTGTGAGTTGGAACACCGGGGTGGTTTTTAGTCAGTAAGAGTCTGACAGACCCCTCCGCCCGCCCCAGGGCGGAGGACATCCATGAGGATTTTCCACCCCGGAAAAAAAAAAAAAAAAAAAAAAAAAAAGGGTGAACTTAGGTACCATATTGTTTGTCATCGAATGGATTTCAGGTTCAACGACGCTGAACCACGCAGCTGAAATAATAACATGAATGACTTCGATAGGAATATAATTACAGTCGACAATACACTATGTGCGTATGTCCTGTTTATTATTTCGAGTGCAGCTGATTATGCAAATGGTCAAGGTTAAATCATTTACTAATCGTAAATTGTACATTGATCATCAATTCAAATGAAACTGAGAGAAGACGACGAGCGAGATGCTAAATAAGCCAAGTTACAAATGAATGTGTAATTTTAGAACTCATAGTACGCCATAGCTGGGAAGTGGGGACTGGGGACAGATCTTTTGAACATTGTTAAAAACCTCTCTCTCTCTTCTCCCAAAGCTATTAGTTCCACAAAGTTATGGAGTCTGTTTTCCTCATCCGCTTTCGCCTCCATGTCACTCTATCGTTCACATACTTGCCGCATACGCCTGCAATTCAACAT
This sequence comes from Agrochola macilenta, assembly GCA_916701695.1. Classification (NCBI taxonomy): domain Eukaryota; kingdom Metazoa; phylum Arthropoda; class Insecta; order Lepidoptera; family Noctuidae; genus Agrochola; species Agrochola macilenta. The sequence continues at coordinate 3,372,969 of OU753559.1, read as the reverse complement.
ATCCCTGTGCTTCATATCTGGCCGTTCGGTATCAGCTCTCCCGTACACAATAACAACACCATACGCTGCGGTACTAAAATTTGTATGATCCAGACACCCCGTGTAGACTATTATATTTTCCCAACTCCCAACAATGGCATGGCGACGGTGGTGAGGTTTGGAATTCATCAGTGTAGTTCCGGCATCTTCCGATCGCGATTGTGTCCACAGCACCGTGAGTGATTTATTGGCCCCCATTGTTGTTCACATCATATCATATTTACAAACACAACACATTTGCTTTTCGATATATCAGAAATCGTGGCTGGATTTTCTGATGAAATATTTTTTTTTGTTTGGTCAAAGGGATCGTTTGTTCAGTAATCGGTTCACACTACAAATCCCTGTATCGAGGATTGGCGTCCGCACAAATCAAATACCACTCAGATTGCGTAGGTGCTATGTACACATTATGTTGCTTGTGTAAACATATAATTTCATACTAAAGCTAAAGAGAAAAGTAAATAAAATATCTCACATTTCTGCTAATACGAAAGAGATTGCAGACACTTGAGGCAAAAATCTTCGAAGACAAAAATAATTATTATGAAATTAACGCTGTTGCTTTTTGGTATTTTTGTTCCTTTTTGAGTCATCTAAAAACGATCATGAAAAGCCGCTGCAAATTTTTGGAAGGGTCGTGCATTTATTTGCTAATGCACTTCTTTCTACATTTTTGATGAGTCTGGATGAGTCATAACAACTTTCCAGCATCTAATCCACTCAACACGAATGATATAAATGCAGATTTTACTAAGAAAATGAGCAGAATTCACATAATAACGACCGAATCAGGTTTTTGCTCCAGTTCACTATCCAGAGTTAATCTCAAACTGCGCGAGTGCAAGCTTTAATAGCTATAGAACTAGTAATTGTGATATGAATATTCAGTGAAGCTGAGATGAAGATTGTGCTGGCATATTTTGAGTTCCGAACTATGAGTAAGACGTTGGCAATTCATGAATTGCAATTTAAGCGACCACACTATCACAAAAAGCAAATAAGAAACTTAATCTTACAGTGAATCATCCGTTCATCCGTTTGATGATATCTTAAAAAATAATAATAAAGGTCGCTTTCAAAAGAATCAATTATAAACCTTTGTTGTTTCATGACAGAGAAACCATAACAGTGAATGGCAAAACATTCAAAATAACAACGTCATCCACCAAAGACGTGATAAAAGAGAGCGCTGTATCAGCATAGACCTTTATGTTAACTTTTATATGTACCATCAAAAATATATCATAACAATCTGTATCAGATCTCACATGCCCTATATCCGTAACAAGTTAATTCGCGTTCACCATAAAAACGTTCATTTTTCGCGGCATTACGAATCCCCAGGTTATGTCTTTTGTTCACTTTGGGCTGCGAAGAAATAAAAAATATTGAGTTTGGAATGATTTAACGGTTAATAAAAGAGCAAAACTTGATGGGAAAATAGTTTAGTTAGGTATATAGTAAGTAAAGTCAGATAATCCAATACTTATTTGCCGACCAGAGTACAGTATCTGGACGTTAATAATGTCACATGAAGTTTGAGAATAAGACTCTCACCGCCATATACACTGTGACTGACTGTGTTCTGTAACGAAAATCATACCCATCATGGAAACTAGTCTGTTGTTCAACAATAGACATTTAGCCCCCATCAATAAACTTTTGTCCATATTTTATGATTAATTTATTACATCCATCCTTCCATTATCCCCAAAACTTTTTTTGTCCACCGGATATGTCCACATCAAGATTGCCACCGGGCGCACTCAACCAAATTTTATTATGCACGTTTCAATAAAAGGTACAGTGGTAATTTGTCACCGAGCGTGAAATGGCTTACAGATTCATCTCTGTTGGACTAAATGCTGGAATTACGAATGATATGAAATGGGCTAATGGAGACTAGTTACTTTAAGGAAGAAGGTTTGGAAATAATAAAATTAATTGGTGAAGGATAGAAGGAAGTATATTGGTAATTGGTATTGGGTTTGTGAAGGTTTGTAGATACTGAAGAACTGGAAGGAGACACCCTAATAACTAATAAGCAAAATCGCTCTGTTCCACTCGAGACTTTGTCGCATGATAAATATGACGAAGAGCTTTCTTTCAATTCGAAAGTAGACGAGAACCCCAAATAAATAAGTAATTAAATCATTAATGAAATTGATTATACCTTAGACATCTTTGCAATTGTTTGATGAGAAGAACTATCAACAGAATTCAAACAATTAAACATTACCAAAATTGAGCCAATATCAGTCGGGTAGGTACTATTGACACACTGTTCCAGACTAGAATTGAAATTCATAAACGCCTTGTGTAAATTTGGTCAGGTTAGTTACATTTAGATTAGGTTAGGTCAGGGTGAACTTAGGTCCGGGAGGACACGGCGCGGCATACGCTGGCAGAGTGTGCCGCTTGGGAGGAGCCGCGCCGTGCCCTCATCTCAGAAGTAGGCAGTGACTTGTCGCTGCCGGCCGTAGTGAATGCGATGGTCGGCGGCGGCGAGTCCTGGGACGCGGTGGTTTCCTACTGCGAGACAGTCGTCTCGCAGAAGGAGGCTGCGGAAAGGGAGAGGGAGATCTCGTCCACTCACCCGGCCCGCAGCAGGCGCACCGGGCGTCGGCGGAGGGCGGATAACGCCCTCTTCCAGCCCCCCTAAATGGGTCCAGGGGTGACGGACTCGGGGACGTCCGTCGCCCCCCACACATCAGGACCCGAGGTGGCGGCGCGTAGTGTTCCACGCGCGCCCCTCTGAGTCGTCGCGGGGGGAGTCAAACACCTCACTCCCCCCCCTGACCCGCGAGGAGGCCCGCAGTGGCGGGCCGGCACCAGCCGGGGGTTGCGGAAGATTTCAAGTTCCCGCGACCCCCGGCGTAGGTGTGAGTTGGAACACCGGGGTGGTTTTTAGTCAGTAAGAGTCTGACAGACCCCTCCGCCCGCCCCAGGGCGGAGGACATCCATGAGGATTTTCCACCCCGGAAAAAAAAAAAAAAAAAAAAAAAAAAGGGTGAACTTAGGTACCATATTGTTTGTCATCGAATGGATTTCAGGTTCAACGACGCTGAACCACGCAGCTGAAATAATAACATGAATGACTTCGATAGGAATATAATTACAGTCGACAATACACTATGTGCGTATGTCCTGTTTATTATTTCGAGTGCAGCTGATTATGCAAATGGTCAAGGTTAAATCATTTACTAATCGTAAATTGTACATTGATCATCAATTCAAATGAAACTGAGAGAAGACGACGAGCGAGATGCTAAATAAGCCAAGTTACAAATGAATGTGTAATTTTAGAACTCATAGTACGCCATAGCTGGGAAGTGGGGACTGGGGACAGATCTTTTGAACATTGTTAAAAACCTCTCTCTCTCTTCTCCCAAAGCTATTAGTTCCACAAAGTTATGGAGTCTGTTTTCCTCATCCGCTTTCGCCTCCATGTCACTCTATCGTTCACATACTTGCCGCATACGCCTGCAATTCAACATATCCCTGTGCTTCATATCTGGCCGTTCGGTATCAGCTCTCCCGTACACAATAACAACACCATACGCTGCGGTACTAAAATTTGTATGATCCAGACACCCCGTGTAGACTATTATATTTTCCCAACTCCCAACAATGGCATGGCGACGGTGGTGAGGTTTGGAATTCATCAGTGTAGTTCCGGCATCTTCCGATCGCGATTGTGTCCACAGCACCGTGAGTGATTTATTGGCCCCCATTGTTGTTCACATCATATCATATTTACAAACACAACACATTTGCTTTTCGATATATCAGAAATCGTGGCTGGATTTTCTGATGAAATATTTTTTTTTGTTTGGTCAAAGGGATCGTTTGTTCAGTAATCGGTTCACACTACAAATCCCTGTATCGAGGATTGGCGTCCGCACAAATCAAATACCACTCAGATTGCGTAGGTGCTATGTACACATTATGTTGCTTGTGTAAACATATAATTTCATACTAAAGCTAAAGAGAAAAGTAAATAAAATATCTCACATTTCTGCTAATACGAAAGAGATTGCAGACACTTGAGGCAAAAATCTTCGAAGACAAAAATAATTATTATGAAATTAACGCTGTTGCTTTTTGGTATTTTTGTTCCTTTTTGAGTCATCTAAAAACGATCATGAAAAGCCGCTGCAAATTTTTGGAAGGGTCGTGCATTTATTTGCTAATGCACTTCTTTCTACATTTTTGATGAGTCTGGATGAGTCATAACAACTTTCCAGCATCTAATCCACTCAACACGAATGATATAAATGCAGATTTTACTAAGAAAATGAGCAGAATTCACATAATAACGACCGAATCAGGTTTTTGCTCCAGTTCACTATCCAGAGTTAATCTCAAACTGCGCGAGTGCAAGCTTTAATAGCTATAGAACTAGTAATTGTGATATGAATATTCAGTGAAGCTGAGATGAAGATTGTGCTGGCATATTTTGAGTTCCGAACTATGAGTAAGACGTTGGCAATTCATGAATTGCAATTTAAGCGACCACACTATCACAAAAAGCAAATAAGAAACTTAATCTTACAGTGAATCATCCGTTCATCCGTTTGATGATATCTTAAAAAATAATAATAAAGGTCGCTTTCAAAAGAATCAATTATAAACCTTTGTTGTTTCATGACAGAGAAACCATAACAGTGAATGGCAAAACATTCAAAATAACAACGTCATCCACCAAAGACGTGATAAAAGAGAGCGCTGTATCAGCATAGACCTTTATGTTAACTTTTATATGTACCATCAAAAATATATCATAACAATCTGTATCAGATCTCACATGCCCTATATCCGTAACAAGTTAATTCGCGTTCACCATAAAAACGTTCATTTTTCGCGGCATTACGAATCCCCAGGTTATCGTTCGATGGAATTATTATGCCAAACACACAACTTGGAACGATTTGTTCTTTTACAACAGTTTCTGTTTGAATTTCTGCCGGGGACGGCTTTATTTTTGAGAGATCGTTTCGTATGATGAGTCATTCTTGATAATTGGGTTTTCTGACATATCTGTTTTTTATGTGATTGAGTGGCAAACAAGTAGACTGCTCATCTTATGGTTAGTGACACCTATATCTATGATGGAGAAGTGCAAAACTAGAAGCTTTGGAGATACCTGCCTGCCTACCTTGAGACAAAGCTTTTAATATCTTATTTGCCTGAAATTACACCAGCATCAATACCATACACACCTCCAAGAATTTGCAAACATTTTAAATACATACTACTTATCGTTTGGGACAATCCCTCTGAAATTACTTCTCGTCCATATCTATCACTAAGTACAGCTTAAAATTATATCAATATGAAGTCTTATAAAGTTACAGTATTAATTTCGAAGACTGCGATGGTATATATTTTGTGAGCACTTCGTTTATCGTATGCGAGCATGACGTGACCCATTTTTCTGAGCTGATCCATACATTTTGTGTAAGATATTATGCAACTGATGTAGTCCGTGTTGTCTTTACTTGAGTGCTCTTAAAACAAACGGTTCAATGTGTTTTAGAATCTCTTGGTAAAGTTCAAATATAGTTCGTTTGTATTTGAATCTAAAACATGAATTGCAGAAAGTATATCATTATTATAATTTTGGGATAGAGCCAAGCTTATACTGACCTCTAACGTTGCCATAAAAAAAATCCTCCATATACAACTTTAACAGTCCTTTTTCCTTGTTAGTTGATTCTTTAATTTTAAGCGTCTACCTACTCTTAAGTGAATCCGACTCTGAATAGAAAGAGCACGGCTCAAAGACTCCATTCCGTTTGATCGGCGTTAATGTAGATGTTTTTGATAAAGTTTTTAAACGTTAATAAATTTTATTTTTGAACGACCAACCAAACGCTCTTTTTTCACAAAATATAGTCCGATCTTTTTCTAGGAAAGAACTTTTATTTATTTTAGAAATGTGGTTGGTAACTTATAAAATTGAATAAAATATTATAATAATAACGATAGCTTTTTTAATAACCCGCCCGATAAAAGTTTCATTGTTGGAATACGATTTTTAAAACTTATTGGTTATACTGTTAAATCCATAAAACAATTCAGTGGAACGATAATAAAAGAGGTAAAACTATAAAATTGAAAATCAAGCATTCTCAAACAAAGAACAATTTTACCTACATAATCAAGGCCCGCATCGTAGTTCAGAACATTTTAATGGGACATTACGGAAATGTATAGATCAGTGGTGATAGCGAGGAAAGCGTCATACTTACATTTGTGTCGTACGATTTCAATAAACGGTCTCCCTTCGAGCATAAATAATGCATGTCGAATTGTTGGGCCCCGTATACCGAGATAAAGATCAATAATAATGCTACATCTGAAAGATGCTTTTGTGTGCCCCCACAGATCATGATGTCGTCAATATAAACTAACAGGAAATAAACTCTATAATCCAGAACATAAAAGCGATATTTGCGTACAGATTTTTTAAAATAACCACTTGCTGATTGACCAAGCGCCTGTTTGTAATAAATAAGTTGATTCAGAAAGCCAGTGACTTATCTAGGACAGCGGTTTTGATTATCATTAAACGTAAGTCCGTGTTACTGGTTAAACTTTATCGGTTAATGTAACTTGATTGATTTCATACGAATTAAAGGAAATTAATCTTTTAATGTTGCTCTTTAAATTACAAGTGGGTTGATCTTGTGGCATGAATTACTTACGAAATATGGTATTGCTAATTATAAGCTTGCGGAGTTAATGTGTTGTAATGAGTATGTTTGAGTAATAACGGGATGTATGAATCAAACTAAAGTATTTCTGGAGGTTTAAATTGGTAAGAAAGATAACATGAGATGAATCATTGACGAACTTTTTAGATGGTGCATATACGCCTAAATTTTGATAGTGATTTTGATAAAGAATCTCTAAAAGTAGTAAGAGTTTTTGAATCGTTCTCGTTATCATAAAACCTTTTAAAATCACTTCAGTAAGTACTACATTTTTCTACCACGGAATAATTTCATTCGAAACCAACTTCCAATAGTACTCGACCGGTTTTCAGCCATCTTTTTTTACATACTCGTTTCAATTGATAAGGAGTCCTCGCTCACTGTTACTGTAAAAGTATTTTAATCAAAGAGAACAATTTCTGTTCGCTCGTGTAATATACTTTCTCTTTAAATTTTTTTCGAGGTTAGTTCGATTGCTTTTACTTTTGCTCCGAGCTAAAGAAGTTGTATTGTTTTTACTTTTACGATTACTCCCAAATCATTTGTTGCAACAAAAAATGTATTTTGGAACGAAGCAGTGATCGATTTGCTATTATAATTATTTAGTTGTTTTTATTTAGCAGGTGAAAGAGAAATTTTGGGATGTGTGTGTTCAACACATTCCAACATTCCTAAAATTTGGAAGCGGCAACTGATTAAATGCTCGTGCTGATACAAAAAACGGCCAAACAACAAACACTTTTTTAAGTGCACGAAAAGATGATTATAGTCACTACTATATAATTCAATGAAGGTTCCGTTAATCGTTTCGCGGTCAGACACATTAGACAAAAGCCGAAACAAATCTGTAAGAAGCAAATCTGTTCCTGATAAATCGTAATATACCTGGATCATTTTCAAATATAAAGTCTTTACCAGTGAACTGTAAGTACACTATAGTTCTCTTTGCTGTAAGTTTTGTGACTCCAGGCACAGGCGTGACGATCTGATATAAATCTAACAAATTGGTACTGTTTGGACTTAAGCATTGTGTTTCCGATTGTTGTTCTTAGTTTAGCTTGCAGCTAGGTTATTTGTTGCAGGTAAATCTTTGGCTCCGTAAAGCAATTGATTTAGTATACCAAATGCTTTCGATTCTGTGTAATGATTTGTTTTGGTTGTTATTGATTCTGATGGTATTTTTGCAAATATTTATCTGTGAGTATTTTGTACCATTGTTACTGAATGTTTGGAGCCTTTGGTAATTGAAAGTTTGTAGTATCACAATCATAATTTATATTCCTTCCACCACCTTTACCATCTACTAGCTGCTTCTCACGGCTTTTCCCGCGTGGTCCCTGATTATTTTTCTAATATAAAAGTAGCCTTAGTATCAGCTATCTGCCAGTGAAAGTCCTGTCAAAATCGGTCCAGCCGTTTCTTAGCTGGAAACAAACAGACAGAGAAGACATTTATTTTTATTTTTTATTATTAATATACTTTTATATGTTTATAGTAAAAAACTGTTATTTTGACATGACAAACATTTTTTTCAGTTTTAGACTGTTAAGATATTCTCTCATCTTCTTCTCATCGCTAAAGCTTTAATTGAACACCCAGATTGTAAGTGGAAACTATAATATTTCTGCCATTATAAATCATTGATTACTAGATATGTATTTATAATTAACCATCGCGGTAAATGATTGATGTTCGCCATATTAACTTTGTGCCGTTTACCGTTGAAAATTCTCGTTAACTCACACACTCGGTGGCAATGGTAAACTTTTCTGTAAATCAATTTGCATTCCAATTACACAGTAGTTAATAGCTTCATTTAAACAAAATTGATACGTAAATAAACAATTGGAACCCGAAATAACTTCAACATTTGAACCACGATCAATCTTCGGGAGAAAACCATCCAAACGTATAAAAAATAAAAAAAATACTTTCTATAAATCGAAAGACCCTTCAAGACAATAACCCAGACGATATTAATCTCGCTCCCTGCATTTGAAAATTCAATATTTTTATTGCTATTTGAAGGCTACGAAGGAATAATCGTTCACGTGCACCGGATGTCAAAATCAAAGGGAACCAACCATTCAACGACCCTTTTGAGTCAAAATCGCGGTTTAATGCCAAAACAAGACTTATTGTCGATCGACCAACTTCTAAATGCACCTCAATTTATCATAACAATCTCTGTTGCTTCGATATAAAGTACAATATTGCCTGGCGCAAATTTTTGATGGATACCCGAACAGTTTACATCCCGCTCATTGACGCCACGCGGCTCTCGGACGGAACTCGTAAAATCGAAACAGAACGCTGATATAAAAGGAAAGGCAGATGAATATCGAGATGAGAAAACCGCTATTATGCATGAGATATACCGGCTGAGCGTTCGGTGAACCAGAATGATGAACATTTAACGATCTCTTGAGCATCATTACTGTTAAAAGTATAATAATATGTTCAAAAGAATAAGCTATATCGATATTGCTTTACTATCGATAACAGGCGTACACTTTTACTCAAATCGGCCCCTTATCGATTCCAGGATTTACTTCATTGATACTCTTTATTGATGCAAAACGATAACTTTATCGGAATGACGTCATACTACCGTTCTAATCTGAATCAAGTTTTGTTAACGGTAAATGAACTGTCACAACTATATAGACCCACTCCTTGTAGTCTGTTTTACCTCCTCTGTTAGATAACTCCATAAAAAAAAAAAACGATGCTCGAAATAGTCGTTGACAGTCGTTTCCTTAGTAGTTACAAGCCCGAAAGTCTAGCAACAAGTCTTTACAATGCGTATCGCGTTACTCAGTAACTATTTAATGGACATCACATTGGTTGTTACTCTATTGGTTAGACTGGAAGCCAAACCCAACATGGTTGGAAAAGGCTTGGCAGACAATGATGATGATGGTTAAAAGAACTTGTTTTTAGAGAGTCCTGAAAGGCCCTGAGGTTTGTACCTTCTCTTTAGTGACTTTGCGTATTCACAGCAAAGGTACAGAGAATAAAGGTACATAATAAATTAATTTTAAACACAAACTACTCAATAAATTTTGTGGCATGGTGCCAGTACTAGAGTAACAATTGTTAGAGTATGCCGCGTAAAGAGAAAATTTATTTATAACCTGTGTGACTAATGTGCGTAAAATATTGTAGCAGTACATTATTAAAATGGCTGCAGCAATATTCTTTGTTATCAACGTTTCAGGCTGTAAAACACCAATAGTGTATTTGACCTCCCAATTCACAACTGATATTTCCATAATCATCTCGATTGGCAGTTAGATTGGTAATGACATACAATAGGACTCTGCAACGTTATCTTCCCAAATTGCTTGGTCAGATTATTTTTTTCCAGAAAAGTACAAAATAATGGCTGATTTTATATGATATCCTTGCAGAGGAAATACTTTTATCTTCTACAGAAACTACTTACTATGTACGTATTCGACGAAAGTGAATACCAGCTTAAGGTCGCAGGTTATTTAACATCCCAGCTCAAATAACCCTAAGTGGTAAGACGGGGTCTACGAACGCTCAACCAACGCTCAACCCAGGCAAAATACTACAGCCATTACCTCCCTTTTTAGGAATTGCTTATGTCCAGTAGCAAATTGATGGGCCGAGTAAACTGATGTCTGAACTAGGTAATAAAGTTTTCAATTACCGCTGACCAGAGCTTTATGTCCGCCACACTAAACTGCCGTATGTAGTCTCCACAAAAGAGCAGCGAGACACCAGTTTTATTCTCAAAAAAAGAGAATCGCACAATTTCATTCTGTTCTTGGTTCCCTTGTGAAAATTTATTTCAATAGTACATTTCGCTCATTCGGAGTTTAAGAAAGGATTCGACTAAGTTCCAGTGCATCTTTAGCGTGCTAATAATTTGTCGTCCTTTGTACAGGACACTCAACTTCAAGGACGTGCCAGCGAGATGGCTGGGATGCCTTCAAGACAATTACCATTGCGAGGATTTCCCTAAAGTTTTATAGATTTCATTTTATTCGATCTGACTGAACGTTGTTAGCTTCTTTTACATTTTAAAGCTCTCTCGAATTCTTTTGCGTGCGAAATGGATTTATCGTGGAATTTCGATTTGCTTTATTTTGCCACTAAGCTGTGTTATCTTTCTTATTCGAGGAATCAAGGTCTGAAATAATTTCGAGTATATACCTATACATCTATTATTATGTGCTAGAAATATTTTGAGGTGTTTTTACTAAGTTAGAAGCAATAACTTTGAAAGGTAATAAGTTATCGTTGGTTACTCATAATATGTTGTAAGTAGATGTTACCTAATACGTGGAAAAGAGCGGAAGCTATAAAAATATACGATTTATTGCATATTGCAGCAGCTTTTAAATGCTTACTTTTTTCTTAGAAACGCAGATTGTGTTTTTTAATTCCTCCTCCTTCTTTACTCAATTCCCACTATGGCTTCTAGATAAAACAGTAAGTTGAAATTGGAAAGAGCTACTTAGTTATGTTTTTCCTCTTTTATTCCATCTTCTTGGTCAAGTAGTTTGTCAATTGTTGTTTTGGAATTTGAGAGATTATTTCTTTTTCTAAAGGCTTTTTTTTTTCTTTTACTGAGTGCTTAGATTTGTCTTATGTATCTATTAGCTATTGCTTTAGCAGTAATCCTTTCTGTAAATTAAGTGTTTTTAGAATCCTCACGGCCACAATATTAAATGTAACAATACGTTTATTTAACGTATTGTTTCTTATAATATTATCCTTCTTCTTTTCGAGTCGATAGCAAAAGGTAAAAATATATTATTATGTTCGATGACTTAGGCCCTGTTGGTGGCCACGCCAAACGCGGCATCAGTGGCATTTGTTAGGTCGTCAGAAGTGCAGGTGTAAGGAAACTTTGGAAACAACATATGTGACATGGTTTGGTCAGAAGAACCGCATTCGCACTGGGTGTCGGTTGGGTCAGTAATCCCCCATTTCGCTAGATTGTGCTTGCAGCGGCCTACTTGGGTCCGCAGTCGATTGATTGCTTTCTGTATGGGCCACTGCAGGTCACGTCCTGGTGGCAGGTGCTCCTGGGGCTAGACAAAGTTGCATGATGACCGGTTCTGTTTTCCACAACTCTATTCTCACCTTTGCAGCTTTGGCGGTTGGTCTTGAATGACATGGCTACAACGCAGGAACCTCTTTCGTCTCTTTAATCTACGGGTTGTTGGGTGTTCGTAAAGGGAACATTAGGAGTCGGCTTATCTTACTAGTAACGTAACATAGGAAAAAAGTAAACCAGAATTTTGAACATACTAGGCTTAGCATCGGTTTTCACAGTGCTCTCAAAAAATATTCAACCACCATCATTTACCGAAACACGAAACCATTTGGATGACTATAACAAAAATGCGAAAATAAAACATGGAACCTCAACCGGGGAATCCATTAGGCCGCCGCGATTTTGCGTCTATTATTTGTATTTTTTTAAGTACGGCTGAAGGAAGCTCGCTTCGTTTCGGTGTTGTTATGAAAGATCGTGAAATGATGAATTGCTTGTTGATCTCTCTCGGAGATTAGATGTCCGAGACTCCTTCTGTTGTTGTTGTTAAGTTGTCTACTTGTCTGTTTAAATGTTTGAGAGTTTTCGGGAAGTAAACATCTGTAGAGATTCTGTGAGATTTAGAAAATATTGACGTTGTTATTGAGTTGAAATGTGAGATTGTGTTTCATAAAAGGGATGAATTACATATTCCATATTAATCAGTCTCTAAGTTATTCAATATTGAAAATACATAAATGAGGCTATAACTGAAAGGTTTTGGTGCAAAGAATAGCATTCACCTTATTAATAATATCTAGTTCAACAGACAGATTAGGCGAACAAACAAAATTTTGATGAATTGTGTAAGGGATGCTATTATTTTAATAGAAAAGGCAGTTTATGATACAGGTAAATATGGAAGGAATAAACATATTGAGCCTACCATATTAGAAAGTACCATCACATTCTGTAATCAGATAATGAACCAGAGTACCTTCCTACCTAGATTGCACAAAGCACTAACGAACAAACAAACTTGCAACCAGAACAATGCGGAATTGTTCATTAAACTGGTTATCGGTACCTGTAGTGGAAAGTACCGAAGAGTAGTGGTACTAAAGTACCGGGCTATGATTTATGTTGTTTTTCTTTAGAGCTATTCATTGTGTGGCTTGATAAGAGAAGTTTAGACGTAGTTGTGTTTCGGCAGGTATGATTTTTTTTCTTATTGTAGCCGAAGAGTTATGTTGAAGTGCTGGGTTAAGATATTTACATTCTGTTAAAGTATTCTTTGCTATAGAAAAGTAAAGATGTTTCAATAGTGAACTACCCTTTATTAGTCTAGATAGAGTGTCGCGCTGCAAAAGAACTAAAATAAACAAGCCAAGTTTTTTATGGTGGTGTACGTGACAGCGCAGTGCAGGCGCGCAGGAGCGTGCTTTCAGCTTTTTCGGACATATAATGTCTTCACCTAAGCATGTTCAGGAAAGGCTTATGTTACTAGGCCGGGTGGAAGGAAATAGCGCTCAAGGCAGACCACCGGTGGGAAGGTCAGACGCGATCGAGAAGGCTGTTGGAGGCAGCATTTACCAAGCGGTCCACACTGCAGAAGACCGCATAGCTTGGAGACACGTGGTACGTGGTCACGATCCTCAGCATTGAGGGAACGACGAGGAAGACAAGAGAGATGTGACAGCAACGTGTTACACTTGCGCCACGTCATTGTGATTTTCTAGTGTGCGTGCATTTAGCGGCTTTTAGTTGGACGAAAATTTTTTCGACGAGATCACAGCTTTGACTGTCTATCTAGACATATTAATTATATCTTCTCTTATTCTCTGTATAGCCTCGTTTTGAGAAATGTGATCGCCCATAGTATAAATATTTTTTTTTACTGTTGAATAGGCCTGCTCTTGACCTCAATCACTTCTAATGGAAAGCGATGCATCAGGTCTATGATGGAACGAGCGTGCCCTGAAGATAACTGTTCACTCTTGCTTTGAAGGCAGACGGGTTATATGTAGAAGGGAACAAAGACGATGGCAGAGATCCACACTTTGGCTGTGCGTAAAATAAATGTGGAGGAAAAGCGCTGAGTACAACTGGTCGGGATATCAACAAAGTAAGTACTCAATCAATCTGCCTAGCCTTTTCCCAACTATGTTGGGGTCGGCTTCCAGTCTAACCGGATGCAGCTGAATACCAGTATATTACATGGAGCGACTGCCTATCTGACCTCCACAACCCAGTAACTGGGTAATACGATACCCCTTGGTAAGACAGGTTTAGATCCGTAACGACTGCCAAAAATCTACGAATGACAGCCGGGACCAACGGAACGACTTTTTTTTTTTGGTTGGGAAATTATCAAATAACTTCTCCCGCTCTGGCCGGAGCCAGAGTGTCAGACTGAGTGTCAGACTCTTATTGAGTAAAACCCACCCGTGTTCCTTCAGTTGCCTGTACGTTGCCAGGGTCACGGTATCCCTTTCGGACCTTCCCGCGACCCCGGCAAACAACGCAACGACTTCACAATGCTCTCCGAGGCCCGGAGGGATCTCGATATGTGATGGGCGTGACTTATCCTCCAACCGACCGCGGAAGGCGTAGCTTAACGTCCAATCGACCCGTGTGGCTGTTATCAGTAAGCCACGAGTTCCTTCAATGAAAATAATTATAATGGTTTCCTGTTACAAGACCTATGGTACGGAAACCTAAACTTAGGCGCCATCTCCACTGACGAGAGAATCGCGGCGATAGTCACTGTGCGCCTTTAAATTATCGCCGCGATTATATCACCGTGTGTAGATTGATTCATTGAGTTTCTATTGAATTTGGTGGCACGGCGAGACTATCGCCCGTAGAGATGGCGACTAACTGCGCCAGATCGAATCACACTTCACCGATTTTTCAGCATCTGCATCAATCACTCAAATCTCTTCTAATTCCTATTAATAAGACATGATTAAACGATACCTACTAACAAGCATTAAGGCCATTTACCTACATAAAATATAGGTACACAAACTGACACAGAGATAATAATTATGTATGAGTAATGAGTCCGTGTGTATTCCTACTAGGTACATATGTAATACTATGCAAATAGTCGTGTTTAGGTTATTCATGCGATGTGGTATCTTAACATACATAATTTAGTAGTTTGCGGTGTCGGGAAAGAATATTTTGCTGCAAGTGATTGACTAAGACCCTGGTTTCCTGGGTAAGGAAATGTAGCATACTATCATTTCCAGAAGGCTTAAAAGCTGTCATGTCAGTGATGACGCTGATGAAAAATAACAGCCTGTTTGCCTATTTTCTAACTTTATTGCTTGAGACTTACACTTCAACTAATTTCAGAAAAAAATTAAAAACCATTATAATTATTTCCATTGAAGGAACTCGTGGCTTACTGATAACAGCCACACGGGTCGATTGGACGTTAAGCTACGCCTTCCGCGGTCGGTTGGAGGATGAGTCACGCCCATCACATAAGTATCGAGATCCCTCCGGGCCTCGGAAAGCATTGTGAAGTCGTTGCGTTGTTTGCCAGGGTCGCGGGAAGGTCCGAAAGGGGGGCCCTGGCAACGTACAGGCAACTGAAGGAACACGGGTGGGTTTTACTCAATAAGAGTCTGACACTCAGTCTGACACTCTGGCTCCGGCCAGAGCGGGAGAAGTTATTTGATAATTTCCCAACCAAAACCGTTACGGATCGAAACCTGTCTTACCAAGGTTTATCGTGTTACCCAGTAACTGGGTTGTGGAGATCAGATAGACAGTAGTTCCATGTAAAATACTGGTATTCAGCTGCATCCGGTTAGACTGGAAGCCGACCCCAACACAGTTGGGAAAAGGCTAGGTAGATTGATTTTTTGTATAAAAGACGAAACGCATTTTTCGAAGCTCAAAATAGTGTCTTCATTCTCTAAGTTATTGATGCGAGTTGGTCCCCTGGTAGTTGCAGTCGCGCAACAATAGATTATAGTTTTTGTTTCAAAAGCCAAGCATTTACAGGTAGCATCGCCTTATGAATATTTTTATTGTCATTTCAAAGGGTTATAATTGGAAAATTGAAAGTAAACGCAAATTATATCCTTGGACTTGAATCGGACATTATATAAATATGGCTTCTTCTTACGGAATTAAGAGATCATCTTATTTCAAAACCTTCATACGAATAGGAGTAAAATACATACACAAGTATTCTTTTGTAGCAAGAATGTGACATTAATGGAGGCAGTGCTTGAATGCTCTCATTATCGCTATGTAGGGCGCCATCTTGCGTGATTACGTCATTCCTTTCATACTTCAATTTATATGGGGGTAATATCAAGCTTTCTTTTCAAATGGTTATGTTATATTCAAAGTGGTATTATTATTAAAATGCTGTAGTGGTGGACTTTGGTAGAGAGAGTTTGTTTTGAGGGGAATCCTTGGCTTAAGGCGCGGACTGACTACGATTTTGAACGCTACAGCTGCACTCACACAACCGCCTCTGCGCGCTATACGGTAGCCCGACGACTAAAGTATGACCACAATATCTATTTTCACAATTACAGAGCATTAAATAAGGTTGAAAATTTAATAAATATTTGGGTTGACGATGTGAGTAAGCTGCGAACGGGCATTTATTTTACGGGTTTTATATAGATTATTCAGAATATACACATTAAATTAAATAATTGTCTGGTTAAAGTTATAAAATAATATTTATTCTATTGAATTCTTAAAAAGAAAAAAATGTTATCGCTGAAAATACAGAGATGTTCGTCCCCAAAGTTTATTTTTGTGAAGTATTTTTTATTGGGAATACGAGTATCAAACTATTTTCCACTATTCTATTCGGTTAAAATTTTTCTTTAAACCCTTCTCAGTCCGCTGTATTTTTTGCGTCGTATATTTTCATTGCGTTACGTCATACTTGACTATGCAAGAAACCAGTTTTTTGTGAATATTAAGGTAATACCGCGCCTTAAGTAACATTTTTACCCTTAAGAATTGTCAATATTAACTTATTTTAGTTCAAGTAAAAAACTTTGCATTTATTACAATGATCTTTATCTATGGCTGGAGGCATGACGATAAGTGATAATAATTATAAAACTTCATAAAAAAGTGTGAAAAGGGACATTCTCAGAAAGAAACAAACGAATTCTCGCACATTTTAACTATTGCCAAAAATAACTGCATTTCCATTACCTGCCACCATAAACAAGGATAACATTGTGTCTTTGGGAGTAAACGTGCATATTTTAACACCATTTTAGCATTTCTTTGTTAACCTAGCAACTGTTAGATAAGCATATTTTTTTTGGGTTGTCAATGTGTTTATCCAGATCGAAACATAGTATCGTTTAGACATAAAGCTTTTTTGTAAAAATAGACTTCAAATAATTTGCATTTAAAATTGTACACAATGTTTATTATAATTATATATATATCATATGATATATATATAATTATAATAAACATAAACAAAACAGACATAAATAATTTTATTGAAATACAGTGATTTCAATTATATATATATATATAATTTAAATGATTCTAATAATTGTAATTCACATTTGTTAAATATTGTAATAATTCAAATATTTCTAATAATTGTAATTTTTTTCAAATACTTGTTGAAATGAGGGTGAAATATGTCCTGTGCTATAATTTAATTTAACATCTCGTGTAACCATATTACATGCAAATAAATGATTTATTATTTATTATTATATGTTAATTAGGAAAATCATCTTCGGTTAACTTAATGCTTTGCTTAGCTTGCTAAATGGGTGTGCTATATATATGCATATGTCCCCATTTTTGTATCAGCAGCATTACTGATTTCAACAACATCAGATTAGGTATCATAAATCCATTCTATAAACCTATCAAAACAATACACATTCCAGAAATTCAAAATCAAAGTCGGGAATCCCCAAGCACGAATACTACGAAACGCCGTACCGTTTCTAAGCAACAAAAAAAAGGGTATTAGAAGTTCGAACAAACAGGCTTCCTTACCTGGTCTACCTGTACGGAACAATGGTGCCTTTCAGCCTCATCCTCTTCCTAACACAAAGGAACACGTGTACAAAATAGACTTTAATTTAAGAACTTATAAGGATGTGCTGTTATCAGGAAGTTTACACGTGCTCCCTTCTTGTTCAATTAGTTGCAGTTATCTGTTGTGCGTGTTCCGGTTTGGTGTCGGAAAACTCGGTCTAAACGGAATTGAGTGATGTTAAAGCGGGGAGCAAGACAAGAGTGGACTATATTTTAGGCAATGGTTTATTTGCCGTGTTTTTTACAATATATAAACTTTCCCGGACCAACAGTCCGGGAAAGTGCACACCGCATGCAAGGTGTTGGTGTTGGGTTCGATTCCCAGCAGTGATTGCGCACGCGCAGGCATCGCGTCGGGATGAGCACGTCATTGGTATAGCTGAGGCGCGGCGCGACGGCGACTCGGTTCGGCCCGATAACCGCTCGCTTCCACGGACTCCACCGCGACGGACGATTCTCTTCTCTAACTAATATTTATTATGTTTAATAATTAATATAGTGCAAGAAAAGAGTGGACTATATTTTAGGCAATGGTTTATTTGCCGTGCTTTTTACAATATATAAACTTTCCCGGACTGTTCGTCCGTGCACACCGCATGCAAGGTGTTGGTGTTGGGTTCGATTCCCAACAGTGATTTCAAAATCTATTTATCGGTTATGTAATCTAAATAGTCTGAGGGTGACAGTATGGTCTTCGATGAAGAATAAGCTGTTCGTTCTCCTGTCATCATTGGTGAAAAGGATGGTAGTGGTCTTTCCTTGAACGCTTTTTTTCTTAATAATAGCAAATAATATGTACCATCGCGGACACGGGCGCGTGCTCCCTGCGCCTGCTGCCTGCGTGCGCCTGCCTTATTGCTTAGGCAATAAGGTCGTAATCGAATAAACATTTCGAATTCAAAAATAATCAAGATTAAACCAATTGAATCCTAATCCATTTCATCAAACTTTTCAACCAACAAAAGAAAACCCTGTTTAGATATTTACACCTTCCTTATCATTGTAACGAACAGTGTGAAAGCCATTCCCTAATACCCTGATAACATCTCTGCTGATACTCTTTTGACTAATTCAAAGCGTGTTATAAAACTCCCATAGACCGGGACTACAAAAGATAGAATTGTCGTCGAATAAAAAATGGCTACCTGAGAGCTCGAAAAGAATGGCATTGAATTGCCGATTTACCAAACTAAAGTATTTAATGGTAAAAGGTATTATCTAGTAGGAGATTAAATTAAAGTGACTGATTTATTTCTGACGGTTTGATTGGCTAGAGATAAGAAAGATGGATCTCAGATTTCGTCGCGAAAGTTGAGCAGTAGTGATGTCAATTACATCTGACTTCTATAGAATTTTATGAGAAAAATGTTGGTAGCTTTCTCGTCTTCAATTTGCATCAGATTATGAGATGTGGTGGCCCAGTGGTACCAGCCCCAACTTACGAGTTGTTCGAACTCAGACTGTTGCTTTACATTGTGTAAATAATTTCACCACCACTGCTCTCTAAAAAAGAAAATATCGTGAGGAAATTGGCATGTACTAGAACCAATAATTCAAACACATATGACATCTACCAACCCGCTCTGGGCCCGCGTGGTAGATTATAGCCCACTCCCACTTGAACAGAGGAGGCCTGTTTCTCACCAGTGGGAAAATTATAGGCTGATTAGATTAGATGAGAAGTTATTAAGTTTAACATTCAGAAGATTGCGGTTAAGACCTGGTTGAAACTCGTACAGACCAGGGAAGCAGGCACTAAAGGGAGGAAGGGAATCAGCAGCGGATGAAAATAGCAAGGCTGCTAATGATAATGATGATGCTGAAAAGTTTTAGGTTATGAAGTCACAGTGTGATGCGCTTCTGCGTTAATCAATCTGCCTAGCCTTTTCCCAACTATGTTGGGGTCGGCTTCCAGTCTTCTGGGCTTCTGACGACTCCTAACGGCTGTCAAAGATCCACGAATGACAGTCGGGACCAACGGCTTAACGTGTTTTCCGTGGCACGGAGGATTCTCGGTATGTAAAGATGGTCACCCATCCACTGACCAACCCCGGCAAGCGTAGCTTAACCTGATGGATCGACCAGTGCGGCTGTTGGTACTTAGCCACGAGCTCCTGCGTCATTTACTTAAATTAATTGAACTTGGACAAAACTTTTTCCTTTTATAGTTCTAGTGTAATAATGAAGACCATATTGATCACATGTATGTAGAACCTCCTCAAAATTGTTAACCTCCGAAAATGTTTGCCTTAATATGGGAAATAAATTTACACATGGCCACTACTCGCCCGGTTCGCAACCGGGTCGGATTGAAAAATGGCGTGAATTCCCTTCATACATTTTGTATGAATCATTGAGCATCTTTCTCGTCTGAAACGGTTGAGCTTGGAACAGATTGTAGGAGCGGTAGTACATTTACATTTCTTGTAATATTAGTTATACGGCGAACGTTAAACCATCGCATCGTTTCTGCTAAGAAAGTTTAGTTGGCTAGTAGAAAATATTAAAATTTTGATTGGGAAATAGAGATGGAAAATAATAGGACAGTACGTAGAACGCATTTGTACCAATAATTATGTGTATTGAAAATAGAGGAATGGATTAGAAACTGGCTGAGGATTTCATAATGTCTAATGGATTTATACTCATCACTAAGTTTTCACATTCGAATCAGAAATCTATGACATCGGTATTCGGTACGGTTGTATATCAGAATGAGTCCCTTACCTTCAAATTCTCAGAATGCGGGGGCATTCTGAATGATATCAATGGCAGAAACCAATAGGTACTACGTTTTCAAAGGATGTATGAAATTCTTGGATCGAACTGCTATCTAATTGCGTAACACATTTTCGTTAATGATTAAGACTAATCTGTTTCATTTTGACAGTTCAACAACATTCATTGCGTCATTTACGTTGTTGAGCAGTTTTTTTTGTCTAACTCTTGAAGCAATGGATTAGCAATCTGTTTCAAAATGATTCAGATTCTAATTGATCATGTATTACGCAATCAGGGTGCAGGATAGGACATTATTAATTGGAGAAGACTCGTTTTTTTTTTTGTGGGACTGAAATTATCAAATAACTTCTCCCGCTCTGGGCGGAGCGGGAGGGTGTGTCAGACTTTTACTGACTAAAACCCACCCTAGTTCCTTCCGTTTCCTGTGTGCCGGGGCCGCGATATCCCTTTCGGACAAACCCGCAACCCCGGGTTTTATCATAACTATGATGATAACAATACTACTACCGCTACTTATATCCATTCCGGATATCCATCCTGGATATAAGTAGTGCAAAGAGATCGTAGTGTGTAATGTAAGTCCCAGGCCTGATTGATGCATTAACACAAAATAAATCCACTCACCAGTCAGCACTGTATGAAATATAGCAAAACTCTGAACATAACAGTTACTGTTGGAAAGTTTTAACCAATACACTTTAAACCTGCGCCATGGAATAAAGAGCCCATTGTTCTAATCAATCTCTTTTGAAAACTTTCGCTGTACACTTCAAATTATTAGAGTTATAATTGTGAAGTAATCCGGTTTAACACGAGTTTACACTGCCGTGTTGAGGAATTTAAAACGCAATTATTTAAGAGGAATGCTTTCTTGTAGAAGTGAGGATTAGATATGTTTTTAATGAAAATTAATACTTTGTTGATTTTAATTGTTTGCGCAAATTAACGCTTTTTGGTGTATATATTTTTTCAATTATTAGAATTTCTTAAGAAATTAACAAGTAAGTTTTGTAGCACGTGGCGTTCACGTGTTATAGTTTTGTATTTTGGCTGGGTGTAATTTTGTAAGTACTTGACTTTTTATTCTGTAATTATTGATCAAAACTCCCAATATTTAAAAGAAGCCTGTCTAGTGGGGTTGTGGCGGCATCTACAATACTACTAAATAATATAATAACTAATATACGAACTACGCATCAAAGACCTGACGTCACACAACATCCCGACGTCACACAAATCCTGCATCGCGCAATTAGAGTTTACCGCCCGATGAACATATATAGAATCTCCCAACTTCAACCTCTGGGCAGTTGCCCGCCAGACACGACACCCGTCTGGTCAGAGGATCGTCCCTTTTCTATGGGGGATGAGTGAACTTTACACCCTGTTCCTCATATCCCTAAAGGGTAACAAATATAATTATTAATAACTTTCCTAATGTTAAAGAAATGTATATTTTAGGAACATAATATTTATTTTGTATGCAATGAATGACTCTACCTGCCCCATAAACATTTCAAAACGCAAGTATTCAAGTTAACATCACTTACATAGTTGAGTTATTATTGCTACAAAAACCACATTTTAACTTTTATGGCTAGATTTTCTATACATTGTGAGCTGTTTGAAAGGCTCTAAAATATAAAGAAGGTTACGAGTTTGCATTACCTTAAATAGGCGTTTTTATTTTTTCTTTATTAAAAATGTAGGAATTCTTAGTTTTACTAGATTTTTACCTTCCCGAAGATTAAAGTTAGTGCAATATCTGGGCGAATTTCCCAATGTGATTATTGTGATTGATGACTCATTCTGTCTCTCATTTGTTTTATCTGCCTTTCATTAGCAGGAAATTTATCCAATACTCTTTTAAGGTGAGGAGGTATGCACATCAGTGCCGTAACTAGGGCTGTGCCAGCGGTGCCCAGGCACAGGGCGCAGAAATGACCAGGGCCACTAACAATACCAATTTTTTTTTTTTTTAACAATGCCAGTGACTCAAATTGATAAAGACGTACCTACGCTCGACGATGGGCCAAGAAAGATTATCGAGCCTAGCGATTTTAGCGATTGAACGCGACATAGCACGGCTCCTGTCGTATGACAATGTAATCAAGGACTTCGCAATGAAGAAAGCGCGTAAAGTAAATCTTTAAGCAAGGTTTACGGTTTGCCTTGAATCTTTACTACTTATCTGTACTGATCAGTATTTGGTGTCATTTGTGTATTGTCTAATTGTGAATTTTGACAATTATTTTCAAATAAACGTTTTTTCACCTAATAATTTATGAACGCAATTTATTTGAACTTCCATATTCAAAACTTTACCAAGTACTTAAAATTAAGTTTACATAAACTTAGGTTTTTTAAGATAGATTTATTTTTATAGACAATCCATTTTATTGTCAGAACCGGTTATGATTAGACAATATTATCTCAAGGGCGCGGTTATAGCAGCTCGCACCGGGCGCATAAAAGGCTAATTACGGCACTGTATACACTACAGCATTTTGTCGGGTATAGCAAAATCTGCGTAAAATGTTCCAACTGCTGGGACACTGGGCGCCTCTTTTTGAGAGAGAATGAGGTGTAATCTACCACGCGGGCCCAGTGCGGGTTGGTAAGTGTCGACGCCTGCCAAAGATACAAGCATGACAGCCGAGACCAACAGCCTAACGTACTTTCCGAAGCACGGAGGAGTCTTGGTATGTAAAGATGGTCACTCGGACCAAGCCCAGCAAGCGTAGCTTAACCTGATGGATCGACCCGTGCGGCTGTTATTACTTAGCCACGAGCTCCTGTAGCGAGTGGTAGCAGGTGTAATAAATAGCATAATCAACTTAATACTTATGTTCCCACTGCTGGTATACAGCCCTCCTCTCTGTGAGACTAGTGGGCCGTCTACCACGCGGGCCCAGTGCGGGTTGGTAGATGTCACATGTCTTCGAATGTTTGGTTCTAGGACATGCCGTAATAAGAGCTAAAATTTTCCGGGTATTACGTATTTTATTGACTTGAATGTGCCCTGGCGGCTGTGAGTATGTCATGCTCACTCAGATGTCTCGCTGATGGTGGCGTGTGTGTTGGATCATTTAGCTCCCTTCAACATGGTTGAGCTGAATGGTGCTAATCCATGCGTCATGTTCGTGAACGGGCGCCGTCAGTTGGGACTGGTCAACTCTTAGCTGCCTTGGCTGATTTAAATTTTTGAATTGTTCTTTGTTTTATATTTTTATTACGGACGCTTCTAACGTGCACGTCTTTCTACATTGTTCTCACATGTTTAATTTCAACATGAATGATGTAACAAATACTTTGCAACAATTTATTTAAAAGAGTGTCCGTGGAGTTTCTTGCCCGTTCTTCTCCATAGGTACCTACCTACTACGCTTTGGAATGGGCAACTAGCTTCATATTTCTGACTGACCGATTCCTTGAAAATTCAAAAGTGCCTGTAAATGGTTTAATTGAAATAAATGCTTTGAGTTTGAGTTTGAGTTTGCCGGTTTCCTCACGATGTTTTCCTTCACCGTTTTGTGATGTGATGAAAATTATTTACACAAAGTAAAGAGCCTGCCTGGTTTCGAACTCACGACCTGTAACTCGTACCACTGGGCCACCATCGCTGACTTTTGCTTTTGTCGAGCATTTCCATGTAATGTAACGTTCTTACGAAGGGTACAATACGAGCAGAAGCTCAATTTAAAAAAGCGACGCTGCGTTCGACGTTATTACGTATTAAGCTGTAACATTTCTTTCTACCTTGCGATCATCGGTCCGCGCACCTCACTCCGCATCGCGTGCCTTTCCTCGATAAAATGTTACACCAATACGCTCGATGGTTTTTAAAACCAGGTTGTAACAAAACATCGAGCGTCGTGTTCGAAGTGCAGTTCGATAAAATTACAAACGAATGCTCGATGTTCTGTTACTAGTGAGGGTCTATTTACTATTCCTATCCAAGTGAAAACCTTGAAAATTAGTTCATGATATTCACAAGATAAACTTTTTATGTAGGTACCTATATTTCAATCTCCATATAGATAGAGCGTCTAGTTAGAACAAAACAGTACATCATGAGATGAACATGACCATATTAGACTTGACGTGCTGATATAGGTACCTTACCTACCTACGTTACATGACATCTTTGTCGACAAGATCACATCACTCCTTGGGTGGTGAACTCACGACTCACGAGCGATATTGTTATTAAAGACTGAACATTTTAGCTTATTAGACTTTTGGTGTAAGGAGAGTTTTAAAACTGACCTATGTACCTACATATAGGTCATTTCTTCACTTACGACAGTTTTAAAACTTACATGCACGATACAAATGAAACGTTATTGACGGTCCATTATGGATAATCTGATCCACTTAAATATAATGGAAAGAGATATAGTATCGATAATGATCTAATAGTAATTAGCTACGATTCAATTTATGTTAATGTTCACTAACTCAACCAGCAAACCGACATTGTGTTTTGCAGTGACCTGGCAGGTTTCATGAACAAAAATCAACATTTATATAAAATTGTGATGTGTATGAGATCATATAAATAAATATAAATAAGTCCCAAACACATTCTTGGATGACTTTAAATAAGCTAAACTAAAATGTCGAATCTCTTCACCTAAGCTGTGATGAAAAAATAACAACATTATATAGGTATTATGTATCTATTTAAATCTCGTGGAGCTCGTGGCTAAGTAACAACAGCCGCACTGGTCGATCCATCAGGTTAAGCTACGCTTGCCCGGGTTGTTCAGTGGATGGGTGACCATCTATACATACCGAGAATCTTCCGTGCCTCGGAAAGCACGTTAAGCCGTTGGTCCCGGCAGTCATTCATGGATCTTTGACAGTCGTTATGAGTCGTCAGAAGCCCGAAAGTCTGACACCAGTCTTACCAAGGGGTATCGTATTACCCAGTTACTAGGTTGTGGAGGTCAGATAGGCAGTCGCTCCATGTAAAATACTGGTATTCAGCTGCATCCGGTAAGACTGGAAGCCGACCCCAACATAGTTGGGAAAAGGCTAGGCAGATTGATTGTATCTATTTAAATCTATCTAGTATCTGAAAAGTTTTAGCCTGATCTGATCCACTAAAACATTATGAAAAGCCACAAAATATCATTTGTTTCTAAACGTAAGAAAACAGTTACCTTTGAAAGTGCTATCAGAATACAATGTAAAATCAGTCATAATCTAATCTAGGTATCACCAAAATGACCTAACTTAGGTTTTCCCCCATATCCCAAAGCGAAAGGTCATAGTATTGTACGGGTTGGATTATCATCAATTTAGGGGTCGCATATTTGCATAGGGCAGGCGTGCCGGCCCCAGGACGCGGGTTCCGCCGCCGGCGACAATGCGATGTGACGCTACCCGCTATGGGTAGAGACTGTATCCAATGACGGACGGTATTTTTATGAATTGATGGAGCAACTGAAAAAAATTAATAAAAAAAAAATACCCAAAGAAATAAATAAATGTGTAAATGTGGCACTATAAGCCACACACAGTAGCGAATGGAGATCCAGTATCTAATATTGAGAAGGAGTCACGATTGTGAACAGAGAGGAACTGATTAGGACGAGAGCGTTGCATAAATTCGACTGCGCAAACGCGACTCCAGTGGGAGAGCAGTGGTGGCCCAGTGTTAACGGCCCCGACTTACGAAGTCACGGGTTCGAACCCAGGCAGATGATTTACTTTGTGTAATTTCATCACCACTGCTCTCAAAACGGTGAAGGAAAACATCGTGAGGAAACCGGCATGCCCTAGAACCAAAAATTCAAAGACATGTGACATCTACCAACCCTCACTGGGCCCGCGTGGTTGATTACGGCCCACTCCCTCTGACACAGCCAGTGTCCCAACATTGGGAAAGTTAGGTATAGGCTGATTATGCTTGTGCTAAGCGCGACTGCTGAATGAGACGTTCTACCTCCTGGGTTTGATTGCCAGATGGGAGAAAATATTGAGTTTTTCTTGCACTTTCTGAGGACTAAGCCGCCCTGCGGTCTGGATATGTGCTAGGGCTTGTCCTCTATTAGATACAATTACACACATAAAACTTAACCTAAACAAAGTTAATGAAAAGTAGGTGTACAGTGCACCTTCACGGAAGTGTACCTCCACGGAATTTAGGCGGAGTAATGGTGCTTCGTTTTTAATGATCTCAAGAAACACCAAATTTCTTTAAATCCCTATATTTGATCCTAATACAATGGATACCATTTCCCATCTCTCGCTGAAGCCCGCGGCGATCGTGTAGCCCCAATAACGCCCTGTATCGTCCCTTGAAGTCGCGCATTTGTTCATCACGACACCACATCTCGAAAACTGCCAGACACAAAACTATGAGATTTATGCAACATCGAAACTAATTCCGTCGGTCGCCCCAGGGAATACTTGATAGTCGTGAGCTACGATTTCTTGTTTTAAACTTAGATTGATAGTGCTTTTATGAAACTGTTTATATTTTCCTTATTGTGTAGTAAACGGTATAATTTTCTAAGTTCTAGCTTGGAACTAGGAAGTATGCACTTTTGGAATCGAAACCGGCAGACTGTCATTTTGTAAATATCGTTCTCTTCCTCTTTAAATTCACACCTACTTAGCTTATAAATACAACATTCAAACAATTACTAAATCATCGCGTAGAATTGAATTAAGAAAATAAATAATAATCAATGCAAACGTGTTATAATCGAATCATAAAATATCGAAAATTAAATAAAAAGGTCCAGACAAATGGAATAATCCAGTTCAATTAATCTTACTAATCGAGTTCCGAGTAAGCGATTCTGAACATTTTCAATTTGTGCATAAAACGTCGGGAGAATCACATCTTCATTAGCAATACAATCGCGTCGGGGGCGAATGGGATATTCCCAGTTCCCGGTATTCCCAGAGTTCCCAGACCCAAGAAGTTGAATTCACCAAAGATTTATAAATTGCAGAGGGAGTTTGGAAGCAACATGGGAAGTTTCTATTATTGAATCGCACTAGTATTAATTGCGGTGAAATTGTAATTAAACTTTATACGCTATCGAGCGCTGCAGTCTTGAAGTCTTTGTCGAGGATTTCAGTGAAAATGTTAGATGTAGCATGTAGCAGTTGGAACTTTAGAAGCCTATTTCTTTTCAGTACACAAGGCTATTCGAATCATTGAAGATATTAATCCCTAACGTTTGTACTAAGTACGTCATAAATATTCTAGGTCTTAAGACTGACAACAAATTAGTGGGGTAAATAGTGACAAATACTGGCTATTAGTAGCCATGTGTAATGTTAATGGAAGGAATTATTGTTTGTTTAAAGCATGTTTAAATTTATTTTTATGCACAATATTTATTAGGAAATATTATGATGTTCAAGTAGGTAGGCATCGAATTAAGAAAAGGAAGCTGTGTGTCTGTAACAGGTCAAAAATCAATGCTTAGGTATGCCTTTGTTTGTTTTCTCAACAAAATCAATCTGCCTAGTCTAGCCTATGTTAGAGTCGGCTTCCAGTCTAACAAGCTGCAGCTGAATACCAGTATTTTACATGGAGCGACTGCCTATCTGACCTCCACAACCCAGTTACTAGGCAACACGATAGTTCTTGATAAGACTGGTTGTCATACTTTTGGGCTTTTGACTGTCAAAGATTTAAGAATGACAGCCGGGACCAACAGATAAACGTGCTTTCAGAGGCACGGAACGGTCTCGATATGTAATGGATGGTCACCCATCCACGAACGGATAGCGGAAAGCGTAGCTTACGCTTTGATCGACCCGTGCGTCTGTTATCAGTTAGCCACGAGCCCCTATTTAACAACAATGATAACAAAATCCATGAATACCTATTGTGTATTTAAATATAGGTGTTTCTTCAGTTGCTACCACGTTATTAGAAAATAAGAAAATCCAATCCAAGAGTATTCTAAACATGCAATTTCAACTTTCCAATTTTCCTCCAACAACTTTAATGCAACGAATCGATTAGCCAAAACTATCCGATGAAAACTTCAAAATCGATCAACTTCAAATTCAATTCTGACGTATCTATTTCTGTGAGATCTGTGCCTCGAATAAATGAATATTTTACACTCTCGTCTGCAGGATTAGCTAGTGATAATGAGATGTGCACCGCAGTTTGCTTTTCATTTCCTAGAGCACCTGTATGATCGTCTGGCTTTGGATTCGCGATTGAATTTATAAACTTATGTGCTTGTACGATGTTGGTTTTTTAGGGATCCGTAGCCGAAGGGTACCGAACGGAACCCTATTACTAAGCCTCCGCTGTCCGTCCGTCTGTCCGTCTGTCAGGCTCTATCTCGTGAACCATAATAGGAAGACAGTTGAAATATTTACAGATAATAAATAAAAGTTTAAAAAAATAAAATAAAGGGCCCATAGAAGAAACGTGTGTTTTTCGGCGTTTTTTGCTAAATATTATACGGGGTTCCGTATCAACCCTTCGTGTCCGACTAGTACTTAGGCGGTTTTTATAATTTTGGTTTGGAGTCGAGTGCGTGTTTTTCGCGATTCCGTTTCGGATGGCACGATTGCAAAAAAAAAAACTGTAAATTTTGTTGACATTTTGAGCCACACCTAATTCATTTTGAATCTCATTTGAAATAGGTACCTATTGGTATTGTCGGAAGTTTAATTATAAATAAAATACAGGGTTTGTGTTACATCAAGAATATTTCAATAATAGAGATTTTCAAACTTTCTAAATTAGTACCTAATTAAACTAATTTAATAGCCTTGATCAAAGTTATGAAAGGGCTAGAATGATTATGTTTATTTTTAGCCGTTACTTTGACGTCCAAAATTATAGCTCAGTATTTCAATAACTCAGTTAATAATAAAATTAAAAATTAAAGAGCATTTTATTTCCTGCAAGTTAATTACAGAACAGAAATAAATACTAGTTTAAATTTAAATACCTGCCGACCGAGCTCAGGTCGGGAGAAAATAGAGAATGCTATTTAATAGTATAGGATAGTTCATACTTATTCCATGTATAGTACATACTAATTCCATGCTGCCATGTCATTATTCTAAGGTAGCCATCTTGTTTTAAACTTTGGGCGACCGAGCTCTGCTCGGCTGAAAATACGGAGAAAACGAATTTTTCCAGAGATATGAGATAGTATATTGATAGATGCATTAGCATGACCGATTTTAGGCCCCCGTCAACTTCTATATTGCAATTTTCATCGAAATCGTTTGAGCCGTTTTCGAGAACGTGATTACAAATATTGCGCGTTTAATAGTATAGCAGTATTGTGATATAATTTTTTTGCTGAAGTTTTGTGTACTATTTCCACTTGCATTACCCAAGGTTGAAAGTGCAGTATTGTGATATAATTTTTTTGCTGAAGGTTTGTGTACTATTTCCACTTGCATTACCCTAGGTTGAAAGTGAAGGCCTCCTCCAACGATAACCAATCTCCTCTAGATTTGGCTACTTTAACCGAGTTTGAAACTCCTATTTTCTTTGTCTTCGTCCCTGTTGTATCTGGTAATAGGTCTTCCCTTCTTTCGGTTTCTCAGAATTTTTATTTTTAATAATTTTAATTATATCTAGTGGGCTAAAAATATCTGTATAGTACTGAGGACGATTATCACATTTTATGAACAATTAGCAGATGACTAAAATGATAAATGATAATCAGAATCATTTATTTGTCAGAATAATATGGTCATTATAGTGGTCTTAAGATTATTCAATGGTATCATGACATTCTATCAAGTGTGGCGTGCTAATATTAGATACATACATTTATTACAGGATATAAATTATATTATTAGGTTAGTATTAAAACATTTAATTACGAATTAAAATTACAATTTCAGATATGTCATTTAAAAATAATATCATAAACACACAATTTATTTAGGATGACAAAGTATTATTTAATAAGAGAGTATCAAAGATTACAATTCAATCAGAATGTCAAAGTATCATTTAAATAGTAATTTAAATTATAATAACATTTATTACATAGCAAGTCTTTAAGTTTATTTTTAAATAGCCGCTGTGATTGCAAATAACATTACAATAACACAATGAAGGGTTCCGTAATTGGTATGAATTTATCCCAAGAACAATACTGTTGTTTGACATTGTTGTTGAAAAACATTTTTTCCCTTAAGGAATGTATCGGAGAACATGTACTTACCACTTTACCACTTTGTCAGCGTGATTAATATGTATACCCATGCCAAATTACAGCTTTCTAGTACTAACATTTTATGAGGTAAGCCGCGGATAGACAGACAGACAGACAGACCACAGACGGACATGGCAAAACTATAAGGGTTCGTTGTTTACTACGGAACCCTAAAAACAAAATAAATAGGTAGGTACGTAGCTATGCTTTTTCCATAATGTTACATAACTAATAAGCTAACCTTGATTTCTAACTCTCAAAAATAAGCTTCTTAAATAAACCTTCAACTCTCCCAAACCACGTCGAACCCCAATAACTCACAATTCGTACAAACTTCAAGACTATTTGAAACTCGAAATAAGTCCATATAAAATGGTGGAGGATATAAATTCGCTTGTCATAACCGTACAGCGCCAAGTTTCGCCAGATATACCGGCAGGGTCAGACGGAGTACGTGTGGGACTTAGGCAATGAACCTGTGTACCTACGGAAGTTTGGTAGATATGTGATATAGTTACGTGTTGTCGTTGTGGGTAAAACAACGTTCTTATACGTTATTCAATACCAAACAAGACTATGCCGTAACACGAATAAAATAAATCTATCTATGTCTCGTCGAATGTTTGACCAATAAGAATTTTAATTGATAATATGACATCACTGTACTCCTGACTTGTACTAAAGTATTTATAATTATGACATCACTGTACTCCTGACTTGTACAAAATTATTTATTTTATGACATCACTGTACTCCTGACTTGTACTAAAGTATTTATAATTATGACATCACTGTACTCCTGACTTGTACTAAATTATTTATAATATGACATCACTGTATTCCTGACTTGTAATAAATTATTTATTTTATGACATCACTGTACTCCTGACTTGTACTAAAGTATTTTTAATTATGACATCACTGTACTCCTGACTTGTACTAAATTATTTATAATTATGACATCACTGTACTCCTGACTTGTACTAAATTATTTATTATATGACATTACTGTACTCCTGACTTGTACTAAATCATTTCTATTTTAATTTAACTGTATTGACCTGGAACTTCACGAATTTATAATCCCATTTTATTAAACTTAACATTATGAGTTATATTGCCAATTTCAAATTATTTACTGTATTTCATCTTGACATGATAACTTGTATTGATTTGATTGAATGTGTTACTAATATATATTGAGTGAGTCTTTATTATTATTGCTTATTAAACTGTTTGCATGCCTTAGTTAAGGTGGTTAGTATAAGGATCATTTTAAATTTAACATCTGTAACTTATACCTACTTTCTATGCAAATAAAGAACTATTATATTCTATTCACCAGAGAAGAATTCCCGTATTTTTCCAAAACTCGTCTTATTTTCATGATTTTTGTCAATTGAGAGATTATCGATTTTGAACGTTAATTATTAACATTACGGGAATTGACCTTCTAATGGTAAGTGATCACGTAAGCAATACCTAGAGACTTCGCAAATGCGTTGCCATCCCAGAGACGAAGCTGAAAAGTCCTATGTCCATGTAACTATTAGATCTAGAACCATCACACAAGAAGGAAAACAGCATCGCTGCTTGGCGGCAGAAATATGTAGGAACCGCAGCAGTACTTACTTTTCGTGACTAGATAAGTACTTCACAAAGAGCTGTTCTGCTACTGCGGTATGCATATTTTCTCCCTATTTATAATAAATTAATAGTTTAAAAAACACGCTTGTATAAATGCACGTAAAAACAAAAATACGATTTTCCATCATGAAGTTCCAGTTCATATCTTCCGGCTCCATCATCAGTTCAGTTCGGCAGTACCATATTATTGTATTGTCATCAGAACTACATACAGCTGCCAATTTTCATTACGCTACGACCCTTGGAAGATGGTTAAATTAGTTACCTTAGATTCCATTAAATAGTTAGTTACATACAGGTCGACCTAATAAAAGCGTGTTAAAATTGGCTCTTCGGTATACAGTTATAAAAACTGGCTCTTTACGAAGAAGATAATATCGGCTCAAGGTATCGGGTCGTGTGCATGGCCGAATGTTATGTATTTAGGTATGAACGTCACACTGAATAAACACATAATTTCTATACACAAACAGCATCGGTAAACAATTTTAATTGAAATCTCAAACAAGTGCGGTCTCTAGTTAAATGGCACATCGGATGGATTTATATCAGCAGCGCGAAATATTATACGAGAATCGATTTAAATATGTTCCGACCGCAATCGGCGTTTTCATATTTCATTAATTTCGGTTCTGCACTTTACGAGTAATATGGCTTTTGCATATGTGTTTTAATTGTATGGTGAATTAACTGACGGGAATTCTTTTGTAGTCTACCCGGATATTTAATTGGTATTTGCTTTAAGGCTCGTACAGACTAGCGCGAGTTGTCACGCGACACGGCGCCGGTAATTGTTCTACCGTGAAGCTTTCTTAGAATTTGTTTTGTTAGAGTTACGTCGCGCCGGTCTGTGCGACGCTTTAATTTGGATACTTTCTTTAGTCTTTGAACTAGTCACAGGCAGTATTGAAATGTGTAAAAAAAACAAGTAGAGCATGCAAAAAATTTAAACCAAGCTTTTTCTCGAATACATTTTTTAAAGTTTTTTTTTGAGAACTCCACAGTAAATCAAAAAGTAACATAACATAAGATGACAACGGTTTTTCCGGAAGGTACAGGCAGAGATGTACGTACACTACGGTACACCTCTGCCTGTAATATTTCCAGATTAATGTTTAAGTCCTAGATATACAGTGTGTCTGGATACCGGTGTCCGACCCGTTAAGGCGAAGCAATATAATCAATTTTATCGACAAATCCACCATATTAAGGCATTTCAATTTTAAATTAAACGCCATTAAATTGTTATTTTTCTTCTACTTGTAAGTAAAGGGTCATATTAAAATAGACTTAAAACTTAGGTCTTGACATCAGTTTTTACTTTTTAGGTAATATCTTAGTGCATCTAAAAAGTTGAAAAAAAGGTATGTTAACAGTCTAGATATTATTTAAAAAGTAAAAAAAACAACTAAATTATTTCAAACTTTTAACGTTTCAAGTATTTTTTTAAGGTTTTTATGCTTCGATCAATAATGCACTAGATTCCCGGTAAGCGCTTCAAAAACGGAACGAAAAATAAGAGCACAGATTCGGTTGTGGTCTTATTTCAAATTAGTATGGTCCAATCATAGCCAACGTTAAGACGTCAAAATGCCGCAGTACGCGTTCAAAAAATTTGTAAATAACCACCGTAACATCAAGATTTTGGAAGGGTAATTTTTTTTTCGGTAAGTTTATTATCAGTAAGTGTTTTTCATATAATAAAAACAGAATTAAATAGTAAATATAAATCAATTAGCAAATATTATGATTGTTTGACCAATGTTTGTGACAACTACCAACTATTGTAACAAACATCGACTGTTCTGGAGCAGGGAATGCATGGTGTAGTATTGTTATTTTATATTTTATTTCTGTTTGTAGATTTCCTAGCGACCCATTTCGCTGTGTAGAATGGGTATCTACTGTCGCGAAAGAAAGAGGAAAAGAAATATATAAGCCTTATAAAAATTCGACAATTTGTTCGATTCATTTTAATAGATTCGACATAACTGGACACACGCAAAGGCGTAGATTACTAAAAACAGTAAAACAGTAACAATAAGTATTTTTGAACGTAAATAAAATTTACTTTTTATTTTCAAGCGACATGACATTAAATTTGTTTCTCCGACGACGGAAAGATTTTATTTTGCCATTGTAATTAAACTTTATGTTTGAGTGTCAAGGCTTATAATAAACTGAATTTGTTAGTATTTTTTTTTTTTTCTGTATCTCATAGAAAGAAATATAAACACATTTCGACTCTCCATTCCTCTCAAACTCATTCCTCACTCACTCCTTCCTTGTCCAAGCGGCGAGCCTCTGTCATAAATATTTATTGCTTTTATTAGCACTTTGTAATTCGAACTTTAAAACAAACCTGTAAGGTTGAATTTGTTTTGATGTATGTTTGACTTTATTGTTTTTTGTACATAGCTTTGTGAATACAACTTTAAGCATTGCATTTAAGGTTGAATTTACATTAATGTATATTTATTTTAACTAGAAGTACGTAAACACAATTGGCGACAGTTTTAAGAGATTTTTTGTATGGGATAGTGTATCTAGTGCATTATTGATCGAAGTTTTTATGGCAGTTTTTGATAAACCTTTTAGTGTCAACTTATATTGCCTACTTTTGTACCTGCCAAACGATACCATTTTTATGCCTCTACATCGGTATATATTGCAAAATAAATTAACCCGCCAGAGCTAAGAAAAAAAAGAAAAAAATGGCCGCCATTTCAAACATTACTGGCAAAATGTGGGCTTGTCGATAAATTTTATCATATTGCTTCGTCTTAACGGGACACAGGCCTACTCTCTTCGAAAGGAAATGGGCTGTAATCTACCACGTGGACATAGGCGGGTTGATACTCGTAGATGTCACAATATGTGTTCGAAGTTTTTAGTTCTCGGACTTGCCGGTTTCCTCACGAGCTTTTTCTTCACCGTTTTGAAAGCAGTGGTGTTGAAATTATTTTCACAAAGTAAAGCAGCTGCCTGGGTTTGACCCCAGGAACTACAACTCGTTGTGGGCCGTTACCGCATGCCCACCACTGCTCCAGAGCCCAGACACCTACTGAGCCTGGTGGAATTTTCATTCTGCTTTTTAAAACACTGAACGTCATACCGGTATTTCTCGAAGGCGTGTATTCGGAGTTTAATTTGGCCGTAAATTGAAAATCTCGTTCCAAAAAACGAACATGAAGAATCAACAAGCTTATCCAATTCGGCAAATACTACGAGCAACTTGAACGACTGCATCGTTGCTGATCGGAGCCGCCTTTAACGTACGTTTTAACTTTCTAAGATAAAAGCAACTAACAGGCAATTTAAGTTTTTCAAGGAAAACTACCGAGTGTGCTTATTGGACGGTTTTCAGTTGTAGGTCAGGGATTTTAAAACGTAGGGAAGTTGAGTCTTTAATAGGATTATTAATGCTTTGAGTTTGAGTTTGAGACGTATTATGGAGGTAGGTAAGTAATATATTTTTTATTTTTAGATGCTCCGTTTTAGTTTTAATTACTGTTTGTATAATCTGTGCGTGTTCCAAATAAAATATTTTTCTTTATTTTTCTTTTCTTTATTTTCTTTCTTTCTTTCTTTCTAATATTTGTTTTAACTCTTTGAAAACCGTACTTTATTTATGTAAGTTTTCAGTTTACATTAAAATGCTTAAATACAATTATTACTCAGCTAACTATTTACACTAGATACTAAATTAAATGACTAACCATACGAATAAATACAAAAACAAAAGGAGACTCTTCGACAAAAGTGGGATTTCTTTTGTTTTATCGTTCAGTAGTGAGGGCTGTTTATGTGAGACTGCAAACAGCCGCCGCTCGATTTACACGATGCGATTTGATTGCCTGCGGAATATGCAAGTAATTTTTCTTGCTTCACGTTTATTGTATGCCACAGGCAAGAAACTTGCATCGAATAAATTTGGGTTTATGGTTTTTATAAATCAAAGTTTGTTCGCATTTGCTCAATTTTTGCCTTAACTGTTTTTAACCGACTTTAAAAAAGGAGGACGTTCTCAGTGTCGTAAAACCAAAGTCACCGATTTCCGAAATTAAAGTTATTTTCCACTTTGTAGTGTTTTTTTTGGAAATCAGTTGTTTTTTTTTTAATTCAATATTTGCTGTCCCTGAATAAGTTGTATCTATGTAATGTACTGGATTATTAGTTTATTACAAGTCGAGTTGGTTACGGGCAAAACTCTAATCATTGATTCCTTGACTTATCTGTTTCCAAGAATTCTATCTTCAGCCAAGTCACAAACACAGTACGAATATTTTGCTTCTTACATTAAACACTAAAATTTCCCACCGGCATTCCTAGCTAAGTGGGTCAGGTCTACTTATGAACCCACTCCATGTATCAACTGAGGAGGTTTAACTTGTCAAAGTTAAATTCATGCAGATACCGACCAACATACACAAGACACGACTAACTCAAAACCCGTTGAGATATCAACCTTGTCACCCCAACATAAGTGTCATTGATCAGTTTACCAGCCGCAAAGTTACGCTGGTTTCTTGCATGGCCGAATCCCATGGGCTTTTGAGGTGTCAATTGCTCGACACAGTTGCAGTGTTGTTATTTGATTATTTGTTGTAATTTAAACCTTATTAGCACGCAATAAAGGTAGTCTTTTCTGTTTTACGTTTACGTTGACAAATATTATCTTGACGTAGTCTCGTAGATTTGGAGGATTCTCCGGTAACAAAATATTATTATGACGATTTGTTTATTTTCTCATGGTTGTTATAAATTGATCGGAAGTGCTATATTTCATAAGGTTACCTACAGCAGTGCCATTGAAGAACTCTACCAAAGATAACATCGATCATCTATACATATTATAAAAAACAACCGACTTCCGAAAAAAAAATACACTACAAAGTGAAAAATATTTTGTTTTTGGAAAAAGTTTTTACTTTTCACTTTTTAGTTGTGGTACCTACCCCACACAAATTCGAATACCAGTACCTGCTATATAAATAACAGTCACAGGAAGTTATCATCATATCATCCACATATACTAAGTGGGAAAAATAGGTAATAGTGAAGCTTACTCAAAAACTATCCAAGCAAAGTTAATAAAATTTATATGGGACCAATCACTTCCAAACATAAAAAATCAAAATCGGTCCTCAATTGACGGAGAAATCGACGGACATACATAAAAAAAAAACATACATACTCATCGAACATATAACCTCCTCCTTTTTGGAAGTCAGTTAAAAAGAGAGTCGCTTTTCGTGTTTGTCTGTATGTCCGCGTTGTTCTTCTAAACCACGCACCAGATTTTGATGAGGTTTTCACCATCGTTTAGAGAATTTATTCCGGAAGGTTTATGTGTATAATACGTTAATATTAAAGTTACGTTTACCTAAGAAATCTCGATGTTTTGTCAAGTCATAAAAACCGTGCGAAGCAGGAGAGAGCCGCTAGTTATACATAATATACATAATGGCCCGTTTCTTTACAGAAACGTGACGCTAAAAGCCGTAACGTTTGCAAATGTTTAAGTGAATGTCATTTCTAGCTAACTTTCTCGATCTTTTCCACACCCTAATTGCATAACACACGATCAATCACAATCTGAATCATTTTGAAGGATCTAATCCATAGCTTCGTAAGTGCGATAAATTTGTCTCCCCAACAACATAAGCTGACGCAATGAATGTTGTTGAACTGTCAAAATGAAATAGATTGTGATTGATCGTGTGTTACGCAATGAAACGGTCGCGCTTGTATTATACAAGGTGTAATTTAAATTGTGTTGGACCTGAAAAGGGGTACTCATCATTATCAACTACTTTTACCACCCGCAAATCGTGAAAAATAGCTGAGAAATTCTGCTCCCTACATTTTGTCATGTTATGCGAACATACAATTTATAGAGCAGCAGTTTTAATAAGTTATACCTTGTACAAATTAAAGGGGTAGGTACTTCCTGCGACTGCCTCGTTGTCTAGTGATCGAAAGGTTCGTTCCAGGTCAGGCAAAGTGTTATTGGGTTTTCCCATTAGGAATTCCTCAGTAGCAGCCTGGAGTCTGGATTTGTGCCCGGTTGATGGCAATATAGGCTCGCTCTCTATTACATGGGACTTAAACATGACTGGCGAAATGTGGGTGTACCTATTAAACGTCACAAACATCGTACATGTCTGACAAACCCTTCAAGGAAACAAGGCCTGATGTTATG
Organism: Agrochola macilenta; assembly: GCA_916701695.1. Classification (NCBI taxonomy): domain Eukaryota; kingdom Metazoa; phylum Arthropoda; class Insecta; order Lepidoptera; family Noctuidae; genus Agrochola; species Agrochola macilenta. The sequence goes on along the minus strand of OU753559.1, from coordinate 3,334,359 downwards.
TTATGTAACCGCTAACTATGTAATAGGAATCTATCAAGACACTAACAAAACAATCTCAACAAGTCTTGGGAGTTTCCCTACTCATCTATCGGCTTGTTGGCTGCTAACACAGAGGAATGTGTTCATACTCAATATATTTATTTGCATTCCACAATGTTAACATAGGTGGTAGGTACATTATAAAATATACATAATTTTAGATCATTGTGGAGGGTTGACGGGCACAGCAAGATAGGATAGAAAAAGCTAAATATTATAATAATATTGGAAAAAAGTAAAATATAAATGTTTTTCCACTACTCACTTCCACTTTAATTTATTTATTATTTTTGGTATTTATTTTTAATTATTGATTTAATTTTTCATTAATATGTTCATTAATATTATAATAGCAGTTATACATAGATTAGGTATTGTTTTAGTTTATTTATAAATATATTTAATTTTTGTCCATTTTTAATTACTTCTGGTAATTTATTATATATTTTAGCTGATATTACTGAAGTGCTTGTTGAGTGCATTTTCAGCTTAGATATTCTCTGCACTATGGGCGGCCTCCGAACTTCTAACGGTCAAACCTCACCATGTGAGAAACACTAGGTGTAGTCCAATAATGTAGCATACATTATTGGACTACACCTACACCTACACCTACCGTGTTTCTCTTAAGCTGCGGTTGCATCTGCGTCTATCGTGACGAAGCTCAGTGATACGATACACGCACGTGACCAACCATTATCGGTTATCGTCGCGATAGTTCGGACGGCGTAGCACATATCGGCCGGGTGGTGGTACATAATAAACGTGGCGAAGCCGCTAATGCGACCACCGCATTAGCGCGATAACTTTTTAGCGAGCAAAACCTGCGAAGCTTCGGCACACATTGCTTTGTCACGATAGACGTGGATGCGGCCGCAGCATTATAGTTACTTACGCGTAGGTACAGTCCCCTAAATTAATTGTTTATCAAATTGCCACAAGACGTCAATTTGCCACATTATAGCCATTTCATACAACAGACTGTAAGAGTAGTTGTGGCCCAGTGGTAACGGTAAAAGTTGGTTCGAACCCTGACAGGCGCTTTAGTTTATGTAAATAATTTCATCACCACTGCTCTCAAATCGGTGAAGGAAAACATGGTGAGGAAACCGGCATGTCCTAGAACCAAAATTCGAAGAAATTTAACATCTATCAACCCAACAAATCATTGCATAATGACATCAATATACCTGAAGGACAAGAAAAACTATTCCTCCAACCCACCTCCGGGGATAAAAGGGTTATTAATTGTATTGGGTTGTTGTTTTTTTTTATATGCTCTCCCCCTAATACATGGAACTTAAACATAACTGACAAAATGTGGGTATACTTAAGTACTATCGAGGACACAGGCGCCTGACCACTTTTCGACCTTAAGGTCCCTTACCTTAAGGACCTGAAGGTCGTATAAGGTAAGGTAAGGAGGTTAGTACCATCGAAGAAGTTCATATCTATACACCGTAAGGACTATTTCTGCTTGCAGCGCTCAGCCGCTGTAGAACCGGGGCAGTAACAGATGTGGTCATCGTGTTCACGGGATTTTGTTTTCAAACTACTTAGATAGAAGTTCTTCGATAGTACACCTCTGCCTTACCTTTCGGTGAAATACAGGTGTGATGTTATGTTGTAATTGTGTTTCACAATCCGGTAGGTACTGACCTATCTACTGTAAAAAAAGAACAAAACACAAAAATACATGACATTGCCCCAATTACACAGACCCGGGCACATAAAAGCCAAACCTCGATTTTTATGCAACTTAAAGCGAACTATTTTCGCGAGCCGAATTGAATTGGTATTACGTTTGTATGAAAAAGCGCGAATATTGTAGGCTCTCGGTAAAAAACGACGCTCAACCGGAAAAACTGAACATTTTGCAATGAAATTGTTTATCTGAATAACGTTGTTTGTTGCGGGAATAATGGAAATGGAGCGGTTTTTATTCTGTCTAGAAACTCTAGTAGGTACGGGCTGAATTTTTTATGAATAAGAACGTTTGAAATAGTGTCTTTAAAGCTGTCTCGACTATAAATACTTTGCTTGAATATTTCATTGAAAAAGCGACTACTAACCCTACTAAAATCCTTTTCTAAAAATCAATTGACTACAATAATGCCTTTATTTGCTTATATATGTATAATTATGTATTTAGAACAATATCTATGCATTTATATATGTAATAAAATAACATACCATAGACGTGACTTGTATAAGTCACGTCCGTCACATACATAATAAAGTCACGTACATTGAATATTGAAAAAAAAAAAGTAATTGCTACGACGTGTGCGGACGGACGACTCTGATGCCAAAAATATAGTTTTTTGTTTTTTTTTGTCCTTTTATATGGATGCATGTTCCGGATTGCCGCAAAAACGGCTGAATGGATTTGAATGAAATTTAGCGCACAGATAGTTTATAACCTAGATTAACACATAGGGTACTTTTAATCCCGGTAGTACGTTTCGGTGGGATATTTTCTGAGATCCACGCGGGGAAGCTCCGACCAAGAAGTTATTTCATAATAACATATTTGGCAAAATTTATTATCATTAATTTAAGAACAATCACCTTGAAAAATTTGACGTAAGCCAAAAATAACAAAGATAAACTTCAATTCTCATGAGCACTAAACTCCAGACACACTGTATCAAATGCTTAACTTAAAACTTACCATTGACATTTAATATGTCCTTACGATATTGCCGTCGTAAACCTAAGTGACGAAACGCATGCAAAATATCTTTATGTGTCCAAAATCTTTCGAAACGGTACTAAAAACGAGAATTTGCATTTCTGACCTTTTTGCTGACCTTAATTTGGAACGGATGACTGGTATGCTGACTGTACCTGGAAAAGAAATAAAGATTGTTAGTGGGACTGTATGTGAAGAAAAGAGTTATTGAAAAGATTTCGTCATGGTGAGATAAATATTGTAAATGCCAACGTGACTTTTAAGAAACGTTACTAATTTTGTTCTTGTAAAGTATTCATTGTTATAAAGGTAAGTATTTATTATCATACATTCATCGAGTTAACAATAATAATAAATGTATGTCGGAAATAAGTCACTGATTCGAGTAATCGGGGCGCCAGCGCCGCCTAGCGGCGCTAGACTGAGTCTTCAAAATAACGTTTGACCCAATAATCACAGTTGGTTGGTGGCTGTCAAGCAGTGAACACGTATAGAAACTGTCGCGCGTTCCGTATAGTTATGTCGTGTTCCTACATTGTGTGAATTACTAGACTAGTTTGATATTACCAACACTACCAATAGTACACCCACAGTACTTAAAATATGGCTGATAATAACGAGAGAGACACATACCCTCTCTTTTATGTGAAAAAAATGATCTAGTGCAAGTCCGTCTGGTACACGAAGGGTTCCGTATCACCGTACAATATTTAACAATATTTTCTAAAACCGCCGAAAAAAACGCGTTCTTATATAGGGACGCCCTTTAATTTTTTTTTTATTGTATATACACAATGTGTGAAAATTTCAAGTGTCTACCTATTATGGTTCAAAAGATACAGCCCTATGACAGACGGACGGACGGACAGCGGAGCCTTAGTAGGTAATTGGGTCCCGTGGGCACGGGTTACGGGTACAGAACCCTGAAAATTACCCAAGTGTCCCAGGCTGGGATGCAGCCCCGGATCTAGATTTTTTTTAGGTGGAAATACTGCCGTCTGCGGCCCCCCGCCAATCCTTTATGAGGGATGCGCTAAGGTAGCCCGCGAAACTCAAATTTTCTCGAAATTCAAATTTTATCGATCGCTAATGCGCCAATCCAAGAGGGGCGCTAAAACAGTTGTAAAAAAAAGAAATAATTAGAAAGATTATATTTGGTGCGCCTCTCGTTTATTGCAAAGTTGCGGTGTGCTGGGTGGTGCACTTGTCTGCTACGTTTGAATATGTTGCCCCCTGAAGTTGGCGCCCGGGGCACGGGCCCCCGTTTGCCCCCCCTAGACCCCGGATCCTAGCATGATATCTCCTGTATCCGGAATTCGTTCGAACAAAATAATACATACCTACTTAAACAACACTGCTAAAATATCATCTCTCTCTCTCTATAGTAGTAATCAAGCACATTAACGGTTTACCAAATTTCACCTCTGACCTACTGAAAATGAACATCAGTTAGACCAAATCAAAATAAAAACATACAGTTTCGACGTCCGTACCAGCGCGAGTTTAATTCATCGGTTACGGCTCGTATTTTCCGATATTATTCCCGAATATTTTCGGGTTTTTTCGTTCTATATCCTACTTCGGACGCTCGTAAAACCCGGGATGATCCGAGTCCATCGATGCTACGGCACGATATGAGAGATTCCCCCCAACGGGTTTACGGTTTGGCGGAAGGTGTAAGCGAAAGAGCGGGATAGAAACAGCCTGATACCGATAGTATTTCATATTGCAGTATTATTTATTTAACACTTTATGCACACAAATGTGCAGAGGCGGACTTTTTGCCATAGGCATTTTCTACCAGTCAGATCATGATGAGTTTATTACATATTACTTAAAAACTACTTTAGTAGAACAAATAGGAAAATACATACAAAAACAAAAACGTGTGCGTTCGGGGGACACCCGGCAGGAACGTAGTTCCTTCTTACGTATGATTTAAAACAACAACAATTTTGCAGCCATCTTGGATTTTCTCTTTGACCTCACTTTCGACTTTAGTACCCTCGAAAACGATCAAAACGATACCCATGATGAAAAATTGGATTTACATTTTAACGTCACTATCGGTTAAACACCAATCAATCTGCCTAGCCTTTTCCCAACTATGTTGGGGTCGGCTTCCAGTCTAACCGGATGCAGCTGAATACCAGTATTTTACATGGAGCGACTGCCTATCTGACCTCCACAACCCAGTAACTGGGTAATACGATACCCCTTGGTAAGACTGGTGTCAGACTTTCGGGCTTCTGACGACTCGTAACGACTGTCAAAGATCTACGAATGACAGCCGGGACCAACGGCTTAACGTGCTTTCCGAGGCACGGAGGATTCTCGGTATGTAAAGATGTTCACCCATCCACTGACCAACCCCGGCAAGCGTAGCTTAACCTGATGGATCGACCAGTGCGGCTGTTGTTACTTGGCCACGAGCTCCTCACTCCGAGCTCCCACTATCGGTTAAACACCATAGATGTATTATTTTAAACTAGCGTTATATCCCTCGAACCCGTGATGAAAAATGTGAAAATTTTCGCAGCGTTGTCTTGGATTTTCATTTTGACCAAATTCACACTTTCGATTTCTACCAGTTTACTCCTACCGCAAGCCGCGTTGAAGAACTACATTCCAAAAAAAAAAATTGAGTGAGGTATTAATAATTGTTAAACGCGAATCTATCAAAACCATTATCCTGGTCACAGAATTCACCATTTGAGAAACGCAAGCCTTACGATTTGGTATTAATGCATAAAAAATTCTTGACAAGCAGACCAATTTAATTCAACAACAAAAAGCTGCACTTTCGTCCTCCCTTTCCGCGATTTCCTTTACCTCGAGCCACCGTTCAATTCGCAGAGCTGAGTAATATTTCAAAATTTTTAAAGTTCAGCCTGATGGGTGCACGTGAGACGTTGATTGAAAGTTATATATTTTGGAATTTAATCTGCAACGTGTTTACGTTGCCAATAAATTGTATCGAGCGCGTTGCACGTTGCATGTTGCATGGCGGGCGATGCTTTGATATTGGAGTTAGATAATATGTAGCTTGATCGATGGGTGTGCGAAATATAGTGATGGTTTTGGCTTGAGTCAAATTTTGGTTTGAGCTGGTTAGAGTGATCGGCTGTTTGATTACCATTTTATTTCACGTAAACCTACATGGGCGCTTAAGAGCTAAGTGCACGGTTCCAATTGGTCGTTTCATATGGAGAAGAACCGGCAAGAAACTCCAAGGTTACTCTTTTAAAAATAATTGACTTTTACATTATTTTCAAATAACGGAGTTAGAAGACTTTCAGTGTGGGAGCAATGCGATTGGATATGGGATATAAATTAATTAATACTAGTATTTGAATAAATATTTAATTATCCCACTAATTAATGTGTCTTATGATGTGACCTTATCTACCGATTTATTAATGTACAGCCCACACAGCATTACCTATAATGGATTTGGTAAGACTTCAGCGCCTGAATCCTAGACACAGTGTAATAAATAATTTATTATTATTATTAGTGTTAGCTCGAAACACATACATGTAACTGTAATGTGTTTTTCTTCAACTAATTAATGGAGTACAAAAACTTGTCTAGACGTGGTCTCGGAATTAACTTATGTTAAGAAAACAGACTATACTTTAGTAGCAATAACCAGTATCCTAATTGCATAATACAATTAAAATGCCAACCCCATTGGTGCTGTTCGTCCAAAGATTAAACTGCGAAAGAATGACCACCTTTCTAGCACACAAGCAGAATGACAGTTTCAATAACATGGCAGTGATTTCATGAAAAGGGACGGAAGTGTGTCACAGGAAGCCGGGAAGGACGCGCTATTTGATTTGACCAATGAGCGCGCGCAGTGCTAGAGTTGGCTGTAAGAAACGACCTTGACGACGCCCCGCCCCATTGATGTTGCTTTTTACCTTAATGTTGCTTATTACCAAGGTGAGATGTCAGATGTTACACATTATGAAGCGACTACTGTATTGCATCTCTTTCTATGCAACGGCAAAGACGTTGCAGGTAGGGTAGGTAGCGACAACTGCGAGCCGTCTTGCCATTTTATTACGTAAAAAAAATGGGTAGTTAGTAGAACGCTCTGGAGAGTATTTGTCATTTTAAATCTAAATAGAATGACATCAAAACAAACAAATCCACATGATAACTTTTTCTTAGGTTAAGATTATTTGCGGTCGTTTCAAGGTCATTTACCCAGTAACTCAGGTCTTTTTCTGATTCCCAGATTGCATTACTCCTGCCCGTCATACGCCATAATATTTTACAGCGGCCAACAGTCACAGAGAAGCTATTTGTTACGAGCTGTCTGGCCCCGTACGGGAACACGTACGGTTTTGATAGGGTACCGTGCCGTCTCGCGTTCCCAAGAGTGGACGATCTGAATTCTGAGGTCGACTTTTTGAGGTGAGGTATGAACTATGTTGGTATGTCACGGCGCGGCGATTCAGTGGAGGGTTAAGTAGGGATGATGTGTCCGTGGCTAAGTAATAACAGCCGCACGGATCGATCCACCAGGTTAAGCTACGCTTGCCGAGGTTAGTCCGTGGATGGGTGACCATTTTTACATACCAAGACCCCTCCGTGCCTCGGAAAGCACGTTAAGCCGTTGGCTACGGCTGTCATTTGTCGATCCTTGATAGTCGGCAGAAGCCTGAAAATCTGACAACCAATCTTACCACGGGTATCGTATTAAATTACTGGGTTGTGGAGGTCAGATAGGCAGTCGCTCCATGTAAAATACTGGTTTAGGTATACCTATTTAGTTGAAATTTGGTACAAATATGAATTTCCTTGATCCAAACACGGATGTGTAACGTGAATAAATGAATTTTGAATATGTGGTCACTCTTCGGGGGCAAATTTAAACATTTAAAAACAAAAAAATATTGCTCTTACAGCTATACCGTGTGACATCAAAATGAAAGGGCTTATTGTGTGGATCACAAATATTTTTTGTTATAATTTTAATGTTAATTAAGAAAATAGATGAAAATTTACCACTCCCCCTTATCTCCGAAACTACTGCGCCAAACGAAATTGAAAAAAAATACAGAGAATGGTTCATTACTCAAAGATTACAGGAAAACCTATAAAAAGTCTATGGTCTTAAAATAACATGATAAATCTCTGAATATTGTGCGTACAAACTTACATTTGCAGTTGGAACGTATGGAAGAACATGTTTTTCAACTACAATGTTTTTTTTTCTCCAAATCTTTTTTAGGAGCCTTGTTTTAATCCACGTATCTGCAATTTTTTTAAATATAATAATGCAAAATCTTTCTCCTTGTTAATAAGTGACTTCACATGAGAACATCCTCCATTTTTGTTCCATAAAAATACCTTTACTTCGCGCGAAAAAAGAGAATCATGTTACATAATGTGCCTCCGTCACCGGACGCACCTGTTGTAATTACCACCTTATAATTGCTGTTAAAATGCAAACAATATTAGAAGTGTGTTCTTTATGCATTTCAATATAAGGTCCATCATATATGTGGTGACAGTTTGCCGACTTCAGAAATAAAGTTGCATTTTTTGTTCGTAAATTAATTCGTTTTAGATTTGATATTGATTCTTAAATTTTATACGTTAAGGTTGAAATTTAATTGTGGTTAGCGTTAAAAGTATAGACTACTAGACTTACGGATGCTTTGTTTAGCAGTACTGTGTAACTTGAAATCTGATGCGACTATGAATGGTTTACCTCAACATTGTTTATTGTACAAAAGAAATCACAAATTTGCTTTAACCTGCATTTTTAAAGTAGGTACCAAATATTATTATTTTCCTTTAATGCATTTTTATACATATTAATAAAAATTCTAAATCATAAAAATAAAACATTTCAAATTGTGGCCCATCGGCATCAGGAACAGGGTCCAAGCTGTTGGTGGTCAGGGCTCTAAAGAGAGGAACCTCTTCACTATGCGTGCCGTGTCCCGGAGTACTGCTTTCTGAATCAAGACCTTGACCCAGACGCGCAATGAGAGCCTCCTGGGTATTGTATACCAAATATAATTATGATAAAATTTGGAATTAATTATTTCTCAGCTCAAGGCAATCTTAGAGCTATAAAATTAAAAATATAAATATTTTTAGCCATAGGATAGTTTCTATGACAAATAATACTTCTATTTTTCAATAATTTTGCTATAATAATATAATGGTAGCTAAATCAATGAATAAAATTAAACAGTACTACCCTATTACAAATTCACAACATACACGGAAGCAGTCGGCGAACATCTACACAATACCTACATACATGCTATTAAAACACCACTTATCTATATATAGAAATCAATCGGTCTGTCTATTTGTACGGCTAATAGAAACTATCGTAAAATCTAGTCCTACCTTAACACTATGCTAATATTGCCAAAGGAAGTCGAACAATGATATTAACATTCTTTTTAACAATATGACATCATAGAATGATCACGAATTGTGTTTTGTTTCTTAATTTTAATAGTTTAACCTTCCTTTTTGACTTTGAAGAGTGACAAAACTATTAAAATTGAATATGTTTAAACCGTCATTACCTAGTGTATATATAAATTGATATACCCTGTGGGGTCACCAGTAGAGTGATATGAGGAACAGGGTGTAAAGTTCACTCATCCTCTATAGAAAAGGGAGGATCCTCCGACCAGACGCGTGTTGTGTCTAGTGGGCAACTGCCCGACCATTGTTGACGTTGGATATAATACACTCGTCACGCGGTAAACGCTGCTTGCGCGATGCAGGATTTTGCGTGACGTCAATGTGATACGCGAAGAAGATGCCGCCACAACCTCTGCCTTGCCCTTCGAGGAATACTGGGGTATTGTTATGTTATTTTAGATGCCACTGACTTGCAGTAAAGTAAAAAATCATGAGGTCCCCTACTTTCAATTACAATCCGATTTTTTTAAAGTACGAGTATATTGCTGATCAGAATGATTGAAAAATTCGTTTGCTTTACAACGCGACGTAAATAACGCAAATAAAAACGTTGTTGAACTGTCAAAATTAAAGGTATTAGGTATGCATGTAATTTTTTTCACTAAATCAGTAAAAGACAGAAATATAAACCAAGGAAAGTAATTATTGCGATTCATAACTGTCGGAGTGCCCTAATTTTGTTACTGCGACCAATTTCGACGTATTGCTCACCGGCCGCTACTGCGCGGCACCGCTCGCTTCGCTCGCTCGGCTTGCGGGTAGTTGGTCACAGTTCTAACGTTTTTTTATTTTGGTAGCGGGGTGGAAATCTTCATGGATGTCATCCGTCCTGGGGCGGACGGGGGGTCTGTCAGACTTCTACTGACTAAAGCCACCCCGTGCATACTTGCACCAGGGGCCACGGGGCACTTAAGCACTCGACTGGTGCCAGCCCGCCTCTGCGGGCTCCGTCTGGTAAAGCGGGGGGAGGGAGGTGTTTGACTCCCCCCGCGACGTCGTTTAAGAGGGTCGCGCGTGGGACACTACGCGCCACCACCTCTGGTCTTATATGATAGGGAGCGGCGGATGTCCACGGCCGCTGGACACATTTAGGGGGGCCGGAAGAGGGCATTCATTTGCCCTCCGCCGACTCCCGGTGCGCCTGCTGCCGGCCGGGAGAGGGAAGAGGGTGATTTCTAGTGGGCACTAGAAATCACCCTCTTCCTTTCCGCTGCTTCTTCTGCTACATGACATTTTTACAGAAGGAGATCACCGCGTCCCACGACGCTGCACACTCTGCAAGCGTTATGTAGTATGAGAGGACACGGCGTGGCATACCACGCCGTGTCCTCTCAACAGTTGACGCAGTGATGACACCGAGCGTCTGGCTCCCTGCCTATGCAACGCAGGTACTTCCCGAAGCAGCCGTGCCCCGACAGCACCTGTGTCGCCCTAAATGACAGGGAACCGTGTCTCCTCCCCAGCATGTTGCACCGGCCTGACCTAATAAGCGTGGCCGATGATCACCTAACCTACCTTTTTAGTAAAAAAATGGTTTGCTGTTATTATGTCAATCAGCCAATGACAGCAGTTAAAATGAGTTTGACAGGCATTAGCCAATTTTAACAATAGGTAGGTATTTATGACCCTATACAGGTCGATATTTTTGTCATAGATTCAGCGTTTCCCTAACTTGCCTGACAAAAGACAATACTGAACTGACCTTAGATTAGTTCAATGTTTTATACTTCGCCGGTCATTTGTACCCAAAACTCAAAAAACTCAAAACTCAAAGCATTTATTTCAATTAAACCATTTACAGGCACTTTTGAATTGTCAAATAGTCGCGTCAGTTAGTCAGATAGTTGAAGCTAGTTGCCCATTCCAAAACGTAGATCTTTATGGAGAAGAACGGGCAAGAAACTCCAAGGACACTCTTTTAAATATAGAAAATTACAAAATCCTGGGTACATTATTCTTGTTGCTTCTATATGTGAGAACAATGTACAAAAAATAATCAAAACAATTCAAAATATAAGATTAAAAATAAGCCATGGCAGATAAGAGATGACCAGTCACAACTGACGGCGCCCGTTCACGAACATGACGCATGGATCAGCACCATCCAGCTCAACCATTTTGTAGGGAACCGAATGATCTAACACACTCGCCACCATCAGCGAGACATTTAAGTGAGCATGACATACTCTCAACTGCCATGCTCTTTCAAGTCAACATACATCTTAATAACATTAAAACGGCTCCATGGTACTCACATTTACAAAAATTGAAAAAATGCTTCTAAATTATACAAAACAAATTTGCAATGTATTTGAGAGATTAATAGAATGTTACTACCAAAAAGAAAGAAAATCATTATCCATTGGAGTATTCAACAATTAAAACTTGTTTTAAATAAAAAATAAACATTAAGTTTGTAATGTCAGAAAAATAAAAAGGGGAAGCAACTCTTCCAAACATATTTTTTTTTTTTTTTAACTAGTGAGCCCAAGTGGCTGTGGAGCAGGACCAGCATTAAGCCAAGCATTTTTATCTATGATATAATCATCCAACTTATAATATGCTTGTCTACATAGTGTGCGTTTAATGCATGTTTTAAATTTCTTCTCATTCAGTTGAAGAATATCGAGTGGTATTTTATTATAACATTTTACGCAGTACCCCATAAAAGTAGTGTGCACTTTAGACAATCTGAAACGTGGTTGATCTAATTTGTTCCTATTTCTAGTGTTAAAATTATGCCTGTCACTTATCTTACTAAAAAGATGTAGATTTTTCCGAACATACATAATGTTTTCATATACAAAGTTGATACGACAGAGGGGCTTTTCTTTAAACTGAGTATACTAGGTACCATTTTCAAGCTCTGTACCAAAAATCAATTAAATAGGAGCAGTAGTTTAGTCGCAAATGATTTTTTAAGTTTTTGCCCCGTTTGAACACGATGTATCTTTCCTAACAGCTGATTATGTCTATACGCATAGGTCATGCACCTTAAAACGATAAATCTGAGTATAACCTATGCGTTGTTGCCGCTGTGACGCAAGTCACAAGTACAACCAAATATTTTCGCTAAAAAGATGACAATGCAAACAAGGAAGCAATAAATACACACACACTTGCATTTTCATTACGAGAGGGACAATCATCTGCAAAACAGCACGCGTAAAAGAAATAGAAATAGGTCAGTGTGTTGCTATTGCATCCTAGCGATCGAGGGGCAGGGGTTGCGATCGGTAAGTGGGGCAGTGGGGCTTCTAAAAACTGTTTTTTTCAGTGCGCCGACGCCATCCTTTCGGAACGTACAAGATGTTACGTAACACGGTAGCACGTGCTCCGCTTCCGTTTTGTCGAACTCGCGCGCTGACAATTGGGATTTTGTTTTGTTATTGTGATAGGACACTAAATAAGTTTAAGACAGTATTTCTTTTTTTATTGTGACAGGACACGTAACTTGGGATTATTATTATTTAGTGTTAGTGTTTTTTTTTTGTGATCGACTGCTTTTATTGTGATACGACACGTAATTAAACTTTGGGTTTGTGTGTGTGTGTGTGTGTGTAATTAAAGTGTTCAACAATGCCTCGTGTAACTTACACGGCGTTAGAATACACTGACATGATTTTTAATTAGAAAAATAAATAACATTATTCTCTGTCGGTATAATTTGTGCATTCATGTGAATGACACATCGAGAATTTTTTTTTTTTGTGATTGTTGTACTTCAAAACCATCCCTAAAACAAAAGCCGCGAGCCGAGGAGCCGCCGCGAGCGGAGGCGCCGCCCGCGCCGCCGCCGGCGCGGGCCGGCGCGCGGCGGGCGGCCGCCCGCTTTGACGAGATAACACACGCCGACGCGCGCGACGTTGCCGCTGTTACCTAGGTATCTGTAGGTCAGTTAAATTTATTTTCAAAGGGTGGTTGCGTTTTACTCTGATTTGTAAGCTATTTAGTTTGTTTGAAAAAAAAAAAAACTCATTTTAGGTGCTTTTTATTTTTATACCGTATCGAATTAATACTAAACACGTATAGTATACGTAGTGTTATTTAATGCCCCTCTGTCATATCAACTCTGTATATACTGACAAGGTACCGTCATGATGTTAATTTTCTTAAACAGTTCCCTTAGAGATTCGCGTCTGCGGAGGTTATATATGGCTCTGACAGCCCTCTTTTGCAGAATAAAGATAGAATTAATATCTGCAGCCCGTCCCCACAGCAAAATACCGTAAGACATGATGCTATGAAAGTAACTAAAATAGACCAGTCTCGCGGTATCCACGTCTGTTAGTTGGCGGATTTTCCAAACAGCGTAAGCGGCTGAACTTAGCCGCCCTGCAAGTGATGTTAAGTGAGGACCCCACTGTAGTTTTGAGTCAAGCGTGATCCCCAGGAAAACCGTTTTATCGACGAATTCTAGTGTCTCCCTATTCAGTACAACATGACATTCACTACTTCTAACATTTGGTAACGTGAATCTTATGCATTTAGTTTTCTTCTCATTTAATACCAAATTATTTACAGTAAACCAATTATGTACCTTAAGCATAGCGTTATTTACTTCGTCAAGCTCCTGTGCATGTCTATTTATCTTAAAAATCAGTGATGTGTCATCAGCAAATAACACCATTTGTGGTCGGTTTTTCAGTAAATGAGGTAAATCATTTATATATACTAAAAAGAGGAAGGGACCCAAAATCGAGCCCTGTGGTACACCCATTTTGACTTTTAAACCCAATGAATTTACACCGTTTATTTGAACTTGCTGCAATCTATCATTCAAATATGATTTTACTAAGCTAAGCGCAAGTTTATCCAGTCCGTAATGCTCCAGTTTCAAGAGCAGTGTTTCGTGATTCACGCAATCAAATGCCTTGGATAGGTCGCAGAAGATGCCTATTGCATCTTGTGCCTCCTCCCATGCGTTAAAGATGTGTTTTAATAAGGTGACACCGGCGTCGGTTGTGCAACGTCCTTTGGTGAAACCATACTGTTGATCGTGTAGGATATTATTACGATTAAAATGCTGGAGCATTTGATTTAACATTACTTTTTCAAACACCTTGCTGAAAACCGGCAAAACCGATACGGGTCTATAATTATTAGTATCTTTGGTGTCCCCGGATTTGAATAGTGGAATAACTTTACTGTACTTCATTAGATCCGGGAATACCCCTTGATCCACACACAAATTAAATATTAAAGCTAAATAGGGTGCAATTGTCTCAATAATTGATTGACAAACTTTAGTAGACATACCCCACAGATCTTCGGTAATTTTGATCTTGAGTTGCTTATAAGCCTTTACAACGACCACAGGGTTTACATGTTTAAATTTAAATTCCACGGGAAAGGCTGAAACATTCGCTCTTAATAAATCAATAGCAAGTAAGGGGGACGAATTTAAAGTTTCTGTAGTTTTAATTGGAATATTGGTAAAGAAATTTGCAAATTCCTGAGCAACATCGATGTTGTCGCTAATGAGACCGCGGGAAGTGTCAAGTGTGTAATCAGTATTATGTCTTTTGTTCTTGTTCGTTTCATTGTTAATAATTTTCCAAACTGTCTTTATTTTATTGTCTGCTGATTTAACCTTGTTACTAATGAAAGAAGCTTTAGCTGCTTTGCAGATATTTTTAAAAGTTTTAGAGTAAGTACCAACATACTTATTAAAAGTTTCCGTGTTAATATACGGCTTAAGGCCATACAGTTCAAATAATCTTTCCCTACTTTTCCTGATCCCTTTAGTTGCCCAGTCACTGAATAAAAACTTAGGGCAAATAGTTTTATTTTTTTTCTTAAATGAATTATTGAACTCTGTTTGCACTAATGAAAATAATTGTTCATACAGAATATTGCCATTGGACAAATTTAGGCCCTGAGCACTTAACTTGCTAATTAAAGTGTTGTTAAACTTATTTAAATTACCCGATGTTATTGGTCTAATTTGAATCTGCACTTTTTGTATTGGTGTGCTGGACTCAAAACTAACGGTTTGACCGCTGTGATCAGAAGGGAGATAATTTACAATGGCTTTATCTAAATAGTCGCAGCAACAAAAGACATTATCGATACATGTAGCAGTAGTCGAAGTTATTCGCGTTGGTTCTAAAAACACATTTGACAGATTGAATGATTTGAAGAGGCTTAATAATCTACTGCTATTTGAATTATTTTCTAAAATATTAATATTAAAGTCACCACAAATAATTACTGATTTATTACCAGTTGCAAGTTTAGCTAAAACATCTTCCATTACTGACTCAAATATAGAGTAGTTTTGATAATTTGGAGGTCTGTAAACGCCGTCATTAAGCATGGAACGGTTATGGGGCCAGATCGTGCTCACGTTCATTATGCATCGTCACATTTTAGGGGCAGTTTCGTTAATGGAGATTCGGTGATAGTTAGTGGGATGGTGATAAGTTTATAGTAAAAGGGTTGAACAATAATACGAGTAGATACCTATATTACAATGTTATAGGTAATACCTACCTAATATAATTCTAAATATGTTCTTATTCTCTTACCAAACGAAGATTGAAAAACGTAGTACCATAAATGTATAAAAATCGAGGAGTTCGTAGCTAAGTTATAACAGCTGCACGGGTTGATCCATCAGGTTAAGCTAAGCTTGCCGGGGTTGTTCCGTGGATGGGTGACCATCTTTACATACCGTGCCCCGGGAAGCACGTTAAGCCGTTGGTCTCGGCTGTCATTCGTGGATCTTTGACAGTGGTTACCTATGAATCGTCAAAAGCCCGCAAGTCTGACAACCAGTCTTACCGGTTTAGACCAATCTCGCCCCCTCGACTCCTTAAAAAAGTTTTTTTTTTCGTTTAGCCTATGTACCTTACTGTACCAAAATATTAATTTTAGGTAGTTACCGAACTTGGGGTTGAAAGTGGACGAGGTATGCCTGTCCTTTGTATGAAAATTCAGTCTCACCCCCTGGAGGTCGAGTGTGAACTATGTTAAAGGGTTGAGAGGAAAAAAAAAACCTTTTTTAGGGGTCGAGGGGCCGAGAGTGGAGTTCACGATCTTACCAAGGGGTATACCCAGTAACTGAGCTGTGGAGGTCAGATAGGCAGTCGCTCCATGTAAAATACTGGTATTCAGCTGCATTCGGTTAGACTGGAAACCGACCCCAAATATTATTTCTATATGTTTTATCTCCTCACCTAATGTAGTACAGGACCTGCAAATATCATAGAAAAAAAAAAAAATATGTTTATTGACTGCCATTTTTATTTATGCATAGTTAAAACAATTTACAGCATTTATATTTTTGTACCACAACACCTCTTAATTTATATAGTGTAGGAGATAGTTAATTGATTCAGGCGTGACTTATAAGCGGAATTCCATTATAAAATATAATCAATAAACACCACCACGCACCATCACACCATCACTGGCATCACTGCTCTCGACGCTTGACGTGTCCACACGTCGGGTCTGGGTTCGCAACAAGTCAATCGCCATCCTGAGGATGTCTCGTTGAGAGGTGAAACACGTGTCGATTTCTTACAAAGTTCTTTATGAATTTTTTAAGAACAGTTAGGTACGCGGATTAGGTTTCTAAATATACGTCGGCTATTGTATTTTAGTGTAGAAGAGTTATATGTATACCGCATCTAGTAAGGAAGATACTATCTACTAATAATAATGTAAATAATGATAGTGTGTCATAAAGGGGTCGGCAGAGGCAGAAGTTTAACGATGCTTTTAGCCTTATGACCTGGAAGGCACATTGTTAATATCTTATGCCTTTTATAAGCCATGTTCTGGGATTAAAACAGGGAATTTTAATTGAGCATGGAGCATACTCTAAGGTCTATTTAAATCCTTGTTTCCAATTGATGTTATTTTCACTTGAACAAACATCAAATTTATGTAAGTGTAAATTAAGTCGATTTTAGACTGACTAGTAATGTTGAAAAAGTCATAAAAAAGATGAAGTTGTAGCGCAAATTGAACCTTATGTGTAGGCATTACAGTTGTTTTTCCTAAAACTCGTGTTTGTTTACATGTTTGGCAAATCAATTGCGAATGCAGAGTAAGTGTCTTATATTGTAAAGGGTTTTGTTATGTTACATTAACGTTGGATTTGAGTTTTTTTTTACAATTTCTTAACCGTAAGAAATAAGAAATAATATGATATACTGACAAACTGCCAAACTGTTGCACTATTTATAAGAAGAGTGAAAGAACACTATCTTTCCACTTCGTCATAGTTGTTAGTTATTTTAAAAGTATGTATGTATTTAATGTTTTATTTATTAGATACTAGGTTCCGCACGCGGCTTAGCTCGCGTGAAGGTCGGAAATTATTCCACGGGATATAAAGCATTCTATGTCTTAAGCCAGGTCATGGTGTATCTGTATGCCAAATACATGCAAATGCGTTGAGCCGTTTTTGCGTGATTGAGTAACAAACATCCAAACACACAAACATTTATAGTATTTTTATATTATATACTAGTTGCGCCCCGCGGTTTCACCCGCATATATCACGATCCCGCGGGGATATCGGGATGAAAGGTATTCTATGTCCTTTTCAAGAGCATGGTCTATACATGTAGATAGATAGATAAATCGTTTATTTGATGCACACAAAAGACATATAGCACAAAATACAAAAACATGTTTAAATAATAACTAAATACATGAATATAGAATATAAGGTGCCAATATACAAAAAATAAAATATAGAAGAAAATAAAGATATTGTGATGACTTTGGCTAAGACACTTTAAAATAGTGAAACATACAAAGTGCGGTGCGTGTCTCAAGGTTGCACCAAATGGGAGTCCAACTCAGCATGTGTCAGGCAAATATACCTGACGCTGATATTCTGCTGGATCCCTGCAGTGACACACGGACGTCGAGCAGATGAGATAATAAATATGCGAATTATTGGTGTTGTGAAAAGTGAAATGTGCAGAATGAAGTTACGTAAGTATACCCGCACTTTAAATAATGACATAATTTTTGAATGATATCAGGAAAGTTTAGCATTTGGAAACGTTCTTGTTCAATGGTGATTGTGTATTTGATAGGTACTAAACTAAGTGGGTGGTTTAGTATGTGCCAAAATCCATCCAAATCCGTTCAGCGGTTTCAGCGGAAAGCGTGTCCAACAAACAAACTCACTTTCGTATTTATGTGAGTGTTTTATTTTATGTATTTTATTTTCTCTTCTACTCTCACACACGCTGCCTACATCAATTTTTTATCTCCTGTCCTGTCGCAGGTACGGAAAAGACTTCTTTAGAAATAAGCATCACCTGTGTACATACTTTTTCTGTTCTTTTCTTCTTTTCTGTTAATTTGTGTGTGCATAAATGGTTATTTAATTAAATAAATAGTGAAAATATAATAATTTTTCTGTGTGTTAAATTAAGTAATTTTTTAAGTAATTTAGTTTTATATTATAACAAATGCCTCGTATGTGTTACTAGTCGCAAGCGACTGCTGCGCATGACGCGTTTTTATTTGCATTCATTATGGAACGCAAATAAAGATGAATATGAAGTTTGAACACGAGCTCCTGGCTGCGATCTTGAAACTGCGTTCTGAGTTCATCTATCGGGAATTTCTTAGTAGCAAGCCGCCAGCATTTGTACCCGATTAATAGCAATATTTCCCCACTTTTTACATAGGACTGAAACTACAACTTAAATGGAGAAATGGTGGTGGAGGGTGTGGTATAGGTCCCTCTTCAGGGGATAGAGGTATTACGGCGGCATTATTTTATTATTATTGGTTTACTTACTTTTTTTTCACTCTTCGTATACCACTTTGTCACAGCACCAATTTATCTCGTCTGCTCGACGTCCGTATG
Organism: Agrochola macilenta; assembly: GCA_916701695.1. Lineage (NCBI taxonomy): Eukaryota > Metazoa > Arthropoda > Insecta > Lepidoptera > Noctuidae > Agrochola > Agrochola macilenta. The sequence continues at coordinate 3,315,310 of OU753559.1, read as the reverse complement.
TCACTGTAGGGATCCAGCAGAATATCAGCGTCAGGTATATTTGCCTGACACATGCTGAGGTGGACTCCCATTTGGTGCAACCTTGAGACGCACACCGCAGCTTGTTTTTTCCATTGATATATAAAGAAAGTATGTCGTGATGTCACTCCATTTCTTTAAGTACTTATGTTTTCTTTTTTGTATATTGGCATCTTGTTTTTATATTTATTCATGTAATTTGTTATCACTTAATTGTGCTTTTGTGTGTCTTTTGTATGCACTGAATAAATGTTTTATCTATCTATCTATTCAAGGTGTGTGCATCAACATATAAGTTTATGTATTGTTGAATCATACTTGCAAAAATATGTACCTACTTATAATAACAGAAGCTACGTTACACTTGTGTCATACCGTTTAGTTCAAACCCGATTCAAGGGAATGATTTATAGGTAATTTCCCTACAATCGGCGGCACCTCATGCGCAAGTAACGCAACCTTCGTCACCGCTCGCCTGAATGCCTAATTGGTTCATTTAACTTAGTTTTCTAAGTGTCGTTAATTATATAAGTGTGCTAGTTTGGCAGTGGTTTTGTGGGGAAATATAGCGAGTGTAGAGTTGGTGTTTCAATGTCGTGGAAGTTTACACTATGGCCTCTCGCCCACGGCGACTTTTTGTAGAGGTGCAGTAGCGATATCGTCTCGCATTTGCATCGATACAGCCGCGATGCTGTCACTGGCTGTGTACCTTCACCCAGATTCTGTTCCGTTCACATTGAGTTGACAATCTGTCGTCACTGCAAAAAAAGTCTTCGACGACAGTTAATCATGTCGTCCTATATGTGAACAGCTCCATTTAAATACACAAGCTACGCCGCTTTAAACGACGCGATAATCTGTCGTCACGACATAGTGGGAACGCGCCCTAAGAAGGCTGAGTTTAGAATAATTTTTGTTTTGGCAGATGCGGGCTTTTTGAAAAATATTTCCGATCCACGAAGGCATAGGCAGAGGTATGGTAGGTACTCTGTTCACTAGTTGATCTTCCTGTGCCAATAACAACCTTAGATGTTGCAAAACTTTTTACGATTTTTTATTGCATAAGTCAGGACGAATTTTACTATTGCATTGGTGTAATGTACCCTAAGTATTTATTATATTCAGCAGTGGACATTTACTGAATGATAATATATAATAATTATTACTCAATTATGAATCTAAACCTACTTCAGGATTGCTTTGTTGATAAAACAGTTCGATTATAAGCACTGCATTGATTTGATAGGTGGTGGTGGATCATCATTTCAGCCAAAACGGCTGTTTTGGCTGAAATGATGATCCACCACCACCACCGGTAGAAGTGGCGGTGCTTGGGGGAGTTCTATATCCAGCAGTGGCTACTGCTGGATATAGGACTCCCCCAAGCACCGCCACTTCTACCGGTTCTGTGCTTCTCGCATCCAGTGGATTCCTGCGGCCTTCACCAGTCCACCTTGTGGGAGGCCTTCCAACGCTACGTCTTATGGTACGCGGTCGCCACTCCAGAACCTTTCGGCCCTAACGGCCATCTGTTCTGCGAGCAATATGCCCTGCCCACTGCCACTTTAGTTTGGCAATTCTTCGGTCTATATCGGTTATTTTGGTTCTCCTACGGATCTTATTCATTTCTGATTCAATCATGTAGCATCCCAAGCATAGCTCTCTCCATTGCCCTTTGGGTGACTTTCAGGCTTCTAATAAGGCCCATTGTGAGCGTCCACGTTTCAGTAGAACGTCACTGGCAACACGCACTGGTCAAAAGCTTTCGACTTGAGACACTGTGGTTTAAGAGACGAGAAGATACTACGAAAGTTCCCGAACGCCGCTCAGCCGAGTCGGATTCGACGATTGACCTCTTAGTGGATGAACTTACTTAATAGCGACTGCATAATCATGGTAAAGACATAACATCACGCCTTGTTTCCCAAAAGGCTTGGGCAGAGGTGTACCTATAGTCAGTATACCCATATTTCACCAGTTATGTTTCAGGTCCATATAATAGGGGCTATTGCCATCAACCGGGCACAAATCCAGACTCCGGGCTGCTGAGAAATCCCAGAAAACGGCAATGACCTAGAAATAGGCCAGGACCTCAGGCACAAATCCAGACTCCGGGCTGCTACTGAGAAATCCCAGAAAATGGCAATGATCTAGAATTAGGCCAGGACCTCATACTCAGCAGTAGCGCTTGCAACCACTAGGCCACGAGGCAGTCATCATGGTGTACAGCTTTTTTTTTTCATTTTATATATTACGTATGCTCTAGTGACTTTTGTTTACACCCTGTCAAATCAATCAACCTTTAGTGAAATATGTACAAGCTACACATGTGTTAGAAGCTATCATGATGTATGGAGCATAAATCTTGTATGAATAGTCTTTGTGCGCCATATTGGATACTGTAACGTATTGTGCAAGACTTAGTTTAGATTAGAACGCTGTTCTCTATTGAAGAATGGGCTTTATGATAATATGCTGATTTTAGAAAATATTGTTCCAAAGGCAAGAAAGTTCTTAGCAAAAGATTACGCAACTGATCTGATCTGCCTAGCCTTTTCTCAGCTATTTTGAACTCAGCTTCCACTTTAACCGCAATGCAGCTGTAGCCAGTATTTTACAAGGAGCGACTGCCTATCTGACCTCCACAACCCAGCTACTGGGTAATACGATACCCCTTGGTAAGACTTGGTTGTCAGACTTTCGGGTTTCTGACGACCCGTAACGACTGTCAAGGACCGATGAATGATAGCCGGGACAAACGGCTTTCCAAGGCACGGCGGAGTCTCGGTCATGATGTTAAGTTTGAATGTCCTACAAAATCCACGCACACGACTTTTGCTAAACGACACTACCCATTTCTAAGCGCCCTCACTTATAATAAATTGAACCAGATTCTCAATATACATTCCCTTAACACATTTCATTGTAAATGTAAAATTAAAGAATATCTTTTAACTCTTGACTACACTAAAACGGAAGACCTATTAAAATCGTAATATAAACATACCGCGACACACACGAACCCCTTACACAGACATACATAAATTAATTAGGCGAGTTTACTTTGCTCTCTGCCAGTCAATTTTGACTTACTGCATTACCTCTTGGGGTGGAGCAGGTAAAAGTTTGCTACTACCTATCGAGAGAGCTCAAAGAGCGATTCTCAAGGTTTCTACGTGCCGCCCTTTCCTTTTTCCCACTAACCTACTCTATAAATCCTGTGAAGTACTAACAGCTCGACAGTTATTCATAATGAGCATCGTATTAAAACAACACGCAGCCCTCCCATATAGCACTGAATTTACTAAAAAGAGACGGAAAGACATAGTTTGCCCTACAAAAAGTACAAAACATGCTTTCGCAGCCAAATTTTTTGTCTTCCTAGGACCATTACTTTATAACAGACTAAATGCGAGAGCCAAAATGTATTCTCTTAATTATAATAATTGCAAAAGAACTCTCAAGGAAGCTCTTCAAAGTATGTCATACGAAGATACAGAGAAATTATTAGTTGTACTTAAATGAAAATTGTATTTGTATTAATTAAGTTTAGCTAAATAAGGTTAGGTTTAGGTTAGGTAATAAGATTTTAGCAAGTAGGATTTATTGTACTATTTACACCTTTTTACATACCAATTTGATGACTAGATTTGTATAATTAATGTGATTATTTAGAAATATTATACCTTGCCTCGCCTGAAATACAGGATTACCTAGTTCAGGCACATAACTTAATATAATTTTTCGTAGATTTAAGTAAATTTGTATTTAGTATTTTACCTTTTTACATGAATAAACTTTTATTATTATTATTATATTATTATACACACACACACTCACACACACACCTTCACAAACACGCACTCACCACATCTTTTTCACACAAGAATTAAACACATAATTTGTTGTACCACTAAAAACAACCTACTACTTACGTAATTATGTATTAATATAATGGACGGATGGATGACCCCTGTAACACAGGTTCCACCTAGCATGGGGGTCATTGATCAAATTTCTGTGCACTTGTAAGTCCTACGCTGTAAATGCTGCGCATAATTACTATGTACATTACTTTTTTGGAAAATAAAATTATTATTATTATTATTAATACTACGTATGTTGGTGTATGGCGTACCCAGATAGAGTTACGCCATTTTTTCCGTGAAGTACATCAAAAACTACAGAACGCCACTCTCTTAAATCCCGCTTTCATACTTATATCGCCGCACCATAAAACCTTAATCCCTTTAAAAGAAAACACCATAAAAATGCGCATTTTTACCAACAAACCATCCCCATGATAATCATACTGTACCTACGATATTAAGGCACGCCCGCACCCAAACCCGGGCCGACCGTAGATGGCGCGATATTTATTTAATAGCCGCGTTTTGCTTTAATAAGCCGATAAACCAGGCTCGGGGTGACGAAAAATGACGTCATTAAACTTCTAAATTTTCGCCGTGGAACGTAATCTAGCGAGGATGTGTCAGCAGTCTTTTATGGCTCGCTGTTTGGTTCTTATTGAAACGCGATTTTCAAGAAAATTCTTATAAAAATGGAAGGGATAACAATGCGAGGTCATACACTAAGTACGCCCCGGGGCTGTGTATCCGGATAGCTATTTAAAACAGGAGGCCAAAGTGACATCCTACCAGCGATAACGATGATAGAAAGTGAAAAATGTATTGGGTTGGCATAGCTACTGAAAACATTATTTCAATCCTGTTGAAAGCCATTGAAGAACTACAAAACGCTTTGAAAGCGGTCGACGTCATAACGTCAACGCCGGCTGCCGCTGAAAACCAGCGCTGGGGCTCTGTCTCGCATAGGGTCGCAGCATTATGCTGAGCGATGGCTATTTTGCGTGGATGTGACGCATATTTTCCCCAACTTGTTCTTTTTTTGTTTTGTGTTCGTTCTTTGCGTCATGTTTACCGCAAATAAAAGTATTTTCTTTCTTTCTTTCTAAAGCATAATCAGCCTATATTATTCAAACTGTTGGGACAGGCCTCCTCTCTGTGAGAGGGAGTGCGCCGTAATCCACCACGCAGGCCCAGTGCGGGTTGATAGATGTCACATGTCTTAGAATTTTTGGTTCTAGGTCATGCCGGTTTCCTCACGATGTTTTCCTTCACCGTTTTGAGAGCAGTGGTGATGAAATAGTTTACAGGCGCACACGACCTACAATTCGTAAGTCGCAGCCGTTACCATAGGCCACTACTGTCCTCTTTAAAAGTTACTAATAGGGATGTTAAATGAGTAAAAAAAAAAAAAAAAATATATTTAGTCCGTCAGTCAGATAATAAAAAAATATGAGACACGTATTTTTTGCTTTAAACTATTTAAAAAAAAAAATATTTAGCTAAAATACTTTAAAGTTGGGGAGTGGGGGGCTCGCTACGTCACAATTCAGTATAAAATCCACCGGCCAGTGACGTCATGCCACATTTTAACTCAATGTATTGCCGTAATTTTTTGATAACGTAAAAAAATAAAATAAACTTGTCCAATATTTTTTAATAATCTATCTGATGTACCAAAAAAATAAGTCAACATCCCTATTGTCCAGGCGCTCTGGAAGAAGTCTTCAAATCAAAAGTGAAATGTCAACTTCTCTTCTTCTATTCAAGCGTTCATCATTGCTGACTGCATCACAGCTGACCATCTGGTGATATAGTGGTCAAACGCGAATACTGGCGTATATCTGGCCATTTCGGATATGTGGTTGTTTGTCTCGTCAGGCATCGTCACCCGAGTAAACAATCCGATTTGCACGGTCCATTGGGTTATCAGATAAGCTATCTGCACGGTGGCTGTCTACGAACAGGTTGCTGTACTCCTACTAACTACTTCTTTGCTAACTCTTAAAGGTACATACTAGGTTTTTTTTTTAAAGCTGTTTTCGATACTTCATTCTCTTACGGTAGGTTCAGGAAAATGACGTCGAAGTAATTTTTAAATATGAATGTGAATGGCTAATAAGAGGCGTGAAATCGGGTTTAAATTAAAAAAAAAAAAATTTAGGTACCGCATACTCGTATACTTTTTTTTTTTGAGGGTGGGAAATTATCAAATAACTTCCCGTTCTGGGCGGAGCGGGAGGGTGTGTCAGTGTTTACTGACTAAAACTCACCCGTGTTCCTTACGGTGCCTGTGTGCCGGGGCCGCGAAATCCCTTTCGGACAAACCCGCAACCCCAGCAGATACTCGTATACCTTCATATACATTTCGTAAAAAGTTGTTATTTAGTCGTTTTTATTTTGATGTATTTATTTGTTTATCATAAGCACACCAACAGCACAGTCACTTAAAATTCAAATAAAATAAAATTTAGAATTATAATTTCAGTAACCATGCAGCAAATGACAGGTATGCATGACATTCACATATGAAAAAATTAGAGAAGAGAACAATATAAAATGTGTCTAGTAGACATAAATCTACAACACAAAAAAACAAACCAATTGGAGCTAGATAGACTCATCACACTTTAAATAGGGAGCGCCTGTATGAAGCGGAAGTCATGGAGAAAATATCAATAGGGTATGTATACATTATCATAAAAAAATAACTATTCACTTAAACATTGGATCCTATACTGAAATTCCCTCTCAGATCATTGTTTTTTCAATACAGTCACTTTAGGGACTCAGGTGCATTTCCACACCCTTCAGTACTCCCCTAACGAGTTGCCCTTGAAACTTCTATTAGCAGTAACAATATCCCAACACGTTTTTGCTTGTGGAAACCCTATTTCATTAGGAAGGATTATGTCACTTTGCCTTTTGGGACATTTGAAATACCTTAGTAGTTGAAGATTGTCGAAAGTGAGCGTTTTTATTTATTTATTTAATGAAAAAGCACAGCCATCCATCACATACATTAAACTTACATATGCTAAAAATTATCTTAATAACTAAAAGACTAATGTACATGACAATTAGCGTACATAGCATTGATAATAATCAAAAATAAAAATCTTGTTGCCTTGCAAATTTAATATACCAAACTAAACTAAACCTAAAATAAAATAAACTAAAATTGACTAACGTAAATAAGACTAATAATAACAAAAACAAAAAAAAAATTAAGAAATAAAAAAAAAAAATTAAATAAAAATTTAAATTACGAACAACTTGGCAAGGATAGCGTGATTTTCTTTCTGAATCCCGGTAGTTTGCCGTTTTTCTAAGTTTTGTGCAGAAATGAGGAGTGTTTTTCCAAACTAGGTTTTTCTTTGTAATTGGTACAATGGAATAGGTTCACTTTCAACAAAATTAGTTCTCTAATAGGTTAAAAGTCAAGAAAGACAATAATAAAAACTTAATGGAGGCAAAAAGCTTATATTATAGGAACCCTGCCTCCTAAATTAGGGTAAACCTGTGTTATTCACACTTAATTTTAATTTAAGATATTCTAAATAGAATGTAATTTCTATGTAACAAGCGTTCGATTCCGGAAAACTGAAAATAGAATTCTGCCTTCCAAAATTTTTGGACCCAGTCGGGTCGTGACGTCAGCCGGGTTCAATCAGGTAAAAAACGTTTTCCTCCGTTTTGTCTTATATCACTAAATTCTTTATGGGCCGCGCAGCTTACATTTTTCCCTTAGGTTGCTTATGGGCAACTCATCATATGCCTTAGACGCAGGGCTACCAACTATGCGGAGCTAAAATGCTATAGAAAAGGCGACTGGGATGGGACCTGGGACAGACTGAATGCGAAAGGCGAAGAACCGGGTGTTGTGGTGCAACTAAAGATAGGCCTTTGTCTCACAGTGCACTGCGCTTAGGCTCTTGCAGACCAGCGCGACGCAACGGCGCGGCGCGACTCGAACAATACAATTTCTAAGAAAACTTCACAGTATAACAATAACCGGTGTCGCGTCGCGCTAGTCTGCACGAAGCTTTAAGGCTCCCGCAGGCAGGCGCGACGCGACGGTGCGACCCGATTCTGGTAAGACAATTTCCATGAAGTTTTTTACTAGAGTCGCGTCGTGCCTGTCTGCGGGAACCGAGTTGATTAATTAAGACTCCTCTACATGTCAAACTTTTAATGCGAAAACATTTTTATAAATTTTAGAATAGTGTCTAATTGTTTTTCATCCCCCAAATCGTGATGCTCCAGCATACTAATAATAATAGTAGTGATGCGTGGCAGTGGCACCCCTACTGCCTTGCTGTTTGTACGCAGTATCTTGATATCGCTGAAAGTAATCTTGCAGAAAGGCTTTGCGTCTGTGAGTGACACACTTTTCAGTTGGAGCCATAACGTACAGCATGTTATTGTCTGAAATTGTTATTGGTAATTTATGTATGGCATAACATCAAGTCTGTATTCCCGAAGGGGTAGGCAGGGGCTTATAGAACGCTCACGCTTCACCAGTATTATGGTATGTTTAAGTTTCTGTGATAGATGCAAGTCTATTGACAATAACAGACTTCGGACTACTGCTTAAAAAGTCGGCTAACTGGTGATTCATCCGAATTCACTCGCCCGAAACGGGCGAATCGACACTTTTAAATAATATAATTTTTTCGTAATAATATAAATTTTGTAAGCGAATCGACAACTCCAGAAATCAAATCGCTAATAAGTCAAAAAGGGCTTAATTGGTGATTTGTACGAATTTACTCGCCCGAAACGGGCGAAACGACACTTTTAAATAATTTTTTTTTTTCTTAAGGTGATTAGCAAGAAGTTCATTTATTTGTAGACGAATCGACAATCTACTAGAAAATTTCAATAAGCAAAATGTAGGGAACAGCAATTTTTTTTTCGCGATTTCCGGTTTGGTCCCATAGTCTTCTTCTTTTCGTGTGGCTAGTGACTAACCTGGTGTCAGAGTTTTAAAGGGCCTCTGACTTGGCTTCACATGACGTCGAGAAATATCTCTCAGGCATGCCGGTTTCTTCACGATGTTTTCCTTCACCGTTTTTCAAGCAAGTGATAATTATACAATACGCACATGAATCCGAAAAGTCAGAGGCCTTGGGTTCGAACTCGAGACTTATAACTTGGCAGTCTAACGGTCACAACGCTAGGCTGTTGGCAGTCCAACGGTCACAACACTAGGCTATTGGTAGTCCAACGGTCACAGCACTAGGCTATCACTGCTGCGGTCAAATAGTAAAAGTTGTTCATAATGATGAGTAAAAGAAAGAAAGAAAGAAAGAAAGAATAATGTTTATTTGGACACAGTTCGTGAAACACAAAATAAAAAACTGACAATAATATTTTAACAATAATACGAGTAGTGTGTGCCTCACGGCTGCGCCAAAAAGGTTCATTTCAGCATTAATGCCAGACAGATGCTGTCTGACGCTGGTTTTCTAATGAACACGAGTGAGTGAGTCACGTGTTGAAGTATCGGTCACTAATTACCAGTCAGCCTGTGTATCTATTCGCCCATTTCGTAGCCTACATTTTACAGGTATTCTGTACAAAGACGACGCATACACACTCCTGCGAAAGTTGCCATAATAATAAAGGCTTGTGCAGACCAGCGCGACTTGTCGCGCGACGCGACTTGAACAATACGATTTCTAAGAAAACTTCACGATATAACAATAACCGGTGTCGCGTCGCGCGACAAGTCGCGCTGGTCTGCACAAGCCTTTATGCAAGACTTTTTCAATTATCTTGAGTTTTTTTGGATAATAGTCTTTCAGTCTATAATGATTAATTATAAGAATTAATTGCACTTTCAAATTAGATTAAACGAATAGAACCAGAGACATTCTGAATATACAGGGTGGCATTAACCCCCCTGACCGACGCGAAAACTATTGCCATGAATTCAGTACATGAATCTGACCCCGCAGCGTTGAAATTTATCGTCGGTTTAAAAAAAAAAAAATTGCTGTTTGTCAAAAATGCGCAGTCAAAATATAAATATTTTTTTATGTTTTTTTATGTTTTATGTACAGTCAGCATCAAAAGTTGATCACCATATTTAGATTTAAAAAATCGCTGTACACCGTATTCACTATTAGCACTTCACTATACAGCGATTTTGAAAATCTTAATGTGGTCTTCTACTTTTGATGCTGACTGTACTACTAACACTAGTGATAAGGTATTTTACTAACAAATTGGACCATATTGTTGTCTGAAATTAATAAATAAATAAAATAAAATGTATGGAGCAGCAGATTTTTTTTTTAATAACCGACGAAAAATTTAAACAGTTTTCGCGTCGGTGTCCCTGCCACCCTGTATATTAAATATGCTGAGAGGAATACTGGTAGAATATGCCTCTGGCATTAAGTCCGCCTCTGTACATTTGTGTGATTAAAGTATTAAATAAATGCACCAATCAAAGCCGGTGCTCAAAAGCACTTAAGAGCGTTTATCCAAAAAGTTGGCAACGTAGCAAAGCTGTCAAATATTTACCTGTTTTGATTAATTTGTTGATATTACTGTATGGAAATAAGAAATATGGCTAACTAGAATATTAATAATGGTTCCGTACCGGTGGAACCGTTTTAGGTGTAAAAAGTATTTGGAAAGTTTCCAAATGCCTTTTTTAAACGGTTACAACATCAAATTCAGTGTTACAATTGCAATTCATTATTAATATTTGCGTATAAACAGTAACATTGCCAAATAACATTTGATAGTTATTTGCGACGTTGCCCACTTTTTGTACGCTCCTTAAACAAACAAGTAAAATAAAACACCTTTTAATAAAAACCCACATAAATAAAAAATAGGAGGCCCTTAAGGCACCCAATTTAAACATCAGTCACGTATAATCACAGCTATTAGCATCCCTAATATCAACCTACCTTCAAACAATCCGTAGGTAACAAAAACGGGCCGTATCCAAATGCTGGACAAATTAGCGAGTTTTAATTCAAAATCGTTCGACCGTTACCTGCCACGGGTCGTAAGGGGCTGCAACATAAAAAACACAGCTTTTTGTTGTGTTCTAAATTAGAGAGACACGCATTTTTTATCGGAAACAGATAAAATATGTTGATAAAGACTGTATTTTATTTGTTTTTTTGGCTAACTTTGGTAGCTGTTTACTCTATAACGATTATTTTGTACTGTGGGACCCAAACGCTATGGTTTACTAGAATAGCAGAAGACAGAAACACTTGTAAATGAAGCATACAACAAAAGGCAAGATTGACTAATGTAATTCTTACTGGATAGAAAGACACGAGTATGAAAAGGCCTCATAAGATTGAAAACATGCACTTACCTAAAATTACTGTCATTATCCATAAACTAGCTATGTATATAAACAAAAATGAAATGCTGTTCTGTAGTAAGCGCTATTTAATTGTTGTTCGTTGGTAAGCGCGTTTTTTAATGTTCGTTATAGTCCGAATAACGTTTTTAGGTAAAGAAAAACTGGATAAGATGCCCGGAAAATTGGAAAATTTGGTAAGAATGAACATGAATTTTTTTTTTTTTTTTTGTATGAATTATTGTATGGACAGGACAACGTCTGTTGAAGCAGCTAGTCCTTAATGATTTCTTACGAACAGAATGATAATATACATTTATCTGACAGCGGCGAAACCAAAAACGGAGGGTTATATATTTTATGAATAAATGACAAAGGAAAACAAACGTCAGTCCATTGTCGCAACTTTTTTTCGTCCACTTGTTTCTTAGCTATAAATTAACAAGTTTATCTGAGTCCTTTTTGTTTTTAAGATGAGGTGGAGTTAGGGGCACCATGCTTGGTCCACTTTCAGATATTAAATTTAAGACGATGGGGTATATATTTACAGAACAAAATGCCGTAAGTTAAAGTGGCAGAGGTGACTGCGGAGCAGTTCTTTTTTCGGACTTTTAAGTGCTATACTTATGCCTGGGAAAACAATTTTCCATTTTACATTTAAATATAAATTGGGTAACACAGGAACACCTTCGTCTACGTTCTCACCTAAGAAGCTACCGAACTCTTATGTAATTTTGACGTTCGAAAAGTGCTGATTCTCAGCCTAGTTTGAATAAATGACATTTGAATTATTATTTTTTAACTGTGAGAAGAGAAAGCTTTGGTTTTCTTTAACTGCCAATAATAATAATCCTACTGTGGACTCAGCGTTCATTGTGCCGATAGTCGTATCAGCCAATGGCTTAGTTGGCAACACCTAAGGAGGCTCTCGTTGGGCAGCTGGATCAAGGGCTTGATTCAGACAGCGGTACTCCTTGACACGGCTCGCATTATCAGGAGGTTCCTCTCTCTGGAGCCCTGACCCTAGCTTGGACGCTGTTCCCGATACCGGTGGGCTACTATTTTTTTTTTTAATATTTTTAAATATTTTTATAAAAATATTTAAAAATGTACTCAATAAGTTTATAGATGAATAAATGAAGATCCTACTAATATTATAACCGCGAAATTTTGTTAGGATGGATGATGTATTGATGTTTGTTACTCTTTCACGCAAAACTACTAAACGGATGAAATTTGGCACATAGATAGTTTTTAACCTGGATTTACTTATAGGATACTTTTTATCCCGATATTCTCACGGGATCGAGACTTATGCGGATGAAACCGCGGGGTGCTGCTAGTAATATAATCAAAACTTTATTGTTCAAGAAAGTAGTACAAATTCAAATAGCACTAGCCTCCACACTAGGATTCTCTGTGTTGTCAATAAAGGTTGCAGCTTTATATATATACATAATGTTATAAAATAAAAAAATACATTTAATTTTTATGTTTTGTTTTATCAGGACCTGTCTGTAAAATGTATAAATGTTGGCATTAGTACGTGCGTAGTGCTGTTTGCATTTATTTACAACTTTCACGAGCCTGCTAAGTTATTTACGGCAGTTTTTGGATGTCTCTGCTTTATCTTCATGACTTTTGTTATGAATGCAACTACATTATTCTGTTTTCATTACAGTTTAGGCTTTGACAGCTGTTGTGATATTTTCAAGCTTTTCTTTCATATTTTATGAAAAAGTTAGTATTAAAAAATTTGCCAGAGTTTGATTTAGCAGAAATGGGCTTTTGGAATTCGTTAAACATATTTTTAACCTTGACTTATAAAATAATTTGAATAATGCTAGATTTTTGGGTCAGTGACAGCTTGGCCCGAGTCAACTCAGCCCGAATAATAATACCAGATACTACGTCTTCAACATGCTTAAAAAAGTGGTGTGGGGTGTGGTGTGTGTGGTGTGTGGGGTGTGGTGTATGTGGCGCATGGGGTGTGGTGTGTGTGGTGTGGTGTGTGGTGATCGATAAACATAGTTATCTACAACGCCTGTTTCAATTATGCTATAAAAGAAGCCTAAGTTCATTAGTTTTTTAAATTGTCTGGACCAAAAAAAGACGCATTCCTTTGCTTAAAATGACTGAGTTTTTTTATCTCACTCACATCAAATTTACAATAGTCTACAAAATAAAGGACAAGAAGGCGACTGCGTAAAATATACCGTTCCCTTCCGATCACCACACACCATACCACACTACACACACCACAACCCATGCGCCACATACACCACAGCCGACACACCACACCCCACACCACTTTTTTAAGCATTTTGAAGACGTAGTATCTGGTATTATTATTCGGGCTGAGTTGACTCGGGCCGAGCTGTCACTAACCCAAATTTTTCACTGCTTCTTTATAAAAACAATATGTGATAGCCGTGGTATGGGTTCAAACTGTTACCATAAAATACTCAAATCACTGTTTATCACGGTGATACGTCATGTCTGGGCACGCCACAATTGCGGCGGTAAGGCCCCTCTTTGAGGAGTGGCTGGAGAGGCGCCACGGCGTCCTCACCTTCCGCCTGACGCAGGTCCTCACCGGACACGGCTGTTTTGGGAGGTTCCTGTTCAGGATCAAGCGGGAGGAAACGCCCGGGTGTCACCATTGTGTGGATCGCCCGGAGGACACGGTGGAGCATACGGTGGAAGTCTGCCCGGCTTGGGCGGAGCACCGCCGTGTCCTCACGGAGGCGATCGGCGGCGGCGATCTCTCGCGTCCGGCCCTGGTTCAGGCCATGGTCCGGAGCGAGAGTGCATGGGAGGCCGTCACCTCCTTCTGCGAGGCAGTTATGCTCGCGAAGGAGGAGGCGGAGCGCGCGAGGGAGATTGAAGCTGCACGCCCTCGCGCCCCTAGTCGCCGCAGGAGACGCCCCGGGCGTCGGGAGTCACAAGCTGACTTCCGGCCACCGTAGGCGCGGGCCTGCGGACGGTGAGCGATGGGCAGCTCGCCGTCCGATAAGGACCAGGCCCGGGTCGACGGCGCGTCGTGTTCCACGCGCGCCTCAAAGGGATGTCAGCAACAACTGACGGGGTCCGGAAGGACCAATGCCTGCTGGGGTTGCGGGTTTGTCTGAGAGGGATATCGCGGCCCCAGCACATAGGCAACGGAAGGAACACGGGTGGGTTTTAGTCAGTAAAAGTCTGACACTCCCTCTCGCTCTGCCCAGAGCGGGAGGAGTCATTTGATGATTTCCCACCCAAAAAAAAAAAAAAAAAAAAAAATACGTCATGTCGAAGCTGCGAACATGACGTATATTGTGTTTTCTTGAGAAATATATTGTTTGCCGAGGTTGGTATAAGGTTCCGTAAGATTTGTGTAAGTACTTCTTCACTTTGTGTACGTATTTTATTTTATCACTACTTGACTGCTCTCAAAACGGCAAAGGAGGAAAACCGATATGTCCTAGAACTCAAAATCCGGAGACTATGTGATTCCACCTGTTTTGTAGTTAGTTGGAGGCCTGTGTCCCAGCAAAGTAAACATTGTAGGCTGATTATACTATAAAAATACAATACACAGAAGCAACTACAATACACGGAAGCGATGACGCGAGTTTCACGCTTTTTGTTCACCCAAAAAGTACACATATACTTAGTATACATATAGTTCATGGAAATTGTTCGGTGACGATGACGCGAGTTCTATGATTTTTGTTCACCCAAAAAGTGCTCAACGAACCTAAAGAAGTTTTCACTTCAAAAAATTACCTAGCAAAAACTTTTCCTACTCAAAAAAACAAACTCAAACATACGATTGTTTCAGTTTCAAAAAGCCGTAACTTTAATGCGATAAAATTTTAGTAACCGGAAGTTTCCGTTGCAAAATATAGCCGTACAGAAATGCCTTTTACTCAAAGTTTATTACTTAGAGCTTTGCTATAAGAGCGTTTTAAGGAGTCTCAAGGTAGGTAGTGGGTATTCAGTGCATCCGAGAGCCCGGCTCAAAGGGCCCCTCTGTGGTACGGGAGGCCTGCGTATAGGGGCCCCGAGTTGCGAATTCAAGGGACAATTTCTGAAACCGATTCGACTCTGTTTCGTATATTTTTGGAATGTTTGCAGCAGAATTATACCTACTTGTTTGCTGGACAACGTAACACGTCAATGCAATTAGAATATAACTAGTTAATTAAGGTATAATAAAGCTTTGACAATCTTGCTCTGAAAAAAATACAAGAAAAAAAAAAAACCTTACTAGATAGTCACTCTTGCTAGATATATACGTATTTACATAATTTTAACTTGATGAGAATAGCCTTTATTAATCTTTTACGTCATAATTTTTCACCATATCTGGCAGAATCTCTTTTGCTCTTTTTCTGTCAGTTCAAAATGTCTTTGTTTCTCAAAATTATGGCCACAGCAGTTGGAAAGGAATTTAGTGTTTAATGACTGGCCATTGCGGCACGGTAGAGATGCTTGGCTAAGCGGATTTCAAGATCCTGGATTTAATACCACTACTGGTGTACCTGGGGCCTTCACTTTGACGAACAACAAGCATTTTGTTTAAGAAAAGTGCTCGCAGGAAACATTATTCCGTTATTCGTTTACTTTTGAAAATTAAAATATTTATTTCAGACCAAGCACACAGTAATTGATACAATAGTCCATATGATGTTAGATTTAAGATACATAAAGTTATGTTAGTAAAATTTAAAATAATTATTATTTTGGACATGCATGAGCGACCTCAAGATTTGGCTGTCCACTCTGTCGCGCAGAACATTGCAGGATTTTTTAGTGTAATTGCTCCACAGGTTGCACGTGTACGATTTGCAATAGCTTTTGAATAGTGTGACTTTAACGTCACCTGAGCATCTCGCAAACCTGCGAGAAAGCATATTACCCATTACCAACAATGCCCTGCTCTCCCATTCCATATCATTTAGTTTCTCATTGACCCAGTGACCCAAGTACTTAAATAGGGATGATGCCTGGGTAAAAAAAATGAAATTCTAATTAGTCCGTCAGTCAGATAATAAAAAAATATTAGACACGTATTTTTTTGCTTAATCATATTAATAAAAAATTACTTAGATAAAACGCATTTTAAGTTGGGGAGTGGGGGTCGCTACGTCACTAGTATGTATAAAATCTACATACTCGTGACGTCATGGCACATTTTACCGCAATGTATCGCCGTAATCTTTAGATTACGTAAAAAAAAAAATACGTGTCCAATATTTTTTTATAATCTCGAAGGACTAAAAAAAATTTTTAGTCATCATCCCTATTTGGACACTTGCTGTAGGATGGTTCCATTTAGTGTGATCGGAGGAACAGGGTTGACTTTTATCGTCACTGCTGATTTTTATGTCATTTAATGTAATAAAAATATCCTTATTAATTAGATATTCCACTCAGAGCACTGATTTCAACGGCACCTACCCGAACGGCACCTCAGTTATTCTACCAACCGCACTGATACAAAATTTTGATAAGTGCGATTTGGTAGACCAGCTATCTAATTACGCAACACATTTTCGTAAACGATTACGAATAACCTGTTTCATTTTGACAGTTCAACAAAATTCATTGCGTTATTTACGTTGTTGAGCAGATTTTTTTTCGAACTAATGAAGCAATGGATTAGCAATCTGTTTCAAAACGATTCAGATTCTAATTGATCGTGTATTACGCAATTAGGGTACTGATTATTAATATAATTTTCAGTCCACGAATGGCACCTGTATACAGTTTGTAATGATGGAATATGCTGAGAAATGTTTTTTTTTAAATCACATAATTCGATCGAGAGGTTTTCAACTTAAAAGACATAGAGACACACTGCGTTTGTAATAATATATGATAACATAGTGAAAAAATAAGGAGAGTGGCAAAAAAAAGGAATTCAGTCGTTTGACATGTGACAATAATTTATCCAAAAGTATTATACAGGGTGAAATTGAATCATGGGCATCCTTTAGGACCAACACTGAAATCTCGAAAACAAAACTCAGCTGTTCCTTGAACAGCAGATGTTTTTTTCGCGATTTTAGGTTAGTTTCGATAGTGAAAGTTGTCCATAATAATGAGTACAATGACACCTTAAGAGGATGCCCATGAATTGAATTTCACTCTGTATAAAAACTAGTCGATAAAACCCGATATACAAACGAGAGTAATAACCGTAAAACATTCATATGTACCTAATTGTTAATTAGCGTGAAAGCAGCAAAATTTATTAACCTACGTCATAGTTTTTGACATGTGTATACTTTGCGGTGTTGCTGTTAATTACATTTTCTTTAGCTACACAAAGAAAACTATAAATATAGCTCCAATATCGTTCTGAATATGATAGCAAACAGGACTGGACTGTTCTTATGTGCGACACTGCTGTGACAGACAAGTTACACACGTGGGGCACTATCGCACCTAAGAGACTACTGTAATAAATATGAGCTAATTATGATTGAATCAATCAATCTGCCTAGCCTTTTCCCAACTTTATTGGGGTCGGCTTCCAGTCTAACCGAATTCAGCTGAATACCTGTATTTTTCATGGAGCGACTGCCTATCTGACCTCCACAACCCAGTTACTGGGTAATACGATACCCCTTGGTAAGACTGGTTGTCAGATTTTCGGGCTTCTGACTGTAACGAAAGATCCATGAATGACAGGTGGGACCAACCACCGTGCCTCGGAAAGCATCTTATGCTTTCCGAGGCACGGTGGAGTCTCGGTGTATAATGAAATGAAATGAAATTGTTTATTCTGTAAATAGGTTATCGGAATCACTTTTACACATCATATAAAAAATATTAAAAATAAGCTAGATGAGGTCGGTGTTTCCTATCTGACTACTGAGAAGAAAGGCCCAAACAAACTCAGAGGCACAGTCTCTTTTAAAATCCAGACATAATCTTGGTCAAGCCATGTGAGGACCATGTAGATTAGTGTCTGAAATGGTCTTTTGAGGAAAGAACCACACAGATTTGAGTGGACCTGTCCAGTTCAGCAAGCATTTGTCAGTAATATCGTGGAACTCAACTCAGAACTTAAGGAGACGAACAATACCAAAGAAAGGATATTTGGGTAGGCCGCATCAACTACTCAAACTGCCAGACCATCATTAAAACTAACTGAGAAAGAAAAAAAAAATGAAAAAGAAAAAATGTGATCTGCGATGACCACCATTCAAAAGGAATACGAAATGCAGATAATGCAGTTTTTAATCAATGTTGCTTTGCAATCCCAGATTCATCACAGGTGTGTTGCAAATGTCACAGGTGTATTGCAAATGTCACAAGTGTGTTGCAAATGTCACAGGTGTATTGCAAATGTCACAAGTGTGTTGCAAATGTCACAGGTGTATTGCAAATGTCACAGGTGTATAGCAAATGTCTCAGGTGTGTTGCAAATGTCTCAGGTGTGTTGCAAATGTCACAGGTGTATTGCAAATTTCACAGGTTTATTGAAAATATTAATGGTGTATTGAAAACGTCACAGGTATGTTGCAAATGTCACAGGTGTATTGCAAATGTCACAAGTGTGTTGCAAATGTCACAGGTGTATTGCAAATATCATAGGTGTATTGCAAATATCTCAGGTGTGTTGCATATGTCTCAGGTGTGTTGCAAATGTCACTGGTGTATTGCAAATTTCACAGGTTTAATGAAAATGTTAATGGTGTTATGAAAACATCACAGGTATGTTGCAAATATCACAGATGTATTACAAATGTCACGGGTGTATTGCAAATGTCACAGATGTATTGCAAATATCACAGGTGCCTGTAATCATACCAGTACTCATACCCTTCAAACCGAAAGACAACAACACTTCTTGGAGTCAGAAATAGATGCAATCGTTGTTCTCAAACTAGATATTACTAAAATGCTGCTCGGCACCCTAATTCAGTAACACACATTCAATTACTTGAAAAATTCGTCTGCTCAACAACGTAAATCAAAATGAAAGCCAGTCCCATCAATTGGCATTTTATGTGTAACACAATTAGGTACCCTACCGAAAATATTAAAACTACATTTATTTCATCGATACAAGCTCCTCACTATATTTCCAGCGTCTCGATTACTCCAGAAAGTTGTACAGAACTTAATACAGAAGTTTAATACACTGGTACATTCACACAAAAGAATTGGCGAAGCGGCAGCTGCTAGCGATGGTAACTGTGGTTTGGCAGGTCGCAAATTACACTTTTTGTACGTATTTGAAACTTGGCAAAGTACGTTAGCCGCCGCTGAAATTGGTATGTTATTGTCGATGTTGGCTGTTGAAGTATTTTTATTTTTTTTATTTTTATTTTTGTATGTCCTCGTTGTTCGAGCGGTTGCAAGCACGACTGATGAGGCAGGCTTCCTGTGCTAACTCGACAATACTGGGTCATTCTAAAAAGGTTTTTTTTTTTGCATAAATTAATTTGCTAATCAGAAACAAATTCTCAAAATATAAAATTTTCTTAATGGCACGAAATTTAAAGAGCTCGTGCCCATGAAATGGTAAAAATAGTAAGTATCTAATCAGCAAGGTGCTAGCAAACTGTCCGGGTGTTAGTACATTATAGTATTTCCACTTGTGTCGGGTATTTAAATGCAGTGTGGCAGGGACATCGACACGAAAAAAAGCGACTTTGAGATAAGACCTTTTTCATATTAGTGTGGGTTCCAAAATACTATGTTCGTAACAACATAAAATTACAATCAACACAGTATGAGAAAATCAGTTTTAAAAGTTGCTAAGTGTATACATACTCGTATTAGTGCTTGTGACGGTACGTGATTCTGAAAAGCCCTGCGTTGAAATTTTTCGCAGGTTATAAAAAAAAAATCTGTGTAGATATAACCGACGAAAAATTTCAACGCAGGATTCAGAATCATGTACTGAATCCATGGTAAAAGTTGTCGCGTCGATGTCCCGGGCACCCCGTATACCTGAATACAGACTATTAGACCCCTAAGTACTTAATAAAGAATACAACTTGAAAAATTACAAGAAATAAATAATATTTTCCGAAGATACCGTATCTTCGGAAAATACAGAACAGAGCGCCTCCCCGTTCTCAATAAAGAACTTATTTCAGTCTAAAAATGTATAGACAGACGTTCTTAAATTTACTTGTACAAGCGGTATTCTCACGAGAGACCGTATTGCAGGTGTGGGGAGCTCTTAACAGCTAGTTTAGAGGCGAAATGATGATATTTCTAACGTATTGCTGGAGTGTTACTACGGGTTTATGTAATTTTACAAATATGCGTGTTTCATAGCAACGGGATTTCTACGGGTTTTGTCGACTGAAGAATAGACAAAGTGACAGATTGTGATTGTTTATATGTCATTTAGTCTATTCTTCCGTCGACAGAAACCGCTTCTATATTGTGGTCATGCTAAGAGTGCTGGATGTGACTCGCACTGACCAGGGAAGCATGACACAAAAGGAAGGCGATCTATACTCAGCAGTGGGTGGAACAAGGCTGCTAATGATGGTGATGATGATGAGTGTTTCATAAGAATAATATACTGGGGTTTCAGACCGTGATCTATAAACGTTACCTGTAGTTAAGCGTTATTCCTGTCACTGACGCACAACTTAATCAAACTAAAAGTGCAAAAGAAACGGGAACATGTCTAAATTAAAGCACGTGCTACGTAACGTATACAATATGTAAAAAAAGCCCTGTCCGATCCGACAGGGGCACATAGGTACTGCAATAACATTACCAAAGAGTAATTTAAAAAATCTTATCATTATTGAAAATAAGAGTTTTTGCTATTCAAATTCTCATTTTTTGTACAAAAATTACCCCAAATCCATAAAAAAATTGCAAATTATCAACATCTTGTTGTATAGATCTCGCCTTCAGTCAGTGACTTTTTAACTGGAATTTTAGTCTGAGAAATTCATTCCGTTTTTCATATATTCAGTGTGCCTTCATGCTGAAGAATTTAAAGTAGTGCATGTCTTTTCCAATACACCACAAGTAAATAAAGTTAATACAACGACATAATACTTACCTATAGCTTCAAATACGTCTCTCCATTCTCACACGATTCTCACTAACTCTAGCTCGATTCCAACTCCTTCTCACAATAGTACGGTTCTTCCGTTTCTGTCGCCCGGGATCCGTTTTCTCAGTGAATTTTATAGTTAGAATAAAACTTGTACAGTATGTTTATGGGTAGGCTACGAGACTGCATGAGCAGGGGAGGGTAAAAAGAATCACTATAGATTTTGTATCCGTGCCACCGTTGTCCTAAATTCACTTCGTGTTGTTATTTATAGATAGAATATCTATGTTTACAATTTACACCATATAAATTACAGATTCATTACTATCTATCTATTTACTACTATCTGATAAGTTATTTCTTTTTCAGGGTTCCGTACCTCAAAAGGAAAGAACGGGACCCTTATAGGATCACTTCGTTGTCCGTTTGGCAGACAGTCAAGACCCTTTTTCGAAGAAATTCGTGAAGTTATCAAGTTAAAATTAATATCAAATACATAAGTCTATGGTCACTTGGAGCTCTAAAAATCAAGCTACTCAGCCAACGCAATAAAAAATACGGCATATTTTATGCGACATATTTTGATACTCGTAAATAAATCAAAACGTATAGGGTACTTCCCGTTGGCCCAGAACCATAAAAATTGGCAGGAAGCAAGGTCTCACAGCACTGTATGTAAAGGAAAACGTCCGAAAATTGTTAGTTTGTAGATTTATCAATAATAATAATTTTTTTGCTGTTACAAAATTTCATTTGCAGTTGGAGAATTGACTGTGACGTTTATCGACGTATCGAACATGTTTTTTAACACGTTGAACGCCAACGCGGTCATTGCTGACCGACAGCGAACTTTCCCTTGAGGCCAAGCAAAAATCACAGTTCTATCGCGCTCCGCCTCCTCCTTCGCGAGCATTACTGCTTCGCAGAAGGAAGTGACGGCTTCCCATGCACTCTCGCTCCGGACCATGGCCTGAACCAGGGCCACGGACACGGCGGTGCCCAAGCCGGGCAGACCTCCACCGTATGCTCCACCGTGTCCTCCGGGCGATCCACACAATGGTAACACCCAGGCGTTTCCTCCCGCTTTATCCTGAACAGGAACCTCCCGAAACAACCGTGTCCGGTGAGGACCTGCGTCAGGTGGAAGGTGAGGACCTCTCTAGCCACTCCTCAAAGAGGGGACTTATCGCCGCAATTGTGGCGTGCCCAAACAACCGTATCCTGAGGCGTGAGGCGTGAGGGTGCAAGTACTAGTTGTAACAAGTTTCAAATGGAGGATATGTAGATATCTCCTGTTTCCTGCGGAGGCAGGACTGGTATAGCCACTTTGTGCTCAGCGCAATGATAAAGATGTACTAGTAGTATGTTCATATTGATAGATTGTTGGGAATTATTCATATCCTAAAACACTAGGAAGTGGTGAATGGCCGGTGTTTCGGGGGACTGTCTTATGTAATTTTGACGTTGAACTAGTGCTGATTGATTTTTAGACTAATAAATATATACGAGTATAATACGAATAAGTTATTATGTTTTTGATATGGCCTATGGCTATTATTATGATAAAATTGCTATTATTATTAATAAATTGCTATTATAATTATTATTAAATTGCTATTATTATTATTAAATTGCTATTATTATTATTAAATTGCTATTATTTTAAAATGTCTTTTATTATTATTAAATTGCTATTATTAATGATTAAATTGCTATTATTATTAAATTGCTATTATTATTACATATTATTTAATTAAATAATTATTATCATAAGTCAACCAATTATTAATTATTACTAACACTAGTTTGTAAGCTGGCAATTGTACTAATTGTGTATGTAATCGTAGGATGAGTCTGAAATAAATGATTTAATAATAATATATATTTTTTGGCGGTTTCCTGCCTAAAACCTATGATAAGCTCTACTTCTAGATTTGTCTGATGTGACCAAAATCGTGACGGGACGCCCGGAACCTTATGGTTCTGGCGGTCGAACATTATTGTAGAGATGTAGGTACACAGGACGTGTGACATTATAATAATAATTATGTTTATCAAGTATAATTTTCATCTAGGGAAAACAAATAGTTGTATTATGTGCGCAGAGTGCGGGCCAGCTCCAATATCGTTCTGAATATAATAGCAAATAGGTTGGACTGTCCTTATGTGCGACACTGCTGTGACAGACAAGTTACTTACAGTGTCGCACGTAAGAGGCTATTGTAATGAATGAATAGGTATGAGCTAATTTAATTTAAAATTTAATATATTATAATTAGAAAAACTGAAATGTCTTATAACATATAACCTAACAATATCTTCCTTTTCACTCAAGAATTCCTGTACGTTTTTTCTTCTCAGCAATTGTATCACGAATAGTAAATAATTTAGTTCTACAAAATACTTGACGGCTTCAGAAAATTCACAGCGTAATCAAGCTAGCGTTCGCCCGCGGCAGTTCCTGCGCAGCGTTGCATAAACTTACGGAAATTTACATTTTCTATCCAGATAGTCTTATTTCAAAGCATGCACTATGAACACTCGACTATTAATTCGCCCTAGGGACAAACGAACAGACACACATTTACATGCATTCGTAAAACTCTAAAACATATGAATTCAGTCCGTATATGTTTGATATAAGAACGCTGGAATTTAATTTTAAGAGAACTTCATTTGTTTTCTGATTATTCTAAAACCAAATTATGATTACAGTAAGTGAAATAGTTTACAAAAGAATTACAGCCTTATGCTTATATCAACAAGAGCTTTAGTAAATTGTGACAGATGCAAAATAGTAATGTAGTGTAACGGTGACGCATTTGCATCTCAGTTGATTGCCGACGATAGATTGTCTAACTCTAATCGTGTCGTGAATGGATTGCCTAATGGATACATATTTTTCCTTGTCGAGAATGAGACGAATACTAATGTGCCTATCAGCTAATCGTCTTGTATACCGCAAGAGAGGATATTGCCATAATTGCTGGTCTGAGTAACTTGCAGTGACTGATAGATTGGTCATCGTAAAAAAACATGTTACTAAAAAAAGATGGTCCATTTTTTGGAAAGTAAATAACGCTAAGTGAAGCGGGGAAGAATCTAGACAGCTCACCATCTTTGGCTCTTGGGAGAAACGAGCCAGACGCTTGAATATACCCACATTTTCCCTGTCCTCGACCTACATACTTCGGAAAGCACATTACAAAAAGCTG
The DNA here is from genome assembly GCA_916701695.1 of Agrochola macilenta. Classification (NCBI taxonomy): domain Eukaryota; kingdom Metazoa; phylum Arthropoda; class Insecta; order Lepidoptera; family Noctuidae; genus Agrochola; species Agrochola macilenta. The sequence goes on along the minus strand of OU753559.1, from coordinate 3,290,845 downwards.
AGAAAAATGCGGCAGCACACAGCGCTACACTGCTCCCCCAGCAGCACACCGCGCTACATTGCTCCCCCGGCAGCACACAGCGCTACACTGCTCTCCCGGCAGCACACCGCGCTACATTGCTCCCCCGGCAGCACACAGCGCTACACTGCTCCTCCGGCAGCACACAGCGCTACACTGCTCCCCCGGCAGCACACAGCGCTACACTGCTCCCCCGGCAGCACACAGCGCTACACTGCTCCCCCGGCAGCACATAGCGCTACACTGCTCCCCCGGCAGCACATAGCGCTACACTGCTCCCCCGGCAGCACACCGCGCTACATTGCTCCCCCGGCAGCACACAGCGCTACACTGCTCCCCCGGCAGCACACCGCGCTACATTGCTCCCCCGGCAGCACACAGCGCTACACTGCTCCTCCGGCAGCACACAGCGCTACACTGCTCCCCCGGCAGCACACAGCGCTACACTGCTCCCCCGGCAGCACAGAGCGCTACACTGCTCCTCCGGCAGCACATAGCGCTACACTGCTCCCCCGGCAGCACATAGCGCTACACTGCTCCCCCGGCAGCACATAGCGCTACACTGCTCCCCCGGCAGCACATAGCGCTACACTGCTCCCCCGGCAGCATATAGCGCTACACTGCTACCCCGGCAGCACACAGCGCTACACTGCTCCCCCGGCAGCACACAGCGCTACACTGCTCCCCCGGCAGCACACAGCGCTACACTGCTCCCGCGACAGCACACATTATTGGAACCTATTCTTTTGATTAATGTTTACCTACCCTTTAGATTCACTTCCACTTAACTTTAAGTAGGTACAGTGGACTCCAGAGAAATCTCACCCCCTAGCAATGTAAAAAAGAATGCAAGGGGGTGAGGTTTCTCTGGAGCCCACTGTACAAAGATAAGCTAAATTGCATACGATAAACATCATGACTTTGCAATACCCAAACAGACAGATCGACTGCTTAAAATAGGTATCCCACCACGAAGTCCACAGCGAAACAGATGCACAATCTATAATTTGAATCAATTCCTCGTACAGTTTATTGCATATTGTTAATCCTATCGTTTCCAGTTGGTCACGGACGCCTTACATTGTGAGCTGGATTTATCAGATCCATATGGCAAATTCATAGCTCCCTGGACAACCCCCTCGCAATAAGGAAGCGATGTATGCTGAAATAGTTAGAAGGGAATTGCTGCTTTTGCGTCTGTTTGTGTACTTTCTTGTTTTCAGTTTAACGGTGGCGATTTAGTAATCTGCATCCGCCGGGGGGTGATTCTACCCGTGATTCTAAACATATTTCGCTATGAAATACATATTCGAAACGTGAAAAGAAAAAAAAAAGAAATTCTTATAAGTACCTACAACAGTAGACAGATTATTTCGATGCATGTATAATTAAAAGATAAAAACTTTTTACAAAAAAAAAACAACCGACTTCCGCAAAAAAAACACTACAAAGTGAAAAATAACTTTAATTTCGGAAGTCGGTGGCAAAAAATTAAAATTCCAAACCAAAGACACTTTCACTTTTTTGTTGTGGTGCCTACCCCACACAAATTCGAATACCACTACTTGCTATGGAAATAACAGTCACAGGAAGTTATCATCATATCATCCACATATACTAAGCGGGAAAAATACGTATTATTGAAGCTTACTCAAAAACTATCAAAGCAAAGTTAATAAAATTTATATGGGACCAATCCGGGAGCATACCCTTTTATACAAAAAAAAAAAAAATTCAAAATCGGTCCACAATTTATTGACGGAGAGATCGGCGGACATACATAAAAAAAATAAAAAAAAAACATACATACGCGTCGAACATATAACCTCCTCCTTTTTGGAAGTCGGTTAATAATGAGTAAGGCGCAGTTCGAGCCCCAGAGTTTCGTAATAACGTGTGGTGAAATAATAATACATTTCTAAAACGATGTTATTTAATTTATTTACAAAAAATAACTTCCATTGCATTCGTAATGATGCGGTCTCGCCGATTGTGATATTTTTTAGTTAAGAACAGATTTACGGCCGGTGTAAGAGGACATCTTTGCACCAAATTACTTACGGTTTCTGATACTGCCGTTGCTATTGTATTTGATCGGCACTTGTTTTTTAGGCTCATTGCATTACTTATGATGCAAGCTTTCGTCGATTGAAAAGTGCTGATTCTCAGCCTAGTTTGAATAAATGACTTTTGAATTTTGAATTTGAATTTTTTTGAATTGGCATTTTTACCCCAATTTTACGAAATATTTTTGTTATTTAAGTTTAAGTCCTCGTAGTCCTTTGTCAACTCTTGGGAATGACACCAGAATCACCGTCCTAGCTGAACACGTCGAAAGCAAATTATGTCCTGCCTTTTTTTTTTTTTTTTTTTTTGGGTGGGAAATCATCAAATGACTCCTCCCGCTCTGGGCGGAGCGAGAGGGAGTGTCAGACTTTTACTGACTAAAACCCACCCGTGTTCCTTCCGTTGCCTGTGTGCCGGGGCCGCGATATCCCTTTCGGACCAACTCGCAACCCTGGCAGGCATTGGCCCTTACGGACCCCGTCAGTTGGTGCTGACATCTCTTTGAGGCGCGCGTGGAACACAACGCGCCGTCGACCCGGGCCTGGTCCTAATCGGACGGCGAGCTACCCATTGCCCACCGTCCGCAAGCCCGCGCCTACGGTGGCCGGAAGTCGGCTCGCGACTCCCGACGCCCGGGGCGTCTCCTGCGGCGACTAGGGGCGCGAGGGCGCGCATCTTGCATTTCCCTCGCGCGCTCCGCCTCCTCCTTCGCGAGCATTACTGCTTCGCAGAAGGAAGTGACGGCTTCCCATGCACTCTCGCTCCGGACCATGGCCTGAACCAGGGCCGGACGCGAGAGATCGCCGCTGCCGATCGCCTCCGTGAGGACACGGCGGTGCCCCGCCCAAGCCGGGCAGACCTCCACCGTATGCTCCACCGTGTCCTCCGGGCGATCCACACAATGGTAACACCCGGGCGTTTCCTCCCGCTTTATCCTGAACAGGAACCTCCCGAAACAACCGTGTCCGGTGAGGACCTGCGTCAGGCGGAAGGTGAGGACGCCGTGGCGCCTCTCTAGCCACTCCTCAAAGAGGGGCCTTACCGCCGCAATTGTGGCGTGCCCAGCGCTGGGTTGCGACAATCGCACTCTCCATGCCGCCATGAGATCCCGCCGGAGCTCTGTCCGCTGTGCCGTGATTTCTCGCGGCAGCGGAGTTACACCCCGGCGTTTCGCCTCCTCGCGCAACTCCCACATGTGCGCGAGGACTTTTGCCTCCAGATCCCATGGCGGTAGTCCGGCAAGGAGGCTCGCCGCCTCACGGGAGACCGTGCGGTATCCTCTGACCAGCCTAATGGCCATGACCCTTTGGGACGCGTTCAATCGCTGGGCTGGTCGCAGCCTTAATGAACGCGCCCACACCGGTGCCCCGTAAAGGGCCATGGACCGCACGATCCCCGCGTAGAGCCTCCGGCAGGAGGCGTTTGGACCCCCTAGATTGGGCAGAAGCCGCTTCAAAGCAGCCCCAGCCCTCTGCAGTTTGGGAGCCAAACGTCGGAAGTGCTCCACGAAGTTCCACCGGCTGTCGAGGACGAGTCCCAGGTACTTCATCGTCGACTCGACACCGATGTGAACCCCTCCCGCCGTTATCTGGGAACCCGACAGCGGCGCGTTCCGAGGACCATAGAAACACATGGCCTCGGACTTGTGCAAGGCCACCTCGAGTCCCAGTTGCCGGATCCTATCGACGATTGTCGCAACCCAACGTGTCGCTAGTTCGGCCGCCGCCTCATGCGACCTCCCCTGCACCAGGACCAGCGTGTATTATGTCCTGCCTCAAAATTGAAATAAATATAACCTATTTTTAACGCGGTCAATCATTACTCTAGTATTAAAAGTCTTTAGCGATTGGAATCTTATACGTTTTTGACGATCAGAAATATTGAACTTACTACCGGTACCTACTCGGAGCGAAAAGACAGGTAAAAAGAACGCTGGCCGTTTACCTGCGCACTGAGCGATTTATCGATTCCAGCCTATTCCATAGTACTCAGTAGCTAATAAAGTACCTATTATGATTCTACAATAAAACAATTACAATTACATATATTATAAAACAACAGCCTAGTAATTTAGGACGCGACTGTGCCCGTTTTTTTTTTTTTGGGTGGGAAATCATCAAATGACTCTCAGGCACTGTCGCTTAGTGTTCTTTTTACGTGACGTCAACTTTATAGAGAAACATTACCTATTTAGAGGAAAGTGGAAATTCATAGTCCTGTTTCTACATAATTCTCTCTCATATAATTAAAAATAAAAACTATTGTCAGCTTTCAGCTTATCAACATCTCTATCTTTTTCCTTTAAGTCACAGGTTAACAAAACTTTGTAGCTCAGTACTAGTAAAACGTTTCTCTATTTTCCTTGAAAAACTACAAGTGTCTCATTTGTAAACACTCGCCGAGTTTTGTGTTACACTGCTTTGTCTACTTACCCCTCATTAGCTCAAGCGCTCGTCTCTAACGTCACTGAGGACGGACGCCATATTGTTTCACACGTACGCGTAGATACTTGGAGTAGGTACGTGTTTACATTCTTACGTATATGTTTTCAAACAACGATTTGTGATTTATATTCTTTTTCGAGTTTTATTTAGTTTTGAATAATGCCGACATGAATCTCAATTTAAAACCAGGTTTAGATTAGATTAGATTTTGTGCCCGTTTGGTAGCATTTAGGGCAGCTCCCTATTACATGGGACTTAAACATAATAGCTAGCTAAATTTGGGTTTACTATATAGGTTCACCTCTGCTTAACCCTTGGGGGATTATAGCCGTGGTATTCTGTTATGTTATTTAAACCAAGATTATACAATGTCACCCATCGGCATGCCCGTATTTTTCTGAATATTTATGACAAATTATCGAAAATTAACTTTATTTTATCTATATATTTTTTTTTTTTTCAAAATCCCCTTTTGATTTTATGGACTTACACAGTCGTGTTTTTTAAATAAATACAGTTTTTTTTTAGAATTAATGTCTTCGTTTTTTTTTCATAGTCGACAAATTTTGTCAAAAAATGTTAGTTAATACGATAAAATAACTCATAAGTTTTTAGAAATAATAAACAGAATCCAAATCGAGCCAATAACATAAGAGGCAAACGCTACTAAAATAAATAAAAATTGAATAACATGAATAATATTTAAAGAATTTAAAGTAAATTTTCGATAATTTTTCATGAATATTCAGAAAAATACGGGTGGGCACATGCTCCGGGCGACTTTGTATATGCAGAATTTTTATTCATATGCATAGTTATGGTTTTACAAGTGAAATAATATTAAAATTAAAAAAACCCCCGGCACAAACATTTCCCCATTTCTCTTTCCTACTCCATCACCAGACCCTGGTTATCATCTATCTATAACCTATTCATTGAGACCTTTTCAATGAGCCGAAACGCCGAACGCCGAACGATACCTGTGGTATAAGTTGGTAAGGGAGTTGGGTATCCTGCAAATTCCAGGTGATGCAGCAGCATCAGTTCAAGATTACTATGTTCTTCTAAAATCATTGAAGTAACAGAATACCAAATAACAAATCGATCAGACCTATGGAAGACGCTCACATCAATTCATCAACTAGAAAAGAGCTGATAATCTTTAAACGGCTGAACCGATTTCGATAAAACATATCTAAGAACCATCACTAAGAGAAAACCTCCTTTCAAATAGAAAACAGCATTCAAATCGGTTCATCCGTTGAAGAGCTACGGTGAGATAGATACACACACATAGCGCTTAAACTTATAACATCCCTCTTTTCGCGTTGGGGTTAGAAATGCACAAAATTGTTTCAGTTAACATTTGTGATCTAGGTGAATGAACATATGACGTTTGATTCTCATCATTGATGAATTTGATGATAAAAACTTACCTTAAAACTAAAGCAGCTCTTTGCCAAACCATCAAATCAATTAACATGCTAGACAGCATCACAATTAAGACAAAAATAATAATTTCTCAAAGTTAAAAGCTTAAAATTGAACCCAGCAACTGCCACAAACATCTGTTCACCGATTTACATTTTCCACTTATTATTTTGTGTTTCGACCTATCAGACGCAGAGTTTTAGGATTAAAACAAGCAGATAGGAATGTCTAGCGTTTTTTATTATTATTTCTAGACCTTGAGGAAAAAGCGATTTTTTACGGCCAGCAACAAAACTCCATCAACATTTCATCAAAATTGAGACAAAAGGATTCGATTAACTGCTTTAAGCTTTTCATTTAATAGCTAAGAATTCTTAAAATTTTACTTTTGTTTCGATTTTTAATTGATAATTTTGCTTAGTGGAGTAAAGATCGTAGATGCCATGGTTTTGTAGTTTTGCCTACTATGGGGAGAAAGCGTGACTTTATGTATGTATGTATTTTGCTCTATAAATAAGATTTACTGAAAACTGAAGTGGTAAGGCTGACTGTACCTAGTGTGGTTCTACTATTGACTGTCACCCTTACTTGTCCTCCACATGAAATGGCCCGCAAATGATTATTACAGGTATATTCAAGGAATATTCAAGTAAAAAAAAACAGTTTCTTGCTCGGTTATAAATTATAATACAAGATGTAATTGAGCAGCTTGTGGCTAAGTGATAACAGCCGCACGGGTCGATCGATCAGGTTAAGCTACACTTGCCGGGGTTGGTCCGTGGATGGGTATCGTATTACCCAGTTACTGGGTTGTGGAGGTCAGATAAGCAGTCGTTAAAGTTGACAGTAGTGTCGACAAAGTTGGGAAAAGGCTAGGCAGATTGATTGACAAGGTGTAATTGAAATAACTAACTTTTGACGTTCGAAAAGTGCTGATTCTCAGCCTAGTTTGAATAAATGACTTTTGAATTTTGAATTTTTAACTGAAAATCTCCTATAGGTGCTATCACCGCGAGCATTCACCTGTAATGTAACAGTTCAGAATTCGAGCAAATCAACGAGGGAGGAAAACCGAGTATAACAGCTCGCAATAGTGCTCGAAATCGAATCTGAAATGTTACATTACAAGCGATTGCTCGTCAGTCAGGGAGGCAGTATTGTAACGTAATGCTCAAAATCCAATCTGAAATGTTACATTGCGCGTGAATGCTCCCGGTGAGGAAGCACCGTAAGGATTAATTTTACTCATAATAATTAGAACTAGTTTTACTTTATAACCAACAGTTAGAGTTGAGATATACTGCACGTAGTTTTAAATATCGCTTCCATTTTCTTGCGCAATTCAACCCGATTGTGAGCCATCAAAACAGGCCGTCAAAATCTACTGAAATGTTTTAATTTTAAGAGAAGCTATATGCAGTACTTACTTTTAATTTTGTTCTTTATTATTAAACTTAGGTAGTTTCATATAGCTCTTATTGTTTTATGGCAGATGTGAAATAGCATTGGATTTAGTTTTTTTTGTTTTCACCGATAAATTGATGAGTGGAGCTGAGATGTTAAGTCTTAAGTACAGTCAGTGGCATTTATGTTGTTTACATAGAAATATAAATAACAGGAGAAGTGGTATGGGGGCGTGTCTGTGTCCGCGCGTCTTGATCACAATGCTCATGCCTCAGGCAAATGGCCGTCTCCGCTAACTAGTGCGCTTTCGAGCGCGATCGTGATAACATTTAAGAATACCGTGTTGTTCAGTGGTTTCTTGTAAAAATCGAAGCTAAACTATAAACTTTATAAATCGTAGAACCACTTTTCATAAATCAGCACAAGTATTTTGCTATATTTGTGTTGAAAATCATGAAAAACAACAAATCGTAAAATATTTCTTGCCTTTACTACGTTATTTTTGTTTTCATATATCACAGCGACTGTACTTTTATTGTAGTAAATACATTGCTTCTTTACCACTACCAAAGTATGTCGCTAAGTAACTGGACAAGCAATGTAAAAATTACAAAACGATATTTACTTTAAGCGGTTGCATCGTTAGTACGGCCGCAGCGTCTTGTGACGGATTAGTGATGTGGTTGTGCAGATCCACTAACGTAGGCTATCGACAATAATGTCGATTGTCGTATGAATTTATATTACTATTAAAGTTTATTCTTCAATTTGTCAACAGTTATAGCCTGATTGGAAGACCGATGTGAAATCTTGTTTTATACTCATTTAGATTTTCTCATAATGTTGTTATTTTTTTGGTTTACTTAATATTTCTTTTTTTTACTTACTTATTGTTTATTTATATCATCTTATTATATGTATATCGTTTTTTATTTATAATTTTTTCAGCAACTTCCAAAAATTTTAATACAAATATAAATGGGAGAATCGATAAGTTTCCGATTTAGTCAATCACTAGCGTATATGTAAAATAAATGGCTTTTGCACAGCACAACGATAGCGAACGATGTTTTCGTGTGGGTGAGTTGTACGGTGCATGGTAAATGCACGCTGTGTTTGATGGGATAAGGTTTATAATTGATTATGTAGTACGTTCTGATTTGTAAATTGCAAGTGTGAGCGGGGCCTCGTATTTATTGGGTTTACTGATCGCATGTGTGATCGCAGGCTAGAGAGTAGGGATAGATAGAAGACATTGGGTTTCGATACATTTTCAACTACCGGGCATATCTCCTTCTTTCTTATATCTATGGTTGTTTATGTTGATAAAAGTTTCAAAAGAGCTATAATATTAACGTATTATTGGCAATGGTGGGCCAGTGGTAGTGGCCGCGAGTTGCAGGTCGTAGGTTCGAACCCAAGCAGGCAGTTTACTTTGTGTAAATTATTTCATCACCACTGCTTTCAAACACGGTGAAGGAAAATATCGTGAGGAAATTGGCATGTCCTAGAACCAAAAAATTGGATGACATGTGTGACATCCATCAAGCCGCACTGGGCCCGCGTGGTGGATCACGGCCCTCTCCCTCTCACAGAGAGGAGGGACTGTATCTCAGCAGTGGGAACATTGTAGACTGATTATGAGTAGGTAGGTACCTAATGGTTAAAAAGGTACCGTGTGGTGCCGGACGTAAAGAATAGTACCAAATCATTTCTTCCCGTGGGTTTCGTAAAAGGCGACTAAGGGACTTACTAGAGAATGGGCAGCAGCGTTCTCTATGCATTTTAACACCATACTGCGATCGCCAACCCTCCTGTCAGGCGTGGCGATTATGGCCAACCCCCCCATTTGGGGGGGGGGGGTGGCCTATGTCCAGCAGTGGACGTCTTTCGGCTGAAATGATGATGATGATAATCAAAAACGAAAATAAACACAATACTTTTTTAATACTTTTCGCAGCACAGTGGTCACAAAATATTTTCCGCGTCCTAAAAAAATATTTTTATTTTCACTTTTTAACAAATGCTCGCTAAAACAATGTTTCAGACTAAAACGGTTTCGGGACCACAGACCGGAAAATTGGTGGCCATTAAGAGGCTGTAAGCTTTATTTTTTATCCCCCCTCCACCCCTCACTTGGTAATTAAATGACAATTACCGGAATCTCTAAGAGGGAACGTTGGCGTTTTTAGTCATTGCGTTTTTTAATGTTTCGATTAATTCTGTTCATCTTGTTTATGTTTTGATTTTATTATGAAGAGGATATTTAAGAATTTAATCAACTTTTGCCTTTTCCTTACTTCATGTGTCAAATACGTCTAAGGAAATAAAGCTGCAGTAGGAAATATTCTAACTGTCAATGTATGAGAATGTGCGGTTTTATAATTTCTGACGTGGCAATATTATCGTGAACGTCTACATCCACATCCACGTCCATAAAATGTATGGACTTAAGTGCACGTTATAACGTTGTCGTGGATGGAAATTTAAAAACGACTTCATATATTTCTATACATTTTAGTCCCCTGTGTTATCGTGATACCGTGACGTGGACGTCGACGATAATATCGTCACATAATAAATGATAAAAGTGCACATTGGAGCGTATACCTATATTCTTACGTTTTACAAAACTGATATTTCATAAAGAAATAAACCCCGAAATAATGACACAGTTGGCCATCAAAAATGTTTTGAGTTATATTTATTGACGAAGCATTTGCTATCGAAAAAATCTGTGCATGTTAAACCGATTCGAATAGGTTTAGTTAAAAAACAACAGTATGCTTTTACAGAAACGTTTTGCTTGTTTGCGATTTTTTGTAAATACTGTTTTTGTTTTGTTGTTTGTTCTATTCGAAAAAGATAACAGCAGCTGCAAAGTGGGCCGATGTGTATTCAAAATTTCAAATACTTTTAGTTACTGTAAAGTATGATACTTTTTCTTAACGTGAGAATTTAAACTTTGTAAATTATTATGATGTAATAAACACTTTTGCATTTACTGTCATAATCATATTTTTTATAGATAAAAGAAACAAGAAACAACATACATAACATAGGAAACAGGAACAGGAACAGGAACTTATGAACATGAATATTCTGGACATAATTTAATCTATTTTGACTTTATTATACCTATAATATCTTGACATCAATTATTATTTATTAGTTTTGTATTTTGTAATGAGAATGACTTTATGTAAAATGCAATTAAATGTAATTTTCTATGCCTACAAAATTTGTACGCCGTTATTGGCAAAACATGGACACACACAACATCTATTAATTCAATACCTTGCATGACTGATTAGTCGTTTATGTAAACGCATGTTTGACAAATAAATGATCTTTATCTTTATTTAAGAAATAATATATAATTTGAAATATTTTCTTCAAGCATATGAAAAAATACCTATCTCTTATTTTCCAACGGTTAAGTATCAAGATGCCATATCTGAGACTATGGGTCGGGGTCTTCTTGGAGTCTCTTCGATTGATCGTATCCGGAACGAGGTGATCCGGCAGAGAACCAAAGTTGTCGACACACAGAATAAGCAAGCTGAAGTGGCAATGGGCCGGCTATATTAGCAGTAGTACCGATGACTGTTGGGGTAGACGTGTTCCAAAGTGGAGACCACGAATGTGGCAAACGTAAGGTAGGATGCCCTCAGGCCATATGGAGCGATGGTCTTCGCAGGGTGGCTGGTAGCAGTTGGATGAGAGTTGCCGAGAATCGAGCTGAATGGCGTGCGATTAGAGAGGCCTATGTCCAGCAGTGGACTGCTATAGGCTGGTGATGAAGATGATATCTGAGACTGGCCAGTCACACGTCAATTTACCCTATTATTTCTCGGGTTTTGGGGTCATTCGGCCCACTATCGAACTGGGACCGCGGACCAGTTACCCCTTTTAAAAACTGATAATGGTTAACTGGGCCCACATCTGTGTTGATTCAATCAAGCGAAGGGTGGCTTAAAATGGTTTATATATTATTAAGTAAATGGTGAAATAAAATCTGCGAGCAACTTGGATTTAAATTTTCGATGTTTTGAACAGTGACATTTTTTACCCGTTGGTATTTTAATTTTCGACGTTCAAATATGTACGCCATGGTACAAGCATCTATTGTATTTGTATACTTAATAATTTGTAAACCATTTTAAGGCACCCTGCCCCCGTGATGAATGACCCCGAACCCTATTTCTCAAAGCACCGCAAAACAAAATGAGGAATTAAGTTGTAGATTGCATGGAAAACGGCCACTGTGCTGATAGACATGACGTATAATAACACAACTGAAACGAAAGTTAAAAGAGCAGTGAAAAAAGGGGGTATGTACTTATGACCATACGATAATAGGTACTAAAAACTTACGACTGCAGCCGAGTATACGCGATTCAACGCCGATTTTACGCGATTCAGCGCCGAGTTTACGCGATTCAGCGCCGAGTACACGCAATTCAGCGCCGAGTACACGCGATTCAGCGCCGAGTACACGCGATTCAGCGTCACCGACTGAATGGAGTCGAGTATACTCAATTCAGCTTAAACGACCCGAGTGTGACGGGTCAGTTTCTTTCTTTATTCAGAAAGAGCGCAAACTGCGCCTTAATGTACAATTCCGTAGCCGACCGCAGGCGGCAGCAGCAGGCAACTTGTCGCCGCGACTGGTTTCTTTATACTTCTATGAAACCAACGTATCGCTAGCTACTGAAGGTATTTTTAAGGCACTGCAGAAGCGGATGGCCGCCACCGGCCACACGTATGCGACAAATTCACACAAAACCTATGAAAAAGCATGTGAAGTGGCTGTGGTCAGTAGCGCGATCGCGCGGAGCCATAGAAATAAATAAAAACCAGTCGTGTCACGGCGACACGTCGCCAGCTGCTGTCGGCTACGGAAAGGTACCTTAAAAAGATTTCATTTAAAAAATTCCACACCTTTCCGCAAAACTGCATAAATACAACAAATCTCCTATGCAAATATCAAGCTCAAGATATCTCCTCTTCAGAACAAAAGAATGCCGCCAAAGTTCCGCCAGCAATGACCGTTAAAACATCCAAACTATTGCCTTACTACACGAATTATACTATAACAAAAGGAGGAACTCAAGTTTTCAGAGATACCTGTAAAAGTGTGGCTCTCGGAAGAGCCGAAGAAGCAGACAATCTCTTCAGCTATTGTTTTGTTGTTACCGAGTTTGCGAATGTCCCAACTATTCTATATAATAACGGCAAGAAAGTGACAAACAAAATGTCTATGTATAGAACAAAGAATCTCTCTAGAGCGTGGTTCTATAATCTATCATCTACCTATACTAATAAAAATAAAGCAGAAATAAAGTTTTATTTTTTTGTTTGTTGGAACGCGCTAATCTCCGAAACTTCCAGTTGCATTTGAAAAAATCTTTTTGCATTTGTTAGCCCAATTCTTGAGGAAGATTATATGGTATTTAACATCACGCTATGACCTTTAGGAGCTGAGCAAAAAGGAAAAAAAGTTATAAAGAACGCTAAGGTAAAACGAAGTAACAGCACGGGTAGGCGATGTGTTGCGACGCGGTTGGTTGGGGCCCGAAATTTCACGCGAACGAAGTCGCGGACAGAAGCTAGTATACATATAATTATGTATAAATACAATGTGACACATCGGATTCTCCTAGGCCGCACATTAGGTTGCCGGTTTTCTCCATGAATAAGATATTTTATTTCGAATTTGTTTAAACATTAATATTAAATCCTAACTAATATTATAAATGTGAATATGAGTTTGTTTGTTATGCTTTCATGCTAAAACAACTTACGGATTTGGATGAAATTTGGCACATGGGTAGACCATTACCTGGGTTCGGACATTCCCGTAGTACGTTCCCGTGGGATAATTACCGACCTCCATGCGGGCGAAGCCGCGGGCATAAGCTAGTATATAATAAAGAATGCTCGAGGCTTTGTGAAGTCAAAAGATTGTGTAAATCAGGAGGGGTGGGGGGGAGTACACTACTAAGTATTTAGTAAATAGTTTTTTATTATAATATACGCAAAAAAAGTTTAGATAACCCATTCAATTACTTTATCAGTCTCTAGGTTATTAATTATCAGTTGCAACGTCGCCAAGTGTTACCAATTGTGGTCCAGCAAAGTATGGTTAACTCTAGTTAATAATTCCGTCCTCAGCATAATAAATGTTGACTTGCAGTCCTTTCAAATTAAAAGTCGCTTCAATTGTACGTACATGTGATTAACTGATCTGTCAGGCAGGAAAACTTAATCACAAAGTCGACTTTGAGTCGAGTAGGGGGTAGGTTTACAGTGAGAGAGGGTCAAAAATACGGAAATTAATGACGGTACCTAAAATATATTGATTATAGCAAATGCTTAAGAGCGTTTATTCTGAAGGTGGACAACGTCGCAAATAGATGTCAAATATTTCACTGTTTTGATTAATTTGGCAAAATTGCAGTGTGGAAATAAAAAATGTGGCTAACTACCGAACTAGATTATTGATTATGAAATACAATAATGAATATCGTAACACCGAATGTTTAGTTTTAGATGTAAAAAAACTATTTGGAAACTTTCCAAATGCGTTTTTTACACCTAAAATGGGTACAACATCAAATTCAATGTTATAATTGCAATTCATTATTATTATTCTAGTTCGCTAGTTAGCTACATTTCTTATTTCTATTCAGTAATATTGCTATAAGAATCAAAACAGGTAAACATTTGACAGTTATTTGCGACGTTGCCAACTTTTAGGATAAACCCTCTTAAAGAAAACACTCCTTTTTAGGGTTCTGTACTCGAAGAGTGCCAAAAGAAACCCTATTACTAAGCCTGCGCTGTCCATCTGTCCGTACGTCCGTCCCCAAGCAGCAAAAACTAGTACTATAAAAAACCAAAGAACGTTTTGTAAAAAACTGTCCTTGGTCCTATAAAACCCCAAAGAACGTATCTTTTATTCTGAAGTGGCGCATTTAGATCTCTGTTCAGTGACAAAATAATTGTATTGCAGTGTTCTAAATGACGAAACAGTCCAATAAAATCTATGTAACAGTGATGCAGGTCTCAAAATAATGATGTATTGGCTCCTGTAGGACCTTTTATAGTACTTTTTCATACTATACAAGAGTTTAGTTTGTTTTATCTCACATTTTTCATTCACCTTTCATTATTTTACATTGTTGATAGTGCAGAGTGCAAAAAATAATTAAAATAATTTTACAAAAGGATACAAGCAATCTGATGAAAGATTTTATTTTGTTATAATAATATTAGTTTATTACGGTGGAAATGATGTGCGACTGCAGCTTTACTGATAAACTAGGGATAGGTTTACCATGAATTTAAAGTGCCCCCCTCGAATTGTTGAGCTTTTACTAAAATATTTATCATATAAAGTGATTTCGATATTCTAAGAGCCATTATAGTACTTGCTGTGATAATGTTTTCACTGTCAGTCATCGTGGATTCAACCTAAAATTGGGGTTCTGTGTGAGCATGACTGAATATTTATATATATATATATATATATATATATATATATTTATACATATATATATATATATAAACATTTTAATTTCTAATTTAATAGTGGTTCATCCTTTAATAAGAATGTTGTGCATGCGTATATGCTATAAGTGATGTATTTACACAGTACTGAAGACTTGTGATTACCTATTGTTTATTCTTGTAAATAAGTCGTTGGTGTGCCTTGCTCAATAAATAAATAAATATATAATACAGTGTTTTTTTTTACTATGTTTTTGAACACTAATGAAAAAAAAACTTAATTATAAACCGTTTACTAAACGTTCGGGAATCGTTAGGTAATGTATTTGGTATTCTATTGTTAATTAATCGTACTAAACTTTTTGTTGCTTCATGCGAAATATTATAATGAATGGCCCAATTTTTCACGCCATTACGAAAATTTTGGTCTAATTTGAATATTGAATCATTGCTCGAAGATTCAGAAAAATTGCTGGAGTAAGGACTCTCTTCAGAAATAATTTCTTTGTAAGACACATTTTGTACGGAACCGTTTCTCGTAATTGTGATTCCAACTTGATTTTGGCTACTATTACTGCTTTGATTGTTTGATGATGACGAAGCTGCTTTTTCAAAACGTCTATTCACTTCTTTTCTATAAGTTCCAATGCGTTTATATCTTTTCCAATTCTTTAAATCCATTTTTTGTTTTTTGTTTTTAGGGCAGAATGCACGTCGCATTAATTCCGTATCAAAATGTTTGAATATATAATCCTTTTTGGGACTTAACTGTCATTTAAAAGAAACATTTATCTACATGTATGTGCCACGTTTGCGTCATTATAGTGATAGATACCCATTTATAATACTAACAAGCGCATTGCTAGGCACCAAAAAAGTTGTTATACAATAATTCTGCTCTATTATAGTGTTTGTGTGATATGTGTATCGATAAAATTATAACATGCATCTAAAAACTATTATAGTACACTTACGTTCTATTAGCGTGATCTGAAATTAGACTACGACACAAAAACACTCTATTGTAAAGTCTTTGTGACTACTAACGCACACGTACTATAGCAGCGATCTGAATATCCACAATATCACAATATCGCCCTGTAGTTGAGTGTTCATCACTGCTATAACGAAACTACTATTGCAGTACGTTTGGAACCCTTATTACGCTAATCAGATAAATAAAGGCACCTGTTAACAATTTTATAGATCAATATTATTATGTACTAGTTATATTAGAACTTGCCTATAACGGTTGTATAAAATGGTGTAGTAAACGTTTAAATCCTTTGTTTATAGGTATGTTTAGCTCTATAAGCATTTAGAGCAATAATGTACTGTCGAACGCTTTTATACAAAACTCGTTTATAGAGCTTTTTAGACATATGAGCTGAAATAATAGGACTGAATTGCTGGTTGGGTCTGTCTGTCAGCGGGCTATATCCCATGACCGTAATAGGTACACAGTTGAAATTTTCACAGATTGTGTATTTCTATTGCCACTTTAACAAAAAATATATAAATATAATAAACTTAATAATTAAAAGTGGTTCCCATACAAGAAATCTGTTTTCATCGGCGTTTTTTACTCGATCTTAATACGGCACGGAACCCTTCGTGTTACTGCCCGTTTTATTTTTAACCCGCTACGTATAATTAAGGTAGTTATTTAAGTAACCAATAACTGTAATCAAAGATTTTTGAAAAGTCACTACCTTCAGCGCGCAATCTTGAGACGCTATAATATTAGATTAAGGCGTTTAAGATTAATCAATTTAAAAAAAATGCAAATATATGACCAGTTATGCCCGAACATACATTTAAAAAAAAACCAGTTGACAACCGCCTCCTTTTAGAAGTCGGTTTAAAAGTTGTTCTTATTCCATTCCATTATACCATTCACCATACACTCGATTTCCACTTTGATTCTCTGACTAAGCAGAAATCTAAAATCTTGAGTTGTTTGTCAGAGTTGTTGTAAAGCATTCATTATTTTGTTACTTACATAACTTTAGCAATCTCATTTCTCATTTTAAACTAAGTCTTTATTTAGGCTACATATTATTATTTTTCTTAGTTTCAAGTTGGCTTGTGAACTGTACGTGTACCTAGTGCTTACAAATTAGCATAATTTTTGTTCATGTGGTGTTTACCTTTAAGTAATTGTTACACTGTTCAAAGTTTTTAAGTCGTTATTTTTATCAAGATGTTAGTGTAAAAAATTGTTGGTGAACCAAATAAATAAATAAATAAATACACCCTTTGACTGCTTCTGTTGTTACTTTTATTTTTCTTTTTTATTTATTTTTCTTTTTGTTTTGTTTAGTAGAAATACATGTTACCTGTTTTTTAATTTCTATGAGGCCACTAAGTAGGGCCTGGTGACCTGTAACACAGGTTTTCCTAAACCTACATCAGGCACCAGCTCTCACAATGTGAATTCATATTCGACAAAACTGTTATGTGCTACAAAACCATTGTGAGAGAAAAGAAATATATTTTATTATTATTATTATTTTGAACCTAGGAACAATCTCTCAATAAAGATAAAAGCAAAGAAAAGCGTTTTGTGTACCAAAAAAATTATACCAGAAGTACACTCCACTTTCCTTAAAGTGGAACCATACCCTTAAACCGGAAATACAGGAATTACAATAAAACAGGACATTTCAACCTGTGATACGGTAAAACAGACATCAAACTGTAATTATTGGGCTCGAGGCGTTTCCATTTGACAAACCATAATTTTCTATTTTACTTTTTCCATTTCTGAGAACTTTGGTTCACTGTGCGGTAGAAATATACAATGTACGACACTTTTATGAAAATTTTATATCGTTGTGTCTGACTTTACGTAGAGTGGCATTTTATTTGGATTATGTGTTTTTTTCACAATAATTGCTATTAGATTATAGCAACTGATATTATATTTTAGGGGTATGAAGAACAGGGTGTAAAGTTCACTCATCCACCATAGAAAAGGGAGGATCCTCCGACCAGACGGGTGTCCTGTCTGGCGGGCAACTGCCCAGAGGTTGAAGTTGGGAGATTGTATATATGTCCATCGCGCGGTAAACTCTAATTGCGCGATGCAGGATTTGTGTGACGTCAGGATGTTGTGTGACGTCAGTTCTCTGATGCGTAGTTCGCATGTGGCGATTGTAGATGCCACAATATGTTTGATATTTTCCAAGTTAGGTACTCTTCCACCCTAAGGTCGTTTCTTTCACGTGCTGGCTGCCGGATTCACGACACCGTATGTTTTGGAAAATGGGATAAAAACTGTCCATAGCCATTCCTGAGAAACAAATCCGGAAAGACATAGATTGTCAGAAATCTAAGTTTAGTGCTACGGAATCCAAAAAGTTTTAATCAATGATTCACCAATAATAATTTCTCGATAAAAAAAAAACATCTTTTAACCCTAATTTATCAGTGGAGACAGATTTATGGTTCAATGCAAACTAGTGGTTAGCTTACTTAATCACTTATTCATCGATTTCTTTTTAAAAGGCCATAAATTAAAGTGGTAAAGTTTCGCGATCGTAAATATTGCTTTGAGAGTTAAGGAAGCCGAAGAATGTCGACGAAATAGTGGGTAGACGAGTAATTGAATGTTCATCTTTGTATTATTTTCGACGATTATGAGCGTAAGAAATAAGTGTTATATTGTAGTTCAGTAGAAATGAGACGCAATGACGAAGATAATATAAAAAATCAGTTTTTGCGCGCTGTTTAATGCAATGTGTTCTGGCGTTGTGAGCAGTCTCAACTGTAAATAGTCCCTGCTGCTGACAAGCCCTCCAGGTGCTACCGACGCTCACTACCAGCGGTCTTATGAAGACCGTCCGGCCTATTCCTGAGCCTGTGCTGAGCAGGCCCCCACACCTGCCGAGTGCTACCAAGGACGGTACTTTTCCTCTACTAAGTGTGCGAGTGCTCAGGGACTAGTGACGTCACCTACGACCTAGCCAACCACCAGCTTACTACCTTACTACTTACTTGTGAACTATCTAAATTATATGCATTAACTTATGTAGCTGTTTCTATTATCAACCTTAACTACCTACCTACAGTGTGATGGCGCGAGCAGCAAAGATGGCGGCCAAGTGAAATTAGGAAAATAACACCTGACAATCTATCATATACGGTACTTAAAGATTTGGAAAGTTATAAGGGTAAAAAAAATCTATAAGGATATCAGAACTCCACCAAAGCCAAACCAGTACTTTAGCACCAAATGACTGGATATCCAGTTTTCCCATATTTCTGCCTCACGATACCGATCCGACAGAGGAAGTCGTGGACACTAAACGCGCGTATCGACAGCATTGTTTCCTCGAGATGTCTATCGCACAACATTATTTATAACTTGTTACTTTGTGTATAGAGCCCGCGGGACCTCTTTGTTGCCAAGGGAGATAGTTCCATAAAATATTTATGACGTAAGTAGTTGTTTTAAGATGTTATTGGATGTAACGTTATTTTTAAAGAGGTTTTGGATGTTGCCTTAGTGCAGGACAGTAATTTGGGCATACCATGCACTCTTGTAGCTGGAGAAAAGTGAAGTCTGATTCTGTCCTGGACATCCATTTGATGTCCTAGAGCGGCTGTTCGATAGGTATTCATGTGTTTCTATGACTATTATGCAAGATATTTTTTATGTTTTTTTATTTTCCTATATTTTACGGTTAAAAGTTAGGGAGCACTCGTCAGCATCCAGTCGTGACAGCAGTCAGTCATGTTCATACCTATAGTTAAAAACAAATGCAGTATGAAATACAAAAAATATCGTAATATACATAATCGTGATGATTATCGCCGCCCGCGCATCGCGGCCTAATCTGTCATAAAACGTCAACAAACTAGCAATACTTTGGATTTGATTAACAGCAAATACAAAGAACAAGAAGCAAACTAAATATATTTGATAATAATATTATAATGTAGTGATTATCTCATATTTTTTTTTTAAGCTGTACCAAAGTTGGAAGTTAGCTCCAAAACACAATTCTCGAGGATCTATTCTATGTGAACACTAGCTGTTGCCCGCTACTTCGTCTGCGATCCAGGATAAAAACATCCTTCTCCAGGTCACGGTCTACCCATGTGCAAAATTTCATCAAAATCCGTTCAGCCGTTTTGGCGTAACAAACAATCTCATTTTCGCATTTATAATATTAGTTAGAATTAGGATTATCATTTATCATACCTACAAGTGCCAAGCACGTAAGCTGTAATTACATGGGAAACTAAAATTTCATTAACAAACTGGTAATTAACCATTTGTTATCTTTACGAGCCATTTCCTTATTCGGATTATGCTTCTTCCATCCAACTTGATGTTTATTTATTTATTTCATTAACAATTCTTACATTGTATCGAAATGAATAAACTAACAAAACTTGTAGATACATAAATTAAAAAAAACATTACATATAAATGATTCAAAATTGAAAATCCGTAATTGGTCTGTAGTTTTATCAAAAATAAAATAAAATTCAATAAAATTTTGGTACATTAACACCAAAAATGTCAAGAAAAGAAAAACAAAATACTTACTTACCTTATGATTAAATGGTACATTAACACCAAAAAAATTAAAAATAAATGTGAACAGGTCCCTCCGAAAATAACTAAATAACCTTAATCGTGAGTCAGTTAGCATCATCTTACTGTCCATGTTCCATGTTACTTGGGATAATTCAGTCAATTTGCATTTTTTGTACTTCGATCAATAATGCACTTATTGATCGAAGTTTTTGTATTTAACAGTTTGAGGAGGAGCTCGTGGCTAAGTAACAACAGCCGCACTGGTCGATCCATCAGGTTAAGCTACGCTTGCCGGGGTTGGTCAGTGGATGGGTGACCATCTTTACATACCGAGAATCCTCCGTGCTTCGGAAAGCACGTTAAGCCGTTGGTCCCGGCTGTCATTCGTGGATCTTTGACAGTCGTTTCGAGTCGTCAGAAGCCCGAAAGTCTGACACCAGTCTTACCAAGGGGTATCGTATTACCCAGTTACTGGGTTGTGGAGGTCAGATAGGCAGTCGCTCCATGTAAAATACTGGTATTCAGCTGCATCCGGTTAGACTGGAAGCCAACCCCAACATAGTTTGGGAAAAGGCTAGGCAGACTGATTGTATTTAAAAGTTCACTTTTACTCCTCGACGTACCTAGAGCAAACGCAATCTAGTTTATGCTTCTACTTTTATTGCGAGACTAACACTGACACACTATCACAATATTATAAAGAAGAGAAAAAATATATATTTTTGTTTGTAATCTATAAACTCAAAAACTACTGGATAGATTTAAAAAAATCATTCAACAGTAGAATGCTATATTAACATCACCGAGTAAAATTCTGATCCTAACTATCCTTACTAATATTATAAATGCGATTTGTTTGTTACGGTTTCACGTTAAAACGGCTTAACGGATTTGGATGAAATTTGGCTCATGGGTAGACCATGACCTGCGTTAGAACATAGGATACTTTTTATCCCGATATTCCAACGGGATAGAGACTTATGCGGGTGAAACCGCGGGGCGCAGCTAGTAGGCTATCCTCACTAATATTATAAATGCGAAAGTCAGTTGATTTGTTTGTTACGCTTTCACGCTAAAACGGCTTAACGGATTTGGATGAAATTTGGCTCATGGGTAGACCATGACCTGGAAAAATATATAGGATACTTTTTATCCCGATATTCCCGCGGGACTGAGACTTACGCGGGTGAAACCGCGGGGCGCAGCTAGTAATCTATACATATAAAATGCTTTGTCCTGAATGACTGACTGACGGATCAACGCACAGCCTAAACCGCTGATCGCAGAGACCTGAAACTTGGAGGGTGTGTTCTTTGTATGACGTAGGCATCCGATAAGAAAGGATTTTTCGAAATTCCACCCCTAAGGGGGTGAAAAAGGTGGGCAAAGTTTGTATGGGACAACGTCATTCCTTAGTCCAATCTACTTCAAAGTTTGCATAAACATTCTTTAACAGAATTAATGGAAGACTTGTTTCGTATTTTATTGAAATTCATCCCCTAACGAGGTTTATTAGGATTAGTAGAAAGTTATTTTGGGAGTGATTTGCTTCGAAGTTGATATCAATAAAGGAGTATTGATATCAACTTCGAAGCAAATCACTCCCAAATCAGTGCTTTTTAAGTTGTACATTTTATTTTGACACAATGTTTGAAAAGTCAATCCGATTTTATTCAAAAAAGGTTGAACTCACATATAGGCTTGGTGCTTGCAATGCAAATACTCTTTAAAATTGGAATGTCGCGAAAGTCACCGTACTCGTACTATACATATTAGTACCGCATTTGAAGGTTTCTAAGCATTACAGAGGTCTGTATTTATTCCTAGGATTCGCCTAACACCATTAAATTACCCCTTCGAATTCAAGAGAGTGCAGTTTCCCATCAAAGCATGTTTCGCAATGACTATAAACAAAGCTCAAGGTTAAACTCTTAAGGTAGCGGGAGTAGACTTAAGGGAAAGCTGCTTCTCCCACGGCCAGTTGTATGTGGCATGCTCCAGAGTAAGCGCACAGAGTAGTCTGGTGATTCTAGCACCCGAAAGAAAAATAAAAAATATTGTTTACAAAGAATTACTGCGGTAGGTGTAGTATTTCGATTTCGTTGTAAAAAGATAATACACCCGTGTAACTTTCGCCAGATCAAAGGCCGAGCTTCGTGTTCATAAAATATGTTTTTTTTTTTCATATTTATTTAACCTTTATATCCCTACACTATAATAAAGATTGTTATATTTTATAATTATTCAAACATTTTAACATAATAATTTATATGTTATAACAAAATTAATAACGTTAAAAACCAATAAAAAATCCTATTAGAACCATTTTCGACTTCTACGCGGACGAAGTCGCGGGCAAAAGCTAGTTTATAAATATAATCACGCGGGTGAAGCTGCTGGTGGAAGCTAGTTTATAATAAATCAGGTCATTCATACAAAAATGCAGTACTAACACGATCAAAATGTATAGAATAGGTGCTTTTTTATATATATGAGTTGGTAGCCACATTTTAGAGTTATTTTTTTCAGGAGTACTACACTCCATTTGACTACTTTTACTTACCATCTATTCTAATGAATACAAAAGTCACTTACGTCTGTCAATGCGCTTTAAGGCGAAATGGTATCGTGGTAGCGTTCCGGGAGCGGCGGTATGTCCCGGCCCGCGCGCAATTCTATTGCACTATGTTTACAAAATATATTGAATTTAAAAATTTTACTTGTGTTGATATAGAAAAATAAGTACATAATTCCTTAAAGTATTTATTAATGAACACGTAGACAAAATTTTAATACAATTGCTTTGATAACAATCGAATGGAATAGGTTTTTCTCTTAGTGTTTGTAACAAAAAAGGGTAACTGCCGTTTTTTTCTATTGAGGAAAGTTTTGTCAATCGTGTTTCGGGCCTCATACTTCTTTTTAGAGAAATATTGATTTTGCGTGAAGTCGAAACATCTGCTTTGGAACCCATTTCACCTTAACGGCTCAACGGATCTCATAGGACATAGCATACTAGTACGTCCCATTGGTTACTAACTTGATGGACAACTGGAATACTCAGACAGCAAGGCCGACTAACTAACAACTCCAGCACTCCTGAATTCCTAACCCTTCGCATTTGTCGTGCAACTTTCTATAAAAGGTCGGCGGAAACACTTCGGGTTGGCCACTAACCATTAGCTGTTAGAAGGGTTAACTCTTTTCAACGACATAAAGATATAAAAGAGGTTTTAAATTCAGGTTTCAGGGACATAGTGTAATTAGGGTTGGGCCCAGTACGTATAAGTAGACTAAAGTCTTCCCGGAATTATATTTGACGAGTTATCGAATTATTACGTGCACGTCTCTCTACATTGTTCTCACATGTATAATTACAACATGAATGATGTAACCAATATTTTGTAACAATATTCTGATTTAAAAGAGTGTCCGTGGAGTTTCTTGCCCGTTCTTCTCCATAGGAACCTACTACGCTTTGGAATGGGCAACTAGCTTCATATTTCTGAGTGACCGACCCCTTGACAATGCAAAAGTGCTTGTAATTGGTTTATTTGAAATAAATGCTTTGAGTTTGAGTTTGAGAGTTTGATTAATCGAATATTAAGCATAAAGGACAATTCATAAAAACCTACTTACTATCGTCCAACATCTGGAACAATTATTATCTTAGTCTAAACATCCGGAATCAAGTCATCGCTACCAAATAAATATGATTGTGTTGTCATCGAAAGGCCTAACATTCGATAAAAAAAATATTTTTGATCTTGTAAAAGATTATAATATATCCTATATTATTAAATGAGCGATATTTGTATACCTATACTATACTCAACTATACTATATAATATTATACATAATTATTTAAATACTAGCTGCCCGGCCCGGCTTTGCACGGGTAGCACTAAGTAATTATCTGCGGCGCACATACCTACCTACATACCTACCTAAATACCTACCTACCTACCTACCTACATACCTATCTACCTACCTACTTATATACCTACCTACATACCTACCTAAATACCTACCTACCTACCTACCTACATACCTATCTACCTACCTACCTATATACCTACCTACATACCTACCTAAATACCTACCTACCTACCTACCTACATACCTATCTACCTACCTACCTATATACCTACCTACATACCTACCTAAATACCTACCTACCTACCTACCTACATACCTATCTACCTACCTACCTATATACCTACCTACATACCTATCTACCTAATTAACGTACTTCTTCACGTCTTTTTGTGTAGAATTTAAATAAAAAAGTCTTCTTACGAAAGTAACGTTATTGTTTACTTTATATTTGTTTTTTAAAGGTAATTTTGAAATCGGTTGTTTTAAATTAGGTACACTTTTTTAGGTATTAGCGACCCGTTTACATTGAAGACGGTATTCTGTTCACGACACGTTTCAATTTCTGTGCATTAAACTAATAAAAAGTACTAGGCTTGTATGAATTCAAGATAGTTATTAAGAACCTCTTTTCGTTACATAATATATTATATGTCCATTGTCCATCTGGAATAGTGCACCTTTCAATTATTGGTGAAATAATTTTTAAAATTGGAGCTGTGATTCTGGAGATTACCCTCCAAGTTTACACAAACTCACAATATTCGCTTAGTATAAATACAATTTGCATGTTATAAAAATATAGGACGACGGCATCCGCAAGCGCTCCTGTCCCTGAACCCATGTCAAAAGACAGATGCTGCAGATACCCTCTGCTTATGAAACAATGTAGGTAGGTACATGTAAATACAATCTAAAAAAAGAAAAAGAAAGAAAAATTGTTTATTCAGCACAAAAGAAACGCACATTTAAAGAAAAAAATACATAAAATACGCACATACAAAAGTAGCCAAAAGCCTCATAATCAACCAATAAATAAAAGTTTGACAATGTTGTTCATTGGTTGACGTCAAGGCCACGGACCAAAGGCAATATTGCGTATTTACTGTTGGGATATAGGCAAATGACAACAAAAACAAAATGCCGATCGCAGATTTAACTACTTTAGTAACAAATAATAAGAAAAATAATGCTGTGCGTCGCATCTGTGCAAGAACAGGTCATTGCTCAGCGAAATGCTGTAACAGCGGACGAACCTGACGTCAACAGCGCTGGTTTTCAGCAAGTTGATTTTCTTCCTGTCTAAGATTTAGATAGGTATCAGAAACAGTTGTAAACGTGAAACAAATTTTTTAATACAATGTTCAATTTTCTATGAATTTATTACACTTTAAGTTCACCGGTCAAGTGCGTGTCGGACTCGCAAACGAAAGATTCCGTACCTATTAATATCGAGCAAAATAACGCCGAAAAAAGCACGTTTTTTGTATGTCCCCCTTTAATTGTTAACTTTATTTATTTTATATTATTTGTTGCGGCAATAGAAATACGCAATCTGTGAAAATTTGTCTGTCTTCCTATTACGGTTCATGGGATATAGCCCGCTGTCAGACAGATTGACGGACGGCCGGACAGCGGATGCTTGGGCTTGGCTTGGCTCGGCTTGACACCCTTCAGGTACGGAACCCTAATAATAGCCTATTGGCAAAATGATACGGTTGATCCGCCGCTTGGGTCGATCAAAGATTAAGATACGCTTACATAAAATCTCCGCTCCGCTTCAGTGGACAGGGATTTGCGAACTACATAGTTTTAAAATTCATACAAAACCGGGAAGCGGAGCGGGGAAGGGGAAAAAACCGGCTGCGGGATATTGCAGCCCGCTCAAATAACTCGTTGCGCGAACTCAGCCTAGCTCCGTACAGTCCGTAACTCCGCTCCGCATCAATGGACAGACACAGTCTGCAACTCCGCTCCGCATTACTCTCTCGCTCGGCTCCGCTGCTTCGCTCCGCGTCAATGGACAGGCAGCCTTACCAAGGGGTATCGTGTTACCCAGTAAGTGGGTTGTGGAGGTCAAATTAGCAGTAGCTCCATGTAAAATACTGGTATTCATCTGCATCCGGTTTGACTGGAAGACTGGATTGGTTGACATCCATATTTCCTCAATCAATCTACCTAGCCTTTGAAGCTAGGCAGAACTTGCTGCTGAGAATTTGTTCCTTACAAGAAACAGGAGCGATTTTCATCAAAAACGAATTTTGTGAAAACTGATAATTTTCTTGCTGACTGTACATTATTTTAAAAATCTGTGAATGCAGATCAAAATGTCTCAAAAAGTTAAGGTCAGTCTCTTAAGAGCGTTTTCCTGTAACATTACTGCCTGTATTATTTCGTTTTGATTGACAAATTTTAACAAAAACGGTTAATATGACTTAACTATAATAATTAAAAAGTCAGCGAGGCTATATGTCTAATTATAATTAGACATATAGCCTCGCTGACTTGTTTGTGGGTAAGATGAATACTATAAACTGTAAACCCGTAGTACATGATTTTATGTATCATCAATAGT
Source organism: Agrochola macilenta (assembly GCA_916701695.1). Lineage (NCBI taxonomy): Eukaryota > Metazoa > Arthropoda > Insecta > Lepidoptera > Noctuidae > Agrochola > Agrochola macilenta. The sequence goes on along the minus strand of OU753559.1, from coordinate 3,263,964 downwards.
TTTCACAGTGAACGCCAAGTAATGACTTATAAAGGCAATTTTTTATATCTTGAGTGCAACATTATTGAAATTTTGGAAGGGTTTAAAAAAAAAAAAACATGGAGCCCATGTTACTCGCTGGTAATATTTTTTTTTTGTTTTTTTTATCGGTTAAGTATTTTTTAGGTTTATCGATTACAAACATACAAAAAATCTAATATTTTCTCTCTATAATATTAGTTTAGTTGACAAAAAAGTATGATGCAATAGGAAATTACAGTACAATTAAACAAAATTTTACATTATTTTTCACTCGAGCAGAAATCAATTAACGCTTTATCTTAACGAAGTGTTGTTTAAACAAAAATGTACTCATATTGTTCCGAAGCGTTAAGATGGCAGCGTTCGCGACGGTCTTGAGCATAGCAACCTATGCAGGACTTGTTTGCACGAGTAAGTTGCGCTTGTATGTTGGACGAAGTTCAATTTATTATTTTCCTTGCATAAGACAACTTTTTTCTTAGCAAAGTTAGATCCCATCATATACTCTGTCGATAAAATAACTCCATGAAGTTTTTCCAATTTGAATAACATAATAACGCGTTCAAACATATTTGTACAAAAATAAAGTAATACTACTTCACCTCTGCTAACTTCAAACCCGGCCGGTAAAAATTTCAGTCAGGACTTTTGTATTGATTTAAATATTTTCTCCAGTTCCACCCCGTCAATGCTTCGCAAACTTTAATTGGAAGGACTGCGGAAAATCACCTCAATCAGTCATATACTACTGGAAAACAGGATCTAGATGTGAAGTCGGCATCTGGCGCGGCTGTCTCCCTAACATTAATATGTTTAAAGACGAGTATGAATGTGTTTCAACATGCATATTCACAGTAAGAGCTACGGAGAAGGACTGGCACCAAATCAATGCCATGGAAGAATATATTACAGAAAATATGACGGATTACGGTGACGATGAAGCGACTGGCGGTAAGGAACCTGTCGATGATGGGGGAGGATCTGACGGTGGATCTGAGGCTGACTCTGAGGGTGGGTCTGAGGGTGGGTCTGAGGTTGGGTCTGAGAGTGGGTCTGAGGATGGGCCTGAGGCTGACTCTGAGGGTGGATCTGAGGCTGACTCTGAGGGTGGGTCTGAGGGTGGGTCTGAGGGTGGGTCTGAGGGTGGGTCTGAGGGTGGGTCTGAGGGTGGGTCTGAGGGTGGGTCTGAGGGTGGGTCTGAGGGTGGGTCTGAGGGTGGGTCTGAGGGTGGGTCTGAGGGTGGGTCTGAGGGTGGGTCTGAGGGTGGGTCTGACGGTGGGTCTGAGGGTGGGTCTGAGGGTGGGTCTGAGGGTGGGTCTGAGGGTGGGTCTGAGGGTGGGTCTGAGGGTGTGTCTGAGCCTGGGTCATAAGTCATAAGTCATTTATTTCTTAACAAAATACATTCTGTTGAAAATATTACAGTGATAATAAATAAAATAAAGGAGAAAATAATAACAATTTAAAAGAACATTACGTACATTAATATTTATAATTCATTACGCATTTAAAATGTGTCAATATCACTAATATACTCGTACATATAATTTTATGTCAATAATTTAGTACCAATAATTAAAATAATCACCAACATTGTATTTACATTCAAAATTCATCCAGTACAGTACAATAATATCATACAGTAAAATAACAAAAATTAAAAATAATAACTGAGTGTCTGAGACTGGGTCTGAGTCTGAGGGTGGGTTTGAGCCTTAGTAGTACCTAAGTAGTTAAGATTTTCTAACAATATTTGATGGACTTACTTTTTTTTTGTACATCCTGTAACTTTTGCATGGAAAATATTAATCCGTGCATTACTCAACATCTTGCGCTGTCGATTGTGATAAACATGAAAGATTTGAATTGATTTGGATTATTTTGTTGAATTCGATAAATTTATGAATCTTTCATCAGTTTTTAGCAACAGTTACCGGAGTTGGCTGCCGGAAATGGATATATTTCAATACATAGACCTCTAAAAGCCAGAATAATTAACACACATATGCTCACAACTTTTTATACGCGCCGCCGACGCGACGTGTGTATGAAAAACGTCTTGGGCCCTATAGCGACCTATACACCACCAGTAGCGATACTTCAATGTGTCCGACCAACACAACCTGGTTAGTGAGCTTTGCTAAAATCTTGCTAACTATTAACCCTAGATAGCTAACGTTACTGTACTTCTATGATAAGCTAACCATTCGACTTTTAGACGACCATTTTTAAAACGTGATTTTATTAAAATTGTATGTTATTTTAATCAGGTTTATTATATTCATGGGCAATATGGGATATAAATTAAAGATAATTATTACATAAATGAATATTTATTTAACTTTTAAGTACTAAATCACAAATCTTAAATGGCACATGTTTCTTTGAGATCAATAAGGCACTAAATCTTACAATGACTAAATAAGGAACTATTTTTTTGAAATTTATTCTTTTTCTTTTGGTATAATAAAGCAAAAAGCTTTAAATTAACCGTAAGTATCAAATTACTTATATTTTTTTGGCACAAGTTGGGCAAAAGTCGACTGTATGTTCGCCACAAATGGGAACTCTGCAACTATTGCAGCGATTCTTTGTCATGCACATTTTCTTATAGGAACACAAACTGTAGCTGTTCCTTTTCCTTGTTGAGCCATTTTCAGGTATCAGAGGACTTCCAGAACCAGATTGCTCAAGAATTTGACCTTGACCTTCAGCGCGTTCCTCATGGTTCAAACCGAATACATCTTATTTTGTATTCGCTTATTTTGTAATTTATTCTTCGAGGTATTGTTGGTATTCAAGTCGACGTTTTAGTCATGGTTCAACGATTAGTGGTTTACCTCCAGACACCAAGACATTATGGCAATATATGACGTAAGAGTTTATACTCGATATATTGAGCATGCGATAAAAGATGCACATGGGCCACAGGTTGGTCTTACGATTACACGACATATTTGAACGCATTTGGTCAAATGTGTCTACGCCGCCTTTCGTGGCATTGTGAAATTCTATAATGTGTGGTTTTTTCGATGTTGGGTTCACAGTTCCTTCTTCGTCACATGAGGACAACAAATATACCATTTTGCTTGGCTTCGGTTTGAATGATAGGAGAGTTAGTGACCCATCATAACAAAACATTGTATTGACATAATCATCATCATCTAACGCACGAACTATGTCGTCATCTGTGATCAACTTTTTTTTAGGGTGGGAAATTGCGGAGCGGGAGCGTGTGTCAGACTTTTACTGACTAAAACCCACCCGTGTTCCTTCCGTTGCCTGTGTGCCGGGGCCGCGATATCCCTTTCGGACAAACTCGCAACCCTGGCAGGACCATTCGTCAACCATTCGTCAAAATGACGAGCATGCAGTAGGTATCTCAAAAACAAAAGTACTTACCGGCTAAACGCGACCACCACGCGACGTAGTAAAGCGCAGGCGCGGTCGCAGCCTAAGATTTTGGGGGGGGTCACCATGGGTGCCGAGGAATATTGGGGAAATATTTATTAGTTACTATAAAAACTTTTTGACTATCTAATGATGCATACTTTTTAAATAAGTAACTTTTTAAAAGGCTTAAAGAAATCTTGTCAAAAAAAACGTGTACTAAGATATAAATACTATAAAAATAAAAATAAATATAACAAAATTCATTATATGACATATTCCAATATTCTAAAAAAAAATATAATTAATTCAAAAAAATGCGCAAACATTAAATATATAAATAAAAGCGAAAACAAATGTAGGGCAACGTGGGCAGTAATTAAAAATGAAATGCACGATACAAATTGCATAAGAAACATGGAGAAAATCACAGTTAACAATACAACACTAACAAATCCTATTGAAATTGCCACTGCCTTTAATAATAACTATATTAATTTGTCACATAAGAGCACTCAGAAAAGCATAAAACCTCGTATTACTGCATCCGTTAACTCGATGTTTTTAAAACCTATGGAGGAAAGCGAGGTTGGACGAGAAATACAGTTATTGTCTAATTCCAATTCTGTGGGCTATGATGAAATCAACACTAAAATTATTAAAGAGTGTTCCAATCAACTAACCGCTGTTCTGACATATTTAATTAATTTATCGTTTGCATCGGGAACCTTTCCTGATGCCCTGAAATACTCGATAGTCAAGCCTTTATATAAAAAAGGAGAAAAATCTGATATTAATAACTATCGTCCTATAACGTTAATACCCATACTGTCCAAAATATATGAAAAGTGCATGTATAGAAGAATAATTGACTATTGTGATAAATTTCATATAATTAGCAAAGAACAATATGGCTTTCAGAAAAATAAGTCCACTACCTTGGCAGTATTCTCTCTGGTAAAGGCTGTAGTTACTAACATCAATAATAAAAATCTGACCACTGGGCTATTTTTTGATGTCTCAAAAGCCTTCGATTTAGTTTCTCATAATCTGTTGCTCAAAAAACTTGAACTTGTAGGTATCAGGGGTCCTACACTTCAGTGGATAAAATCATATCTCAGTAACCGACAACAACGAGTCATTATAGATAAAATTGATGAAAATCAGGTTAAGGTGCCTTTTTCGTCAGAATACAAGCACAATACATGTGGTGTACCACAAGGAAGTGTACTGGGGCCTGTCCTGTTCTTACTGTACATAAATGATATTATTAATATAACTGACCACCGGTGTATATTATTTGCTGATGACATAGCTATTATTATAGCGACAGAAAAATGTAATAATTTTAGAAATAACCATGAGACTGACATTAATAATACTATAGATAAATTAATACAATGGATTGACATAAATAATTTAAAAATCTGTTTATATTAATTTCAATAAATGTAATAATCCTAAATATAATATTAAACTAAACGTATCAAAAATTAAAGAAGTAGCACAAACGAAGTTTCTAGGCGTAATTATTGATGAGAATTTGAGTTGGAAAGAGCATGTGGATAACGCTGCAAAGAGAATAAATAAATTTGTATATGCTGTTAAACAAATCAAAAATATTACAAACTTAAAAACAGCTCTCATGACCTATCATGCATATGTAGAATCGGTACTACGTTACGGGCTTATATTATGGGGAAATAGTACAGATATAAACCGAGCATTTGTTGCTCAAAAAAAGTGCATTAGGGTAATTTACGGGATGCACTCGGAGGAATCTTGTCAACCCATATTTAAGAAACTAGGCTTGTTACCGCTGCCGTCCCTTTATATATTTGAAATATGTATATTCGTTAATAAACATAAAGACCTGTTTATATCAGCCAATGATATTAATCCACGGAGCCGACGTGATCCACAGAGACTCGTTCTGTATGATCTTCCCAGGCTTGCTAAATATAATAAAAGCTGCTTATATAAATGTGTTAGTATATATAATAACATACCGAGTAGCATAAAAAACTTAAACTCCAGATTATTTAAGAAAAAATTGTTTGACTGGTTAAACTCGGAAAATTTCTATAGTCTTAAAGAATTTATGGATAAAAAATTCTCATGTTAGTATTAAGTGAACATATGCATGCTAAGTACAATTCTGGCAAAACATGTAAGATCTTTATTGTAAATTATTGTAACACCATGTATACCATGTTTTATGCAAATAAATACTTACTTACTTACTTACTTAACTTTCTGATCTTTTCTCACAGTTGGTCGCAGTAACTAAGCTAGGGTACTTTATGATGCTGCCAAATTGGTCACCTTGGCTTTTTGATAAGTAATAAATATTAGGACAGTAGATTATCTTGGGTGAGAAGAGTGAGCGAAGCTAACTCGATAATTTTAATACCCCGTCTCGGATAGGTTGGATTTGATTTAAATTTTCAAACAGAAATAAGAGTTACATTGGTGCCTATTCTCTTGTCACAAATGCCTCTAAAATAGACAAAAAATCACTAAAATTTTGTTTATTCCTGTCTAACGACGATTTCCCGTTCTGAAATAGACTAAAGTGATACAACTTAACTATATTTTAGTTTGTCAGCACTAAGATAGTACTAGACTTTTAATTTAGTGAAAATGGCAATTTTGCTATTCTGAATTTGACGTTTATCACCTAAAATTTTAATTGTAAAAAACCAAACCAGACTAAACCAGACAATTTTTAATCGCAATTAAAAAGGTGTGGGATAAAATAAGTTGTCATGAACTAAAATTCACACCAACATCTCGACTTCACGTGCAAAAACAGTACTGTATTAATTTTCTCTTTTGATTATAATTATCTCGAAAATGGTGCGTCCTATCGCAAAAATACTGAAAATTTCGACCTAATATTTTAATAATTTTTGTAATATTTTTTCATATTTTCCATACAAAAAGTAAATAATTCCATATAAAAATCGATTTTAGTTCTGTCAAAATTATTTTTTAATTTAGAGAATTTTATTTGCAGAATAGTCTAGATTCTCATACCCAAAAGTAAAGAATTTTAGTGATAGTTTAGTTCAGTGTACAAGAGAATCGGCACCAGTGTTGACTTATGCAGGCAAGGCCAAGCAAATATGAAAATGTAGAGTATATATGAGCGAGCGAAGCAAGCTCAAAAATTTTGCACTTTCGGATAAGTTCGATTTTCTTTTGATAATTCTAAAAGCACAAAAAATTACTTGATTTGTCGACTTATGAAGCGAGCTTTAAAATTTTAACACCTTGACTAGGTTCTGTTTTCTTAGGATTTGATTTACATTTTCAAACAGAAATAAGAGTTACATTGTCAACTTATGCAGCAAAGATCAAGCAACTATAAAAATGTAGAATACAAGAGCGAGCGAAGCGAGCTCAAAAATTTTGCACTCTCGGGTAGGTACGTTAGGTTTTTTTTTTATCATTCTAAAAGAACTAAGGATTACTGTATACAATTTATTTTACAACTAACTATTATATATATTATGTACAAGAATGTAAAGAAAAAAATTAAATAAAATAAAGGGAAGAGCTCATTGGGCATCAAAAAATTCGTCCGCATCGCTGTCAGCGGGAAAAGTGCCCAAAAGGCTGGCAGCATTGCCACGTTGGATGGCAATGCTGATTCTTTGGCCTAAGAATTGGCCAGCCCTCTGGTCACGTGAAGAGTCGACCAACCGCTTAGCGATGTCCCGAAATATTCGATGAGCACTCGGACCCCACGGCCCTAGTGTTTCAACCCCAAACGGCTCAAAAATATAGCTACCAATAAGGTTGTTATATTTGCGCCGTTTGAGGTTTTCTGCACCTGCAGCAGCCGCCCCGGCACAGCCCGCCGTGCTAGGAAGATGGGATGGCGCAAGGGTGTCGACACAGGTTGCATCCCACACCAAAGGCCTACCCAACTTCCAAGGCATAATGGTCATTCCATCTGGCCTCTTCCCATCGTCGCGTGCCAAGCCATTGGGTTCTAAAACAGCTGGCACCCCGGCGGTGACAAGAGCCCGACGGATGATGTCATTAATGCTTGCGTGCCGTGCCAACCGACCAGCGCTCTTGCTGCAGGAAAGGCCATGGTGTGCGAGGCGGTCGACTGCTTCACCGCATTGACAGCGATGCGGAGCCCCGCAAGGAGCGCCCAGACGCAGACTTGTAGCGAGCCGAAAAGTGGTGTCACCCAGCATAGTGCCTATGTTGGGTGACGGTAGCGCCTGAAGCCAGAGGCCCGACTCCCATTCTCCCACAGCCAGCAGGCGGGCACGCTCAGCAGTATTGGTGGACGTATTAAAGAGGTTATTCCGTACCAACCTGCAGAGCGGCTCATCCCACTGTCTCTGGGAAGACGGGTTTTCGGGCTTCTCCGTATCCGGACAAGCCACTTTCCAGGCGTTCATCGCATCAGTCAAACACGGCACTTCAGAGTCAACCTGAGAAGCGGCTAAGATCTTTCTGGTTAACTTTTCGGTGCTGTGGACCGAGGACAGGAACGCCGGTAAGCTTACACTAGAAATTTTGCGGACGCCGAGCCCACCATAGCGAATGGGTAGTGTAGCTTGCAGCCACGCGCGGTCGTCCAATGCCACATTTATAATTGATGTCAGAGTACTTCGAATAATTTGATCAATTTTGTCTAAAAGGTGTGGCTTTTTCCATAGAGAGGAAGAGCGGAGAAAATACATAAAATTTGGACCGAAACAGCAGTATCTGATAAGGGTGAATGCCGAATGTAAGTTAATTTTAGAAAGTCTATCCGAAATATCGTTAAAATGTTCAATTTTTCCGTCAATGAAAGGTGAAAAACTGTCTTCTAAAATTGGGGAACCTAGGAGGTGCAGTGAACTTTTTTCCAAAATTTTGATATCTGGGGTAATTGAATTAAATTTCTGAATGGTCAATTGTCTGTCAGTATTGTCACAAAGGTAAATTTCGCATTTTGAGAAGTTGAGGTCGAGGCCGATAGATTGGAACTGCTGCTTTAGAAATTGGAGATCTTTTAGAACACTATCTACGTCGCCTCCTAGAGTCCCATCATCTAAATACCACACATTAAATTTTGAATTTAGTTGTTGTATTATGGGGTGAATAGCTAAGCTGAAAATGACTGGCCCGAGAGGATCACCTTGTTGGCATCCAACTGCAGATTCCAAAACGTTGTCTTTATATAGTAATTTTGAAGGGTGCCTGTAGCACTGCCACAAAAAACCATAAATTTCCGGTAGCTCTTTTTTAGCTTCAGCCAACAAAGTGTCCCTGTTGATGGAGTTGAAGGCATTTTTAACGTCAACCTTGAGGATGACCTCACCTTTACCGGAGTTTAAAAAACTGGAAAGGGCATGTACGGCAGCCTCGCAGCCCCCTTTGGATCCGAAGCCAAGCTGTAGGGGCTGGAACTTGTTTTTTAAAGTTTCTCCATATAATTTGCAGCATATTTTAGCTGCCGTACGCCTGTAGGTACACCCAACGGCAATGGGACGAATGCCGCCGTCCCTCTTACGCAGGGCACATAAATTGGCCCCGTACAAGACATCGACGACGGCATCATTCACACCGCCGTTGAGCATCAGATTAATTAGAGCCGCAAGCTCCTTCAAAAGTGACTCACCAGCTTCCCCGGCGCCTGAACTCAATAAGTCTTTTAAGTGCTGAGGAGTCAGGCCGTCGAGGCCGCCGGCGGAACCACTTCGGAAAGAGCTCACGGCAGCAATCAGCTGGGGGGCAGTAACGCTTAGAGGTATTGAATCCGGATCAGGAGGGTGGGGGGGGTCGGGGAAGGTGAGACCATCGGCAGGCGCTGGATGTTTACTCTCCAGGGCAGTAAGGGTTTCTGGAGAGTAGGGCGCCACCACATCGCTACTGAACAGTAGCCTGGCCGCTCCCCTGATGTCACCTTCACTTAATTTGGATTCTACATGTGAACATAAGCCTCTTCGTGAAGGGTTATTAGAAACAGGTAATTTTGGATCTAAAATGAGGGTCGAATTGTTGCAATTATCTTTAATTTGATTTGTCAAAGTATTTTTTGTTGCCAAATTTCTTTGGACATGTAGAATCCTATAAGGGAAGGTAAGTAATTGTTCCCAGGCACTTTTTGAGTTCTCCTGGGTCGCAAGGCGGAGACATTGCGCTAAACTCAGTGCAACGGACCGCCTCGCGCCCCGGGGAACTCTCTTTAATACTGGAGTAGAATTTTTGAATTTTGCCAGCGTATTCCACAAACTTTTATCTGAAGTTGTTGATGTTGGAGATGGGGTTGGGGGGCACAAAGGTACACTATGTGGTTTGTGAACCTTGCCATAGTGTATCCGTAGCCCCCGTTCGCCTTTGAAGAAGCGCGGCTGGGAGCAGTGGGGACATCTCACCTGGACATCGAGCGATGTGGCAGGTTGACTAGCACTATTTCCGGCATCGCTACAGCCGGCATTTAACATATGTATTTAAAAACTTACCTAAATGAACAAAAAACACTTAAACAATAATATATAAAGAAATTCACAAAAATAAAACGATAACAGTCATTAAATGACACTTGTTTTGATGGAGGTGGCGCACTGACGCAGACGCGCGGGCCTAGGGCGCCGCAGCGCCGCGCGTGCACGGCGCGGCGCAGCCTTCTTTTTCTTCTTTCTTCACAAAAAGGTGTTATTATAATTAAACAGCGCTTTATCGGGAATACCCGTAACTAATATGTTACGGGTGCGTCGCTACTCAATAATATTTTTTAGTAGTTGGTCGATTTTCTCACTGTGATTTTATTTATTATTGTAAACTTTCCAGATTTTCAAAAGCTTGAATTTAATTTTCAAAAGTAGAGGTTATTAGAACATCCGCCATTCAATTTCAAAATTATTGTTATTCTGGCTTAAATGATAATATCAATACCGTACATAATATCAAGTAAGTCTTATAAGTTGTGCAATTATTGTACATTATTTAAGAGACACCCGAGAGGATAAATGAATAACAAACACAATTACTTTGGTATCTTGAATTCAAATGTAGGGCAAATTGATTAGGAATTTGAATTCTTGCGGTAGTTGTCGTTTCCGTTTGTCACATCACAGGATTACTTGTTTTGTCGACTTATGAAGAAAAGCTCAAGAATCAAGACACGGTAGCGAACCTCAACATTTTAGCACCCCACCTTCAATAAGTTCTGTGTTTTCTTTTAACCATTATACAACTTACTTTGTCGAGAAGAAAAGCTTAAACTCGTTTTACAGCAGTTTTGGTTTTGAAAGCTGGCCCTAACCCGAGTGTAGTGGTGCCCAAATTCCCGAGCAGGTTTTTTTCATATTATTTTTGTATAGAATGCCCATCGCGGTCACTGTGGCTCAAGTACCTACAGTTTTTAGTTAGAAAGATACATAAATCATTCAAGTTGTCGACAGCTTGAATGATTTTGGGGGGGGTCATGACCCCCAGGATCCCCCCCCTCGGACCGCGCCTGGTAAAGCGGTCACTAAGTTGGCGCGAATCAGCGAGTGTGTAGGTAAAACCATTAGAATGGGAGAAGGAGATATGTATTAGATGCTCGTCATTTTGACGAACGTTAGCTATCTTTGGTTAATAACCAGCTTCTTCCCTCGACTTCGTTCGCGTGGAAGTCGTAAGATACACAATATACTAAAATAACAGCCACCTTTTTTATAATACTCCCCCGACCAGCCGAGGCGCTTCACCTCGCCCGCCCGCGCTGTTACTTCGTATTCGCTTAGCGGTACTTCAATTTTTTTTTTCTCAGCTCTTAGGGCTTGAAGCGTGATTTTAAATTTTAAGCTTCCTCGATAATTGGGCTAACAAATGCAAATATATTTTTTCTAATCGGACTGGTACTCCCAGAGATAACCGCACAAACAAACTCTTCAGCATTATCTATCTGTCCTTTTCTTTTATTTTTATATTATATCTATAATACAATTTATTACTTTTATTTAATTTACAACTAACTATTATATTATATATTATGTACAAGAATGTAAAGAAAATAAATAAAGGGAGGAGCTCACTGGGCAAATTCGTCCGCATCGCTGTCAGCGGGAAAAGTGCCCAAAAGGCTGGCAGCAATTCCACGTTGGATGGCAATGCTGATTCTTTGGCCTAAGAATTGGCCTATATAAATAAAAATCAATATTTCTTTGTATGTTTGTTTGTCCTCTATGGACTCCGAAAGGGCTTTACCGATTTTGAGGAAACTTTGGTACGGTGTTCTGAGAACGCCCGCTAGGGTTTCTGGCCAAATAAATCTATACAAAAAGTGGCATTGCAACGTATGCCGCCTGGGTGCAGCTAGTTTTATTGTAAGTATAGACTAATTGCTAAATATGATTGCAACAGCATGAGTAATTCTCATATAGTTTACGCTGATACATGAGAAGAAGTAGATTTCCTGTTTATGTACAAGTAGGAGTACATAATACATTTATAAAACGAACGCCACCTGCAGCTTCTTTTTTTCTTTTCGTGTGGTTAGTGACTAACCTGGTGTCAGAGTTTTAAAGCCGCCCATGGGCCTCTGACTTGGCTTCACATGCCGTCGAGAAATATCACTCAGGCATGCCGGTTTCCTCACGATGTTTTCCTTCACCATTTATATACAATATACAATACGCACATTAATCCGAAAGTCAGTGGTGCGTGCCTTGGGTTCGAACTCAAGCTCTATGACTTGGCAGTCCGACGCGGTCAAACCACTAGGCTATCACTGCTCACACCCTGCAGCTGCTACGGTCGATTCGTTTATCTAGTACCCAGTGTTGCCATATATACAGATTTCTCCGTATTTATACAGATTTTCGATTTATGATACAGATAAGCACTGGATACAGATTTTTATACAGAATTTTCTAATTCTATTGATTAAATGGCCTAATCTGCTTTTAAACTGAATTTAGGTAGGTATATAAAACGCGATTGGTAGTACTGTTCTGTCAGTCAGTGGCCAGTTTCACTTATTTTTCAAACGGGGAGATTTTTGCGTGTTCTCCAAAATACTCCGTTCTCGTGATGCATTTATCGTAAATAATTAATTTCGTACAAACTTTTAATGGTAATTGATATTGATTTAATGCACAATAAAAAACCCCAAAAATCTGACAACCAGTCTTAACAAGGGGTATCGTGTTACACAGTAACTGTGACGTGGAGGTCGAGTAGTAGGGATGAATCAAACCTATTCTCTTCTTTTTCAAAAGAAGCAGAATAAAGTAATTTTACTGCATACGGTAAGTAGGTATATTATTCTGTTTCGGTTCTTTTGACCATACATACAGATTTAATACAGATTTCAAGTTAAAATAGCATATATATACAGATTTATGCAGCTTCTACTACAGATTTAAGGTTCAATGCATCTGGCAACACTGCTAGTACCCCTGAAATATTTAAAAGAAGCTGAAAATGCTTATAGGATTTGACAGTCACGCATTTTTACGATAGGGAAACAAACTGTCTACGTAAATAAATATTCTTCTTTAGTGAATGCCGGCGATATTTTTTTACATATTTTAAGCGGAGGTTACTATATTGGGTAGCTGGGGGTGACAGGCGCACAGGTACGCGGCCTGCGGTCTCACATAGATACGGCATGTTACTGACGTGTGTATTCCAACTATAGTATAACCAAAACAGGCTACTGGGAGTATACTCGATTGGCAAATACCTACGTCTACGGTTTGTATTTTTTTTTTTTGCTTTAGGCGTCTTCAACGACATTTTAGCAATAGTAATTATGATGTAACAGGGAAAGGGAGTAATGATTTAACTGACTTGGCGACAAATTGCGACTAATTGGCGACAAAATATGGGAGAAAACAGATCTTCGCTAGCTGCTTAGTTTTTGAGATATAAATGTGGCCCTGCTGGGGAGACTCTCTCCAGATCGGCCACCTATAAACCTTTATATCTTTTGAACCAGTGACCGACAAATTCTGATATTTGGCGACAAAATTTGACTAATTAACGACAAATTTTTTGTGTAATCCAAATTAAAATCCCTGATGGTGGCCCTGCCAGAGTCAATTACACTAACTTCTGTGTAAAATGTAACTTGGATAGGTATCATACTCTTGCTATTAGGTATCTAATAAGATATCTAACAATTATACATAAAGTTTATAATGATAAATCATAAACTAACCAATTACATCGCTTCAGTGTCATAGCTTGGGCTAAGTTATTGGTTAGTATACATACGTCGCTACGAATCCTCGCTCATCTCTGGTGGAAACGTAGCCCAGCGATTCCAGGTATGGTCCAGTAAAAAAAAAATATCACAATGACGGGGAATATTAATAAAAGAAGGGCTTTGTTAAGCGTCTTTTTAAACCCCCTATATTTAACGGTAGATACCGTCAGAAATAACGGATATGGTCTACGGACCAACATTCCGCATGTTGTCTTAGTGAAATCGTCCCAAGCCGCGACAACACTAGTCGCATCTCCGTGTTTGCTCACCAGCCTTTGTGTGCCAGTGACGAAACTATCCACTGACGTCATCCGGCACTTGAATTGGTTTCACTGCTTGTTGGATCTGCAGTGTTTTGAAGTAATTTAGATTTATTTATTTATTTTAACTTTTCACACTCAAAAAACTACAATGGTGGACTTAATGCTTTAGGCATTCTCTACCAGTTAACCAAGGGTGGTGAAGAGATTAGATGGTAGGTGCTCTAGATTTAATTTAGTTAATCGGTTGGTAAGTAAGGTAGTAGTAGTAGTAAGGTAAGGTTGGTTTATACTTAACGAGATAATGCAAATTCTATCTTTACCAAATTATTTTTGTGTAAATAGATAAAGTATTATTTCGTCGGTCTATCCATACTAAAAAATATCAAGAATATCAAGCAAGAGGGCTTTTGCTTTAATATTGTTCGTTTGATCTCTAAACCCATCATTAAGCTGCATTTACGCCAGAGATGTGCGAGGATGCTTCGCTAGAAATGTGTGCAAATCTAATCAATAACATAGATAGAATATTCTTTATTATATAAGCCATAAATTACAGTTTTTTTTTTACATAGGGTGACATATTGGTCGGTCTTATCGCTAAAGCGATATTTTACAGACGACCTTTGGATGGATTAAGTGAGAAGGAGAGACAATACTGCAGGTAGTCAGTGGTGTACCATTTACGTATACAATAAATACATACATACATACATAAAGTATATACTTATATCTATAAATATATTTAGTATATAATTATGTCGTATCTCTATGTATTTTACTGTGTGATCATATTATATTATTTATTTATTTATTTAACAGTTTATGTACTCACATATAAATAGACAAGAAGAAAGGAACAGAAAAATACGTACAAAGGTGATGCTTATTTCTAAAGAAATCTCTTCCAGCATACCTGCGATAGGAAAGTAGTTAAAGAGATGTAGACAACGTGTGTAAGATTAGAAGAGAAAATAATATACATAAAATAAAAACACTTAATTATTCACTAATTTAACCATAAACATGTAAATATGAGAATAAACTTACATACATACTTCTAAACTAAATATCACTAAAATAAATATACTTAAATATAATGTAGCATAAAATAATAAATACAAAATATGCAACTATGACGAAGTGGACAGATAGTGTTCTTTCACTCTTCTTTTAAAAACTGCAACAGTTAGGCAGTCCCTAATGTCAGGCGGCAGTGAATTCCACAACCGAACCGCGTGCACGCTGAAGGAGTAGGAGTAGAAGTCGGTTGAGTGGGGAGGGGATTTAAGGAGATTTCTAAGATGCGACCTGCAAGGAGCATCAGAAGGACCGCGTAGGAAAAGCGTTCCCGCAGATAGGATGGTGTTTTAGGGTTGTGAAGGATATTAAATAGCAGACACAATATCCGAGAGTTCCTGCGAAGTCGAATAGGGAGCCACTTGAATATTTTGCGAAAGTTAGAAACGTGGTCATACTTTTTAAGGTTAAAAACAATACGAATACAGATGTTTTGCAAACGTTCAAGTTTATTTAAAAGCTCCTCGGTGGCATCCAAATAACAGGCATCAGCGTAGTCAATGATGGGCTGTATGAGAGTTTGAGCAAGGGAGATTTTGGTACTAAAGGGCAAGAAGCACTGGAGGCATATTATATATTGTTATTGTTATATTGTTATTAACTTGATCATATTTTCTTCGCCACGGGTAAAGCAATATGATCAATTTTATCGAAAAATCCACCATAATAAGGTAGGTATTTTGCTTCTACTGTTTTTAAAAGGCGGCCAATTTTTTTTTTTTTACTCGATATCTTTATTGCTTTACCATAATGTGTACTTAGGTGGTAACTATATATTTAGATCATTATGGACCCTGTAGGGCACAGCAAAAGGGTAGGAGAGAGGAAGCCCTGTTTAAGGAGATCATTAAGTTGTTAAGCAAGTTTTAACTTATGTACATTTATTTAAAGTCAGGAGATCGCAAATAGGATACTATCATTTCGCTTATCTATTGTTTATGTATTGTTTTATCTGTAAAAGTGTACTTATATATTTTAGATTATTTCTATATACCTATGTATGTACATATCTATTATGATTCTGTTTATTAATTTATATAAATTGTTTATCTTCGAATAATTATTATTGCTATATTGTTTAATTTATTATAATTGCTAATTTATTTAATTATTATTTTTGTTATATATTTATTTATTAAAAATTTCCGTATCATTGATATAATATATAATTATTATTATTTTTTCCTATTTTGTATGTGTATCATTTAAATATTCATCTAAGGAGTTAGCGGAGGAGCAATTATTTATCAGTAATTTTTTAAGTTTATTTATAAATATATTCAACTTTTCTTCTTTCTTTAATATGTCAGGTAGTTTGTCATATATTTTTATAGGCATTACGTAGGGACTTGTAGAATGCATTTTTAATTTGGATGTTGGTATGTTTAGTCTAGATCGGTGCCTAAGTGTATACTGTGATTGGATGTCTTGGCGTTTTGTGTAGAACTCTTGATGCTTACGGACAAATTTACATATTTCTAGAATGTAGATACAGGGGAGGGTTAGAATATATTATTTTAGAAAATAGGGTTTGCAGCTGTCAGTTTGATCAATGTTTACCAAGATTCTAAGTAATTTCTTTTGTAGGGTAAATAGTGTCAGTGCATCTGTACTATTTCCCCAGAGAGTTATGCCGTAGCAAAGCCATGCATTGGCATACGCATAATAGGTGGTGAGGGCCGTTTGTAGATTGGTTGTCTTTTTAATTTCGCGGAGAGCGTACGAAAATTTTGAAATTTTTGAACGGGTTTTTTGTATTTGTGTTTTCCAGTTAATATGTTTATCTAATGTAAGTCCAAGTAGTGTAAATTCATCAACAATTTCCAATTTTGAGCCGTTGAAGTTAAAATTTAAGTGTACAGGAGCTTTTTGATATGGGTGGAAAGTCATTAATTTAGTTTTAGTATAATTAATTTCTAAATTATGTGAGGTCATCCAGTTACATGTTTTTGTGAGTGTGGAACTGAGTTTTTCTTCTATGTTTGTGTTGTTTTTACATGAGACTATTAAAGATATGTCATCCGCGAATAAAACACATGGTCCGTCTATAGTTTTCGGTAAGTCGTTAATGTA
Organism: Agrochola macilenta; assembly: GCA_916701695.1. Classification (NCBI taxonomy): domain Eukaryota; kingdom Metazoa; phylum Arthropoda; class Insecta; order Lepidoptera; family Noctuidae; genus Agrochola; species Agrochola macilenta. The sequence goes on along the minus strand of OU753559.1, from coordinate 3,246,930 downwards.
AACGAGGAATAATAGGCAACCTATCCTATACCTTTTTTTACTGTGCACGGTTGGGTGCATTTACTTTACAATATCTACCGAGAGGGGTCCTACAGGCATAAAAGGTTTATCAAAAACTCCCATTAAAACCTTAAAAAATACTTGAAACTTAAAAAGTGAAAAAATTGGGTTGTTATTACAAGCTTTATATTAGCTTGCTCTGTTCTTATGTGTTTCCGGTTACTCCAATTGTCATCCATTTTTCAAACACTTCCTGGCATCTTATTGAGCTGAAACTTGCCATACTTATATAACTACCAAGACATTTTGAAAAAATTATACCATGGAGCTGGTCTGATGATGGACCCAGAATTTGGCCATAGGAACTCCTCAATCAAACAACATAGCACCATCGTGTTTGGACTCATTGGCTATGTATTAACAAGTGCTTTGACACTAGGAGGTGGTCAGGGTCTGATGATGGAGCCGGAAGGTGGCTATATGTGTTTCTAGTTACTCCAATTCTCATCCATTTTTCAAGCACTTCCTGGCATCCGATTGAGCTGAAACTTGGCATACTTATACAACTACCGAGACATTTAAAAAAATATATACCATGGAGCTGGTCTGATGATGGAGCCGGAAGTTGGCAATACGAACTCCTTAATCAAACAAGATAGATGCATCGTGTTTGAACTCATTGGTCATGTATTAACAAGTGCTTTGATACAAGATGGTGTTCAGGGTCTGATGATGGAGCTGGAAGGTGGCTATGGGAAAACCTCAATTAAACAAGATAGTAACATTGTGTTTGGACTCATTGGTTATGCTTGTGTGTTGTTTAGTTGGGGAGTTCCGATGGCTACCTTCCGGCTTCATCATCAGACCCTGAACACCAGCTTATGTCAACGCACTTGTCTATTGACAAGTGCGTTGACATAAGCTGGTGTTGGCAAGACAGCAACATCGTGTTTGGACTCATTGGTTATATATTAACAAGTGCTTGGACACTAGGTGGTGTTCAGAGTCTGATGATTGAGCCGGAAGGTGGCCATAGGAACTCCTCAATCAAACAAGATAGCACCATCGTGTTTGGACTCATTGGTTATGTATTGAAAGTGCTTTGACACTAGGTGATGTTCAGGGTCTGATGATGTAGCCGGAAGATGGTCTTAGGAACTCCTCAATCAAACAAGATAGCACCATCGTGTTTGGACTCCTTGGTTATGTATTAACAAGTGCTTAGATACTAGGTGGTGTGCAGGGTCTGATGATGGATCTGGAAGGTGGCCATAGGAAAACCTCAATTAAACAAGATAGCACCATCGTGTTTGGACTCATTGGTTATGTATTGAAAGTGCTTTGACACTAGGTGATGTTCAGGGTCTGATGATGTAGCCGGAAGATGGCCTTAGGAACTCCTCAATCAAACAAGATAGCACCATCGTGTTTGGACTCCTTGGTTATGTATTAACAAGTGCTTAGATACTAGGTGGTGTTCAGGGTCTGATGATGGATCCGGAAGGTGGCTATGGGAAAACCTCAATCTAACAAGATAGCACCATCGTGTTTGGAATCATTCGTTTTGTATTGATAAGTGCTTTGACACTAAGTGGTGTTCAGGGTATAATGATGGATCCGGAAAGTAATCACGAGCACTCCTCAACCTAACAAGATAGCATCATCCTGTTTGGTCTCCTGGGATATGTATTGACAAGTGCTATTACTCTAGATGGTGTTCAGGGTCTGGTGATAGAGCTGGAAGGTGGCCATAGGAACTCCTTAATCAAACAAGGCAGCACCATCGTGTTTGGATTCATTGGATATGTATTGAAAAGTGCTATTACACTTGCTGGTGTTCTGGGTCAGATGATGGAGCCGTTCAGATGCATGTGACGGACATTCCACGTATACGTACGTGTTGATTTTTCAAGAGATGGTGTACATGTTATAAACCAATCTCTGTACAATTTCTAGCTAAGTACAGCTATGGCACTATTGAACGACATATATTACCCTTGATAATATCATGGGCATCGACTGTCCACAAAATTTAAAGTAACACAGTCGACTATGCCATAGTGTACTTAAGGCCGAAACTCTTTACCGCTGGGCAAGCTTATGTTTCGCTTAGTAGAGTTCGCTCATTAGACGGTCTTATGATTTAAGAGATAGATTGCTCAAAACTATCAGGGAAGAAACGATGCAACAACAATGCTCTAGAGGAAATGAATAGGATGATAAATGTTACCAAACACCATGTTCGGTAACATTTATCATTATCAACTAAGTGAATAAATTATTAAACAGACTAATGCACAAAATGTATTATGTATAAAATACGAGAAAAATACGTCACGTACGTTTTTTAAGTTTATTCTATTTTGTTGGATATCTGGTGATAGAACAGATATTTAAACAAATCATAATGCTATAAGTACAAAATAAAATAAAAGTAAAAATCTTTTTAAAAACAAGCTTTTAATGAACTAAAAAGTACTAAATAAATCTTACGTAACCATAGAACTTTAATATTTTCTTAAAAGCTTGAGGCGTAAGTGTCCTTCTTTCACTAAACTTGAAGATAAGGCTCATTGAGGTTTTACGAAAATATTAAAGTACTATGTTTACGTTTTAGTTCATTAAAAGCTTGTTTTTAAAAAGATTTTTACTTTTATTTTATTTACTTTATGAATGTTTTGAAAACATCTAGACTGTTAACATACCTTTATTTTTATTTTTTTGATGCACTAATATACTACCTAAAAACCGATGTCAAGACCTTATCTCTAATTAATTAGTTTAGGAGTCGTAATTATTTGAATATAGCCCTTTACTTACAAGTAGAAGGAAATCAATCCAGGTAATGGTCTATCCATGTGTCAAATTTCATCATATTCAGAACTTTATTTTAAGTTCGGCCAGAAAGCATCCAATGTTTCTGAAAAAAGAAATCACTGACAGATTGTCAAACTAATATACATATGATGTACAGACCGTTCACTATAACTTGTCCCTTGTCGTCATGTTGGCACCATTGCTTATCAAGCTTAGTTTCAATACTAATAGAGTTCAAAATGACAACTGACAGAACAGTGCTACCAATCACGTCACGGGACAAGTTATAATGAACGCTCTGTATTGTGGCAATCAGTAAATTTTAGTTTTTTAAATGCGATTAGGTTAATTAATGTGATTGGCTGAGTATTACAACAAAAGCCAATCAAATCGCTTTCCGACCTGTACCAAAAAGTTTGTAAAACAGAAACTGGCATTGCGAGGCACTTGTACCTGTGCCTACCCTTAGACCACACATCTCAAGAACCACATATGTCACCCGACACTAGCCATAAATCGAGACTGTATGAAATACGACACAGCCACAGTCATCTCTCATCTTAACGCCTGTGTCGCTTCCACACGCAGAATTTAGGTATCTACCTACCAACTACTTACACACACACACAGTGGAACGAAACCTTACCATGGATTCAGTACCCACATGATTCTAAACTCCCAGAACATAAACTTTTCGTCAGTTTAAAAAAAACATCAGCAGTTCCAAATATTTTGATCGTGTCGGGACCAACTGTATTTTTTTAAACAGGCGGATTTTCGTCGCTCTCGTAGACTCCATCCACAGTAAAAGTTTTAATTATGATGTGTCTTCCACTGTGAATTATTGAAGGAAATGAAAACGCTGGCGTTTTCGACGCGATTTCAACTCACTGAAACCTCAACTGGCACTGAAGCATCGCAAGGTACAAGACTCAGCCCACTATCGACCTCCGGCCTCCGGAGGGGAGTGATGTGCCGGCTATTCATATCGCCACATGCGAACTACGCATCAAAGACCTGACGACACACAAAACCGTGCATCGCGCAAACAGAGATTATCGCGCGATCAGCATATATACAACTTCCCCGACATCAATCGTTGGGTAGTTGCCCACCAGATACGACACCCGTCGTCCGTGGTCTGAGGATCCTCCCTTTTCTCTAGAGGATGAGTGAACTTTACACCCTGTTCCTCATACCTCTAAAGTTTAACCAGACTCGATAAATCGAATGAACCCAATGATTTTCACTAGCCCCTGGAACCTCATGTTTCATGAGGCTACAGAGTGTATTGCATATCAAGGAGTAGACCGGGGGGCGCCGTAATGGTAGGGAAGACGTGCCCTTAGGATATAGAAGGATTTTTGAGCCGTACAGGATATGCATTAGGATGAATATCAATTATCACTTGCTTCAAAAACGGTGAAGGAAAACATCGTAAGGAAACCGGCATGCCTGAGAAATATTTCTCGACGGCATGTGAAGCCATTCAGAGGCCCATTGGGCGGCTTTAAAACTCTGACACCAGGTTAGTCAGTAATCACACGAAAAGAAGAAGATTTAACGTACTGTACATAAAAAAAAACGATGGATAGACGGTGTGAAAGATGATATGGGTAGAAAGGAACTGACTACCCAAATGACGACTAATAGATAAAGAACTACGAAAGAAAAAGACATTTTGCGCCGACTCCAAATATAAGGGCAGGAGAATATCTTCTATTATATAAAAGAAAGTCGTGTTAGTTACACTACGAGTATTTATAACTCAGGAACGGCTGAACCGATTTAGCTAATAATTGGTGGAGAGGTAGCTTAGAACCAGGAGTCTAACAAGATATTATCTATTATCATATATATATATATATATTAGATTTTTATCCCGGAACACCCCCTGTAAATGGGTGAAAAGGGGGGTGAAATTATTTTTTTTTTTGTATGGGAAATTAAAAACTGATGACTGGATTTGGATGAAAATTTTCAAATAGATAGGTGAGATACTGAGATAAAGGATAGGTAGGGTAGCTAGGGTAGGTAGGGTAGGTAGGGTAGGGTAGTTAGGGTAGGTAGGGTAGGTAGGGTAGGTAGGGTAGGTTTTTTTAAATATTTTATTGATTGCGGAACAAAGTTCGCCGGATCAGCTAGTTATTCTATAAAGTCTCAAAATATTAAAAACTATCTGTATTAGAATTTCTACATAATTTGTTACTTTTCGACAAGACTGAAAATCAAAAACCCCAACATATCCAAGACAAGACGAATGGAACACAGCTATATCCATTCCTAAAGCAAAGACAGGCAAACTCCGAACTACCTAAGTTTAAATAACTAAATACAGAGGTTGTGCTCCCGCTTTCAGAAGCAGCCGACGATGTTAGACCAAAGTCTTTGGCCCTATATCTAGGCAGAACTCACGAACGCCTGACATTTTGAATTCGCTGTAATAGTTTAGCGGGTGTTTGGATATATAGCTAGATTTTCGACAGGTTTATTAAAATGTTTAACATAGACACAGCAGCAAAATGCTCGACCGTTATTTAATTGATAAATGGATAGTAATCTAAAAGCTAATAGAGTTCAAAATAGCATGCGTGTGTGTTCACGCATATTTCTACTCAAGATTTGACTGCACAAGCCCTTGGTACGAGTATGCATGGTTGGCTATCAAGCTAATGATGAGAACCACTTGAAACAGAAGATCAAGCAATTTCACCTCATAGTGGTTCCCTCTACAAGGCAATAAATCCATGATAATAAAACCACTAACTCTTTACAGTGACGAGAATTCCTCTTAAACCAATGCCGCAAACTATTTCTGAGCAGTCCTGTCCATTTTATTTGATCAAAGCCTTTATCTAACCACTCCGCACTCCGTAGTTCACGAACCGTGTCCGATAGGTGCTAGAAACTTCGACATATTCCTGAGGCTAGCCTAACTTGGAACATAGATCTCTAAACAACTGCTCACGAGATGCTGCTGTTAATAAATTGTGGGGAGACAAGAACACTCAGCCGAGGAATAAACTGAAGATTAGGCCAGGTTGAAGATGAATTAGAATGTGGTTTTAAGCAGATATTACTTTAAGGTAAATTATTCAATAGCAAGTTACCATCAAACAAAGGATGCCAGCAGTTCCCTATTACGAAGATTAAGCCGTCTATCTGTCTGTATCTTTAAAACCATAACATATAGCCACATAAAATATTCACACAATACGTGGGTTGGGTAGAGGTGGTTTTTACAAGCCACTTCAATAATCGGGTACAAATCTAGACATATGACTGTTGTAGAGAAATTTGTAATGGCAAATCTAAATACCTGCCTGACCTGATGATCAAACCCAGAACCCCATTCTGATATTAATTTGTTGCCTTCACATCAGAATTCGAGTGGAACTCCAGAATTGTTGAAAAAATCTGACCACCAAAAAACTATCTGACATCTACAACCCAGTAACTGGGTAATACGATACCCCTTGGTAAGACTGGTGTCAAACTTTCGGGCTTCTGACGACTCTTAACGACTGTCAAAGATCCATGAATGACAGCCGGGACCAACGGCTTAGCGTGCTTTCCGAGGCACTCATCCACGGATCAACCCCGGGATACTTAACTTGATGGATTAACCCGTGCGGCTGTTATAACTTAGCCTACGAGCTCCTAAAACCACCATTACCAGAAACAAAAGCGAAAACATCACGGAAACTTACGCTAATAAATCGTTTCTGGAACTAGACACAGAATGCTTGTACTGTATTCGATGCTGGCTTTGTGAGCTCGGAGTTGAAGATAGTTGGCAGAGTTGTAGCTAGAGTTATTGACTTCAACTGTGCGCCTTGCGTTACGATGGCCCCGCTTAGAATTATGCTTGGCTTTGCAAAGTTCGCGGCGGGACGTCGAGATAATTCTGTGGTAGACTTTTTGTTTTTTTTTACATAGTCCTTCACTAAGATCGTTTAACACAGCTTAACACCAGTCTGTAAACTGGACTGATGACCTCGTTATCTTTTTATGAGGTGTTATTTCGAAGGATACTACGTATAAAAATTGACACTTTTATGATAGAAAAATTTGATTCGATTTTTGGTCGAATTCGCCCTAAATCTGTGCCCTAAATAATATCTACAATGTTATTAAACTAGTTCCAAATAAAGCTACAAAAACCAAAACACTAACTTAAAATAAATAAAACATTCAGTTTCAAGAGAACATTCGCTTAATTCATAATTCGTTTCAATAAGTCCTCGTTTTTTGAGCTCGAAGCATGCGCGAACAATTTTTACCGGTTTATTATTTTAGCGAGAAAACAATGGAGAGTCTAGGGGCAAAATAGGTAGGTTTGTTGCAACTGCTAAATGGTTATCTTGGAGTCCGGAGGCTACTTTGGTACTTGGTACAAGATAGGAGATAGAGAGTAAAGTTTATTTTTAACCCTCGATGCCAAATAAGGGGTGGTGTTGTCTTGATTGTCTTTTGTTTTTCTTTGTCTGTGAATCTATATTTCTGGCATCATAGTGCGTGCTATTGTGCCAAACAGATAAATTTTGATGCGGCTGTTCTTACTCGGGATGACGATTTCGATGATTTTGGAATATTATTGTTACTACTTTTAGCTGCCCGCAGCCTGGCCCGCGTGGACCCTAATTCTTTTTCTAAATAAGTTAAAGTTACTCCTCAAAACATCAGCTATCTGCCAGTGAAAGTCCCGTCAAAATTGTTCCAACCATGTCGGATTTTAGCCGGAACAAAGAGATAGCCAAAAAATATAAATACTTTATTAAAATTGTATGTACGCTGATTTGACATCCAAGACTTGGTTCGTCCATCTTGACAGGCACAAGCACCGTATATTCTTGCATACATTAAGTAAAAAGCTGTTATTTCGTCATTACAAATATACATTCCAATTTTATTTATTTGTATAGAGTATACATGTATAGAGTATAAATGACCAGGACAGTCTGCAAACTACCTAATACCTTGACAACTTACTGGATGATATATTGTATTTTAGTCTATGTGGTCTCGATGAGAAGTTAGCTTAATGCTGGTGAACATAGGAAGATGATCGAGCTGGAAAGTGGATACGGAAACTTAGCTTTAGACCTACTATCTCTAGTTTAGTATTTTGTAGACAGATGGTGAAAAGGGCCTAATCACGTAGCAAGTAAAAAGTCGGTCACAGGATTTCACTTTTTTATATAACGTAGACTTATACTAAACTAGTTCGCGCCTGCGGCTTGTCCCACGTGATATCTTTATAAATTATAGCATACTAGCTTTACCCGCCCCGACTTCGGACGGGTAGCACTAAACCCTACCTACCCTACCTACCCACCCTACCTACCCTAATTTTCTCACCGTTTAAACCTTCCCTGGACTATGACAAACATTTCAAAACCAAAATCAGCTAAATCGGCGCAGCCGTTCGAACTTGAGTTATAAAATTACAACGAAAAGTGGCATTGATTTTTATAGATATAGATGTTACTCAGTGATAATATAGCATCCAACTGGTGAAAGAATTTTTTAAATTAGTTCAGTAGTTTTTAACTTTATTCATTACAAACACAAACACAAATATTTGCTCATTATAATATAAGTGTAGAAAAATGAATATCTCCATCCGCTGTAAGCTTACATCTTGTACCACTACATTCACCTCTGGTCGGCTACTTTCCGCTTCTATTGTCGATTCATGCCAGTGCAACTCGCCTTCCTGTGTTATACCTACAACATAAACTATGGATGTACTTTACTATGTACCTATTTTTTGTCTAGGCCTTAGTTTTCACGAACAAAAAGTATAATATTATACTTAATTTTATTTTTGTTATGCATAACCGAAGTAATTTTTATTTTTTATTAATCAAAATATGTAAGTACCTTTATAAATAATTATAGGGGTACTTACACTATTATTATTTTATTAATGCTCTCCACAACTTCGTATAAAACTTTATTAAACAAACACTATCCCCCTTTGTTCGGTATCAAATATGTATGACACTGAAAACGCACATAAACAGTAAGCAGAAATTAAATGAAACACCAAGTTTTAGAGAACGTTCAGCTTTGTAGAATATCCTCCATTTTTTGAAGAAAAAAAGAAAAGAAAGAAAGAAAGAGAGAAAGAAAATACATTTAAAGAAGAAAAGAAGAAGAAGTGAAGAGAAGTGGAGGCCCAGTTCTATCGGCCCCGACTTACGAGTTGTAGATCTTGAGTTCGAACCCAAGCAGGCACTTTGTGTATTTAATTTCATCAACACTGGGCCTGTGTGGTGGATTATGGCCCACTCCCACAGAGGAGGCCGGTGTCCTAGCAATGCGAACATTAAAGGCTGATTATGCAGCCATAATATTCATATCACCTGTCATTCATACGTATGTGATAGTATTTTTCTTAAACTAGAAGCGGAAGGAAAAATTAACGCTAGGACGCCAGATTCACGATTGCAATTTTTATTCCGTTAGATTTTACGATTGGTCCCTAAACTGTAAAATAACAATTATTTACTGTAACAGACGACACTACATTCGAAAAATAAAAATACCTTCCGGTTACAGTAATAGCAATCGCTTCAATCTAGTAACTTGGATCGCACCCACGCACCGCTGGCCAGTGACTTCCACCTGTATAGTCAGTGGCGTGCCTTACAACGTTGCTAAACTGACGGAGAAATGCTAAGAACACGTTTACACGGATACAGTAAAACAGATATCACTAGCCTACTACTCGCTCAATCGTGTGAAGCCCATGCATAATTCGGCACATCCATGTTTGCATACGTACTTGCGAGTTAGTTGTTACTAGGTGTACAATAGTTGTTAACATTTTTTTCTTGTTTAATTGTTTACTGGTCCTTGATCGTAGTCAACGGCGACCAAAAATGTTTAACAGTTTTCAAACAATAGAGATATTTCTTGACAGCATGTGAAGCCAAGTCAGAGGCCCATGGGTGGCATAAAAACTCTGAGACTAGGTTAGTCACTAATCACACGAAATAGAAGAAGACTGTCCATTGACCATGAATAAAACTTTCTTGTTTTGCGGCTACTACCGGTTAGTAGTAGCCGCAAAAAAGCAAGTTTAGATAGTGTTTGGTTTACCTCAAGGAAAAATTCGGCTCCTAAGTGGGTTTTTTTTTATTATAAAGTGCAAGTAAAAATCAACCTTACACGAAGATGCTTAACATATTTATTTATTTGACTGTCAATCAATCTGCCTAGTCTTTTCCCAACTATGTTGGGGTCGGCTTCCAGTCTAACCGGATGCAGCTGAATACTAGTATTTTACATGGAGCGACTGCCTATCTGACCCCTACAACCCAGTAACTGGGTAATACGATACCCCTTGGTAAGACTGGTGTCAAACTTTCGGGCTTCTGACGACTCTTAACGACTGTCAAAGATCCTCGAATGACAGCCGGGACCAACGGCTCAATGTGCTTTCCGAAGCACGGAGCAGTCTCGGTATGTAAAGATGGTCACCCATCCACGGACCAACCCCGGCAAGCGTAGCTTAACCTGATGGATCGACCCATGCGGCTGTTATTACTTACACACGAGCCCCTCCTCCTCTTTATTTCTTTGACTGTATATTATACAAACCCGTGCAGGCACTTCCCTAGCATGACTCGAATTTTAAAATTCAACTTTGGAGAGCGATATTAACATAACATAACATCACGCTAGTTATCCACGGAGAGTAAGGCAGAGATGTATCTATGGTACACCCATATTTCGTTATGGTTAAGTCCCATGTAATAGGGGCAAGCCACTATTACTCTTTACATAAAAAAACCACAACAATAGCCTCTGAAATAAATTGCGCACCCGGTTCAACCCCGCACCTATAATTTACTTCGAGAAATGACTACACGATGTCTGTTTGATCTACGGGCAAGCTTTCACGATAGCTACAGGCTATGGTTGTTATCGAAACATTTGACTTCAGAAAATTACTGTGTTATACAAATAATGGCTATTCAGTGACATGGTGGTTTTGTGGGTCAAACGATAGATCGGGTTACTTTGTGCAAGGCGGTGAAAACATTTTCAATATTTGAGACAACCAGCAGGTCCAAGAACAAAAAATAGACAAGTGATTGACAGCCATTATCCCTCACTGGGGCCTTATGGTGGATGTTGAATTCCAGCAGTGGCAACATTTTCGGCTGATTATGCTTTGACCCAGAACCAGAACTTTGAAAACATATGAAATCCTGTCACCAGGCCGGCGTGGCATATTACGGTTATGGCCCAGTCTATCCCACAGACAGGAGAGTCCGAGCAGTGGAAATTCAAATAGGCAGATTATTGTTGTAAGTTTAGGTACTTGGATCAATCAACTATTTTACCCACACTTTGCTGTTCCCGACACATTATTTTAAATACACACATCAAAACTGTCTCTGTCTGGGATCAAGTACATTTTTAACTATAAAAAAATATCCAATAAATAGTTACCAAATCTAGTCTTCCAGACTAGCTTCTTGATTAAACGTGATTAGAAATATATTTTAAACAAATATTGCTCATTTATTAAGAGGGTTTATCCTAAAAGTTTGCAACGTCGCAAATAACTGTCAAATATTTACCTGTTTTGATTCATATAGCAATATTACTGAATAGAATTAAGAAATGTAGCTAACTAGCGAACTAGAATATTAATAATGAATTGCAATTATAACATTTAATTTGATGTTATACCCATTTTAGGTGTAAAAAACGCATTTGGATAGTTTCCAAATAGTTTTTTTACATCTAAAACTCAACATTCAGTGTTACGATATTAATTATTGCATTTCATAATCAATAATCTAGTTCGCTAGTTAGCCACATTTTTTATTTGGACACAGTATTATTGCCAAATTAATCAAAACAGTGAAATATTTGACATTTATTTGCGACGTTGCCCACCTTCAGAATAAACGCTCTTAATAAAGGATTTATAACAATGAGATCCATCAACTCATTCTTTTTACAAATCTCAAACTGTGACCAATCAAATCACACCCATCGACAACGGGTCTCTCACCTCACACAATTATAGCTCTTACGTCTGTACTCTCTCGAGTATTCACCAGCTGGTTTCCAATGCAGCTGTCAGTGCATGTCAACCGTCACATGTGAAGACATGGCTGGGTAGGCTCAATGGTCATTAATGTCATCGGTCGAGTTTAGTGCGTCAGGAGACGTGGCTGAGGACGCACGTCTGTTGAGGTATTAGGAACGTTTTGTGATGATTGTGGTAAAATATCAGATAACACACATAACATCTCGCGTATATTCTCCAAAGGGTTAGGCAGAGGTGTGCCTAAAAACCCCCAAGTGTTCATTATTTGAAGCTGTCTCCAAAAGTTTCTTCTGAAAACATGATAAAAGATTATATAGCTTACAGCTCATTCGCTCGGGAACCGTCATTGATGTATCGTCAAAAAAAACGATAGGTCATGACCGATGCACGTTCACATTGCATACGGAAACGAGTTTTTTCGCGATTCATCAAAATATCCGAATAGATGTTCACACTTGAATCGTGATTCAGAGTTCAGTCTTACGGTGGAGTTCTGCCCGGCTTGGGCGGGGCACCGCCGTGTCCTCACGGAGGCGATCGGCAGCGGCGATCTCTCGCGTCCGGCCCTGGTTCAGGCCATGGTCCGGAGCGAGAGTGCATGGGAAGCCGTCACTTCCTTCTGCGAAGCAGTAATGCTCGCGAAGGAGGAGGCGGAGCGCGCGAGGGAAATGCAAGATGCGCGCCCTCGCGCCCCTAGTCGCCGCAGGAGACGCCCCGGGCGTCGGGAGTCGCGAGCCGACTTCCGGCCACCGTAGGCGCAGGCTTGCGGACGGTGGGCAATGGGTAGCTCGCCGTCCGATTAGGACCAGGCCCGGGTCGACGGCGCGTTGTGTTCCACGCGCGCCTCAAAGAGATGTCAGCATCAACTGACGGGGTCCGTAAGGGCTAATGCCTGCCAGGGTTGCGAGTTTGTCCGAAAGGGATATCGCGGCCCCAGCACACAGGCAACGGAAGGAACACGGGTGGGTTTTAGTCAGTAAAAGTCTGACACTCCCTCTCGCTTCGCCCAGAGCGGGAGGAGTCATTTGATGATTTCCCACCCAAAAAAAAAAAAAAAAGAGTTCAGTCTTGAACGAGCGATTCAGCGGATCCGTCACAAAAAAAACTTTTGACGATCGTGATTTTTAAAAGATGATACGTTATTTAAGACAGGTCCGTAATTTTTCACGATTCGTGATGCGTGTGAACACGGGCATTTAAACAGCATTGTCAACGTAAAAAAAAACATATCGTCAAAAAACACGACTCGTCCTCGTGTGATGAGCCCTAAAATACTTATTACAGATATATTTTCTATGTATAGTAAAGAAACTTTTTTAGCCCAAATTGGTTAGAACCAGGATCTGTAATAAGTATTTTGTTCTAAACTAGCTTTCGCGTGGAGGTCGGAAAATATCCCACGGAAACGTACCACCGGGATAATAAGTATTCTATTTATGTTAATCCAGTTTATAAACTATCTGTGTGCCAAATGTGATCGAAATCTGTTAAGCCGTTTTTGCGTGATTGATTAACAAACATCCAAACATACAAACTTTCACATTTATAATATTTGTAGGATATACGAGTATACGAGTACATATAGTAGGATAATATCCGCCTGAATGAATTCCTCTGTATGATAAAAGCATCTTGTCAAGCAGAGAAGGCACGAGCTTTGATATCCATAGCACGCTTGCTCATTACAAAAGAAACTGTCACGCAGATAAGAGTGACGGAAATGAGAGTGAAATAAAGTGCTGGCGCAGTACAGTCAGCCCCAAAAAGATGTATACACGGACAAGGATCCATACGGCCCCAAAAAGATGTATACACGGACAAGGATCCATACGGCCCCAAAAAGATGTATACACGGACAACGGTCCATTTTATTGTCAACTTAGACCATTTTAATGTCATCGTAGATTACCTTTTTTTTTTTGGGTGGGAAATCATCAAATGACTCCTCCCGCTCTGGGCGGAGCGAGAGAGAGTGTCAGACTTTTACTGACTAAAACCCACCCGTGTTTCTTCCGTTGCCTATGTGCCGGGGCCGCGATATCCCTTTCGGACAAACTCGCAACTCTGGCAGGCATTGGCCCTTACGGACCCCTTCAGTTGGTGCTGACATCTCTTTGAGGCGCGCGTGGAACACAACGCGCCGTAGACCCGGGCCTGGTCCTAATCGGACGGCGAGCTACCCATTGCCCACCGTCCGCAAGCCCGCGCCTACAGTGGCCGGAAGTCGGCTCGCGACTCCCGACGCCCGGGGCGTCTCCTGCGGCGCTAGTCGCCGCAGGAGACGCCGAGGACGAGGACGCGAGGGCGCGCATCTTGCATTTCCCTCGCGCGCTCCGCCTCCTCCTTCGCGAGCATTACTGCTTCGCAGAAGGAAGTGATGGCTTCCCATGCACTCTCGCTCCGGACCATGGCCTGAACCAGGGCCGGACGCGAGAGATCGCCGCTGCCGATCGCCTCCGTGAGGACACGGCGGTGCCCCGCCCAAGCCGGGCAGACCTCCACCGTATGCTCCACCGTGTCTTCCGGGCGATCCACACCGCTTTATCCTGAACAGGAACCTCCCGAAACAACCGTGTCCGGTGAGGACCTGCGTCAGGCGGAAGGTGAGGACGCCGTGGCGCCTCTCTAGCCACTCCTCAAAGAAGGGACTTATCGCCGCAATTGTGGCGTGCCCAGCGCTGGGTTGCGACAATCGCACTCTCCATGCCACCATGAGATCCCGCCGGAGCTCTGTCCGCTGTGCCGTGATTTCTCGCGGCAGCGGAGTTACACCCCGGCGTTTCGCCTCCTCGCGCAACTCCCACATGTGCGCGAGGACATCGTAGATTACCTTGGATTAGTCATAGAGTGTATACAAGTTTTTGGACAAAATGTCCATTTTATTTTGGTAAAATAAATTGTATACTATGTTTTGTACCTATACGGTGTATACAATCTTAAGGAACAATTATAGTTGCAGACATTAAAATGGTTCCATCACTGTGTATACATCTTTTTGGGGCTGACTGCACAAGTATTTAAAGGCGAACTTTTCCTGAAACTCGATGAGCCCTATAAACGATACTGTAGGCACAAAACTCTTCATTATTTCTCTGAAATTAAAAAAAAAACTAAGCAAGTAGGTGCTTGTCATACTCCTCACGTTCCACTTGTATGTAAAAACGTGAAATATTACCAGCAAGTACCTTGTAGCACTTTCAGAAGTGGGTCAATTGGCTTTGTGTTACGCCCTAGCAAATTATAGGCCCCTCATGGAATTGCGCTAAAGGAAAATCGATGTACTGAGTATGAACGTACTTGCATACATACGTAAACTGGAACGATGGAATGCTACCTAAATAACGGAACCAGCAGAATGTTGGTCCACAGTCTGACTACTGGGGCTCAGGGATTTTTTCTTTGAATGGGTCATCCATCAATCGGGCTTTGTGAGGGTTAGTGGATCACATAGACAAGCAGTCAACTCAGCCAATTACCAAGGAACGTTTTCTAATAATCATAAGAAGAAAAAAAAAAAGCTGAGGATAACTTTATTTTTACTTGTTTGAATCCAGTCATAGTTGAATATGACTGGATTCAAACAAGTAAAAATAAAGTTGCAATCCAACTAATAAAATCAAACAATCAAATTCAAATTTATCAGTTAAAAACATCTATATATCTACAAATTCTTACGTCAAGGCAAAAGTTTACGTAACAACGCAGTCAAATTGTATGTTGGATTCAATTGAATCTCTTGATCGATAAGATGAAGGGAATAGGTACCTCTTATCATGGTTTAATAATATACTTCGCCAGGTATAGCATTCCGAGACACAGTGGTCTCGTGGGTGACACAAGTCTACGTTATCACATCTGTGTTACCAGAAGTTCTCCCCAACCTTTTTTACCTGTGCGAATCCGATAAAACAATGAGGTTTTAATGAACAATTACGTTGATTTATGTTTAAATTGAATTGTTTCGTTTCGTCGAAACGACCATTTAAATGCTTTGTACATCATTTTTAACAGAATGGTGACTGATAATCTTTGCTTAATTAATTCGTGTTTTGTTGCAATAAAGTGGCAACTAGATAGTGACGTAAGCTTGTGTCACTCCCGGAATGCCAGACCTTATTTTATTAGACCATGCCTCTTATGACCTTTGCTGCAGCCTTATATGATTGGGAAGTTGACGTAAGATACTGGTGAGAGATTACTTAAAGTTCATTAAATAAATAAAAAGTTAAAAGCCTTGAGTGCCTTGTTGGTCTAGTGGTCGCAAACGCTATTACTGAGCATGAGATCCTGGGTTTGAATCCCTGGTAAGGCAAAGTGTTATTGGGTTTTTCCATCTGTATCAACCTTCCGTTGATGGCAATAGGCTCGCCCCCTGATACATGCGACTTAAATATACATAACTGGCGAAATGTGGGTGTACTATAGGTACACCTCTGCCTAACCCTTCAGGGATTACAAGCGTGGTGTTATATTTATGTTAAATAATAAATGTTAAAAAAGGAAAAGTGCGAAGCAGTTCAGAAATATCTATATATTTACGAACTAATATGTAAAATACGACTCGCATCAGTGCATAATGGTGAAAGATACCTAAGGCTCGCAATTCCAAAAAAACTTTTACTAAATTTAGAATTCAATGCTTTTTAGGAGTATGAGGAACAGGGTGTAAAGTTCACTCATCCCCCATAGAAAAGGGAGGATCCTCCGACCAGACGAGTGTGATGTCTGGCGGACAACTGCCCAGAGGTTTGAAGTTGGGAGATTCTATATATTTTTATCGCGCGGTAAACTCTAATTGCGCGATGCAGGATTTGTGTGACGTCAGGATGTTATGTGACGTCAGGTCTTTGATGCGTAGTTCGCATGTAGCGATGTAGATGCCGCTACAGCTTAATAAATCTTCGCTAGAGATCACAATATTCCGCCACAATTAGGAAGCCTGTACACGAAAATCGCAATAAAATAACAACAAATTCAGATATAAACTTGCACTCTGCGTCCTTTCGTGCCTTCGCTATTCGCTAACCATTCAAACTATCACATTATACAAACCTAGATGGGCCAAATAATGCCTCAGCCGTAATGAAATCACCGCGTGATTTCCTTTAGTGGCTGCGACACGCCATTTGACACTATTGTCCAATTATTTAAAATTTACAATTGCACCCTCCACCACGTATAATCAATGATCATTATCTCGTTCATTCATTCAACCGAGTATAAATACATTGCGCGTTTTTATTACAGATATAATTTGAACGATGCTGTTTAATCAGCAGTGTATTCTAAACAGGAGAGGTTTCAGTTTATCGAACGGGTTTCTCGAGTGTTCATTGTTTGCATATTCTAAAGACGATGGTATCTTGAAGTTCGTTGGCACCAGTGTTATTAGATCTCTGTTTGTGTTTCTATGCGTTTTATAATAGGAACTTCGGAGATCTAATTAACTGGTTTTGTATAGACTGTATCTATTCGACAACTGGTTTGTGTTTTAAAGTTTAACTTTTTACTGAAATAACAATTTTTAACGTTATGACCTGAAGGAAATAGGACATATATTTTTAGCACGTTTTAAACACTATAAAATGTCTTATCTTATGGTGAAGAATAAAAAATAATTGGCTATAGGAAATGCTTGAGAAAATGCAGTTTGTTTTCAGATAACGCTCGGTCCAACTCAAAAACTTAGGAATATTCCCAAAAATACTAACATAATAAATAATCTACCGACAATTACGCCGAAAGTCCGAAGGAATTACAAGAATCGACCTTTAGTACTCTCCTTCCTCGAATATTTCATCTATCTACATGACTTCCGAGTCCCTAAGCTCGTAATATTTCACTGTCACACACAATATCTCAGTTACTGTCAGCTCCTATATTAATATTTGGTAAAAGATTATCTAGGGTCTCGTTATCAGATCAGAGTTTAAAGATCTAAAAATCACTACTGCTGGAACCTGGAAGGCTGCTTAGATACAGGTTACATAGCCTTTTCCCAACTATGGTGGGGCAGTTTCCAGTCTTATCGGATGCAGCTGAATACCAGTATTTTGCAAGGAGCGAATACCTATCTGATCTCCACAACACAGTAACTGGGTAATACATAACCCATGGTAAGACTGGTTGTCAGATTTTCGGGTTTCTGACGATAGTAAGTTTCTCTCCCCAAAAAAAAAATAATTCGTTAAACATCAGTTATCGACGCCTTAACAAGGGGTTGTTAAGGCCGATAACCGATTTTTAATGATTTTAAATTGAAGATCACGTTTACACGAGTTGTGTTAAAGATTTGGAAAAATATTCTCGAATGTTTATTTTTTTTTATTTTTTTTATTTACCATTAAAAAAAAAAAATACAAAGTGTTTCAGCAGAATAGCATTTTTAAACCACTAAGGTTTGTGCTTAATGCTACATGTAAATTCTACATCATAGTAAAAACATTCAATGTGTTGTAGGTAGTGGGACTTAAGTTTTGATTTAATATTTCTTGGCGTTAAGTCACTGCGCAAATCGGAAGGTAGGTTGTTAATTAACCGAGGAACTAGGTAAGAAGATGTCCGCTCACCGTAGGTGTTGTTTGCCCGAACCGTGCATAGCTGGTTACGTGCGACGGCCCGCGTGAATACAAGATGTTGAACTGTTTGCTCTAAGTAGCCATTGAAATATTGTTCTTTTAGCAAAGTATATTTAAATTGTGTATGTACAGGTAATGTTTTACAGTGATGAAATAGTCCATGCTCATTGTTTTGAAATTGGTATTTAATTTTTTTAGATACGATGTTCTTTAGTATTCTTAGTTGGAGTTTATAAATTTTACTGAGATAAGATTTAAATGTTCGACCGTAACTACTGAGTCCATACTGAATGTATGATTCTGCTAATGAGTTGTATAACATAAGTTTTACTTTGAAAGGAATGCGGTTCTTCAGGATTATAATATTAGCTAAAAATTGTCTTAACTTATTACAAACATGCTCTATATGTTAAATGCGAGCATTTTTAAACCACTTAGCATAGGAATATTTTAGATTAAGTTTATAATACATAGTGAAATTAATTTGTAAAGTTTTATCTAACGAGGATAAAAACTGACAATGACGCAAAATTTATCAAGCGTATTTCTCTGAAACCATTTTAAAGATAATTTAATTATTGATCTTTTAGTATACGTGTTTTATAAAAATACCTTTTGTTTTATTTATAATAAATTAACAACGCCTCTAATTTGGGATAGCGCTCCTTGATGGGCGAGTCCTATTACTGGCTGAACGACGCGTTGCGTGAGCTACGTATAGAACACGCAAGCTAACCACTCAAGGTCACTGGCATATATCTGCGTCTTAAGAAAAGTTTTCATGACTTTGGGTTTCTAACTACCCATCCACACCCTGTTAGTTACCCTCGAGCCTCATACAGGGGCTACTGCTCAGACACGGGTCCCTTACAAAATATTATCATTTTCATTAAAATTAAAGAAGTAAAACAAAATCCTATGGCCCTATCTTTCCTTCTTTATTGGCGAATGAACCTTAAATTATTATATTTCATTCATTTTATTCACCAAAGTTTTGCTATCTTCCTCCGAATTAGCATTAGCCCTTAAATTATATGAGATAAACTTCTTATTTTTGCCAATAATTTTCTGGATTGTGGTCTCTGCGTACGTATTCTTTTTTATTAAGATAAGGTCAGATTTGTGAGTTGATGGTAAATTGGATTCGGCTGTGAGGTTGAGAAAATAAAAATCTGTGTGACACATATTTTTATATTCCGCCTCCATCGATATTTAATGAAACGTCACAGAAGCCAGTAGTATTCATTCGTATAATAATCAAACGGTTACATTCCATGAATTTAGTTTCTCAATTCATCAAAGCTGCTTGTTATTAGGCACTATTATGCACTAGTACCTTGGCGACCAAGCTCTGCTCTGGTGAAAATAGAGAATGCTCATTTAATAGTATAGGATAGTACATACTAATTACATGCTGCCATAATAGTAGGTATTTACTAGTTCCATGCTGCCATGTCATTATTCTAAGGAAGCAATCTTGTTCTAAACTTTGGGCGACCGAGCTCTGCTCGGATGAAAATACCGAGAAGACGAATTTTCCCAGATATGAGACCTAGCTAGATCGATTTTTCGCCCCCGTAAACCTGTATTGCAACTTTCATTGAAATCGTTAGAGCCGTTTTCGAGAGCGTGCTTAACAAAACATATAAATACAAATATTGCTCGTTTTATAGTATAGGATTAAGGTGTAGCCTAGGCTCCGTGGTCCGTCAGGCACCGTCCAATTTATAAAATTAATGAAATTCCTAATAAAGAAATGTATGCTGATTAAATTGAAAATATCGCTTTCTTAAAAAAATATAGATTTAGGATACTCATAAGTGCACTCTAACTAAAAGAAAACAAAAAATTAAAAAGTATTCTGTTGCGCTATATCTAACTGTGGAGCAATGTTGATATTAAAATGAAATAAATTAATTTAAATGTTAATGAGTGGCGTCCAGCAGGGTTTGCAGTGATATAGTACGCCCCCGGGATTAGCGCGAATGAGTGCCGACGATCACTGAATACTGAACGACGAAAGGCGAAAGAAATAGCTGCATTGTAAAGAAGTAACTGTACGAGTATTAAGGTGGAATTACTAAAACTCTATGTGAATGATGAAATGATGTGGTAAGTCAACGTTGTGGTTTAAAAGAAGATGTAGTGACAACATTTTTTATGAGTGTGCTTACATGGTTTGCTCATGTTGACAAGACGAATGTAAGACGACTAACATAAGGCAGATGTGAGTGATAACGCCGGAAGGGGACCTAGAAGGTCATATAGTGACCTTATCGGTTATGTTCTTCAGAGAGGTCCTTGTAAACTCATTCCCTCTCTAGTAAGTCTTTGTTCCTGAGTAAACTTTATAAATAAAAACTTGCTATAGACTCCGCACCACCACTGAAATCCGGCGGAAAATTGTGGAACTACATCTTTTTAATGCAATTTGTTGCAATGACATAGACACTAGCGCCGCGTCAAAAGAACTTCAGTGGTGGCGCGATTCTAGTTTCGGTTTTTAATCACAGACATTAACTTGACAGATGCAAATGTCAAACTCCAAATTGAAAAAACAAACAACAATCACTTGAAATGTCAAAGTAATCTCGGGGATTAAAAATGAACTTTCGAAATAGTTCTTTTGCTAAGAGTACGTTCTTAGCAAAAGAACTATTTCGACTATCCACATCATTATATGTTGCTAGTTTAAGTCCCTAATTAAAGGGAGAGCCTGATGCCATTAACCGGACATAAATGTAGATACCAGCCTTTTTTTTTTCTTTTTTTTTTGTGTGGGAAATTATCAAATAACTTCTCCCGCTCTGGGCGGCGCGGGACGGTGTGTCAGATTTTTACTGACTAAAGCCCGCCCGTGTTCCTTCCGTTGCCTGTGTGCCGGGGCCGCGATATCCCTTTCGGACAAACTCGCAACCCTGGCAGGCATTGGCCCTTACGGACCCCGTCTGTTGGTGCTGACATCTCTTTGAGGCGCGCGTGGAACACAACGCGCCGTCGACCCGGGCCTGGTCCTAATCGGACGGCGAGCTACCCATTGCCCACCGTCCGCAAGCCCGCGCCTACGGTGGCCGGAAGTCGGCTCGCGACTCCCGACGCCCGGGGCGTCTCCTGCGGCGACTAGGGGCGCGAGGGCGCGCATCTTGCATTTCCCTCGCGCGCTCCGCCTCCTCCTTCGCGAGCATTACTGCTTCGCAGAAGGAAGTGACGGCTTCCCATGCACTCTCGCTCCGGACCATGGCCTGAACCAGGGCCGGACGCGAGAGATCGCCGCTGCCGATCGCCTCCGTGAGGACACGGCGCACTGTGGGAAAGCCCCATACAAAGCCGTCTCAAAACCGTTTCACGTGAAAGTCGTTGTAATGGAATAAAATTAATAAATTAATAAATTAATATAGTCTAATAAATAAGCTTTCTATTCGCAATTTTTTTTTTTTTTAATTAATCATAATGTATATAAATAGGCATCAAAGCTAAATCATGTTCAATAACGTAATTTAAACGCCATACGTTACTACAATTCAACGCCACATTACTCCAAAGTTTTTCATATAAATGTACAAGTATTATACAGTTTTGGAATGCTTATAATGTCTTCATAACGTTTAGTAATTAATATTATATAAATTGGTTCAATAAAATAAAATTAACCAATATAGTTTAAGATGGTATATTTTTAGTGTAATTTTTTTTTAACGAGAGTTTTACTTTTTACCGCTGCTTGCCGCTGTCGAGATATTTGTTGAATTAAGATCTTAATACATTAGTAGATGCAAGGAGAAAATAAAAATTTGCGCATATTTGCGCTTTTTCTGACACGGGATCAAAACATATCGCGAGATAAAAATTATATATTTTTTTAAATTTCGTTTTATTTCTCAAAATATTATTTTTTATCTATTAAGGTCAAATTGATAAAAAGTTCATTACAGTGATGAGTATTATTAATAGTTTTTGTGGTTTTGATACAGTTTTGACCACCTTACTTGATAAAATATGGCCAATTATGTATTAGGGTCGAATTAAAAACGGGTTGGTTTTGGGAAGAGTGCAAATGATTAGTTTCTTATCTTTTTCCACATAGCACTATTTCATTGGCCTATAAAAGGAAGGCGAACCCTGAAACATTCACAGTTGTTAGTCAGGTATTCAGTTTCCCTAAAAAGCAGTTATTACTTATTTTCGAATATTCGCAGAACTTGACTGATTTGAAAGATGGGTGAATTTGTTTGTAGCAAACGAGAGTTATGCAATTTGTTGATAAATGGGCATAATGTAGAAAACTACTTACAAGAAAATTTCAATTTGTCACCAGAGGATATGGCTACTGTGGTCTCCTACATTCAAAGAAACTTGGTATCTAAACGTAACGAACGCTGGAGAAATGCATCTCGAAGAAAATAATGCTTAGAAAACAAGAACGTCAACTGGTTAGACGGTCAATTTCGTGTTCCACTAAAAACTTGCTCATCTGTAAGATATTGCCATATTGTTAGAATTTGCCAAAGAAACTCCTGAAAAAACCACGTCTGTTGTGGCTGATATCAACAATCAAAATCAAAATCTGTCTCCTTCCCTGATAAATAATAATGGTGAGGTACATTACAGGAGTAGACGTAGAACTTATAAAACGAATGTACATAATACTACAAACTATGTCATCTGGAATGGCTATTGATTCAAAAAAGGTCGGCGAATAAAAAGAAAAAAAAACAAAGAAAAGAAAGATAGAAAATAAATTTATTTAGCACAGACTAAGAGGCACACAACACAACATAATTATTGTACTACAAAACGCAAAAAAACTATATAAATACACATATAGTAGTGCCCAACTGTACGTAAATAATTATAACTGGTATTATATGCCTTCCTCCGTGCATAAAATATTTATTCACGGCGAAAAAACCATTGAGTACTATGCTATTTTACCTATCGGACAATTGTCCAAAGACACGCAAGGATCCCGAAATAAGCATTACAAAAAATGTTGACTTCATCATTCTAGAAAGTGTTCCAGAGCGGCTACCAATGAAGACGTGTTCCATACCTTATTGTATACTTCTGATCCATATGTATCAAGTTTGAGAAATACCTCAGAAACAATATCGAAAGAACTTTTAGATGAAGCCAAGGCCCTTCTTGCTGTCAATGAAAATCTGTAGGAGCTTGCTGAATTGTGTAGAGTCACGAGCACCAATATGTATCCACTTAGAAAGATTCAAAAGCGGTTTTCTCATGGAATAACGACTGCAACTTTGAGATAAGACCTATTTCATATTAGTGTGGGTTCCAAAATACTATATTCGTAACAACATAAAATTACAATCACCACAGTAGGAGAAAATCACTTTTTAACGTTGCTTAGTGTATACATATTGATGCTCGTGACTGTACATATTTTGTTTTCTCGTTTGGTACTATGTATCTTCCGTTTTATGTAAGTTAAACAAACATATTTTGTATGTTTTTCTTATAAAATGCATGTATTTTTTTAAGTTTAATTTTATAATTAATTAACAAACAGAATTTTCAAAATCAAAATTATTTACATTAAACTTTATACATCCAAGTATATGTGTGCAAATTTACAGCTCATTTCGTTTTGAAACAACTGAGATACGGAGTTTTGAGACGAAACATACGCGATTTTCCCACTGTGCGGCGGTGCCCCGCCCAAGCCGGGCAGACCTCCACCGTATGCTCCACCGTGTCCTCCGGGCGATCCACACAATGGTAACACCCGGGCGTTTCCTCCCGCTTTATCCTGAACAGGAACCTCCCGAAACAACCGTGTCCGGTGAGGACCTGCGTCAGGCGGAAGGTGAGGACGCCGTGGCGCCTCTCTAGCCACTCCTCAAAGAGGGGCCTTACCGCCGCAATTGTGGCGTGCCCACCTGGGTCTAACCCTGGACCTCATACTCGGAAGTCGCGACTGTATTCATGATTTTATACTCAAGATCACGTCTAAGCGAGTAGTGTTAATGATTTGGAAAAATATGTTAAATTAGAGACATTTTTAAATAACTTAATATAGGAATATTTAAGATTATATTACATAGTGAAATTAATTTGTAAATGTATGTCTGACGCGGATGAAAAACTGAGAATCACACAAAAACTATCAAGCGTATTTTTCTGAAACCTTACCATTTTAAAGATAATTAACTATTGATCTTTTGTTACACGTGTTTTATTAAAATACTTTATATTTTATGTATAATAAATTAATAATGTTGTCTAATTTGGGACAGCGCTCCTTTATGGGTGAGGCCTATTACTGGCTGGACGCACGACGCGTTGCGTGAGCTCAGTACAGAACACGCAACCTAACCACTCAAGATCACTGGCATATATCTGCGTCTTAAAAATCTAATTATTAGAAAAAAAAATCTTTGGATGAAAACATTCCTGAGTAGTCATAATAGTACATTATGATACGAGTGTGCTGTATTGGTCATTACCCAAAAGGCGGTATTGGCGCGCGAGCCATAGGCAAGCGCGATAATTTAGCCGAGTGGGTAATGATCAATGCACACGCTTTTCATACGACGTTTTTCAACAAACTTGCGAGGAAAAAACAGACTTGTTCTAAAAACTTATGCTAGAATAACGTATCTATTATAGAGATGATAATTTAGATTAAAAAGTTCAACTGACCTTTGTTGCCAGGTACTGTCAATCGGAGCTTCTTTTAAAAACTGTTGTACGTCGGTTGGTGACAATACTTTAGATTTTCGTATTTTATAAAACAACAAAACAAAAACGATAACAAATATTTAAGGAAAATGGCGCGCTGGTTTTTTTTTTTTCTGCTAGCGATGCGCGCTGTTATAAATAAAGGCACAGGCAAAACCGCTGTACAGCCTATACCAAACCCGTAACATAGAACAAAGAAGGCAAGAAGTCTCTTTGATGAGATTAAAAAAGCACAAATCTCTGCTCGGGTTAAAATAGAGAATGCTCATTTAATAGTATAGGATATTTCATACTAGTTCCATGTATTCAAAGTCAATTTCTTTATACAAATTCCATGCTGCAATGATAATACTTACTAATTCCATACTGCCATGTCGCGTTTAAAAATTTATCAAACACGCTAGAAATTGTCTATGGTTTTAGTGATGTGGTAGTATGATCTTTTCGTTTTGGTACTTTCGATGGTACGATTTTTTTTGTAGGTAGTGTTTCATCAGTATTTTTTTTTTTGAGTAACTTTCACTTAGAAAAAAAATCCATTGTAACATGTTCCAAGTTAAAACCATGAAAACGAATAAGATAGCACGGGTACTTACGTACGTTTGGTATGTCAAAGATTTAAAAAAAAATACTTATGCTAACCAAATACCTACCTGACAAATAATACGAGACTAGCTTACAGATGGTGTAGCTCACAGACTACTTAGAGATATGGTGTAGCTCAGGAGTCACCAAATGTTATGATTCGTAACAAATTCAGTGTTAAAGCAGTATAATATTCTAAAACTTGAGGGGTTCCTATAATTCATATAGAACTACGACATTATTTCATAAGGAAATAGGACCGCATCTTTAAACGCGGGCTAGCTCCAACAGCATCTTGAAAATCCTAGCTGAAAAACACTTGTTGTTGTCAGTATAATAATTATAAATACATTAAAATTGTTTTTTTTTTTCAATAAACGATTAATAAAAAACTCCTTGAACTAATAGTCGATATTTATTATGTCAATCAATGACAAGATAAATTTAGACCAGTTAAAAAGGTTGTCGGTTGCCTATGGTCGGTTGTTTGACTTTTGTAAAAATTCAAAATTTATTCCAGTTTTCCCTTTTATTGTTAATTAAAATAGTTTAATTAAAAGATAAGAAACACGCAAAGGATGTTAAAATGGGTGTAATAATACGTGTATCCTAATTAGTGCGTATTTAATCAGTGACACATAGATATCGCGTTCAATTCCCAGGCAAGTCCAATGTTATTGTTTTTAGCGAGTCGCAATCAAATCCTGATTAGTTATCTGTGGCATTACAGCACTAGTCCGATAATATAAAGTAAAACGCACGCGTTTTTAATACACTGAATTATGACCCTAAAAACGGTTCAATAAGAGCTACTTTACGAGCAAGTGTGTTGAAAAAAAAGTTATTTCAGTGAGTAGTCAATTAAGCAATTCGGCCACAAAAATCTAATTAAATCATTGACAGCTTCCAAAAATAAAAAGACTAATTACGTATCCGAGAAAAAATATTTTCATCCCAGTCTTTATTAAATATTGAGGAGAACATTGGAGAAGGTTCGAAAATCTTGGAGAATCTTGGAGAACTTCAATTAATATTACACGGAGCGATCTGTTGACAGCTTTGGAGTGTGTGTAATGAAATTAATCAGCCTACACAGTCCCTTATCAAGGAATAGTTTAGAAGTGCTAAAATTCTTCATTTAAGGGCAAGCTTTCTTTGGATAAATTATGAGATCATAGATACTAAGAAACTGTTTCGCAATGCTTTACTTCTCAATTAGTTTATTGTTCAGTTCGTTTTTTAATCCCAGAGAATTAATTTGACAGGTGCAAATGACAAACTCCAAATTGAAAAAACCAACAACAATCACGTAAAATGTAAAATTGGGATTAAAAACGAACTTTTGTTACATTTTTGCGTGTCTGATTGTTTATCCTTTAAAGTTCCCTTGTGACTATTATTTGTTTATGTGATGTCTATCATCCAATTACTGAATTAACTTTGCCGGTACAAAACAAATTGTATTGACAAAAAAAAAAATTTGGTTGTCGTATAGTTTAACGTGACAACGTCATAACAAAACATTCCCTTCGCTCGCTCCGATCGTAACGTTACAATGAGCGTTACGGGACAATGAGCGTAAAGGGACACTTTTTCGTGCGTGCTGCCGGCGTTCATCGATTTATTAGACGTTGTCACGTCAAAAGTAGCACAGAACAATATCAGCACGCAAAACAATTTTCCCATAATAATTCCCACACTTTTCCCATATCCAAAACAGCAGCTTCCCCTTAAACAGGGGTAGTTTGTCTTCCAGAGAGAATTATGCGCGTCGACCCCTGTACGTACTGACTTTTATACTCTACCGTAGAGCAGGTAGAGGGACGTGCCAGGATTTCGCACCTCTATCTAGTTTATGTATGTAGAGATATTGCTCCGCGATTTGTTGGAGACGATAGATACGATGTTTTATAATAAAGAATGGGTGGGAATGTGTAAGTATAGTTAGTGCATTTTAGCATGCCCATAGCGGTCATTAACCCGCTTCCTGTTATTTCCAGATTCACGGACGAAAACAGAAATAAAGTTCGTTGACCCTACATTGTTGAATCCTACATTGATAACGATCATTCTCGTCAATATTTTTCACTAATGAAATCCGATTTAAGGCTTGTGCAGACCAGCGCGAATTGTCGCGCGACGCGACACGAACAATACAATTTCTAAGAAAACTTCACAGTATAACAATAACCGGTGTCGCGTCGCGCGACAAGTCGCGCTGGTCTGCACAAGCCTTAACTATGAAGAGAAAGGGTAATGACCCCTATTGCCATGTTTAAGTGCACGTACTATAGTACTAATTACCAAAATTATATAAAAATACTGAGGTTATAAAAAGTAAGTTCAGCTAAAAGTTGTTAGAAGTTACAGGAGGAGGCTTTTGCTCAACAGTGGGATGATTCATGCAAAAAATATCATTGAGTTCAAAACGTCAAGTTTTTTAGGGTTCCATAACCTAAGGGTTCTAAACGGAACCCCATTACTAAACCTCCGCTATCCGTCCGTCCGTCTGTCTGTCAGCGGAGTGTATCTCATGAACAATATTAGGTAGCGGGTTGAAATTTTCACAGATTGTGCATTTCTATTGCCGCTCTATCAAATAATAATAAAAATTAAATAAAGTTAATAATTAAAGAAACAGCCCTTACAAGAAACGTGTTTTTTTCGGCATTTTTTACTCCCTCATAATACGGTACGGGATTCCGTACCGGCCAAGTATAGCGGCTAAGTACGAGCCCGACTCGCACTTAGCTGGTTTTTAGCATAACAAAACTCTCAGTACCTTAACTACATTTATAGTTTGGTACAATGACAAAGAAAAGCTCTGATGAGTACATAATGTGGGTACCTAGATAAAGAATACACGTCGGTGCAGTCACGGACAATAGCTACAAAACAAATCTCCTAGACGCGGTCGCGAATACTTTCCATCAGTATTTGCGACAGAGAAATACTGGCAACACTTTGTTTGCAGGGAAACATTTGAATACATTTCACTAAGTAAAGTCGATATGAATGTGGGGGATGTTTATTTATTATTTGTTTGTTTTGCGACAGAGTATAAATAGGTTCAACAACCTATGACTTATTTAAACTATCTCACTACCGGGCAGGAATTCCACATCTCCATCTCTCGTCACGCCAGAGCTTCCAAGGCCTGCCTTGGTGACGACACCGTATTCAAGCATCCACTGTCTGGCGATCCTGGCCCATTTGTCCTGATGCATTCTACAGATACAACCTGCTCAAACCTACTTCAGTCTGGCAGACACATCAGAAAACCCGGTTGTATGCAGTAGGATCTCAGGATTTTTTAATATTGCAAGATGGGCCATGCAGCATCTGAAAACATCGTTCAAACAAGCTGTATGTGTATCTGTCCAGGATTAACAATTTTCTTCTTTTTTTGAGGTGAAAACGTCTTTAGGCGCGTTGAGAACTTGTTAGGTGAACAAAAATCATGGAACTCGCGTCATCGTCACCGAACGCTTTCCATGAGCTATATATATATGTAGGTACATAGATATACAATTCACAAGTTACTTCGTTTTCACTTCTATTGGCAGTCACCAAACACTACACCGTATGTTTTTTTTTCTAGCGCGTACCAACGACGACGTTGGATCAAAAAATTGTCGTGATAATTTTTTGTGAAAATTGTCGGGGAAAGCATACCTATTATAATTATATTCGTAACTACAAATCGTATAAAGAATTGAAAAAATAAGAATACATTTATGTAAGAACTATATATTTAATGAAAAGACTGTTAGTTTTGAAAATACTGTGAAGTTTTAACGAGCATGTTAGTTACCAGCTCTTCTTTTGATAACATCTGTTAGTTTGTATGTACAAGTTTGTTACTAAACAACTCAACGCTGATGCATTATTACATTTTCGTTAAGTTTTACTTGTTACTAGCTTCCGTCAGCGGCTTCGCTTAAATTATAGTCTATGTTACTCAGTGATAATATAGCATTCTACTGAAGAAATAATTTTTTAGATCGGTCCAGTAGTTTTTAAGTTTATTTATTACAAACAGAAATACAAATCTTTTATCTTTATAATGTCAGTGTACATTTAGTATGTTTTCGCTACCAATTTTAGGGTAATATTTCGACCTGGCACTCACTCACCCACACCACAATCAAAGAGGTATTACTGTCACTTAAAAAAATTGCAAATTGGAGAATACTGCTGACCTACTTTATTCTAAAGCCTTTATCTTCTAAGTACACGAATTATGTACATATTATGAATAGATTTAATAGCTATTCGTGGTTTCTTTGCCATGACTAATATTTGCCGTTTTGAGAATTTGCCCTTT
Source organism: Agrochola macilenta (assembly GCA_916701695.1). Lineage (NCBI taxonomy): Eukaryota > Metazoa > Arthropoda > Insecta > Lepidoptera > Noctuidae > Agrochola > Agrochola macilenta. The sequence continues at coordinate 3,216,845 of OU753559.1, read as the reverse complement.
AGCGAACAAAGGATTATTCCCTGTCTGGTCCTGGAAGCTTATGTTACATCCATAAACTGTCAATCATCAGATGCAAAGAAAGAAAGGAAGAAAGAAAAAGTATTTATTGGGAGTCGTACAGGTCAATGACAGCTCACTTTACCTACAGTTCGGCCGTCGAAAGGATGCGTTTCTGACACCTGTCAGTTGGACAATTTCTAGTTATATTATGGATCAAATAGGGATGTTGACAATAAACATTTTTTATGTCAGGTAGATTATTAAAAAATATTGGACCTATTTTTTTTACGTAATCAAAGATTACGGCAATACATTGAGTAGGCAATGCGGTAAAATGTAGTATGAAGTCACTGGCCGGTAGATTTTATACTGACTTGTGACGTAGGGAGCCCCCACTCCCCAACTTTAATGCGTTTTATCTAAATCATTTTACTCGTATATTCATTTGATAAAGCAAAAAATAAGTGTCTAATAAAAAAAAAAATTAAAAAAAATTATTTCTTTCTTTCTTTCTTTCTTTCTTTCTTTCTTTCTTGCTAATATTTTTTTTATTATCTGACTAACGGACTAAATAGTTTTTTTTTCCCCCAGTCAAAATCTCTATTCGCAAAATACATAATCGTTAGTATGAAAGTGACCGGTCTCAAGAACGCATTTTCTCAACGGCCGGTCTGTAAGTTTCACGATGTGATTTTTACAGAAGGGAACGGCTGGTAAATAAACGAAAGGTGAAGTGTTTTTGAACCAAGAGCGCACCAACTGTTAACTGTCACCTCGACCTGCCTGATTTAATTTTCGAAAGTCTTAAAACAATCGACAATCTACCCACTTCCGTTCAAACACATCCGGGGTCCAAAATACTTTCTTATAATGAATTCCAGTTACATTGCTTCCCCTACTAGCCCCCCTCCCCCCCCTCAAAGTCTGCGAACGCCAATAAATCAGGGCGCAGCTTGTGAACATTCCTCGACACGTCCAAACTTAGAGAAGTATATTTTGAGTTTACGTGTTTCCGCTTTGATTATGGCAGATTATATGGAAAGGTTATTTTTTTATTGGAGTCGTTCTTGGAGAATAAAACGTACGATTTTTAAGTAACTAGGTACGTCTTTCGTTGTCCCATGCTCGACTGCTGAGCATAAGCTAAACCCAACACCTGGGGACCAAACCCATGGAGTTTTAGTTCCCAGGTGTTGGGTTTTTCGGAGTCTAGATTTTTGTACCCAGTTGATGGCAATAGGTTCATCATCCCTTACATCCATGGGGCTAAGCATAACTGAGGAAATGAGGGTTTGCTGTTTAGGGAGAGTGCCCTATACCTATTCATAATATATTTTAGAAAACCACAACATCACAATATATTTTTGAAATCACATGTACACAAAGATATATCAAATTTTAAGAAAATGTGCGATATTCATAGTTGAAATACCAGGAATAAACACAACCTTGCTGTACATCGCACACGTCTCCACAGAGTAGGCAACTCGTTCATGGGCCAATAAATACGCTTTTACAACAAACTTCCCATTGACATTCGAAACTTACCCATTAAACGATTTAAAAGCTGTATTAAGACCAAACTTTCTACCAAACAAAACCAATTTTTTAAATTATTATGTAAAATCATCAAAATAAACCAGTTTTATATTCACATTGACATTGTTGAAAATTATTTACATTTTTTTTTGAAATTATTGTGAATGTGAGGACTATATGGATGTATTTTTTTTTTCTTTCTCAGTTATTTTTAATGATCGTCTGGCAGTTTGAGTAGTTGATGCGGCCTACCCAATTAATGTCCTTTTTTTAGTATTGTTCGTCGAGTTGAGCACCTTAAGTTCTGAGTTGAGCTCCACGATTACTGAAAAATGCTTGCTCTGACTGGAAAGGTCCACTCAAATCTGTGTGGTTGTTTCCTCAAAACACTAATCTACATGGTTCTCATATGGCTTGACCAACATTATGTCTGGACTTTAAAAGAGACTGTGACTCTGAGTTTGTTTCGGACTTTCTTCTCAGAGTAGTCAGCTGACAAACGCCGACCTCATGTAGCTTATCTATCTTCTTATCTTATATATATATGTATATAAAATGGTAAACTGACTGACTGACTGGGTGATATATCAACACACAGCCCAAACCGTCATGTCTCTAGGTCCAGCCTAGAGACATGAAACTTGGAGGGTGTGTTCTTTGTGAAGAGTAAGTATCCACTAAGAAAGGATTTTTGGAAATTCCACCCCTAAAGGGGTAAAATAGGGGATGGAAGTTTGTATGAAAGTCCGTCAGTTTTGAAGGATCTTCAAATTTTGTGTTTAGGCTGACGATTGAAAATTAATTTATACGTATCTCAGCGTTTTTGATAATTCCACCCCGAAGGCTTAAAAAGGGGGATGAAGTTGAAAAGTCCTTAATTTTCTAAGAAAAATCACGAAATTTTCTATCTAGGCTTATGGTTGGAAGCTAACGCAACGGTGTTGTTAGAATTTGAACCCTTAAGGGCGTGAAAAGGGGGATAACATTTTGTTTTTAGTTAAAGTTCTTTATTTTTTAAGTTAAAATCACTAATATTTCGGCTTATGGTTGGAAACTCGCCATCAAACTGGATAGTTTGGCGAGTAAATCTGTAATAGCAACAAAAATAATGGACCGATGTTTGAGAATAATAATAATAAAAAATACTATACAACGTAAATCGTTGTTTTTTTTTTATTTCAACCCACAAGGGTCCAGCGTCTAGCTTCATCTTTTTGGCAGACCGACCCCTTGACAATTCAAAAGTGCCTGTAATTGGTTTATTCGAAATAAATGCTTTGAGTTTGAGTTTGGAGAGTGTGATTGTCGTAACCCACTGCTGGACACGCCACAATTGAGGCGATAAGTCCCCTCTTTGAGGAGTGGCTAGAGAGGCGCCAGGCGCCACGGCGTCCTCACCTTTCGCCAGACACAGGTCCTCACCGGACACGGTTGTTTCGGGAGGTTCCTGTTCCGCATAAGGCGAGAGGAAACGCCCGGGTGTCACCACTGTGTTGATCGCCCGGAGGACACGGTGGAGCATACGATGGAGGTCTACCCGGCTTGCCACCGTGTCCTTGTGGAGGCGATCGTTGACAGTGATCTCTCGCGTCCGGCCCTTGTCCGGGCCATGGTACGGAGCGAGAGGCCATGGCAAGCAGTAATGCTCGCGAAGGAGGAGACGAAGCGCGTGGCGGAGAGGCAAATGCCGCGCCCTACGCCCCCTAGCTGCCGCAGGAGACGCCCTGGGCGTCGGGAATCGCAGGCCGATTCCCGGCCACAGTAGGCGCGGGCTTGAAGACGGTGAGCAATGGGTACCTCGCCGTCCGATAAGGATCGAGGGCGCGTTGTGTTCCACGCGCGAGATGTCAGCACAACGGCAGGGGTCCGCTAGGACCGATGCCTGCCGGGGTCGCGGGAAAGTCCGAAAGGGATACCGTGGCCTCTGGCAACGTACAGGCAACTGAAGGAACACGGGTGGGTTCTTGTCAGTAGAGTCTGACGCACCCTCCAGGAATTATTTGATAATTTCCCACCCTAAAAAAAAAAGGGTCTGAAAAGGGCGATGAAGTTTTGTATTGAATTTGTTCATTCGCTGAATTTTGTATTCAAGTAAAAATAATATAAGTCCAAGTGTACTGTTTCTAACTTTACAGTATTTTACATAGAGCGACTGCCTATCTGACCTGCACAACGCAGTTACTGGGTAATACAATAGCCCTTGGTAAGAATGATTGTCAGAATTTGCGGCTGTTATTAGTTAGCCACGGGCCCCTCCCCCGGAAAACTCCCCCCAACCCCTTCTCCGGGAGAATCGATATCGATATAGATTAGGAAAGTAAGGATACGAACAGAATGCGATACTGCTCATCCCTCATAGCAAATAGCGTGATATTTTGTACCCTACAGACTGACCACACATAGTATAGGGAACATCTATGCAATGTTATTGAGGCCAAAATACTAACTAGATCTGCCAGAGGCGAAACAGTCTTCGTGCCGCGTATACCATTGATACCAAATGACCTTCCGTTTGAATTTAAAAGATTGCAGTTCCCAATCATGGTTTGTTTCGCGATGATTATTAATAAGTCACAGGGACAAACTCTGAAATTTGCTGGAGTTGATTTGCGGCAAGACTGTTTCTCCGTCGTCGGCCAGTTTTATGTGGCTTACTCACGTGTTAGCTCTCCAACTAGCCTGGTTGTTTTAGTGCCCGCTTCCGAATTAGTGAAAAACATTGTATAAAGAGAAATACTGTGAAGGATTTAAGTAGATACCGGTCCTTTGTAGTAGGTATTTATTCCTCAAATATCACACATAGTGGAGGACAATTAGCCATGAACAAAGCTATACGTATATTGTTATAATAATTCATAATTATCTAGAAAAAAAGAATTTATACTCTACACAGACGAAGAAAATAGTAACGAAGTCAAACCTTACATTGAATATTCGAGTCTGATACCGAAAACACAGTTTTTAGAATTTTGGTCTATTTGTTTGTATGTATGTTCCGGTTTGCACAAAAACGGATGAACGGATTTGGATTATATTTGGCACACAGATAGTTTATAACCTGGATTAACCTATAGGTTACTTTTTAATCCAGGTAGTAAGTTTCCGTCGGATATTTTTCGACATCCACGCGGGCGAAGCCGCGGGCAAAAGCTAGTCTTTAATATTTTTTAATATGACGTGTAAAAGTGATTCCGATATTAGGATATCGGAATTACAGAATAAATTATTTCATTTTATTTCATAGCCTAGGTCTTTAGAGCATTCGTGTCTGAACTGGTTGTTTAAAAGTTGAGTTAACTGCACTAGGCAGTTCTACCTGCATACTGACCAATTTTCTCTATGAAACCCACATTCGATTCGAGAAAAAATTGCTTATAGTCGAAAGCTTAGCTTAAAAGCATTATGCAGCCATAAAGCGCTGCTAACACAATCATTATCTTCGGTCAGATTAGCAGTATAAATGCTAATAGGACAAATAATACCATCAATGATCGAATTACAGAAACGTTGCCTAAACCGTACACGGATAATTATTGTTTTGGCCAATGGAATATTTCGAACTAATACAGGGTTTAGCGTTTACCATTCACGCTAATCTGCTTATTTGGTAATAATTCAACGAATTGTAACGTTTTAACGAATCTAATGTTATGTCTAACATCTGCATATTAACAGAGCTGAATGTGCATACTGTGATGTGCGTATTATGCTATGGCTGTTTGTCTGGGTTGTTCCAGCACGCATAGCATGACGCTTTATATTTCTACGAAGAATAGACACAGCTCTTCCTATACAAAGTGACATTTCATTTCTCCATTTTTGACATCGCACCGTAGAAATCCTTCTACAATCTGTCATTTTGTCTTTCGATCTTTGTCTAGGTCCTTTTTTATGTAGACTATTGCAGAAGAAAGTTTTCTGTCCCAAACTGTCAAATCACACTGACAACTGACAGTTGTCTAAGGTAGTTAAGACAATTTGATTTTGTAATCGCCATGTTATGGCTTCTCCAGTGTTATATACTCTAAGCCAATTTGACTGTAATATTGTTTTGTTCCATAATACGGTACTTCAACGCTTTGAGAAAAAAAATTGTACTTTGTCTTTATATACGTAACTTGAACAGATAAAAATCCAAATAATTCTGAGTCGATTTATGCAAAAGAGTGAATTTCGTAAAAAGTGCAGTTGACTCTTTCTATACGTACTTTGGTGCTGTTGTACTGTCTACACGGAACGTCTACTCTTTTGTCTACTCTTCCGTCAACAAAACGGTGCTCATGCTACGCGTGCAGGGACAGGTAACATTAAGGGATTTTTGTAAGATGATGATTAAAATCAGCTTCAAATCAGAGCTTTATAGTCATGGGGGTAGATAGAAATTGCAGAACGACCTACGTACCTGCTAAGATCCTAACATACTTTTTTTGCTTCTGTTACGGTCAAACATCTGATCATACACGCACGCCAGTTGCGAGTACTACGCACTTGACCTTTCTGAAGAACAACAAGGTCACTATACAGGGTGGATTTTTTTTAACTCACCTGGAGGGAAAGCACTCTAAATACTGGAGATAGCAAATTTTACTCACAGGAAACGTTCCGTTATTTTAAAAGGACACAAATCTGCATTCAAAGATTTTCGAAAATTCGCTTCTCACACTCGGGAATCAAACCGGCTAAAATCGGAAAAAATAACAGCATGCATTTTTATGGGATTAATCTATAGAGTCAATCATAAGGATCAAATATCTCTAACAAACTGCATTCAAAGATTTTAGAAAATCCGCTTCTCACACTCGGGAATCAAACCGGCTAAAATCCGAAAAAATATCAGTATGAATTTTTATGGGATTCATTTATAGACTCAATCATAAGGGTCAAATCTCTCTAACAAACATGATAAATAATATTAAAAAAAAACATAAAATCTTCCTTATTTTATTTGAACGAAAAAAAAGGATAAACTAACTAATTAGTTGCTCGAAATGAGTTCCATTTAGTTGGATACACAAATGTTTTGTTAAAAAATAAAGAAACGTTTCCTTTGAGTAAAATTTGCTATATCCAGTATTTACGTATAGAGTACTTTCCCTTCAGGTGAGGTAAAAAAAATCCGCCCTGTATAATGTTCTTGTAGGACCTCCCCTCCCGGCGTTTCTCCTAACATATTTGCCTTGTAAAATGTATCTTTAGTAAGTCGCCTTACATTACTTTAAGTAAAAATACAACATGTTCTTTTGAACCCAACGATGCCTAATCACATCATTCCCCAGCTTATCATTCTTAGCTACACCACGCATACTTAGGAACAACCACAGCATTTATTGTACTTTCATACCTCTAAGAATTCCAGTATACCATTAATTATATACCAGTATAACACCCCTCACAGACACACCCCCAATCCCCTCACACACACACCCTCACCCTCATACCCACACACACACACACACACATAAACACATACACTCTTGTACACGTTGGTGCCTTGTAGTGCGTGTTGCACTCTTGTTCACCACATTCACCTAGGCAGATACCTATTTTTTTTTATTTTCTTTTTATCATTTTATTCATTTTATTTGTATTTTATTGTCTGCTCTCAATACTTGGAGCCACTATTAAATGTTTTGTAGTACGAAAGTGCAATTATAATTATACTTTTAAGGGTGTGAGCCTGGAGATCTGTGACACAGGTCTTGAACCCAGTACAGACTCCAGCTCTCACAAAGGATAGATTGTTGCAATAACTTGTTACTATGAACTACTGTACCTTCTTGAGAGAAATAAATAAATATATTATTATTATTATTAATTATTCCATAACCTTTTGCAGTAGACTAGGACGTTTTTTTACTGCTCTAAACATAGTCATTTGTAATGCAAACAGGCCTAACGCCCGGGATACATGAGAGCGGTTTTAGAAAGCTAGGATAGCAAGCTAGAACCTCTATATACTATCCTCACTTGCTGTCTTGGCTTGGCACAAGCTAACGCTGTATACACGATGCTAGTAAAGTTTAAGCCAATAACACTGTGGTGACTTAGTCCGTAGAGTAAAATGAACCGATTGGGTACTATCTTCGCCGGCCACACGAGGCTAGTACACAAGCCAGGATAGTAAAATCGGTGGTGGGAGGCGCTACTAGTTCAAAAATAGAACCCTATCCTATTAAAAGATCCTAGCTTGAGAGGCTAGCTTACTAGCTTTCTCACTAGCTTATTAGCCCTGAAATTAAGTTAGTTCTGTATACACGAAGTCAGAGTTAATAACTTGCTAGCTTACTAACACTAGCTTTCTATCCTAGCTTCAAAAACTAGCCTCGTGTATCCCAGGCATAGGAGATCGTTATCAAATCCAAGAGAGATTTAGGTTACACAGATATTTGACCGGTTAATAAGCTTTAAGCAAAAACTAAGTAGGTAAAAACCCCGGCCTTCATACACAACAAACGCAAATGACATCGCGAGTAACAAGAATTTTTATGAGAGAGATTTTTATACAAGACAAGAAAACAAAATGTAACACGCAAAATGGACCCAGAATTTTTACCTGAAACAGAGTGGAAACCTCATCACTAGCGATGTACTTGTACTGTAGCGGTATTCCACCGCCCGAGGCTCCGAGAGGTATCCCTGCATTCCCTACACGTCTATACAGAACCCTGAACAAATTTAAAACAGGCGAAGGATCGGAACATGAGAATAGATTACATTGAAAACCCGAGTACCCTACTATTCAATTATCGCATTGTCGAGCCCGGTGTTAACATGCAAATTGGTCCGTTTCAAAATTTTGCGGCCCAGTCCTAATAGGAAATAGACGTTTTCCGTTATCATTCACATTGGACCTTTGTTTTATCTTATGTAGATTTCCGAAAATTATTCTGGTTGCTGGACCCTTTAAATCGACAAGTTCAACGGGGTCCGGAGGTACGTTTAAGTGGAGCTCGTTTGTTTTGGTTGCTCTTTGTAAATATGTTGGTTAATGGAAGGATTGAATTTGAAATTAGAACCCTACATGGTGGTTTTGAGTGCATGGTGCTTGTTCAGTAGCGTTATTAATTGGGGGGGTGTTGGGAATATCATTAGGTATGTTGTATGTGTTAAGAGTGCTGATTGGTATTAATGGAGATGTAAGAATAATTTGACTGTTCAAGACATACAGAGTGAAGGAACAGCAAATGTTAGGACTGTTGCAGTGTTGCCCCATTCATCTTAGGTATTTATTTATGCCTTTTTAGGGTTACGTACCCGAAGGGTGCAAAACGGAACCCTATTACTAAGCCACAGCTGTCTGTCCGTCTGTCTGTATGTCAGCGGGCTGTATCTCATGAACCATAATATGTAGATAGTTGACATTTTCACAGATTGTGTATTTCTATTGCCGCTATAACAACAAACGAAAATAAAATAAACTTAAAACTTTTAGGGGGGTGCCATGCGAGTGATACGTGTTTTTTTTGGCGTTTTTTGCCAAATATTTTACGGTGGTACGGAATACTTCGTGTACGGATCCAACTCACCCTTGGCCGGTTTTTAATCATTTGGTCAAAAGACTGTCTATGTGACACAGTTTTCGTAATATTTCTGATAATATTAGAATAATTTTAAATCGTGATTTTCTTGAAAGCATTCTCTGGTCCGATCTATTGCTATTTTTAAGAACATCAACATGATGTATAAAGACTAGCGTCTAGTTCAATGAATACTTCATAATTTCATAATTTTTGGATAATTTTAGGGTTCCGTACTTCAAAAGGAAAAAAAACGGAGCTCTTATATGTATGATCACATCGTTGTCCGTCTGTCAGTCTATCAAGACTCATTTTCTCAGGAACGCATGGAGGTATCAAGTTGAAATTAATATCAAATACTGAAACGTAACGCTTTCCTCCGTGGAGGGAAACACAATGTGGGTCACAAATTAAATTATAATAAAAAAAGGTATTACAATTAAAAGTTAAAATGAGCAAAAGTAAAGGTAAGTTTAGGACACAGGACAGGCTCGGGTTAGGCAGGAACAGGCAGGCAGTGGAACAGGTGGGCAGGCAGGCAGGCAGCGTGGAGGACGCTGGGCTGAGGATTATCCACCCTGGAGATACACTCCAGCCTGTGGAACGGAGAGGAGGTTGTGAGAGTTTGTAGATATCGGAGGCGCTTTGAGGCGCCTCACCTAGTGGGAGGACCGCGCTAGCGTCACAGGTGACGGCGGAGGTCTCTCTCGGAGAGTAACGTCGTCTAGCGTCGGAGGCCTTTGTGTGCGTTTACTCGCGGCGTTTCACGACGTGTGATTAGAGTTAATTTGAAGTGAGCACCTCCTACAGGGCTAAGCAGGAGGGCCGAGCGAATTAAACACAGTATTGCACAGGCAGAATGTTTATTGTTATAGACCACTCAGTATCGATAGTTTAGTTTAGTTTTACACAGTAAAATTAGGACACCCGCGCACGCTAGTTACGCTACGAGTATATGAGACTAATATTCGAGTAGCTAACTGTTCGACAAATCAGACTTAAGGGCAGAAAAACAGCGACCGTCTCAAGTTAAAAAATACGACTCTCCGAAGCTAAAGACAAGACTAGACTGAAAAATTTGAAGACCGTTTTTATCGTTCTGTGTCATATTTTAAACGTTTTAAAAACATATTCAAGTTATTTCTTAATTTAGATATGACCAGAACTAATAAAAACGGCTTACAGAGGAGAAATCTTAGATCTACGCTTAATGCGAAGGTTCAGTGTGTACACCTACTTTATGAGAGAAGATAGACTGTCTTTATCTATGATGTGTTCTGTCTATGTTTTAGAAAAGTAAATTACGACAGATGACAGTTTGAGATGAAAACGTCAGAATATAAATATTCTAAAGTTTTTACAAAAGGGAAAATTAAATAATATAAAATCGATTTGGATGCTAAAACAATCAAGAGATAATTAAAAGTATGCTTTAAAACAGTGCTACAGAATATAAAAGTGAGTTAAGTACATTTGTGTCATAGAATATCAATAGGTAAATAAATCAAAAGGTGGTTTGTTTAGTATAATAACATAAAGAAAGACAAAGATCGTGGATTCTGCACGGCAGAATACCACAATACGTAGATTGGATATCAAAAAAAAAAACGAGTTTCTCAACAACGCAATAAAAAAATACGGCCATATAAGTGACATATTTTGATGCAAATAAATCAAAACCTAATAGGTACTTCCCGTTGACCTGGAATCATGAAATTTGGCAAGAAGCAAGGTTTCATAGCACAAGTAAAGGAAAAAGTTCGAAAATTGATAATTTGTAGTTTTATCACATTTTTTTTTGCGTTTAGAAACTTACATTTGCAGTTGGAGACAGACCATGACGTATATCGACGTATGGGAGAATTGATTTCTCAACTACTAAGTTAAGTTCGTTCTTGGGATAAATTCATCCCAACTACGAAATCTTGGTTTTTAATTAAAATCTACCTACTGAAAGAAAGCAATTTAATAAAAAAATACTAATGAAGTAATAATATATTGACGAATATGAGGATACACCTGAAAAATTAAATGATTAATTAACACTGCAACCACAGCATCCTCGTATGAAAACATCGCCTCTCAACTAATTAATCAAAAAATCCAATCATAATTTTCGTTCATTTTTACAAAATAAATGGGGAACGTTACCATTGCGCTCCCCACCGGAGTCAATTTGAAACTAAAGTGACTCATTACTTACCCCTTTTTACGCGTAAACACCCACACGACATTACACCTTATCGGTTTACAAATTAAGTCGATATTCGAGTGTGTTTAGTTAACCCTGCGAATGCTAGAACGGTAATTGAAGCGTGCTTTCATAACGGTTTAATAGAGTTATTTTTAGATTATTTTTTTCATGAAATAGACGACTTGATTAACGTGGCTGTGTAAATTGGTGTTTGGATTAACTTTTGCGGATTAAGTTGTACTGATTTAAGCGTCGTATACATGGTGAATGAAAGTTGCAAACAATGTTGCGTGCTGTTGTGTTGCACTGTTTACCAATGGATACGTTTCTTCATGTGCCTTTTATTATTTGATTGGATAGGAGATTGGATTAAAAGAAAGATGTTTCCATGAACAACGGTTTAACTGTTGGATTCTTGATGGCAATTTAAATTTACTTTATTTAAAGAAAGAAAGAAAAAGTATTTATTGAGTCTCGCACAGGAAATCACATTAAACTAAAAACACATTAAAAATAAATAAAAAACAAAATCACATTAAAATTTAAAGAAGGAAGTCCTGTACGAGGCCAAGCGGGCGAGGTGTTATTTGCAGATGACACATAATTGATCTTTAAAATCAACCGACGGTCACAAAATCTTGACGACGTGAATAGCTCTATACTTCAGGTCCAAGATTGGTTTACGGTAAATAATTTGGTACTAAATAAAAAAAAAACCAAATGCATTAGATTTAAATTACCTAATGTTAGAAGTAGCGAATGTGATATCATATTGAATGGAGAAAAACTGGAATTTATTAATCAAACGGTTTTCCTAGGAATCACGCTAGACGAGAAATTACAATGGGGACCTCATATAACATCTCTTGCGGGGCGGCTAAGCTCGGCCGCTTATGCGGTTAGAAAGATAAGACAGTTAACAGACGTTGAAACCGCGCGTTTGGTCTATTTTAGCTACTTCCATAGTATTATGTCGTATGGAATTTTACTGTGGGGTCGGGCTGCTGACATTGAATCCATCTTTATCTTACAAAAGAGAGCTGTCAGAGCCATTTATGATTTACATCGTCGCGAATCTCTCAGGGAACTATTTGGAAAGATTAATATTATGACGGTACCTTGCCAATTCATATATGAAAATATTATGTATGTAAGAAAAAATCTACTTATTTTTAATAAAATAAGTGATAGACATAATTTTAATACTAGAAATAAAGATAAAATAGATCAACCATTTTTCAGATTATCTAAAGTACATACATCTTTTATGGGGTACTGTGTTAAATGTTACAACAAAATACCTTGTGATATTTTACAATTAAATGAAAGAAAATTTAAAACTCATATTAAAAGTACACTTTGTAAACAAGCATATTACAAATTAGAGGATTATATCCAAGATAAAAATGCTTGGAAACATGCTGGTCCAGCTCCATAGGATAATCTAGAATCTAGACAAAATCAAACTGGTTGCGAATTTAAGTTGTATAAATTATTATATTTTATTATATGACATTGATTTTACATACTGTGATGACTTCCTCACACACTGAGTTATTAATTGTAACTTTAACTATTTTTTTTTTTTTGGAAAATCGTCTTCTTTTACAATGTTTGTAAATATGTGAGAACCATGTATCTATCACATAGGTAATTAATTTATCTGTTGTTGCTCTCTTTTTAAATTTATTTTTACCTATTGTGGTATGGTAAATTTTATTTTTTTATTTTTAGATGCATCGTCTTCACATATAATTATATAACTAATGTACCTACATATATATAAAATATTGTAAAACATTTTAAAAGAGTAACGGTGGAGTTTCTTGCCCATTCTTCTCCATACAAAAACTACCTTTTGGGAGGGGCGACTAGAATCAATTCATTTTTGTTTGTAATTTTTGACGTTCAAAAGTGCCTTGCAAGGGCCTATTTGAAATAAATGATTTGACTTTGACTTTGACAAAAGGCGCCTATCTCAGCATAATGCCGCGACATTTAAAAATAAATAAAAATGTCGCAGCGCTGGTATTCTGATAGGGCCCGCAGTGGCATTTACACATCTATTAGCTCTACAAATTATAACATGCGTGTTTCACACAAATGACGTAACTTATTTTAACTGTACCGTGATTCAATTCCATTTTCTTGTAAATTTTGACGTTTTGATTTTGAAGTTCAGAAGTTCCTTTTATGCCCTATTTAAAATAAATGATTTGACTTGTAAATAAAATAACTACACCATGTTACAATTATTACCGTCCTCAAAACTATACACGGTGGCAGGGCAAAAAATCTGCTGTTCTATAGATTTTGACCGCGTAGATATATTGCACTTTTCTATGAAACAGCAGATATTTTTTTAATAACCGACGAAAAATGTCAACGCAAGGGGGTTCAGAATCATGTATTGAAACTATGGTAACAGTTTTCGCGTCGATTTCCCTGCCACCCTGTATTTCTTCGTACGTCAGTATATTAAGAAATCGATACAAACAGATACACACAAATACAAGCCTGAAATACGGGATAAACCAATTACAAACATCGGATTAAGTTTAACTAACACGGGAACAGAGTTATAGTTAGAGCAATGTAATAAAATTAACCCTTGCAGTACTTTGGTAGTTACTCTTCAGTATCGGGGCTATAAGAGGAAGTCTGGGGGATTCGGGGGAACTCTGTCATTTCTTGCGTTGATGTGTCTTTGCAGTTTCATTTAGTTTTAACGGTTCTATAACCAGAGGGTGAAAACGGGACTCTATTACCCGGACCCGGTTATCCATGTGTATGTCACAAGGTTGAATCTCTAAACCGGTAATAGCTTATTTTGTGATAGAAAATTCAACTTCACAATTGTTGAGAGTCGTTAGACTAGAATCCGACCTTAACATAAGTAATAGAGAAAAGGCGAGGCAAGCAGGCACCAGTAACATAAAAAGTAAGCAGCCTTTTACCTGGGCCAAGCGGCAATTTATGCTTATAATTATGTAATAAAAATTGTTCTCCTAATTATTAATGAGGAACAATAATTTTTCATACAGCCATTTTGACGACGGCCCGCGTAAAGCCTGTAAATATATCTGTAATTTTTTTATCACTGTGATTAAAGTCGTCAGCTTGGCGTTTTATTATGGTAGGGGTTATTTATACCCCGTGCAGCAGAGACGGGTTAAGGGTAAATGTACCCCCAAAATGTTTTGAACAGAGCTGTTAGGAACTTTAGGTAGGTTTTGCCGTTCGATACTGGCTGAATAGCCATTTTTTATTTATATAGGCTGATTTATACATTTATACGAGCTATGCAACATAAATGTAGGGAACAGCAGATTTCTTTTTCGCGTTTTCTGGGTTGGTCCCATAGTGAAAATTGTTCATAATTATGAGTAGAGGATGCCCATAAATTAAATTTCACCCTGTATATGTTACTACCCCTTTACACATACATACACACAGCACAATGACATACACATTAAAAACTTAAAATATCAACGTCAACCTGCCTACCCATACATTTTTCAACAAAAAAAAAATACATCTCACCAATAACACGAACACTGTACGAAAATAAAACGAAAAAGTATTCAGTTTAAAAAACAATTTCGAAAATGGAACAACTAGGGTATCGGCCACAAAAAAGTGACAGTTCATTGACGAATGACGTCACCTTGCCCGTCACGCCCTCTGCCTATATTTTATTCGGCTCGTACATCACGTTTGACGTGTGGCACGGCTGCCAATTCGGCGGTACATGACAACAACTGGTGCATGTATCCTGTGACGTGGTACTGAATACTGTGGTTTATTCCTTCGAATTGGTTAACTTTTTTTAAAGGTTACAGATACAAGCCAATAATGTGCTTCGATTTTTAAACGATTACCTTACCATTTTTTTTATGTGTAACAACTTTTCTCTCGCTTTCCTGCTATCTGTGGGAGTGATTTCGTGAAAAGGGACGGAAGTGTGTAACAGGAAGCCGAGAAAGCGCGCGCTATTTGATTTGATTAATGTGCGCGCGTGGTGCTAGAGTTGGTCATCACATGGTACCAACCCATTTTCAGAGAGGTTGGTAGGTACCAAGCCAGCCAGGTTGTCAGCCAAGATATCGGATTTTACACATCATATGCGAATACTGTAAGGTTCGTTCTTTTTTTTGTCAGGTTTTCATAAAACATATACATTAAGGCGAAAGCGTCAAGGTAGCCCGCAAAATTCAAATTTTGTTATGTTTTTTGCAATTTGCAGGTCAATATCATGTTGTAAGTTGATTTAAATATGATTCGCGACCGTATCAAATGTATTTATATAGAATTGTAATCATAAAAATGATTAATACAACTCTCTAAGTTCATATAATTCCATTGCATGACTCTTTCATGAAATCATGACATTTGACGATTGTGCTTACTTATGGAGTACAACGATCGTATTCCTGATTGTAATGATTATAATTATGTAAAGCCATATTTGTTACGGTCGCGAAATATATTTTAATCAACATAAAACCTGATACTGACCTGCAAAATGCAAAAAACAAAAGAAAATTAGAATTTTGCGGGTTACCTTAGCGCATGCCCATGCACATAACATAACATCACGCTTCTTCCTAGCATTTCTGGCGCCATCACTAGCGTCCATCAGTTCTTGTAACGTGCAGCTGACAGGACACGCAGGACATGATATTAAGTGTCCCATCGCTGTGGAACAGCACCACATTTACACTCCAAGGCGGACTCGTCTATGAATCTCCACCTGAACAGATTTTCCTTGCTTTGGCCAAGCTGGGTCCGGAGTCTGTTTAGAGACTTCCAGGTTACCCAAGGCAACTCATGTCCAGGTAGGAGATCTTCTTTTTTTTTTCTTTTCTTTCTGTCTCGCCACAACTTCAGTCTCTCTTTTGGTCGTTCGTCGATGAGTCATCACGCTTGTAATCCCTGAAGGCTTAGGCAGAGTTTCACCTATAGTAACACCCACATATCGCCAGTTATGTTTAAGTCCCTGGGACTATAAGCTGTTGGCCATGAACCAGGCATAGATCCTGACTCCGGGCTGCTACTGAGAAATCCCTGACGGAAACACCCAATAACATTTTGCTCGATCTGGAAACTTGCGATCACTGTCAACGAGGCAGTTTCCTTATAGGTCAGTTTTCTTATAATGAGGCTCATAAACCACTTGGTAGTTATCACTTGCTTCATAAATGGTGAAGGACGACATCGTGAGGAAACCGGCATGCCTGAGAAATATTTTTCGACTGGATGTGAAGCCAAGTCAGAAGCCCATACTGCCAGGGTTGCGAGTTTGTCCGAAAGGGATATCGCGGCCCCAGCACACAGGCAACGGAAGGAACACGGGTGGGTTTTAGTCAGTAAAAGTCTGACACACCCTCCCGCTCCGCCCAGAGCGGGAGAAGTTATTTGATATATTCCCCTCAAATAATAAATAAAAAAATAAATATAAAAAAGTCAGAAGCCCATAGGTGGCATAAAAACTCTGACCCCAGGTTAGTCACTAACCACACGAAAATGAAGAAGGCTATATTGTGACGTAGATAAAAAAGAACAATTTAAAAATGTATTTGTAATCACGTTCTGGAAAACGGCTGTAACGGTTCCGATGAAAGTTGCAATATACGTAGAGTGAAAACTCTATATAGCTATTGCTTTTTTCCGTATTTTCACCCGAGCAGACCTCGGTCGCCCAAAGTTTAGAACAAGATGCTATTTTAGAAGAGGCTACCTTAGAATAATGACATGGCAGCATGCACTTAATAAAGTACCTACTATCATGGCAGCTTGGAATCAGTAAGTACCTACTATCATGGCAGCTTGGAATTAGTAAGTATCTACTATCATGGCAGCTTGGAAACAGTAAGTACCTACTATCATGGCAGCATGAAATTAGTATGTACTATCCTGTACTATTAAATGAGCATTCTCTATTTGCACCAGAGCAGAGCTCGGTCGCCCAGGTACTTTAAAAAGATAAGCACAACCTTGAGCGGCCCCAAAATAATATAATTGCCGATAAAGTTATTATAATTATTTTACAAGGAACTTCCAATTAGGTCAATAGGAGAGTATTATTTACATTAATAATGATGAAATTCGATCCGTAGCGCTTAAAGATTTTGTTTTTCATAACCATGGCCCTGACCGCCATTTTACAAATAATTGTTTAATAAGATTTCTTTTTTCGCAAAAACATTTAAGTAAAAATAATATCGTTTGTACCAATTTTATTTTTAACATCAATTAGTGAAAAGTCAGAAACAGCCTTGGAAAAACCTTTTTGTGTCATTCTGAGAAATAATTTTTCGTGGGTATAATCATTCTTGTTTTTGTGGGTCTTTAACTGTTATTATTTTATTTCTTGTTGAAACAAGGATCCTTGGGACGTAGTTAGGTACATACCTATACATGAAAAATTGGTATAAAAAAGTAGGTACGTCCGTATAGAAAAAAATAAACTCACCAATATTCAATCTGTTATACTTCACTCTGCAGCAACACTCTGAAAAAGGGAAATAATTAAGTAATAATCAGTCATTTATTTATTTTCACACACACATCTGTGTAGTCCTGGCTCTTGTACTAGAAGTTCCTATATCACAAGAGCCAGTAAATAATTAATATTGTCTATGAACGCCATTCAAAGTCATTCGAACTATTCTTCTGGTTTTAGTTGACATTTGAAATGGTACAAAATCATCCCTCGAAAATGTTCTCGTTGTAAATCCATTTTTTTGTGACACAGAATATTTTAATTTTGCTTGTAAAAAATGTGGAGGGAGTTTAAAATTTGGAATGTTGTGTTTTATTGTAATAAACAGTAATAGTACTAATAGACATCAAAACCAGCCAGTGTCCCATAGACAAAAACTTTTAATCGCAAAATTTTCTGAGTAGCCTGGTACACCAGCATCAAGGTGTTTGCTGTTAAATAGGAGAGCATGGTCTATAATGCCAGGTTTAGAAGAACAGTATTTCTCAAACATACTTGGAAATTCGAGCATTATTTTGAAAACCTTTTACGAGAAAAGTCGAAATTGCTGTACTGACCGAATATGCGAGCGTCCGGCCGGCAATGTTTGTATGAAAATCTATATCTTTGGCGTCTAGCGGCCGAATAAATTACTATGAAAATTCATATTTAAAAATGGAACGAACTTTTTACTTCGACACATGGCAACCAAGGAGGTAACTTATGAAAGATTATATATAAATTTAAATTAAACTGCAAATAAAGTTGTTTAAAGTAAAAAAGAAACAAATGAACATACTGGCGCGTGAACAATGATCGTTTTTTGTCATTTATTCTGGTATTTATAATTAATTTATTTAGTTTGAATTTCCGCGCATTATTTGAGAAAAATACTCTTTAAGCCTTGGATTGACTAATTTTTATCATTTTCACATTTGTCCATCAATGCCCCTTTTGCAGGCCGCGGCAGCAATCTACTGTTACAACTTAGCTAAAGTTGTAAAATATTTTTCAATGAATTTAATCCAACAATAAACTGTTTTAATCCGTTCCGTTTATAATATCCCATGTAGGTTGAAATTTCCATGAAAATCTCATAACATTTTCCTCGGTCAGAAATTCGGATGGCCAGTGGAAGTGCGAACGAGACTCGTGGGGTCAATCATTGGACATTGGCGTTGGTAATTGGATTACTGGACAGACAGACATGTAGGTTATCTGATAAACTCCGCTGTTAACTTGTGCTGCCAATTTTGTATGAACTTGGTTTGAGCGAGGAAGTGTGTCATTGGGTTAATTTAGTAACTATGGCAGGATATAACATCCATCCATAGCATCCTGAAAACTATAGCTGATAGGTGGGACAGCCCCATACTGGGACATTGGATACGCCTACATGCCACTGTGGAGAAGTAATTAATAGTTTGTGTTTTTTTTCTGGTAGATGTCAGTACTAACACTAGTTTTTAACACGCTATTTTAGGTCGACCTGTATGTAACTATGTAATGGAATCTAAGGTAACTAATTTAACCATATTCCAAGGGTCGTAGCGTAATGAAAATTGGCAGTTGTATGTAGTTCTGATGACAATACAATAATATGGCACTGTCGAACTGAACTGATGATGGAGCCGGAAGATATGAACTGGAACTTCATGATAGAAAATCGTATTTTTGTTTTTACGTGCATTTATAAAAGCGTGTTTTTCTAGTGTTTTTTAAACTATTAATTTATTAAGTCGTGTGTATACTAACCAAAATGGGTCTGAAATAAAAAATAAAAAGTATTTTTTTATTTAACGTATACGGCCCATTGTACACGGCACGGTTTCTTTTCGGTACGCCGTATAAACGAGCTGTAGAAAAAACATAAATGTCAACAAGCTTCCATAGTGATCCATACAACACTGAGTGATTATATGTAAGTTTAATATGAATGTTATATACTTATAAACCTTCCGGACAAAATTTTACAAATAATGGCGAAAATTATTTAGAAGAACAACGGGTTCATACAGACAGATACTGATCCTGTCAGGTAAAAAGAACTCTGGCCGTTTACCTGCGCACTGAGCGATTTATCGATTCTGGCCTATTCCATATGACTAAAGGCTCGTGCAGACCAGCGTGACGCGACGGCGCGGCGCGACTCGAACAATACAATTTCTAAGAAAACTTCACGGTATAACAATAACCGGTGTCGCGTCGCGCTGTCGCGTCGCGCTAGTCTGAACGAAGCTTTAGTCGCTAATAAAGTACCTATTGTGATTCTACAATCTATACATATAAAATGCTTTGTCCTGAATGACTGACTGACGGATCAACGCACAGCCTAAACCGCTGATCGTAGAGACCTGAAACTTGAAGGGTGTGTTCTTTGTATGACGTAGGCATCCGACAAGAAAGGATTTTTCGAAATTCTACCCCTAAGGGGATGAAAAAGGTGGGCAAAGTTTGTACGGGACAATGTGATTCCTTGGTCCAATCTACTTCAAATTTTGCATAAACATTCTTTAACAGAATTAATGGAAGACCTGTTTCGTATTTTATTGAAATTCATCCCCTAACGGGGTTAAATAGGGGTAGAAAGTTATTTTGGGAGTGATTTGCTTCGAAGTTGATTGATATCTATACTCCTTAGTGCTTTTGATTTTAAATTACTTATTTTGACACATGTTTGAAAACTCAATCCGATTTTATTAAAAAAAGGTTGAACTCACATAAAAGCTTGGTGCAATGCAAATACTCTTTAAAATTGGAATGTCTCGAAAGTCACCGTACTATACATACTCGTATTAGTACCGCATTTGAAGGTTTCTAAGCTTTACAGATGTCTGTATTTATTCATAGGATTCCCCTAACACCATCAAATTACCCCTTCAAATTCAAGAGAGTGCAGTTTCCCATCAAAGTATGCTTCGCAATGACTATAAACAAAGCTCAAAGTCAAACTATTAAGGTAGCGGGAGTAGACTTAAGGAAAAGCTGCTTCTCTCACGGCCAGTTCTATGTGGCATGCTCCAGAGCAAGCGCACAGAGTAGCCTGGTGAATCTAGCACCCGAAAGAAAAACAAAAAATATTGTTTACAAAGAAATACTGCGGTAGGTGTAGTATTTCTATTTCGTTGTAAAAAGATAATACACCCGTGTAAATTTCGCCATATCAAACGCCGAGCTTCGTGTTCATAAAATATATTTTGTTTTTTCAAGTTTATTTAACATTTATAACCCTACACTATAATAAAGATTGTTATATTTTTATTTATTTATATGTTATAACAAAATTAATAACGTAAAAAACGATAAAAAATCCTATTAGAACCATTTTCGACTTCTACGCGGACGAAGTCGCGGGAAAAAGCTAGTATATTATAAAAAAACAATAGCCCAGTACTTTGGGACGCGACTGTTCCTGTGTCCAGGCACATTCCCTGCACTGTCGGTCAGCGTTGACTTCAATTTATTCAGTTGAAGTAAGGTTACCAAAACAACTAACAGAATTATGTGATCCTCAAAAATAAAGGCCGTGGTATATAATGCACCTACATATTGAGCCAGTGTATATTTCTACATCTAATACCTGCTTATGTTTCATGCTGAATTGTACTCGAAAGCAATGTGAATTGATACTGGATTAATAACATGAATCAATGTTTAAATGCCATGCTGCATAAATCCAGACCCCGGGAAGCTGCTTAGAAAACCAGAATGGAAAACCTCAATAACACTGTCGAAGTATCTACTGCTCTTAAGACAATCTTAACTTCGGGATTGAAACCAAAACAACACGTTCAACAGTCGCGCGTTCGACCACTAGATCGACGAGACAATCAACAGGATTTGATTGCAATACCTATTCTTTTTAGGACTACCAGGTCTCGAGTTAAAAAAAACGGTGAAGGAAAACATCGTGAGGAAACCGGCATGCCTGAGAGATATTTCTCGACGGCATCTGAAGCCAAGTCAGAGGCCCATGGGCTTTAAAACTCCGACAGCAGGTTAGTCACTAACCACTAGAAAAGAAGACCATCAGACAGCACAGCATCATGCTGAGGCTTCCACCTTCTTGTCACAGTCCCGACGTGCAGCTGCCGACAATTTCTGTTCTGTGCTCGTGATTAAAGATCTGTTTTTGGAACGCAGTTCTCTAACGCGGCTTGCGGTAGGAGTAAACCAGCAGAAATCGTCACGTAACGAAAAAGCGTTATGCCAGACAAAGTCAGTTTGTTTAGGAAGCTAAAAATTTATAATAGACGGCTCTGTACTAAAAAAAATTGACACTTGAAACTTGAAACCATACTAGATGGCTCTGTGTTGATTACATTATATACAGCGAAAGGAACCTCTTTCCAACCGGCACGATCAATCATAACCAAGGCTTCATAAGTTCGAAAAAAAAATCTGCTGAACAACGTAAATAACGCAATAAATGTTGTTGAACTGTCAAAATTAAACAGGTTAGTCTAGTAGCCTCTTTCCACACTTGTGGAAAGATGTTGTTGCTTAGGGCACCATTGAAGATGTTAGCCAATAGCCTTATCAGGTATGCAGGGAAAAGTTGGATCAGCCTATTGGAGCCGGGGGCTTTGCGGGCTTGGGCAGTGAAGGGAGGCAGAGGACTATCAGAGTCTTCAACGGGAAGGAGAGAGGCTCTACGAGAGAGGCTCTACATTCGACTTCGTTTACCGAAAATGTTTACGCATTTACATAGCGGGTGTCCAACAACAACCGACTTTTTAAATTTTATTATTCGAGTTACCTTTGTACACGTGTTTATGTGTCAAATAAACCATTTTTCTTTCGTTCTATCATCAAGTCAATCTCTCTTCCTATCCAAGGCTTAGTACTACTAACTTTCCGTTATTTTCTTAATTACCGGTATTTTAAAGGCTTCATGTAATTAGGTTACCCTGACTCAGCGCGGGATTATCGCGTTTCCCAGTCTATCTATAACACGTACTTTATTATGTAGGTCAAGACATGTTCGAAGTTGGTGTTATACTAGGCTAGTTATTCTTAAAGGATATGCAAAGAAGTAAGTGTTGCGAATAATGCTAAAGGAGTTTTTATTGCTCATTTTGTAACAATGAAATCCACGAAGTATTGCTTTTCCATCATCTAGAAATTGACCATTAGACCAGACACTGGTTGCCTCGGTCCTAATATTAGTATCGGGATGATTAACACTTTAGTATCGTTGGTAATATTCAAGTGCTGATTCATATAGCTTGGGAATATGTTGTCATATTGAAAACTAAAAAGTCTATACTTACTCCATAGGTTTAGGCAGAAAAAAACACGTGACGAGACAACTGTCAAGTAACCGACTAGACGTAATACCTGTCACTTCAGTTGTCATGTTACGTCACAGTTGCACTCTGCAATTTAGCAACGTTATAGTTTGTTGACGTTTAGAGTTTGGGCTCTTTACAATAGACAGATTACGAAATATTATATTATTATTATAAATCTAACTAAAACTTTGTGCTCAACATGGCCATGTGCCAAACATGTTGCAAACCTTGGGTTTGCCAACATGCATTAGAGTGCAGTATCCTAAGCGTGAGATTGACAGACCATATTCGCAATACCACACCGCGCTACAAAACACAGATTACGAATCACAGATACTGACATGGGACATGGCTGGCCAGGTCTGCCGTATGCCCAAATGCGCTGTGGGCCAAAATAACCACTACGTGGAGCCCTGACACAGTCAGAAGGTATCGCGGCAGACCCCGTAGATGATGGAGGGGCGAGCTAGAGAAAACAAACGACCCTTGGTCCGCTTTAGCCTTGGATCGTAAGAGCCATAGGGAAAGCCTTTGCCCAGCAGTGGGACGACGCAAACTAACAGTAACAATAAAATAAAATAAACACCAAAACTTCAAACAATTCAATAAATTGACGGAACGATTTAATAAAATTCAAATTAATTAAATCCACCGTTGATTGCCCTGCCATCTAGTGACAGATTGTGTAAACACCCTCAATTAGTAACTAATTAACAGTAATGAAATTTTGATTAGTACACAATCAAGTTTGTTTGACATCAAACGGTTTGCGTTTTAATTTTGATACGAGTACCAATTTAGATGTGTTATTAAAATTTTATTGTTTTCAGCCGCTTTGTTTTTGGGGAGCTATCGAAGGTAAAAATGTTCTGCCTTTAGGTTCCGTGAACGAAAAAAATCCTTTTTCTTCAATAACTTATCTAATTGTAAGAAAGCTTGAAATAATTATATTGAAACATTAAGTCTGTAAGTATAAAAGTACAGTTTTCGTGGTGCTAAGCCATTCGTGTCAGTCATAGCACCTGTTAATAGTCTTTCCCGCTCTCGAAAATATGGTTTATTTCGCCTTTGATTTACTTAATGAAGATAATGAATAATGGGTATTAGTGTATGTGAGTTTCTATGTTTGTAAACGCACCCACGATACAAGAAGAAATTCTTAGTGTGGGGCAAAGTTTAAAAAAAAAAAATATATAATGAATAATCATTAAATAAAAAAACGATTTTTCAAGGATAGCTGAAGACTAATGTGTGATTTTTAAATTTATTGATATGGTTTGTTAAATAATAGAAAAAAAACATTACTGATATTGTTTTCAAAATAAAACTGATTTTCCAACATTATTTTTCTGCTATATTTTGTATCCAAGTTGAAAAAAGTGGTTTAGCCGCATGAAAGTAGACCATATAACGACGTTGATGATATTTTGAAATGTACAAAATCAAAAGCAGTTTAAACGTCAGTCTCGCATAATTTTTCGGAAATCTTGTTGCGAATATTTGTGATTTTCCATGAATACTTAACTTATTTGAATAATCCCTTTCAGCCACATGCAAAACAAAGACCTCGATTTTCAAAATACAAATAGTTTTGTTTAAATGATTTTTCCGTTTCTCACAACTAATAAAAGATAATTTGTCAAAATCATCATCATCGATTTCGTGCACGGCTTCTTAATCTGCTTAAAAGAAAATAAAATATGCAGACAATATAATGTCTTTTTTGTAAACGTTTATTTTTCATACACAAATTAATTCAAAAGTTTTAACAGCACATTGATCGGTGGATTCTTTGAATTATTCAACAAACTTCTTATGAATAATTTCGAATAATGGCTCCCTAGTGTGGAAACAAACCTTTGAGGTAAACTTAGCAAGAAGTATAGGTATTCAAATACCTGAATATAAAGAATAACTTACGCATTCATCTGTAGTTAAAATAAATTGCGTTCAAGTATGCTTCGCGGTCTTGTTTGACATTTAAAAAAATATTCAAGAAGAATGTAAGAAAAATCTGATGGAAAATTGTAAGAATTTTATTCATTGTCTTCAAAGTACATATTTTACAAAGCCAACATTATGTAGTACCTAAATAGATTTTATTTTGAAGAGAAAGGTTAATCAAAACAAGTTTTTTTTTATGCGGTTCGTCAAATTATTTCTTAGAGATTTTGAAAGTCTAATTCAAATTCAAATCTTTATTGCATATCTCTTGTGTGATCTTAATAATAGTTCCAAAGTTCACATGGACTCGTCGGGCCCAACAATTTATTAATACAATATGAAAAGTAGTATGCTTTAAAATCGTTAAGTGAATGTAAATTAATTTGTACGTAAGTTATAATAAAAAAAATGGATTAATTAATTAAAAAACGAATCAATCAATTTAAATAAATTATTTCACATTTTAGTTATATTATCGTTGACGTCATTACAAACTATACCATTAAAAATTAAAACATAACATAACAATAATAGGTATCATTCAACTTATCACTTCAGTTACCAGGACTTCAGAAAATCACGACGGTATTAAAAACTGCAAAATTGATTACAAACCACAAATCATGCAGGGGACCTTTCATCTTACAAAGAAAAAACAAGTGCTACTAGATCAACTCTATTAGTTTCAAAGCAATATTCACAAGGTCATTGACATCGCCTAGCGTGGGAAGTTATCTGAACAGAATATTAAGTCCTCTACAGTTCAAGAAAATTTTCTCTGTAACCATTTTCTCTATGAAAGTCTTTTTCTTACTAATAAATAGGTACCAAACATGACTCTTATTGAAGTGTAAACCTTGTTTTTAGAGGTAATTTCACTGGGATATTATTGTCAAAAAAAATGTTACAGAATTTTGCCATTGTATATAATGTCTTTTAGACTTTATTTCATCATTTCAAATATAGTTTATCTCAGATATTCGGCACTAATTAGCATTGATCGGATATGTATATGTATATAACCATAAAATTTTACTTTTGACCAATGACTGACCAAAATATTCCTAATAAATAAAAAAAAAAACAACTCAACCCAATATCTACTTAAATCCGAGTAGTTTTTAAGTACATACATTCAGAATCTCCTCACAATCAGTTCACACACAGCACAACACTCGTCAATTTCCAACTGCGATCAAAACGTAAACGTTTACGTTACACGTTACGTTCAGTACGTCCCCGCCCAACGTGCGCACTGTAGGGCGGGCGGGCATAGACTGGCTGTACGGTCTTGCAGTTGCAAATTGCAGAAATGAAAAGTGCTGAAGTGATAGTTTTTTTTTTTGTTTACCGACTACTGGCAGGTAAAGTTGTTACTGGTTTGAACCGGTCATAGTTTCTGTTGAACGTAGTTTATTTGAACCGAATGTTTAGTAAACAAACTAGTTATCATGCATTTTGCTACGTGTTGCTCGTTAGTTAGTGGCACAATTTTGGACTTTTTTTTGTTGTCGGAGATCTAAAAATGGTAATTAGGTCAAATTAATATTCGATAAGCAGAATTTTTTTTTTTTTTTATGATTTACTTTATTTCCAGCTTATATACAGGTTGGCAGGGACATCGACGCGAAGCGGGCTACCATAGATTCAGAACATGATTCTGAACGATGATTCTTCCCCTGCGTTGAAAATGTTCGTCGGTTATTTTTTTTTAAATCAGCTGTTTCATAGAAAAATGCAATATATATGGTCAAAATATATGGAGCAACTGATTAAAAAAAAAATTACCGACGAAAAATTTCAACGCAGGGGGGTTCAGAATCATGTACTGAATCCATGGTAACCGGCTTCGCGTCGATGTCCCTGACACCCTGTATATATATAAAAATAAAAAAATATTAAAGTAGAAAGGTCAGGAAAAAAAATGTTGGTGTCTTTTTCTTGCTTTCGATAATGCACGTCACCGTGTACTTAGATACACACAAATAATATCCATTAATTCAAATACACCACAACAAACACCCATTCTATTATCCTGCAATAAAAACCAACTAATATTGTATCCTGGTAAACAAAACCCACTTTCGAGTACAAAAAAAGGCTAAACAAAAGAGCCTCACTATTTCATTTCTGAACGTAAGTACGGAACGGATCCGTAGTATCGTTCCATTAGTGGCCTGTCACCAGCCGTTCAAAAGAAAGAAATAAGAAAAAAAAAGAACCGCGAAAGAATGGCGCCGAAAAAAGTTTTGCTAACTGATATACATCGGGTTGGGTTCTCGCTTGAACTAGTTAATGGAGGGTTTTCGTCGTTCGATTGTATTCTAATGGGATATTATTGGTGATTATTTTTAGCGATTTGGAGGAAATTATGAACCAGAGCATTGTTTTTAGGATCGATTTGTCGTGTTACATTTATTTGCATGGAACTTCTAATCAGATGGATTAAACTTAAAAAGGGACTAACTCAAAAATAAATTACAAACGACGTAGTTATATTTAGTAACCTAATCCGCTTAACTATTCCTAATGAGTCGTAAAAAACCCTGTAAGAAATCGACACGTGTTTCACCTCTCAACGAAGCAACCTCAGGATGGCGATTGGCTTGTCGCAAACCCGAACACGGTGTGTTGCCACGCCGAGCGCTGGTCGCAGAGTTGGAGAGTCGGTCTAGTGGTCGCAAGTGCTACTGCTGAGCGTCAGGTCCTTATTTTTTTTTTTTTGGGTGGGAAATCATCAAAAGACTCCTCCCGCTCTGGGCGGAGCGAGAGGGAGTGTCAGAGTTTTACTGACTAAAACCCACCCGTGTTCCTTCTGTTGCCTGTGTGCCGGGGCCGCGATATCCCTTTCGGACAAACCCGCAACCCCAGCAGGCATTGGACCTTACGGACCCCGTCAGTTGGTGCTGACATCTCTATCTACTATCTGAACAACAGTTTCATCACGCAAAATCCACTACCAGCTTTTATAGTCTCTATCTTCAAATAACAATTTATTGTGGAGGTCAGATAGGTAGTCGTTCCATGTAAATTAGTAGTATTCAGCTGCATCCGGTTAGACTGGAAGCCGACCCCAACATGAAAAGGCTAGGCAGATGAAAATTCAAATCACAATTACTGTCATTCTTTGACTGTTTTATGAAATGGCTACGAGTATTAAACGGCAAATTGAAATAGTGCGGAATTTACATAACAGATAATTCCCCTGACTGTAAACACACTTCGGTAAGTGGAACCACGGCTACCTCTACAACATTCACCTTTCAATGTATTTTTCGTATCGAACAGCCTAAAACCCACAAAACAGGTGATTCTAATCAGTCCTTCTTGTCAATACCTAACAAATGTGTGTGGTATCTTGTCCTAATGCACCTTCGAGGTTCCAATCAAGGTCCACCAAATTTACGACTACCGTCCCGAATAAAATACAACCAGCCATTTATTACATACAGAGGGATTTGCATGTCTGAAGCGGTTTAGATCTTGGAAATAATTGGTGAGAAAAAAAGTAATAATGGAAATTGTGGTATTTGCAGATGGTGGGTTTGTGGTTAAGTGATTCGGTTATTAGGGGGAAAAGGGGGGATTTTCTTTGTGGTTTTTTTCAGCATCTTATACTAAAGGTGATTTTGTATTACAGTTCTCAAAAATGTTCTAAGTAATTTAAGATTAAGACACTTTGTGATTTTCAAATTCGTTTCATAAAACATGAAAAGAAAACCGTTATATTAATCCTTCTTTGTCGTACCTCTTTTAGTGATCTGTAGACCAATTTATATATTGCTAAGTACCTGAAGGCCAACTCTTGTACTAAAAAACGTTCACATTCAAGTCGCAATCTGTCAAACTTGTCAAAAATGTTGGTAAATTGGTTGTATTTTTGACAGATTGCGAATGAGATGCGAATGCGAACGTTCTTAAAAATTAGAGGAATTGCCCCTCAGAGGGGCAATTCTTATTGATAGGCCTACCTTGTACTCTCATACTTCTAACACTGTAATTTGAAAACATTGGAAAAAACATTTACTTTAAAAAGAGTAACCGTGGAGTTTCTTGCCGGCTCTTCTCCATAGGAAACGACCAATTGGAACCGTGCACCTAGCTTCTGACGTTTCATAAGTGCCCTTGTAGGTTTATGTGAAATAAAATATTTTGAATTTGAATTTTTTTATTAAGTCATCAAGCTGGGTAGAGGACCATAGTGCAAGTATTTCAATGAATAAATTAATGAAAACTCTAACTAATATTATAAATGCGAAACTGAGTTTGTTTGTTTGTCACGCTTTCACGCTAAAACGGCTGAATGGATTTGGATGAAATTTTGCACATAGGTGGACCATGATCTGGAGAACATAGGCTACTTTTCATCCTGGATTGCAGACGAATTCACGGGTAACAGCTAGTATTTCATAAATCAAATAATCTATGATGAAAACGAAGTGGTTAGCGTATGGTACCTACAATAATTTAGTACCGTACCTAAAACTTTTTCAACCAAAACTACAAACATCTTTTAAGACATTTCAAAAATCCTCGTACAGCAAAAATTTCACGGAATCGATACTGGGTATGTACGGCCAACGTTAGATATTAAATTCTTCAGAGACATGTCTCATATGTCTCGAGATCCGGGCCTCATAACCTATCCTTTGGTGGCTCCTACAAAATTTGGTGTGGCTTGCAGCGACTCGAACGCGAAAATCCTAGTACTGGCTTGAAAGACCATTTTAATATATTTTTTAGAGGTTTTAAGTGTATTTGAGTAGTTTTATGAGTGTTTCATTAGGTCTATAATTTATGAGAGTCCATAAAATATAAAATATCTTCACGCCTGTATTCGCAGAAGGGGGACGTAGGCAGAGATATACCTACAATCATATTTTACTGGTTACCTGTGATAAAAGTACCTACCTACCGAAGTCTTGTTTCGTACAGTCGCAGTTGTGAGGAATCTTATGCTAATCGTCTTCAAGCAGGGATCAAGCGAGCCAGTTATTAATCTTTTATTAAAATCTCTTCAAACTATTTATTAAAGATGCCATATTTTGATGATTACGAAAGGTAACATGTTTTCAAACCTAAAAAAAAGTTACAAACTCTGTACATACAATTCAAGCAGTTCATAAACTTATGAAAAACCCAATTTCAACATAAATATCTCAAATAAATACACTGCAAATAGCGACGTCTACACGTAGGAAACCACATAAATCTGTAAGAGACATGTCACGGAGAAATAGCCCATATGACACACGAATGTGAATAAGATATTGTATGGAGCAGAAGCGATATTTCTTACATCTACTGTCTATTGCGCCTGTGACGAAAAATGATACGAAATAAATAAAGCGACGTGGTATTGGTTCACGTATTATTTAAGCATGAAATTGATGGAGGAAATAGTGGGTCTTGTGGTTTCTTCATATAGATAGGAGCTGTGCAATGTGTTTTTCTGTAAATGTACGCTGGTTTGGTAGTAATATTTCACTTGATCGAAAATTTGCAAGTTAATAGGCTCTATTCATAACAGTATAAGACATAGACTTTTTCTTTTGTCACATATTTTTTTCTATTACCTTCTCACTCCTCCATGGTGACTCATTTAAAGTCTGCGCTGAGTCTGAAAATAGGTCTATCTAAATCATATCATATCTTTAAAAACCACAAATTTTGGCAATCATAAATGCTCCGATGACAGTAGTATTAGGGATATTAGAAGTAAACTTTCACATTGCTATTTAAAAAACTCTCAGTTTACTTTAAAACACATAAATTCAAACAACATTTACCATTTAGTTGTAACCGTTAAGTAAACAGATTCATCCTTCATATCACAGAGCGCGATATCTTCAACCCAGCAAAACATCTGACAGGCGACAATGAGGTAGCCTGCAGCGACGTCTTCCTAATCTGTCATCTGTCAGGGCGAGTGAAATGCCAAGTATTATTGTTTAAGATACAAGGTTCTTGCTCTGAGGATTTAGCCTGGTATTGTATTAAAATAATGTTGTTGTGCTGAACCGTAGTTAGACACAAATATCAACCCTGTAAACCGCGATAGGTTCGGCAGAGGTGATACAGGGTGGCAGGGACATCGAGGCGAAAACTGTTGCCATGGTTACATGAATCTGAAACCCCCTGAGTTAACATTTTTCGTTTTTAAAAATAAATCTGCAGTTCCATACATTTTGACCGCGCATTGCACTTTTCTATGAAACACCAGTTTATTTTTTAAATAACCTTCGAAACATTTAATTGCTGGGGGGTTCAATATCATGTACAGAATCCATGGTAACAGTTTTTGCGTCGATGTATGCCACCCTGTATAATGGCACCGCATTTCTCTAGTTTTATTTCGGTCTCATGTGATATCCCCGTGTGTTATCAATCGTATGCGAATCCAATCTCGATCGCGGCTACTGAAATTCCAGATGAAAAACCCAACAACAATTTGGCTGACCTTTTCTTTAAATACTTTTGAATATATGCAATTGGTATAAGTAATACGTTCCTATGTTTTAATATAATAGGTCATATTTTCAATTGCTCATTCGATGCATCCTAAAAAGCAAGCTCATCCACCAATATTCCTACAACTATTCTCATAAAGCTCCGGCAAAATGACAGAAGAAGTGTGATTTTCAAACTTCGACCATAGCACTCAAGCAAAATTAGATAACTACCCACTAAAAACGCAAGGACTATAAAACACAAAGCATCGTAAAATATAATAATTTAGTTGTAGCACAAAATGCCCGAGGCTCTAGTTAAAGTAACTCGGAAATTTAGCTACAAGGCTAAAAAATGGCGTCTTTTATTTATGATTATTTTTCTTAGTAGCCATCTTGAGGCACTTTTTGATGACTGATTGCTACTTTAATTAAGATGAAAATGGAGGAAAAATCAGCTTTCTTGGACGTCTTGCTCACCTGCAGTCTTTGCATAAAGCTGGTGGAATATAAAGCTGTTGTCAACTACAGAACCTGGAGCTAGCAAATGAGACATACTCAAATTCAAAACTCAAATTCAAAATATTTTATTTCACATAAACCTACAAGGGCACTTAAGAAACGTCAGAAGCTAGGTGCACGGTTCCAATTGGTCGTTTCTTATGGAGAAGAGCCGGCAAGGAACTCCACGGTTACTCTTTTAAAAATAATTGTTTTTTACAATATTTTCAAATAACAGTATTAATAGGTATAGGAGGACACTGTAGGTCTATCAACAAGTACCAGGTACTTAACAAAATAGAAGATGGTCAATAAATCTACAGTCCACTAAGCCTATAGCGTTCTCACATTCACAAAATAGACGAAAAGAAATCTAAGTGTATATAAAATATGAATAAATTAATAAAAATAAAAACCTTTTTTAAACGAAATGACATGATTGCTATTACAACTGTAACAAATCTGAATAATTATCATGTACATAAAAGCCACTAATAAAGTGTTGAAATTAAATTGTAGGTATATAATGTCAAATATTGGGATGATTATGAAAAAAAAAAACTCAAAGCATTTATTTCAAATAACCAATTATAGGCACTTTTGAATTGTCAAGGGGTCGGTCAGTCAGAAATATGAAGCTAGTTGCCCATTCCAACGCGTAGTAGGTTCCTATGGAGAAGAACGGGCAAGAAACTCCACGGACACTCTTTTAAACCAGAATATTGTTACAAAATATTGGTTACATCATTCATGTTGTAATTATACATGTGAGAATAATGTAGAGAGACGTGCACGTTAAAAGCGTCCGTAATAATATGTCAAGGAAGAATGTAAAAAAAACCATGGTAATTTGGGAGCAGTTAATAGACTCTTACATAATATGCCGTTAATGATGTACCAGGGAAGCCACATGTGCAGAAGGAATTATTGCCAAACTTCCTTATCTTCAACGACTGACAGTGGATAACAGATGAATAAGGTAAGTCCAGAAGAATGTACTCGTATGACAAATTGGGTTTGATAGCGATCTCGCGACAATCTAAGAAGCCCGATTTGACACCTAGCAAAATTCTTGGTGTAGTGATGGAAAAAAAAAACGGTTGCTTTAAGAACTGATTCTCGAGACAAATCGATTTGGCATACTTAGAGTTTACAATCGACAATTTATGTACGAACAGATTCTCGGGCATGTCGTTTTATTACACGTCATCATCATCAGCATACAGCAGTCCACTGCTGGACATAGCTAATACGGTAGTGGGGCACGTCATTTCAGAGTGGACCAGCTATTAAATTGACCCATAATATCATAATAAAGCTAAAAGTATATGTATCAGATTTTGTTTTTGTATGTTTTAACATTTAATAATACCGTAATTATACGTTTCTCTTTTCTAAATGTAATGTTTATAAAAGTATAGATTTAAAAAAAAAAACGATTTTATTCGGTCAGAAATAGGCTTAAAATGGTCACACCACTACTATAACGAACCCAAAGACATGTCATTGGAATGACGTCCTGTCGGAATATTAATCAACGATTAATTCTAGTGTTTTTGAGTAGATTTTTCCCTTATCTAAAGTCAAACTTGGTGCTTACAAATGATACCCATTGTTATATTAGTGTATGGATAAAATAGTAATTCATTAGGATTATGAATTAGATTTTTAGATTTCTTACATAGACGTTCATACAAAGTTGAGAAACATCAAATCGGGCTTCCTAGATTGTCGCGAGATTAAGTATACCTATTATTATGATTACTATTGTCTTATATATATTTTTTTTCTATTAAATGATATTAAATATTATTATATTAACATCGCACCTGAATTTGAGGGTTGGGGTGAGGTGATTTTATCCCTTTTTATAACCTAACCTTTATAACCTTTTCTTTTTTTGGTCCTATTTCCATAAACCGGGCACTAGATTACAGGTCGTTACTAAGAAATTCTTTGGCTGAACCTAGGGATCAAGCACAGGACTCCAGATTTGCATCTAGAATAATGAAGAAGTTACTTAACTAAATTCCACGTATTGCTGGAGCTATATCGACCCCATCCTACATATTTTCTTCATTAACTGTTACAATATCCTGACAAAGAAGTCCAATCTGCCACGCCCTACTGTTCGAAGTCTAGGGCTACTTGACGTCAAAGTCACTTAGACTTCTGCTCACGTCCCTACGGCAAAACGAGGGTGAAGTGAGAAACTTTAAAGCGCAAAGGGAGGAGACAACTTTATTTACTCAATTGTAATCCTAGCAATGTCTCATCAATTTGTCCCCGATACGGGAACCGAACCCGCGTACGTGACTTGAGAAGGCCGATATTTTATCCTTGTCTTTATTAATTATGTTATATTTATGGAGAAATGCCGGCGAAAAACCTATCAGCTTAAATATTACAAACTTTTAATAAAAAAGAGTGCGGGGCTTGACTGTGAGCAGAACTGAGTGAAGACTAGAGCATTGTATTATCCCACTGCTTCCCACTGCTGGGACTCAGCCCTCCTCTCTGTGAGAGGGAGTGGGCCGCAATCCACCACGCGAGCCCTGTGCGGGTTGGTAGATGACACATGTCTTTGAATTTTTGGTTCTATGTCATGCCTGTTGTGCAGTGGTAACGAAATAGTTTACACAACGCGAAGTGCCTGTCTGGGTTCGAACCTACGACCTACAACTCGTAAGTCGCGGCCATTACCTCTGGACCACCACTGCTCTTCTTAGAATAGATAAAAGAGAAACTTAGTTATAGTTAATTTAAGATGCATTGAAAAAATCACATTGGTACTTGCCTGGATTTGAACCCACTTGGCCATCACGACACTCAAGCAAGGAACATCATCAGCCATAGCGTATTCTTGTTCCTCCTACAACAGTGGCGGCGCTACCTAGTAGGTCCGTTGTTAACGTTTAACAGTGGAGCCAACATTACGGCATAGGAACTATTTGATGAAACGCACCCTATCTTTAAACAGATCGGTAAATAAAACAATCATAGGGTGCAATATCGCAATAAAACAGTCTCATATTCACAATAATTTAAAATCCTGTAATGGCCTCTCATGTACCTACGCAATGTTTATTGTATGCTTATAAACATACTTCAATCAATCTGCTGCCTAGCCTTTTCCCAACTATGTTGAGATGCAGCTGAATACCAGTATTTTACATGGAGCGACTGCCTATTTGACCTCCACAACCCAGTAACTGGGTAATACGATACCCCTTGTCAGACTTTTGGGCTTCTAACGACCCGTAACGACTGTCAAAGCTCCACGAATGACAACCGGGACCAACGGCTTAACGTGCTTTCCGAGGCTGTTATTACTTAGCCACGAGCTAAGCTAAGCTTAAAAACATACTTACCAGTATTTAAAGCATGGAAGCAAATAAATGATTCCTGTGTACAATGTTTTTTTTTAAATCTATTCACATTTCTTCTTCTTCTATCTTTCGTGATAACCTGGTTACCATGACTGAATATACATATAAACTAGACTGGAACTATAACATCATCATCATCTAACTTAAAAACTAGCCAATCAAAATTAATAAAATTAATATGAGTACCTCTGAAGTAAGACCTACCAAACAATTTTTTTTTTATTAAAATCAATTATTTCAAATAGGCCCTTGCAAGGCACTTTTGAACGTCAAAAATTAAAAAAAATTGAATTGATTCTAGTCGCCCCTTCCAAAAGGTAGTTTTCATATGGAAAAGAATGGGCAAGAAACTCGTTACTCTTTTAAAATGTTGTACAATATTTTGTATATTAGTTATATAATTATATATATGTGAAGACGCTGCACCTAAAAATAAATTAATATAAATCTAAAAATTAATATTATTGGCAGAGTAATCGCGAAAACAAACATACAAAAAAAAACTCCTTTTTGAAGGCGGTTAAAAAGTTTTGATTTAATATAAACTCAAAAACTGCTGGACTGATAAAAAAAATTGCACAAGTTGAATGCTATATTATCGCTGAGTAACATAGGCTATAATTTATAAAGGTATCTCGATATATTATATTTTTCTATAATTTGGGCGAAACGGCTGACGGAAGCTACTTCTTCATATGTATGAAGTTACCCGGAACCATTATCTCGAAGAGCACGTTAAATCAATGTTCCTGGATACGAATATCTATAACAGTCGTTAAAGGCTCTCAGAAGCCTGAAAGTCTAACGACCCGTCTAACTGTAAGATAGTGGTACTCTGCACTAAATTGAATTGTGTGCTTCGTCTAAAATATTGATATTCTACGGCTTCTAAGACTAGAAGCCGATATACATCCCGCTGCAAATGCCGATGCCGATGTATATACTTTATGTATGAATTTATTGTGTATGTAAATGGTACACCACTGACTACCTGCAGTATTGTCTCTCCTTCTTACTTTTAATTTCTTTACTTTTATGTTTTTGTTGTTACCCGTCTTATTTACGTTAGTCAATTTCAGTTTATTTTATTTTAAGTTTAGTTTAGTTTAGTCTTTTAAATTACAAGGCAACAAGATATTGTTATTAATGCTATGTACGCCGTAATTGTTGTAAAAGAAAACGACTATTTTAGCAGAACATATGTTTTCGGAAACTTAGTATTTTTTCGGAAGTTTGGTAATTTTTTCGGTAATTCATTTTAACACAGCTTAGATAGTAGACCTATTATCGCTGGAAGTTAATTTGTTTTTCGGAAGCTTTATCTCTCTATCTATATTTCTCATTAAAAATTATGTCTATGCGAATTCTCCTTTTTTCGTGTGGTTGGTGACTAACCTGGTGTCAGAGTTTTAAAGCCGCCCATGGGCCTCTGACTTGGCTTCACATATCGTCGAGAAATATCTCTCAGGCATACTGGTTTCCTCACGATGTTTTCCTTCACCGTTTTTGAAGCAAGTGATAATTATACAATACGCACATGAATCCGAAAAGTCAGACCTATGACTTGGCAGTCCGACGGTCACACTAGGCTATAACTGCTATAAAAAAGCGAATTGAAAGTCGTATTTGGTTTTGGTTACATTTTAGATAAGACGAAGCCGTCACAGTTAAGTAAAGGCTCAAAAGATATCGCAGAGAAAGCCCCAAACGAAAACAAAGCACCCATCAAAATCCGCCCGAAAACCATGAAAAAATAAACACTTTATTCTACACGTAAACATTTCACAACCTCATAACCTCATTCTTCCCGAATACCGAAATATAACAGAAGATAAAGTAATATTTTATCGTTACTTACCCCGTTTACATATAACATAGGACGTGATCTAATTTAAGCCGCGCTCCTGTCTGCCGTAGGCCTAATCTACGCCGCGTCAGTACCGATAAACACTGAGACACCGCTATCATCTGTCCCTTTCCATCATAGTGTTTTGACGTCAATTTATCCTTGTCTAATCGGGCCATGGTGCTCAAATTGGTGTTTTTGGATATTGAGGTTGGGTTTTATGGTCTAAGAATTGATATTTCATGTTATATGTGGAATATTTAAGACTCATGTTCAAAAGTGAGTTTATAGGTTTGTTTTAAATTCCATCATGCATAATCAGTATATAACGTTCCCACTACTGGGACCCAGGCCTCCTCTCTGTGAGAGGGAGTGGGCCGTAATCCACCACGCGGGCCAGTACGGGTTGGTAGATGTCACATGTCTTCGAATTTTTGGTTCTAGGACATGCCGGTTTCCTCACGATGTTTTCCTTCACCGTTTCGAGAGCAGTGGTGATGAAATAATTTACAAAAAGTAAAGCGCCTGTCTGGGATCGAACATCTGACCTACACCTCGTTAGTCGCGGCTGTTACCACTGGGCCACCACTGCTGTCTGTTTGTTTTAAATTCTATAATGGCTGAATATTGTAATATTAGTTACAAGTGGAAAATAATACTAAACCATACAGAAATAATAAAATACCTCGTTGACTTTTAAAAATCCAAAATCCTAGTAATGATAGATATTATTATGTTGTTACTGAATCATTTGAAAAACTACAGTTGGAATTAAAAATCCTTATCATGACACAAAACACAGACCCCTCTTAACTTCAAACAATACACAACTATACGAGAGGCCACCACCAAAACTTTGAGTACCACAGCATAGTTTGTACATCTATCTTTTGTCCTAGGACACTTGGCGCAGTCGCGCCGCCTTCGGCTCTTCAAAGACGAACATAAATTAACCCCTCCCATTAATTAACCCATACATCATTCAATTTAAATTTTTCACGACTTCTTCAAACATTTTTACGGTCGAAAACGATTTTATTATAGACTTTAAGAATCGTTATTTACGATCCAATATCGGTTTTAATTGTTTCGGTGCGACTTCCGAAAATTATGGGAGTGATGACGTCATTTGGATAGCTTTGAATTTTATGGTTTCCATTAATTTTCTGTTTGGTTTTCTTTCTTTCGGTGACGTAAGCAGCCTATATTATTTTACTAGCCATATGCCCATGATTTCGTCAGCGAGCCTAAAATCTTTCTCTGGAATTAGGCTATCCAATGCATAAATATTTTTTCAAATCTGACTGGTAGTTCCGGAAATTACTCCATACATACAAACTTACAAACAAACAAATGTTAATTCTTTATAATATAATAATATTAGTATTAATATTGTTAGGAATCGAACCCTGCACACGGTCAGCACGCGCAGGCATCGTGATCAGCGCGTCATCGGTATAGCTGAAGCGCGGCGCGACGGCGCGGCGGCGTGGCGGCGCGGCTGCGCGGCGGCGACACGGCTCGGCCCAATGTCCACTCGCTTCCACGGACTCCACCGCAACGGACTATTCCTCTCTTATTGTTTGTCCGGGAGTTATATATTTGTAAAGATCAGACGGCATTAAACCATTGCCTAAAATACAGTTCACTCTTTAATTGCTCCTCGAGGTAACAAGTATATTAGTATTAGTATACTAGTATATTAGTATTAGTATACTAGTATATTAGTATTAGTATACTAGTATATTAGTATTAGTATACTAGTATATTAGTATTAGTATACTAGTATATTAGTATTAGTATACTAGTATTAGTATATGAGTATTAGTATATTATTATATTAGTATTAGTACTATTAGTATAGATAGTATAAATGCATAGTGCTGTGCCTTTTCTGTGAGTGAATAGGCCTTTGCCCTGCAGTGGGGCTGGAAGTATATTACCAGAAGAAAGACGAAGGTTTGGGTAAAGAAAAATATGGCCGGACACTGTGTTGTAAGGTTTTTCCAACGGGTATGCCTTTGTGCACGATTCAATCTAGTCTAGCTAATCGCTAAGAACAGTACCCTAATTGCGTAATACACGATCAATCACAACTTGAAACGTTTTGAAACAGATTGCTAATCCATTGCTTCATAAGTTGCAAAAAAAAATCTGCTCAACAACGTAAATAACGCAATGAATGTTGTAGAACTGTCAAAATGAAACGCATTAGTCTTAATCGTTTACGAAAATGTGTTACATTATTAGATAGCTGGTTTTGTTTCGACAGTTCCTGTTTTCGTATTTTTTTTGTTTTTGTAATTTATTTTTGATTATTTATATTTGATTACCTACTAGGTTAGGTACTTGTATATATTTATTTAGAAATTTAAAAATTATGTATTAGGTATGTTGAAACTGTTTTGTAGCCCCCGTTAATTGTCCCTCTAGGTTCATTAGAAAACCAGCATCAGACAGCATTTGTCAGGCAAAAATGAACCGCTTTGGCGCAGCCGTGAGGCACATACTACATGTATTATTTATTGTCAAGAGATTATTTTCACATTTTATTTTGTTATTTTGTGTTTCACGAACTGTATCCAAATAAACATTATTCTATCTTTCTTTATTTCTTTGTAGTAGACCAGAGTCTGGATTTGGGCCTAGTTAACGGCAATAGTCTCCACTAAGTATTTCCTAACAGCAGTGATAGCCTAGTGGTGTGACCGTCGGACTGCCAAGTCATAGGTCTCGAACTCAAACCCAAGACACGCACCTCTGACTTTTCGGATTCATGTGCGTATTGTATAATTACCACTTCGTGAGGAAACCAGCATGCTTTTTTTTTTTGAGGGTGGGTAATCATCAAATGACTTCTCCCGCTCTGGGCAGAGCGAGAGGGCGTGTCAGACTTTTACTGACTAAAACCCACCCGTGTTCCTTCCGTTGCCTGTGTGCCGGGGCCGCGATATCCCTTTCGGACAAACCCACAACCCCAGCAGGCATTGGTCCTTACGGACCCCGTCAGTTGGTGCTGACATCTCTTTGAGGCGCGCGTGGAACACACCGCGCCGTCGACCCGGGCCTGGTCCATATCGGACGGCGAGCAGCCCATTGCTCACCGTCCGCAAGCCCGCGCCTACGGTGGCCGGAAGTCGGCTCGTGACTCCCGACAAACATGCCTGAGAGATATTTCTCGACGGCATGTGAAGCCATGTCAGAGGCCCATGGGCGGCTTTAAAGCTCTGACACCAGGTTAGTCACTAACCACACGAAAAGAAGAAGTATTTCCTGGGACTTAAACATAACTGCAAAACGAAGTTGTACTATAGAAATACCTCTCCCTACATATTCTGGGAAAACGAAGTTGTACTATAGAAATACCTCTCCCTACATATTCTGGGAAAACGAAGTTGTACTATAGAAATACCTCTCCCTACATATTCTGGGAAAACGAAGTTGTACTATAGAAATACCTCTCCCTACATATTCTGGGAAAACGAAGTTGTACTATAGAAACCTCTGCCTACATATTCTGGGAAAACGAAGTTGTACTATAGAAATACCTCTCCCTACATATTTTGGGAAAACGAAGTTGTACTATAGAAATACCTCTCCCTACATATTTTGGGAAAACGAAGTTGTACTATAGAAATACCTCTCCCTACATATTTTGGGAAAACGAAGTTGTACTATAGAAATACCTCTCCCTACATATTCTGGGAAAACCCGGTGAAATGCTACTTATGTTTGTAAAAATATTTGTAAAGTCGAACTTCAAACAAGGCCATTACAGTACACATTTCATAGTAAATTCTCAGCCATTATAACCATAATTGAAGTTACTCTCAAAAGGGAAAGCGAGTCACTAGTGTGAAAATGAACATTAGCATCAAATATGCACAGAACGAAGTCACATGGCGGCACTAACAGCACTCGAAGTCTCCATTACGCACAAACTTCCATGTGGGCGAAATTTTAATGAAAGCCTAATAATACCCTTCATAAATACAAAGCAACTATCAAAGTTTCCCTTTAGAAATTCAAAGGTTTATGAAATATTCAGCTGGAGAGCCTATGCGTAATGCGACGCGTTTTAATTGTAGGAATAATACATTACTGCCGCGGCCTGCAAAAGAGGCAATGGTGGACGAATGTGAAAATGTGTCATGAGTCCATCAGAGAAAATAGACCGTGACGTAATTGATGTATCAGAAAAATATTTTTCAACGACAATGTTAAGTTGGTTTTTGTGATAAATTCATTCCAACTACGGAACCCTTCATTCTGCGTGGTTCAAGACGCACATGGCCGGTGTTTTTACTTTAAACGTAAGTAATAAGTTACCGCCTTTGTTATTGACATGTGTCGAACTAAAAATATCGTTCCATTTTTAAACTACACGACAGATATGAATTTTCATAGCAATTTATTCGCCCGCTAAACACTACAGATACCTATGGATTTATGCTATTATTGCCGGCCGCCTGTTCGCTTGTCTTTGACCAATACAGCATTTTCGATATATCTCGAAAAAGGTTGTCAAAAAGATGCTTGTTTGTGAAAACTTTTTCTAACTATTCGTGTTCTACCTATTGTTTTCTGCTACCTTTCATGAAGGCAACTTTTGAGCTTCATGTTTGTTTGGGTACCGAGTGAGAGAAACGATACTGATGTTAAGACTAAATTATTTGTATCTGAAACCACTTCGGTCTGACTAATGCCTTCAGACAGATCTTCTAAATACACAAAAAAAATACGTGTTGACAACAAACGTTCACGGAAAATAGATTTCTCGGATATTGATTTGATTACTCATCATTAGAGATTGGATATTCGGGTGCATATTTACCTAAAGTTGAGGTGTTGGCTATTAAGGAAAGCACTTTTGTATCGAAAAAATCCCGGGATTCCAGGATCGACAAATTTAGAGCTCTGATGAATCTTTACTTACGTTCAGGTGTTAGCTAATATGGAATGCACTTTTGTATCGATCGCAAAAATCTTACGATTCCGGAATTGATAAATTTGACTATAGAAATACTAGCTAATGATGTAAAGTAGGTTGCCAAATTGGCATAGCACATAGCGACAAACAACTCGCTGCCTTGACTTTTGTTAAAAAATGTTTACAGTAGGTATATAATTTTATATATTAACACCGCAAAAGTAACCTTCATAAGAGGGATGTTAAGTCGTTTCCATACCACGTATCCGTTTTGTGCATTCCCGGATTTAATTTAATTTCGGGATTAATATTAAGAAAAATATACATTAACAAGCCACTTCCAAAATTTCTTAGCGAAAGATTAACTTTAGGTAAATATGCATACAAATATCCGATCTCTACTCATCATCGACTAGTGCCATGGGTAGAGCAACTGCACTGTACGCTGTGATGTTGTAGCACACAAATACCTACTTACAAATAGACGGTCTTGTCAGATTATATAATTGTACAAGCAACATGTCTGGTGACGCCATTATAGGTTGATCTTAGACCACAAGACACGGTCGCATCGTGAATGGCTCGCCTTAACAATGCCGTAAACAGGCTTAGCCCATGTACGTTATTTGGTACAATAAACCTGTGTAGGTATTGCTCATGGTTTCCTGAATACAGGACATTCAGGTCCATGTGGCATTATCCTGTATTAATTACTGTATGGATACCTTCCTAGTTTGTTGTTCTGATATATGTTTCTTGTCTCGAAAAAGCCAACCACGTTTTAGTTGATACTAGCTGCGCTCCACGGTTTCACCCGCATAAGTCTCGATCCCGT
The DNA here is from genome assembly GCA_916701695.1 of Agrochola macilenta. Lineage (NCBI taxonomy): Eukaryota > Metazoa > Arthropoda > Insecta > Lepidoptera > Noctuidae > Agrochola > Agrochola macilenta. Next base: position 3,173,923 of record OU753559.1, on the reverse strand, counting down.
GGGAATATCGGGATAAAAAGTATCTTGTGTCTAACTCAGGTCATGGTCTACCCATGTGCCAAATTTATCCAAATCCGTTCAGTCGTTTTAGCGTGAAAGCGTAACAAACAAACTCACTTTCGCATTTATAATATTACTAGCTTTCGCCCGCAGCTTCGCCCGCGTGGTTGTCGAAAATTTATTATCCCACGGGAACGTACTATCGGGATAAAAAGTTAATCATTAATCCAGGTTATAAACTATCTGTGTGCCAAATTTCATCCAAATCCGTTCAGACGTTTTTGCGTGATTGAGTAACGAACATCCAAACATACAAACTTTCACATTTATAATATTAGTAGGACATAGTAGGATAGTGAGCAGTCGATCGAAGGGTAAGCTACACGTTCCGCGGTCAATTCGTGGATGGGTGACCATCCATCACATGTCGAGACTCCTCCGTGCCGTGGAAAGCACGTTAAGCCGTTGGTCCAGGCCGTCATTCGTGGATCTTTGACAGTCGTTACGGGTAGTCAAATCCCAAAAGTCTGACAACCAGTCTTACTAAGGGGTATCGTGATATCCAGTAACTGGGTTCAGGAGGTCAGATAGGCAGTCGTTCCATGTAATATACTGGTATTCATTTGCATCCGGTTAGACTGGAAGCTGACCCCAGCATACATAGTTGGGAAAAGGCTAGGCAGATTGATTGTTTAAGTTGAGATAGTCTACAGTGGCTACTCTGTGCAGCTAATACTAATCAAGTTATGTAAGTAACATATGTCTGCTAATAACGTTCGACAAGTCAAAGGAAGAGAGAAATCCTGGATTTCATTAAAAAAAGAAAATCTTTAAAAAAAAAAAAGGATTGGCCAAAAACAGTAATAAATAGGGATAAGTGGATTATAGTGGTTTTTTTTTTACTATAGACGTAGATATATTTAGTTAAAGAAATCGACACGTGTCTCACATCCTCAGGATGACGATTGGTTGTCGCGAACAAAAACACAAACGGCTGTCGATGAACATCTGCTACTTTAAACTTAATTGATGGATACCTTAGACCTGTTGTTCTAAAACTCAAATTGACTGAGGATTGTGTAGCTTATGTTGGTAGAGGTATTCGTCTTTACGTGCATGAATTAATAAAAATTACAGATATGACTGTCATTTTGTCTTTGTAAAAAAATAATTATATTAATACCAGCCTATTATTGTCCCACTGCAGAACAAAGTGTTCTCATACAGAGAAGGTACGAGCATTGTTTACCACGCTTGCTCAAGACGGGTTGGCGATCTCAGACTTATTTAAACTATATGTCCAGGTTTCCTCACGATGTTTTTTCTTCACCAATGTCCAAGATAAACTCAAAATGTACATATGAATTGGAAAAGTCACATTGGTACTTGCCCAGATTTGAACCCACAACCTCGTGCATGAGAGACGAGGTCTTAACCACTGGGCCGTCACGACAAAATAAACAAAGCTTAGCAAACAAACAACGCCCTATGCCTAAACAAAGAAATATATATAAACAACTTGAACCTTACCACAGAATTAATACAGATGGGTCACTCTGCAAAATTATTTAAATAAAAAGCTACATTTGCTACGACACAATAGAGTGCAATTCAGGTCGCACAGCGCTAATCACCTATACTACGTGCGCAACTTATTTGCCAAACATGTAAACAATCACGAATTTTCCACTTAGACAAACATCAACTTTATGCCCGTGTAAATAAAGTTGATTTTAGACGGACTAATTTGTTGAAAAAATCATAAAAAAATATGAAGTTGTAGAGCAAACTGGACCTTATTGTGTAGGCATTACAATTGTTTTTCCTAAAACTCGTGTTTGTTTACATGTTTGGCAAATGAATTGCGAACGCAGATTACAGTTATATTCACCTAGAAGTTGACTCTCTTTCTGTGACGTAACTCTTAGATTTTCTGACTACGTTACACTCACTGAATTGGCCCGACAAGACGGGCCTGCCGCGTACTTGTAGCTTCATAACTAAACTGCGGAGTGTCCCATCTATGTTCATCAGTGACCTTACCAAGTACCTACTGTATTTGGTCAAAAAACGTGTAGTCACTGCAATCCCTTTCACGAGATTTATGTAGGTACCATCGGTAGAAAATAAAGTACTTTATTTGCACACTTTCCAGATAACACTCGTACATGTACACTTATGTACTCAGATAGTATTTACTTAGTTATATGTGGGTAAGAACTAGACGTAAACAGACTAGAAGACTGAAGAAAGGATGGGAGACCTGAATACGATTAGCAAACAAAATGAGGTATAAAACGCATTACTATATGTAACAGCTTTTACTTAGCATATTGACTGAAAGTCGTAAATACAGTATAAAGAGAGTGAGTGGTTAGCTTACACAACGCTTTGCATGTCCAGCCAGTGATAGGACTCGCCCATCAAGGATCGCTGTCCTAAATTAGACGCATTATTAATTTATTATATATAAAACAAAAAGTATTTTAATAAAACACGTATACTAAAAGATCAATAATTAAATTATCTTTAAAATGGTGAAGGTTTCAGAAAAGTACGCTTGATAGATTTTGGGTGATTCTAAGTTTTTTATCCGCGTTACTTGGGAGTTTGTTACGTTACTTCTTCTTCCCAGCTAAAGCACTAGGAAGTGGCAAAGGATGGTTTTTGTGAGACTGTCTTATGTAATTTTGACGTTCGAAAAATGCTGATTCGCATTTTTCTACTGATGCTGATTCTCAGCCTAGTTTGAATAAATGACTTTTGATACTTTGTTAGATATAACTTCACAAATTAATTTCGCGATGTAATATAAACATAATCTAAAATATTCTAAGTACCTATATTAAGTTATTAAGAAAATGCTCTAATTTAACATACAGCGTGGCGCTTTAATGGTGACATTAATTTAACACACGTATACGGATTAGCGATTTCGTTTTATGAAGATATTTTTATTTCATTAAACGTTATTATTTATCAATTTTTTTAAATTTTCTAAAATAGCGTCTTGGAGTAACCAGTACTTAACAACTGTAGCGCAGAGGTCATGTCATTACCGGGTTCACGTATCATAACATCGCATCAATGAAAATAAAACGAATAACGTGCAAAGAGAAGGCTAATTGAAGGAAAGGGAGATTCCTATTAATGTCGGCGAGCGCTTGAAAATTTTAATATTTTTTATCGAATAATTTTTTCTTATTATATTTTTATAATTACTGGCCACTAGCCCTACGCGTATGTTAAATTAATGTTACCATTGTAGTGGCACGTTGTACATTTTTTCCAAATCAATAACACTACTCGTTTAGACGTGATAAAATCATTAAAAATCGGTTATTGTCGCCATTTAAGGTTGTGGTCCAGAAAACATCAAACTGAACCACTTTCTCCATGGAACCAACATCGTAATCGCGCAAAAATTATCAACAGTCCCATACAAAACTTCAAAACCTACTCGACCCAAATGGGACAGCAATTTTTTTTTAAATGTTGTTTCTTGGTGAATTTTTTTCCGTTTGAAGGTCTGTAGGTACCACACCCTTAAATAAGACCACAACTTTTTTATACATACTGTTGATATATATATATAAACGTCTTTGAATGATAGTCATGTTGGCGAGGTACATGATTTAAAAAAAAAAATATAAAAAGAAGGTTTTATTTGCCAAATCAATATAAAGACAAAATTCAAAAGTCATTTATTCAAACTAGGCTGAGAATCAGCACTTTTCGAACGTCAAAATTACCTTGCACAATTCCAGTAAGGTACAAATAAGCAGTAAAGGTAGGTAAATTTTTTGTTTGGTATGTTTCGGTAGGTACTTATTATGGTTGTCAAAACGGAACTGATTCACTCTGTTCTAGTATAAACTGTATTACGGTGGAACAATTTCATCGTTATCTGTAAATGTACTCATAGTAGCATATAACTAGTTGACATCCTAGCCTATGGAGCTTATGGAGTGCCATCTCCTTGATATTCCGAAGTAAGATTTAAAATATTAAAAACGATTCTAAGCTTATCTGTTGGATGACGTATGGACTGTTTTATACCGAATGGTAGTTTATTACCACAAAACGACTCGGAGTGCATACTTCGAAGTCACAAACACCGGAGGCGTCTGTGCGCCATCTTTGACGGAGTTGTATAGTTTGCCGTGATTAACCGAAGAATTAAAATATTGTGGATTGTAAATATTTAAACAATGATAAAAAAACAAAATATAATGTTAATATAATAGTAATATAATGTTTAAACTATTAAGTCAAAGTGCAATGTAATAATATTAGTTTTAAGATAATTACGTAGGTACTATGTATAGCGATATTTAATTTTTATTTTAAGCTAAACTTTATGGCACATCATTTTGTTTAAATCTAATATATATGTTTTCTCTATAATTGAATTTGTAATTCTTTTGAGAAATAAATATCTTTAACCGTATGTTTCGGCATAAATAGAAACCCCAAAGTACGTATTTAAAACAACAAAATGAATACACACTTCTCACATGATTATTTAGTCGTAAACCAAAATAGGATTAAGCTAGTTACAAACGTCCCGATTTCTATAAATGTGTAGTCGACTCGTAATTCACCGAGTGTTAAGTAAGTTAAATAAGTGTTTAAGTGCCCTTAAGTTTGTATTTGACGTGAAGTCAGTGATGAATTGAAACGTGGATGCGGCATGGACCAGTTAACATTTATATGATTCGAAGCATTATTTTGGTGATTTCTGAAACGTAGCGTTATTGCTGTTTCCGCAAACAGATCTTTTTTTTATCACGATCATACCTTCATCTAAGTCACTAAGTAAGTTACAAACTTAGGTGAAGGGAGCTGTCATTTCACTTGATGCTATGGGATTGACACTGTCGAGAGATTTGTACAAAATAGACTGGTTGGTCTTTGGCATTTTATTATAGGTATTATGTCTATCCGTAGGTTGCCTATTTGAAAGAAAGAAAGAAGAAGAAGAAGAAGAAATAATATTTAGTTTTTCGCACACCGCACAAGCAACACCATGAAACTATACGTATGTATGTGTATTTGAAAATAAAAGAACTATAGTAGAATGTTAAAAGTGCCTTCAGTTTTTTTGCTTTTGAAAAGACTTTATATCGTTTTAGAAAAACTAATTTCTTTCATCTGTTCTTAGGTATTTGAGTGACCTGACCAGCCCACAGCCACTATTAAAATCTCCATTCTACGAACATTCAATTAACCGATCATCAAAGTCAATCAATCTGCCTAGCCTTTTCCCAACCATATTGGGGTCGGCTTCCAGTCTAAACGGATGCAGCTGAATACCATGGAGCGACTGTCTAACACGTAAGACGGTGGGTAAGACTGGTTGTCAGACTTTTGGCTTCTGACGACCCGTAACGACTGTCAAAGATAATGAATAACAGTTGGTTCCAAGGCACGGAGCCTCGATATGTAATGGACCGTCACCCATCGACGAACCAACCGTGCCAAGCATAGCTTCACCTTCAATCGATCCGTGCGGTTATTAGGGCAGGCCAATGATAATTGCAATGCTTGTAAAAGGCTGCTAAAGGCTTGTGCAGACCAGCGCGACTTGTCGTGCGACGCGACACCGGTTATTGTTATACTGTGAAGTTTTCTTAGAAATTGTATTGTTCGTGTCGCGTCGCGCGACAAGTCGCGCTGGTCTGCACAAGCCTTAAGTCGTAAGTACTAACGATAACACCAAAATTGTACATTTAGTTCGCAATAAACGTTTTTGACTTTTGACTATTATTTAGGCGATTAACACACGGCACCGCGCACCGCCGCGGTAGGCGGTGAAGCGGATCTCATGTCGCATTCACACGTACACCGCCCGACCGCGCAGTTGAAGCGGTGGTCTCACCTTAAAGGTTTGTGCAGACCAGCGCGACTTGTCGCGCGACGCGACACGAACAATACAATTTCTAAGAAAACTTCACAGTATAACAATAACCGGTGTCGCATCGCCGCGACAAGTCGCGCTGATCTGCACAAGCCTTTACCTCCGCGGCGGTGCGCTGTGCCGTGTGTTAATCGCCTTAGCCACGAGCCCGATCACCGATCGTCGAAGTAAGTTCAAATAAAACTACCACATCCAAAACCTCTATACTCGCAAGTAATCCTAATACTGACTTTGATTAATAGTGTAGCATCAGACGAGGGTCGTTCGCAGATGACGGCTATATTGCGACAACTCTTTGTCTCTGCTCTCTTATAGTCTATTTTAATGGTACTCATTAATGTATGGTGGAAGTAGTGAGTGTAGAGATTTTGCATGTGATTTTAAGGTTTTTGAGCAAAGTTTGGTGTTGAAGTGATCATAGGGCAGATGTTGTGGCAGAAAATGTTCACATACGAGAATATGATATAAAAAGGGAAAAATATAGAATTACTAGGTGTTTCCCGAGACTTCATCTGCGGACCAGGATGAAAAGTAGCCTATATCCTTTTCAAAATAAGTTAGGTTATAAATTACATTTTTAATATTAGAATATAAAAAAATTTAAACATTTAAAAATCTTATTAGTTTATTATTATAGATTGTAAACCTGGTTATTTTTAATAAAGGATAAAAAAAGATTTAAAAAAAATTATGAACCTCAAAAATTTTTTTGCGCATCTAATGATGCACACTTTTTGCAATAAATGAGCCTCTTTTTAACTTTCTGGCCTTTCCTCACAACTGATAGCAGTAGCTAAGCTAACTACAATGGGTTATGTTAGGTTTGAACTGTGACCAACCGCGATCCAACGCTACATCCAAGTTGGTCGCAGTTACTTGGCTATGAAGTAGTTTTTAAGTCCCTAAAATAGGAATTATTTAAGGTTCAGGCGGACTTAGAACAAGCCCTACCACCAATAAAACGAGCAGAAAATTTTGCTCCCACTGGGAATAGAACCCGGGACTTCTGGGTCTGAAACAGATGACCTAACCACTAGACCATAGAGGCGGTTACATCAATTAGAGTTCAATGATATTTTTAGTAGCTCAAAATGGGAATTATTGGAGGTTTGATTAAATACATGCCATATGAAAGTACCAATACGTCCTCATAGAACAAGAAAAGAGAAGCCTATATACAGCAGCACTGGTGGCGTCGGGATCATGATCTTGACAATAGATAAAAAGTTGAACGAAATAGATTAACTTGAAAATTTTCTAGAAAAACAGCTGCTGAATAATACTCAAACTCAACCTCAACGCATTCCTTTCAATTAAACCATTTACAGGCACTTTTGAATTGTCAAATAGTCGGTCAGTTAGTCAGAAAGTTGAAGCTTGTTGCACATTCCAAAACGTAAATCTCTATGAAGAAGAACGGGCAAGAAACTCCAAGGACACTCTTTTAAATCAAGATATTTCAAAATCCTATGGTACATTAGTCTTGTTGCTTATATATGTGAGAACAATGTAAAAAAAAGAATAATTCAAAATATACAATTAAAAATAAGCTTCAGCAGATTAGAGATGACCAGTCTCAACTAACGGCGCCCGTTCACGAACATGACGCGTGGATCATCACCATCCAGCTCAACCATTTTGTAGGGAACCGATTATTAAATGTGATTAATTTCTCAAATTCACGCGCCAATATAATTTCAAAACAAAGCACCAATTTTACTAAATCACTACTAAATTATATCTTCCACTTACAACTGTCATAGTCGTTTCCTCTTTAATTTCACACTGGACGATTCCAAATGAAAATGTTCTAACAAGAATATTAGACAGAAAAATTAAAATTCTCCTGTAGCAGACTGAAGACGCGATTTTTATTAAAGCAAAAAATGCCGAAAAGCTCGCCGTGGAAGGCTATATCGCCCTGCGGGAGGCTTTTATAAGGCGAGCGATAAATCAAGGACGGGGAAATATTTAAAAGCTTGCCGCACCAAGATTCTTTGGTGCTGTCCGTTTATGGCGCGGGGATTTGGGCCACATGCATGTGCTCAGGTTACGGAATAATCTGTTTGCATGGGTAGACTAATTGAATCGAAATGTCAGTCTGCTTACTGTTACATTTATGTACAATCAGATACGAAAATCGATGAAGTTCCTTTTAAACCGACGAAAAAAAGGAGGACGTTCTCAAGTCGAAACGTATTCTTTTTTTTTTTTTTTTATGTATGACCACGCATATTTTTTTATTGCGTAGTCTTATTTGAACGATTGTTATTTAATTGGGGAGGGTATACCTACCTCGAAATTAGTCCCATGTAAAATTGAAAACTAAAATCCACCCCTAAGGGTAAAAAAATTGGGGTTGATTGATTTTTCAACTGCTGAATTTTCAATTGCGAACCGATTCTGTTGTAATTTCGCGCACATGTTGTAATTCTGATGACACAACCATATAATAAAACTTGGAGTTGATTTGATAATGGAGACGAAAGACAGTTGCGAGAGCTCCTCAGCAGTTTGTAGCAGCTACATAGTGTTTGGGCTTATTTCATTCACCTTGATGAGAACTTTAGACCTAGCTGGGGTATGACCGACATCGAGGGTCTGACGATGGAGACGAAAGGCTGTTGAGGAAATTCCTAACTTGAGGAAAACAATTAAATTAAATGGTAACTCAAAACCGAAAAATAAAAAACTTTTTTACAAAAAATTTAACCAACGAAAAAAAAACTGAAAAGCAAAAACTAAAAAATAACTTTTTAGTGTAACTAAGCTCCTAAACTTATTTAAGTAACAAATTTTGAGGCGGTGCCAAACACATTAATCGAAGATCCAACAACATCATCCGTTACCATTTTACGCTATAAGAAATTAATTTGTTGGAGGGGCTTAGTTACACTAAAAGTTTATTTTTTATTTTTGCTTTTCAGTTTTTTTTTTCGTTGGTATTTTTTTTTGTAAAACCGTTTTTTATTTCAAATCATGATTACTGGACAAAACGTTGAATTACGAGTGAATTATATTAAAATGTAAAAAGCCCACGACTCAATCATTTCGTACTCCATCACCGGACTCTGTTCATCATCTATCTACAGGGTGGGCCATCTATTGGTACGTTTTAAAAAATGCGATCAAAAGAGTATGCATTGATATTTTTTATTAATTTTTTTGTTGTTGTAAAGCTAAAAGTATCCCCGTCAAGAATGAAAAACGATTTCGTTCATGTGGCTCCCTCTACTGGCCTTACAGTATGCCATTCGGTCACCCCAATTAGTGATGACATTTTGAACTACCTCGGCGCCAATTTCACTCTAAACAGTCGTAATGTTGTTTTTCAAAGCTGGAATGGTCTCTGGATTATCCGCATAACATCAGTCTTTAACGGCACCCCACAGGAAGAAGTCCAGCGGTGTCAAATCGCAGCTACGCGCAGGCCAATTGACATCTCCTGAACGGCTGATTATGCGGTTGTTAAACTTGGTGCGCAGAAGGTCGATCGTAAGTCGGCTTGTATGGCATGTGGCGCCATCTTGTTGAAACCAAAGGTCGTCCACATTCATAGCGTCGATTTTAGGCCATAAAAAGTTGGTCAACATGGCTCTGTAGCGTTCGCAATTGACGGTAACGGCGTTGCCAGCATCATTTTCGAAGAAAAATGGGCCAATTATGCCACCACTCCAAAATCCACACCAAACTGTGACTCTTGGAGGATGCATTGGTCTCTCTACGATTGCGTGTGGCTGTTCCGAACCCCAAATCCGGCAGTTTTGCTTGTTCACATATCCGCCGAGATGGAAATGCGCTTCGTCCGAAAATTTATTTTCAAAATTCGCACAGTTTCGGCGACACAGCACTGACTTTGAAAATAAGTTTTTAAAATTTCAAAACGCTCTTCAAGAGAAAACATGTTGTTTCGTGCCGCGGACGGTATGGTTAATGAACTGTAAAAATTTCGGGTCTGTAGCTCGTTTGCCGTTGTCATACGACGAAATTCAAAAACGTACCAACAGATGGCCCACCCGTTATAACCTATTAATTGAGACCATTCCAATGAGCCCAAACACGATACCTGTGCTGTAAGTTGGTAAGGGAGTTGGGTATCCTGCGAATTCCAGGAGATGCTGCAGCATCAGTCCAAGGTTATTATGTTCTTCTGATATCATTGAAGTAACAGAATACCAAATTTCTAATCGGTCAGACCTGTGGAAGACGCTCACATCATTCATCAACTAGAAAAGAGCTGATAATATTCAACGCTGACCCGATTTTGATAAAACATGTCTAAGAACCATTGCTAGAAAACCTGCTTTCAAATAAAAAAAAACTGCATTCATTCGTTTAAAAGCTACGGTGCCACAGACAGACACACACATATCGGTAAAACACATAATAAAACATAATAAAATAAAACACACGATAAAACACCCCTCTTTTTGCGTCGGGTAACTTAAGTAATACAAACTCTTGTAACATGAAAATATGCTAACGAATAGTGCCTATGGATTTTTTTTTTCGATTTCGACGATATGTAATAACAGTGTTCATCGATTTTAAGTATGAACTTAGATCATTTTAAACTGATTTTTATTTCTAAAATATTCGTAAAATAAAATAAAAAATATAATTAATAATTTATTTCTGCCTGAGTATAGTTCTCGATGATTTTGTTTGGTATATTGGCGTATATGGCTTATAATTTAAATTATGTTTTGTGTTGCGTAATGTAAATAGTTTTTTTTTTTTCTTCCAACTAAACAGACAGCAGTGCTGCTGGCGAGTTTGTTGCGCCACTTCTTCTTCCCAGCTAACGCACTAGGAAATGGTGAAGGGTGGGCGTTTTGGGGGACTGTCTTATGTAATTTTGACGTTCGAAAAGTGCTGATTCTCAGCCTAGTTTGAATAAATGACTTTTGAATTTTTGAATTTCAATTTGAAAAAGATCTTTTTGTTTAAATTTCTGCAACAATTAACATCAGTTAATAAAAATTACGAGAGTAATGTTTATAATTATCTATTTAAAGTCATAAGCGGAACAAACCAAATCCTGTGGGCGGCACGGTGTGGCAGGAACATGCCTCGTTTCCTGCTCCATGAAATACATCTTCACGCTATTCATACATCCAACTAACGCTGTATAGCCCAAATATGTTCCGGAAAAAATGGATGGGAGACCACCCCGAGATTTTAGCGAGTTCGGGATTAGGTAGGCCGGAATTTAGAAACACTTTTGTGGGAGACTCTCGCCATTACTGTAGTATAATGATAGGGAAAATGGATGATGTTTTTTACTTTAGGAATTTCTTAGAACTCTATGCTTATATCCATGGTTTGGATTAAATACACAATGATATTTGTGTTTTTACATGTTTTATGAACGCACGGTGATGCCTGCGTATAAGTATTTTTATGTTATTTAATCATATTATTGGTTTTATAGTAGCATTATATTATAAGTACTATTTATTTGATTCCATATTTATGTATAATTAATTAAACCTGACTTGGTTTCCGTACGTATTTTTCGGGTGACCACAGAAAATAAGCGCTGTGTTGCAGGTCCTCATAGCACAGCATCATGGTGAGTGGAAGTCTTCTTGTCACAGTAATGACGCGCCAGCAGCTGCCGACTATTTCTGTTTTGAGCTCGTGATTATATTTAAATCTATTGTATTTTATTATATTGTTCTATTCGAATTTATTATCTTTTTTATTATGCTCGTGTTTCTGTGACAAATAAACTTATTTTTCTTTCTTTCTTTCTTTCTTTAACCAAGCAAAAAATTATCTACAGACAGAATGTCGGTCACGGTAGCAAATCTCAACGGAGTCTCCGTTTTGAGTTACTAACGAGATAATTATAGTACATTAGCTGCGTCCCGCGGTTTTACCCGCATATGTCTCGATCCCGTGTTAATTTCGGGATAAAAAGTATCCTATGTCCTAACCCAGGTCATGGTCTACAGATGTGCCAAATTTCATCTCAATCCGTTGAGCCGTTTTAGCGTGAAATCGTAACAAACAAAGAAACATACAAAAAATCTAATCTTTTCTCTTTATATTATTAGTTTTGATAGTTTAGACAAGTGTGTGCGCAGACACAGGTGCACTTCCTCTTCCCTCACTCTCGTAGTCCCACAGGACGGCCGTCTGACACGACTAGGGTAAGATCAGGTGCAGGACCGACGGCTTTACGTGCTCTTTGAGGACAGAAGGGGTTTCGAAAACGGTCATCCATAAACTGGTACGCGCAGCTCTATCCAGCCGAGGGGCTGTTTCTTAGCCACGAGTACCTCAAATATACTTTAGTATACTGTAGTAATGTAGTGTATCTCTTCTGGCATTCCTTTAATTAAGATAGTGGTCGGCAAACAGCGGCTCGGCCTATGGAGTGAGGCTCTACAAACGCCGATGAGTCCGAGCGCAGATACGCGCGGGATTCGGGGTTTTGGTCATTAATTAAGCAAGATATTAAGTTTTATTCAAAATAAAATCTATATTTCAAAGATTTATTTCCGAAGTCTTTTCATCAAAAATTAACAGGACATAGAAAAAAAATCCGTCCAAACCTTTCAGTTTTCTAAAATTAACTTGTTAATAAGTAAAATACCTTCATCATATATATGATGATGGTTAAGGCATCTTACTTATTAACAAGTTAATTTTAGGAAGCGTTGTGGAGTGAAAGAGGATCGGAGTTTTGAGGATTAAGAAAAGTGTATTGAGATAGTTTGAACACATTAAAAGGATTGGCTCTCATAAGAAATCTTGGGTGTTATTTGACTCTATTGACTAATGAGTTTACCGACCACCTTAAGAGATAGGATGTAAACAGGCATAAGGCTGCCTGTCCATTGAAGCGGAGAGAAGAATGGCAGCGGAGTTGCGGACAGTGTCTGTCCATTGATGCGGAGCGAGGTAGTGGAGCGGAGTTACGGACTGCGCGGAGCTAGACCGAGTTCACGCGACGAGTAATAATTCCCCGCTCCGGTTCCCCGCTCCGTTTCCCCGCTCCGCTTCCCGTCTCCACTTTGTTTCCCCGCTCCGCTTCCCGGTTGTGTATGAATTTTTAAACTAGTTCGCAAATCCCTGTCCACTGAAGCGGAGCGGAGGTTTTATGCAATTCCATTGGTTAATATTGGCACACCGCTACTCCGCTCCTCTCCTCTCCACTCCAGTGGACAGGCAGCCTAAGTGTCTGATAATTATCACAAACGAAAACAATATTACATGATATTTTTATCTATCTAAACTAAACTAAGCACATTAAACCTACCCTACTAAATAGCTCTCCGTCCAATATAATTAATCTGTTAAATGTTAATAGTACGAAGTGAGTACCGAAACAAGTTTCAACTGGGATGTTGCTGACAACTTGTATAAACTTGTACTGGCGATAAGCAACTTAGTTTCAGAATGCGATCCATGTTAATCGTAAGACCAAGCTGTATAGAACGAATTTTCTACTCCACAGCACTTTAAGTTACCGTTAAAACTTGATATTCGGTTTGCGGGGTAAATTTGTGTGTTATCCTATACTAACGAGCAATATTTGTATATATGTATATATATATTTGTAATCACGTTCTCGAAAACGATTTCGATGAAAGTTGCAATATAGGAGTTTACGGTGGTGAAAAATCGATCTAACTAGGTCTCCATAACTGGCAAAATTCGTTTTCTCCGTATTTTCATTCGAGCGGAGCTCGATCGCCCACTTACCACCTTACACTTACCCGGCTACCTTAGAATAATGACATGGCGTCATGGAATTAGTAAGTACCTACTATCATGGCAGCATGGAATTAGTAAGTACTTACTATCATGGCAGCTTGGAATTAGTAAGTACCTACTATCATGGCAGCATGGAATTAGTAAGTACCTACTATCATGGCAGCATGGAATTAGTAAGTACTTACAATCATGGCAGCATAGAATTAGTAAGTACCTACTATCATGGCAGCATGGAATTACTAAGTACTTACTATCATGGCAGCATGGAATTAGTAAGTACTTACTATCATGGCAGCATGGAATTAATAAGTACTTACTATCATGGGAGCATAGAATTACTAAGTACCTACTATCATGGCAGCATGGAATTAGTAAGTACCTACTATCATGGCAGCATGGAATTAGTAAGTACTTACTATCATGGCAGCATGGAATTAGTAAGTACTTACTATCATGGCAGCATGGAATTAGTAAGTACTTACTATCATGGCAGCATAGAACTAGTAAGTACCTACTATCATGGCAGCATGGAATTAGTAAGTACTTACTATCATGGCAGCATAGAATTACTAAGTACCTACTATCATGGCAGCATGGAATTAGCAAGTACTTACTATCATGGCAGCATGGAATTAGTAAGTACTTACTATCATGGCAGCATGGAATTAGTAAGTACTTACTATCATGGCAGCATGGAATTAGTAAGTACTTACTATCATGGCAGCATGGAATTAGTAAGTACTTACTATCATGGCAGCATGGAATTAGTAAGTACTTACTATCATGGCAGCATGGAATTAGTAAGTACTTACTATCATGGCAGCATAGAATTACTAAGTACCTACTATCATGGCAGCATGGAATTAGCAAGTACTTACTATCATGGCAGCATGGAATTAGTAAGTACTTACTATCATGGCAGCATGGAATTAGTAAGTACTTACTATCATGGCAGCATGGAATTAGTAAGTACTTACTATCATGGCAGCATGGAATTAGTAAGTACTTACTATCATGGCAGCATAGAACTAGTAAGTACCTACTATCATGGCAGCATGGAATTAGTAAGTACTTACTATCATGGCAGCATAGAATTACTAAGTACCTACTATCATGGCAGCATGGAATTAGCAAGTACTTACTATCATGGCAGCATGGAATTAGTAAGTACTTACTATCATGGCAGCATGGAATTAGTAAGTACTTACTATCATGGCAGCATGGAATTAGTAAGTACTTACTATCATGGCAGCATGGAATTAGTAAGTACTTACTATCATGGCAGCATGGAATTAGTAAGTACTTACTATCATGGCAGCATGGAATTAGTAAGTACTTACTATCATGGCAGCATGGAATTAGTAAGTACTTACTATCATGGCAGCATGGAATTAGTATGAACTATCCTGTACTATTAAATTAACATTCTCTATTTTCACCAGAGCAGAGCTCGGTCACCCAGTACTAAGATAATATAGGAAAACGAAATAGTCTCCAACGAAAATTACACTAATAAAAAGGCACAACACAAGGAGCAGTGATAGCTTAGTGGTGTGACCGTCGGACTGCCAAGTCATAGGTCTTGAGTTCTAACCCAAGACCTCTGATTTTTCGGATTCATGTAAGTACGTATTTTATAATTATCACTTGCTTCAAAATCGGTGAACGAAAACATCGTGAGGAAACCCTTATATAAATGCCTTTTTTTTTTTTTTTTTTTAGTTTGGGGTATTATCAAATAACTTCTCCCGCTCTGGGTGGAGCGGGAAGGTGTGTCAGTCTTTTACTGACTAAAACCCACCCGTGTTCTTTCCGTTGCCTATATGCCGCGATATCCCTTTAGGACAAACTCGCAACCTTGGCAGAAAACCGATATGCCTGAGAGACGTTTCTCAACGGCATGTGAAGCCAAGTCAGACGCCCATGGGCGGCTTTATAACTGTGAACCAGGTTAGTCCCTAACCACACGAAAAAAAAGACTGTGTCCTAAGTGTCGCCTAAAACAGGGGAAGACCGCTGATGGCTGAAATAAAGATACTTTATATCTAGTTCAGACACAGATGTTCAAGATCTGATCTTAGAATAAAGTGTCTTATAGTGTGTCACAATATTATTTAAATTGCTGTACTTATATTTTTGATTAAATAAAATTATTTGAGACTAGAGATGCGGCTTGCATTCCATCAACTTTTATGAAAAATCTTTTACTCATCAAGCCGTACGGTTATGGAATGTCTTGCCCGTGTCGATAAGGCGTGCTCAATCGTTGTCCACTTTTAAAATTCTGGGGAAAAAACACTTCCTCTTTCCTTAAACATCATCATTACATATAGTTCCTTATTCTTGTTTCATGTTTATTATTTTATATATATCTATGTATATGTATATATTTATGTGGTCAGGTATATGCTTCATGTATTTATTGTGTATGTAAATGGTACACCACTGACTAACAGCAGTATTGTCTCTCCTTCTCACTTTAATCCATCCAAAGGTTGTCTGTAAAAGATCGCTTTTAGCGATAAGACCGCCCATTGTGTCACCCTATGTAACATTTCTAAATTTATTTCTGTAATTTGTATGGTGTACATAATAAAGAATATTCTATCTTCTATCTCTATCTATTTATTCTTAAGTGTCATTTTTCTGTGACTTAGTTAGTAAATCATGTAACATTGGCTTTCGAAGGCTCTTTTCAACAACTTTAATAAACTTCGGTACCTACCCATCACCAATATTCTCGACATTTCCAGCGCTTGGCATGAACAATGACTACATCAGGCTATGAACTACGTAATGAATGTTTCTTGGTCTTGGACTTTCTTGAGATCACTTGGCTATTCGAGAAATCGATGGTGACAGTGACAAAAAAAGTCGTATTTTCAGTGAGTCAAGATAAATATCAGCAAGATTCCGAAGTCTTTCTGTCTAGAAGATTCACACTTGTTCAACGCTCAAACGACAGGCAATTTCTTTCACACAATTTTTATCATATTTACACTAGAGTGTATCCACTTTCGGGTAACACCAATCTCTCCGAAAAACAATAAAAAGACAAAACTACAGAGATGCGCATAATATTTCCTCGGATCTCGCGGATTTTTATACAAAAATCTGAAGCCGAAATAAGATTCTGAACGTATCTTCACAGATTTGCTGTTCATGAATACCAATCGAAAACTGAACGAACACATACCATGATAACTTTGGGTAAAAAAACAAAGGATTTTTTCTGTGAAGAAGTATTTGTGCTGGATTGATAGAGGGACCAGTTTGTATTGTTTTCTTGATAAGCTAACAACTAATAAATGTTTGAAAAAGAAAACTAAATAAAAATGTTCTCACTATTGAAAAAAAAAAATGGTATTAGATAAACGTTTCAACATAATATTAATTGCACGCCTTGACCTTTGTTGCATTGAATATGGACAATTGGACATGCTGTCTCCGTTTGCCCTAGGTGCCTTATCCCAGTTCGGCCTGAAAACAAAGTAGAACAACAAAACATAACAGTGAACGGATATTTGGCAATCAAAAAATACATCGACATCTCTAAAACATCTCTTAACCGAATTATATCGAACGACAATCCTGCGAACACGACTCTTTTACACACGTAACTGCGTTTGCTCCATCAAAATTTAAAACACACACAAACAAACAAACAAACTATACTCTACCACACCAACATAAAGTTCAAAATTCTTTACAACAACTCCCAAATTCGCACTGTAAAACAACATATCAAAATTAAACTTTAAAAACTATCTGTTAAGGTTTAAAATCGGCTGTGTATAAACAGTGTTGCACTACCGCCCGCCGATTCGATCAATTCATTCAGCGATTCCATTCGAATTACTCCTTTGATTCGATTTTGGTACACTCGCGGGCTTAACTGGAACGTTTTTGGTTTTTAATTAATAATAGACACAGAGCCGGTGAGCACTTTTGTTCGTGACAGTATAGAAAACAGATACAGCCAGTGTTGTTTGCAAAAAAAATTGAGCTTAGGGCTGGCTACGGGTTTAAATAAAATATATTGGCGTAAAATCGCCTGGAGGAATTGCGTTGCTAGGACCGTGAATTATAAACTTTAACTTGGTTATAAAACAATACCATTGCAGCTAGGTAATATGAAATTATGCTCATAGAGAAGTTAACGTAAGAACATAGTTAAAGCCAATGTCAACTAAAAAGATATAAACCAGACATCACAGACAAACAAATAAAAAATCCGGAGTCACGCGTCATGTTAGGGCATAAATCGAACACATTACGTGTGATTTCGGCTTTTCAGTGTAAGACCGAAGAATTAGCCAGTGTTCTTTTAAATACTGCAATAAATAATACGTCAAAGATCGCCACGTGATAACCCTTACCGAGCCGTTGCTTTTAAATGTCATAAAAGCAGTTAATTTGATTTCGTTCTGCCGTCCACTGTTTCACTTTGATTGATGGACACCATTGATTAATGGTGATATGTAACCGAGATACTGATGAAAATAAAGATATAATTTCATACAATATGAAAATCAATAAATTAGTCCCGAAATGTCAATTGTAATGCAGGAATTTCGGTTGCAGTAATGCAAATGCAAAAAAGTTCGACCTTAACTCAAGATGTTAACAAAACCAAAAATAACAATGGATTGTTATTATTGATTTGATTATTATAATAAAAATCAATCACCAATATTGTTTTTTTTTTTGTTATTTCTTATTTTTATAACAATTTGTTTACAAAAATAGTCAGTTTCTTAGTTTGACTACTAGTTCCGTTTCTGATTATTGTAGTATATTGTAAACGTTAACAATGAAATAAATTAGGCTCCACATAAACTCAAATATAATTTTATCAAATTCACTTAACTTTGGTAACAAATAAAGCTTTCCACATCCTCAACACAACTGATGAAAATATTGATAGATAAAATAAATAAAACAATCAAGCAATCGAATTATCCATATCGTGAAACCGTCGATTCCCGTTCCCCTCAACTCACAAACGTTCCCCGTTCCTCAAAGAGACTCCTTAAGCGATGTTCAGCTGCAATCAGCCGCTGCAGACGTAATCCAATGGTCGCCCACCGAAACAACCATAAGCATATTTCCAATCAAACCGCACACAAACCGACATACACATTCACGATTCTTAATAAAATGCGTTGGTAAATTTCACGTTTCCGAGAATTTGAAGTAAGTCTTGTAACAGAATCAAGGAAATGTGGACTGTATTTTGAAACCAATAGAGTTGAATTTGGATTTGTTACGGTGCTGAGTTGGGTTCTAAAATAGTGGGAAGGGTAATATCGGATAGCGTATAGTAGGGAACACAGCGATATAAATAAAGTTGCACAATAAACTTGAGCTAAATCAAGGAGCATTGTTGAAGGGGTCCTTGTTAGCCGCACGAGACTGCTGATTTTTTATTTGATATCTCAATAAGCCCAGCGTTTGAGGGTTACAAACCAGTTCGAACCGCTTCACGAATATTTTTTCTGAGGACTTTTTTTTTTAAAACCCAACCCGTTCGATTGTCGGGTGTTTGATTTATAAATTTATTTAGAGTTCTGTTTGGTTAGGCGGCGTTATAAAGTTTATGGTTAAATAAAATTTTAAATGGTCCCCACAAAGTTTTGGTGTGTCAGGCAAATTTATCTGTTCACAGCTTGTGAACAATTTTTTTTAAACACACAAACTTCGTGCATTACCCTAGTGCCACCTTGCTTTTATGTGGAAAAGTTTTTGAATTACGCACTATGAAAATAAAATCTATTGAATATTACTTTTAGAGCGGCGATTAACTTGAGACTCTAGTATCTCCTAAAGCTGTTTTATGTAATTTTTATTGTTAATATTGTAGGATTGCAGCCCCAATATTCATTAGAGGAATCGTAAGTGCCAATAAAATGACGGTACTAAAAATGTTTCATACGTCATGTTCGTTTGATAACTCATGAAGGTAATGAGCTAATTTATACCCCAACGGTAGTTGGTAACATCTTGTAGTAAAATTTCTTACTGCAGGTAAATTATTAAAATATAGCGATGGTTCTAAAAATTAGGAAAACCTGTATTTGATTTTTTCTATTATGAAATTAAAATCATGTTCCCAAATGCCGATTGTGTTTTATTTTAATTTTAAACCCTTTAGTTGAGTCAACCTTTCCACCTCTCAAGACTTCGCATCAGCGTCAAGATAGCCGCTTCTACCTAACACCAAAATCTACATACCAATAATTCCACTAAAACATAACCTACAAACTGACCTTTAGTGCTGCACCACGCCCACTTTCGCCGAACATCGATAATCGAGAAGCGGAATCGAGAAGTATCGGGTAAATAAGTGCAATAGACATGACGGTCACGTCTCGCCGCAGTCCTTTGCAGTGCACCCAAGTGCGCGCCGAAACCGTGGAGGTGACAATGTGTTGTTGTTTCCAGATGTATAAAGATTTTTGGCTATACATTTAATGGCATAGAGGGAATGTAATAAAAGTAAAGAAAATAAATAAATAAATCTAGGTGTATTTGTCACAGAAAGACGTGCATACAAAAAGATAAGTTAACTTGAATAATATAGGTATGGTAAAGAAGGTAGGTAAGGTAAGTAAGGTAAGGTAAGTAAGGTAAGGTAAGTAAGGTAAGGTAAGTAAGGTAAGGTAAGGTAAGTAAGGTAAGGTAAGTAAGGTAAGGTAAGTAAGGTAAGGTAAGGTAAGTAAGGTAAGGTAAGTAAGGTAAGGTAAGATAAGGTAAGTAAGGTAAGGTAAGTAAGGTAGGTAGGTGGGTAAGGTATTGAAGTAGTCTTTACATTCATCCATATAGTTAGACCATCAGAACGACGACGGTCTAATAGGTCCTCAAAGAATGAATAAAATAACAAAACTGAAATTGATTCGAGCTGGAGTTCCTAGAGCTGGATTTAATATAAAAAGATTGGCTCTTTGCAGCAAATAAGTGAAATTATAGTAGAATTTAACCTAATAATAAAATATTTTTGGCTCTAGCTGAAAACGTACCTGCATGAGAATGTGAATTTATAAGTGCTTGAAATTTCCGCCATTGCTTTCACCAGTAAAATCAAAGAAGTTTATCCTGACATGCATGTCTCAAAGTCACAAAAATCTGTCTTCTTTTTCTAAATAACTATGCTGTAACAGTACAAAAACCTTCAACACTTTTAAAACCATCGGTACTTTAAAATATACCGCATCGATTCCACCCCTTTCTATGTTCATCGCGCACGATCGCATCCCCGTTGCGAATAGATTCAGGACATACCGAGCGATGTACTACCAACTGTTAGGTAAAAATAGTGTCGCGGGGGCTAGGTGTGCTACACCACACATCTTGTGGCACGTGAGGTGGGTGCTTATGTTCGGCACTTCGGCCGGCAATATGGGAGCAGGTGCAGGGTTTAGGAAGTTCTTATGGAGTAGGGAAGAAAGGTGCTTTCTTTGAGAGTTTGGTTCAGAGTTCTATGTTTCCCTTCTAATATCGTAAGTTTCTGGATTTGCAGCTTCTGGTTATTGAAAGTAGTACTATTCCGAATTTTGCTAGCTTTCTTTAAATTCCTCCGAGCACAATTTCAGACACTGGGAAGAAATTGAGAAAAAAAAAGAAAAAAAAAACTCTGCCCTATGAACTTTGCTTTCTTCTTTACGAAAAATCATTATTTATTAAATACCCACACATTTATTACGCGACAAAAACCAACCCTTCAAGCGCATTTGCGATCAAGATAAACTCACGCACACAACTGTCATAGAAGTTGAACGCACAGATTAAACCCGTGTCAGGAGCCGTATCATAAATCAAAACCAACTCTGGCACGAATTATTTAAATGCCATAATGAGTCACGGGTAAAAGTTAAGGGAAGCACCCCGTATTTATCACGGTGGACACGGGATCTGGTAGGGTTAATAAATGCCGGTTACGAGCGGCCATTTTGTGTTTATCAGCGTTCGAAATTGGAATTATGAACGGCGATTCGTCTTTGCGGGCGGAGTTCTCATTTTGGATGATCGATTGTGGTTGTGTGTGGTCTAGTTTAGAGTTAAATACTTTATTTATCTTAGATTTTATCGTACCTAATAACCTTTCCTATAGAATTGATGCATATGTGATAGTTAAATAAAGTTTTCACAGACAAATCGCTTGAAATTACAACAAACTGAAGACATTCAATTCCACTGATCGTTATATTTCACTGGTTCAAGTCAGGCTGCAGACTGTCTTCAATGTGTCATGCCACCTTTATGGATGCCAAATAATCCAATTGGATGATATCGGAATAGCTATTACCTACCTATGAATTAAAAATCAATCTGCCTAGCCCTTTCCCAACTATGTTAGGGTCAGCTTCCGATCTAACCGGATGCAGCTGAATACCAGTATTTTACATGGAACGACTGCCTATCTGTCCTCCACAACCCAGTAATTGGGTAATACGATACCCTTTTGGAGAGAAGGCCTGGTTGTCAGACTTTCGGGCTTCTGACGACCCGTAACGACTGTCAAAGATCCACGAATGACAGCCGAGGTACGGAGGAGTTTCGGTATTTATAGATGGTCACCCATCCACGGACCAACCCCGTCAAGCGTAGTTTAACCTGATGGATCGGCGAAACTCAAACTCGAAGCATTTATTTCAAATAAACCAATTACAGATACTTTTGAATTGTCAAGGGGTCGGTCAGTCAGAAATATGAAGCTAGTTGCCCATTCCAACGCGTAGTAGGTTCCTATGGAGAAGAACGTGCAAGAAACTCCACGGACACTCTTTTAAATCAGAATATTTTTACAAAATATTGGTTACATCATTCATGTTGTAATTATATATGTGAGAACAGTGTAGAAAGACGTGCACGTTAAAAGCGTCCGTAATAAAAAATAAAAACAAAAACAATTCAAAAATTAAAATAAACCGTGGCAGCTAAGAGATGACCAGTCCCCTCTGACGGCGCCTGTTCACGAACATGACGCATAGATCAGCACCATTTAGCTCAACCATTTTGAAGGGAACTTGATGATCCAACACACACGCCACCACCAGCGAGACATTTGAGTGAGCATGACATACTCTCAGCCGCCAGGGCACATTCAAGTCAATGAAAGACGTACCCAGTAAATGGTAGCTGTAAAGTTGGGACCCACGTTTGTTATAACCTATGAATAAATCTTATTAAGTAGCAAATATTATTATAAAAACCCACCTTTAATTCTACTGGTGTAATAGCATATTGAGGTCTTAGATCTTTGACTAGAAAATTAAATAGACGCGCAGTTTTTAAAAGTGTTTTTGAACGAAATTATGAATTTTAATGGATTTGCTATAGGTACATCTCTGCGTGATGTTACGTTATAAATGAAACGTGAATCGTTTCATACATATTCCAAAATACGAATTTTAGTAAAAGCCGAGTTCTTTTAGTCCTTTCTTTAAAGGATCAGAAAGATTTTTCAAACGTCAACCCTACAAGGTAGGGGAGGATAAGCAGATGGCGTGGGTGGACGTTTGTTATATTTCACCGGTTCAAGCCAGGATGCAGACTGTCTTCAACGTGTCATGCTATATTTGTGGATGCTAAATAATCCAATTGGATGATATCGAAATAGCTTTCTGGTAATTACTAGACTGGAGAGAGATAGGAGAGCTCATAATTCTTTTGTTTAAACACAATTATATTTTTCAATGTCCTTAAGGAATTACAATTCCCAGAAACCGTCCGCGAAACAATAAATTGCAACAATTTTCTAACGTATCATTTTACCAATTATTCTGAGGTATCTTGTATAATTATCGTCCCATCCCAATTATCAGAAATTATCGTGGAGAATGTAGCAAAAAAACAAAAGAACCGTCAAGTGCGGTCGGTCGCTCCCACTGGGCTAAAAGACAATTATTGGTGTAATTACCCTAATTCGTGTGCCATAAATAGACGGTTACAGAAGGTTGATCGTAGAACAGAAGTGTTTTATTTTAAGGGGAAGTAGGTACGAGAACACGTACTTTGTGGTAATATTTTTGTGTGGGTTGTAAGTTGTAACTGAAAGACTTTTTTTTTTTTGTCGGATCTTTTATTTTTCACTCTTTATTTGGGGTACCTACCCCACACAAATTCTTACCAGCTATGTAAATAACAGTGACAGAAACTTATCATCATATCATCCACATATACTAAGTGGGAAAAATACGTATTATTGAAGCTTACTCAAAAACTATCCAAGCAAAGATATTAAAATTTATATGGGACCAACTTGAGAGCATACCGTTTCAGACAAAAAAACAAAATCTGTCCACAATTGACGGAGGAAATTGTGGACATACATAAAAAAAAAACACCTCAACGAAAGATAGAGATGAGTCAAGATCGATCGCGATCGTCGCGTTCATTTGTCAATTTTGTTCGGAAAACTTTTTATTTAGGACGCGGCCTTACAAACGGTGTCTACATCTCTTTTTAGGGTTCCGTAGTAAACAAGGAACCCTTATAGTTTCGTCTGTCTGTCTGACTGTCTGTCTGTCTGTCTGTCCGTCTGTCTGTCCGCGACTTAGCTCAGAGACGGTTAGTACTAGAAAGCTGTAATTTGGTATATGTATACATATTAATCATGCCGACAAAGTGGTAAAATAAAATCAAGAATAATAAAAAAAAATTGGGTACCTCCCCTAGCCGTAAAGTGGGGATGTATTTTTTTTCTCGTCTACCCCATGTTGTGGGATATCATTAGAAAGTTCGTTCAAAAATATTGCGAGTTTGTAAAAACCATTTTTGGATTCAGGGATCCGTTTGCGTAATATTAAGCTTTTAACTGAATTTTTTTGTTAGAGTCAAGTGTCCCCCCCCCCCCTGCTAGCTAAATGGTTATACTTGGATATTTGAAAAAACTCACAGCAGTAGTATATATAACGAAATTATAAGGAAAACTATAAAAGCTAAGTAGGCTGTGCAGGTTAACCAACTTAAATTTGCGGTTAGAAAAACATGATCTCCCATACATTCCGTATGGGAGAACATGTTTTTCAACTACAATGTTAAGTTTGTTCTTGGGATAAATTCATCCCAACTACGGAACCCTTCATTGTGCGTGGTCCGACACGCACCTGGCCGGTTTTTATCTACTTTCCTATCTCAGATATGGTAGAAGACATTTCTTTAGAAATAAGCATCACCTTTGTACGTATTTTTCTGTTATTTTCTTCTTGTCTGTGTACATAAATGGTTAAATAAATAAATAAATAATTTCGCGTATTAATTCGCTCTCCCTCTTAAGTCCTGCGGCGATCCTTAAGGGCTAATTCACATAGGCGTGTCTGTGCGCGCCACTACGCAATGCAATGCCAGCCAGGTATTATTAGCCAATGATTAATGTTAGCATTTTTTAATCGCGTTATTTGACCGCAGTCTTTAAAAATTGCGTGTAGAAATTTTGCTAAGGAATAGATAAAATTCAAGGGTATGTTAACACTTTCGACTGCACCCATTTTTCATAGAGTTCATACCGCCTCGCCTAGAAAATGGCCTCCAGGATGGTCGGCGCCATTACGTTTGAAATCTTGTTATAATATACAACTGATTTTATTTTCACAGTTATTAATGCCGAGTTCGCTAAGAAAAACCTACATTTCAAGTGAGTAGGCACTGAACGTGTTACAGATAATAATGATCCTGGGAACGACATTGAAATAGTGTTGGAGACATGCATGCATTGATTAGCAGCGTGACTATTGGTAAAGTGTTTGGGTTTGTTTTATTTCCAAGCTTGAACACTAGAAAACGCTAAAGGGTGACGGCAATAGGCTCAAACTCAAACTCAAAGCATTTATTTCAAATAAACCAATTATAGGCACTTTTGAATTGTCAAGGGTCAGTCAGTCAGAAATATGAAGCTAGTTGTCCATTCCAACGCGTAGTAGGTTCTTATGGAGAAGAACGGGCAAGAAACTCCACGGACACTCTTTTAAATCAGAATATTGTTACATCATTCATGTTGTAATTATACATGTGAGAACAATATAAAAAGACGTGCACGTTAAAAGTGTCCGTAATAAAACAAAAACAATTCAAAAATAAAAAATTATTCAAATAAGCCGTCGCAGATAAGAGATGACCAGTCCCCACTGATGGCTCAGATAGGCTCAGTTCCATTAGGTACATAGGACCTAAACATAACGGGCGAAATGTGGGTGTACTTTACATCTCTGCCTAACTCTTAAATATAACTGTACCTTACGGCACTTGTCCCGACGAGGAAGACTAGCAATCAACGATTTCAAGAAACGTGCAAACGATTGAAGGTCCCGAGTACCTGAGAGATATTTCTCGACGACATGTGAAGCTAAGTCAGAGGCCCATGAGAGGCATATACTCGTAAACTCTGTCATCAGGTTGGTCACTAACCACACGAAAAAGAAAGAAGATTTAAAAAGTATACAAACAGGGTGTCAGGGACATCGACGCGAAGACTGTAAAAATGGATTCAGTACATGATTCTGAACGCCCCTGTGTTGAAATTTTTCGTCGGTTATTAAAAAAGAAATCAGCTGTTTCATAGAAAAGTGCAATACCTACGCGGTCAAAATGTATGGAACAGCTGTTTTTTTTATAGTCGTGGAAAAATGTCAGCGCAGGGGGTTCAGAATCATGTACTGAATCCATGGTATCAGGCTTCGCATCGATTTCCCTGCCACCTTGTATATTAATTGTAGATCGCTGTCGGCGCTCATACGTCCGTCGAGTACCTACTCGTTTGTCGCAGCGACAAGAGCTATCAAAGAAATTAGTTACTGTTTCGGCGAAGTTCGTTTAACGGGCTGAACACTCGCTGAGAGACTTACGCTTGGTACATACGCATACCAGCGAGTAATCGCTCGTCGCCATCGTGCACTCGCTGCTCGTCGCTCATCAACTCGTTAGTTAAGAATCCCGGAGACAGGTGCGACGTGAGGGCGGCGTGACGCGACACCGGTAGAGCAATTTCCGTGTTGTTTTCATAGAAATTGTTCCATCAGCGTCGCGTTGCGCCTGTCTCGGGGAGCCGTTAATCGCTGGTGATAGAACAGGTGCTTACATGAGGGTTGTAAAAACTATAAAATAAATGTCAAGAAACTAAATAAACCTTTGAATGTCTCCACCCTTTCAAATAAAACGATAGTTCAAATCAAATCGTAAAACTTAGCAATAAAAATCGATTAGGACCACATAACACCATGGCTCTGGGCAATATAATGATTAAACAATAAATAAAATTTACTGCAACACTAAACGTTTGGGCTATAAACCTTTGCTTTATAAAATTTTAGGGCTATGAAAGACATTGGGCTATTAATAGTGGGTAATTTTGGGATATATTGTACGTAACATAGGACGCCCTCAGGCTAGATGGAGCGACGATCTTCGCAGGGCGGCTCGTAGCGCCTGGATGAGAGTTGCCGAGAATTGAGCTGAATGGCGGGCAATTGGAGAGGCCTACTATAGGCTACTTGCCAGCAGTGGTGGCCTGATGGTAACAGCCGCGACTTATGAATTGTAGAACCCAGACAGGCGCTTTACATTGTGTAAATTATTTCATCACCACTGCTCTCAATACGGTGAAGGAAAACATCGTGAGGAAGCCGGCATGTCCTAGAACCAAAATTTGAAGACATGTTGCACTGGGCCTGCGTGGTAGATTACGGGCCACTCCCTCTACCCTCGGGAGTCAATTAAAATTAGATGCAAGTTGAAGTCCAGTATTTTCCAGATAATGAGTACCTACATAAGAGGAAGTCTGAGAGTGGCACCGGTGACTGAATTTTTTTGTGGAAATTGGTTGTCACGGAATGGGCCTGTAAGAAACATGTCGTGAGGAACATTTTGAGTAGAATGTGAATGGCTGTAAGAATAGGGGAAGACCAAAGAAACGATGGGTGAACTGTGAGAAAGATGATATGGATAGAAAGGGGGGGACTACCGAGATGAGAATTTAGCGAAGTATGGAAGAAAAAGACATGTTGAGGAATGATGAGGAAGCGGGAGTGACGTACTCTACAAGATTTAAAAGAAAGTAAGAAAAAGTATTTATTGAGGCTCGCCCAGGAGATCACAAGTTAAAAACATCCTCATAGAAACATAAAATTTAATAAATGTATGTAGGTATATTTTGATACCTATTTTAGTTTAAGACTTCGCGGAGGAGCTCGTGGCTAAGTAACAACAGCCGCACTGGTCGATCCATCAGGTTAAGCTACGCTTGCCGGGGTTGGTCAGTGGATGGGTGACCATCTGTCATTCATGGATCTTTGACAGTCATTACGAGTCGTCAGAAGCTCGAAAGTCTGACACCAGTCTTACCAAGGGATATCGTATTACCCAGTTACTGGGTTGTGGAGGTCAGATAGGCAGTCGCTCCATGTAAAATACTGGTATTCAGCTGCATCCGGTTAGACTGGAGGCCGACCCCAACATAGTTGGGAAAAGGCTAGGCAGATTGATTGACTTCGCGTATTTATATTTGTCTCTTCTTGTTCTCACACACTATTGCCTACATTTCTTTCTCATTTCTCCTTTCGCAGGTCTGCTGGAAGAAATTTCTTAAGAAATAAGCAGTACCCTTTGTACTCATAATTATGATTATGTCTTATACTTAATATTAACTCGTATCTATTTTACTGTGTGTACATAAATAATAAAATAAATTAAAAAAAAAACTATAAAAATAATAGAGCAAAGTTAAATTAAAATAAAAGCAGAAAGTCCTGTACGAGGCCAAAAGGTTCCATATCCTCAGTATGATACTGCGACATTTCAAAATAATTGTCGCAGCGCTGGTATTCGGATAGAGCCCGCAGTGATGTCATTGATAGACATATAAAAACAGACAAATAGATATGCGAAATACATTTTAAAATAAAATTTTGGTAGTCCACGCGTCAGCGCCCGACGTAACATCAGTTATCTATGCCTATCAGTTTCTAGTTTTGCCTACTTTTCTACGATATGACCAAAGCGAGCCATACCAAAACCTTGCAAGATTAAAAGATGTAAGTAAGTACTACAATCACATTAAGAAGTAGGCACCTAATTTATTATAAGTAACATTGTATATTTGCACTTGCACATGCTACAACTCTACCTTCACTTACAGCTCTAAGAATACTGACACGCTTTTTATCCTCAGTACGCAATAAATAGCTCCACTTCAAATCCCCTACAACCAGCACTAGTTTATGGTCATCCAAAGTCCTGGGAGACTCGTCCCAACCTTAGGCGTACATTATCGAGCTCAGGAGAACCGTTACTGTAGTAAATAAAATGTGATTTTGTGGAAGCAAGGGTATTCCGTAAGTAGGTGATCGCTGTCACGAGGCCGTGAGCTATTTGGACTGTTTAAGTTATTTTTGGAGGTATATTTTGCTAAGGAAGATATTTTACACTTACACCAATAGGAATTTCACTGTCAATCAATAATCTAATCTTATAATGTAATCCGGGAAACAGTATAATAGTAGTTTATGAAACTGTTGCATAATGAGGGGTATTAAAATACTAGTGTGTGTATCACACGAGTGTTTTAATACCTTGTTATGTGCAGTTTTATACACTACTTTATCTACTCTCATACATTAGGATTGAACCTACTAAATAAAAGATCAAAGTTAAAGATCAAGAATAAAAAAATCCCATGAAATTCAGTACGACTTCACGTATGAATGGCGCCTGCACCCAGGACATCACCGCGCATGCGCTAGAGCGGTGCTGCTGTCCCCCGCTAACGTTCCATTACAAAAGTGATATTAGCTTCTTGGATTTGCCCTGTATTATAGTAATAGAAAAAAAATTGTTTTAATGCAATATTTTGTTAAAGAAAAAGTGTTATAATATGATTCTATTTTTAAATTTTGGTATCGTGTTTATAAAGTATGTCAATATAAACTCGTTTTGAAGTTTATAATTCGAATATTACGATATGAGACTAGATAATAGTTATTTATGCAACTGTTGTATTATAAGGGGTATTAAAACATGAACGTGGGTTTATCGTAGGTGTATAGATAATAGTATCACATGCGTTTTTTAATACCTAATTATGTAAAGTTGCATACAAGACTTTATCTACACCCATGATATGAATCCTCTATAAAAGGTTCTGAAACCATAGGGTGTTGTAAAAACTCTATGTAAATTCATGGAAAGTTTAATTGCTGAATAACTAATACAAACAAACTATGTATAAGTATTTTCTTTATTACAGCGCTGTGGTAGTGAAATGCGCGTGCATGACAATGTTCTTTTTGAAATTCATAAAGATACCAGGAATTGAGTAGGTAGTGAGGATGTGGCTGTTTGATGAGTAAGGAAGGGATTGAAAAGCAAAGGAGTTGCATAATGAAATTTAGTATAACATTATAACACTCGTTTGGATGATATTATGGTTACTAAGCTAAGACACAGCTTGTTTTAATGTTGGCAATTATAACTGAAACTAATAGATAGGATTATAAATCCTATCTATTCGTTTCTAAAACAGTATGGTTTTAGAAACTAATAGATAGGATTTATAGCATGGGTGTAGATAAAATATTTTTGCCTGCGAGTTCCTGAAATAGTGAAAGAACATAAATGACAACAGAGAAAAATCAATCTGCCTAGCCTTTTCCAAACTATGTTGGGGTCGGCTTCCAGTCTAACTGGATACAGCTGAATACCAGTATTTTACATGGAGCGACTGCCTATCTGACCTCCACAACCCAGTAACTGGGTAATACGATACCCCTTGTTAAGACTGGTTGTCAGACTTTCGGGCTTCTGACGACTCGTAACCATTGTCAAAGATCCACGAATGAAAGCCGGGACCAACGGCTTAACGTGCTTTCCGAGGCACGGAGGAGTCTTGGTATGTAAAGATGGTCACCCATCCACGGAACAACCATGGCAAGCGTAACTTAACCTGATGGATCGACCCGTGCGGCTTTTATTACTTAGCCAAAAACTCCTCCGATATGACAACAGAGAAACAAACCGAAAAAAATAACTTACCGTAAGTTTTTTGTTATACTACATATTTACTGAATCAAGATATAATGTAAAGACAAGACAGCTTCTTCAACCAACGCTATGTGTTTTGAATTAAACATAATGACTAATTATTACACAGCGGCACGTTGTATGAGTTGGGTTTTACCAAATAAGACGAACGAGTCCTTCTGAGCACCTGTTAGTAAGCTGTAGTCACTAGCAGCCAACAGAACAGACAAGTCACAAGTCGCCCAGAATTGTAATAAATAAAATATTGAATACAAATAATAATACAATATATATTAAGGGGTTTTTTTTAGGGCTCCTTTTCTTCACATACAAAACACGACATGACATTAAAATAACAATCACTACAAAAGTGATGCTCCTCCCACTTTATTTATCACAACCACATATTATTATAAATTTCAAAACAAAAAAGGTTTCAGACCACAGAAGATGTAATTTGGACCACAAAAACCGAAAATAACTCATTTAAAGAGACACGATTATAAAGGAGACCGATATTCATGCAAATTAGACGGCGGCGGTGAAACGAAAAGCGCTCGGTGACGTTTTTTTGCGCAGGACAGATGGCTGGCGCTTAAAGTAAGGGCGGGGTACATCGGATACGTATGCGAGATTAGTAGGAATGTCGTGGCAAAAGATGGAACCTTGTTTTAAGGGAGGGTTAGTTTAAAGAAGAATTTAATTGACCTGATAGCGATTGGGTTAGAAAAAACCGGCCAATTGCGTGTCGGACAAAGAAGGATTCCGTAGTTGGGAATACATTTATCTCAAAAACAAACTTAACTTTGTAGTTGAAAATTTATGTTCCCCATACATTTATATTTAAATAGTGATAAAATAACAAATGAACTATTTTCGGACTTTTTCCTTTACTTGTGCTTGAGACCTTGCTTCCTGCCAAATTTCATGAGTCTCGGTCAAATAGAAGTTACCCTGTAGGTTTTGATTTATTTGCGAGTATCGAAATATTTCACATAAATGGCCGTATTTTTATTGAATTTTTTAGAGCTGTAAGGGACTTTAGATCTACGTATTTGGTATTAATTTCAACTTGAGAAACGTTCCGGAAAAAATGGGTCTTGACAGACTGACAGACAGACAGACGGACAACGAAGTGATCCTATAAGGGTTCCGTTTTTCGTTTTGAGGTACGTAACCCTAAAAAACACGTAACACCACTTGAGTTTCAAAATACGTTTCGTTCCAATAACTTGTGCGAAATAAGTCCTGTAAATCATTACATGTGATAGGTATTTAGCATCAGTAACATTTTTACGTGATTTTGTGTGATTTGCAAATGAAATGTAATAACCACAATTATTATAAACTTCTAAGCACATACCAGTTACGGCGACAAAAAATCATAACTTTTCATATAATATTATGACCGAGAATGGAGCGCAGAGAAGCCGAGTCTGAGAAGAGTTTGGGAACTGACGAAATAATAAGCAATTCGACTGTAAGTACAATGCTAGTTTTAAAGGCAAAGATGAATATAATTCTTCTTCTTCTTTTCGTGTGGTTTGTGACTAACTTAGGTTCGACCTCGACACTTATGATTTTGTAACAATTTATTTTATTTAAAAGAGTGTCCGTGGAGTTTCTTGCCCGTTCATCTTCATAGATATCTATTAATACGCTTTGAAATGAGCAACTAGCTTCATATTTCTGACTGACCGATTTCTGGACAAAAAAGTGCCTGTAAATGGTTAAATTGAAATAAATGCTTTGAGTTTGAGTTTGAGATGACTTGGCAGTCCGACGGTCACATACTAGGCTACTCGTATCACTGCACTAAATACAATATTACACATTCATTGAAGTTAATTTAGTTCTAATAAGTACATTCGTAAACACAGTTATTTGCCATTCGTATTAACCCTCTCACTGCGACAGGTGCGCAAACGCATCTGTTCAGTTACGAATGATTTAAAACCGCAAATTGTACCCTGTGCGAGAAGCGTGAACTAAGGGGGACAGCAGGATTGGTAAATTATGAGCCATTGTACCAACATTTGTTCGAAGACTGTTTTATTTTACTAAATTGCTTTATAAACTCTTGGAGACAATCTGCTGCGGTTTTGTTGATTTAAGAAAAATATGAGGTCTATTTTGTCTGGCGTGATTGAATCATATCTTTGCTTTGACAAGCTTTTTTTATTATGGAAAGTTGGTGACATGTTTTCTTTAAGGTGTGTCAAAAAGATGTTTTACCTTCGTAAATAAACATTTACACCAGATTTTTGCCACGTATTTGGCCATTTTTTTTGCATTATATTTAGATATCATAATATTTATTTTAAAGTTAATAATAACTAACTTTTGCCACCAGCTTCGCCCGCCTGGATGTCGCAAATTATCTCACGGGAACGTACTAGACGTGCCATCGGCGACCTCATACCGCTGAAGAGACCCATAAATCATCTACTGCGCAAGTCGAACCACGTGGTGCGTCAAGTCTCAACTTTAATGGCACGACTTGTACCTACTACCCGGAGAAAAATCAAACAAAATCACTTTCGCATTTATAATATTATAGTTAGGATTATTTAACACTAGTTTCCACCAACGGATATCCGCCGCATGATATCTTTATAAATTATAAGTCTATTTTACTGAGTGATAATATAACATTCTACTGGTGAAATAATTTTTTAAATCGGTTCAGTAGTTTTCGTTTATTCATTACAAACAAATAAACATACAAACACACAAACAAACATACAAAAATACAAACAAACAAACAAACAAACATACAAACATACAAACATACAAACAAACAAACATACAAACATACAAAAAATCAAATCTTTTCTCTTTATAATATTAGTTGAGACGTACACACGGATTTACCTCTGCCTATCCCTACATCTCCAAACCAACATGTACCTACAATAAATAGAATAAAACATAAAATTTAATTACATTAGCAGATAAAAATCTTCCGGCGACAACCAATTAGATCGTATTAAAACCCACCCCCCGCGGTCGTGGGTCAAAAAGTCCTTACCAATTAAATAAAATGACGTCTTAAAACAAGAGAAGGACACACGATGCGTCCGTCAGACACGTCTACTTTAATTAATGTAATTACTCGTAGACGTATATTGCTCCTCACCGTAGTTTTTTATTTATATCGTTTGCGAGGGAAACGTAAATACGTTTTAACATTCGTAGTACA
This sequence comes from Agrochola macilenta, assembly GCA_916701695.1. Classification (NCBI taxonomy): domain Eukaryota; kingdom Metazoa; phylum Arthropoda; class Insecta; order Lepidoptera; family Noctuidae; genus Agrochola; species Agrochola macilenta. The sequence continues at coordinate 3,140,063 of OU753559.1, read as the reverse complement.
AATTAAAAAGCGAGGCGGCAGTAGCGGGTTAAACTTTACTCGTTTTTAAGTAGTATTTTTTTAGTTTCAGTTAGGTAAGTCATTTTAAATGTGTATTTATTTGACCTATAAGAATAATTATAATTTAAATCCATGAGATGCTACGTTCGATTCCCAGGTCAGGCAAACTGTTATTGGGTTTTTCCATCTGGAATTTCTCAGTAGCAGCCCGGAGTCTGGATTTGTGCCCGGCTGATGGCAATAGGCTCGCCCCCTATTACATGGAACTTAAACATAATAGGTGAAATGTTGGTATGGGTACACACCGTTTTTTTTTTTTTTTTGATGGTGGGAAATTATAAAATAACTTCTCCCGCTCTGGGCGGAGCGGGAGGGTGTGTCAGACTTTTACTGACTAAAACCCTTCCGTGTTCCTTCTGTTGCCTGAGTGCCGGGGCCGCGATATTCCTTTCGAACAAACTCGCAACCCTGGCAGGCATTGGCCCTTACGGACCCCGTCAATTGGTGCTGACATCTCTTGGAGGCGCGCGTGGAACACGACGCGCCATCGACCCGGGCCTGGTCCTTATCGGACGGCGAGCTACCCATTGCTCACCGTCTGGAAGCCCGCACCTACGGTGGCCGGAAGTCGGCTCGCGACTCCCGACGCCCGGGGCGTCTCCTGCGGTGACTAGGGGCGCGAGGGCGCGAATCTTGCCTCTCCCTCGCGCATGGGTACACCTAACCTATACCTAACATAACTATTTGGGAAAACAAAACGTGATATTTATGTAAAAAAACTTGACCTAGCCTAGGCCTAGACCCTAGCCCATGATTTAGGAGTTCTAATGTTATAATATAAAAAGGTGTCAACCTAAAATTACAAAGGTTTACCAAAATTCTGGTAAACAAAACAAAGTGCAAAAAACTAATATTATTAGAGCTGTAGTTTGCAATATTTTTGTTAACGCTAACAAATTACAGTGATCCATCTAGCAACATCTGGATCCAAGAATTATATTTCAGAGTCCCTAATTTATGTATATCAAGGCACATTAGTTTTAGAAGGTTTACAAATGTTGACTAAAACCTCTTCATTTTTTACAAAAAAAAATGGTTAAAAAGAAAAGTTTCAGATACGGTAGACGTGCTATGAATAGAGCTAGTGTCGAGGTGTCGTGACACTTAATATCGCTATGATAAAATTGAATTACGTCGTGACTTCACGTGTATAAGTAGAGATAGAAGAAACTTTTTTTATTTCAAGATTTGAATTTTTTTTTGGCCCTGCGGTTTGGGGTTAAAACTTGGTAGGTACTTTTTCAACGTTATTTAAAAGAGTTTTGATTTATTCAAATTTTTAGAGACTGTTCTCATCAAGAATAAAAGTTAAGATTTTGAAAGAACCAATTTTTTTTTAATCAAGTTTTTTGACTCGACTCGACTAACAAAAAGTACTTGGTAATTATGGTTGACGGCAACGCGGGCGCAGCGGTAGGAGTCAATACGTACACTTTGCACAACACACACACTTTACTTACACTTTGCTTTTTACCAAGTGCAAAGGGCAACTGATAGAAATATAGAGTCATCTCAACTACCTCATTTCCTTTGAATTTGTATCCTTATGTATATGATGTAGGTATATATTATAGCAAATATGTATGTACGTGTATCATAAGTCTATAAACTACATATTATGTACGTGTGTACCTATTTTATTTATAATTCATTGTTGTCTTTTTAATAATTTTTTTTATTATTATTATTATCTCCTGTAATTCGGAGCACCTGCCATCTTATTGTCTTCACCACCCTTGGTTGACTGGTAGAGAATGCCCAAGGCATTAAGTCCGCCTTTGTACATTATTGTGTGTAAGAAGTTTAAATAAATAAATAAATAGAAATCCGAAGACTGACGAAACACGAAGTTTGCTGACGGACATTAACAAAATAGTTGTACTGTACATTAATTTATGGTTTTCAAAATTATAAATTTCTGATTTCAACATCAGAGTTACATCTCTGATCCAAAAGACAAGAAAACTCTTCCAAGTCCTCTATATCTTAAAAAGAACTCATTCAATGAATAACCTCTTCCTTTTGTGTGGGTTAAAAAGCAAAGTTTTTACGTCAACGCTACATTAAACGGTAAGCTTTGGATTCAGTGCGGCCTTTAGCAGTATTTTAAATTAACTTGAAATATTGATTTATGTGACGGTCCAAGTAACTCCTTGGAAGCTCGCGCCACTTACTCTTCGATGTGTATTCAGCATTCAACGTGGATTTTGCCGTTGCTAAGAGATTTTAAATGTAAAGACGTGAAGTCTTTTTTACAACTAGGTTTTTTGTAAAAAGTAAAGTAGCTAGCTAAGCACAAATTATGTTGTTACATAATTAAACATTTTTTTATTGTCTTTATAGATTTTATTATGCTTTAGGTTTCGCAGCGATTTCAAATCTTTAGTAGGTACAATGAAATAAACGCTACATAACAATATCAGCGATATCATAATCTATAGATATAATCCATCGTAGAATGACGCTCATCATGCATCCGTTACGAAAATAGAATCCCATCTTGGATATAACAACATCAAATTAGGAACACACGTACGTATCAATGAAAGTCTGATACTCGTATCATTTTCTTTTCGATTCATAAATTGTAAATCCGATCTCTGAACTGGTGAAAAACAGTTGAATAAAAGGGAAGTTGACTGGGGAAAAAAATACTACTCGTATTTAGTCAGTCAGATAATAAAAAAATATTAGAGACGTATTTTTGAAAATATTTTTTTTGTCAACATCGCTCCCGTATCGATAAAAAATAACATAATAACCAACTCTATAAAAAAAGGAGTTAATTCCTCGACTAGCAACTCCAAAACTCCACACTTTTAAAAGACCCAACATAAACAGTGTTCCACACTTTCTTCAGCGCTTGAAACTTTTTTAATCATTCAACTGAAGATGGGCGACAATTGTCACAGCGGGAGAGGCAAAAAGTTTAATTGCAAAGGCGAGGCGGCACAATTACATGGTTTTTGCTCATTGGACTCTTTGTTTCAGTTGCTATTTAGAAGAGTTGCTGGACCTTTTCAAGTGGAATTGTTATGTCAGAAGACAGTAATAGTGGTGCTATTTGAGTTTAGAAAGAAAAAGGTCCTTCTGTAATATTGAAAGCCACTCATTTGGCATAGAGAAAAAAGTCAACCCGAAAATTAGGAGGTTAGCAACCTGATCAGAATATAAGTGTTACAACTTTAACGTTCACAACTTCTCTTACGTGGGGATGCTATTCAGCGGTAATTGCGTAACACACATAAAAAACAAATTGATCGCATTCCTTTACATTTCGAACTTTCAGCCACGAAAATTGCAACGTTAACGTTAATTTGTGTTGAGGTTGTTTATTTGTGTGTGATTTCTGTTATGGGTTATGTGGTTCCTGAAATAAATGTTTTTTATTTTTTAATTGCTTTGTTTACGTTTCAGAGCAAATAAATTTATTAAACCTATGAATTAAGCAATGAATTAGGAATTTCCTTTGAAACCCTAGGACATTGAATGAAAGTGTGTTCGCGTAACACACTTTCATTCAATATCCTGGGGTGCAGGATGATATACTTTGCCCTAAATAATAGAAAATATTGCATCGGGCTGTGAGGGTTTGACTACAGTCGATCGTTGACATAGTAACATAATTATATTTATATTTATTTATTATTATTGCATAATGTACACTCAGTTACAGGCTAGGCTAAAACTTATGGGTACAGAGAGACCCCGTTAGGGCGCAGCAAGTATTATTACATTTAACTTACATCTAGGTTAGATACATATTTGGAAGTTAACATTATATTGCATATCTACTAAATATCAGTAATTATTTTGACAAATGTGATTATATGGGAAAGCAACGCATAGGTTACTATGCGTTGCTTTCCAGACAGAGATATGTCAAATTGTCCGCCACCGCCACCGCAACTGCCTGTGTCTGAACAACGCATTATTTTGACGTCGTTCGACTGGGGTCTGGGTGCACCCTAAATGCGATTGTCCACCGCAGCCGTCACCTGAACGTCACCGAGAACGAGTTGATGGCGCTGAAGTAGCGATTACATACATTTACTATGGCCGCGTGCCCACCGCACGTCCGTCACCCGAGCGGCGTCATCCCGTTCACCGAAGTTTGGAGTAGTTCAGCGTGACCACTAGGCCTCGGTCTGAGGTTGTGACAGTCCGGCAATACAAAACACGTTTGATTTTGTCCACACACTGCCGTCACAGCGGTAACGTTGGCCCCGCTTTTGTTTTGTCTATATGATAGACATACTGAACCGCCGAATTCGGTCGCGGTAGACAAACGATCACCGTCACCACGTCACGTTCGGTTCGAATACTGTCGTTTCTCGTGGACGTCCCGGTGACGGCTGCGGTGGACAAACGCCCTAAAGCTTTTTTTGGTTAGCGTAATTATTCCCAGATATTATAACCCTTTTGCAACTATTGAACGCAATGCTCAATCACAATTTATGATAAACGTTTCCCTTGACACTTAATTCTAACACATCGCCAAGAACACCATCTAATCAGGGGTGATATAAAATTTAAATTGACCGGCAGAAATAATATCAACCCCTTTTGAAATAGGGTGCACATTGTTCGTAAGGGTCGCCAATGTTTGCTTTTTAAATTAGTATTAAATTTTTATGAGACAGACTGGAATACAAAGAATTGAGGACTATAATAACGTCATGCGAGAGGGGCTGAAAAGGGTTTTTTAGGTATTCCATATTTGCAATTGTGGCGTGTGCCGCCATTGTTGCGTTTAACCCTTAACCCGCTTGTAAAAACAGCCTGTCGGTAATTTCGCCTACCGTAGGTCAAAGCTTCTTTTCATACGAAGTTATAAAGAGCATATATCACTGAGAGTACTTGCGTATTTGCAATAACGGGTAACAAAGTAAAAGTCAATTTTTTTATTTCAATTAGTCACCTGTATTGAATTTTTGAACGTCAAAAGGTACAGTCAGCATCAAAAGTTGATGACCACATTTAGATTTTCAAAATCGCTGTACACCGTATTCACTATTAGCACTTCACTATACAGCGATTTTGAAAATCTAAATGTGGTCATCAACTTTTGATGCTGACTGTACAAAGAAAAATAGAATTGATTCTAGTGGTTCCAAAAGGTAGTTTTCATATTAATGAAGAAGAATGGGCAAGAGACTGGACCGTTACTCTTTTAAAATGTTATTCAAGCATTTTAAAAGAGTAACAGCGGTAACCCATTTTAAGATCCAACCTGTACCTACCATTTACTAAAAGTTTAGCTGTACGGAAGTTTTAGATGGCGAGGATTGTAAAGCCATCTACGACCACGTAGCAGTCACTTCTACCCCACAAAGCATAAAACTCCTGAGCACCTTACGACCGATATAAAACGTTGTCGCGAAAGAAAGGCGAAAATGTCTATTTAACATTCTCGAATCGTCCACAAGATGAATGTTCGCTCATATTCCTAGTCCTCTACCACAGATTAATAAAGATGGGACACTCCGCAAAATCATTTAAATAAAACCGGCCTAGTGCGTTATCCGTGTGGTGCCGGACGTAAAGAATAGCACTTTCCTATTTCTTCCCGTGGGTGTCGTAGAAGTCGACTAAGGGACTCACTAGAGAATGGGCAGCAGCGTTCTCTATGCATTTTAACGCCATACTGCGATCGCCAACCCACCTGCCAAGCGTGGCGATCATGGCAAACCCCCACCATTTGGGGGAGATCTATATCCAGCAGTGGATGTCTTTCGGCTGAAATGATGATGATGATGAATTGCGTATCACACCACGCACACCGAAGGGTTCCGTAGTTGGGATGAATTTATCCCAAAAACAAAGTTCGGTGTTCAGAAAAAACTACAACTGTGCTTCACCCTAAGAAACCTGCGAGTATGTAGGAAGGACGACATTTTGATTGTGTACCGTGAAATGTTTTTAAAATTTTCATCGGCTAGGCCTATAAATTCGTCAGAAACATTGCGGTGTAGAATATTGCTGTTTTAGGTCAGCGCCATCTCTTGACTGATAGTGGAACTAATGTAATTTATTGTTGATGATTTCTCAAAAAGTGTGCTATTTAGAGACATCGTTTTATTATTCCTGTAATCTTTACATAAACTTCTATCACATAGAATAATTTAGATTTTTCTCTACGCAAACTTCCGAGATAAGGGGGGGAACGGTACGGTTGCCTCTCTTTCTATCGCGTAACTCTTAGATCAACGTTACACTCGCTGAATTGGCCCAGCAAGACGGGCCCGCCACGTACAAACTTGTAGCTTCATACCTACAATGCGATGTGTCCCATCTGTATTCATCAGTGCCTGTACTTACGTGCTGCCGCACCGCGTAATTTACAGTAAATTATTGTAGCTATAAAAATTTAATTATTTTGGGTGAGATTCTGGTAGGTATTTTTACTTTATTATACATCATGACTACAAAAGCTTATTTTTTTTATTTTATTTATTTATTTAAGTCGAACACAAGTGATTCATATTTTTGTTAGTAATACTTATAAAACTATGTTAGTAACACTTCTAATAAAGAAAAAAAAAACAAACTAAATAATTATACGCTGTCACTTTTGCCAATATGACTGTTTATTGTAGATTTGTATAGGGGCCGCGGACCCGGCGGGATTGGGTACCTAAAGTACCACTGTTTTTTTTTCTATAAGGAATCTTCCAGTAACAAACAGTCCGAGTCTGGATTCGTGCCCGTTTTATGGCAATAGGGTCGCCCTACAACAATATGGGACCTAAACATACTTTTTGAATTCGGAGCAGTGGCGAACGGTGGTTAGTGATTTTCGATATGATTTTTAGCCCTTCAGGTAAAATTCTTTTTTATATAATCTTACTTACCACCATATTAATTTCAATATTACAATTTAATTGATTCAACTCATTAAAAGCACGATTCACCAGCAACATAAAACTGAATCCCATCAATTGTCCAACCGAAATGGCAGCGAATATCAGAATTAATTAATTTCATACATTCAATAATTGGTTAGTAATGAGATGACAATCGTATACAACGCACGCCAACTCACAACGGGGATTTATCAAATTGATGCAATTTGTAATAATTAATTACAAACAATAATTGTTCTCACGATTTTTTTGTTCGTTAAAATAATAATGATGGACGAGAGGACTTGAGTTGGCATTTTTCTTTTGAAAATTATTTATTATTTCGATTGTATTTGTATTTCGTTCAGGTTACCAGTCGATCATCTAAATCTGTCAAAATCGTATTCTTATGCCCGGTTTCACCGACACTAAGTGACACCTAAATGAATCCCTAAATAAAAGTGCACTATTGGATATTCAACGGTAGGCTTAGCGCCGAGAGTTGAAAATCCAACAGTGCAAGTTCATTTAGGGATTCATTTAGGTGTCACTTAGTTGTCGGTGAAAACGGGTAAGTATTACTTTGTTAGAAGTATGCTTATTGAATCTGCATTAAAGTAAAAATAAAAGATGGTTATAGATGTCCGAAAATATGCCAATTTTTTTAATCTATTTCAAAACTGTTCTGTTACTTTTTATCCTAGAGAGGGCTGTCAAACAATCATCTAAACTAATTAAAAAGAGGTATAACTTTTCGTTTTAATGTTTGTAAAAGGTTATCTCGACAAGTAGTTACTTATTCGATTTAAAAATGATAATGCGAATCATATTGGATCAAGATACAAACTGACACTGACCTGCAAATTGCAACAATCGTAAGAAAATTTGAATTTCGCGGACTACCACTGAGGATATATATTCTGGTAGACGTGCCAGCAGCTAGGACCAACCTACTCAAGTTTAGCTATAAGTCACGTGCCGCACGTATTAGTAATGTTATTACGCTATCGGAGGACAAACAAAACAAAACCTGCCGAAATTCAGGCAAATGACACAAATAATAATTGAAAGAGGTAATACATTATAAAAGTTGTCATGTTTATAAATAATAGTCATATTACTTGGTATGTAGGTATATAATTCTTTGAAATTTGCATAGGTCATTTTGTATTTTGTTTTGTAAAAATGTGTAGACTTTGTTACTTTTAACATTGCCTAGGATGAACCTGTAAAGGTGTTAAAATTTGATAAATAAATAATTATTATGTTAAAAAATACTTCACAGTGAAAAATAACTTTAATTTTAGAAGTTGCTTTGGTTTTGCATTTTCGTTTTTTGGCACCGACTTCCGAAATTAAAGTAATTCTTCACTTTGTAGTGTTTTTTGGAAGTCGGTCGTTTTATTGTTTTGTAAAAAGGTTTTATTTTTCACTTTTTAGTTGTGGTACCTACCCCACAAATTAGAATACCACTACTTAATATATAAATAACAGTGACAGGAAGTTATCATCATATCATCCACATGTGTGGCAAACATACGTATTATTGAAGCTTACTCAAAAACTATCGAAGCATAGTTAATTAAATTTATATGGGACCATAGTCTTTCATACAAAAAAAGAATTTTCAAAATCGGTCTACAATTGACCGAGAAATCAGAGGACATAAATAAAAAAAATAAAAAAAAACATACATACGCGACGAACATTTATAACCTTTTTGGAAGTCGGATAAAAATTTGTTTCACGCGGAAGAAGTCGCGGGAAGAATCTTGTTTTTATTTTTTTTAAACACAGCGTTCTACAGTAGGTTTTCTACAACAAATTCAACAAACAGTTTGGCTTTACGTCCGTTTTCTGAGGGCAACCGACCCTGAGTAAATAGAGTGGCACTCCTGGGAGCAATCCTTCGCGACCTTTAGGAAACCAGGTTATGATGTTATGGTAAAAGTGGATTTTGGTTATAGATTCATGTGATTTTATAGTCGTTTGCATCTTTGAAGGGGTAAGGGGTAAAATTAATAGTTTCTTCTGTTTTTGGGGTACTTGCTTAATCTTTTAACAGTACCTATCTTATTGTCAAAGTAAAATTATTTGTTTCAAGTAGAAGTAGACAATTAAAAGTACACACACAGTACACACTATAGATACATATCCACGAAGGCTCGCCCCACTCCGCGAGTACTTTAGTACGGAGCGGAGTGGGGCGAGTACGGAGCGGAGCGGAGTGGGGCTAGTACGGAGCGGAGTGGAGTGGGGCTAGTACGGAGCGGAGCGGAGTGGGGCGAGTGCGGAGCGGTACTCTTTTTGTCATGCATATGACTACCCAACACTCAAGTCACGTAAAATACCTACGTATCCCGTCTAAAAACTAAAATCCCCTAAAAATATCTTTTGAAACACAAAAACCTTAATAAACGTTTTACGAACACCTTGTTTAAACAAAGCTGCCAAACTCATTAATTAATTTAAAAAAATACAGCAACCCATCGCGTGCATCCCATAGGTACCTAATATACACAAACTATATTTGGGTTGATGTCAGAGCCGTCTCACGACAAGGGCAGCGCACACTGCGCAAATAGATCTCGGCCCAAGGGAGCCATCCGTTTCGGACGAATGGCAGCGGTTAGGGCGGACGCACACGGGACAACTGTGTTTAATTGAGTCGTTGGCCACGACTTTAGTTATATTGTGTTTTGAATTTCTAATGTGGTTGGGATGTGTAAGGTTTCAATTTGTAGTGGTTGGTGGGGTTATTTATTTGGGATTTTGTTGGTGAATTCTTTTTGATAAGGAGTGAAGAAATAAAAAATTGGTGGAGGAAAAAGAAAGGAAAATGACAGTGGTTATTAATGGAGTCTATAGAGATACAAAGGTATACACTATACTTAGAAGAAAAAAAATTGTCAAAAGTACTTATTGAGCGAACAGAAATCAAAATTATGGGCAGTATAAGATGAAACAAAAAGAAAAACAAAATCAAGGCTAATGAAGACGATCTAATAATCAAAACAAGCAAAAATTTGGATACAACCGAATCTCATCCAAAATAATTTCCGGTACAATCAACATAACAGAAAACACAAACAATTAAAAACAACGTGACAACACATAATCAATTTAACAATAATACCATTATTCCGTGCACATGCAATTTTTGCTAAAAAATCACATTTGCTGAACAAAATTGAATGTTTTCAACGAAATGAAATACTCTCTCCCTTGTTCCATAGCGGAATGGCTTTTCAACCAATTGCTTTATATTTGTCCACGCATTCGATGGTAGTGAAAAAAACTTTGGATACTGGGAGTTGAGTAAAAAATTTAATTGCTATCAAGTGTACTGTACGAACGGTAACGAATCGGAGCGATGCGATACGATATGTGTACTCGGTATAGTTTGAGCGTAGTTGAGACTTTTTTGACTGATTTAATGGATGAAAATGTGGAGCATGCTGGAATATAGAACGGTAAAGCGTACTGTAGCGAAATTCAGCATACGTCATTCATAACTAAAGGACGTAGATCACATTACATCCTAAAATTAACCTATAAAGCTTTGAGCATGTACAGAATTCAATGAGGGACACACCTTGATGGGATGGAAAATAATTTGAGCTTCAAAGCTTCAAACTTTTCGAACGTCAAAATAATATAAGACAGTCCCCCAAAACGCCCGCCCTTCACCACTTCCTAGTGCTTTAGCTGGGAAGAAGAAGTGGCGCAACAAACTCCCCAGCAGTACAAGCTGTCTGTTCAGTTAGTTTTTTATAATGATCATTTCATATTTTTGAACTTTTGGATTACACAAACTGATTTGATTCATTACAAGTAGGTACAGTATTTAAGCGATTTTCTCGTGATTTAACAATGGAAATTTTGAGAAAAAGCCCCTTTACTTAATGTGTTTTTGAAAATACTGCGTTCGTAACACCATAAAATATCTATGAATTCTTTGGAAGAAAATCGCTTTGAATCTTACGTAAGGGAACCTCATGTCGTTACGCTCGCGTTTATACATACAACTGATAAAAGCTCTCAACACTATGTGCCGGAAAACATCGGTTCACGTTATCCCTAAACTTAGAACGTACTACATCAGCAAAATGGTTGACATACTCGACATGAATGACAACCATAAAAATGCTCAAAGATCTTAAAGCCCTATTACACGTTAATCCCCAATAAAAGCGTCGTCAGCAATCTTTTCATAACATCTTTAAAGAGCGTAAAGTCATTAACATGGTCACAATGTAACTTTATGTGTAACAAGTTACAAAGTCACAGTGTTACCTTCAATGTTGTGTTGGGAGGGCATGGAGTAGATAACAGGACAGAGATCAAGCTTCTAAAGAACGAGCAAAAGGTTTTATAGCTGAGCAAGCGAGACGCAGTGGAGAGAGTTCATACACAAATCACTCACCCACACACACACACATTAATTACTATTCGAGTGTGTTCATACACACATTACTATTTACCTGGGCGTAAATAATTTTGACACGTTGTGTCAGAAAGTAAGTAGAAAGAGACTCTTTGGGATAGCATTCATCTAGATCATATCTTTTATCCTATATGAAATATACCGCAGTTCACTTAGAATCATGTGTCTGTCTCAGACCAAATAAAAAAAATATAAAAAAGACATAACATAGCGCCGCGAACACTACAGTGAAACATGTCAAAACTGCACCTCTGCTCTGTGCATACACGCTCACACATTTACAATCATATACAATCAAACTACACATCACTGAGTGCACACACGTTTACGAAGCCGGCCTCACGTCACTGTTGACTTAATTTTTTATTTGGTCTGAGGTGTCTAGATACCAATATTGGTGTGATATCCTCCTAAAACTTGACGACTGGTCACAGCGCTCTTGTATGAACCTTTGTCTCTGTGCTGTTATCTTCTCCGTGGTTTCAAACGTAAACCGTCCTTAGAGCTTTATGGTGGCAATAAAAAACTGTAACGACTGAGTATGTTGAATATATTCTGTTGTCTGTTGTGTGGTTGTAATGTTGAAGTCAGTATTGTACTAGAATGTATGCGGAATAGTAATGGTTGTAGTAGTCCATAATGTGGCAACGTTAAGAAATAGGATTAATATTGTTTATTCAAAATAGTTACATTATATTTGAGTAGTATTTCTCCCATAAAAGATAGAAAGATATTGATGAGTGTAAGTTGACAACGACATATTCTTTTTTATTAAAACTATATTTAAAATACTTACACGGAAAGGATCAAAATTCTGCACTGTATCCCAAGAAAATCACTTACATCCCATAAAATACATTATATAATAATATAATCCCAAAAACAACAACAAAATACAGAGGTATTTTGTTGATGTTTTATTTTAATTAATAAGTTAAGTTGTTTTAATTATCTAAAATATGCGTTTGATGACTTCGGTGCACGGTAAAACGTTTATGTTTATGTTTGCATCAACTTAAATGTATAAATGTATGTGTACTACTGAATAAATAAGTAAATTATAAACTAGCCAGCACATTTTATATGTTTCCAATCGATAGTATGTGTTAAAAGTCAATCCATCTTTAGATTTATAACAAATAAACAAATTCTAATTTGTTCCATTAATAAGCTCCTTGATTCCCATATCAATTTAAACTTCAACAAAAAATTAATCCGACTCGATTCCTGTATCGATATCTATCATTATATTTTTTGTGATACTAATGTGGGTTACAAATGATGGCGGCTGTTAATACACGGTGTATTATCATACCTCTTCGGTTAACACGATATTGATAGTGCATGACTAACTATGGCGGATGGCCGATGATACCGGTAATGCTATAAAGATGTTGTTACCGCATAATTTAAAAAGAAAAAAAAAAAGATTTAAGCGCTACAGAAACTTTTTAACGTCGACTGAAGATACCGACATAATTTTAGGGATTGCACTTTTCTATGAAACAGCTGTTTTTTTTTAATAAGCTTTTAAAAATTGTAACGCGGGGGTTCAGAATTCGGGAGGTTTCTGTTCCGCATAAGGCAGGGGAAGCGCCCGGGTGTCGCCACTGTGTGAAAGCGAATTTAAAAAAAAATGGGGTTTCAGAATCATGTACTGAATCCATGGTAACACTTTTCGCGTCGATGTCCCTGACACCCTGTATAATTAGGTATATATACATATATAGTTTTTAAAAGGTATATGTATATCTTTACATTTAAATAAATATTATATTATAGTAAATATTATATTATAATAAATATTATAATATTCCTCAATTCTCGCTATTGCACCTACCACTGTTTGTCTCTCGTTCGTAAAATGCCTATGGCATTAAGTCCGCCTCTGAACATTTGTGTGCTTGAAGTATATTACTCATATCAAGAAAGGGTATCCATCCCCTCAACGTATTCCACTGACAATCAGTTCCACATTAAAAAGTCATCCCGCCGATGTGTCCGCGGCTTAATTTATTCACAGATATGCATCTGGTAGTAGAGTGATGTGCCGTAAATAAGGCGCGGTGCACAACGGGGCGCCAGGAGTAAACTGTGGCCTTCTAAAATTAAGAATGTTGGATTTATCTACGGATTAGGGATATAAGGTGAGAGAGACAAAAAAAGTGATTAATGAATTTATAACAGTACTCGTAGATATACGTGACCTCGAAATCTTCAGGTTTTGCAATAAATATGACATTTCAATGATTGAGTCAAAAACTGTACATTCTTGTTTCCTTTGACTAGTAATAAAATACATACAGTTTAATTCAGGGTCAATTCTTTAGCCTAGAACAGATTTACTCTATAAATAGGACACGCTTTATATAAACTCTATAGATTTTACGAGTACACTAGAGACAATGTTATTATCATACTAAACATCATTAATCATATTGTTTATTATATCGTTTTGAAGTTCAGTCAGCTGCCTCGTTAGTCAAGTGGTCACAAGCGCTACTGCTGACTATGAGGTCCTGGGTTCGATTCACGGGTCGGGCAAAGTGATAATGGGTTTTTTTTAATATGGAATTTCTCAACAGCAGCCCGCTGTCTGGATCTGTGCCCGGTTGATGGCAATAGGCTCGCCCCCTATTACATGGGACTCAAACATAACTGGTGAAATGTGGGTGTACTATAGGGACACCTCTGCCGAACCCTTCGGAGAATACAGGCATGATGTTAATAATTCAAAAATAATTTAATTCGATACCTAAGCTCCATTTAGGAATATAGTTACATATATTTTAAATTCTATCTATCCACCATTTTGTCACCTAGCACCCACTCGAAATAAATCAAAGCTGTCTCAAGCAGGAACCGCTTGTCACCCAAGTTATCTGTCTCAACCATTTTAATTAGCTGGCAAAGGTTTTACTATGCGACGTCTTAATACGTTGACTGGACTGCTGTTTGCTTGTAAGTACGTGATTGATGATGTCGATGATACAGTGATGTTGGACGAATGTGATAATGATGTAATTATAACATTCTGAACAATTATTGAAACAAAAAAGAAAATTTAAAGAAAAAAACACATTTACTTGACACAGACCTAAGTTACATAACATCAACGATGTAAATACCTCAGTGCCTTTCATAATCACACATAATAAGCCTATAATATTCCCACTACTGGGACTTTTTTTTTTGTCATTTTGATAAGCGAGACAACCCTGCTTCCTGTGTTGCAGTTTGCAATGTAGATACAATATAATCTCGTATTAATGCTTATAAAACGAATTTCCCTTTAAATAAACATAACAATACACCTGTTTTCCCCGTAGAGTTAGGTAGAGGTGTAGCTTTAATAGAGTACACCCACATTCCGTCAGTAAAAACACAAACTTGGTATCTTTACGCCAACGCTGTGAAAAAAATAAATAGATGTTATTTATTAAGTACCAATCATTTAAAGTGGTGCATTCCAAATACAATCACAGTAATGATCTATTTACTAAAACCAACTCCTTCACAATCTCCCTCGAAGCACAAATATTTGAGGCATCTCCGTAATAAAATAAAAGACAAAGACACGAAAGCCTTTGTCAAAAACTATACAGTGTACATTAAATATTATTCGTGTTAATCAACACTGCAGCGCTAATTAGTAAGACAGGGTATCTCCGCTATTTGTCGGTATCTAATTTGAGATGTTGACAAGTTTGGCAGGATACTGAGAGTGTGGAGTTGAGACAATTTGAGATTTTGGAACTTGAAATTTTAGTGAGAGATGCAAAGGAAACTTAAGATAGGTTCATACTTAATTGTTATAATACATAATTAAGTAGTTACGTACCTATCAAACGTTTCAATTTGTAAATTTGAATTTCGCTTAGTGGAAATCAAAATCAGTACCCTAATTGCGTAATACACGATCAATCAGAATCTGACTCGTTTTGAAACAAATTGCAAATCCATTGCTTCATAAGTTCGAAAAAAAAATCTGCTCATCAACGTAAATAACGCAATGAATGTTGTTGAACTGTCAAAATTAAATAAATTAGTCCAAATCGTTTACGGAAATGTGTTACGTAATTAGATAGCAGTTCTGTTTTTGTTGGAAACCCTGGAAGAGGATAAAGAACGTTGCTACTACCTACGTATCTTACCCTCTCTAATTACAAATCGAATTTTCTTACACATTTTTAACTATGATCTTGATTGAGTGATTTAATTTCCATAATTAACCTCATTTCATTAAATAATAGAAGCATTATTGAATGAAGAACGCCAAGAAAACTTCAAATAAAATATCTTATTTTCAGAAACTATTTATAATTCTGTTCATAAATATATAGCCCGTTCTTGCATAAATTATATTATGTTTAAGTTTTGTCAGGCACTTAATTTATTCCGAAACTTTTCTTCGAAAAAATTTTATTTCGGTGTCTAATATTTTCTTTTAATAAAACATTTTATCTAAGTACATTATATTCTAAGTACGATAAATCCCTTGGACATCTTTTGTCCTGAATATTACACCAACGAATTTGATATCAATAATAAAAATCTTTTTGCAATAATCTTTTTAATATCAGTTTCTACATGTTCTCAAAATAAACTGTAAGTTTGGAATTATAAAAAAAAAAATAGTGTTTCATATATAATTGTTTGACATGCATATGTGAATATTAATCTAATGTATCTTTTGTTTGTCAAGAAAATTAAAACTAACTCGATACGATACATTATTAGCACGAAATAATATTCTTAGTATCAGTACACTCACGCATACTACCGGTGTTTTTATGTCCAACGCCTAATTAACACCACATGGGAACATACACGACCAAGGAGGGGCATTATTCATATTTCTCTATCTATTTGCGTGATTAGTTCTCAGAAACTACCCATTGTTGCATCTATTTTAATAACCACCATTACTGTTATTATTTTAAGCTTCATTAGCTAGTAATACTGTCATAAAACATCGTTATTTCTCAATTAATTTTATAATTACAATGCATTGCTACTATCTACATTTTCATTTTAACTTTGTTATGACCTGGCTTTCAAAGGTTAACAAGGATCGCAAAGCAATTTTTCATTCCTAAAATCACAAAGAATCTTGACAAAAATCGCAAAACATTAATTACCAGTCGTTTCTCAAAATGAAGAAAAACCTCCACCAACTCATTCAAGAACACACTTAAATAAAACGTACAAATTACATACAATAAAAAAGAATGGAGTGCACGCTTAAAATTTTAGACCAATTTATAAAACCGACGAGCCCGTGTCCGGTCTAAAAGGAATTTTATTATGTGTCATTACTCCATATTTTCACATTAAAAAACAAGGGTTTGAGAAGAGAGCCCTGCGGGACTCCGGACCGTACGGTGGGACTTTTTACATATACGCACGTAAATAGCCTCGTTATAGCCCAGCTGTGAATGGAATTGGTATCGTGTTGCGACCGTAATGAATTTGTTACTGAGGTTTTTTTGGATGTCCTTTTTTGTTTATGCTCAACGTTATCGAAAGGTTAAGCGATAATCAGATGTTTAACAAACCATGTTTGGGCGTGTGTAATTGGTGTTGTATATTGGTGTTATGATATATTTTTGAGTTGTAATAGAGGTATGGAAATTAGAATTTCTAAACTCAATGATCATTGAATGTTTCTGTATGATTAGATTGAATATATTAATAGTAATGTGTAGATGCGTGTTATTTACGTTTAACGATTTTTATTATTTATGGATTTGGTGATGGTCGAGTCTAGAAGTGATAATTTATTCGGCACTCTAAAACAAAATATCCACATTCTCTCAACAACAAAAAACGTGAGTGTTAGTGTGTTATGTACTTAATGATATTTAAAAAAGGCTTGTATTTCATTGTCAGCAAAATTATACGTAAATGGAAAACTGACTAGGTGTGAGTACTATTACGATAAAAGCGCTCACCACCTACGTCTTCGAAACTCCGTAGCAAAACACCTTCACATAACAGCATCTATCTATAGCGACTACGTCCACACTATCAAGATTCCTCCCTTTAATCTCGTCGGCACCCAAAAAAGCTCACGTTTGACAATCTCCCAGAGCAACACGTCCAACGTAATATAATATGAGGTACAAGTACATGATATCGTCCCTCACTTCAGTTTAATCTTGAATCAAATGAATTTTATAAACGAGGTGTACGTGAAATAATTTGAAATTGTCGTAATTTTTTCGTGTTAGAATAGCTTAGCATTTTATGCTGTGAATATTTTAGTTAGATTGTGAAGAGTATTTTTAGCTGGTAATTACTTTGACATACTCTTAAATATTAAAAACGACTTCTTACTAAACTACTAAATTATTACTCTTAAAAAGTAGAACATATTAAAAACAACAAAATATAGACAACACAATACTCGTATTTATTGGATTTAGAAATCATGAAACACCAATGATAGATCGAAGTAATACCTACGGAAGTAGCACTGGTTTGTTTTTTTTAATGCAAGAACCGTTTTCTGTAACAGAAAACAAAACTTTCAACCCCAACTTTCATATTTCGTATTTGTCTCACCCATTTCACCGTAACAGTAAGCACTGGCAATTTAACCTACTATTTTATTTCTATTCTTAATCCTGTTCACGCAAAAACCGTCTTTATCAATCGTGTGTAATTCATCATAGAGGAAAACGTTAACTGGAGGTCTGTTATAGTTTGGTCGCTTTAGAAGGTCGGATAGGAAGTCTTGTTCAAATAATTTCGTAAGAACTTCGCAGGGCTTTCCTGGCCCTGAGGGCAAAAAGTTATCAAGAGCCGCGATGAAAACAGATTCCAAGGGAGAGATGTGGCGTTGGGTAAAAACTTCCTTTTGAGTTTCGATTTTAATTTTATTTCTAATCTTTTGAATAACTTTATCTGATTTTAAGGTTCTCGTGATCTGTTCTGAATTTAATTTGAAATCTTTTCTTCCAGGATTAGGATTTTATTTTGACGATTATCGTGAAGAGAATGGCCTGCTTGCACCCTAAATTAGTATGTACCGTATTTACCGCTAAACGTATTTAAAACATCGCCTAGTTCTGTCAATCGTTTGAATGTGACAGAGACATAATTATGTTTTTTAATAACATGTTTCGCGCTAAACGCTAAGGTTCTCTTTCAAACTAATTAGTAGGCAAGGTTATCCACAGATACCCAGCCAAAAAATATTTTTCCCAAACGAATATCCCTCCACACGATATCGCTGTCCCATCTACGACTGTGCTCAATAAATCTTTTCTTTGTCGCATCCAGAGTATTGGACAAGGTGACACGGCCGTGCCCGCGGGATGAATACCAAATGTCGCCCCGGACCCGGTTCACTTGCTGATGACAGTTGCCGAGTTTGATTTTTTAACAGTAAGAATGGAAAGTAATGGAGGACTTTGTTGAAAGGAAAAGCCTAGAACTTTTGTGGAGTTTTTATTACAATGTGTGAAAATTAAATGTTTGCTGTAGCTAGAATACCGAAGATTCTTCTCCCCTGGCACAGTTCCTACCAACCCACTTATACTGACAAGAAAATTTACAAGTCTTTACTACCACAACATTATCTTACGATTGTATCAGGATCACAGAATTTTTCAAAAAGTCTCCAAGTGACCCAGTTTTTTTTATTTGTAAAAGATTTTCCTTTTATTTTAACAATTGAAACAGCTAAATGTAAGTCACTGAATCATACGTTATGCTTGGCATGTGCGACCTATACACAAAGCATTGTCCTTTCACCAGCCCAGACACGAATTCATTACCCCCTCGCTCCAGATCCAGGCATCGTTTTAGAACCAAACCGTTGCTTAATTTGAATAACTCTTAAAACAGTGTACTGTGGAGATCGCCTGATATTATTGTTGCTTGGGCCAATGCAAATGAATGCATTGCCTTAGTGTCGTGAGAATAAGATCGGTTAACCCGTTCCCACGTAGCGTTTCGGTTAACCCCGTGTTAACCCTGCGATGGTGCGAAATCGATGGCCTGTTTGACCTCAGTGGACAATTTGGTAGCATCGCTGGTGAAATCGATGCTCGACTAGTTAGAATTTTTGAATGATTTTTCTTGGATCGTTTTTTTATGGTGATGCGGAAAAAGAGTTCGTGTCTTCAAGTGTTTTAAAGTTGGTAGAAATAAGAAGTAGAAATTAACAAAGCGGTAAATTTTCCGTTAAAGTTGGAAAAGGTACGTTTGATATTTTCATTACGCAAAACACAGACTGTAGAAAATGTTTACACACAATAAATATTCTCATTAAGTAATTTTTCCACGTTTTTTAATTTACCAAATACAACTCTTTAGCCGAAATAACAAAAACTGCATTCTCATTATACGTTTCAAAGGATAAACGAAGCCTATGATTCAGACCTAAAAGGCGCTCTACCAGATTGTGCACCTTTGTTCTGGTAAAAAAATACAAGTTTTTCCACTGTTTTTAATCTACATGCCTTCACAACGTAGCTCCTTTCAGCTCGGGGCCATTTTAATCTATTTTCCGGAATACACAAACGGACAAACAAAAAACTCACTGTTGCTCCAAAGTCGTTTACCGGGAAATTATCGAGTTCTTTTTTTCTTAGCTGCTGTAACTCCAATTTCAACTTTTGAACACTTTTACCCGGATTTTGTTTTTGATGAATCGTTTCTTATTTTGTGAAGTTAGAAATAATTGTTTTCGCCAAACTGTGAAGTGAAAATGTAACGTAAATTATTTGTCTGTCATATTATAAATTGTGAAATAAACAAAGGCAAATGGATAACAACCATAGCTATAAGCAATAAATGATTGGTAATCACTTTTTGGGTCTTCTAAAAGGTAATTAACAAACTTATTGAATCGGTAAAGGAAACCAACTGCCGATGTTTTTGACAGCTTTTTTTCATTATTACTAAAGAAATAATAAATTACATTTTATTATTAATATAATCACATCGTAAACATCGACTGGTGATCGTGACCCTAAACACATCATTGGTTCATCCACTGCTAGGCCTCCTCTCTTCAAGAGGGAGTGGGCTGTGGGATCTACCATGCGGGTCCAGTGTTGGTAGATGTCACATGTCTTCGAATTATTTGTTCCAGGGCATGCCGATTTACTCACGATATTTTTCTTCACCGTTTTGAGAGCAGTGATGATTAAATTATTTACACAAAGTAAAGCACCTGGCTGGGTTCGAACTCACGACATAAAACTCGTAAGTCGAGGAAGCAAAATACCAAATAATAATATCATCGTACCTCTTTAACCATACGTTAATTGATACCAAACATTATTCCTTAGCCTTTTTTTTTTTTCTGCGTGAGAAATTATCAAATAATTTCTCCCGCTCTGGCCGGAGCGGGAGAATGTGTCAGACTTTTGTTGACTTTTATTGGAAGGAACACGGGTGGGTTTTACCACCCGTGTTCCTACCGTTGCCTGTGTGCCGGGGCCGCGATAACCCTTTCGGACAAACTCGCAACCCTGGCAGGATTATTCCTGGTCCTATTATTCCTTAGCCTGCTGTTGCATGTTTAGGGGTATGAGGAACAGGGTGTAAAGTTCACTCATCCCCCATAGAAAAGGGAGGATCCTCCGACAAGACGGGTGTCATGTCTGGCGGGCAACTGCCCAGAGGTTTGAAGTTGGGAGATTCTATATATGTTTGTCGCAAGCTCTTGTTTTGTGCACACCCCATATTATAAAGCCAAGCTCAGGCAGCTGCCGTTAAGATCCACCACAACCGACAAATCAATGCAAAATATATCCAAGCCAAAGCTAATAAATCAAAGATTCTGAATCCAAACAATCCTAACAACGTGATGTTAACGTTAGAACATTTTATCGATCGTTATCGACGACACAAATTCCTTTAAGCTGTATTGTATTATGTGCGCCGGCGACACAGCGTTGTCCGCAAAAGCGATGCCTCGGGCTAACACGCCGGACATGGGCCAGATCCTAAACAGAAACCCAAAGCCGTATTCTGGGAAATTATTAGGAGAATTGTACAGTTATAGATATTATTCAAATAATTTCAAGTAAGCACTTAAAAGGCACTTTTGAACGTCAAAATGTACAAGAAAATAGAATTGATTCTAGTCGCCCCTTCCAAACGGTAACTTATATGGAGAAGAACAGGCAAGAAACTCCACCGTTACTCTTTTAAAATGTTTTACAATACGAGTATGTTAATTATATAATTATAATTGTGTGAAGGCGATGCGCCTAGATTAATATCACTATACCACAATAGGTAAAAAAAGCATTTTGATCGACGAAAAATTGAATTTCTGTAGGCACATTTTAAAGCTTTCTACATGTAGGATGTTATATGATGCTGCTAGAAGATGAACTTGTACAATAACACTGAAATAGGTGCTGTAACAGTTTTTGGTGTATAAAAAGCTTATGGAAACTTTTAATTTTATTTTTTTAACAAAAAACTGAATACATATTTTAATGTTACGAGTACGATAGCAATGTTATCAATGTTTTAGTGCACTACAGAGCGATATTTCATAATTTAATTTAGTAATATGATTAATCTGTTTTGATTAATTTGTATTTCTATATAAACAAATTAATCAAAACAGTGAAATAATAAGCAGCTATTTGTAACGTTGCGTTATTTCAGAATGCACTCGTAAACGAATTCATTATTTTTGTAAGTAGGTTTGTGCAAACACTTTTACACGTCAAAAATAAATTATGTTTTTTAAACTAGATGAGTTCGGTGTTGAAAAGAAAGATTGAAACAAACTCAGAGGTCGCAGTCTCTATTGAAGTCCAGACATAATCTTGGTCAGAACATTTGAGGACCTTGTTCTCGTAGAAAAATACACAAATTTTAAGTGTCCAGTCAGTGTTCGCATCATCATTTTCCTATCAATATCCCAATTTATTTAGTGTCAGTGCAATATGTATTTTTCTTCCATACCTCTCTATTAATTATCATCTTGATAATCACCCCTGTTTAGCCACATGATCTATCACACAGTCCATCCATCATTTCTTTGGTCTTCCTCTAGTTGGAGCACGCATTTGTCAGTAATCGTGTAGCTCAACTCATAACTAAACAAAGACTAAATAAACGCCACGTACTTACAGAATAAGGCCGCAGCTCCACGAGCACTATTGTGGGTTTTGACGAGCAATAACTATTTAGTGCGCGGACATTTCGGGACAATGGAGAGCAGCCTCCATCATTTGATAGTCCTTGTACAATACCAGCTTTATGATCTATGGCTTTTGAAATAACTGAGGTAATTATGAATTTTGTTTTGGGTGAACAGAAATGGTTAAATTTTGTTAGAGAAGATGTTGATGTACTTTTCTGAGGTGCTCTTGCAACTCCACTTCCACTGCTAGGACTGGCTTCCTCTCTTCGAGAGGGAGTGGTTAGTGTGTTGGAACATTAAGTTTCCTTCAAAATAATTGAGCTGAATGGTGCGATCCATGCGTCATATTCGTGAACGGGCGCCGTCAGTATGGACTAATCAATGGTCGTCTCTGAGCTGCCACGGTTTATTTAAATGTTTGAAGTCTTTCTACATTGTTCTCACATGTATCATTTCAACATGAATGATATAACCAATATTTTGATTTAAAAGAGTGTACGTGGAGTTTTTAGCCCGTTCTTCTCCATGGAAACCAACTACGCTTTGGAATGGGCAACTAGCTTCATCTTTCTGAGTGACCGACCCCAGGACAATTCAAAAGTACCTGTAATTGGTTTATTTGAAATAAATGCTTTTCAGTTTGAGTTTGAGTTCGAGTGATGGGCTGTTATCTACCACGCGGGCCCAGTGCGGGTTGGTAGATGTCGCATGTCTTCGAATTTTTGGATTTAGGACCGTTTTGAAAGCAGTGGTGATGAAATTATTTACACAAAGTAAAGCGCCTGTCTGGGTTCGAACCCACGACCTCAACTGGTTAGTCAGGGCCGTTACCACTGGGCCAGCACTCCCCTCACGCACCCTTTACTTACGGTAAATCTCCGATCAACCTTTAAATAATCTCTTATACTAGCTGCACTACGCGGTTTCACCCGCATAAGTCTCGATCCCGCAGAAATATCGAGATTAAAAGTATCCTATGTGTTAATCCAGGTTGTAAACTATCTGTGTGAGAAATTTCATCCAAATCCGTTCAGTAGTTTTTGCGTGAAAGAGTAACAAATATCCATCCATCCATCCTCACAAAAGGATTCATAAACGTCAATTATCACGCCCCTTCTGTCGTGGGGAAAGCAGCAATGAATGATGATTCGCAGGATTTTTTTCCCATTAATACACAGTTCAATGAGAGAAACAAACTGAAACATTTGAAAATGATAGGCATTCATGTGCAAACTTGATTTGGTCCTGTTGCTTTTATAATACCTAATGTCTACTCACTATAATGTCATTTACTGAAAACTCAAAATAACTTGACTTTGGTTTTAACGAATTTTAGGTTTCATAGCCAGTGGAAAATCTTAAAAAAGATAACAGCTTTATTTTATTTGAAAAACCAACAATTAGGAAGCAGTATAGGTAAAGGTTTAGCCATAATTAAACTGACTGAAACCGGTTCAAGAAGTGTGAACGGGTTTCATGTGTGCATACATAAACGTGTGTATAAAAAAAAAGATAAAAGGAAAGAAAGAAAAAGTATTTATTGAGACTCGCACAGGAAATCACAAATTAAACTAAAAACACACTAAACTTAAATAAAAAATACAAAACAATAAAAAAACAAAGTAAAATTAAAAATTTATGCAGTCCTGTACAAGGCCAAAAGACTCCTATCTCAACATAATGCTGCGACATTTAAAAAATAAATGTCACAGCGCTGGTATTCTGATAGGGCCCGCACTGATGTCACGGAAATATAGATATAGACTTAAATAAAATAATAAAGAAATTGGAGTGTGAAATACAATAAAAGTAAACAATACAAATGTAGAAAAAAAAATTTAAATATATTTATGTGTTAAAAACATGTGAATACAACCGAAACACCCATCCTTCTTTACAAACAAGTGTAACAAATTAGTATATACGTACATATAATACGCAACAAAAACACGTTTGCTTAGTACATCGCATGCTAAACACTGGCCAACTCGCACGTTAATATTGGAAATAATATAAAATGATTTATTGGACGAGGGGTCGGAAACTTCTCTCCAGGAATAGTTGGTGGAGGAACGAAGTTTAAGAGAAAATTGTGAGGTTAAAAAGGTATGGTAACATAATTGTAGTTGAAACAAAACAATTTGTCTTTGGGTTTGTCCGTCAGGAATTGCTCCATAACAGCTCGGAGTCTGATTTTGTACCGCCCCTTATAAATTAGACTTAAACATAACTGCTTAAAAACTCAAAGCATTTGTGAGAGTGGCGTGCAGTGGCGTGAGTTTTCATGAAAATTCAGGCAACCAGTTGGCGCCACTTTGACAAGAGGTAATTCATCAATTTCGACAAAAATAGAAAAAAAACTTTCGGAAAAACTTTATTTTTAGCCACAAGATATGCGTAAATCAAGGAACCGATCGATGTGGCGAAGCTTGGCCTATATCCAGGAGGGGTCATCTTGTGGCTAAAAATAATGATGATAATGCAGCAATTTAACCGGTGATACTTAAAATTGCCGTATTAAAGACATTAATTCACAAAAAAATTGTGCAGAACTCCAACAGTGCACCGTACTGAGCTCTAGAACCTTTTCCACCGGCAAAGCTCTGCGTCGTAAATCGTACCTTAAGACCTACACAAAAGATTTAGGATTTAAGTAAAAGACGACTGATCCAAAAAGAAAATCGCTAAATCCTATTTCGTTCCCAGAAACTTTTCATATTCATCCAGTCCAAGAAATTAATTCAAACAAAAGCAGCTCAGAAAAGTCTTAGAACAAATCCAAAGACCCATTTATTAAGACCCCAGAAATCAACCGTTTTGGATCCAACTATTCGACGTCAAATCAAAATACAGCAGAAAGCGCTTCTACATTTACAGCACAACCCGTATCAAATAAAATAAAGAGCGGTGTAGGAAGCCTGCTTTCATTGTGGATTATGCAGCATCAAGCGCTTAAGTCACATTGTGGCTTGGTCGAGCAACAATGGGGATGTCGTTTATTTACCACTTCGCAGTGTTTGTTTTATTAAAAGATATTTTGGGGTGACTGAGATACGATGTGGATACCTCTGATATATCGACTTATATGGGGACTGGGGGATATAATATTATTTCCAGAATTATATTGTCATACAAAATAATTATAATTATTGTATTAATTGTTGACTATCCAGATGATTTTGAAAAAGTTTCATTAAACCGCTTCTGTGGTCTAGAGGGTTCGATTCCCAGTGGGGGCAATTTTTTCTGCTCGGTTTGGTTGGTTGTAGGACTTGTTGTAAGTTCGCCTGGCTAGCTACCACCATCTTATCTAAGTCTGTCGCCATAACAACAATGTTACCAGCATTGTTGTGTTTCGGCGGTTAGAGGTAAGATAGCCAGTTCCTCTATGGCTGAGGATTCAGGGTGAGTCTCGCTTCCACCTTAGGCCCGATTACTTACCATCAGGTGAGATACAGGCCAAGAGATACCCCGCTGTGGATATGGTTCGCGTTTTCTGTAATTAAAAAAGTGGCACTTGAACTCCACTTATTATTATTCTAAATAGTAGTTTTAAAATTGATGTTGAAAAAAATCCTTAATTTAAGATACACCATCGTTTTCAAGCGCGATTCCACGCGGTAAGTTATCTAACACAGCATAGAACGCCATTAATGACGCCGATATGTACAAAATACAACTCTCTTAATTAAAACAAATGAAAACCATAACTGTTATCAAGTACCTACAATGAGCACATTTTTCACCCCCGTCACCCTACTCAAATAATTTTAATCAAAAAACAAATGTTATAGCTTCCAATCAAGTAGTCATCTACGAATTTAAAAGAATTTGATTACTCACGGAGTCAATTAAGTGGGTCCGGTACGGTATAGGGACCTTATCAGTAGCTGTATCTCGTTGTTATCTCATAGGGGATCTAATACAACTCATTTTGAAGGGTTTAAAAAGTCATGTAGGATATGACGCGGAAATATTTTTGAGTTTAAAGGGGGTGGTGTTTTTCTTTGCATGGTTTTTTTAATGAAATGGAATGGAATTTGCATGTTTTTTAGTTATCTTTATTATTAGTTGATAGATTAGAATTCCTAGATTTAATTAATACAATGAAAGGGTTGTTAAAAGTAGATATTATTACAATTGCTATTTCTAATACTTTGTCGAGGTTATTATAATTCTCAGCATTGTTGTGTCGACTATTTGCTTATTTATTTTATACTAGTTTCGCCCCCGTGGAGATCGGATATTATTTATCCCAAGGGAACTTACAACCGGGATAAAAAGTGCCCAATGTTCCAATCCAGATCATGGTGTACCCATGTGCCACATTTCATCCAAAGCCGTTCAGCCGTTTTAACGTGAAAGCGTATCAAACTCCGTTTTCTCATTTATAATATTAGTTAGGATAGTTAGGACTTCAAGTACATAAGTGGTACAAAGGGAGACTTAATGCCATATGTAGGTGGCATTTTCTGCTTATAAAAACACCGAGACCTAAATCTAATTTGCCCAGCCTTTTTATGTAATTGAATACCTCCCCAGTGCTGCTGGGGAGTTGTTGCGCCACTTCTTCTTCCCAGCTAAAGCACTAGGAAGTGGTGAGGGGCGTTTTAGGGGACTGTCTTATGTAATTTTGACGTTCGAAAAGTGCTGATTCTCAGCCTAGTTTGAATAAACGACTTTTGAATTTTTTACTAGTATTTTACATGGAGCAACTGCCTAGCAGGCTTCCACAACCCAATTATAAGGTAACAGGATACCCATTGTGACTGGTTGTCAGACTTTCGGGCTTCTGACTACGAGTACCCGTAACGACTGTCAAAGATCTACAAATGACACCCGGGACCTACGGCTAAACGTGCTTTCGTGGCACAGAGAAGTCTCGATATGTAATGGATGGCCACCCATCCACAGACCGACCTCGGCAAGCGTAGCTTAACCTTCAATCTACCCGTGCGGCTGTTAATACTTAGCCACGAGCCCCTTATTTTTAGAGATTTACTTATAACAATGAAGGTAGCTTATTTCTAAAAAACATTGGGATGAACTGGAGGTTTATACCCCAAGTGTAATTTAAGGCCTCGTTGGTCTAGTGGTCCTGGGTTCGATTCCCAGTTCAGGCAAACTGTTACTTATTAAGTTTTTCCATCAAGAATTTCTCAGTAGCAGCCCGGAGTCTGGATTTGTGCCCGATTGATGGCAATAGGCTCGCCCCCTATTACATGAAACTTAAACATAACTGGCGAAATGTGGGTGTACTATAGGTACACCTCTGCCTAACACTTCGGGCATATTTTGCTTTAATTTTTTTATTTTGTGTGACTTAAGGTTTTATAATTTATGTTTGCATGGTATTTACAATTTTTTTAAATCGAAATAATATTTCGTAATTTAAATTGAATTGCATGTTTTTTAATATAAATATTTGTTATCATCATCATTTCAGCCGAAAGACGTCCACTGCTGGACATAGGCCTCCCCCAAATGGGGGGTTTGCCATAATCACCACGCTTGGCAGGCGAGTTGGCGATCGCAGTATGGTGTTAAAATGCATAGAGAACGCTGCTGCCCATTCTCTAGTAAGTCCCTTAGTCGCCTTTTACGACACCTACGGGAAGAAATGGGTTGGTACTATTCTTTACGTCCGGCACCACACGGTATAATATTTGTACATCGTAATTTTGTAATATTTGTGTTTATGTTTCATGTTGGATTATTTGGAACACAATGTAGATGATTACTGAATAAATTAAATTGAATTTAATTGAATTATAGGCGTGATGTTGTATAAGTGATCATTTACAGCATGAACGTTTTGTTCACAAATCCCCATTATGACCTTTATTAGACGTCAATGAGGATTTAATAAAATAAAATAAAAAAAACTAACGTCATACTAGTGCATTGTTTTACGCTCATACATTTAAATTATAAACTATTTTATATTCTGAACAGATAAAAACCCAAAACAAAATTGTGATTAATTAATTTAAATATTGGACAACTCATTAAAAAAAATCGTTTTCATTGTCTAAAGATTATAAAAATGTGGACATAAGTTCACAAATAATTATTGATTGGGATTGCCAATGGAGATTAGTGGAATAACCCATTGTTTTGACCTGCTAACAAAACAACTAGACACGAATAAATATTGTTCTATTTCAATTTAAAAAAACATCAGAAATCTGATCTTATGATAGTCAGCCGCGGCAACCAAAGAGGTCAGACCTCTAATGAAAACATAATGATGAAGCAGAATCAAAATCGAGATCGTATCTTCAACATCCCTTACCTACATAAAATTACCAGCTGATTGAACTTTGAGAGATATTTGATTGAAGAAAGTAAATCGTTAAAGAGTACGACACAAATTTGAACATTTTCATTCATTCATTTCAATTTTACGAATTGACATATTCGGTTATAATTATGACTTTACAAGTTGTTGCGTTTTCGTAAAGATCCTTTTCACCTAAAGCAGTAATAAAAATTGGTGATTTTGAAGACGCACTCAGTTCCGATGGTGATCGGTTTTACGAATTTTGCCGATGCTACATCTAAGTTGTGTCGTACTGTATCTAAACTTATGAATAAAATAATCTTTTCAAAATATTTTTACAAGATTTTTGATGTGTAACATTTTTCCTCTCGCTTTTACAATCAAAATCTAGATCTAAAACAAATTAAACAATCAATGTGTTGAGTGATTTCGTGAAATGGGACGGAAGTGTGTAACAGTAAGCTGGAGATGCGCGCGCTATTTTATTTGACCAATGAGCGCGCGCGATGCTGGAGTTGGTCATCAGTAAGGACCTTGACTAAGCCCCGCCCCTTTAATGTTGATCATAACCAAGGTGAGATGATAGATGTTACACAAATCTTAAATACGTTTTTCTTTTTTTTAATAAATTATTTTGTGTATGTAGAGCATCTAAATACGGAGGAACAAACAATTTTATTTTGTTAGAACCGAAATTATTTCGTGTTTATTTCTTTAGTTTGCGTATACATATTTTGTGCTTGAAGCTTTAAATTACCTTCCTCTTCATGTGCAAACCTACATTCATTTATCTAAACGTCCGCGAATAAATTAATCATACGGAACCCTATTAAAATAAAATGTCAACCCACCCCGTCTCGGAACATCAAGATGTCACACGACAATGACTTTCATCATTTTAATATCATTTATCTTTACCCTGTTTAGCTGGGGGGTGTGGGGTGGGGTGGGCAGATTACGTCACCAAAGCAGTAGGTGCCGGCCGACGTCACATTTATTTGCATTTATTTTAATAGGTGAAACATTAATAATGTAACCCTGACAATTATTATAATAAATTAAGTACACAAAGATACACCTAGGTAAACAAATCAGTAGTTATTGTGAATCACAAAGAGTCTATGAAAAAAAAAATCATTGCTTCATTATCTTTGTAACTTTTAGGGGCTCTACAGCAGCTGCTTTAATTACCTATTGTGAATGTGAGGACTATGTGGATATTTTTTTTTTCTCTAATTACTCATATTTTTTTTCCTTTCTCAATTAGTTTTAATAATGGTCTGGCGGTTTGAGTAGTTTATGCGGCCTATCTAAATGTCCTTTCTTTGGTATTGTTCGTCAAGTTGAGGTCCTTATTTTCTGAGTTAAGCTCCACGATTACTGACAAATGCTTGCACTGACTGGACAGGTCCACTCGAATCTGTGTGGTTCTTTTCTCAAAAGACCATTTCAGACACTAATCTACATGGTCCTCATATGGCTTGACCAAGATTATGTCTGGACTTTAAAAGAGACTGTGACCTCTGAGTTTGTTTCGGCCTTTCTTCTCAGAGTAGTGGATAGGAAACACCGAACTCATCTAGCAAATTTTAATATTTTTTTAATATGACGTGTAAAAGTGATTCCTATATCCTCTTTACAGAAAAAACAATTTCATTTCATTTCATTTCATTTCTTGAATGCTGAAAAAAGTATTTGTCTCTTTCCCCAAAATCCTTTATTATACTTTGCTCTCTATTTTATTACAACATCGAGTTTAGATAAGACCATAACTTCCAAAGTTTTCCTTGCTTTTTCTGCTTAAAAATAATCAGTAAGGTTATGTTGAGAGCAGTGGTGGCACAATAGAAACGGTCGCGACTTACGAATCAAAAGGTCGTAGGTTCGAATCCAGGTAGGTCCTTTACTTTGTGTAAATTATTTCATCACCACTGCTCTCAAAATGGTGAAGGATAACATAGTGAGGAAACCGGCATGTCTTAGAACCAAAAAAATCGAAGACATGTGACATCTACCAACCCGCACTGGGCCCGCGTGGTGGATTACGACCGACTCACTCTCACTGAGAGGAGGCCTGGGTCCCAGCACTGGTAACATTAGGCTGCATGTCCATTGAAGCGGAGCGAGGCAGTGGAGAGGAGAATGGCAGCGGAGTGGAGCGGAGTTGCGGACAGTGTCTGTCCATTGATGCGGAGCGAGGTAGCGAAGCGGAGTTACGGACTGTGCGGAGCGAGGTAGCGGAGCGGTGTTGCGGACTGTACGGAGCTAGACCAAGTTCACGCGACGAGTAATAATTCCCCGCTCCGGTTCCCCGCTTCACTTCTCTGCTCCGTTTCTCCACTCCGCTTCCCCTCTCCGCTTCTCCGCTCCGTTTTCCCTGGTCCACTTCCCGGTTTTGTATGAATTCTTAAACTAGTTCGCAAATCCCTGTCCACTGAAGCGGAGCGGAGGTTTTATGCAATTCCATTGGTTAATATTGGCACACCGGTACTCCGCTCCCCTCTTCCCCGTTTTTTTTGTTAAAACTCGTATTAGGTACGTAGTTAAAATAATCCTAACTAATAAGATAAATGCGTAAGTGAGTTTGTTTGTTTGTTTGTTACGCTTTCACGCTAAAACGGCCAGACGGATTTGGATGAAATTTGGCACATAGGTAGGCCATGACCTGGGTTAGGACATAGCATACTTTTAATCCCGATATTCCTACGGGATCGAGATTTATGCGGGAAAACCGCGGGGCTAGCAAGTCAACAATAAAACCATTTGATTAATAGATCAAAATAATTTGACATGTCCAACGAAAATCTTGTGTCGATAAAGAAATGCAACATCATTCAACTGTCATTGTTTATAAACATATCGTTATTTTTATCGTACACTAAGATCAAATATCATCAAGTTTGTAACAGACATTGGAACTTAAAATGCACCTGTTTCATCCAGCATTTGATCTATTGATATTAGAATGAAAGGTCAAAGACACTCGATAGTTTTCTTGCAGTCTTATAAAATAGATATTTAAAAAAAACAAAAACCCGACTGCAAAATCAAATAACTGAAAAGAGAAAAACTAGCATTATAATCTATAGAATTGTATGGTATTTGCGCGTATTTGTTATTTCGCGCCAAAAATCCGCCATTTTGTTTTTTTTTTCAAACGCCTGTCTAAAGACACTTGGGGTTTTATATAGTGATACCATAACAGTCGCAGAAATTTACAAATATACTTATAGGCGCGAAAAACATAACTCTTCCTTGGAAGTCGGGTAAAAAGGTGAAATAAATTAATAATTGAAAATTCACCGAGGATTCTAGGCTCCAGTATTTGAACGATAAAGTTCCTATACCTCATGTGCCTTATATCTGCATCCATGCTCTTGAAACCATAGCACACCAATACTGCTAGGCTGCAGTCGTAAAATTGGTAATTAAAGGACGTCCCCAACGAGATCTTCTAGATACGGTACTAGAAGTAGTACGGGTACTTAGGTAGACGGGCTACTACTATATTATATTATAAGACTGTTTTGTCCCACTGCTGGGCAAAAGCCTCCCTTCCGTCTTTCTACTTATCCCGGTCTGCGGGCCGAAGGGGTCCAGCTCATCCCGCCATCTCTTTCTGGGCCTGCCGCGTAGTCGTTTCTTGCTATTTGGGATAGACTGAATGGTGATTTTTACGTATTGCTGCTCCGACATGCGACAGATATGGCCAGCCCATCCAGTTCGCCTGTAGCCCAGTAACTGTGCAACAACTAGCTAAAGCACTAGGAAGTGGTGAAGGGTGGGCATTTTTGGGGGACTGTCTTATGTAATTTTGACGGTCGAAAAGTGCTGATTCTCAGCCTAGTTTGAATAAATGACTTTAGAATTTTCAATTTTGGCCAGCGTCCGCTACTAGTAAATACTACTACTACTAGTAAATCAATCAATCAATTTGCCTAGCCTTTTCCCAACTATGTTGGGGTCGGCTTCCAGTCTAACCGGATGCAGCTGAATACCAGTATATTACATGGAGCGACTGCCTATCTGACCTCCACAACCCAGTAACTGGGTAATACGATACCCCTTGGTAAGACTGGTGTCAGACTTTCGGGCTTCTGACGACTCGTAACGACTGTCAAAGATCCACGAATGACAGCCGGGACCAACAGCTTAACGTGCTTTCCGAGGCACGGAGGATTCTCGGTATGTAAAGATGTTCACCCATCCACTGACCAACCCCGGCAAGCGTAGCTTAACCTGATGGATCGACCAGTGCGGCTGTGGTTACTTAGCCACGAGCTCCTCCACTACTACTAGTAAATAATAAAGATAATTATTAATAAGAAGCTAAGTGCCGAAGTTCTTAAAGACAATGTTGAATGAGAATCAAAGCACGTTTAAGAGAAACGATTACTATTATATCTGATTCGTTCGGATAACATCGGATACGAAAAGTTTTCCAATAAGGTTCGTCCGAACTATCCGTACCGAATCGTACGGAGGACCCAAAGTTCACTGGCATACTTCAAATGTTACTTCTGAATTTTCATTGAAGGAGAATCTTTTTAGCTATGTTTTAGTAGTCTGATTGTTTAAGTTTTCAGGAATTCATTTTTTTTTAAATATGTTTTTGTATTTTTTTTGTTGGATGGTACTTCAAACTTATTAACGAGTCTATTAAGGCTACATAGCACTGCGAACAAAGCAGTGAAGCATGCCAAAACTACACCTACGCTCTGTGCTCACACGCACACATTTACAATCAAACTAAACCTCAACGGAACCGGCCTCACGTCACAGTTGACAGCGCTAAGTCTTGGTTTTTATTTGGTGTAATAATAAATAATACCAAAGATTTAAATCGTAGATTGGCCCTGCCTCGTCAAAAGATGGTCGCGTTTCAATTTCGTTTAGACACCTCTAACACACAATGTCGGAGAGACTTGACTTGATTGTCACGAAAACGCCATTATTTTTGTGCGAGCTCACTCTTCTCAGTATGGATACTTTTTCGTGCGACTTAGTACGGTGAGGGCAAATCTACGATTAAATACTCTTTTAAAGACTAGTTGCGCCAGCGGTTTCACCCGCATAAGTCTCGATCCCGTGAGAATATCGGAATAAAATGTATCCTATGTCCTAATCTAGGTCATGGTCAACTCGTTTGCCAAATTTCATCCAAATCTGTTCAGCCATTTTAGCGTGAATGCGTAACAAACAAACTCACTTCCGCATTTATAATATTAAGTTAGGATTCCATTTTAAGTAACGTAAAAGTGTTAATTTAGGCGCAGGATAGCCTTTACTAGAAATGGTCATCGTATTAGTGGTTCAACAGCTTCAATATCATCAGGATTGTGCCGAAATATAGCTTCGTGGACGTGGTACGACAGCGGCTCTCCTGACATCATCTCATCAGAAGACAGCCGCCACGGAACCATCGATGCGACGCTCTGCTGGAGTGACTGTTACAAGCCAGTATCACTCTTATCCGATCTCTTCAGTGGTTCCTAGTAACTTTGTAACCAAACTAGACGGCGCCACTTACAAATTAATTGATCAAATTCATATTTTATCATTTATTTTTCGTTTTAAGTGATGCTGATTTTACATGTAAGTTTTAATTTATAAAAATAAAAAAGAGGTCAGAAGGGTTGAGGTTTAGGGTCAGGCAAAGTGTTATTGGGTTTTCCATCTGGAATTTCTCAGTAGCAGCCCGCAGTCTAGATTTGAGCCCGGTTGATGGCAACTCAACTCAACTCAACCCAACCCAATGCATTTATTTCAAATAAACCAATTACAGGCACTTTTGATTGTAAAGGGGTCGGTCAGTCAGTAAGATGAAGCTAGATGCCCATTCCAAAGCGTAGTAGGTACCTATGGAGAAGAACGGGCAAGAAACTCCACCAACACTCTTTTAAATCATGACATGGTTACAAAAAATTGGTTACATCATTCATGTTGAAGTTATACATGTGAGAACGATGCAAAACGTTAAAAGCGTCCGTAACAAAAATAAAAAAAATAACTATTCAAAAATTATATTAAATTAAAATAAGCTGTGGTAGCTAAGAGATGACCAGTCCCTTCTGACGGCGCCCGTTCACGAACAAGACGCATGGATTAGCACCATTCAGCTCAACCATTTTGAAGGGAGCTAAATGATCCAACACATGTGCCACCGTCAGCGAGACATTAGAGTGACCATGACATACTCTCAGCCGCCAAGGCACATTCAAGTCAATGACAATACCCAGTACCTAAATGGTAGCTTTATAGGCTCGCCCCCTATTACATGGGACTTAAACATAACTGGCGAAATGTTGGTGTACTATAGGTACACCCCTGCCTAACCCCTATGGGATTACAGGCGTTAGGTTATGTTATGTTATGTATTAAAAAAGTTTGCAAATGAGTTTCAAAATGTTTGTAATTTCAAGTCATAAATACTCAGAAACTAGATAGAGACTCAAAGTACCAAAGTTTGGCTCAAACATAAAACTAAAATGAATAAAATTTGCATCAAAATTGTACGAAAACCATTTTTATTCTTAATTCCAAAAAAAGCTAGCTACAAACTATAATTACGAGTTCAATCTAAACTTTTTTTACAGAAAAAAAATGTTTAACCCTAATAATTCTAAGTGGCTGCAATTTTTAATTTTACGACGACAAAAATTATTAATTTTAATATCACAACGAAAACTTCTCAACATTATCCTTAACTGAGAATAACTTAATTTTGCGAACAATATTTTCTATTACGCCTCTAAAGATTTAGGGGGTCGGCAGTACAATGGGGGGTTCTACAAAGGTGTTATCGCAGCCAGCAAGGTGCTTAATAACGTTTTCTTAAAGCTTACAAAGGAAAATTTTGAAAGGCAACCGGATTTTAATTAAGCGTAATCATTTTGTTTTAATCAGTTATGATCATTAACTAAAATGTTTTGCTTTGTACTAATTTGAACTTGTTTTGATTTATGAATATTATGAAATAACTTATTTGGAAATATGAAGAATATTACAATTATCAGCTCGTGACTACATGATAACAGCCGCACGGATCGATATTCAAGGTTAAGCAACGCTTGGAGAGGTCGGCCCGTGGATGGGTGACCATCCATAACATACCGTGACCCTCTGCGTGCTTCGGAAAGAACTTTAAGCTGTTGGTCTCGGCTGTCATTGGTAGATCTGTGACAGATGTTACGGGTAATCAGAAGCCCGAAAGTCTGAAGAGGATGGAGGTCAGATAGGCAGTCGCTGCTTGTAAAATACTGTTATTCAGCTGCATCCGGTTAGACTGGAAGCCGACCCCAACATAGTTGGGAAAAAGGTAGGTGGAAGATAACAGTTTAACTGTTGATCAGTCGTTTTTGTGGAAGAGCCATCATATTTTTGCCACACGTAAAAAATTGTTTATTTTCTAATTCCAACAAAATCACAAAACATCCTGCCAGCTTCACCAAAACTCCAAAAATATTCTTAAAAGAAAAAAAGTTAAAAATGAATTCTTTTTTCAATCGCGGCCAATAACGAAAAGTGATCTGACATCCAAAGAAGCCGATAATCATTTGGCGATGACTGGCCGTTTCTCGGCTTTAGGCCCCGTCACCTGTCATAACGCGATTGGCCTCAAACGAGGCCGTAATATATTTTCCTTTTTTTATTATTGTTCATATTTATTTTATCGGACGTCTGAGGAAAGAATGCCCTTAATCAAGTGAAGGATGTTGTTGTAGTGGCCCTCTGTGGTGGGTCAATGTTATTGGATGATGATTTTAAATGTAGGTTTGTCTGACATGGCTGATTTTGTTTTTTTTTTTAATGAAAATGTCTTTAGCGTGTGTTAGTAAGTTAAACTTAAAATAATACCTATTGGTCATGTTGTAGAGATATAACTGACCGAGCGAGCGTAGCGTCTCTGCTTCAAGCCTGACAAAAGGAGAACGGGCCCAATAAAAATAAGATACCTATATACCAATAGCTTTAGAAAGAGCTTTTCAAGGGAAAGGGAAGTCTTTCCTACTAACACGACTTTTGCCAATTCTTAGTCAGTTCGGAGTTAATGACCTAAATAGGTGTGACTACTTAGGTGCCGAAGTTAAGGAATTTTCTTGGCTCAATAGTCATATGATAAACATCAATGGCGTTAGCGTTTCGAGGAGAATCTTTGCTACTAACATGACTTTCGCCAATTGTTAGTCAACTCGGAGTTAATGACCTAAATAGGTAACATCTTAGGCACCAGAGTTCAGGAATGCTTTGCGCCCAATAGCCGTAACATATACACCAATGAAAAGAACTTTTAGAAAAGAACCTTTGCTACTAACATGACTGTTGCCAATTGTTAGTCGACTCGGAGTTAATGACCTAAATAGGTGCCTACTTCGGCACCGAAGTTAAGGAATTTTTGATTGGAGGGGTTTGCCTCCAAAAAGGGGCAAAAAGGCGTCTACTGGATATCTCTGCCTTATGAGATCCGATTTCGATGGTTTTTTTATTTTATTAAATAGTAGTAGTAACTTTAAGCTGGTCTCATAAAAATTTGGTAAAGGATCTTCGGCGTGATGAGCAGAATAGCTCTTCAAAATGCAGTTAATTGGACATTTTTAGATTTCTACTAGTGGAATCTGCCCTTTAATTACTACGTAGGGATGGAGCACCTGGGACCACTTTCTCATCACAAAACTAGAGAATTAATAATTTTGAGAATATGTATATGCAGGTATAATTATTCATTGTTGCAAAAAGTTTGTGCTCGCGAGGTCTACTTTAATATCGGTTAGTTTCAAAATCACGTTTCCAGGATCAAAGTCCAAATATCGTTTTTGAAAACAGTACCTATCGACAAATGGCCTCTTAGATCCTTAGTTATTGTGATTACCTAGCCTAGTACGCAGTTACAATCGAATAAGAGCCTAGATTTGACC
Source organism: Agrochola macilenta (assembly GCA_916701695.1). Taxonomy (NCBI): domain Eukaryota; kingdom Metazoa; phylum Arthropoda; class Insecta; order Lepidoptera; family Noctuidae; genus Agrochola; species Agrochola macilenta. The sequence goes on along the minus strand of OU753559.1, from coordinate 3,102,388 downwards.
TACGAGATGAGACCTACATCGAAATGCCTTGTAAATATTCAAAATTTATTTAAAGTTAAAGAATTTTCCTCATAACGAAAAAACATGATATAATAAATGATCCCTGAAAGCGACAGATGAAATCCTAAACGTACCTTTTTAAACTTCGTAACACTAAATATATTTATTTATTTATTTAATACTTTAAGCACATAAATGTACAGAGGCGGACTTAATGCCATAGGCATTTTCTACCAGTCAACCTTTGGGTGATGCAGAGATAAACAGTGGTAGGTGCAATATGAAAATTGTGGAATAAATATTTATTTAAATATAAGGATATACATATACCTATTAACCTATATATATAATAAAATATAAGTAAATACAAGAACAGATAAATACACATAAATACACGAATATACTAAAACAAATAAGACAAATAATGGGAAAACATTACCGTTGTTATGATACTGCCAGCTTCTTACGAATGTGCTCGCGGACTTTAACTTTAAAGGATAGTCGGTTGGTTGCCATCCTGATTTCTTGGGGGAGCGCATTCCACAAGGAGATAGATTGAACGAAGAAGGAAGAGTGAATGAAGTCAGTGCGGTGAGTGGGATATTGAAGAAGACGATTGTGTGATGAACGTAGAGTTCTATTGTGGTTTGCGCAAATGTACTGAAAGTGGGGGGCTAGATAACTAGGGGAAGAGGGAGAGTCAAGAAATGAAAACAAGGTGGTCAGCGCCCTTTGCTCTCTGCGCTGCCGTATGGGCAACCACTTTAGAAGGGATCGATGCGCAGAGACGTGATCATATTTACGAAGATTGAAAACGAATCGAATGCAGTTATTGAGAAGACGGTCTAGTTTGTCGAGGAGATCTGCATTCAGGTCATAGTAGCACACATCACCATAATCGATGATAGGGAAAATTAAGGACTGCACAAGCATTGTCTTGGTACTTGATGGTAATAAATTTTTTAGCCGGTACAGAGCCCGCAGCGTTCCAGTAACCTTCTGGCTGACCCTAGCGACTTGAGTACGCCAGTTCAGGGTCCCATCGATGTGTAAGCCTAGGTTTTTCACGTCAGTGCTAAATGGAACGATCGTACCGTTGCAGAGAACTGGTGGCAAGATTGACTCATCCACCTTGCTAATACTACGAGGACTCCCAATTATGATTGCCTGACACTTATATTTGACATAAACTCGTAGAAATGAATATGTGAAATGTCTTTACAATATAATAAATGGTTGGTATTAAACATTTCAAGCGAATTTTCAGTTATGCAGTTTTAATTCATATATTTTCAAACAAGATAAAATTTACATAATATTTATAAGCTATTTCAAATTGAACAAGTTTACTTAACCGAAATATAAAAACTTACTCAGAGATGTTCTCAAAGTATTTATATTTGAAATTTCTCAACTGATGTAAACTTTGTGTAACATGCACCCTTAACTTTTTGAAAGAGCATTTGAAATGAAAGTACTACATTTGCCGTCTAATACTTCATCATACTCTTTGCACAACCTGGAAAATGAACCCAGGACCTCACGCTTGGCAGTTTGCAGCCGCATAACCTACTTATAAATCTAAAGTAACCTTAAATCAACATTATTTCCCAGCTGTTTTTAAATTGCAAAGGATAAGAGCGCTTATCCTAAAAGTTGGCAACGTCGCAAATACATGTCAAATATTTCACTGTTTTGATTAATTTGACAATATTACTGTATTGAAATATGAAATGTGGCTAACTAGCGATCTAGAACATTATTAATGAATTGCAATTATAAAACTGAATTTGATGTAACCTTATCAGGTGTAAAAAAAGCATTTGGAAAGTTTCCAGATACTCTTTTTGCATCCAAAACTGTGATGATATTAATTATTGCATTTCATAATCAATATTTTAGTTTATTAGTTAGCCACATTTCGTATTATGGAAATATGAAATGTGGCTAACTAGTGAACAGTAATATTGCCAAATTAATCAATACAGGTAAATATTTGACAGCTATTTGCGATGTTGCCAACTTTTAGGATAAGCGCTCTTAAAAACAAGGAATGCACGTCGTATCACAAAATCTAAAATGGTAATCGAAACGGAACTTAGACCTTCCAAAACTAGAAGTAACTGCAAGTCAAATTGAAATCTTCTTCAAAACTCATACATTACGTAGTTTAGAGCTTCATAAACTTGTATAGGAACGTCAAAAACTGGAAAATCATAGAGGTCTGGAGTGAACGGATTTGAGAGGGATTCCAACTACTTTATTGGGGACCAACGGAAGCTGACTATAACTCAGCCAAGTTGGGAGCAATCCAAGTTCGGAGCCGGTTTGATTGCGTACCTTCTTGCTCAATTTGCAATATTTGTTTGAACATATTTTTGCGGTTTACCTAAGAATTGGTATGATCGATGGGCTCAAGTTTATAAAAGAGGTTTTAATAAGTGACTGGCAACTTTGAGCGTTTACATAAATTAAAAAAAGAATGCGTGTAATGATCCTGCACTAATCGTTAAAGTGAACTTAGGGTGGGTCACACGATGATTTTGAACTTGTTTAAGTTAAGATGATAATTTTAAAGATAAAAGAGAGTTTAAATTGAGATTTAATTTGATTGCTGAAATGGGTGAGGAGTGATGATTTAATGTGATTACCATAATTATCCTATAATGCCTATGCCCAATGCTGGGACACAGGCCTCCGCTCAATGAGAGTGGTACGGCCCACTCCCTCTCATTGAGCGGAGGCCTGTGCGGGTTGGTAGATGTCACATGTCTTCGAATTTCTATCAAAGTATCCATAAATAACACTATTAAACTGTACCTTTTAGCTTATTTACCGATTTGACCGAAAAAGCTTGGTTGTTTTGGCTGCCAACCCCATGCCTCGATGCCTACCGTTATGCAAATGGCCGCCACGCCATCGAGACGCAAACAAATCGCAATTCCCATGGTGCATCTAGGAAACTATGGTGTATCAATGTAGACATATATTAAGGATTATTTGTGTATTATCGAAATTATTATAATTACTCAAATAACAAAAAGAAAACACACCACACTATACACCACAGAATACTTTATTTATCACACTGAAACTGCACACATTTATAGTACTTAATTACTTAGGTACTTACTTGTTTTATTCTCATTGTATTATGGTCTTAGTTTATGTATTATTATTATTTCTTAAATTTATGATATACTCAAATACAGATATATATTTTTATTACTTTTGTATAATCTCACTTATTTTAGTGAAAAATAATACTCTAACCCGATTTAATAGGTCGCGCAGGGGGACGTCAATATGTCATTCCATAGGTAATTGCTGAATACCAGCGCTGTTGACATTGGGTTCATCCGAATTTCACAGCAATTCGCTGAGCAATGACCTGTTCTTGCACAGATGCGACGCACAGCATTATTTTTCTTATTATTTGTTACAAAAGTAGATATCTCTGTCAGCATTTTGCTTTTGTTATGTTTATGTTGTCTTTTGCAAATGTCACAAGAGTGCTAAGAGTACATTTTAGTCTTTGGTCCGTGGCCTTGATATCAATCAATGAACAACATTATTTTGTTTTTTAAATTTTATTTAATGGTTGAATACAGGGCCTTTGGCTGCTTTTGTATGTGTGTATTTTGGATTTTTGGTTTTTTTGTGTGCGTTTTGTTTGTGCAGAATAAACAATTTTTCTTTCTTTCTTTTTTCTTTCTTTCAATTTAAAGTTCTAGGACATGCCGGTTTCCTCACGAAGTTTTCTTTCACCGATTTGAGAGCAGCGGTGATGAAATAATTTACACAAAGTAAAGTGCCTGTCTGGGTCCGAACCTACGACCTACAATTCGTAAGTTGCGGCCGTTACCACTGCTCCATCTGTTGATTTTAATATATTTACGGTGGCTAAAATATGTTGAGTAAGGTAGGTATGAGTAATAGTTAGTTCTTTGTTCTTACTGATTTATATTCTGACTCTACGTAGTAATTATTACACGTAATAAAAACTTTTTTACAAAAAAAACAACCGACTTCCAAAAAAACACTACATAGTGAAAAATAACTTAAATTTCGGAAGTCGGTATCTTTGGTTTTGTATTTTCGTTATTTGCCACCGACTTCCGAAATTTAAGTTATTTTTCACCAGTTGTTTTTTGGAAGTCGGTTGTTTTTTTTGTAAAAAAGTTTTTAATTTTCGCTTTTTAGTGGGTCAGTTTGTAATTTATCTAAGTTACAATAGCCTTATGTTGACTACTCATCACATTTACAAAATATTGCTTTTACCGAAGCAGGGACGTTGATCGTTGAGGAGTTCTCCTGGTACTTCACCATCAGCTCCACTTGTCCATATACGTTGTGACGAGCATAAATTGCTTGGTATTCATATTAATGTAATCGAATCGCAACCCGTGAAATACTTATTATTGAGTAGTTCCGGTGGCCATCCGTGGTCTTCATCATCAGTTTCACTTCACCAAATGGTGCTTTCCAAGAGCAACTGCACGTGTTATTATAAAAAATACCCAAATCGCTATAGGTGTGCCTATAATATTTGAAGAGTTCCCTCGATTTCTCCAGGATCTCATCATTAGATCCTGACAATGATCAATGACAATGGGATCATCTCGAAAGTATACCCTTTGAAACAAAAAAAGAATTTTGCAAATCCGTCTATAAATGACGGAGTTGTGCCCGAACATACATTAAAAAAAAAAAAAAAAAAACAATCGAATTGATAACCTCCTCCTTTTGGAACTCGGTTAAAAATAGGTGACTAGATCCATTAACCACTATTTAAATTAAACAGTATGTTAATTAATGAAAGGTGTTCCCGTTGACCCGCAATAACATAGCGTCCATATGTGAATGCAATTTTTTTTTAATTAACATTAGAAAATAAGATGTTTTCTTATTTTTTTATCATAAAATATTTACAAAAAATATTAAATTGATACGTAAAAGAAACACTCAACGTGGACGTAGTACTAGTAGGCTTGGGCAAAGCCAATAGTTAGATACTATTCCGCGCTACTATTTTGATTATTATAAACAGGACATTTCGAATTTAATTTCAAACATTTTTTGAATTCGGATTTTTATAGATACTTATTTTTCTATGCTAATATTTTAATTTTAATCTATTAATGATATAGATGAACGAGTTTAAGGGAAAGCCCTCTGTTATTTAACATACTATATTATGCACGTGGGACCCCTGGGAGTCAAGTAGGTACCAATAAATAATTAATTGTGCCGGATTAACCAAGACTACGACAGCCTCATTATGCAGTACTTCCGATAGTAATTTCCTTTCATTATCCTTCAAAGCAACTAAACTTCACTTTAAGAGATACTTCCTTTTCAGTCTTAAACCCTTCAGTCTAGTCAGACAGTTTTTAGAGCTTGAGTAAATACAAATATGAATCAACGATCAACGTGGGTGTTTCAAATAAATCAACAGGGAATGATTTGCGCAAATCACAGGTAAGGAGTGGACTTGGAATGGTTGTGGGAGGATAAGAAAAATATAATTTATTGTTTTGGAAGATGTGAAGGAGGTCGGATTTTTTTATTATTATTCGGTATATCGTAGCTGTTTGGGTATCATAACTAGATGAGTTTATTAGTTTTTTTTAGGAACACAGATTATTATTTTATATAAAGAAAAGAAAGAAAGAAAAATGCGTTTATTGGCATTACAGCAGAAAAATACACCTTATAACTACAGAAAACAATGATTATAATGCCAATAGGGCCTCAGCTCAGCATAAATGTCAGATGGCAACACACAGTGTACCACCTGACGCTGATTTTCAGCTGCAACCCACGAGTGCCATACGCTAGAATAATAAAGACAGGGAAGTGTGTGTCCGTTTTAATAAATTAACAGAATAAATTAAAGGTAAGTAGTAAAAGATAGGATAACATGAAAAACTCACAAAATCAAATAAAATTTTGTGACATACATCAGTGTGTGTGGTGTGTTGTGAATGAGAAACTAAAATAAATAAATACCCAATATCTGTGACATAATACTCGTAGCTACATTAAAATAAAAATATCATTTTTTTTTTTTTTATATCTGTCTTTAAATAAATAAAGCCTTCAGTGCAAAAATCGTGTAGTTCTTCTTAACTACGAAACGGAACGGATTTTGATGCGGTTCATCTATCATGACAACAACCGTCAAGAACATTATGACGTCGACCGGAGCAACCTCAGAGAGTTATTACTCTGAGGGAACAACATACAATGAGATATTCAAATAAATAAAAAATAAAATAGATAAACAATTGAATTATAAATGTGTAATACAATATTTTAAATGGCAACATTCCGTGTTGGCATACATGGACTCGCGCGCCGCCCGCCTCGGCTTGAAGTAATCTATAATCTGTGCGCGCAGCTGTCAGAAAAACTATATTGTATGACGTTCTTACGTAACAAATATGGCGCAAGTAATGAATGTTATGAATGATGGAATTGTGGAATTATGTAATAACAAAGGATGAATTGTGTAGGAAAACATTTTCCTAAACAGTATTTGTGAAATTTGTGTTAGATGGTGTAGATGACAAACTCGGTGACTTATCCTTTCATATGACGAAAGGGTGAACCTATGAGATTAATTAAACAACAGATTCATGACAAAATGGTAAGTGAGAAATTATATATGATTTAAGCCTCTGATTATAATGAATTTGATTACCATTAAATAAATTAAATTAGATTGGATTGATTATATGTATAATTATACTGCCTCTTTGGTCTCGTAGTCGCAAGCGCTGCTGCTAAGCATGAAGTCCTCTCGATTTCTAGGTCGGGATGTTATTGGGTTTTTCCATCAGAAATTTCTCAGTAAGGGTCTGGATTTGTGCCCGGTTGATGGCAATAGACTTGCCACTACTACATAGTACTAACCTAACCTTTCGGGAAAAAACAGGCGAGCTGTTACTATTTGCTATTATAAATAAGTACCTCGGCAACCGAGCTCTGCTCTAGTACGAATAGAGAATGTTCATTTAATAATATAGGATAGTTCATATACTAATTCCATGCGGTCATGATAGTACATATTTATTCTATGCCGCCATGTCATTATTGTAAGGTAGCCATCTTGTTCTAAGATTTAGGCGACCGAGCTCTGCTCGGGTGAAAATACGGAGAAAACGAATTTTCTCAGATAGAAACCTAGCTAGATTGATCTTTCGCCCCCGTAAACCCCTATATTGCAACGTGATTACAAATATCTGCAAATATCGCAGCTGTTTTTTTTTAAATAACCGACGAAAACTTTAAACGCAGGGGGTTCAGAATCATGTACTGAATCCATGGTAACCGGCTTCGCGTCGATGTCCCTGACACCCCGTATACAAATATTGCTCATTTAATAATATAGGATAACCCACGGTACTGTCCACAGATTAAAGCATGAGCTCACCACCGAGTTTCTAAGGCTATCGAAATAAAATCACCATTTTTCGATTTCAAGCAGATATATCTGCCATTAGCATAATTATTGAATCCGCAAAATGTTTTCAATAAAAATACCGCACGTATCCTAAGTCAGATGTTAAATGAGTATTAATTAATTACAAGTGGGATTCATCAGTGACCTAACCATTTAGGCATTTAAGAACGGAAAAAGATAATAAAGATTCATCTTCGCCTAAGTATTACCTACGATATAAATCACATAGTTCCTGCCTGACCGTCCAATCCAGCACAATAAATCCAAGGCAAATCTTTTACAAGGTGCTTACTCACAGATGATTTAGAGGCTCATTCACGAAGCAATAAATAAATTGGACAGTCATTGGTCGCTTATGGTTCCAAGAACATACAGGATGTATGAGACATAGTGAAAATAGTGCTAACTGACTCATAGATAGGCAATTAAGATTTATTGATTAACTAACTGTTGCCCTCGACTTCGTCTGCGATCCAGCATGAAAAGTAGCCTATGTCCTTCACCAGGTCATGGTTTACCCACATGCCTAATTTCATCCAAATCCGTTTAGCCGTTTTAGCGTGAAAGCGTAATGCTGGGGCTGTATCTGCGTCTATTGTGACAAAGCAATGCGTGCCGACGTGCTTCGTATGGTTTGCTCGCTAAAAAGTTATTGCGCTAATGCGGTGGTCACATTAGCGGCTTCACCACGTTTATTATGCACTGCCACCCGGGCGATAAGTGCTACGCAGCCCGAACTATCGCAACGATAACCGATAATGGTTGGTCACATCTGCGTTTATCGTATCACCGTGCAAAAGTTCGTCACGATAGACGCAGATGGGGCCGCAGCATTACAAACAAACAAACTCACTTTCGCATTTATATTAGTTTGGATTATTAGGTATAGACTAAAGACGGGTCTTTTAGACTGATAAGACAATACGGGGAATCCCTAAACAGGTTTCTAAGAAGCAAAGTGGAGGAAAATGATATAAAATACTAATATAGTCCCCAAGTCAAAGTCAAATCATTTATTTTAAGTAGGTAGGCCATTAAAGGCACTTTTGATGAAATGGGCGCCCCTTCTAAAACGTAGTTACGTATGGAGAAGAATAATTCCACCGCCAGAAAGAGGTATAGATTTATAGAATACAAGCTGCGCCTCGCAGTTTCACCCGCATAAAAATAAGAACTCACTGAGCGATTTTCACCCGCGCCCGCCTTTTAGGAAAAACAACTGTAATGCCTACAGATAAGGTTCAGTTTGCGCTACAACTTCTTATTTTTTTTAGGACTTCTGCAACATTATTATTCGGTTTTAAATCAACTTTATTTACACGTGCATAAAGTTGATGTTTGTCTAAGTGGAAAACTGATGGTGGTGGTTGATGTTTGTTTACATGTTTGGCAAATAAATTGCGAACGAAGATTAGATAGTAAATTTCACGACGCGATTTATGCCCGCGGCTTCCGCGACTGTTTGCGGGCCCCGCTGCATCCGCCACCGTGGCTAAAAACCGCGCCGAGATTTCTTAGCCTATCTCGATCGAAACAAAGAGATAAATAAACAAACTCGTTAGGATAATTAGGATATCTGACAATGAACAGTGGCATGCTGGCTAATATTGATGTATGAAGGAAGAAGACATGTTAGGGTTTCGGGCCCCATCAGATTACCAGCGCTGCAGCAGCTCGTACAGGACTTTGTGTTTTTGTTTTCTGTTCACTTTGTTTTAGGGTTCCGTACTTCAAAAGAAAAAACGGAACCCATAGAGCTCTTCGTTGTCCGACCGTCTGTCAAGACCCTTTTTCTCAGGAACGCGTGGATCTATCAAGTTGAAATTAATATTAAATACAAAGTAGGTCTATGGTCCCTTGGAGCTCTAAAAAATCAAGCTGCTAAGTCAACGCAATAAAAAATACGGCCATTTATGCGACATATTTTGATGAAGCAAGGCCTCACAGCACATGTAAAGGAAAAAGTCCGAAAATTGTTAATTTATAGTTCTATCACACAATAGTTTTTTTTGTTTTGCTTTCTCATTTAGAGAATTGACCGTGACGTTTATTGATGTACGGGAGAACATATTTTTCAACCGCAATGTTAAGTTTGTTTTTGGTATAAATTCATCCCAACTACGGAACCTTTCATTGTGCATGGTCGGACACGCACTTGGCTGGTTTCTTTTTATGTTTCTATGTGTGTGTTTAGTTTAATTTGTGATCCCCTGTATGAGTCCCAAATAAATACTTTTTCTTTGTTTCACAGACCCTAAAATTGGAAAGAGGGCGCAGGCTGGTGATGATGATGCAAATAAATGTCACAATAAACTCTAATTCGAACAGTTGGACGCAGATGGAGAGGGGCTCGTGGCTAAGTAATCACACAGAAACCCCTCCGTACCTCGGAAAGCACGTAAAGCTGTCGGTCCCGGCTGTCAGTCATCTTTGATATGCGTTACGGGTTTTCAAAAGCCGGAAAGTCTGACAAGCAGTCTTACCAAGGGGTATCGTATTACCCATTACCTGGGTTGTGGAGGTCAGATAGGCAGTTGCTCCATGTAATACTGGTATTCAGCTTCAACCGGTGAGACTAAGCCGATCCCAACATGGTTGGAAAAGGCTAGGCAGATTATGAGATGCAACATGCTGCCTCAACAGAACTACCATGAAGATATTTCCAGAAATATTCAAAAGAACGCCATGGATTACCGAGGGTTCGGGTATTTCATATTGATTCCCTTATGTAAAAGCAAAACATATTCAAAGTAATTACCAAATAATTATACTACGAAGGTGACACTGAAAGTTCTTAGAAAATCAAAAACTGAACAAACTAGCAAGTTATTAGTTTTATTATATCTTTTCAAAATAGTGTCCCTTTACATGAATACATCGCATCGCTGCATCCGATGGATCCACTGAGAAAAGCACTTTGCCCACTCAGCCTTAGGGGTCTCTTCAACGCAGCCACTGCTTCCTCGGCGTCTATAAAACGTTTTCTTCGACGTTTTTCTTTTATTTTCGAAAATAAATAAAAATCGCAAGGTGCGAGGTCGATGCTATAGGGCGAGTGACCCAGTAATTCCACGTCTGACGTCGCCAAGTAGTCGATTATTTACTTGGCGGTGTGCGACGAGGCGTTGTCGTGGTGAAGGAGGATCCTTCTGCGAGGTCGTTTCTCCAGAACTTTTTCCAAGACAAGTGGCAAACAATAATATTAGTGTACCACTCTGCAGTAACTGTTTTCGATCCTCTAAAACAATTGTTGCGTAATGACCTGTCCTTCCGAAGAACGAAGCCACCATCTTTTTTCCCACGCTTCGCTTTAGTTGGCAACTCCTCGGAAGCAAACACCCAGACAGCAGACTGTCTCTTAGTTTCAGGATCATAACAATAAATCCAGCTTTCGTCACCCGTAAGTATGTCGAACACAGCATTTGAGTCACCTCCGTTAAATCTTTGAACCATTTCACGACACCAATCAACACCACGGAGTTTTTGGGCCTCTGTCAAATTATGAGGTATCCACCGGGCACAAAGCTTCCTGACCGCTAAATGTTCTTGGAGGATGTTGTGCACTTGACTCATACCGATGCCTAAGCTTGTCCGAATCTGCTGATAAGTCACTCTTTTGTCAGTCTCTATCATACGCCGCACAACACTGATGTTATCTTCAGTCATCGCCGTAGAAGGCCGTCCCTCACGCAGATCATCGGTGAGATTAGTGTGACCACGTTAAAACCAGTTGTGAACAGTGGCACAAGATGGGGCTTCATCGTGAAAGGCCAATCGAAGTCTATCATAACTTTCTTGTAGACATAAATGACATCGAAAGTCATAAAAAATAAATATACGAAAATTTTCTCGCGTTAAATTCATGCTGACGTGACACAGACAATTTTCAGTTTGCCGCCAAATCGTAAACAAATGACAAATTAATAAAATACATACACAATAATATTGGCAAAGATTTCCATTTTCAAAATTTTAACTTATTTTTTTATTATACCGTTTACAAGTGGCCCGTTCTAAAAACTTTCAGTGTCGCCCTCGTACCCACATAACATGCATAATAGATGCTCCGGTGTTAAATTTTAGTACCAACATTAAAACTTTTTAATTAGTAGGGTAGTTGCGACACTCCGTCGTTCATATTTTAGTAATTAATCATTTGTAAACAGCTGTAGACAGCAGCTCTGTTTGTGGGATAGGAAGTGATTGTAAATTTTTCAATATTTGTGTCTTTTATATAATATATATGTACTCCTACAGACTTGAAATAATAATATGTATTTACATGTATACATATAAAAAATAACTTTAATTTCAGAAGCCGGTGGCAAAAAACGAAAATTCAAAGACACCGACTTCCAAAAAAACTTTGAAGTTGGTCCCACCAACTTCAGAGCATACCCTTTCATAAAAAAAACAAAATCAGTCCACAATTGACGGAGAAATGACGGGTGGATAAAAAATAAATAAAAAAAAACTCTACGAACATAGATCCTCCTCCTTTTTGGAAGTCGGTTAAAAAGGGAGCGCAAACAATCATAGGGCATCAAAAAATTCGTCCGCATCGCTGTCAACAGGAAAACTGCTCAAAAGGCTGGCAGCATTGCCACGTAGTATGGCGATGCCGATTCTAGTTCCAATAAGCAACCATTTTTATAGCTAATAACTTACATAATTTAATGAACAGAAACCCATTAACTACTTGCTCAAGTTGTTAGAACTCACACATAAATATTAGATAATATATTTGATAATATTAATCTTCTTTACGTAGTATAAAATGAAGTCACTTCCGCTGTCTGTTCGCTTAGATCTTTTAAACTGCTCAACGGATTTTAATGCAGTTTTCAGCAATAGATAGAGTGATTCGAGAGGAAGGTGCGAACCCGGGGCGGGTCAATAGTATTTAATAAAATTATATATTTAAGCTTAGCAATGTAATATAAATGTTCTAAATGTGTGTGACATATGTATTGCGGCAATTCCAATTTGTGACAAATGTTTTATTTGCAATCGTTACGTTCTATTGTTTGAACAATTGTTTCAATAAAATTAATAAATGTTCAAAGAATTCTAATCACACTTTTGTTCCGCACATAATCACTTTTGTGTTGATAACCTTACGACTCCCAACGATGACGTCATGATTACCAGTCACCCATTGTTGCTATAGATATCAAACTACTATTTCGCTCGCTCTATCATAGCCTCCGTGGCGCAATTGGCTAGCGCGTTCGGCTGTTAACCGAAAGGTTGGTGGTTCAAGCCCACCCGGGGGCGATTCTTTTTTATATTTTTCTTAGAACATCAGAATCTAAAACTATCTTTAGAAGATTAGTTAGTACATGTTTTGTTGTTTCTTGTAAGTAATTTGAATTAATTTCATGTTCTCTCAGTAAAGTTTTCCTGAAAAATAAGGAAAATTTGGTACAACATTTTCAAGGTCACTGTAGGTATACACGTGTAGAATTTGAGCTATGCTCCAAGGAGAGTAGCCCTAAACTTTGTACAAACAGTATTATATTTCATGTTAGCACGTGTAAAATCTGGTTTATTATTGAAATCGCAGCGAAAATCTAATTGACCTCGTTTGACTTCGAGAGATAAGGGCTTATCAGTTCCCATTGCTAGATCGTTGCGTTGCAGTATACATTGTTTTAGTTAACAAGGAAAACCAAGGGTTCGATTCCCAGGTTTGGCAGTGTTATTGATTTTTCCGTCATTAATTTCTCAGTAGCAGCCCGGAGTCTGGATTTGAGCCCGGTTGATGGCAATAGGCTCGTCCCTTACATGGGACTTAAACATAACTGGCTAAATGTGAGTGTAGGTACTATTGGTACACCCCTGCCCTACTCTTTGGGAATACAGGCGTGATGTTATGTTATTTTGAACCTGACTTGGTTTCGATCTTCTTCGGGTGACCACTGAAAATCAGCGCTGTGCTGTAGGTTCCCATAGCACAGCATCATACTGAGTGGAAGCCTTCTTGTCACAGTCATGACGTGCCAGCAGCTGCCGACTATTTCTGTTTTGTGCTCGTTATTGTATTTAAATCTATTGTGTTTTATTTTATTGTTCTACTGGAGTTATCTATGGTTGTTATCTTTTTTGCGCACGTGTTTCCGTGACAAATAAACTTATTTTTCTTTCTTTTCTTTCTTTCTTGAAAGGACAGTTGAGAAGGAAAACTAACATCATCGCATCGCTCATGTGCCTAGCCTTTTCCCTACTATTTTTGGGTTGGCTTGCAGTCTAACTGCAGAATACCAGTATTTTTTATGAAGCGACTGCTGATCTGAACTCCACAACCCAGTTACTGGGTTGTTAGACTTTCGGGTTTCTAACTATCCGTAACGACTATCAAAGATGTCCGAATGACAGCCGCGACCAACGGCTAGTGCTTTCTGAGGCACGCAATAATCTCAGTATGTAACAGATACTTAGTCAAAGAAAACTAGAATAGCGAAGAAAATAATTCTGATCGCACACTGCGTTCAAATGATCTTTATTCGGGGGTAGGCAGAAACTATGGAACGCTATCTGATTCGTTTCCGTTCATATATCTGGTTATACACGCACGCCGTACTACGCACCTGACCTTTCTGAAGAACATCACCAATATCCCAAGTCGACTGGGAAAAAAAAAACGATTGATTAGGTACGTCAGATAATAAAAAAATATTAGACACGTATTTTTTGCTTTATCATATTAATAAAATAAAAAAATAGATAAAACACATTAAAGTTGGGGAGTGGGGGCTCGCGGCGTCGCGTCTTTCCGTTCTATACAAGGCCAGAACGCAAGGGTGTGAAACTAATCGCGTATAGATTGGAAATCACTTTTTTACAAAGGTTTTCCAATCTATACAAGAGTAATAGGCAAACACTCGCGTATACTTCGTAGTGACCTAATTAGCTACCTTATTCTAAAATATACAGTGCCAGTACGCATACGGACTAATCGTGCATAGATTGCGACATTGTGAACTGGTATTCAACTTGTTTGCGACGTAGTACACCTTGCGATGTATAACCTGCCTGGCTGGGAGCAACTTGGAAGTAGCGCTCGCCGGCCGCTGCCGCGGCACCGCTTACTACGCTCACAGTTATCTGTTAGCTGTTCCATTTCACCCAGTTCAATTTATTTTTATTTTAATCTATTGCATAGCTTCTATCGTGGGCCTTGAGCGTGGAGACCGAATCCAGAAATTCCGTAACGAAAATAACCTAACACCCCCATAGAGTGAAATTTTAAGATGCGCGCGCATCACTGTGACACAAATTGTCACTGTGACACAAATTGTCACTGTGACACAAATTGTCACTGTGACACAAATTGCATAAGTTGATAAAAAATGATATGCAATAGCTTTACCGCGGCAGTCTCCGAGTGCCACACGTCTTTTTTTAATCTATATTATTACCCAGTATTACCCAGTTACTGGGTTGTGGAGGTCAGATAGGCAGTCGCTCCATGTAAAATATTGGTATTCAGCTGCATCCGGTTAGACTGGAAGTCGACCCCAACATAGTTGGGAAAAGACTAGGCAGGTTGATTGAATCAATATTATTAAAACTCATGTCAAGCGTAAGTGATGTAGTATAGTTTGTAACGTGGACGCGCGCGTCCACGTTACAAACTATACACGAGCAGTACGCAAAATTCGTGTATACATTGTAATCACAGATTTAAAAATAGCATTACAATGTATACGCGAGCAGTTTCCTATGGTTGCGTTCTGGCCTTGTATAGATTGGAAATACGTTGCGACGCGGTCACAAGTCGGTATAAAATCTGCCGGAGAGTGATGGTATGCTACATTATAACTCAATGTATTGCCGTAATCTTTTGATTACGTAAAAAAAAAAAAAAGTACGTGTCCAATATTTTTTTATAATATATTTGACGTACAAAAAAAAAATTGTCACATGCCTATTAGAACTCTATAATTATGTATCTCCTCCTAGGGTGTTTAGGTCGTTTCCACTCACCCGCCTGTGAATATATTTTGTTAGTCGCCTTTCATTTATCCTCTCAACATGACCAAACCATCGAGTACGACCTTACCTGATAATAAACAGACCATAACCTATTACATCCTAATAACGCTAAGTTTAACCACAACATTATATTCACGACAAAATAGTTATTTCTCTCATAATATAAATGGGGGAAACTAGGTGGGGTTGCGAACCTTTTGAATGGGTTCATTAACGCTTTCACGGGAACTAGGGCTCGCCCGCCTTACGCTGTGTATTTTGTAAAAATGTTACTTACCACTGGCTGGATATACAAGTACCTTTGAAGCTTGAAATCATTTTCATAATTATGGTTGGCCTCTTTCGAGGAACTCGTGGCTAAGTAACAACAGCCGCACTGGTCGATCCATCAGGTTAAGCTACGCTTGCCGGGGTTGGTCAGTGGATGGGTGACCATCTTTACATACCGAGAATCCTCCATGCCTCGGAAAGCACGTTAAGCCGTTGGTCCCGGCTGTCATTCATGGATCTTTGACAGTCGTTACGAGTCGTCAGAAGCCCGAAAGTCTGACACCAGTCTTATCAAGGGGTATCGTATTACCCAGTTACTGGGTTGTGGAGGTCAGATAGGCAGTCGCTCCATGTAAAATACTGGTATTCAGCTGCATCCGGTTAGACTGGAAGCCGACCCCAACATAGTTGGGAAAAGGCTAGGCAGATTGATTGGTTGGCCTCTTTCGATCAGACTTACAACATAAGTGTTGTTGGAAATTCGTGGCTTTCAGACTTGGAATTCTGCCAAGGACATCTTATGTGTACGTTGACATATTTGGTGACATATTTGGAATAGTACGAAATTATTGTTTAATCAAGCAATCGATGAAACAATAAATTTTACCTACGCATTTTTCTGTTGGAGGAAGTAAAAGTCCGGCCAAGTGCGTTCTGAGTTTCTGTTTTTTTTGAGCAGTGATAGCCTAGGTCTCGAGTTCGAACCCAAGGCACGCACCTCTGACTTTTCGGATTCATGTGCGTATTGTATAATTATCACTTGCTTCAAAAACGGTGAAGGAAAACATCGTGAGGAAACCAGCGTACCTGAGAGATATTTCTAGACGGCATGTGAAGCCAAGTCAGAGGCCCATGGGCGGCTTCAAAACTCTGACACCAGGTTAGTCACTAACCACACGAAAAGAAGACAAGTTTTTTTATATATTTTAGTAACAAAAAACGTTTCTTGTATGACCCGTCAAATTTTTTACTTTATTTTATTATTTATTGTTATAGCGGCAATAGAAATACACAATCTGTGGAAATTTCAACTGTCTACCTACAACGTTTCTATACTAGATAGAGCCCGCTGACAGACAGACGGACGGACGGACAGCGGAGGCTTATTATAGTACCGAGAGGAACCCTAAAAAACGATCGCAAGAAAAGACTTCAAAACGAAACTCAAAAAATAAATGTTCATGATAACAGGGATTTGATTTATAAGAGGTAGTGATATGTCAACGATTTCTAACTGACTTGTGATTCAAGTTGAGCTATTGGCTAAGTAATAACTGCTGCACGGTTCGATCCGTCAGGTTAAGGTACGCTTGCAGGGGTTGGTCTGTGGATGGGTGACCATCTTTACATACCGAGACTCCTCTGTGCCTCGGAAAGCACGTTAAGCTGTTGGTCCCGGCTGTCATTCATGGATCTTTGACAGTCGTTACGGGTCGGCAGAAGCCCGAAAGTTTGACCACCAGTCTTACCAAGGGTTATCGTATTACCCAGTTACTGGGTTGTGGAGGTCAGATAGGCAATCACTCCATGTAAAATACTGGTATCCAGCTGAATCAGGTTAGACTGGAAGCCGACTCCAATAAAGTTGGGTAAAGGCTAGGCAGATTGATTGTGTGATTCAAGTTGAGATTTGAAAATTACAATTCTTAAAGTAATGTCTTGTAACCGAAACTGACCGTAAAGATAACATTATTTTTTAATTAATTTAATTATGATAGCCTGACAGATATAAAACAACTAATTTATTCCTCTACTAAAACCAATATGGCGGCGGCTCAAACGACTTCCAATTATTTAAGCTACCGGCATTTTAGCCCCAGGACTATAGTTCGGTCCTCTTCTTTTGAAAGAAGACAGAAAGAGATGGGTGTAGTTTATAGAGTTACTAATTGGACCACCCGTTGATACGGTTCTTAATTACTATCTTATTTGAGATCAAGATAAGAGTTTTACTGATTAATTTAAATGGACGCACGTAAATCAGAATGTGTCTGGAAGATATTTAAGTTTTTTAACTGTTTTTTTTCAACGTACCTAAGTACTTGGAAAGACTTTATTATTTAATTTATTGCTTTGAATCTGATTATTTATGAACATATAATACCTAAACCCGTACGTTTGACATGATGCATCTCGCAACTTGGAATGCACTAGATACTAACTTTACAATATAGTTCAACCCAGTTTTCTGGCAATACGCATAATTTATTATTAAAAACAAAAGAGCGAAGTATTTACGTCACAAAACCCACCAACTGCACAGTAAACCAGACTAAAACTAAAACCAAAAACTAAAATAGCCGAAGCAGTCCATAAAGACAGGTGGCACAAAAAGCGGACGCTCTTTGTTACAAAGTTATAGCGGTAAAAACCTGGACACGAACGCCATCTGCCTGTGACAATGGTAAGATTTATCGTCTACTTTCGCCATAGGAGCGTCTGTTTGGAGGTGTTTGAGGCATGAGAGTTAGCGGGAACTGCGTATCACGATTTAATAGTAGAATTTTGGATCACAGCTTACTTCTTCCCCAATCAAAATATTGTTGTGAGATTGTTGCAGATTTAAAGGTCAATAATATCAAATTATTTTGGGTATAGTAATTTGAAAGAAAATAAAGTAGCCCAATCTAGAGAAAATGATTACCAGCATTGGAGGAGACCTTCAACTGTGGAGAACCACCACAGCTTGCCAGTGGAAATAGTACACAAAACAATTCCATCTAAAAACTTATATCACAAAAATTACATTAAACTTTAAATTTTTATTGGGATAAATGATAGGTGATTTTTATTTTGTAAATAGGTTACAAATAACACTTTTACACCTCATGTTTCTATTTATACTAGACGAGGTCGGTGTGTGCTGAGAAGAAACACTGAAACAAACTCCGATTAGGTTAAAGTATGTTTTTAAGTCCATACAATTACATTGTTATGGTCAGATTACATGAACACCATTGTAGGTTAATGTCTGAGGTGTCTTGAGGAAAGCACCACATAGGCGACTACCAACGATTCCCTTCTATTTATTTTCGTTCTCTTGTTTTCTGGTACGAACAATTGAGAAATTGCTCTTGCCGCATGTATCTCCATCTCATCTCTTGTCTGCTAAATAACGCAATGAATGTTGTTGAACTGTCAAAATGAAATAAATTGCCATAAACCTGCAGGTTAGTGTCGGCAACATTAACAAGGCGTAGAGACAATTTCTCGAACGAAAATTGCCGCAAAATTAATGTGTCAAATTGCCAAACGCGCGTAAACTGCTGCAATTGGCTGTTGAGAAATCATTCAACCAATCACAGCAGTTTACGTGCGGTTTAAAATGTATCACATTAATATTGCGGCAATTTTCGTTCGAGAAACTGCCCTTTACTACATCGTGTGTAAACGGGGTTTGTCGACGGAAGAATAGACAAAATGACAGATTGTTATTGTGAATCTGTCATTTTGTCTATTCTTCCGTCGTCAAACCCGGTTTTATTGTGGTCATGCTACGCGGTCAACTGCACTTAGACATTGCTCGTGGAGCCAGCACCTGTGCCTCAGCTAACCAGCCTTCAAATTTCTATGACTTGGACCAAACCCTTACAGCTGTCTTGCAGATTAAAATCCGCAGCATGTACTCGTACCTACCAATGAAGTCCTCTCACAATATGTAATAAATCAGAGCCTGGTATATACCTTTTATATATATATATTTATTTACTTATATTCTTAGTCCAAATAACTACAAAGCATTAATCATGCGTGTGTTGGGATTATTTACTTTGTAATTCGTTTTGCGTATAACAAACCCGAATCTATGACCTGCAGTTTTTTAATCAAACCTGTAAAATACGTAGAAATAAAATGAATCAAAATTTTAATAAATATATTTAAAAACAAATAACATTAAGTACCTAATATTTTTTATTTTTTTTAAAGCAGCCAGTGCTTGCATACTCGTATTATATTTTAATAAAATGGAAACCGCAATCACGTATGTTAATGTTGGCAATACAAATATTAAATTCCAATTAAATTAAACAATGGAATAAACAAATATGTACGTTCTCTATAATTGGACCAGAGCAAATTTAAAATATACTTGGTTGAACTGAAATTAATTATGAAAAAATAATTTTATTATACTAAAATGTTCAGTTCATTTCGTTTTATTTTAAAACATCTCAACATTTTACATAAACTATGATCTAGTGATCTATATTTATGCAGTAAACCTATCAGACATATAAAAACAAAAATAGTTACCTCAAGTTCGTTTTTAAATCCCAGATTAATTTGACGTTTCAAAACTTTGTTGTTGGTTTTTTCAATTTGGAGTTTGACATTTGCATCTGTCAAATTTTATTAGGATTCAAAACCAAACTGTATCTACACCACTTAATCCTTAAAAAGTAAATCCTAATAAATATGGAAAGCACCCAACAAAGTATAAAAAGATCATCATAAAATTAACTTCTAATTAATAAACCAACTTTAATTCACTCATTTACAAAAAAAGTTTTAATACCAAATGACGTTTACACGATCCTAATCCGATCCTGCCACAGATAACGAAATGTTCCCAAAACGTAAATTATTTTAAATTAAAAAAAAAAGTATAAACAGCAGGCGACATCCCTTTTATAGTTTTACCTTTATTAATGCGTGTTTTTAAAGAATTTATGTTTGACATTTGTGGCTGTATACGCCGGCTACCATTTGATAAAAAAACTACTGGGTGCATGCATGACTTTTTTATGCAAAGGATAGCAGAACAGGATACGTGTCCCGCTTCTGATAAAAATATTCTGACTTTTGTTTTTAAATTAGAATGTAGATTAGACTATTATATAAAAATATGAATTAGACGTTTTATGCGTACAACATAGTTCATTGATTCAGGCGCGACCTTGCGGAAATCCAGTAGAAAATACAATAGACGTAGATATATTTAGGAACCTATTCCACTGAAGAGCGTTTATTCTGAACTAGCTTTTGCCCGCGGCTTCGCCCGCGTGGATGTAAGAAAATATCCCACGGGTGCGTTTTCTTACATCCACGCGGGCCGGGGTGCGGGGGGATACTATCGGGGTTAGTTATACCTAATGTCCATGGAAAAGTCGTTGATTCCTACCGCTGCGCCCGCGTTGTCGGCAACCATAATTATTTTGTAATTTTGAATCTGTGATATCTTTTAAAGTATTAATTTTAATGATATAATGTCAAGGCATATTTTAACCTAAATTAAATGCCCAATTTAAATAATATATTTTATTGGATAAGGATAAATAAAATACCGGTCAAAATAGCTTTGGAAATAACAATTAAATTTTTAACAAATTCTGAAAGATAAAAATGGTTACTGTGGGTCATCTTAGAAGATAGACATATGCTATCGCGGAATTTATTTTTGAACTTTTTAAGATATACAATTCTGTAAAACATAAATTTGATGTATCTCTTACGGCTTACGCGGCGCACGCCAGTAAAGCTCCCAGTCGGCATGACTTTTTCCGTCATTTTCGACAATAATCGTCACAAAACCTTCCTCTTGAATCACTCTATCTATTAAAAAAAATCATCAAAATCCGTTGCGTAGTTTTAAAGATCTAAGCATACATAGGGACAGACAGCGCGAAGTGACTTTGTTTTATACTATGTAAAGAAAAGAAGATAAAGATAAAGAAGTGGGCAACGTCGCAAATAGATGTCAAATATTTCGCTGTTTTGATTAATTTGGCAATATTACTGTATGGAAATATTAAATGTGGCTAACTAGCGAACTAGAATATTAATAAGAATTGCCGTTTTAGGTGTAAAAAAGGTATTTGTAAAGTTTCCAAATACCTTTATTACATCTAAAACTAAATATTCGGTGTTCGGGTAATAATTATTACATTTAATAATCAATATTTTAGTTCACTAGTTAGTCACATTTAATATTTCCATACAGTAATATTGCCAAATTAATCAAAACAGGTAAATATTTGACAGGTATTTGCGACGTTGCCAACTTTTAGGATAAGCGCTCTATTCATTAGGGAAAGTTAAGCGGAATAGGTTACTAAATATATCTCCGTCTATTGTACGTACAACATGTTTAATTTATTATTTTACACAACCAAGACCTGTCTGACTGCATGTCATTTTAAAATTTCAAAGCAGGTAAGTTAGAGACAGTGCTTTGTTAGAAATCTAGAATTCTAGATGTAAATTCATGTTTTTGTCTTAATGAAGTTACAAATGGAATCATGTCATGTCATGAATATAAATCAGGAACAACAAATTGTGAAGTAACTTGTAATTTTATATTTTTAAAATATCATATCTACTTCTTTTTTTACCAATATCGTTTTAGTTTATTACAATTACATCCATTTAGGACAATATTTACACAATTTAAAAACTTGCAGGCTTAAAAAAAAAAAAAAAAAAATTTGTTAAGTATGTAGTTTTGTGGTGTACAATAAAGTATATATAAATAAATAATAGTACATTATGATGCGAGTGTGCTGTATTGGTCATTACCCAAAAGGCAATTTCTTTATACAAATTCCATGCTGCAATGATAGTACTTACTAATTCCATACTGCCATGTCGCGTGTCAAAATTTGTCAAACAAAAATAGCCGCTAGAAATTGTCTATGGTTTTAGTGATGTAGTAGTATGATCTTTTCGTTTTGGTACTTTCGATGTTACGATTTTTTTGTAGGTAGTGTTTCATCAGTATTTTTTATTTTGAGTAACTTTCACATAAAAAACAAATCCATTGAAATATGTTCGAAGTTAAAACCGTGAAAACGAACGAGATAGCACGGGCACTTACGTACGTTTGGTATGTCAAAGATTTAAAAAAAAATACTTATGCGAACCAAATACATATCTGACAAATAATACGAGACGAGCTCACAGACTACTTAGAGATATGGTGTAGCTCAGGAGTCACCAAATGTTATGATTCGTAACAAATTCAGTGATAGAGCAGTATAATAGGTATTCTAAAACTTGAGGGGTCCGCATAATACATATAGACCTACGACATTATTTAATAAGAAAATAGGACGGCATCTTTAAACGCGGGCTAGCACCAACAGCATCTTGAAAATCCTAGCCGAAAAACACGATTGTTGTCAGTATAATAATTATAAATACATTAAATGGTTTTTTTTTTTTCAATAAAGGAGTAATAAAATACTCCTTGAACAAATAGTCGATATTTAATAAGTCAATCACTAACTTTTCAATGACA
The DNA here is from genome assembly GCA_916701695.1 of Agrochola macilenta. Classification (NCBI taxonomy): domain Eukaryota; kingdom Metazoa; phylum Arthropoda; class Insecta; order Lepidoptera; family Noctuidae; genus Agrochola; species Agrochola macilenta. The sequence goes on along the minus strand of OU753559.1, from coordinate 3,079,415 downwards.
AGATAAATTTAGACCAGTTAAAAAGGATGTCGGTTGTCTATGGTCGGTTGTTTGATGTTTGTAAAAAATCCAAATTTATTCCAGTTTTCGCTTTTATTTTTAATTATTTTTTTATTGTAAAATACTTTAATTAAAGGATAAGAAACATGCATAGGATGTTAAAGTGGATGTGATAATACATGTATCCTATTTAGTGCGTATTTAATCAGTGACACGTAGATATCGCGTTCAATTCCCAGGCAAGTCCAATGTTATTGTTTTTAGCGAGTCGCAACCAAATCCTGATTAGTTATCTGTGGCATTACAGCACTAGTCCGATAATATAAAAAAGGCACGCGTTTTTAATACACTGAATTATGAACCTAAAAACGGTTCAATAAGAGCTAATTTACGAGCAAGTATGTTAAAAAATAATATTATGTACAAGTATATAAAAAAGGAGTGGGATAACACAGGCCCCCAGGCCCGGGTTGACGGCGCGTTGTGTTCCACGCGCGCCTCAAAGAGATGTCAGCACAACTGACGGGGTCCGCTAGAACCGATGCCTGCCGGGGTCGCGGGAAAGTCCGAAAGGGATACAGTGGCCCCTGGCAACGTACAGGCAACTGAAGGAACACGGGTGGGTTTTAGTCAGTAAGAGTCTGATATCCCCTCCCGTTCCGCCCAGAGCGGGAGAAGTTACTTGATTATTTCACACCCAAAAAATAAAATAAAAGTGTGCTTCCTGTCCGACAGATCTTTGTGCTTAAATCCATCTTGAGGAAGCATCGATCAGTTCCCCGTCCTGATACAGCCAGACGTAAACAGAAACTAGATTGTCATAATCCTTCACATCACACAGCATGTGCGAGAAGACAGTATTATGTAACAAGCAGTATACTTTATAACAAAATTAATAAACAACTTAATATTCAAGCAAATAACATTTAAGCAAACATGATGTTAAGATCTCAATGAAAAGATGGTTATTACAATTAGACTACCTAAATACCGAATATCTTTTGTTTTCACAAACATAAACATAATAATTAAACACACACATTTTTATTCACTACTTAAATTCTTTATGAATAAATTTTAAACAATAGCACACAATGTTTTTAGCTGAGCTACCTTCTGAGATACAGCTGGCCTCGCCTAGTTCGGAAGATAGATTCAATACCTTAAGTAAACCTTTCTTTACCACCAATAGTGCTGCTGGATTAATTATATAATGTGTGGTGCCAGACGTAAAGAATAGTACCATCCCATTTCATCCCGTGGGTGTCGTAAAAGGCGACTAAGGGACTCACTAGAGAATGGGCAGCAGCGTTCTCTATGCATTTTAACACCATACTGCGATCACCAATGACCCGCCTGCCAAGCGTGGCGATTATGGCGAACCCCCCCATTTGGGAGAGGCCTATGTCAACCAGTGGATGTCTGTCGGCTGAACCGATGACGACGACGACGAATGTATACATGATATTATCATACTTACCTAGTATTAAGTAATTTTACTGTGTAATGCTTATTGCTATGCTGGTGAGTTTATTTTCTAAATAGTATGGTGACCGCAAGAAAGTAGGTTGTAGGTAACCTTTTAGCAACATCACAAAAAAAATCGAATTATTAAGTTGAAATAGATTAAACTACGAAGTAATCAATAACTATGACATAACTAGCGCCATCTGTCGTCATTCTCATTCACTACCGGAATTTTAATGAAGGGAATTGAACTCCTGCGCATTTTAAGGAAATAGATAATATCAAATCACAAACACACGCAGTCACACACACTCACTCTCGGGCAAGTAGGTGCTCGTGCCCAGTGCCCTTCGCGGGTGCTGGGTGCGAGGACTTATATTGCACTCACGGACACACTATACTCTCCAAAGACACACATATCACATCTCCTTTTGTTTTGTATAGTAATTTCCCTTCCTCTCAGTACTTGGAGCTATTACAATGCTGTAGTACATAAGTGCAATTCAATGTTGAAAGTTTAAGGGTGTGAGCCTGGAGATCTAGAGACAGACAGGTCCCGATCCCAGTATAGACTCCAGCTCTCACAAAGGTTTGAATCTGCCTGAAACTTATATACTATGTACCAAATCTTTACCTTTCTGAGAGAAATAAATAAAAATTATATTATATATATATATTATTATTATATTTTTATTATAAATCCTGTTGATAACTCGTCAGGACCTAAGAAATCTGTCAGTTTTATACAAAATTCCAAAGAATGATGCATCTACACCAAATGCCCGTATAATGACCGCCTCAGCCCGGGGGCAGGCTCCATTTAAAGGATATTTAGATAATTCCCTTCAATTATCATAACACAGTAATTTACTAAATTATTTAAACTATTTCTTGGGCATTATGATTTATTGTGTGGGATCTATATTATTTCGATGTAGGTACCTATTAAATCTCAAAAAAAAAATAGGAATTAAACAGCACTCGACCTACAAGCCTACAACAGAATGTGTTAAGAAATACAATCTCCCAATATTTAACAGGAATATTATTGGAATTCTGACTGCCTGGTTAGTCTACTGGTTGTAAGCGCTACTGCTGACCATGAGCTCCTGGGTTCGATTCCCGGGTCGTGCAGTATTATTGGGTTTTTCCATCTGGAATTTCTCAGTGGCAGCCCGGAATCTGGAATTGTGCCCGGTTGATGGCAATAAGCTCTCCCCCTACTACATGGAACTTAAACATAACTGGCAAAATGTGGGTCAAAGTCAAATCATTTATTTCAAATAGGCCCTTGCAAGGCACTTATGAACGTCAAAAATTACAAAAAAAATTAATTGATTCCAGTCGCCCCTTCCAAAAGGTAGTTTTCGTATGGAGAAGAATGGGCAAGAAACTCCACCGGGTGTACTATAGGAACACCTCTGCCTAACACTTCGGGGATAACAGGCGTGATATTATGTTATTATTGGAAAGTAACAATAGCAGCCTCAAACGGCATTACTCATCATCATCAGTCCAGCCGAAAGACGTCCACTGCTGGGCATAGGCTTCCCACAAATGGGGGGGTTTGCCATAATCGCCACGCTTGGCAGGCGGGTTGGCGATCGCAGTATGGTGTTAAAATGCGTAGTGAACGCTGCTGCCCATTCTCTAGTGAGTCCCTTAGTCGCCTTTTAAGACACCCACGGGAAGAAATAGGATGGTACTTTACGTCCGGCACCAAAAGGATCGGTATTACTCATTACTCATCAGACACCAATTAAGAGCGTTTATCCTAACAGTTGGGTACGTCGCAAATAGCTGTCAAATGTTTCTTATTTTGATTAATTTGGCAATATGTACTGTATAGAAATATTATGAAATGTGGCTAACTAGTGAACTAAAATATTGATTATGAAATGCATTTTTTTTATTTTTTTTAAACGTTGCTCCACACTAAGAATTTCTTCCTATATCGTGGGTGCGTTTACAAACATAGAAACTCACATACACTAACACCCAGACCCAGAACAACTACTTGCAGATCATACAAATATTTGTTCCGTGCGGGGATCGAGCCCGCGACACGTTGCGCAGCAGTCGATCGCTCAGCCACTGCGCCAACCGTGTCGTCAAATCATATATATATCATAGTCAATTAATATAGTAACATCGACTATTTAGTTTTAGATGAAAAAAAAACCATTTGGAAACTTTCCGAATGCCTTTTTTACGCCTAAAACGGTTACAACATCAAATTCGGTGTTTTAATTGAAAAATTATCAATAAAAATGTGTTTTATTCATTAAGTATTAATATTATATTTTTCTAGTTAGCCACATTTCTCATTTCCACTCACTAATATTGCCAAATTAATTAAAACAGCGAAATATCTGACAGCTCTTTGCGACGTTGCCCACTTTCAGAATAAACGCTCTTATCACCCATTTTTGAAGTTGAGAATCTGTTAAACTCTAGCATAAACTACTTAAGGTGATTCCTTCAATGTAAACCACGAAATTTTCAAAATTTCGAACGGTTTTTTTTTGCAAAGAAATTTTGAATTGTGCGGGAAGTAATGCTAAAATAGACTTTGACAAGTTCTCAATTCAGAAACCGAGTACCTAACACCTTTTTTCGAACAAATACTCGTGTAGCAACTACTGACACAGCTTTAAACTCTACTCACCCCACTTACAAGGGTGACATACTAACAACATATCCCGCAGTGCAAATTACAAAATCTCGTAAAGGTGCCGCGCACACTGGCTCAAAGTTAATAATGAGCGCTGCAATTAAAGCGCGTCACAAACCTGCGGGTTTGCACTGCATGTGTTTTTATTAAAAATGCTCACAACGTGATATCTAAGCAGTAAATATGTTAAACTTTGTAAAGAATATTTCAAGGGAGTATCACAAAAGATCTATCATAAAGAAAGTTGTAAATCTTTTACAATGTAACACGTGTAATTTACTATAATTATTTCGTGAGTTAGAATGTAAATTAAGTTTTTGAATTGGGAACAGAAAACCTTTGAAATTTTTCGTAGAATATAAAATTAGTTTGAGTGTAAAAATAATGCAAGAATTATGCTATAACAAAATATTTTCTCTTTAAATCTAGTTAATTACGAAATACCTACGCATTTTTTTAAATTCTGCTTTCTTGTATTTCATTATTTCGGGTTAAATCATTATTCTTTTTAACAACAAAGACTACAAAGCTGTAGGATTTTTTTTTTTTGGGTGGCTAATTATCAAATAAATTCTCCCGCTCTGGGCGGAGCGGAAGGGCGTGTCAGACTTTTACTGACTAAAACCCACACATGTTCTGTTGCTTGTGTGCCGGGGCCACGATATCCCTTTCGGACAAACTCGCAACCCTGGCAGAAAGCTGTAGGATGCAATCACTATTTGTATCGCCCCCTATTACATGGGACTTAAACATAACTGGCGAAATGTGGGTGTACTATAGAGACACCTCTGCCTAACACTTTGGGGATAACAGGCGTGATGTTATGTGTGTGTGTATGTGTTATTGGTATGTTTACGACGCAGATATATACCGGTGACTTTGAGTGGTTAGCTTGCGTGTTCTGTACTGAGCTCACGCAACGCGTCGTACGTCCAGCCAGTAATAGGACTCGCCCATCAAGGAGCGCTGTCCCAAATTAGACGCATTATTCATTTATTATACATAAAACAAAAGGTATTTTAATAAAGCACTTATACTAATAAATCAATATTTAAATTATCTTTAACATGGTTTTAGAAAAATACCGTTGATAGATTTTTTGTGATTCTCAGATTTTTATCCGCGTTAGACATAACTTTACAAATTAATTTCACTATACAACATAATCTAAAATATTCCTATATTTACTTATTAGGAAAATGCTCTAATTTAATATATATTTTTTCCAAATCATTAACACTTCTCGTTTATGTGATCTTCAGTATAAAATAATTAAAAGTCGGTTATCGTCGCCTAAACTGCTTACGTTTTGTGACAGTCAGTCAGTTTAGTTTTTACTCTGGTCATTACTAGATCCTATTTTTCTACTTCATTCTTTCTTTCTTTTTCTATGTTTAGTGATAAACCTGGTGTTAGAGTTTTTAAACCGCCCATGGGCCTCTGACTTGGCTTCACATGCTGTCGAGGAATAATATATCTCAGACATACCGGCTTCCTCCCGATGTTTTCCTTCACGGTTTATTGCAGGTGTATTTTTATACTACTTGATCAGTATGCCAGTATCCAAGTCTGAACATCCCTGTCAAGTAGTTAGTATGATGTAATATCAAATGTAAACTCGGACGAAAATAGGAGAGGTGCATATTTAACTGAGTTACTGTTGTTTTGTTGCTAAACAAACGTATGTTTAATTTTAAGACTAATAGTGGCATAGCTCTTGTTGGTGCTGGATTCACTAGTGTTTTGTATTTTGTGTAGAAGATTAGGATTGAAATAAGTGGGTAGAATAAAATAGATGTTAGTTCTTGTGGTCTTTAGGTACTTAACAAAAATACTAAAGCTCGTTGTATCAAAGGAAATTCGGTGGGGCTGTCAAGGTTCTCAGTACATCGGAATCTTTTTTTTTATATTTTCCGATGTCTCCGTCAATTGTGGACCGATTATGTTTTTTTTTTTTTACATGTAACTATCATTATTTCGTGATGGTCCAGTGGTTAAGGCCTCACCTTTCATGCACGAGGCTGTGATACTTTCTGAGTTTATCTTGGATATTACTGTCATCGGTTAAGGAAAACAGCGTGGGGAAACCTGGACCTATAGTTAATATAAGTCTGAAATCGTCAACCCGTCTTGGGCAAGCGTGGTGATCAGTGCTCGTGCCTTCTCTGTATAAAACGAGGGCTTTGTTCTACAGTGGGACAGTAACAGGCTGGTATTATTAACTGTCTTTGTCAATATCTAAAACTTTCATAGCATTTAATCCATTTTTACTAAGGTGGAGATGAAAGGTGATCATATTTTCCGGATCCTGTCAACTTTGTCACCTTACTCTTCTGCTTATGTCACCTCACCAAGAACGACAACCAACATCATTTGCCAAGCCTTTTCCCAACTATGTTGGGGTCGGCTTCCAGTCTGAATAAGTACCATCAAAGAAGTTCATATCTAACCCGTTTGAAAACACAATCCCTTGAACACGATGACCACATCTGTTACCGGCCCAGTTCTATAGCCGCCGAGCGCTGCAAGCAAGAATAGTCTTTTTGGTGGTTAGTTATGAACTTCTTCGTTGGTACCAGTATTTTACATGGAGCGACTGCCTGTCTGACCTGCACAACCCAGTTACTGGGTAACACGATACCCCATAACAAGACTGGTTGCCACACTTTCGGGCTTCTGATTATGACACCCGGGACCAACGGCTTAACGTATTTTCCGAGGCCTGGGCGGGTCTCGGTTTGTCATGGATGGTCACCTATCCACGGACTGACATCGACAAGCGTTGCTTAACCTCATTGCATCGACTCATGCGGCTGTTAGAACTTAGCCACGAGACGCCCATAGAACGACATCCATCAAACTATTTTATACAGGATGCTTTCATGATACGCAATCAACATCAAAACCTTTTAATGCCAAACACAACCAATAACTGCAATTCCTCGAAACAGATGTCGATGAGAAATCCAAAATCTATAGTAGTTGAACAAAGAGCGATGCAAAAGTTTGACAAAACAAACCGGCAGTCCCTTTTAAAAACCATTATCGTTCGAACGGAGCCACTCTGTGCGAAACTCTAGAGCTATGCTGAGTTGGGGTGGAAGTAACAGCGGGTTGATGTAGTAGTACCTTGTGGCTTTTTACAGCAGAGGATGATGAGGCTGGAGATTCCTAAGAGAGTGATGAATAGATAGATAGATAGATATATCGTTTATTTGGTGCACACAAAATACATAGCACAAAATACAAAAACACGATTAAATAATAACTAAATACATGAATATATAAGGTGCCAATATAATATACAAAAATAGTGAAGACAACAAAACATTGTGATTGATAACACTATTGGCTAAGACACTATACAAAGTGTGGTGTGCGTCTCAAGGTTGCACCAAATGGGAGTCCAGCTCAGCATGTGTCAGGCAAATATACCTGACGCTGATATTCTGCTGGGTCCCTGCACTGACATACGGACGTCGAGCAAAATAGTGATAATGGATAAAGGAGAAGAGGGAGACCATAGAATACATGGGTGGATTCAATGAGAGAATTAATCAAAATGCATGTGACGGTGGACAGGGGAGAATAAAAAATTAAATATAGTGGCTGGCAAAGGAGTTTTTAAATGTTTGAAATTTTACAAAGTGGCAAATATATCTAGACCAGTGCATTTCTTTTTAATATTAACTCATAAACATAAACAACTAGAAGAGATCATCTTCTCACGATCGTTGCACAGATATTCTAATATTCCCTACGCGGTGGGTGATAAGCTGAGCGGACTAACATACAGTCCGCTCAGCTTATCACCCACCGCTGACATCGCAAACCAACATCGAATTAATAGCAAAGAGCAATTCAATAATGCTCCAATGATTTTTAATATTCGAACAATTCGCAGCCTCGATGTATTGTCCATTCACCGAGACCAATTTTTGGTTGAAGCACCCAAACAAGACATATCGAACCCTGACTGGCTGATCAGAATGTTGAAATTCGCTTGTTTAAAGAATTTAAGAGCACATCCAGACATGTGTGTACGGTTGAGAATAATTATAGGGTTGCCGTAGACCAATATTTCATGGTTGATCAACCAACATCATAAGATGGGATAGAATTTTCAATAAAGCGAATTTTTTAATCGGTTTTCACTGGCTGCACAGTGCACTTGCGATATTCGTTTTTGAAGTTTTATTCTTCGTAAAGCAAACAGATTAAAATTACGAAACACAATAATTTTAGAGCGGTTAAATGTGTGGTTTGGGCTATCCGACAGATGCGATGATAGCTCTGTGGTTAGGTTAGAACGCAGACTGTTTGGATTCAGACATTATTCATAATAATGTTTAAAAAAATATATTGTATTGTCTGGGTCCTCAAATCGTTTGAAAATAAAAACCTAAGTAAATCGTTTAACGCTTTCTGTGGTCTAATAAAGTTTCTTTCATTAATGAAAGTTTGATGTTTAAACTTTGATTCAAGTTTTAGTTCTAAGAGACAGAATTTGAATAGTCACAGGGCAAATTATGTAGGTAAGTACGCCCAAATATATATCTGGCTTAATTTTTTTTTTTTTTTCAACTTATTACATTGACAAATTTTTAGTTTACAACCAACGTTTCGTTTATTATTAATTTTACAAACAACTTATTCCGCAAATGTTTTATTTTATAAACACTTGCTTTACAAACATTTATTTAGACAATGCTTCTATTTACAAATGTGTCGCATGATATTTAATCATTTATACATTTTTCATTTAATATTTAGATTATTTTGTAATATATAATCACGTATAGACTAAATATAATTTTGAAAGAAATTTTCTAAAACAGTCACAAAGTCATCATGGTTGCAATTTCCATTTGAGTCAAATAATTAACGGGCAAGTACTTCTTCTTTTCGTGTGGTTAGTGACTAACCTGGTGTCAGAGTTTTAAAACCGCCCATAGGCCTCTTACTTGGCTTCACATGCCGTCGAGAAATATTTCTCAGGCATGCTGGTTTCCTCACGATGACTGATGATGATGAGGCAAGTACTGACGTTCATTAAACCTACAAAAGTATTTTTGTTCTATAGATTCTAGTCGTTCTTGCCACTTGCCGGCCGCTGCCGCGGCACCGCTCGCTACGCTCGCTCGGCTTGCGCGTAGGGGGTCACAGTTTTAACCTAACCTAACCTAACCTTTTTTTGCGACTAAAAATATTTAACCTAATCTAACTAGTTCGGTTCCGGGTAGCATACAATTATAATTTTTTCTTTCGTCGTTTAGAGAATTTATTCCGGAGGTTTTATGTGTATAATTCGTTAATATTAAAGTTACGTTTACCCAAGAAATCTCGATGTTTTGTTAAGTCGTAAAAACCGTGCGAAGCAGGAGCGGGCCGCTAGTTGATTTATAAATTAAAAATACCCTTCTGCCTATTTAATGAGTTTCATTTTTAGGAAATTGCGCAATACAATATGTAAAACGTTTTTATTCCAAACGTTAACAAAAATTTTATGTCCAGGTTATTAAAAAAAAAAAATTGCGGGTAATTATTTTTTTAAGTGAATTATTTGGCAAACTCGTTGTTTATCTGATGATGAAATAAAAAAACATGTTTTTACCAATCGTTACTTGTCTAGTAAAAATTTGTAATTTTTTTTTGTGAAATGACTGGACACCGGTTTTTATAATTCTGAATATCTATATTAAAAATTATAAGAGTGTCCGTGGAGTTTCTTGCTCGTTCTTCTCCATAGGAACCTACTACGCTTTGGAATAGGCTAGCTTCATCTCTCGTGACTGACCGACCCCTTGACAATTCAAAAGTGCCTGTAATTGGTTTATTTGAAATAAATGCTTTGAGTATAAGGTTTTTTTTTTTTTTTTTTTTTTTTTATCTCTAAGTTTCTACACTAGGTACTAAATTAAAAGACTATTATGTTTCACTTTATTTATTGAGCGCTTTTACCATTTCTAACGTGGCGGTATTCTCGTGGACGTCGACGTCACGGCATCACGATAACAAAAGAAAATAAAAAAATGTATGGAAATGTATGAAGACGCTTTTAGATTTCCTATTACAGTTATAGCATGCACGTATTTGCATACATTTTATGGACGTGGCCGTGGGTGGACGTCCACGATAATAATATCGTCAGGTTAGAAAATATAAAAGCGCACATTTAGGTACTAACAAATAGCTTTGTTTTAGTTATTTTTGCATTTCAATAACAGATATAATCCTAACATTCTCCCAGCTGCAGATCTGCAGTTCAGAACGCCATATGTTACAATACTTACACGCTTCGTTTCTTGCACATGCATGCATCTTTTCATACATATATGTTAAATATATATGAGCGCCGGTTACGACTACGAGTATATTAAGAATGCTACATTATAAAGGACTTTGCAAATAAATATCGTCAATAAATTCAACAAAATAAAAATCAATTTTTATTATCTCTTTACCTTCTATCAGAGTTAGTGTTTACGCACAGCATAATAACTATACTGTGGTTTAGGTAACTACAAATTGTATTCACGTTTTTTTTATGATTCAGCACCGTAATTGCGAAACACACGATCAATCACAATCTGTTTCATTTTGACAGTTCAACAACATTCATTGCGTTATTAACCTTGTTGAGCAGACAATTTTTTCGAACATAATATGAAACAATGAATTAGCATTATCCTTCAAAATTATTCAGATAACATAATTATGATGGGCTACACTCCTATGGTAGGTAAGTGATTACCATCGCTAATGACAATCTGCAGTACCTACCAGAGACATCACAGGTTCATTACCATTTGCTCGCACTCATCTCGTACATATTCAAAGTACTTAATAGAGGGAAGGTACACAATGCGGACATTTTACGGCACATAGGTTTGTGTGTTCCGGACAAGTACGTGTGGCGACGTCGGCAGCCACGGCTGCTGGCGGAGCCGCGTGCTCGGACCAATCTGTTAAGTCAGGCGCTGCTGACGCGTACACTCCGCACTCTCAACCTCATTGCTAATTGTAGTTGAAAAAAGTGGTTTCCCATACATTCCAACTGCAAATGTAAGTTACTACGCACAATGTTGAGAGATTTTCCATATTATTTTGAAACCATAGACTTCTTATAGGTAAGTTTTCCTGTAATGTATAAGTAAAGAACCATTGTCTGTATTTTTTTCAAAATGTTAGGCTCTATATATACTAGATAGGAATAGGTAAACCCACTGCCCTTTAGAACAAAACTTTATTTTTTAAGACGAAATACATTTTCATAATTCCCTGGTCAAACTCAAAGTCAAAACGTTTATCGGCAAAATGAGCACACTCCTTTATGAGAAGAGAGTCTATCTAGATATTCTAAGCATATTGGCGATGCATTCTTGACCCAAATATAGTTCTTACCCCCGAGAGCACTATGCCCTCAGTTTGCCGGAGCAAATGCTAAGCTGAGCTATTGAAGATAGATCGATCGGGAGAGAGGGAACGCAAACGAAATTGTGATCTGAAGATAGAAGAATTTGCAATTTCTTCAGCCATGATTATTCCAAAATCTTTTATAATGTGACTGGCACTTTTTAAGATTTCAAAATTCAAAATATATCACTTCACATAAACCTACATGGGCACTTATGAAACGTCAGAAGCTAAGTGCACGGTTCCCATTATTCGTTTCATAAGGAGAAGAGCCGGCAAGAAACTCCACGGTATTAAAATCCACACAAATCTACTTCTTGGAATGAAATGATTATCTGGATCTAATGATCTACGAACTCTTCTTCTTCTTCCAAATTTGTTTCCGCATTTCTTTTTGGAAACACCTAAGTTAGCGAGAAAATTAATTTCTAAAATAAAATTGTTTTGGAACGTAAACCTAATATTCATTGTTTTGAATTAAAAGACCTTCTAACTATACATTTAGGCAAATTAAGCTATTTGATGTTCCGAGGAGCTCGTGGCTAAGTAACAACAGCCGCACTGGTCGATCCATCAGGTTAAGCTACGCTTGCCGGGGTTGGTCAGTGGATGGGTGACCATCTTTACATACCGAGAATCCTCCGTGCCTCGGAAAGCACGTTAAGCCGTTGGTCCCGGCTGTCATTCGTGGATCTTTGACAGTCGTTACGTGTCGTCAGAAGCCCGAAAGTCTGACACCAGTCTTACCAAGGGGTATCGTATTACCCAGTTACTGGGTTGTGGAGCTCAGATAGGCAGTCGTTCCATGTAAAATACTGGTATTCAGCTGCATCCGGTTAGACTGGAAGCCGACCCCAACATAGTTGGGAAAAGGCTAGGCAGATTGATTGATGTTCCGATACCGTCAAAGCCATGCAACCAGCAAATAGCAGATTTAGAGCAAACCAAGTCACAGCACGTGTGAGAAAATAATGTATTTAGAAGAGTTAAAAATAATAGACATACTAAGGGGCAAGGGATTTACTTATTTTGAATTAGCTATTTACTTTATAGGCATATAAATAGAATATTATATATTTGCATTGTACATTACATTAGTTTGAAGTATACACATAAATCACATAATAAAAATATATTAGAAAATATGATGTTAGAAGAGGCAGTAAGCACTATAAGTGTATGTACTCGTATCAATATTACCTAATTTAGCAAGTTTTAAAAGTCGGAATGATCACTGTGTATGTAAGTTCTGTTGAATATGTTTTCTAGGGAAAGGATCGTATGAAGTAAAGCACAGAAAGACAAGGCTAGACATTTATTTAATTAGTCTTGTCATTATTTAATCAGAAAGCTAGTTGTCCGTTCGCAAAACTAGGTCTTCATGGAGAAGAAGGACAAGAAACTCCATGGAAACAGTATTCTATCAACACATAATCATAATAAGCAATAATTACGGTATAATATCAAATTACTTAACTTAGGTCCGTTCGGTGTGACTGCTCCGGAACGAATGGGCCGAGAACTTTTTTTTTTATGTAGGGCATCTCGTAGCTGACCACTGAAGTCATGACTACCTAACCGGTCAATCCTGTGGCTGCCTTAAGCTTCTACACTCAAAGCCTCCAGGCAGGGGGGCCGAGAACGGCGGAGCGGCGGCTTTTTATAACCGATAGTCAACAAGTGACGTCACATCGTACGATTTTGATACAGACTTGTTAATACTTGCATTTTAACATAAAACTATGATTCAATTATATAAAAATAGAGTAAATATGTTTAAATTAATTAGTTCTATTACTTATTTGGTCTTACAATGGCATAATTAGTAAACAAGTCACATTAAACAGTTAAATATGATATTATACAGAACAACAATGAAAGAACACAGTTTAAACTAAACGTATTTCGTAATAGTATGTATACGTATAATATTTTGACAAGAAACTATTGCTAAGTTGTGTTTCACATGTAAACAAGGTTATAATTATTATAGGGATGTTTTCCTTTGTGTCTAATTAAGGAATAATCTATCACACGCGTAGCGTGACAACCATAGAAACTGGTTTTCTTCGGGTTTTGTCGACGGAAGAATAGACAAAATGACAGATTGTGATTGTTTATCTGTCATTTTGTCTATTCTTCCGTCGACAAAACCAGTTTCTATTGTGGTCATGCTAAGCGTTTAGAAGCATAAACACAATTTTAATACACGAACAAAAAGCAGGTTCATTATAAAAGAAACACTAATTATCCGTGCCATGACTCTTAACCCCTAACAATTTAAACTACTTTTTCATAAAAGTTTTTCTTAGCATTCTTTGAGCGGTTACGGCGTCCACAAAGTCTGTCGAGTGCAGGACGTTTCCCGACCAACTTCTCTTGTAAAATAATGCAATTAAATATTTCCGCTCTCAATATTATTTAAGAGTTCCAACTCAAAGATATTGTTCGGCCGATAGTTCGGTACTGCCTTTGTGTTTCATTTTTTACTGAGAAAAACTTTGAGCAACACCTTTTGTAAATTCATAAATAGATTAAAAACATTTTGCTTGAGTAAAATTAGTGGTGCGGATTTTATAAACTTGTTTACTTTTTACCCGTTAAAGCAGAGCAAGTTTTCGGGATTTAAATTAAGTTCTGTGAAAAGTTTACATGCTTTTGGATGTTGTTTTCCATTTTAATAAGAAAATCATGAAAATGTAAAAGCTATGAATATATAAAAATCTTGTATTCCAAATCATTGGCACGTTCGATACTCAATTCACGAAAAATTCTATTGGATCGTTAATTCAACGTTAAAATTGCTTTATTTTACGCATCAAACTTCAACACTGTTTATAGTTACAAAAGAATACGTTTCACACATTCCCCAGTACATAGAAAAACTTAAAGTTCCTCTTTCCATAAAACCAGTAACAAAGCGGCAACAAAACACTCACTATAAAAGCACTCACAAAAAAATAAAGTTCGTAGCGCAATTACGCCTTCTAAAATATACCTTTAAAAAAATTACTCTTAATATTTCACCGTAGTGCGCAGTCTCAAAGGGTGACGCAACAAAATCTTGTTAAAGTTAATGAACAAACTTAGAGAGTCTCAGTTAAATTAGACACTTGCTTTGCCACCCTACTTGAGGACGGGAAAGCGTTGAAAACTACCGCCGTATTAATAATTTTGTCGAATATTATGTTTATGTAGTTTAGTGCTTGTGTGCATACAAGCAGCGCAGCGCAACACTATCTATCTAGACTATAGATAGAATGTCACGCTGCAAAAGAACCAAAACATACAAGCCAACTTTTTTATGCTACGTCGTACGCTCGCGCCACGTCTATGTGCTGTCATTGTGCTTTTATTTAAATATACTTTATTGTACACCAGATTATACATTACATAAAGAAAAAGAAATACACTACAAAATATACAATGGGCGGCCTTATCGCTTACTGCGATCTCTTCCA
The DNA here is from genome assembly GCA_916701695.1 of Agrochola macilenta. Taxonomy (NCBI): domain Eukaryota; kingdom Metazoa; phylum Arthropoda; class Insecta; order Lepidoptera; family Noctuidae; genus Agrochola; species Agrochola macilenta. The sequence continues at coordinate 3,064,397 of OU753559.1, read as the reverse complement.
GGCAACCTTGAAATGGACAGTGATTTTCTGGACATAAAATGGGGCTGTCTTTGGTGCAAATAAAAGGTATATAAGTACAATATACTATAATAGATACACAGATAAATGCAATATCTATTTTCTAGTGTGCGTGCAGTTAGCGGCGAACGCTTGGACGCAATTTTTTTCTACGAGTTCACGAGCACATATTCTCGATGAGTAATTCCGTGTGACTTCAAAAGTTTATCATTACCTATACTTGCGTCAAATACGAGTGACGTAACAGATAAACTCAATAAGAACCGCCTAAACAAATGTTTAATGGTAAATTCTCGATGACACACAATGTTTACTTTCGGTGTTTTTAACTTGGACACCGATGCACTTCCTGTTTGAAGTGTGCAAGAAGCACGTGTTATCATTTATATTTAATCATCTATAAGTGCATACATCCATAGAATAATACAAAGTCGCTGTTCGTGTCTGTCTGTGTGACTGCTTAGTTATTTTAAAATGGATTTTATCGCGGATTTCACAATCATTTAGAGAGTTTATTCCGGCAGATTTATACATATTAAATTGACTTAGTTTAGCACAGAAATTACGATGTTTTGACACGTCGCTACATCAGTAAGTACTTATATTGGCCTCTTGCGAAGCAGTAGCCTGTTTATGACGTAGGCAGATTGTATGATTCGTAATTATACAAACGGCGCTGTCTGTTTACGAACGCTTGCAGTTATGCAAAATACCGAAGGCAATATGTAAATTGACTAGTCACTATACGGGGTGTCAGGGACATCGACGCGAAGTCGGTGACCATGGATTCAGTTCTTCAAGACTTCGCGTCGATGTCCCTGACACCCTGTATACATAATTGCTACACAATTTGATGGACAATTCAAACGCCGTTTACAAAAAGCCGCGGCAAATTGGAGTATTTAGTGCTATTTCTTATCACGCACGTAACTGCTAATCAAAACAAGAAAAATTACGTTGAGTAGTGGTTTTGTGACAAAGAAAAATATTGAAAACAGTGTACTCGTATTTTGTACGTGTTCAGAGGACTTTCGTATTTTATTTTACTTCCTAGGCTTCGTTTATGGGCACCACAATTATGACCTCCTTGGGACGTTGACGTTTACTTTTAACACTACGGGATACCTCGTACTATTATTTTATTTAAATAGTATTTCAAATAATATTGTTATTAGTCTATAATCATCCCACTGCAAAGCAATCGCCTCACGACAGTACAGACCACGAATAATGATTATTAGTGTTTTAATTTACAATTCTAACTAAGGATAATTCTAGTCGAATAAAATTAACTAGCGAAACTCCGCAGACATGATGGGTTTCGATAACAATAAACACGACATTTTTTTTTTTTTTTTTTGGTGTCTTTGAACGCTGGTAGTTTTACTTGAAGAGTGAGTTGATAAATCTGTTTTATCGTGTTGAGATCACGTCTGTGAAGTTTATACAAAAAAAGAAAAAGATGTAACTACAATACTGGCAGTTGATGACCCCAAAATTCAAAATTCAAAAAAAATACCAGTATTTTACATGGAGTGACTCCCTATCTGACCTCTACAGCCCAGTAACTGGCTAATACGATACTACTTGGTAAGATTGGTTGTCAGACTTTCGGGCTTCTGACGATATCACGACTGTAAGATCCACGAATGACAGCCGGGAGCGGAACCAACGGCTTAACGTGCTTTCCGAGACACGGCGGAGTCTCGATATATAAAGATGGTCACCCATCCACGGACCAACCCCGGCAAGCGTAGCTTAACCTGATAGATCGGCCCTTGTGGCTGTTATTACTTGCCACAAGCTGCTCGCTTTCTTTTTTGTTTTGTCATGTTTAAATATCGAATGAAACCCATCACGTCCGTGGGGTTTTGCTAGCTAACTTTATTTTACCCTGTAATGTAATACACCCATGGTGTGAAAAGCATGGCTTTTCTATACACAACAAGCAGTTTAATAGTGTCATAATATATTGAATATGTTTGTATGACTGTAAATACTTCACCCACGGCTTTATTACAATTTTATACAGTGTTATTATGATTATAAATATTTATATTATTATGAGATTTTATGAGCATGTAATTGGACAATGATAAAATTTTATGTATTTGTCGAAACGCTTTTCAGTTGACCAAAAAACAATAAAATATCGAAGCAGGATTGTTCATTTTTGTCTTCGTCACACATCATCAGGTCGTCGTCATCTTTCACTTTAAGTGAAACATCTGAACACAAAATGAATCAATTGTAAAATTAATTCATTAGTGAACCGGTCCAAAGATGTTGGATTTCGGACCTCAGCATCTTTCACTCGCCTACCGAATGATAGAAAAATTAAACGATGAAGTTTTGTCAGTGTCCTGTGTTGCCTACTCAAGCATGCATATCCGGTGCGGCTCGCAAGTCCTTCCATATCCTGAGGGCACGTCTTCCCTTTTGAATGTTACCGCGCCACCCGGTCTACTCCTTGATATGCAATGGCCTCTGTAGCCCCATGAAAAATGAGGCTCCAGGGGCTAGTGTATATCTTGGGGTTCATTCGATTAATCGAGTCTGGTTAAACCACGCTGGGATCGATGCATTTCAATCATTCATTCATTCGAAATTTTGTCATGGTATGAAACAAAATTAACATTCACTCGAGCGACGCGTCTGTTATCAGCTTAAGGACGCACTTCTGCTTTCCTCTTCGAGGAATACAGGCGTGATACCTATTTAGTTAGCTTATGTAAGGTTGGTGGGTTTTCATGAGAATATACGCTACCATTTGACGCCACTTTGTCAAAAGGTGGAATTTCGACAATGATGATTAGCATGCGCGCCACGAAAGAAAGCAGGTGGATTTTTATTTTCAATGCATGTGATGCAATGACATAGACACTAGCGCCGTGTCAAAAGGACGTCAGTGGTGGCGCGGACTCTAAAATATATGATGACGGTCATCATTCATTTCATTCATTCGTTCATCAATCAGTCACGACTAAGAAAATATAGGTCCTTTGACACTTTTGACAGGTGCCCTGACATGACGTCGTAGTGCTGCTCTCAGAGGTGCTGCTACCAATAAACGTCATTTCAGAAAATCATCATTATTGGATGCGAGCAAATCTATCCTGAAAATACCTTATCCAAAAACTAAAAAGTTCATTTTAGAATCTATATATCTTGATCTTTATATTAGTAACAACGTAATATTTTTTTTTAAATTTCAATTAAATAGTTGGTATTTAACTATTTCAATTTTTTTTGCTATTTAATTGAAATCATCCACTGAACATAAAACAATCTCAAGAATAACAAATCTCATCCAATATTCAATTTTAAAAGAAAAACCAAGTTGAAATGTCTCATAAAAATTACCCGAAAATTCAACATCATTTCAATTGTTTTTCAATTTTGCCTTTTGTTAAAAAAACACTATCAGTGTTCTCAGTGCTTTGCAAACATTTTAATCAGAGGTTGATTAAATTTGTTGCAAGGTCGGGAGGTTTACTCTGACTAGAACAAATATAATGCCTCGCCCTCTTGTATAGGGATAGGGTTTGGTTCACTACAAGATAGGTGCTATAGTTAAGCTACTTCTTAATTATAATTAAAAAATTAAATGAGGTTTTTGAAATCTCTGCTCTATGAATGAAAATGTTTTCATGAAAATTCACTCCACAAGTTTTCCGTTTCGAAAATGAATATAAAATAGTACCTGAGCGACCGAGCTCTTCACTGGTGAAAATAGAGAATGCTCATTTAATAGTATAGGATAGTTCATACTAATTCCATGCTGCCATGTCATTATTCTAAGGTACCCATCTTGTTGTAAACTTTGGGCGACCGAGCTCTGCCCGGGTGAGATACGGAGAAAACGAATTTTCCCAGATATGAGACCTAGCTAGATCGATTTTTCGCCCCCGTGAAACCCTATATTGCAATTTTTATCGAAATGGTTAGAGCCGTTTTCGAGAACGTGATTACAAATAAATATATACAAATATTGCTCGTAGGATATGGTGACATTCATCATTCAGTCACGACTAAAGAAAACATAAGTCCTCATTGACTTTTTAACCATAATTCGAGCAAAAGGAATACATTTTTTTATGAAATCAAAGGTCTTTCCGAATTTTTTTTCCGTTTCTTTGGGTAGTTTATTAGCCATGAGATCTTTAAAAACGTGCCTGTGTAAGAATATAAAAAAAATATTTTAATAGCTTTATCTGGATATTTGTCTTTTATAAACCTCAACATGTGGGAAAATAGAGATTAAAAGTGTTGGTACACGCAACCGAAATTTATAACAACTCAATTTTATGAATCCTTTAGGAATAACGAGCTTGAATTTTACTTAAATAATACTAATATTAAAAAAAACCAGCTCAAGCTAGGTTTTTAGAAAAAAAAAAGAAAGGTTTAATTTTTAGGAATATCTAAGGTATAATTTCGGTTATAAATGGCTTCTTTTGGCAGTGAATACATAACTGAAAATAAAAAATAGTTTACGGTTTTTTCGATAAAAATGTTAATTTCAGTAGCCACAAGTGGGCTGTAACCCTTTAAGGTGTCTAGAAATAAATAACTAGATACGTTCATGTTTCAGCCTGGATCTTGTAGACTGACTATTTCTTTGTTAGACAATAACTAGGTGGTCCATGGTCTACAAAAAACATGGTCTGGCATTCCGGGAGTAACACATGCGTACGTCACTATCCAGTTGCCACTTTATTGCAACAAAACACGAATTAAAGAAAGATTTAGAGTCACCATTCTGTAAAAAAATATATACAAAGCATTTAAATTATCGTTTCGTTTGTCTTATCAAACGAAACAATTCAATTTAAACATATACCAACGTAATTTTTAATTAAAACCTCATTGTTTTATCGGCTTCGCACAGTTAATAAATGTGGTTGGGGAGTTATTATTACAAACTTCTGGTAACACAGATGTGATGACGCAGACTTGTGTTACCCACGTGACCACTGTGTCTCGGAATGCTATACCTGGCGAAGTATATTATTATACCATGGCTCAGGCCACACTAAGAACGAAACTACGTTCGTTTAACTTCGCTCATGTAACTATTGCGTGTTTGTGTACTTCGGTTCACACCGCGAACTATGACACAACATCATCATCATCCTCATTCCAGCCGAAAGACATCCACTGCTGGACATAGGCCTCCCCCAAGCTCCGCCACTTCGACTGATACTGTGCTTCCCGCATCCAGCGGATTCCTGCGGCCTTCACAAGTTCATCGGTCTATTTTGTGGGAGGCCTCCCATGACACAGTTTAAAAAACACACAAAAACAACCGCAAAAACACATACTCAACTTAAAAGAGAAAAAAACAAGCATTATTTTCTATTGAGCTTTGTTTTCTGTAAGGTTGTAAACATAACGGAGCTGTTTTGTAGAATAGCTAGCGGTTATGTAAAATAGATTCGACAATCCATCTGCGACATACTCGTACCATATTATAAAGCCTATGTCATTCCTTCAATTAAGACGCAGATATATGCCAGTGACCTTGAGTGGTTAGCTTGCGTGTTCTGTACTGAGCTTACGCAACGCGTCGTACGTCCAGCCAGTAATAGGACTCGCCCATCAAGGAGCGCTGTCTCCAATTTGACGCATTAAAACAAAACCCAAAACGTATTTTAATAAAACACGTATATTAAAAGATTAATAATTAAATTATCTTTAAAATTGTGAAGGTTTCAGAAAAATACGCTTAATAAATTTTGCGTGACTCTCAGTTTTTTATCCGCGTTTGACATAACTTAACAAATTAATTTCACTATATTAAGTTATTAAGAAAATTATTATATTTAACACATATTTTTACCAAATCATTAACACTACTGTTCAATATAAAATTATTAAAAGTTGGTTATCGTCGCCTTAAGACGAATCTAACGACACCATCAAACCGTTTAAGTTACAGAGCGTGCCACAGAAAAAGACATATACATACGTACATTCTCTCGAAAAACATTACTCTCCTTCTGGGGCATTCGGGTAAAAATAAGTTCTTGCCTAACCTACACAAGTGTCTGTTAATATACCATCAACTATCTCACACTATTCACCCAATTAAAGAACAAACCGTGACGGTAAATAGTAGGTAATCCAATCGTATTGACGATGCACCCAAAGCCGTGGTTTTTGAACAGTGTTTGCACTGTCATCGACCTCAAATATTGGTTCATGTGCAGTGCACTCCAAATGTTTGGTAAACTGAGAAAAAATTGGGGGATACTACTTGAGAATAAGTAGGTATTAAAGCTTAGATAATTTAAATAAAAAAGTTAATGGTAACTAGTAATCCTACTAATATTATAAATGTGGAAGTTTTTATGTTTGGATGTTTGTTACTTAATCATGCAAAAACGGCTGAACGGAATTGGATGAAATTTGGCACACAGATAGTTTATAACCAGGATAATTTTTATCCCGGTAGTACGTTCCCGTGGGATAATAAATTTCCGATATCCTAAAGCTAGTATATAATATTACGAGTATAAATGCGAAAGTGAGTTTGATTGTTTGTTTGTTACGCTTTCACGCTAAAACGGCAAAACGGATTTGGATGAAATTTGACACATTGGTAGACCTGGGTTAAGACATAGGATACTTTTTATCCCAATTTTTCTACGGGATCGAGAATTATGTGAGTGAAACCGCAGGACGCAGCTAGAAATCTAATATTATAAATGCGAAAGTGAGTTTGTTTGTTACGCTTTCACGCTTTAACGGCTTAACGGATTTGTATGAAATTTGGCACATGGGTAGACCATGACCTGGAGAAGGAAATAGGATACCTTTTATCCCGACATTTCTACGGGATCGAGACTTATTCAGGTGAAACTGCAGGGCGCAGCTAGTATCAAAATAATAATTAGTAGAGCCTTATTGCAGATCTTGACCTGCTGCATAGAATTATAAGCATATCTATACCAATATTATAGAGAGGTAAAATTTGTTTCTTTGTGTGTTTGTATGTAGGGGGTAATCTCCGAAACTACCAGTCGGATTTGAAAAAATATTTTTGCATTAGATAGCCCAATTTTCAGGAAGGCGCTCGGAAGCCGCGGGCTGAAGCTACTTAATTAATAAGGAAATAGATTTTGTAACCAGTTTTTTAAAGATCGGTTTAACAAGGAGTAAAACAACGATTTTAATCACATACGCCTACTTTTACATAAAGAAAGAAAAATTATTTATTGAGACTCGCACAGGAAATCACAAATTAAACTAAAAACACACTAAACATAAATAAAAAAAATAAAAAAAACAACAAAAAAAAAGTATACTTAAAAATTAAGGACCATTTACATGACCTAAAATTACCCAATATAGCATTATTCCTGGTTCGAACTCGAAAACGGAGAGAGTAATAAACAGTCCAAGGTCACATTTGATACCAACAGAACAAAAATGTATCCCCTTTTCCTTCGAACTTTTCTCTGTAAGCAAAACTTTTTAGTAAAGGCTTCTAAACAAAAAACTATTGGAAAAATATCAGTCCTTTGTTTCGAAAATACGTACAAAAGACTTGGCTCCATTCCGACTCAAAGTAATTCGATGGATAACTTTCGACATTATGGAGGGTAAGGAACGAAAAATGAATACTAATTTACGTTAGCACATAATCAATCTGCCTAGCCTTTTCCCAGCTATGTTGGGGTTGGCTTCCAGTCTAACCGGATGCAGCTGAAAACCAATATTTTACATGGAGTTTAACAGCTGCACGTGTCGATCGATCAAACTAAACTACGCTTGACGCAGTTAGTCCGTGGATGGGTGACCATCTTTACATACCAAGAACCCTCCGTGCCTCGGAAAGCACGCTAAGCCGTTGGTCTCCGCTGTCATTCGATCTACTATTCGCTGTGAGTCGATCTTTGACAGTTGTTACGGGTCATCAGAAGCCCGAAAGGCTGACACCCAGTCTTACCAAGGTGTATCGTGTTACCCAGTAACTGGGTTGTGGAGGTCAGATAGACAGTCGCTCTGTGTAAAATACTGGTATTCGGCTGCATCCGGTTAGACTGCAAGCTGAACCCAACATAGTTGGGAAAAGGCGGATGATGATAGAATCGAATAGAACTAGTCGCCCCTTCTTAAAGGTAGTTTCGTATGGAGAAGAATGGGCAAGAAACTCCATAGTTACTCTTTTAAAATATTTTGTGTTTTTAAGTTTGCTTGTGTGCAAGATTTTAGCTGCTACAGTTGCATAATAAAAGCTTAAAATTAAAAAAAAATTACACAACACAACCTACCTCATTATAAAGTCATAACTCGACTAATTTCAGCTCGACATCAACATATTTTGACAAAAAGTCTCAATGCAAATCTATTAGGAGAAAATACTATGTGATCACTAAAAATGTTAACACAACACAACTTACCTCTTATAATGTCATTAATAACTCGACAAATTTCAACTCGATATCACCATATTTTGACAAAAAGTCTCCATGCAGAACCGTATAGAGAAAATACTATGTGATCACTAAAAATGTTAACACAACACAACTTGCCTCTTATAATGTCATTAATAACTCGACTAATTTCAGCTCGACATCACCATATTTTGACAAAAAGTCTCCATGCAAATTCGTTTAGAGAAAATACTATGTGTGTATGTGATCACTAAAATTGTTAACACAACACCACTTACCTCTTGTAATGTCATTCATAACTCGACTTATTTCAGCTCGACATCCACGTGAAAAAGTTAAACGTTGATCAATCCCAGGACTTTTAATAGGTTTTTTGTAACTACCCACACCCTCCACATATAGCCTTAAGTTACCACACTTTATAATGATAGTAGCAACTTTTTCTGTACCGCAAAACTTTGAATAAGAAATATGAAATAAGTTTTTGCATAAAATATAACTTTCGCGAAAGCTGTCGGCCGTCAAAAAGAATGGGTATTTAGATACGTACGAGTATAATGTTGTATAGATATGTTGAGTATTTTGTCTGTAATGCAAGGTCGAATATAAAAAGGAAATAACTAGATATACATAACCTCACGCCTCCTCCCCATGGGGGTAGGCTAAACTACAGAACGCCACCCGCTACGATCGTCCTGCTCCAACCTTTTTTTTTTTTTAGTTTGGGAATTATCAAATAACTTCTCCCGCTCTGGGCGGAGCGGGAGGGCGTGTCAGACTCTTACTGGCTGAAACCCACCCGTGTTCCTTCAGTTGCCTGTACGTTGCCTGTGGCCCTGGTATCCCTTTCGGACTTTCCCGCAACCCCGACCGGCAGGCATCAATCCTAGGGGACCGCGTCAGTTGTGCTGTTTTTTTTTTTGTTTGAGTGTGGGAAATTATCAAATAACTTCTCCCGCTCTGGGCGGAGCGTGTGTCAGACTTTTACTGACTAAAACCCACCCGTGTTCCTTCCGTTGCCTGTACAACGAAAACATCTATCAATACCTACATACATTCTATTAAAACACACTTATCTTTTTATAGAAATCAATCGGTCTGTCTATTTGTACGGCTAATAGAAACTATCGTAAAATCTAGTCCTACCTTAACACTATGCTAATATTGCCAAAGGAAGTCGAACAATTATATTAACATTCTTTTAACAATATGACATCATTGAATGATCACGAATTGTGTTTTGTTTCTTAATTTTAATAGTTTAACCTTCCTTTTTGACTTTGAAGACTGACAAAACTATTAAAAGTAGTAGTTCGACGAACAGTAGACCTTGCGAGCACAAACTTTTTTGTAACAATTAATATAGATGTACCACTTTTTTTTTTTTTTGTTTGGGAAATCATCAAATTACTCCTCCCGCTCTGGGCGGAGCGAGAGGGAGTGTCAGACTTTTACTGACTAGAACCCACCCGTGTTCCTTCCGTTGCCTGTGTGCCGGGGCTGCGATATCCCTTTCGGACAAACCCGCAACCCCGGCAGGCATTGGTCCTTACGGACCCCGTCAGTTGGTGCTGACGCGTCAGTTGAGCTGACATCTCTTTGAGGCGCGCGTGGAATACAACGCGCCGTCGACCTGGGTCTGGTCCTTATCGGACGGCGAGCTACCCATCGCTCACCATCCGCAGGCCCGCGCCTACGGTGGCCGGGAATCTGCCTGGGATTCCCGACGCCCAGGGCGTCTCTTGCGGCGGCTAGGAGCGTGAGGGCGCGAAATTTGCCTCCCCCACACGTTCCGCTTCCTCCTTTGCGAGTATTACTGCTACGATCCTTACATTCCTTTTGCTTCGTTTAAGAGCGTTTATCCTAAAAGTTGGCAACGTCGCAAATAGCTGTCAAATATTTACCTATTCTGATTAATTTGGCAATATTACTGTATGGAAATAAGAAACGTAGCTTACTAGCGAACTAGAATTTAATAATGAAATGCAATTATATAACACTGAATTTGATGTTGTAACCGTCTATGGTGTAAAAAACGTATTTAGAAAGTTTCCAAATACTTTTTATGAATCTAAAATTAAATATTCGGTGTTAAGATATTAATATTGCATTTCATAATCAATTTTCTAGTTCGCTGGTTATCCACATTTCTAATTTTCCATATAGTAATATTGGCAAATATATAAAAACCGGGAATTATTTGACTTCTATTTGCGATGTTGCCCACTTTCAGAATAAACGCTCTCATGCGAAAGTGAGTTGTTTGTTTGTTTATTTGTTTGTTACGCGTTCACGGTAAAACGGCTGAACGTATTTGGATGAAATTTGGCATATGGGTAAACCATGACCTGGGTCACATAGGACATATGACTGTGTGTGAAACCACGGGGCGCAGCTAGAAACTAAATATTTCTTGTTTCATTTACAATTCTGACAACAGATGTTGTAATTTGCACCGTACTTTTTAACTATCTTCCAAAATATACCGAAGATAAAGAACTAGCACTAGCATTGATGTCGAATTGAATTCGACATCAATGTTTTATTAGTCAAGTGACAAACCGACGTAATTATTGGACTTATTCCCATATCAATAAATGTCAGACTATTAAACTAAAATGAATTCCTGACTGAAAAAAGTGAACTCACGGAAGGCATTATAAGATAATTGCACACTTTTTCCTATCACCGATCAGAAGCGATTACTTCGTTAAAGATCGTAAAAGGTCGGGACGTGTCGGAACCTTATTACCGGCGGAACGTCGAATGGGACCGTTTGGAATGACTTCGGAACTCGACTTCTGGCGCTGCAATTTAAAACAAAGTTTCGAAAATGGAACGCTACGAGACTCTTAATTGAAATAGTTCAATTTTTCGTACAAAGATTTCTGGGACTTTTGTGTTTTTTTTTTCTCCAACTTTTGAAGTAAGTGTTCTAAATTCCAATGTAGATTTGTTTTTTTATGGAGCGGATTTGGAAACTTTAGTTTCGTCTTTAAAAGATTAATGGCTTTTACTAACGTTGATCGAGGTGACGTAGATTTGTTCCAGAGACGTCTTTTTATACAACTAGAGCTGTTGATTTATACTTGTAAAGAGTAAGTATTATGATTCAAATTTACATTAAACGAATAACTACATCATTCTAATAGAGGAAGTAATTAAACAAAATATGGAACAAACTCCTCAAACTGCGAAAATAAGCAGCCATTTCCGCATTTTACGAGCGGCTACAACTTTTTAACAACTCAGTAACTCGCAGGAAATGTTCCTGTAACCTTAAAAGGAGTGCGGGTTTAAGTTAGCCTTCTCTAATCCTGTACGACACACGGAATTGTTTAAAAGGGTAGAAAAAAAATCCAGGGAGGCCTCCCAAGCCGGCCTCTAGTAAATAATTCTTGAAGTGGGCTTGCCTTCATACATCTTTTATGTGGTGTTATTTATGTGTTTCTGCGGTGTACATCTGGCCGTATTCTTTCGAATGTGCGCAAAGAAAAATGAAACAAGTTTCGGAATAAATAAAAGTTTTACTGCGGACCGTGATGACGCGGTATTGTTTTCGCGTGTTGCTCTGATGAGTTGAGATTTTTTTGGAATAGTCAGGACGGTTTAATGGATTGAATATTTTTGTTTTTTTTTCGCAAAAATAGGTAAAATCTGAAGGAAGGACACGGCCGTAAATATTTTTCACAGATTTCTATCTGTGAAAATTATTTACAACCGTATCCTGTACATTACCTGGCTGATAAAAAGAAACAAAATGGTAAAACATAATCCATTACCCATTAGATTTTATCACACAATGAGGGTTTTCTGAAATGACGTTCACTAGGTGGCAGGACTGAGACTTCAGGTCCGGACATCTGTCAAGAGTGTCAAAGTGCCTATATTTTCTTTATTCATAACTGAATGATGAACGGATGATTGAAACGAATGATGAACGTCATCATTATATTTTATATTCATTGTCGAAATAGAAGACCCTAAGAAAGGACCTCTTGGCAAAGTGTCACCAACTGGTGGCGTGAATTTTCATGAAAACTCTTATTAGTAAAAAGCTCAATCAATGAAACTTTAAATATATTGTTGAAATTCAGATATTTTTTATTATTAGTTATTCAGCATCTACGTAATGAGAGAAAATCAATCAATCTGCCTTGCTTTTTCCTAACTATGTTGGGGTCGGCTTCCAGTCTAACTGCAGTCTGAGTCTGACTATCCGTAGCGACTGTCAAAAATCTACGAATGACAGCCGGAACCAACGGCTTATCGTGCTTTCTGACGCACGGATATAACTCGATAAGTAATTAATGGTCACCCATCCATAGACCGACATCAGCAAGCGTAGCTTAACCCTCGATCGACCCGTCCGTCCTATTTAATGTTATGAGCAAAAAATATCCAAATAAATAAACAAAAAGGAAACCAAACCCTTTAAACGCGTCTAACCTTCCATAATCCTTCGGAAATCCTCGCTGACCTTCGGGCCACTTCGTATCCCTATTTCACCGGTAGCAAACCGGGTGGCGGTTGGGACGATAAAAACTTTGTCGTCTGCATTATGAATACGACCGCAACTTAGGCGTAGACATGAAACAATTTGTTCCTATACTAGTGTGCTGGCATTTGGTTAGGTGGTGTAGTAAAAGTAAAAGAAAGGAAATTTATGACTAAATTAGACAAGACTAGGGCCTAGTATTCTAGCGCGTGGGTCAAGGATGAATCTCGAATTTGAAAACAGATTCACGATTTACTTTTTTTCTATATTTAAAAGAGTGTCCTTGGAGTTTCTTGCCCGTTCTTCTCCATAAAGATCTCAATCTCGATCTCGATATCGACGTTTTGGAATGGGCAACTAGCTTCAACTTTCTGACTAACTGACCGACTATTCAACAATTCAAGAGTGCCTGTAAATGGTTTAATTGAAATAAATACTTTTGAGTTTGAGTTTATGGCATACGAATGCCCGTTTTCACCAAAACTAAGTGATACTTAAATTAATCCCTAAATAAAAGTGCACTGTTGGATTTTCAACGCTAGGCTTATCGCTGAGAGTTGAAAATCAAACAGTGCACTTATAAATATTTAGGGATTCATTTAAGTGTCGGTGGAAAACGGGCATTAGTCCCACTAGCACCACAAATAAAGAAAGAGAAAGAAAAATGCGTTTATTGGCATTACATTAGCAGAAAAATACACCTTATAACTAAAAAAAAACAGAAAACAATGATTATAATGCCAATAGGGCCTCAGCTCAGCATAAATGTCAGATGGCAACACACAGTGTACCACCTGACGCTGATTTTCAGCTGCAACCCACGAGTGCCATACGCTAGAATAATAAAGACAGGGAAGTGTGTGTCCGTTGTAATAAGTTAACAGAATAAATTAAAGGTAAGTAGTAAAAGATAGGATAACATGAATATCTCACAAAATCAAATAAAATAAAATGTTGTGACATACATTTAGTGTGTGTGGTGTGTTGTGAATGAGAAACTAAAATAAATAAATACCCAATATCTGTGTCATAATACTCGAAATGCTGTCCGTGTTGAGTGATTTGTGGAGCAAAGGAGCCTTAATCTGACAGCTAAAATTGTGAATAACTCATGATTGACTACCCATAATTATGGTCTTAGAATTCGGGCCTTAAAGCGAAAGCGTCAAGGTAGCCCGCGAAATTCAAATTTTGTTACGTTTTTTGCAATTTGCAGGTCAGTATCATGTTGTAAGTTGATTTAAATATGATTCGCGGCCGTATCAAATGTATATTTATAGAATTTTAATCATAAAAATGATCAATACAACTCTCTAAGTTCATACAATTCCATTGAATGACTATTTCATGAAATCATGACATTTGACCATTGTGCTTACTTATAGAGTGTATTCCTGATTGTAATGATTATAATTATGTAAAACCATATTTGTTACGGCCGCGAATCATATTTTAATCAACATAAAACCTGACACTGACCTGCAAAATGCAAAAAACTAAAGAAAATTTGAATTTCGCGGGTTACCTTAGCGCATGCCCCTTATTGCCTAGCTAGCTGGTGTAGTACAGAAATTACAGCTAGGCCACTCGAAGGTATTCTTGGGTATTTATGAGAAGAGATTGGAAACTGGGCAGCTGCATCTTTTTTTTTACCTGTCTTTGCTGTCCCACTCCTGGGCAAAGGCACACCTACACTCCCTCCATATTTCGCGAGCCCGCGTGTCCTCCTTCCAGTTTTGACGGAACCTATCCATCTCGTCCCGCCATCTCCTACGTGGCCTGCCGTCACCCCGCCCGAATTCCTCAAAGCACCACTTCTGTGCTATTTGTGTCCACATTTGTCATGCGGCAGACATGACCTGCCCAGCCCCATTTAAGTTGGGCACCCTTTTACAGCCAGCTGAATTTTATTCCACTACAAATGACTCATGATGGTCACTATTCTCATAGAATTCTGTCTCAAACAAATGGTGATGATGCAAAGACTGTTCAGGGCTTTCAAAAATCAATCTGCCTAGCCTTTTCCCAACTATGTTGGGGTCGGCTTCCAGTCTAACCGGATACAGCTGAATACCGTATTTAACACGGAGCGACTACCTATCTGACCTCCACTACCCAGTACCTGGGGAATACATTACCACATCGTAAGACTGGTTGTCAGACTTTCGGGTTCTGACGACCCGTAACGACTGTCAAAGATTCACGAATGACAGTCGGGACCAACGGCTTAACGTGCTTTCCGAGGCACGGAAAAACGGCACGGCAGGTTCATGAGGCTTTATTGGGCATTATATATGCATGATTTATGGTAGAATATGGAAAGATTCTAAACCGAAACACTGAGGACCATCTTTAACATCCCTCAATACATCAGCAATAAGAACATATATCTCGACTTAAATGTACCAATTTTCAAACAGGAGATAGAGAAATATAGCATCAACTACCAGAAAAGACTCTCAAATCACAAAAATGAGCTTGCCCTTAGACTGAGTGGAGATCAGGGCCTTCAACATAGAAGATTAAAGAGTCATAGTATCTCAACGAACCTTTTTTTTTTTTTTTTTGGTTGGGAAATCATCAAATGACTCCTCCCGCTCTGGCCGGAGCGAGAGGGAGTGTCAGACTCTTACTGACTAAAACCCACCCGTGTTCCTTCCGTTGCCTGTGTGCCAGGGCCGCGATATCCCTTTCGGACAAACCCGCAACCCCAGCAGATCTCAACAACCCTACAAAATAGATTCATCAGGATGGAATGAGACACCTACCTGAGAAGTGTCTCACCAAGCTACAAAGCCGAAGTATCAGACTGAGCAGTGGCTTATTTTTGTGTCCAACAGATTGCCGTGGTGCAGAGACAGAGAAAGAAAATGATATGTAGGGCAGATGGGACTGTCCTATGCATTGCGGTTGTAAAAGTTCTTTATAAACCGGCTATTAAAATTAACTTACATCGGCTATTATAATACCGACCATAGATCCAGAGAAATAAATTACCAACTGTTACAAAGAAGAAAATGATAATTTCTTAAACGAACTAGTTAATATTTCACAGTGCGCTCATAATATTTCAAACATTAACACTCAATTATTTTAGATTGAAATAACTTGCTCTTATTAAAAGCCAGTGGAGAATTATGAATTAAAATTAAGTAATAAAGGCAGTAAAACCGTATTACAGGATTAGAACTTTAATGATAAAATATGTTTCAGCGTTTCATTATGTCGTTTTTGAAGATAATTTTGGAATTTAAATTTAATTTTAAAATGTTAACTTTGGAGCCTTTTGTTTTAATTTGAAAGTGTAATTATGTTATTATATATTATGAAACTTTTTATTGAATATAAAAGATTTAAGTTTTTCAAAAGATTATATTCACAGCCTGGTATCCTATGAGATTCCTCTTTATGTTTCTTTTTAACCGACTTCCAAAAAGGAGGAGGTTCTATGATCGTAGCGTGTTTTTTTTTTAATGTATGTACACCGATTTGTCCGTCAATTATGGACCGATATTGAAATATTTTTTTGTATGTTAATAAATTTTTTATAGGACCAACTTGAGAGCATCCTTCGGTATGCTCTCAAGTTGGTTTCATTTAATTTTATTAACTTTGCTTAGATAGTTTTTCAGTAAGCTTCAATAATACGTATTTTAAGTGGGAACACTTATTATAGGTGGATGATAACTTCCTGTGACTGTACTTACATAGCAGGCAGTGGTATTCGAATTTGTGTGGGGTACCACAACAAAAAGTGAAAATTTTTTTTTTTCGGTAAAAGTTTTTTTGTAATACTTTTGGTGTAAAGAGTTTCTACGATTGTCACACACATCTACCTATTTAAGCTAAGTTTTCATAGAAGAGCGGTGGTCGCCACATAACGGTCGTCATGAAAATAATGCCATCGGGGTTTGACTTTACGATGTCAAAAAGTGCTCTCTCGGAAAACGCAAACAACTTAATTTCATAAATAACGGTTTAGTGACGTCAATTACCGTTAATTTGCGGACGCTATGTCGTTCTTCTAGGAAATCGTGGCTTAAGAGATTTTAGTGCATTATCAATACAGGGTGTCAGGGACATGCGAAAGCCATGGATTCAGTACATGATTCTGAACGCCAAAGGGTTGAAACGTTTCGTCGGCTATTTAAAAAAAACAGCTCTTTCATGGGAAAGTGAAGGGAAGTTCCATACCTACGCGGTCAAAATGTATGGAACAGCTGTTTTTTTTTAATTAACCGACGAAAAAATTCAACGCAGGGTGTTTCAGAATCATGTACTGAATCCATGGTAACAGGCTTCGCGTGGATGTCCCTGCCACCCTGTATAATTCAGAGAAGGAAATGTTATCTATCCTCTTTATACATAACACCACCTAAACTATTCCACTATAAAAAAACACCCACATCTGCTTAAGTGGCTGCATCAGCAAAGCTTCACTTAAATACCTGCTCATTCTAATAAATTATATAACCTGCTCAGACCTTAAGACTTAAGCTTCAATGCCCTTCAGACGAGGCTTTTAAAATGTTTAGTACGCTCAAAATGGCCGCGGTACCCATCACATAATTTTATGCGACGAAGAAGACAATAATACTGCAATTTTATAGCGCATGTAGGACCCTGGGCTTTTATGTTTATTCGGTCGGGAGATAACAATAAAAATGTCTGAAATTATATCTCGTAATATATGTCATTTTTGCTGCGTAAATTTTGATATGTTTTCATGGATTTTTTCATGAAAAATATTTTTTTTAGGAATGATTTATGATAGATCGTGCCGGGCCGCGTAAATACAAAGCCGGAAGCAACACAAGTCTGTGCGCATTATCTTGCGAATAGCTTAAAGCAGTAATAGTCTTTCGTAACCCAGCTGCAACACAGCAGTTTGTAGTGCAGCCGCATTTGTTTGTATAAGGTAATGAAAAGGCGTATTCAACGCAGACACCTATAGTATTATTTCCGTTAGAAACTGTCGAAAAATTGTGAACTGGGTGAAATGGTTTAGTTTGGTTAGAATTGTGACAAACAGCGCGCGAGCCGAATGGTGTCGCGGCAGCGGCAGGCTAGCGCTACTTCCAAGTTGCTCGCAGCTAGTCAGGCTGTTTAGTATTAGCGCAAGGTGCGTTAAGTAGCAAGCAAATTTGATACCTGTAGTGTAGACAGAGTGAGTACATAAAAGCTGTACTGCAGTCGTTTTTGTTAAACATAAATTTTACGACAATCTACATTAATGATTTTATTTATTTTATTGAATAATTCACCTCCTCGGTATGGAAAAAATCTTTGCGCAAATGAGGTATTGACAGCAGTTGACGCACATATTGCGTAGTTTCTTCTAGAGAGGGATATACGTTTTCTCCTTTCTCCAGGTAAGTCGGAGTGTTGAAGAAGTACAGTTACCAATATGTACAGCTGGCGTACAATTAGCACTTGAGCCTCCTCATAAAGTTTTGAGGTGGAGAAAAGACGGGGTTTGGATAAACTCACTTTTAGTATCATCCTTTGGGCTCTTTCAACTGTTATCAATTTAGTTTTGCATGCTCCTCCCTATGTTGTTATGCAATAACTAGTGATTGATTGCACCAAAGTCTCATAAGCCATCCTTATCATCTCCTTCTCTGCTACATCACGAAGCTCTTTAAAAATGTAAGTGAGCTTACGTATTTTTTTAGATAGAGACTAGCTTTTGCCCGCGACTTCGTCCGCGTAGAAATCGAAAATGGTTCTAATAGGATTTTTTATTGGTTTTTTACGTTATTAATTTTGTTATAACATAAAATTATTATGTTAACATTTTTGAATAATTATATAATATAACAATCTTTATTATAGTGTAGGGATATAAAGGATAAATAAACCTGAAAAAATCTAAAAATCTGGCGAAAGTTACACGGGTGTAGGTATTATGTTTTTACAACGAAATCGAAATACTACACCAACCGCAGTATTTCTTTTTAAACAATATTTTTTGGAACGAAGTTCCTTATCGCGCGTTGCGAAACCCCGGCTAGACGAAAAAAATTAGGACCAAAAGTTGTAACGACACTTTTGGCTATAGTTGTAAGCCGAGCGGCGTGCGCGTGTTTCTCTGTCTGTCTCTCTCTCAAAGTCAAAGTCAAAGTCGAAGTCGGAGTCGAAGTCGGAGTCGAAGTCGAAGTCGGAGTCGAAGTCGAAGTCGAAGTCGAAGTTGGAGTCGAAGTCGAAGTCAAAGTCGAAGTCGAAGTCGGAGTCGGAGTCGAAGTCGGTGTCGAAGTCGAAGTCGGAGTCCAATTCGGTGTCGGAGTCGAAGTCGAAGTCGAAGTCGGAGTCGGAGTTGAAGTCGGAGTCGAAGTCGGAGTTGGAGTCGAAGTCGGAGTCGAAGTCGGAGTCAAAGTCGGAGTCGGAGTCAAAGTCGGAGTCGAAGTTGGAGTCGAAGTCGGAGTCGGAGTTGGAGTCGGAGTCGAAGTCAAAGTCGAAGTCGAAGTCGGAGTCGAAGTCAGAGTCGAAGTCGGAGTCGGAGTCGGAGTCGAAGTCGAAGTTGAAGTCGAGCGAGTGTATAAGTCGACACGAGTCAAGAGACTTATACTTATATACTTATACTTATACTTTTCGAGACCAAAAGTTGTAACGACACTTTTTGCTATAGTTGTAAGCCGTGCGGCGTGCGCGTTGCGTTTCTCTGTCTGTCTCTCTCTCTCTCTCTCATAGAAAGAGGAACTTCGTTCCATCCGGGTGTCCCTTGACACCTCTCAAGTTTTTCGTTTTTCTTTCGGGTGCTAAAATCACCAGGCTACTCTGTGCGCTTACTCTGGAGCATGCCACATACAACTGGCCGTGGGAGAAGCAGCTTTCCCTCAAGTCTACTCCCGCTACCTTAAGAGTTTGACCTTGAGCTTTGTTTATAGTCATTGCGAAGCATACTATGGGAAACTGCACTCTCTTGAATTCGAAGGGGTAATTTGAGGGTGTTAGGGGAATCCTAGGAATAAATACAGACCTCTGTAAAGCTTAGAAACCTTCAAATGCGGTACTAATATATATAGTACGGTGACTTTCGAGACATTCCAATTTTAAAGAATATTTGCATTGCAAGCACAAAGCCTTTATGTGAGTTCAACCTTTTTTGAATAAAATCGGATTGACTTTTCAAATATGTGTCAAAGTAAAATTTTATTTAAATCAAAAGCACTAAGGAGTATTGATATCAACTTCGAAGCTTTCTACCCCTATTAAACCCCGTTAGGGGATGAATTTCAACAAAAGACGAAACAGGTCTTCCATTAATTCTGTTAAAGAATGTTTATGCAAAATTTGAAGTAGATTGGACCAAGGAATCACGTTGTCCCATACAAACTTTGCCCTCCTTTTTCACCCCCTTAGGGGTGGAATTTCGAAAAATCCTTTCTTATCGGATGCCTACGTAATACAAAGAACTCACCCTCCAAGTTTCAGGTCTCTACGATCAGCGGTTTAGGCTGAGCGTTGATCCGTCAGTCAGTCATTCAGGACAAAGCATTTTATATGTATAGATTGGCCTCTGTCGGTCTGTATTGCATTCGCCTTTGTATTTACGCTGCCGGGCCGGAGCCATGTCAAACTTCACGTAGGTACATTTCATGCTACACCGTGCAGCGTCCGTGTCCCAACCGAGTCTTGGTGCCTACAAATTGAGCAGACACGGACGATACTCAAGCCTAAGACTATGAATGCTTGAATGTCAAATTTTGGAAAAATCTCAATAAAATATAAAAAATTACATAGGTATCTCCTAAACTATAAAACTTTAGCTAGGGAAAGTAAGGTCTAATAATTAGCAAATGACGTTCTCTATAAACGAATTTGATATGGCGGGTCCAGTCACCCTGTATAGTGTAGAAGTCCAAATAACTCGAACACACCCTGCACACATCGTCATGAACAGCGAATATTTGAACATTCAAGAATATTTTTGCTATCTTTTTGCTAATCTGAATGCAAAGATGAACATGGTGGTAGCAGCGACTTTTATTTCCTCTATGTTAATTACCAATACATGGTATTCGTAAATACAACACCGCACTCTATTGAGCAAGCCATGTGTGGACGGTAAACGAACTTATTCGGTATATTCGCAATCCTTTGATATGTGACCAAAAACCGACAACCGGCGGATACGAGTGTTCGTATATTTGCGTATTAGTCTTATTCGTGAAAAATATGCAAATATAGGCAATTAGAGTAACTTCACATCGTTGTATTTATGCAAATAAGACGAATACGCGAACACGAATAGCGATGTGAAGTGCCACCATAAGAACTTTATCAACTATGTGTAAGTGAAATAAATGAATTTATTTAACTTACTGAATTTATTTACCTTACTGAATTTATTTAACTTACTGAATTTATTTACCTTACTGAATTTATTTAACTTACTGAATTAATTTAACTTACTGAATTTATTTAACTTACTGAATTCATTCTTCTGGGCTTCGCATGAAACTAAATAGGTATAGTCTCATGTTGGAGCGCGTAAAAAATAAATTTATTAGATATAAATATATGAGGGAATACGGGGTGTATCCATTTTATCCGTTGATGTATCCAACACTATTTATCTTAGGTATGGTCGGATATAATGAACTGAGGGTCAGGAGGCAACTCACACTGGTTACTTATATCTTTAAGATAATTAGAGGGAAGATACACAATGCGGATATATTGCGAAGGGTGGAACTAGTCGTGCCAGACGGGTATGTGGGTCGTCGTCGTCGGCCGCGGTTTCTGGCGTTACCGCGCGCGCGAACTAACTTGCTACGTGAGGCGCCGCTGACGAGCGCGCTCCGCACTCTCAACCTCATTGCTGATGACATTGACATATTTTATTGCGCTTTGGGTGAATTTCAAAGAATAGCTACCTATAGAATTTGTTACGGTACAAGCAGTGGAACTACTTAATTTTTAAGTGTACTACAATATCGCATTGGGTCTAGCCTGTAAGGATATTTGTACGTTTGGCGTGAGTGAATAAATAAATAAATAAATTTATACTCCTTTTCCGCATTTTCTCTTCACTAAATACAGAACATAAAACACTTCATTATATACCGTAAAACTAACATCATGCAATTAAAAATAACTATATGTAAAACAAAAATAAAATGCATTCATAAACAGCCGAACTTCCCCGAGCGTTCCCGAGCTCTCTCGAAAGTTTTCGCATACCATTCGGAGTTTTCGCAATTAAAGTGACGAGAACAGTTTTCGGGATCTTTATTAACTCAGTCGAGGAGTTGATTCGTTTGCTCTTGGTACAGTGATGTAGGGTGCTTGAGTTTCTGCATATGGAAGAAATAAGGCTTAGTTTTACTGCGCGACAGCAAAGACAGGGTTGTGTTTTTTACGCGTATCTACATTTATGTCTTTATGTATCTTGATAGTTTTGTACGTGGGATTCTTTATACCCTCGAAGCATGATGAATTTCAACTAGTTTCGGGCTAGTTTTACTCATGTGCTGGACCAGTCCCGACTAGTTTAGGACTAGTCAGTAGTTTATCCACCTCCACCGTTACCAGGACGTCACGCTCGGTTCGAGTATCTCGTTTCTCGGTGACGTGCCGGTAACGGCTGCGGTGGTCAAATGTCCATAGCCGACACGAAGGATCCGATAACGACCAATATAACGTCCTTTGAGTGCATTTTAGTCTGTGCTAAATAAATATATTTTATTTCTTTCATAGTCGTCAGAAACAGAAATAGTCACCATAATCGAAATCGGCATGAGATGGATTATTTTTGTTCGGTAGCAGCACTAGTTGCATTATCACATACCACGGCCATATATGTTTTGTTATACTATACTTACAGTTTTACTGCTGGGAATTACATATTCTTTATATTTATGTTTTTTTTTTTTTTTTTTTTATCTGACACAAATTTATTTTATTTCAGTATATTGCATACACGTTACAATTATAAAACTGATTTACATCCGTCACATCACACTCTCAGGTCCAGTTGAAAACCAGCGTCAGGCACTTATAGTTGTCTGGCATTTTTGCTGAACTGGGCCTTTTTGGCGCAGTCCTGAGGCACACTCCCCATCAAATTTCTGCTTATATCGCACTTTACAATTTTATTTGATTTTAATTATTTTTTATATATTTTTACCTGCTTTGTATTATATTGTGTGCTTTAGTCTGTGCTAAATAAATGTATTTTCTTTCTTTCTTTTCTTTCTATATGCAGACTGCTAGTTTGCAATTAAACAACGGAAATGTGACAGTTGGGAGCTTAGTACTCAAATCATCTCCTGTCTCTCAGGATATTATTAAATTAGTTCATTTGGAAAAGGTCCTACTACAATACTGGCAGTACACAGACAGTATGTATCTAATTTAGGAATCTGTGCATTGTCAATAATGACTAATGAATCAACATCCCACCATGTGATAGAACAAAAACCTTTTACTTTTAAAAGAGTAACCGTGGAGTTTCTTGCCGGCTCTTCTCCTTATGAAACTACCAATTGGAACCGTGCACCTAGCTTTTGACGTTTCATAAGTGAACATGTAGGTTTATGTGAAATAAAATTACAATTTTTTTTTTTATGAAGAATGAAAATTATTGTATTTGGTACACGCACAGCAAAGACAACCAGTAAAAAAGGAGCATTTAAAACTAACAAAATTAACATATTTTTCAAATAAACGAAAACAAAAACCACCTGTGCAAGGCCAAAAACGCTCCACACCTAGAAACACTAAATGTAAAAATTAATCGTAATAAGGCATTTATCGCTGTCCTAGCTAAAATAGCAATCTTTGAAGAGGCTTTTGGTCAGCGACTTTTACAGGAAGATACTGTTAACAAACATTTATTTATTTATTTATAACATCTTAAACTATCATTACAGGGTTTACCATTATTAAAATATTATTAAAATTAAATAAAAATAAAAATAAAATTAAACACAAAAACAGCATTACATAATTACTATCAAAGCATAGTAAAAAATTAATTTAAAAAAAAGAAGTTAAAATTAAGTATTATTTTGCTTGTAGCATAATATAAATAGCAATACCCTTGCGAATTCACTAAAACAACATGTAAACACATCAATCTGAGTTTGAAGGTCGTTAATGGTACGGATAGCTCTGGTAAGGGGTGCCTTGGCAAGCAGGTTAGTTCTGGCTGTAGGTGCCAGTAGCAGTGGCGGGCTGCGCCGCCTCCACACGAAGCGGTCCGGCACACACAGACTCAAGCGCTGCAATACTCCCGGGTGACTCACCACTCCACGAAGCACCTTCACCAAGTAGGCGACCAGTGTAAACTCCCGTCGGACATACAGTTGATTATAGCCAACCATGCCCAGGACAAACAGAGTGGGATACATCAGTGGGTAAAACGGATATACCCCATATAATTTCCTGTACAAATGGCGCGTGAATTTGTTCTGAACACGCTCCAACATTACAGAGTACTTAGCTTCATGTGGAGCCCATAATATGACCGCACTATGTTCCAGATGACTCCTGACTAGTGCATCATACAGGACCCTAACTGCTGTGATGTTTGTGAAGCTTTGTGTCTGTCTCAGAACAAATCCTAAGTTTCTGTACGCCTTCTTACAGATCTTGGTTACATGCTCACGGAATGTCAGATCGGGAGTCATGAAAACACCCAAGTCTCGCACCTCCGTGACTCGTGTGAACATGAAGTCAATTGTGCTGAAAGACGTCTGATAAATTATACTACGGGCAACCACTAATATAATTTAACAGACGTCTGTGCGGGCGAAATTCGTCCTTAATTAATTTAATTTTTTGAAGAATATTTTAGGATAGTTCATACTAATTCCATGTATAGAACCTACATGCAAATTCCATGCTGATTAGTATAACGTCATTATTCTAAGCCATATTTAAGAGCGTTTATCCTAAAAGTTGGCAACGTCGCAAATAGCTGTAAAAAATTTACCTGTTTTTATTAATTTGACAATATTACTGTATGGAAATAAGAAATGTGGCTATCTAGCGAACTAGAATATTAATAATGAATTGCAATTAGAACATTGAATTTGATGTTGTATCCGTTTTACGTGTAACAAGGCATTTGGAAAGTTTCTAAATACTTTTTTTACATCTAAAACTAAATATTCGGTGTTACGATATTAGGTCTAAATTATTGCCACATTTGTTATATCCATACAGTAATATTGCCAAATTAATCACAACAGAGAAATATCTGACATCTATTTGCGACGTTGCCCTTTCAGAATAAACGCTCTTAACCATAAACAAAAAAGAGTGTGTGTGTCAAACGCATGGTAGTGTGTGTAATGTTTTTTTTTTAATTTATTTAATTTATTTCTAATGAATATTTTATAAAAGTATTAGCTTTCTGCACTCCTTTGCCCTATAAACTTCAACTGTGCTAAATTTTATACTCCTCCATTCGCGTAATTTTCGTAAAAATGGGTACAAAGTTTTTGCTTCGATATTAATGATAAGACTAGCTTTAAGTCCGAAATAACCCCACGGGAAAGTACTTTAAGGATAAAAAGTATCATTTTATATCCTAACTCAGGTAATGGTCCACCTTTGTGTCAAATTTCATCGTAATCCGTTCAGCCATTTAGCCGTGAAAAGTTAACAGACAGACAGACTTACTTTCTCATTTATTTTTATAGTATTTATGCTATTGTGCTAGGCAGCTTACACATTAATTCCCTTTAATTAGAAATAAATCATAGTAAGTAAGTAATTCGAACGGCTAACAAAAACTAAAAAATAAAGATGTTACCACGCGATCAAAACGCAACAGCTCGAAATGAAAGCAGGTGCTGCGTGGCGAATTGCCAATATTACGTCAGTCAAATAGCCTTGAAATATGTAGCTAATGCCAAGTTTGGTGTTCATTCTGCTTATTTATATTGACAGGGAAATTAGCTTAAAATTATTAAATCGATAAGTTACGCCTTGTATAATTATGGAGATAGTTTACAGATGCACAGTTATGGCAAGTGTCAATAGTTTCATAGATTTTGACGACAGTGACAATAAGTATATTGATTTAGATAAAAATAAAGATCACAGGAATGGTAAAAAATATATGAAATTCATTGTAGGTAGACACAAAAAAAAACAGGTGCAGATAAAAAAAAAAAACGGATAGGAGTCGCCGAGTTATAGAGTTGAGAGCGGTGGTAATGAGATCACGAGGCCAACTTAACATTAGTTAAGGAATAATTAATCGTGTATTGTTTACGAAATTGGGTTACGAAATCAGGACTTGATTGGACAATGAACTACACTTTGAGACCGTTTTGTAACGTAAAGTGACCTTGAAGAGAGCGGTCAATAGTGTCAATCAGGTGAAATGACAGCTTACTTCAAGCTCACTTCACGTATATTTGTCACGATGAGATTTTTACAGGATAGACCGGCTGGTCCTGATGCCTCATTATCACTACCTACTCTAAAAGACATAGCCCTCAATACCTGTACGAATGAACTATACATGTCACGACCTGTCGTGAAGGGCGGGCGTTTTTTGGGAGACTGTCTTGTAAATGTAATTTTGACGTTCGAAAAGTGCTGATTCTCAGCCTAGTTAGATGACTTTTGAATTTCGAATAAATGATCAACTAGATAAATGACTTTTGAATTTCGAATAAATGATCAACTAGATAAATGACTTTTGAATTTCGAATAAATGACTTTTGAAAGTTTAAATTATACCACTGTGGATCTATTCTGTAAAAAAAAACTCAATATGAAAACTTAGGTGAAATGATCTTGAACTGAACTGTCAATTCTGTCAATCCCTAGCGTTAGTTAGAATGTCAGCTCTCTTCACCCTTACCGGTTGATGTCATAGATAAACTATGACGACTGTCAGTCCTGGGACATATCTACAGCTTGATGCAAGTTATGATACATTCTTCACAAACCCAATCACGGACCTTTTTTATTTTTAGTAAGCAGAAAGCATTCCCTCAATTTCAGCTGTCTTGACCATTACCAAATTCAATACACAACCCTTCCTTACATTTCCACGTTATCATCAGTCACATCATAATGCAAATGGGACATAAAGACCTCAAATAAGGGTGTTTGCACACGATCAAGCTGCGAGGCGTGCAGGTGGCGGGATTGTGGCAAATTGCCAATAGCATGCAACCGCGGACAAGCTTTATCACATTACCCGGCCGCTCACAATCGCTCGTATATTGATGTGCTTTTAAAATTGTTAGGTGATATGCTTCAGTTTTATTTGATGGTGTTATTATGGCCTTATTTTAGATTTTTTATGTCTTTAGCAGCTGTTTCTTTGAGAAATTATTAAGATAAAAAACACTAACTGCATTTAAGCGGCATTTTTGCGGCATTTTATTAAACTTTCAATAATGGTTTTAATTGCTTTGTATTCTGGTGCTCAGCATACGTAAACTAATATCCATAGTTTAAGTAAAGACACTTTAATATAACCTGTTTTATAGGAAATTTTTTATTTTTTAGTTTGACCGTTATTTGTGTGTCTGTCTGTGGCACCGTAGCTCTTAAACGGGTGAACCGATTTGAATGCGATTTTTTTATTTGAAAGCAGGTTTTCTAGCGATGGTTCTGGGATATGTTTTTATTAAAATCGGTTCAGCCGTTTAAAGATTATAAGCTCTTTTCTAGTTGATGACTGGAAGTAAGCGTCGTCCACAGGTCTGATCGATTTGAAATTTGGTATTCTGTTACTTCAATGATATTAGAAGAACATAGTAACCTTGAACTGATGCTGCTGCATCACCTGGAATTTGCAGGATACCCAACTCCCTTACCAACTTACAGCACAGGTATCATTTTTAAGCTCATTGGAATGGTCTTAATGAATTGGTTATAGATAGATGATGGGTCTGGTGATGGAGTAGGAAAGAGAAATGAGGAAAGGTTTGTGACAGGGCTTTTTAAAATTTTGATATATTTTCACTTGTTTAATCTTCGTTCAATAATGCACAATCATCTTAATTGCAGTAGGTAGAAATATATTGTAGGTGGCCAAAAAAACTAACATCTAAAATCTTATAGCATGAATAAATATTACCAATACAGGGTCAAATTAAATTAGCTAGTGAAACCCCGCAGACGTGATGGGTATCGAACATGACAATTTAAAAATAAAATAAATATTTGATGTTTCTTTGGTCATTTCTTTCACGCTAAAATGGTATAGGTAGAGCATTATCTGGGTTGGTATCTTGTTGTAAAATTTAACCAAGAAAAAAGAATATCAAAAATAAAATTATATCAAAATTATACCAAGTTAAACTCTTATTATATGTTATTATCATAAGCTAACCTAATACCACAAGCCAAAACACAACTAACTTAATAACATCTATACTTAGCAACATTACTACTAAATCCAGGGTAGTACTGTTAATATTTACCCGTCATTTTTCACTTGGACACGAGTTGAGCGACGACTCGACGATGATACGAGCTCGCCACGACTTCACGATGATAAACGATGGCAGATAGTGGAAGGAATTTGGCTAAGATTAGGATTTGTGAAGGCTTTAAAATTTGGGACGTCATTCTATATTATTAAAGAGATGTTCTTTGATGACTGTAGGCTTATTATAATTATAATTTGTACTACCTGAAAAGGAAAGGAAGGAGGAGCTCGTGGCTAAGTAACAACAGCCGTATTGGTCGATCCATCAGGTTAAGCTACGCTTGCCGGGGTTGGTCAGTGGATGGGTGACCATCTTTACATATCGAGAATCCTCCGTGCCTCGGAAAGCACGTTAAGCCGTTGGTCCCGGCTGTCACTCGTGGATCTTTGACAGTCGTTACGAGTCGTCAGAAGCCCGAAAGTCTGACACCAGTCTTACCAAGGGGTATCGTATTACCCAGTTACTGGGTTGTGGAGGTCAGATAGGCAATCGCTCCATGTAAAATACTGGTATTCAGCTGCATCCGGTTAGACTGGAAGCCGACCCCAACATAGTTGGGAAAAGGCTAGGCAGATTGACTACCTGAAAAGGATGACATTCATATTGCTGAATACTTGTATTAAATTCATTATTATTGAAATTTAATTTTGACATAACTATAATTTCTCAATTTAATTGTACTAATTTAAAAGAAAATAATTAAGTACTACTAATGTTTAATGCATGCTAATTTAGGATGATAAGGGCAGGCGAATGATAATTGCAATGCTTGTAAAAGGCTGCTAAGTCATAACTTAGCACCAACATTGTACACTTAGTTCGCAATAAACGTTTTTGACTTTGACTTTGGCTCTATTATCTGATAACTTGAAAACTATACCATTATAGGGGCATTTGTCGCAAGCGCTACTGCTGAGCATGAGGTCCAGGTTTCGATTCCCGGGGCGGGCAAAGTGTTATTGGGTTTTTCTAACTGGAATTTCTCAGTAGCAACCCGGAGTCTGGATTTGTGCCCGGGTGATGGCAATAGGCTCGCCTCCTATTACTTGGGACTTGAACATAACTGGCGAAATGTGGGTGAGGTACACCTCTGCCCCCCCCTTCGGGAAAACAAGGCGTGATGTTATGTTATGTTCTCCGAATACACAAAGGATAGATGCCTTTGAGACATTCTTGAGACTTCATTCTGTATTTCTATTGATTTGTATCTTTGTTGTGACTTGAAAATGCAGGTTATAGTAATGGCTTGTACCTACTACTAAGTTATCTGGCAGATAATTTTATCTAAATTATTTCCATTCCATTGCCTAGGTATCCAGAGACTATAGAACAAGCCGTTAGTTCTCACACTCAATGTAATTATCGTGTCCACCTTTGAATACAGATCAGTGATTCTAATCCTCCAAAAAACAGGAAATCGACAAAAAACGTGCAAAACAAATTAAAATTTAAATCTCGTTAGCGACACGGTGACACAGTAGAGCAGAGAGTGGCGTATAAATAACGAAGGCGTCACTTCCGGTTGCGTTCGGAACAACTTCCGGTTTAACTGAATTAAAAGCTTGCGAGAGTTGTGTCTTACTAACGAACGTACGTTACTCGGAGGCTGTATTAGGTGTAGATAGAGATTGAGATGTGTTTTCAGATGTTCAAGGGAGAAGTTTATTTGTGTTTGAAGATTTAAGGAATGGTACTTCCGTACCCGACCGCAGTCAGCAACTGCAGGCGACGTGTCACTGTGACATGAGTCCTGGTTTTTATGAAATACCTTCCCTAGCTAACGACACATCGCTCTCAAATAAATACATAAGAATACATAGAAACCAGTCGTGTCGCGGCGACACGTCGCCTTCAGTTGCCGCCTGCGGTTGGCTACGGAATTGTACTACTAAAATCTTCATTCCGGTCCTGAATCTATACTAAATCTTAAATAGTTTTCTTCAAGACAAAAGTAATGTAATTAATGTAATTAAGCTGCCATTTTGTAAAAAAAATGGGCCCTGTTTTGGCGGAAAGATTATTTAAAGGTGTAAAATCGATGACATTAAGTAAAAAAAACCGATGACCACCTCCTGAGTTGTTGCGCATTTGTGCTCGTGTTACGGCATTTTGAATTAATCTTGCTCCAATTTGGTGATCTCTATTTTGTGTTGGTGATTTAAAAAAACCCCAAAGGAAGAAGTCTGGCGCCGTCAGATCTGATGATCTGACCGGCCAGTTCAGATCGCCAAAGCCGGAGATTATACAGCTCAGAAAATGGTGTTTCAAAATGTATTATGACATTACTTTTGCCCCACCATGTTTAATGGAAATGGGTAACCAAGTGTGGCGATATTTAAATCGTAGCTAGCAACTATCTGCCTGATGAACATGGCTCGATCTATTCGAGAAAATGAGAACAGGCATAAAAACGAAATACCATGCTCAACATTTTCTCCATTGCTAATTCCACCCCCTTTCTCTCTTGATTCTTCACCAACCACGGAGTCATGGGGATCCACTTCAATGGGAATTGTTCATGTCCAATCCACACGTAATTCTTCACCAACACAGACAAGCCTACCGACAAAGTTGCACTACATTCGGTACATTCCTCTTGAACTCCGTTTTAAGTTCCGATACAAACATTAGACATGTAAAAGCTTTCGAATGAAATAAAATGTTACAGAAAATCCACTTGTAACAACTACTGAAATGGTCTAAACGAACAAAAGATAGAAATGATAATCTAAACTTTATCTCATGTTTTTTATCGGTTATCCTTGGTTTCCGTACGTTGTTTTCGGGTGACCACTGAATATTAGTGTTGTGCTGTGGGTTATGTGTCCATCTACATCGCCACATGCGAACTACGCATCAAAGACCGGACGTCAAACTAAAATCCTGACGTCACACAAATCCTGCATCGCTCAATTAGAGTTTACCGCGCAAACTACATATACATATTTGACTTTCCGACCTCAATCGTTGGGCAGTTGCCCGTCAGACATGACACTTGTCTGATCGGAAGAACCTCCCTTTTTCTATAGAGGATGAGTGAACTTTACACCCTGTTCCTCATGCCTCTAAACCCTCATAGCACAGCTTTGTTGAGTGGAAGCGTTCTTGTCACAGTCACGACATGCAGCTGCCGACTAATTATATATTTTATTATTCCTTTAAGCTTTACAAAATTCTTTATGTGCACGTGTTCCTGTGAGAACTAAACTATTTTATTATTTCTTTCTTTCATGATAAACGAGTATCTTTCGATGCATAGGTATGCTTTAAAAAAAACTGAAGCCACGTCGTTGCTATACTAGTCGTAAAACAAAACGCACTGTGGATTAAAGACCTGCGCAGCAAAGAGTTTAGACGAAGAGTGATGACTCTCGAATCAGTGAACATGAGTATCATGACCACGAAGAGAAAGCTCGTGTTTAAAAGTAGACATACAAGATCTAATATACTTTTTTGTCAAAAGATTGAAAATACAAACATGTTCTCTGAAAACACAATAAAATTAAATCGATTCTCGTGCCATATCGATCCTAGAATAGCATAATCAGTCTATAATGTTCTCACTCACATAGAGGACTCACAGATCGGCTTCCTCTCTGTGAGGAGAGGAGTGGTCTGTAATCCGCGACGCGGTGCGGGCCCAGTGCGGGTTGGTAGATGTCACATGGCTGTCCCATATTTTTTTTTGGTTCTAAGGACATCCTAGAATACTTACCTCAAACCATGACCACTCATGATTACCATCTTATAGACAACCAATACAGATTAGCATTGGACATTGATAAGTATTTATGTGAACCTTCTGTTTTACCAACTCTTTCGTGGCTTCAGAACATCTCCACCACGTTGCAGAGACGTCTCTATTTTCAATTATACCAACTAGGAATTTGATTACGAATCCTTTTTGGAGTTTGTGAGTTGGTTCTTTGTTTCCCTTTCCGTTCAAATTGAGTTTGTAGGTGGTTGAAATGGATGCGTCTTTTCATTTGTCAGCTTATAGGTTTTACGTGGTGCGTATTGTTGTGCGAAGTCTTCTTTGGTAATGTTAGTTCATAGGCATTTTAAATGTTATCATGACTGCTGCTGAGATTTTGGACTTTCAGTGAAAGGCTAAATGACTTATACTGACATAATCACAGGTCGCCTTTGTACCTAATTGTGTGCGAAAAGTTAAAATCCTATATTTCTATAAATCTATACATATAAAATGCTTTGTCCTGAATGACTGACTGACGGATCAACGCTCAGCCTAAACCGCTGATCGTAGAGACCTGAAACTTGGAGGGTGAGTTCTTTGTATTACGTAGGCATCCGATAAGAAAGAATATTTCGAAATTCTACCCCTAAGGGGGTGAAAAAGGAGGGCAAAGTTTGTATGGGACAACGTGATTCCTTGGTCCAATCTACTTCAAATTTTGCATAAACATTATTTAACAGAATTAATGGAAGACCTGTTTATTTATTTAATACTTCAAGCACACAAATGTACAGAGGCGGACTTAATGCCATAGGCATTTTCTACCAGTCAACCTTTGGGTGATGCAGAGACAAACAGTGGCAAGTGCAATAGCGGGAATTCAGGAATAAATATTTATTTAAATATAAATATATTCATATATCTATCAAAAACTATAAATATAATATATACACCTAATTATATATAAATATAAGTACAAATAAATACACATAAATATACTAAAACAACTAAGACAATCAATGAGAAAACATTACCGTAGTGATGATACTGCAAGTTTCTTGCGAATGTGCTCGCGAACTTTAACTTTAAACGATAATCGGTTGGTCGCCATTCTGATTTCCTGGGGGAGCGCATTCCACAGAGAGATAGACTGAATGAAGAAGGAAGAGTGAATGAAGTCTGTGCGGTGAGTGGGACATTGAAGAAGACGATTGTGAGATGAACGAAGATTTCTATTGTGGTTGGCGCAAATGTACTGAAAGTGGGGAGCTAGATAACTAGGGGAAGAGGGAGAGTCAAGAAATGAAAACAAGGTGGTCAGCGCCCTTTGCTCTCTGCGCTGGCGTATGGGCAACCACTTTAGAAGCGACCGATGCGCAGAGACATGATCATATTTACGCAGATTGAAAACGAATCGAATGCAGTTATTGAGAAGACGGTCAAGTTTGTCGAGTAGATCTGCATTCAGGTCATAGTAGCACACATCACCATAATCGATGATAGGGAAGATTAGGGACTGCACAAGCATAGTCTTCGTACTCGAGGGTAATACATTTTTCAATCGGTACAGAGCCCGCAGCGTTCCAGTAACCTTCTGGCTTACCCTAGCGACTTGAGTACGCCAGTTTAGTGTACTATCAATGTGCAAGCCTAAGTCCTTCACGTCAGTACTAAAAGGAACGATCGTGCAATTGAAGAGAACTGGTGGCAAGGTTGTACTATCGACTTTGCTAATACCGCGAGGACTGCCAATGATGATCGCCTGACACTTTGTAGGGTTAACGGCTACACCAAATCTATCAGCCTGTTTGTAGAAAGTTATTTTTGGAGTGATTTGCTTCGAAGTTGATATCAATACTCCTTAGTGCTTTTGATTTAAATAAAATTTTACTTTGACACATATTTGAAAAGTCAATCCGATTTTATTCAAAAAAGGTTGAACTCACATAAAGGCTTAGTGCTTGCAATGTAAATATTCTTTAAAATTGGAATGTCTCGAAAGTCACCGTACTATATATTATATTAGTACCGCATTTGAAGGTTTCTAAGCTTTACAGAGGTCTGTATTTATTCCTAGGATTCCCCTAACACCATCAAATTACCCCTTCGAATTCAAGACAGTGCAGTTTCCCATCAAAGTATGCTTCGCAATGACTATAAACAAAGCTCAAGGTCAAACTCTTAAGGTAGCGGGAGTAGACTTGAGGGAAAGCTGCTTCTCCCACGGCCAGTTGTATGTGGCATGCTCCAGAGTAAGCGCACAGAGTAGCCTGGTGAGTTTAGCACCCAAAAGAAAAACAAAAAATATTGTTTACAAAAAAATACTGCGGTAGGTGTAGTATTTCGATTTCGTTGTAAAAAGATAATACCCCCGTGTAACTTTCACCAAATCAAAGGCCGTGCTTCGTTTTCATAAAATATAACAAAATTTTATTATTTTCATGTTTATTTAACCTTTAAATCCCTACACTATAATAAAGATTGTTATATTTTATAAGTATTCAAACATTTTAACGTAATAATTTATATGTTATATCAAAATTAATAACGTAAAAAAACAATAAAAAATCCTATTAGAACAATTTTCGACTTCTACGCGGATGAAGTTGCGGGCTAAAGCTAGTAATGTTATAAACGCGAAAGTTTGTGAGGATAGATGGATGGATGGATGAATGTTTGTTACTCTTTCATGCAAAAACGACTAAACGGATTTAGATGAAATTTGGCACACAAGTAGTTTATAATTTTGATTATCACATAGGATTCTTTTTATCCTGATATTCTTACGGGATCGAGACTTATGCGCGTAAAACCGCGGGGCGCTGCTAGCATAGATTATAATAATAGATTAGGAAGCTGCTGGTAAATAATTATAATCACCACTACCACATAGTTTTACCAGCAATGTAGGAATAAACTGGGGCCCATTCAAGTTTTATTTGTGTCGAAAAGAATATTTTTATTTGCATTCCAACATGGTACAATATTCTCTCCATAGACTCTCGCCATGGGCTGACATACAAATATTTAAAAGAAAATAAGTTAATAATTATGTAGGGTTAATAATAATAGTGTAGTCCCTTGATGTCTTTTTACAATCCTCAAAGGTGTGAAAGAGGAAGTAACATTTTAGAACGCAGTTTTAAAAACAACAGTTTTAGGAGATTTGTTGCAAGCACTTCAAAGTTTACAAGTTGTACTAAAAGTACCCTTAGTTATTCAGCAACGCGATAAGTTGCATCGGATAATAAAACTAGAATGTTGCTTACAGTACTGGGTAGGTACAGCAGCTGTGGATGTATTTTGCTATCTACAATGTTGTGTTATTAATGTTACTTAAAACACCACTCACAAGGATTCAAGCTTAATACCTTGGAAGTAGGTACCAAAGCAACGTTTTTTATTTATTCTACAGTACGGACTTTAGGTAAAATAAATTAATAGTTTAAAAAACACTAGAAAAACACACCTTTATAAACGCTTCCAGTTCATATCTTCCGGCTCCATCATCAGATCAGTTCGACAGTACCATATTATTGTATTGTCATCAGAACTACATACAGCTGCCAATTTTCAGTACGCTACGACCCTTGGAAGATGGATAAATTAGTTACCTTACATTCCATTACACGTAGTTAGTTACATACAGTTCGACCTAATAAAAGCGTGTTAAAAAGGATTCAATGCTTTGAAATCACCAATCCTAAGTTGTGTAAGGCCGTTTCCTTATAAAAACGGACCGTCGCGTCGCGCGAATACGCGATCATCGCGGTCATTTTGTTCGGCGAATCCGAAAGCGTCGTGCTGACAGAGGGCGCGTTCGGTTTGTCAAAACAAATGAGTGAGAAATAAACGCGAAGAATGCGTATTCGCGGAACGATCGATTATATTAGGACATGGGGTTACACTGTTGGTCCACCGCACCGTGAACGGGACTTAACCGCTAAAGTCACAGTGATAGTAACGGTCCCGGCCGTCAAGCTCTGGCCGTCACTTATAAGTGACGGGCTTTATCGAGAAACGAGATAACGCGGCCATAGTAAATGTATTGTTGCTACTTCGGCGTCGTCATCTCGTTTTCGTTGACGTCCCATTCACGGTGCGGTGGACAAACGGCCTTAGGCATCACACTGTGATATCTTTGCTACTTTTGACCATAGACGGCGATGATCACTCATCATCACGTGACCTGGCTGCCACTCAGTGACATAAAAACGAATGTACAGCAACGCAAAAATAGCCAAGTTAACACTAACAATAGTCGCCTGCCTGTACCAACATTAACCTATTTCCCGTGTGTTGATTTTTATAACTTGCTGCGACTTGCAGCTGACACATCTCTCTAATTGAGACCAACGTTGGAAAATGTTCTGTATTTAGAACGAATGTGTCACGGAATGGCTTGTTTACACCTACGGTCTTTCGATTATTTGAGTTCTAGCAAATTAGTACCTATGAAAGCAGTGAGTTTTTTCACGGTATTAAGGCGACGATAATCGACTTTTAATGATTTTATACTGAAGATCATGTCTAAACGAGTAGTGTTAATGATTTGGAAAAAAAAATATGTTAAATTAGAGCATTTTTTTATTAACATAATATAGGAATATTATAGATTAAAGTTAGTCTAACCCGGATAAAAAACTGAGAATTACGCAAAATCTATCGAGCGTATTTTTTTGAAACCTTCAACATTTTAATGATAATTTAATTATTGAAGTTTTGGTGTACGTGTTTTATTAAAATACGAGTACCTTTTGTTTTATGTATAACAAATTAATAATGCGTCTAATTTAGAATAGCGCTCCTTGATGGGCGAGTCCTATTACTGGCTGGACGTACGACGCGTTGCG
Source organism: Agrochola macilenta (assembly GCA_916701695.1). NCBI lineage: Eukaryota > Metazoa > Arthropoda > Insecta > Lepidoptera > Noctuidae > Agrochola > Agrochola macilenta. The sequence continues at coordinate 3,027,516 of OU753559.1, read as the reverse complement.
TTAGCTCACTGCAGAACACGCAAGCTAACCACTCAAGGGCGCTGAAAAAAATTAACGAATGTAGAATTTATAGAGTTTGAAAAGAATAATAGCCTGAGTCCATTACATACTTTCATTTTTCATTTTCATTTTCAGTCCAGTTGTTTTTTTAAGTTACAAAACATAGATTATTTTTTCATACAGAACATAAATGCACGTTGATAGTTAACCGACTACAAAAAAAGAGGAGGTTTATGTTCGACTGTATGTATTTTTTTACTACACTTATGTTCACCGATTTCTCCGTCAACTGTGGACCGATTTTCTTTTTTCATTTGGTAGAGGAAGCTTGCACGGTGGTCCTTTAAACATTTTTATTAACTTTACTTGGGTAGTTTTTCAGTTAGCTTCAATACGTATTTTTCCCAATTAGTCTATGTGAATCTGTTAGATAACAGTGACAGGAAGTAGGACGTAGCAGTTAGTGGCATTCGAATTTGTGTTGGGTAGGTACCTAACTAAAAACTTTTTAACAAAAAAAAAACACCCTACTTCCAAAAAACACTACAAAGTGTTATATTACTTTAATTTCGGAAGCCAAAAAGTTTTTTTTTTGGAAAGAAGTCTTTTTGTTTATATTATTTTCGATTTATCGAATACTAGGCTTTTTTTCGTTACGATGCGACAAGGACTTAGATAAGGTCCACTATAATCCATTGAAATTAATTGAGTACTACAATGACTTGTGATAACGCCTTTAGTAAAAGTAACGTTTCCACAACATATAACGTTCTTATAGTTCTTTTCTAATCTTTTCCCGTTTTCCTGGGGCGTGTTCTGTCTTGTGTCATATTATTTAATTATGGAGAGGAACACAGCCTCCGGCGTTCGTTAGATAAAGCGAATCATGTCGCGTCTGCGGGGACGTCTCGTTGTTTTAATAAAATATATATATCGTTGTGTACGATTGTGCTGTTATGTTGGGTAAACTGAGATGGGAATAGTGTATTATTTTTCTACAAAAAACCACAGGAAAAAGTGATAAACTGTTTTAATCAATCTGCCTAACTTTTTACTAACTATATTGGGGTCGGTTTTCTGTCTAACCGAATGTAGCTGAATACCAGTATTTTACATGGAGCGACTTCCTATCTGACCTCCACAACCCAGAGATGCAATGCAAAAATGCGATGAAAAAGTACTAATTATAAATAATAATAATATTAAATTATCGTGTCTAAGTAATATAACAGCCGCATGGGTCGATTCATCAGGTTAAGCTACGCTTGTCGGGGTTGGCCCGTGGATGTGTGACCATCTTTACATACCGAGATTCCTCCGTGCCTCGGAAAGCACGTTAAGCCGTTGGTCCTGGCTGTCATTCGTGGATCTTTGACAGTCGTTACGGGTCATCAGAAGCCCGATAAGTCTGACAACCAGTCTTACCAAGGGGTATCGTATTACCCAGTTACTGGGTTGTAGAGGTCAGATAGGCAGTCGCTCCATGTAAAATACTGGTATTCAGCTGCATCCGGTTAGACTGGAAGCCGACCCCAACATAGTTAGGAAAAGGCTAGGCAGATTGATTGAATATTAAATTAATAATATTTTATATTATTAATTTTATTCTGTTCAATTAGATAGAGTAGCTAGGTTCAAACATAATCCAAATAACACTACGTATACAATACGTTGCTACATTGTATAGACAATTTTAACCCTGTATTTGCTGCTAATAAAAGCGAAGCAAAGCAAAGCGAAGCAAACGTGACCCCAAAGCATAAAAGAGGAAATTACGTCACACGGGGTCAGGCAGGAAGCATGGTCAGGGTTCAACATTTTCTAGTCTGAGCAAAAATTTTATTATTTTGAGCCAGAATATTTCTAAAGAGAAAATTAGAATCGAGGAATTTCACTGCAGTTTAAAAATAGTCACGTGTAGAAAATATGGTGTAGCGTAGATAAAACTTTTATTTCTTCTACGTAGCAAAGAAAAACATAGAACACAGTATGCATATAAATTCATGTTTTCAAAAAGAAACACAAATGAACAAATGGTCCTGTATTTTTGTGGAAAAAAAAAACATTTACATAGCACCCGAACCAAATTATAGTGTACCTTTAACACCAAAACGATCAAACGATACGTCTAGCTATCCTATCATCCGCACCAAACCATTATTTCCGTTTTTAACCCTTCAAACGCAAACAACCGTTGAGATAATCTTCACACCTCTGCTTCCAAACAATCATAATCCCCGATTCGAAATTTAAATTTAAATCGTGGAACGTTCGCGACGTCTGCACCAATCGAAAATTAATAACGGCCCATGCTCTTTGTTTATTGGACGCACTAATCGGATCGTCGGCTTTCGGCCGTCGGCAGTCGGCTTTCGGCGAATAAACGATGGTCTGCACTGTTTTTGTTTTAATTGACATCGCGCTTACATTTGCGATTTTAATTTGATACAGAGGATTATGAGGATTTTAATTGTTTCATTATAGTTTTGCTATGTTTTTGATAGGGTAGGATAGTGAAAGTGGAATGGAATCGTTGTATTCAAGTGTGGTGAAATCGATATGACTCAGATGGTTTATTCTAAATGTTGAAAAAATTGGTAAGTACTCGTAAGTATGTATAGAGACAAAACCAAGCCTATCGACTTGAATGTACGTCAAGCGCACCCTGGTCATTTAGACCCAACTTTATTACAACGCTATCAGTATTCTCTCATTCTCATTTCTCATTTCAATTATTGAAAATAGAAGCTAGAAAAACAATAGAAAAAATAAATAAAACCACTTTGCTGTCGTGATCGCTTTTAATGTCGTGAATGTCGTGATGGCCTAGTGCAGGAGTCACCAAATGTCGGACCGCGGTCCGAATCCGAATCGCCGACCTACTTTGTGCGAACCTTGATCGCCCGGAGTCATGTCCTTTGAGTACTTCTGGAAGGACGGAACTTATTTCGGTCACAGTGCTATAATGATATAATACAGCACAAAGTTCAAACTTACGAGTACAAACTGCGTACTGCTAGTCGGACTCACGAAGTCTTCCGAAGCCTTCCGGAAGGACGGGTTTGCGTCCTCAGCAGGTTAAGTTATCGAGCGATCTATCATAAGGTAAACAGTAATATTATTATAAGGAAAATATTAAAAAAAAAAAATGAGTAAGTCATTTTGCCCAGCGTTGTCTTTGCTGCCGTTGACTCTCCAGACTTCAGACAGATTTCACATTAATATTAATTACCTATTTACTTAATTTATTATTTTCGCTAATTACATGATATTTGTTTATTACTTAATGAATCATCCGCGTGGTGCCGGACGTAAAGTATAGTACCATCCCATTTCTTCCCGTGCGTGTCGTAAAAGGCGACTAAGGGACTCACTAGAGAATGGGCAGCAGCGTTCTCTGTACATTTTAACAGCATACTGCGATCGCCAACCCGCCTGCCAAGCGTGGTGATTATGGCAAACACCCCCATTTGGGGAAGGCCTATATCCAGCAGTGGACGTCTTTCAGCTGAAACGACAACTTAATAATACAAAAATAATTGCTAGTAATTGGCTGCCAAACGAACCGCGCGTTTTTTAGACCAACCCTCATAGTAACTTCATGGGGATCCCTGGCCTTTATGTTAAGGCCTCACCTCTCATGCACGAGATTGAGGGTTCAAATCTGGGCAAGTACCAATGTGACTTTTTCAATTCATATGTAGTTTCTGAGTTTATCTTGGAAATTACTGACATCGGTGAAGGAAAAACATCGTGAGGAAACCTGGACTTATAGTTAATATAAGTCTGAAATCGCCAACCCGTCTTCGACAAGCGTGGTGATAATTTGATCAATTCTCTTGCCTTCTCTGTATGAGAAGAGGCATTTGCCCTGCAGTGGGACAGTAAAGCTCCCGGAAACAGGCCGACGCGACACCGGTAATTGTTGTATCGTGAAATTGTTTTATTAGGCCGCGCGTACTTTGGACAGGAATTTGTATCGTACGTAAACGTACGACCGTGGTCGTACAAGCTGCGCACACTGAATACGTTTTTACCTTCAAATAGGTACTGTTCCGGTGGTATCGCATTGAACGCACGCAAAATCCCAACAAGTTCGGATTGTTTTCGGACATCGGAACTATACGTACGATTAACTCGCACTCAGTCTGCGCGCTCACTATGTTCTTGGAAGGTCGGAATCGTTCGTGTGTGTTCGTACGTGTTCGCACGAGTAAAATTCGTACGGAAACGCATCCAAAGTGCGCGCGGCCTTAGAGTCGCGTCGCGCCTGTTTGCAGGAGCTGGTTTATTTCGTTACTTTTGTCTTCAAAACAACCCTTCCCAGAAACCAAAACCTAACCTGAAAAATCACCACACACATCAGCAATGATGGTTCAATCAAGTTAACCGTCCCAGTACCGTTGTAACCGATCGCACGTACTTCATTAACCTTCTCTCACTACATTTGAGTTCGGTTAATCGCTCGGAACACTGAGTTATAGACGGTGTGAGGACGATTGGACCCGTCGAAGATGTAGGTGACAGCGAGTTAGATCAACCATGTGGTTTAACAAACTTTATGGTAGATCAACTCTCGGTTTATGAATTGAGAATTTTAAGTTCCGAACTTATCAAACTCTAATTTAGCATTACTTAAGGTGAAAGCTTGCGAATTTCTTTTTGTTTTGTAATTTGTTGTGAAATATTTAAATTCGCGGGAAGCTTTGAAGGAATCGCGGGAACTTTAAGTAATGCAAAAGAAGGGTTTGACAAGTTCTCAACGTCAAATTCTCAATTCAGAAACCTGTTGCATAGCATCTAAACAATTTAAAAAAAGAAGCTGTTTGAGTTAATAGAAAAGAAGAAATGACCACCGCAAGTAATTATCTCAAGAAACTAACAACTTATCAGGCAAATGATTAACTGAAAATGTTAAAATCGATGGACAGAGAGATGGAACAAAACAAAAAATGACAGGAGAAAATACAGAAAGAATAAAGGTCAAAGGAAGAGAAAAAAATATGATTACGCCGATCCCATTAACATGCTTACATGTTAAGCAACTTGAGAGCAGTGGTGACCCAGTGGTAACGCTAAAGGAAAACATCGTGACGAAACCAGCATGTCCTAGAACCAAACATTCGAAGACATGTGGCATCTACCAGCCTGCACTGGGCCCTCGTGGTCTTGTGGTGGATTACGGCCCACTCCCTCTCACGGGGAGCAGGCCTGTGTCCCGGCAGTGGCAACATAGGCTGATTATACAATGCACTTCTGATTCAGGCAGAAGAAGAAAATAACGATATCCATCGCCTTTCGCTTGTACCAACATTTAACTAAAATTAGGAATAACCAATGACATGGCAAAAATTTTATGGTTTTGCCATAGCCCAGTGTGTGTGACACACGACTCGGTGAATTAGGGTTGCCTGTGATGTCAGAACCCTAATGGTCGTAACGTTCAACTGCTGTAAGAAGAATTTTCTTTAGTTATTATTATTTTTATTCTACGTACAAAGATTTTTTTTTGTTGTTGTTTTAAATATAACCCTATACCTAAGAAATATTGCTATATCTACTGTAATATAATAATGAGTCAATAAAAAATCTATTTATCAGTTACAGCAGCAAACATCAAGCTACCAAGCGCCTGTCCCATAAAAAAGCCATTTTAAAACAAAAAGAAAAATTAGCTTGAGGACGCTGCAGCGCTTTAATTAATCAATTATCTTGATGGCTTCGAGCGACGAAAGTTATAGTCAACTTACCACTTTATACGGACCTCTACCCCTCCCCGTGGTTCTACTAAATTCGGAGGGAGGAAGGGTAATAGGGGGGAGGACAGAGGTCTAGGTAATTGGACGATTTAATGGCACGCCTTCTGATTGTTTTAACTATCAAGTTTTTTATAACGTCGACGGTATAGTGAATGGTTTTGTAATAAGTTTTGAGGCGAGTCCTAGTTTATGCATAGGGTGCTCAGTAGACCACTACAAACGATACGCAATAGGAATAATATGATAATTGAATTGTTTGGGTTTTTCAATCATATCTTCAAACTGGAATTGTCCACTGCTAGACCAACTATTGCCACGAAAACATTCAACAGCTTATGAACTGCTGTGACTACAACAACAAAAAATCTGTCACCTGACCAGAGCCGTTCCATTAACTTGAATAGTAATTTCAATCGAACCGAAATTGAACATATTAAATTCAGCACGAACAAACTGAAAAATACTTAAGAGGGTTTATCCTTAAAGTTGGCAACGCCGCAAATAACTGTCAAATATTTACCTGTTTTGATTCTTATAGTAATATTACTGAATAGAAATAAGAAATGTGGCTAACTAGCGAACTAGAATATTAATAATGAATTGCAATTATAACATTGAATTTTTGTTGTTGTAATGTTATAATTGCAATAAATTATTAATATTCTAGTTCGCTAGTTAGCCACATTTCTTACCAACTACACCAACGACTATACCAACGTCCTTCTAGTTTCGTTTTCTCTCACATTAGCCTTGTAAATAAACCTTTTGTTACTCGTACAAACTCTTCTGAAATCTTTTTAAAGAACGCAAATCAAAGCCTTTAAAAATCTAATTGTTGTATTGGCAACTTCGTAGCCTTTTCAATTCCTATTAAATCTCAACGAGACATAACAAAAGTCTAATCTCTTTAAAGCGGCTGCAAAAAATGAAGTCGAAGTCGGAAATTAAAGCCGCCGACTTCCGCCGGGAGACAGGCTCGATTTGTTTCAGAAAACGAAGATGGCTACCGTCTACCGAGGCCCGAGATCGGAGCATTGTGATTTTAAATGAAATCTTAATAGATGCAAATGAGGATTAGTTTTTCATTTGCTACGACAGAGGGCGCCGCTTTCTTCGGATGACTACTCTTGAAATGGAAAACTAGTTGAATCTTTTGTCTTTTTAAATTGGACTTTAATAAGGATTTGAGGACCGTCTTCAGCCGTGAAAGGGCTCTTTGAGGGAATGATTGCCGAACAGATTGCCGATGAATCGTCAATACTGCTGAAGCGATTAGATTTCATCATGGCGAGTGATTATTATTTTAAGTACTCAGCAATTCAGCTCGGAAGACATTTTAAATCAGTCATTTATTTCAAAATTGGTTCTTACCTTAGGTACCAACTTATTTCAAAAATTCAGAATAGATGCTAAAGCGATTGCGAAACTAGGAACAAACTGCTAAGAGTCGACGAGAGAGAGAGAAGAGAGATTATCAGTAGATAGTGCCAAAAAACTGTTTAAAAAAGCGTTCACCTATCAAAAACTTTAGCAAACTCGCCAGATTATAGGAACTACAGCACTTAAACGTAACGCAAGACGCAAGTTTTATACACATACATTGTAAAATATATGATCTTCTGCAGTAAACAAAATCAGAAAAATATATTATATTCTTCAGTGTATATGCTAATAAGATAGTGTATTGAAAACATAATACAACTAATTTGATACTATAGAAAAAAAAACACGAAGATACCCCTAAAAAATACTTTTAACGATTAATAATATGATATGCACATGCAATCATTTTGATTTTTATCAGATTATTCTACAAGCAATATATTACAATAATAGTGTTTAAATTTTTTAGTCCAATCAATAGATTTTTTGTAATGAGATAATTGCTTCATCTTTTGCAATAAGTTACCTGCGTTGTGTCATCGGACTTCCCTTTATTTTCTATGCAGTCCGACAGTGACCGCGCTTTAGCTCTTGTAAGCCTCGTAATCAATGCATTTATCATTTAGTCCCCCTCCGGTCTTGTCAGATACTCACAATCGATCAAAGTTATAAGCTATCGATAATTCCCAATCGGGAAACGTAAACGGTAACCGAAATACCGCATCTATGGGCCGTCAAACGTGAATAAATATCAAAACTCGGAACAACTGAGTTGTAAACAACGCCATCTATTAGCGGTGGTGAAAAACTAGAGTTGACAGTTGAGATAACGTTACGGTATGTTAAAGTTAAGGGACCAGCAGAAGGTCTACTTTAACCGATACTTCACTATAACCAACCAAGGCCTATGCACGTCTTTCAGCGCCTAGTGGTCCCGATTTTTTGTGCCTCACATAAATAGCCTGTGCTGGGGCTAAGGCCTCCTCTACATGTTGGAAAGAAAAAAAGTGTATAGGTAATTGAATTCTTAAAACAGCAGAAAATTTCCTGAGCGAATTTCGGGCGATCTCAGCAAATCGTACGCAGCGTCAGGTAAACCTTCTGCCTCTATTATTCAACGTTTTAACCCACAGAACCACCGCGGGTCATTTAGACCGATAGCGCAGATTTATGCGAAGTGATTTTTAACCCTGTATAATGCGAAAGCTAACGGGTTGGGTCGCATGACGGATGGGATTTGGACCGAATTTCCTAAATTCGTGTGTTTCGTCAGTTTTTTATCGTCGTTGTGCTGTTTTTTCTCTGTGATTGATTACTGGGTATTGACGAGGTAATATGTTCATTTATTGTAGGTATAGTAACGGTGGCAGAACTGGCAGAATGTGTCCTGTCCGTGTGTGTCACGCTTCGCTAACATTTGGGTTGACTATACTTTTTATATATACTATACGTCATGTCAAAACATCGAGATATCTGTGGTACATCCTTTTTTTTTTCTTTTTTTTTTTTTCTGTGGGAAATTATCAAATAACTTTTCCCGCTCTGGGCGGAGCGGGAGGGCGTGTCAGACTTTTACTGACTAAAACCCACCCGTGTTCCTTCCGTTGCCTGACTGCCGGGGCTGCGATATCCCTTTCGGACAAACTCGCAACCCTGGCAGTGTGTGCATCTGTGGTATATCTAAGTTAATATTTGACCAATATCGTGTAACCCAATCTGAACTAATATTATAAAGAGAAAAGATTTGATTTTTTGTATGTTTGTTTGTAATGGATAAAAAATGGTTTCACATACAGAAAGCTACATTATCAGCGAGTAAATAAAGGCTGTATTTTATCGACTTCCACGCGAAGGAAGTCGCGAGCAGAAACTAGTGTATTATACACATAAACTTTACGGAATAAATTCTCTAAATGATGGTAAAAACAGCATCATAATCTGTTGTGTAGTTTAGGAGAACAACGCTGTGACACAGACGGAAATGAATAGTGTGAATAGACTTTGTATATCATTGTGTGACAAACAAGCAGGTGATCCATTGCAATGGAAGGCAATTGACACCTGTTATACCAGAGGGCAGAGACATAACAGATGTCCAGACGAAGAAGCCCGAAGAATTGCCAAACTTAAGTGGCAGTGGGCAGGGCACATTGCTCGCAGAACAAATAGCCGATGAGGCCGAATGGTTCTGGAGTGGCGACCGCGTACCGGAAGACGTAGCGTTGGAAGGCCTCCCAGAAGGTGGACCGATGACCTGATGAAGGCCGCAGGAATCCGCTGGATGCAGGAAGCACAGAATCGGCTGAAGTGGTGGTGCCTGGGGGAGGCATATGTCCAGTAGTGGACGTCTTTCAACTGAAATGATGATGATGATGATGAACAGACGTGTTGCCATCTTGGCGTCAAGGTTGACTGCTACGAGCCTGCAATTACTAAACTTCGAGTAAGGAAGCCTGAACCTCAGCATACGTGTGAGTCTATCTGGCAGGCCCCAACGAGATTTATCAACAGGTGATAGGTTTACATAAGGACTTTATTTTGTACCTATAGAAACTTTTTGTACCTCGACAGTTTTTGATTAAATGACGTTTCTACGAAGTGTCTTGCTAGCGCACAGCTAGCTCACAGGAAGTCGAAATTTTGGATTTGTAAGGTACATAATAGTATCAAGGTGCTAATGCTATTGTATGTTATAAAAGAGTAGTATTTAAAAAAGGGGCCCGCTGGCTGGACGTTTGTCTAAGTAACGAATATCTTCTAAAGTATTGCTCACAGGACGTCGAAATTTTGGATTTGTAAGGTACATAATAGTTTCTAACTCCGAGAACTACTGGGCGATCTGAAAGTATAATAACAATAAAAATAATCATAAGGGGCCCGCTAGCAAGACACTTCATAGAAACGTCATTTAATCAAAAACTGTCGAGGTACAAAATATATCTTATTTATATTTTATAGGTACAAAATAAAGTCCATATGTAAACCTATCGCCTGTTGATAAATCTCGTTGGGGCCTGCCAGATAGACGCACACTCAGCATACTCCTGCTGCTCATAAACCTTTTTCTTCTTTTCGAGTCGAAGACAAAAGAAAAAAATATGTTATTCGTAGATTAGTAGGGCCCAGTATGTGGCCACGCCAATGGTGGATTATTGACCCCACCCAGTACGAATGCGGTGGTCCTAACCAAACCATAACCCAGTTGGAATATTCAAAGTGTCCATATACCTGCACCTCTGAGGACCTAAAAAAAAACGCCTTTATCGCAATTCTAATCCTAATCCTAACTATATTATAAGTGCTAAAGTGAATTTGTTTGTATATATTTGTTTGTTACGCTTTCATTTCTTAACTACACAACCGTTCATCATGACATTTTGCACACACGGTACAGAAAAGGACATAAAGTACCTTTTATACAGAAAAATCTACATGAACGCGATTTAAGCCGCGGGCAAAAGTTAGTATATTTATATTAGGTGTGTAGCGGCATCTACATCGCTACATGCGAACTACGCATCAAAGACCTGACGTCACACAACATCCTGACGTCACACAAATCCTGCATCGCGCAATTAGAGTTTATCGCGCGGTGGACATATATACAATCTCCCAACTTCAACCTCTGGGCAGTTGCCCGCCAGACACGACACCGGTCTGCTCGGAGGATCCTGCCTTTTCTATGGTGGATGAGTGAATTTTACACCCTGTTCCTCATACACCTAAAGGTGCACATCTCTATCAGCAGTCTCATCTCAGTATTCATCCCTTGCCAGCCATATGATCTTTCATACTATCCATCCATTGTTTCTTCCACTATTCTTACGGGAGAAAACCCTGGACGGAAGTCTGAAATCTCTATAACGCAATCGGTAAGCGTGGTGATAACTGTTTGTTGTATTGTTGTGCTGCTTGTTGTTGTTGTGTTGTTACGTCTCTCCTCCCTTAAAATCCAAAAAAGGTTGTCTTTCAAAGATCGCTTTTAGAAATAAGACCTCTCATTGTGTCACCCTATGAACTGTAACGCCTACACTTATGGTTCAGTTTGCGCTACAACTTCATATTTTTTATGAATTTTTCAACAGTACTAGTCGGTCTAAAATCAACTTTAATTACACTTGCAGAAAGTTGATATTGTGGAAAACTCGTGTTTGGCAAATAAATTGCGAGCGCAGATTATGATGATGGATACTTTGCCGACAAGTGCTAGTAGGTTTTGAGTCACAAGCAGTATTTTTAACTAAGTATTTGTTTAAATTCTTTTACTCATTTCCCATTCGAAGTGACCTAAGTGCGATAGTAGCGCCCTCATTTTCATTTTACTCTTTTTTACCAAGCTGTATAAATGTAGGGAACAGCAGATTTTTTTTCGCGATTTCAGCGTTGGTCCCTTATTGAAAGTTGTTTACTGTAACTCGTATGGAGTACTTACATACAGTGCGGACGTCGAGAGAATGCGTTCTTGACCCTTGAATACAGTGGTATTAAAGAGTATTCTACTACTAAGTATTCTATTCTTGTTCCTGCTGTAAAAGCAGATCTTAGGCTTGCAGTAAAAAAATTACCTCCTTAACATAATATTTATTCAACCTATTTAAAATTCCGAATGACTCATAGTGTAACTTTTACAACCAGTTGTAAAACAGTTGCGTGACGAGTACGGAGTTAGGGCGTCCCTATGCCCGGGGGACCGATAAATAGAACAAGTTTATAGCACACACCGTGTTTTCGAACTGTGCGTGCAATACGGTATTAGGGGCGCGTAGATTTTTTTTTATTGGTGATGTCACTCCGTATGTAGACGTCCTTAAATCTATGAAATAAATATTAAGAAATGAACATTATTTATTTGCTTAAAACAAAATAATTGGATAGGTAATTAAATAATTACGCTGAAATAATCCGGCTCCGATGATACGAAATAAGAAATATTATCCATTTCCCGTAATCCAATATAATAATTAGTTGCTGGAATTAATATAAGTACCTGGTCGACCGAGCTCTGCTCTGGGGAAAATACAGAATGCTCATTTAATAGTCTAGAAAAGTTCATACTAATTCCATGCTGCCATGATAGTAGGTACTTACTTATTTCATGCTGCCATATCATTAATCTAAGGTAGCCATCTTGTTTTAAACTTTGGACGACCGAGCTCTGCTCGGGTGAAAATACGGAGAAAACGAATTTTCCCAGATATGAGACCTAGGTAGATCGATTTTTCGCCCCCGTTAACCCCTATATTGCAATAGCAATAGCCGTTTTCGAGAACGTGATTACAAGTATATATATAAAAACAAATATTGCTCTCTTAATAGTATAGGATTTGGGTAAAGCGATGAAAATAATAACGTTAAAACTATGGTGAATGTTGACAAGACGGGTTTGTGTGGGATTTGACTGATAAAAAGTATGCAAACGTAGAAGACTCATCATCATGTGCCTATCCTGTTCCCAACTATGTTAGGGTCCGCTTCCAGTCTAACCGGATCCAGCTGAATATCGGTATTTTACATAGAGCGACTGCCTATCTGACCTTCACAACCCAGATACTGGGTAAAACGATACACCTCGGTAAGACCGGTAGTCAGACTTTCGGGCTTCTGACGACCCGTAACAACTGTCAAAGATCTACAAATGACAGCCGGGACCAACAGCTTAACGTGCTTTCCGAAGCACGGAGGGGTCTTGGTATGTAGAGATGGTCACCCATCCACGGACCAACCGCGGCAAGCGTAGCTTAATCTGAACAACCCGTGCGGCTGTTATTATTGATCCTAATCCCAACTTGTAATATTATAAATGCGAAAGTGAGTTTGTTTGTTACTCTTTCACGCTAAAACGGCTGAACGAATTTTGATGAAATTTGGCACATGGGTAGACTATGACCTGGAGAAAGACAAGCTATTTTTCATCCTGGATTATAGACGAAGTCGCAGGCAATAGGTAGTAATATTATAAAATGTGAAAGAGAGTTTGCTTGTTTGTTAGTAACGCTTTCACGCTAAAACGGCTGACCGGATTTGGATGACAGAGCATGACCTGGAGAAAGACATTGGATACCTTTTATCCTGATATTCCCACGGGATCGAGTCTGATGTGGCTGAACCCGTGGGGCGCAGCAAATATCTTAATATATCTTCTTGATCACTATTCTTAGATTAGACTTCCAGAATGCAGTAATACAGTTTGGCAACTATATAACTAAATAGGTAATGGCAGTACTTACTCTTCGCCGTTCAAAGTTTTTCACAAGGATCTTTACAGCCACTGTACGATTTTCTTCTGTATATTTAAAATTCAAATAAAATAGATGCACTCTTGTAAATATTACTCGAAAAGACGTTACCATGCGGAGGGGACATCGCATTTTTAATTCTAAAAGGACGCACCATCCATTTTCCTAAATCGAACACGTCATCAATTAAATTACTTACCCCTATTGTGACGTAGCGAACATGTACTCTAAAAACCAACTTAACGAAACCCTGGATCATTGGAAAATCAACCTTAGTGTTGATGAAATAGAGTTGTTAAAGACTGTAAGTGTAATTTTGTGAGGGGAGGCTAGGGTAAGTTGGTACAGTGAGGAAATTTCTCCCGAATTTTCTCTTAAGGGAAGCTCTTTATGTGGTCTCTTGGGAACCATAGTGTATGCAACTTGTAGTCTGCAGCGTCTGTGTTTGTCTATGACAAGGGGAAGTTTTTGTTTGGACCATAAACATGTTTCAACGATATCGATAAGGCATATGGATGGTGTTTACACGGTTTTGTTCTCTGAGATTTATGGAGTTCGTACAGTCAGCAACAATAAAAGTCTATTAATACTTCAGTTTTTTAAATATTCTTATAAAAATATGAATGCATATAAAATTTAAGGAGTAGTTAGTTTTTACAAAAGCAAATACGAGTATTTAATAATTTTGTAACAATTTAAATGATATGTAAAAGTAACAGTGTTAATCGCCTTTGGAGCTGACTGTACGTGCAATAGGAAATTCTTTGGGAAACCATAATCAGCGTGATTGGGAGAAAATTAAAACTATGTAACTATAAGAAAACTATTTTAACGTTTGCATGGTGATGTTGCATAATAATTCTGCATTTCACCATTACTACGTAAGTAAGAAAATAAATTATATTTAGTCCGTCAGTTAGTTAAAACAAAAAATATTAACCACATATTTTTTTCTTTATCATATTAATAAAAAATGACTTAGATAAAACTCAATAATGTTGGGGAATGGGGGCTCGCTACGTCACAAGTACTCGTAAGTACCAAACTTGCATATGACGTTATGGCACATTTTAACTCGATGTATCGCCGTAATCTTTTGATAAAGTAAAAAAAGAAAAAATACGTGTCCAATATTCTTTAATAAGCTGCTAGACGGGCAAAAAAAAAAATTTAAAATATATAAAATTTTAGAATTTATAATTCAATATTTTGTCATCATCCCAATTGTAAGTATGGCCATAATTATTCGTTTGAGAAACAGAAAACTTCGAATTTGTGAACAAAAGCCTGCTAAACGAACAAAAACAAAAAGTCAACCACTTTCTTAAATACTCCACAATAACTATGAAAGTTGCAAACAAAACATTTTCAAACAAAGTAACATTAACTACCCCGCCTTTTAACACAGTAAAAACACACAAAAATTGTCCACATACACGAAACTTTGTCTTTCTAACCGCTATTAATAAGTTAAGAGTTTACAAACAAACCTCGTGTGGCTGCCCTATACGTTGGTCAAATGGTCGCATTGCATGACTGCTGTCTGGCCGCTCAGAATCCACGCCCACTGAGCAGTCGCAGTCAGGGATAAGAACCGATACCAACATTATAGGTTCTGTATCGGTACTTAGCGGTTCTTGCAGACGGGTACCGGTTCCAGACGTGTACCCCCCCCTTGTACTCCACCTGTACCAAGTTCAGGTACCTGACGCGTACAACAAATCTCATATTTGTACGAGGAACCTCGTACGGTTGGCAACCTTGAAGTTATTTTTGTAATGCCTAATATCTATCCTTTTTACTTACTATACCTGTTTCTCACTAAATTACGAAGAAATTTTTTTGCTACCGGTGCAGTACCGATACTAATTAGAAACACCAATAGTACAGGTACTACTCTGGTACCGGTACTACTACACCAAGGCCAATGGTACCGGTGGTGTTGTTACTTGAAGTGTGAGTTGATAAAATCTTTTTTATCGTATTGAGATATTGATACCATGCACCACGTCTGTCAAAATTCACAAAAAAAAACAGATTTAACAGATAAGGCCCGGACTCCAAACCGGAGATGTGCGAAGACGACCGAAGCGGAGACGAGAAGAGATGTTTTTCAGCTAGGGTGTATCCACGGAACCTGTGCGGATTGCGTACTGGCTAGACTGGAGAGGAGATGTGTGCTGGCTAGAGCGGAGATGTGAGCTGGCTAGAGCGGAGATGTGTGCTGGCTAGAGTGGAACTGTTACGGCATCGCTCACTGAACGCCGCTCACATCTCTTGTCGTCTCGCCAGCTTGCGAGGCACAGCTCAAATCTTCGCTCTGTACCGCCGCCCAGCTCTCGGCGAGGCACAACTCACATTGCCGGTTCGATCATGCTATACAAATCTCCGCTTAGTGGTCTGTGGTCTCCACTGAAGCTTAGTGGATACGAGATATTGTGTGACTGAAATTCTATTGGTTGTTTAAAACACATCTCTCGTCACATCTCGTCTCCGTTTTGGTGGAGTCCGAAACGGTGGCCAAAAAGAACAACATCATCAAATTAATTTCTTTTTTATTTTAGATAATTATCGATACCCATCACATCTGCGGAGGTTTCGCTAGCTAATTTAATTTGACTCTGTATAGACAGATAAGAAGAAAATAACAAAAAGGTACGTCATCCTTGAGGGACTCCGCGCAAAAGAATCAAGTCTGATAATCAGCATTTTCTGGGCCATATCCCAATTTATTATATTATATTATATTAATTTATAGCAGTGACAGATAGCTGTGACAGTCGGACTGCCAAGTCATAGGTCTCGAGTTCGAATGGAGACCCACAGCACAGCGCTGATTTTCAGTGGTCACCCGAAAAAGACGCACGGAAACCAAGTCAGGTTTAAAGAATTATACATAAGTATAAAATAAAACAAATAGTACTTTTACACAACCAATAGTATGAATAAAATGATTAAATAACATATAAATAATGGAAGGAGGACGCGCGGGCTCGCGAACGATGGAAGGAGTGGAGGGAGGCCTTTGCCCAGGAGTGGGACAGAGTAGGCTAGTAAAAAAAAAAAAAAACATGTAGGTACCCAACGACAACATGTTCGGATGCCGAACATCCGAACATCGGCCTTCTTACAACAATATACTACGTTCGCCTTCCCCAGGGATGTGCCCTAGCAGGCGTTGCACAGAGGGTTTTCGGATCTGTCTATTGAGAGGCTACGGTCCCCCCCCCCCCCCCCCTCATGTGCAGATGGTGACCACCGGGGTGGTTTTAGTGAGGTCAAAATCTCACACTCCCTCGTCGTATCTCTAAAGCCCGGGCGCCTTTTGAAAGTTTCGCAACCGAAAATAAATAAAAAAATAATTGTTTGGCGCAGTTCAAGTCCGTGCCGCAGAGTTTCATGAAAACGTGTAGTGAAATAATAACTAATTTCTTTAACTGACTTCTAACAGAAGTTCTTTGACGACACGGTTGGCGCAGTGGCTGAGCAATCGACTGCTGCGCAACGTGTCTCGGGTTCGATCCCCGCACGGAACAAATATTTATATAATCTGCAAGTAGTTCCGGGTCTGGGTGTTAGTGTATGTGAGTTTCTATGTTTGTAAACGCACCCACGATACAGGAAGAAATTCTTAGTGTGGGGCAACGTTTAAAAAAAAAAAAAACTATGATCGGTAACATTTACACTTATTTTCAAAAATTTATATAGGTACGTTGTTTTCCTAATGCTGCAAGCTTTCATCGATTGTGATTCTCGTATTTTGCAGATTTACGGTTTCTGATACTGCCATTGCTAGTATATTTGCTAGGGATTAGATTTTTTAGGTTCATTGAATTACTTAAGAGGCAAGCTTTCTTCGATTGTTTCTTTTTTTTCTTCTGTGCAGATTTACAGCCGTTATGAGTCTGTCTATATTATTATATGAAATTATTTTGCTATCGTCACCTTTTTAATGCATTTTTACCCCTATTTTACGAAATATTTTTGTTGTAAATCTCTTTAGGTTCTGGAAGTTTTTTAACTCTTTCGTTTTGTCGTTTTTTAACCTTTGTTAACTCTTGGGAATGACATCAGAATCACCGTTCTAGCTGAACACGTTTTTGTACTATACTAATTGGAATTTCGACATATAGTGAAAAATAGAGGGTCACGCGCATACGACTACCCTCGCCATGTGACATCAAAGGCAAAGACCTGCTTCAAAATTGTTATAAATATGACTCATCTTTTGCATGCTCAACCATAGCTCTAGCTTTAAAAGTTTTGTAGTTATTAGCGATTGAAATTTTACATGTTTTTGATGGTCAGAAATATTGAACTTACTACACAAAGGAAAATACGTTTTTCCGTCAAAAAAAATGTATCTGCTTCTCGTGACGTAATTACATATTCCAATAAATGATTTGTCCTTCTCACCGACCGACATAAAGGTACTTAGGTATTAAAAACCGCTCTCAAAGTAGGTAATTGATAAAGGATTAACCGAACGAAAAGAATGACTATCTGACTGTAAATAAACAATTATTTAATTCAACTTAATTTGTAAACAATTGTCGATATCTACCAGACTACGGCGTAAGTACCCGATTGATTCGTCGAATACGTCAGAATTATACTGTTCCATTTCTTTTTGTCAATTCACTCCACTCGTAGGGGCGGTTATTGATGGTTTACTCAAAACTAAGCGGCGATGAGTATTTTATTGAGTGGGCCGGACTTGAAAGAAAGAAATAAAGAAAATACGTTTATTTAACGCAAACATGACGCAAAGAAAGAACACAAAACAAAAAATAATAAGTTGGAGGAAAATATGCGTCACATCCACATAAAACGGCTTTAGCTCAGTATACTCGTAATGCTGCGACCCTATGCGAGACAGAGACCTGGGACTCTGCCTCGCATAGGGTCATAACGTAGGGTCATAGGGTCATAGGGTCATAGGGTGACGTCGACCGGTGCAGCATACTATGATAGGTGCCTAAGACAGACGGACTCACACCAAAGTAACTTTTTACACGAATTCCCCAAAAAAGCGTAATGTTCTTACACTGAGAATTTTGTTGTTAGTATTTCGAATTCCTTCGCTATAGAAATAAGAAAATTCTTGTGAAATAACAAATTCAAATTCAAAATCATTTATTTGCTAATATGGGTAATTACATAAAGTTGTTAAAAAAAAGGGCATAGTTCAACCATATTACGCCTTGAGGCATGCAAAACTCAAGCGTTGACTGTATCAGAACAATATTATACAGTTACTTTCAACAATAATTTATAATTAATAACACAATTATGGGTAATTTCACATGGCAAATAATAATGAAACATAAGTGAATAATAATGTCACTAGAAATTAAAATTTAAATGTCATGTATTAAATGAGAATGTCAAGATATATTTGTAAATAAATGTTAAAGTAATAATAATAGATAATTAATTAGTGCTTAATCACATGTCATATCAACAACAATATTTCTGAGTACAATATGTCCTTAAATCCTCTATCAAATAATCCTGAATACTATAATAACATTTAAATAGCAAGAATCTTTTTAATTTATTTTTAAATTCATCGATGGATGGCGTTTCTAGTATAGACTTTGGTAAGTGATAGTAACGTCCCATTACTTGTTATAAATTAATATTGCTTAAGAATAACTCCATCAAACAAATTTATTACAAAGAAGAGTCCTGTTTGATCTAGAAATATTCCAGCAATCCAAGTCATCAAAGAATATCGCTAAGGAAGCCCGAAATTCAATTTTTCTTTAGTTTTTTACATTTTGCAGGTCAGTGTGAGGTTTTATGTTGATTAAAATATAATTTGCGACCGTAACAAATATGGTTTTACATAATTATAATCATTACAATCAGCAATACAAATCCTTATGTAAGCAAAATCGTCAAATGTCATGATTTCATGAAATAGTCATTCAATGCGATTATATGAACTTAGAGAGTTGTATTGATCATTTTCATGATTATAATTCTATAAATAAACATTTAATACAGCCGCAAATCATATTTAGATCAACTAACATGATACTGACCTGCAAATTGCAAAAAACGTAAGAAAATTTGAATTTCGCGGGCTACCTTGACACGTTCGCCTTAAAACGTCTTAGTATGCTTTGATTGAAAACGAAACCATTAATGCGTATGCTGGTTTCCAGCCACTTTAATGGAACACGTGACGGAAAAAGCACCAATGTGTGTTTTACTTACGAAAAAACTTATGAGTCTGTCTCGTTGGACTAGTAGTCACAAACGCTACTGCTGAGCCTGAGGTCCTGGGTTCAATTCCCGGGGCGGGCAAAGTGTTATTGGGTTTTTTATTGTAGAGAACCAAGTTTTTCTAACTGAACAGACAGCTGTGCTGCTGGGGAGTTTGTTGCGCCACTTCTTCTTCCCAGCTAAGCACTAGGAAGTGCTGATTCTCAGCCTATTTTGAATGAATGACTTTTGAATCCATCAGGAATTTCTCAGTAGCAGCCCGGAGTGTAGATTTGTGCTCGATTGATGGCAATAGGCTCGCCCTGCCTCGCCTCGATGTTGGCTTTTTGCTTTTATTTTATGAATATTTTAAATACTATGTTTAGTTCCACGATAATTTTTTTTTTATTAATTATTATTTCACTCACGAACACATGTGTTTTGTATTTGCCTGATTTCACAGGCAATATAGCAGTACTTACAACAATTACAGCTAATACACATGGGACCCGTTATTGACGATTCGTCAAAAAAATACGATACGTCATGACAGATGCACATTCTTCTTCTTCTTTTCGTGTGGTTAGTGACTAACCTGGTGTCAGAGTTTTTTAAACCCGCCCATGGGCCTCTGACTTGGCTTCATATGCCGTTGAGAAATATCTCTCAGGCATGTTTCCTCACGATGATTTCCTTCACCGTTTTTTAAGCAAGTGGTAATTATACAATACGCACATGAATCCGAAAAGCCAGGGGTGCGTGCCTTGGGTTCGAACTCGACAGCTATGACTTGGCAGTTTGACTGTCACACCACTAAGTTA
Source organism: Agrochola macilenta (assembly GCA_916701695.1). Lineage (NCBI taxonomy): Eukaryota > Metazoa > Arthropoda > Insecta > Lepidoptera > Noctuidae > Agrochola > Agrochola macilenta. Next base: position 3,007,104 of record OU753559.1, on the reverse strand, counting down.
TCACTGCTGCTAATACGCACGAATGCACGTATGGACGTCCACATGGCAGCGGATCCATCACAAAAAAATCACGATTAATGTTTTTTGACGAACGAGATTTTTAAAAGACGATACGTGATTTAAGACGTGTCCGTAATGTTTCACGATTCGTGATGCGTGTACGTATAAACACGGGCATTTAAAAAGCATTGCCGCCGCCCAAAAAAACAACGAATCGTGAAAAAAGACGATTCGTCGAAAAACAAAAATCGTCGTGATTTGCACGAGCCCTTAGTTATTAAACATTGAACATTATGAAAATTGTAATCTATGCAAATTAAAACATTCTTGTGTTGTAATATTTCACATTTAAGCAAATAAATTAAACACCCCTTTAATCTGGCATTCAAATTCTGCAAAACGTCAAGCTGTGACTGTTTAAAATTAGAATTATTTAGTTATTTTAATAAAAATAGGGTTCGTAGAAACTGTGTTTGGGCAGCTTGAAGACACAAACCTTATGAATTCTATTCTACCACATATTATGTATCTATGAGTCAACTCAGTTTATCGCAGTCCACTGCTGGACATAGGGTTCTCCCAAAAAACCGTATCAAATTGCAACTAGATGGTAGACAACGCGAAACGCGCACGCATTCGCGCACTCCATTGCAACTGGTGCTGGACGTATACGGAGCAGAGCAAAACCTACCAACAAAGTGCGAATTTGATTTTCGAACGACGGGTTCGAAAGTCAAATTCTTAGTTCTCACAAAGTTTTTGCTGCAGTAAAAATGTATTACCTAAGTTTAGTTCGGCATCTTAACCTAAATTCTAACCTACTACAATGACAGCACTGTATGATGGCTTGTGACATTTGCATGTTTTTTTTTCTATGACTTTTCGTTATTATGATTTCTAAATGCGAGGAAATACTAGGTACATTTTTTATTTTTTTATTTGTAACGGTTGCAATTTTATATAATTTTTAACCTGTCACATGCGCCATCATAGTGCCGTTAGTTTAACCATATTAGCCGCCTCAAATTAATACACAAAAACTAATCTTTTCTCTACAACTCACACACACTCAATCACACTCAACTTTTTGCTACTCGCGAGTACATCTCTGCTGCCCCTTTTGACAATGAGTTATCTGCCGTGAATTGCCCCTATAAGTTGCACTGGACACTTTAAGGGGCCGGGCACCAATTGGCGAGCTTACAAATAGATTTTTTATCCATATAATCCAATAAGGGGCAAATCTTCTGAGGATCTTGTGATTGAGTGCGTCGGTGATATTTTTTTTCATGTTTTTGCTCTATTTGTTGGTAATTGGCTACATGTTTTCGTTTCGGTAAGTTTTTGTGGCTATTAGTAGAAAAATTGAATGGACACATCTATATGAAACTCATCACCTTGCATTTTATTCGAAGGCTAGATTGATGCATTGGTTTGTGCGCAGCATTTTTACAGCTCATAGATAAATTATTGTTCCTGTAGGCGACTGAATGTGAGATTAATACTACGTACCTATAGTCAGGAATTCATTTCGGGGGGGTTAGGGCTGCTAAAGTGTTTTAAAAGAAATAAAGTATATCTGATTTCAGAGAGGGTAAATGAAGAGTAAAGATTTATAACAGAGTTTTTATTTTTGTTGCGCAACATCATTTTAGTGACATTCTCAGAATTCGAATTGATGAAGAGCTTAGTTATTATCAATTTCAATAAAACCCAGATTCTCTCTTCCCGCCACTTTGCAATCGTGACTAAAAACAGTGACATAGCATTAATGTGGCCGCTATGGAGAACATAGGAAGCAAGAGGGAGCGTAGCGAGCTCGACTTTTTTTGCATTTGCTTTGAATACGTTAGGTTTTCTTTCTCTTTGACCGTTCATACAGAATTAGAAGTAAGTTTATAGACTTAAGTAGAAACGTTTCAAATAAGAGAATAAAGGATGCAGAGCAAGCGAAGCGAGCTCAAAAATTATCTCAGAGATTGCTGAAGTTGCAGGAATTCATGCAATAAAGTGGAGAGTCGATAAAAATACAATATTCAAGCGTACTCTAACTACTTTTGTAGATTATAAAGTATGCCTATGCGAAATAGATTATGTATTAGAGGAACCCTTGAGGTCGTCGGTCTCTGGATTGAGATTCTGGTTTCTCACATTTCCCTCCTCCCCGCCTACGGCCCTGTACCTAATTATGTTTTATTAGAAAGTGCATAATTTATTATATCAGATATTTATATAGAAATAAGTACACCTACTCTAGTATTTTTATTTCTTTAAGTAACGAAAATATTATTTTATTTTATTAAGTATCTAGTCTTATTTATTTTTATAACGAATATATTTTTTGATCCAACTTTCTAATTAATTAAAGCATAATAATAATTCAAGCATACTTCTACAAAACATTATATTATAATTAATATAGGTACTACCTACCTATTTAAACAAAATCATCACTATTCATGATTGATGATCCTCTATTCCATTAATATTCGGTGCCATTTTAATAATGTTGTACGATTCCCCCTTAGCTCACAAGAGATGGGTATCCCTAAATTGGTTCAAATTGTTGTGGACCACATAATACCAAGTTTTGGGTGGTATGATAAATGGGGAGAGGGACGTTTTGATAAGCGGGATGTAGGATCAGGTATTTTGAATTAAAATTGTTGTTAGTCGACATATTTCAAACGTTTGTCTTGAGTGAAGGGCTCGTGGCTAGATGATAACAGCCGCACGAGACGATCGAAAGTTAAGTTACGCTTGCCGCGGTTGGTTCGTGGATGAACCAACCTCTTCGACCGTCTCTTAAAAAAAACAATTGCAATTTTTTTTTTTTATGATTACGAAAATTGAGGTGTCCTTAGAGAAGTATGAGGCCCGAAACACGATTGACAAAACTTTCCTCGCTAGAAAAAAAACGGCAAAGTTACCTTAAAATCTGCTTTTTGTGTTGTATCCACTAAGAGAAAAACCTATTCCATTCGATTATTATCAAAGCAATTGTACGAGTATTAAAATTTTGTCTACGTGTTCACTATTAAATACTTTAAGGAATTATGGACGCCAAAAATGTTACTTGTGTTGATATAGAATTTTTTTTTTCTATATCAACACAAGTAACATTTTTAAATTCAATATTTGTAAACATAGTGCAATAGAATTGCGCGCGGGCCGGGTCACACCGCCGCCGCCGCCGCTCCCGGAACGCTACCACCATACCATGGCGATTTATGGGTGTACCATCAAAAAATTTCATATCTAACCAGTTTCAAAACAAAATCCCGTGAACACGATGACCACATCAGTTACCGGCCCGGATCTATACCCGCCAAGCGCTGCAAGCAAGAGTAGTCCTTACGGTGGTTAGATATGAACTTGAACGATGGTACCGTAGGTACAACTCTGCTTAACCCATTGGGGATTAAAAACGTAATGTTATGCCATATTGCAAATAAATGATAAAGATGGATCTGAATGAATCGGTTTATTGTTGCTATTTTATGCATTAATGGTTTCTTTTTCAATCAAAGCACACAAAGACGTTTTAAGGCTTCAGATATTCTTTGACGACTAGGATTGTAATATTTCTAGATCAAACAGGTGTGTTCTTTGTAAGAAATTTGTTTGATGGAGTTATTCTGCAATAATAATTTATAACAAGTAATCGGACGTTATTTCATAAGAATTTTCTTATTTCTGTAGGTAAGGATTTCGAAATACTAAAAATAAAATCCTCAGCAGTGTTAAAATATTACACTTTTTTGAGGAATTCAGGTAAAAAGCATATGTATCACTTTAGTGTGAGCCCAACTGTCTTAGGGCTGAGGGTTATATATTCCATAGCAATTTTGACACTGACAGCTCTTGAACGCGCTTAGATGTGCTGAGCGCGTTCAATTTTATTGGTCAAAATTCGCACTTAGGAACCTATCATTGTATGCCGCACCGGTTGACGTAATAACGTCAACGCCAGCTGTCGCTGAAAAGCAGCGCTGGGGCTCTGTCTCGCATAGGGTCGCAGCATTATGCTGAGCGAAGACCGTTTTGCGTGGATGTGACGCATATTTTCCTCAACTTGTGCTTTTTTTGTTTTGTGTTCTTTCTTTGCGTCATGTTTACCGCAAATAACGTATTTTATTTATTTCCTTCTTTATCGCATCGTCGACGAGAAAGCAACTCGTAATAGGAAACGTACGAAAGATTGTTAGTTCCGTGCAACGGTGCTGTATGGTCGATGGTACCGTGGAAGTCAAAGGGATACATACCTACCTACATATTAACATGGTATAATAATATACTTCGCCAGATATGGCATTCCGAAACACAGTGGTCACGTGGGCAATACAAGTCTACGTCATCGCATCTGTGTTACCAGAAGTTTGTAATATTAACTCCCCAACCACCTTTATTACCTGTGCGAATCCGTTAAAACAATGAGGTTTTAATTAACAATTACGTTGGTTTATGTTTAAATTGAATTGTTTCGTTTGATTAGACACACGAAACGACAATTTAAAAGCTTTGGTTTCTGAAAATCTTTCCTTAATCGTGTTTTGTTGCAATAAAGTGCCAACTGGATAGTGACATAAGCATGTGTTCGTCCCGGAATGCCAGACCTTGTTTTATTAGACCATGCATATTAATAGTTGATCGCTGACTGTTGACACCCCCAACGAAAAGACACTCATTCGTCGCAGCGACAAGAGCCGTCAAAGAGAATACTCGCTCAGCGACGCTCCCTTGGCGGATAGAACACTCACTGAGAGACCCACGCTTGGTACAACATACGCAAACCAGTGAGAAATAGCTCGTCGCCGTCGCACACTACTGCTTGTTGCTTAGCATCTGGTTTTTGCGGTTCCGTAGTCAACAAGGAACCCGTATAGTTTCGCCATGTCCGTCTGCCTGTCTGTCTGTCTGTCCGCGGCTTAGCGCAGAGACTGTTAGTACTAGAAAGCTGTAATATAGCATGGGTATACATATTAACACGCCGAAAAAGCGGTGAAACAAAAAAAAATTTTTTGGACGCGCTCGTAAAGTGGGGATGCTTTTTTTTTCTCGCCTATCCCATGGTGTGGGATGTCGTTGGAAAGGCCGTTCAAAAATATTGTGGTTAAGTAAAGCCATTTTTCAATTTAGGAATCCGTTTGCGAAATATTAAGCTTTAAAGTGCTAATTTTTGTTAGTCAGGTGTCCCCCCCCCCTGCCAGCTTTACTTGGATTTATGAAAAAAATCACAGCAGTAGTATGTATAACGAAATTAAAAGGAAAACAATCAGAGCTAAGTAGGCTTTACAGGTTTACGAGTAATAATCAACTAACTTAAATTTCCGGTTTGAAAAATAATATGATTACACATGTTTTTCAACTACAATGTTAAGTTTGTCCTTGGGATAAATTCATCGCAACTACAGAACCCTTCATTGTGCGTGGTCCGATACGCACTTGGCCGGTTTTTATTATTTGCTAGCTCTACTCGCTTCTTGTTCATCGCCGGCGCGCGGTGGGACAGGTACCATTGGCGACATTTAAGAGCGTGCATTCTGAAAGTGGGCAACATCGCAAACAGCTGTCAAATATTTCGCTGTTTTGATTAACACGTTCAGTGCCGGGAGCCGTCCTGGAGGTTTCACCTAGTCGCATATGGGATGCCGGGAGCCCTCGCGGAGGGCTCATTTTAAATGTAGGTTTTCCTTAGCGAATACATCATTATAAACCGTGAAAATAAAATCGGTTGTATATTTTAACAAGATATATTAGTTTATGCGTTGGCCAAGCATTATTTTTTTTGTTCACGGTTACAAATATTCACAAAAAAATTTAAAGGTTGGAAACTACATATAGCGACAAGACCCCCTGAAATATTTTACTTCGTTTTACAGTGTTTCATAACACTGTTTTAAAACCGTCGCGGACGGTCAACGGGACCGTCCGCGACGGTTTTAACTTTACCGCAAACGTAATGCCGGCAACCCTCCCGGAGGGTTCACTTTCAATATGTATGGCAGCATGGCGTATAAGTTCTATGAAAAGTCGGTGGAGTCGAAAGTGTTAATTTGGCAATATCACTAAGGAAATATGAAATATCGCTCTATATTGAACTAAAATGTTGCAATAATTAATATCGTACACGCAATATTTAGTTTTAGATGTAAAAAAAGTATTTGGAAACTTTCCACTTTGTTTTACAATAGGTTACTCTTAATTGAACACTATGTTAAATGTTAATAATAAACTTCGACGCGATCACCCAATTTTCTTGCTCTCTCAACTTAACTCGACGGGTTTAATTTTAAGCGTTAATCATCATTGTAAAATACATGTTTATTGCATTATAGTTGTCTACTCGATTACCTCCCCCGCCTTTAAGCCCGAAGACATAAACAAAACGTAAATAATACGGTTAATTAATACACAAAGACATTCAAACAAAGACTTTGAATTCAAACCCGACCCTCACGGAACCCTAATTCGCGTAAATCTTTAATTCTAGTATTCACCCCTCTATCGAGAATTACTCATTCTCTTATGTCAGGGGTGGTAAAACTTTGGCACACAGACCTATTAAAATACTTTATATGGATTGATTTGAGTGTTTGACAGTGCTGTTAAAACTCCAAATGTGACACTGCCTGAAATTGCGGCTCTTCTTATTTTTCCGTTATAAAATATCTAAGAACATACCTCTTAACACCAATACAATACAATGTAGCCATGAGTCAAGGGTTTAAGCTGAAAACCAGTGCTTAGCAATTCGCTAGGGGAACTAACATAATGCTGACGCTTGAACATTTTGCTTCCGTATTGTAGTTTTATGTATGTTTCTACTGCAAGCTGTAATACAAACAATAATACAGACAATAAAAGTTTATTCTATTCTATTCTTATTCCGTAATCTACTCAATCCATCCATACAGCATTGCAATTATTTTCAATCATACATTCATTTAAAATTACAATTGCTTAGTGAAATAATATATGTAGGTAGGTAGAACTTAGCTTAGAACTTAACATAAGTGGAACTTAGTAGTAGGTAGGTACCGATTACCAAAACTAATAAAACGATAAAAAAATCAAACCACTGTGTAGGAATAAATAGAAAGAATGAAATGTAAGTGAAGGCGTGAGTGAGTGAGAGAACGAAGGAGTCAGGAGAACCAATATGGCTGAACGTGAGGTGCATGTGAGGACGTTGTTAAAATCGATTGTAATTTAAAATACTGAAAATAAACGTGAATCTTAGAATAAAAAATTGATTTACTTGGCACTCGAATCCCAAACACTACTACATAATTAATTATGTAGGTACCTATAAGATTTTTCAAGAAACGGTATCAGCGAAAAGGTTCAACACCCCTGTACCCTCGAGGTGGCTATTATGGTATACAAGTGGCGTACAAAACATTTGAAATAGTTCCCCCAGCATGCTCCCAACTTGCGCCAGTTACTCTGCATCCGAATTACCTGAGGGAATAACCACCACATTGAGGTTCAAGATTTAGGAGGAATGGAAACGGCCTGGTTTGGTGGAGATAGATAGATAGAAACTCTGAGGGAATTTTGAGGAATGTTCGGATTTGTGCCCGTTTGATGGCAATAGACTCGCCCCCATGTAGGGTTACCAATTTACCATCTATATAAGGGAGGATGCCTGTCTAGGCTGTACAAAATTCCTGTCTACGTTTTTTGTAAAAAAAAACTGTAAATCTTAAAATACACAACAGATAGTTTTAAAGACTCACATTTTTTTTTAAATTTACGATGCCTAAACTAATTTAGAAAAAACTAACTTACGTACTGTAGTGATGTTTAACCAAATTTTTTTTTTTTTTTTATATCACATGAAACGTTTTTGAAGTTTTCTTGAGTTACTAATAATGCTTTTACTAACTATTTATTTATGATTTTTTGACATACTTCAAATAAATAACGAGATTTAGTGCGTTTTTTTATTTGCTCATACAATTTTTTTTATTTTTTCAGTAAATGTAATATATGTCGGCTTTGCCTACCAGATTGTATCCCATGATATATTTATGCATAATATTGCCTAATATAAGCCATTACAAGTCAAAAACCGACACTTTAAAATTTAAGCTCCAAATGTCTTCGAGAGCGTTTTTTCGATCCACAGTGCGCCGGCCGCACGCCTGTCTTAACCATAAAATGCCTGTCAAATGCGGCAAATGCCTGTCAGATGGTAACCCATGGAACTTTAACAAAACTGGTGAAATGTACTTACTACCTATACCTACTACACACCGCTGCCTCACCCTTCGGGAAGATAAAGCGTGATGTTACGTTACGTTATTGTGGTAAGTTCAATAACAAAACTATTTCTCGCTTTCTCAATCAGTCTCTCCAATGTTATTACTTTTTAAAAAGGTGACGCGGAATATTCTGAATATTTTCCAGCTTAAGGACGCGTTTGCAAAATTGATAGGTATAGAATCGAACTACTACGTCGACACGGGTCACACACACAAGTGTACGCTCGGTTAGCTGCGGGAATAGTAGCGAAGTGAACTAATTTTGATACTTTGGAAAATTGTTTTTTTATCTAATGAAAAATAAATGTTCTTTATATTTTTACTAACCTCGCGGACTTGATGCAGTGACCTGAAGGTGTACTTCGGTGACTGCTACTGGAACTCCTCGATGAGTAGAACTAGGTGTGCCGAGTTTGGGCTCGTTTTGTTAGTTATGATGAGACCTTACCTCCGGACTAGATGGAATGACTTGAAGGTGTACTTCGGTGACTGCTACTGGAACTCCTCGATGAGTAGAACTAGGTGTGCCGAGTTTGGGCTCGTTTTGTTAGTTATGATGAAATCTTACCTCCGGACTAGATGGAATGACCTGAAGGTGTACTGCAGTGACTGCTACTGGAACTCCTCGACGAGTAAAACTAGGTGTGCCGAGTTTGGGCTCGTTTTGTTAGTTATGATGAGATCTTACCTCCGGACTTGATGGAGTGACCTGAAGGTGTACTTCGGTGACTGCTACTAGAACTCCTCGACGAGTAGAACTAGGTGTGCCGAGTTTGAGCTCGTTTTTTTAGTTATAATGAGATCTTACCTCCGGTTTTGATGGAGTGACCTAAAGGTGTACTGCGGTGACTGCTACTGGAACTCCTCGATGAGTAGAACTAAGTGTGCCGAGTTTGGGCTCGTTTTGTTAGTTATGATGAGACCTTACCTCCGGACTAGATGGAATGACTTGAAGGTGTACTTCGGTGACTGCTACTGGAACTCCTCGATGAGTAGAACTAGGTGTGCCGAGTTTGGGCTCGTTTTGTTAGTTATGATGAGACCTTACCTCCGGACTAGATGGAATGACCTGAAGGTGTACTGCGGTGACTGCTACTGGAACTCCTCGACGAGTAGAACTAGGTGTGCCGAGTTTGGGCTCGTTTTGTTAGTTATGATGAGATCTTACCTCCGGACTAGATGGAGTGACCTGAAGATGTACAACAAAACGAACCCAAACTCGGCACACCTGGTTCTACTCGTCGAGGAGTTCCAGTAGCATTCACCGAAGTCCACCTTCAGATCATTCCATCAAATCCGGAGGTAAGATCTCATTATAACTAACAAGACGAACCAAACTCGGCACACCTAGTTCTACTCGTCGAGGAGTTCCAGTAGCAGTCACCGAAGTACACAGGTCACTCCATCAAGTCCCAGTCGAATAGGCATTTATAAACCGTACTTACTTTTACCGAAATAAAATAATTATGATTATAAAAATCTGTGAATGCAAAATTATCTTACCATATCAAATATCAAATTTGGTTTATCGAATATTTTGTATTTGTACAACGATCTTTTTCCACACGAGCCGCTGCAAAAAGGCAACACAGGGTCCACCACCGACAGCGGCCAAGCGCGGACTGAGGTTTCTTTCGAAGTATTTGTGAAATAAATCAAAACAGACCAAAAATAAAATAACCCTTAATACAATCGATTACGATTCATCCGTAATAGCAAAATATGTGAAAAAGTTAGTTTCATTATTATTATTTTTTTGCTGCTATTTGTGACATTTTGAAACATTTTTTTTCTAAGGTTTAAAATTGAACATGTCTGCCTACTAATAGTATTTTTAGAAATCTTAAAATATATTGATAATAGAACAAAAAATGTACCTAAACTCAACCCGATAACGTTAATTTTGTGGAAAATGGCAACGGAAGATCGTTTTTACAATATAAAAAACTATAATTTTGAACAAAAAAGTTCCTATCATTTGAAGATGAAGAACCAACCTATATGTGGTAGTTATTAGTTATATTTGATTCGGTTTAGTTTTGTCACAAAATCTACCGAAAAACAGCATAATTTTGTCCGATTTGCAAACGCGCCCTTAACATTGCTGGAAAATATCCAGTCATAATTTTGGCCACCTAAATGAATAATGAAAACTAATGAATAGATAACTATTAGAAGTATACATCATTACATACGGCGCTATACTTTTAGAAATATAGTGTATTAATAGTATTTATCTACTATTTACTGAGCCACTTCCAGTATCTTACATTCGTAACCATAACTCAAGGAGCACAAAAGCTCGCATACGCATCATCTTATTTAGTATTGTTTCAAACGAAACTAATTTCTTTGATCATAAATTCAGCTGTAGGAGCCCCGTAGTTTATAATGAAGATAACATTCAGAAGAAAATCAAGAGTAAAGATGTACTGCGTAAAACTACGGAGCAATGCATTTTGTGAGTATCGTTGCTATTTGTAAATTGATAGGCGCTTTACATTATTTTAGAGCAAATAATATTAGTAATCTCTACACATTTCACCACTAAGTTCGTCCATGAACCCACCGGTTCTCGTTTTGATCATCGAAGCTAAGCAACATCGGGTGTGGTAAGTACTTGGATGGGTGACCGCCTGGGAACAACGCTTGACGTTGACTGTTGTTCATTATTATTTTAGGAAGTGTACAGAGTGCCGCTAGCGGCATTCTATCCCTATCGGATAAAGTACCGCTCTTTACGGCATAATATTGGCGCTGCCTCGGCCCGGCTGAAGTGTTAGCATTGCATTGTCAATGTCACTGATTCACTGTCACTTGTTGTTTTGTTTGATTGTTGAGGTTATTTCGCCGCCCTTTGTATTGATTGATCGTATTTGTTTTAGATAATTATATCAAAAGTTACTACAATGACTGAATTTACAAAAAATGAAGTAGCAAATGAAAATGGCTGAAAGCTAGGTTAGGTCAGGTTAGAACTGTGACCACACAAGGTCCGTTTAGACACAAGAGAATGTAATGTTTTGGGAATGTGTTTTACAGCGAACTAACCTCAACAATTAAACAATATAACAGGCGACAGTGAAAATGACAATGCAACGCAATGCAAAAAAAAAAAAAATCTTTTACTTTTAATACTTTTATTAATATAATTGAAAATGGAAATGGAAAAGAATTTGCGTTACAGTTTACACAATATTCCGTACTTTCAGAAGGTTCCAGATTCCAGATATCTTTCATTCAATCACGCGGCATTTCCTTCAATTGAAACATTAATTTCCCAAGCACTTTGTGTCTGGCCTGTGGACCTTTTTAACCATTTTTAGGGTCATTAAACTAAACGCATTAGACGAAAGGGCGCAAAACTGATCAAGTGTAAATATCTAATGTTTTTATTTGCGCCATTTCGGAGGGTCATCGCGGGAATTTGAAATCCTGGAATAGAACTTAAATTAGAATAAATCTTTTAAAAAGTTTTAAATAAAAGTTGTAGAAAAAATGATCAATCAAAAAGGAATCGTCACGCGGTGTTCCCAGGCGGTCACTCATCCAAGTACTGACCACGCCCTATGTTGCTTATCCTCGATGATAGGATGACAAACGCGGTATTCAACGTAGTATGGACGTTGGCGAATTTTATGCCGAAATGTAGGTATATCATGAAAAAACATCTTGTGATGTTACCGAGTCTGATAATGTTATGGGTAAAAAAAAAAAAAATGAGGTAAAAGGGAAGTTATATGAAACGAAAAATAAATTCACACTTTTTAATATCTGTCAGTTTTTTTTTTTATTACATTATTTAATAGTATATAATTAGTACTTCTGTAGAAGAGAAAATTGTAAACTTAACACTACACTACACTACACCTACAACTTAACATTGGTGTGGGTTTTTACCCGACTACGGCGGAGGGTTATGATTTTGACCTATGTATGTTTATTTAGACATAGGTACAAAAATGCCGTTCTTGCATGCCATTATAATTATTATAATTTTGTAGGTGTACAGGCATTTGACCACGGCTTTACCTTGACCATTTTTGTACCTATGTCTTGATTTCTGTCTGAAATATTTTCTTGTTTCATACTTTTTAGAGTGTGATTTTTTTATAATTTCTAACGTGGAAATATTATCGTTGACGTCCATGTCACGGCATTACGATAACACTGGGAAGTAAAATGTTTGGAAATAATTATATGAAGACGCTTTTATTTCCGTCCACGGTAACGTTATAACGTGCACGTAACGTTACGTGCTTTATGCTTAGATAGGGGCCTTTTGACCTCGTACTGCATTAATTTTTAAGTATACTTGTGTTTTTTTTTTATTGTTTAAATTTTTTCTTTTATTTATGTTAAGTGTGTTTTTAGTTTAATTTGTGCTTTCCTGTGCGAGTCTCAATAAATACTTTTTCTTTCTTTCTTTCTTTCTTTGCACATACTTCCATACATTTTATGGATATATGGTAGACGTCCACGATAATCTCGTTACGTTAGAATGTATAAAAGCGCACAATAGATACAGCAAAATTTCTTTTTGAGCTAGTAACAAATAAAATAATATATTAAACACAGGAATATACTGTAAAATCTTATCCATTTTCTGAAATCCAAGCTCACAGCAGGGTTTAGAGTTGGGGCGCATTAATTTGGCAAAATCGAGCGCCATTCTGCGACATTTTGGCAGATGTTAGCTTTAAATCGTTAACGTAATTGATTGGAGCAAGAGTCTAGGAGTTTTTTTTTTGTTTTTTTTTTGTTTAAACCATGACTGGATCTGTTTGTGTAACGGCGTGGGCGGCGCTGGAGGTGTCAGCCTTAATCGAGTTGGTACAAGATCGATGGAATGCGATCTTTGTGTGGTTTATAGTCAAAATGGTGATCGATACCTAGGCATCTGTCCGACTGGCGGCGATTAACGAGAAGCGAGTAGTTCTATCAACAAAAACGGGGAACGAGCAGCAAGTGCGTGACGGCGATGAGCGATTACTCGCTGGTTTTCGTATGTTGTAGATACCAACGAGCGTCAGCGTTTTTTTTTTATCCGTGTGAAATTAACTAATAATTTCTCCCGCTCTGGTGGGAGCGGGAGGGCATGTCAGACTCTTGCTGACTAAAACCCACACGTGTTCCTTCAGTTACCTGTACGTTGCCAGGGGCCACGGTATCGGTCCTAGCAGACCCCTTCAGTTGTGCTGACATCTCTTTGAGGCGCGCGTGGATCACAACGCGCCGTCGACCCGGGCCTGGTCCTTATCGGACGGCGAGCTACCCATTGCTCTCCGCCCGCAAGCCCGCGCCTATCCGAGTACTCTCTTTGATAGCTGTCGTTGCGACAAACGAGTACTCCCCAGAGGTGTGAACTGTCAGCGATCAACTATTAATATAATGTTAGTGTCTCTTTTACTTACACGGCACCTACAATCTTTTGTTCGTTTCTTCAGTGAGAAAATTGTTGATAGCTAGTTGCTTCCTCGTCGGTGGTGGGGCAGGTGCGTAAGAGTAAAGAGTTATATGTAAATTTTTCGCATTAATACTACTACTAATATTAATAGTACTTAAGTTTTGTTGTAACTTAATTATTTACTTGACGGTTACTCTTTGGGAGAAACTTACCTAAAGGCTCCTGCGGACAGGCGCGACGAGATTCTGGTAGAACAATTTCCATTATTTTTTCATAGAAATTGTTCTACTAGAGTCGCGTCGACCGCGCTGTCACGTCGTGCCTGTCTGCTAGCTTTAAGTGTGGCAGTAGACTGTTATAGATTTATATTTTGAACTAGCTGCCAGCGGCTTCGCCAGCGTGATATCCTTATATATTATAGCTTAAGTTACTCAGTGATAATATAGCATTCTTCTGGTGAAAGAATTTTTAAAATCGGTCCAGTAGTTTTTATGTTATATACTACAAACAAAAGTACAAATGTTTTCTCTTTATAATATCTATTAAGTGTAGACTATACGTATAGCCTATCGTATTATTTAAAAGAGGTAAATAAATTAGACAATTCAACAAATTCATTACTAAATCTCTATAGGTTGCTACTCTATTTATTTATTTAGGATCTCCAACAAAATATATACACAATACGAGACACATTAATAAAGGGCAACATATTAAGTAATTGTACTCCTTCACTTATAGGTAGTTAAATTGTTCAAAGAGAGATTGAAACAATTTTGGTAAAGCTCATTACAGTCCGGAGAATGCGTTTCTGACAGCTGTCAGTTGGACAATTTCTAGTAGCTACTAATAAGGACCAAATTCGCAAAACACATATTCGTTAGTATGAAACTGACAGGTGTCAAGAACGCATTCTCTCAACGGCCGGACTGTACCTACAACTATGACAACACTAGAAAAGTTAACCTCAACAAAGAGTGCAATTCTGCAAGTTAAATAAATTAAACAGAATCACAAAACACAATCGTTTGCTTAACAAAACCAGCCCACACACTCACCGTAATTAAATAACCCATTAAATTTGACAAAAAAATACTCTCACACTACTCAAAACATCAACATTAGATAATTCAACTCCAACGCAACTTGTATTTATATCAGAATAAAATGCAACCAATTACTCTAAAACGAAAGTCGGGGGCTCTGTAGTTGAATGCAAATATAAAAAGGAACCACGGTTCTCCCCGCTGCCCTCAAAAACCCCCGTTTACCCCGACCCCCCAAGTCCCCTGGGTAAATATGGGGGATGAATTAAAATTATAACGAGTACTTCCACTTATTTATGTATAGTAAAGTATTTGGTTTTTCGCAAGGGTTCACACGGTGACCTATGATATTTAACGGTAAAAAACCAATGCAGAAAATGAAATGAATGAATGATGATGAATGAATGAAATGTGAATAGTGATCCCAAAATAATTCAGAAAATATCGTGCTGCTCATCGCCTAAGGCCCCAATTACACTAACATATATTTATCATGCAAATATGATTTCATATCTGTAAAATTCTATGATCATAGTTAAATGATGCTGTTCTTAATATTTACATATTGCACTTATGATCATATAAATGAGGAGCTCGTGGCTAAGTAACGACAGCCGCACTGGTCGATCCATCAGGTTAAGCTACGCTTGCCGGGGTTGGTCAGTGGATGGGTGACCATCTTTACATACTGAGGATCCTCCGTGCCTCGGAAAGCACGTTAAGCCGTTGGTCCCGGCTGTCATTCGTGGATCTTTGACAGTCGTTACGAGTCGTCAGAACCCCGAAAGTCTGACACCAGTCTTACCATGGGGTATCGTATTACCCAGTTACTGGGTTGTGGAGGTCAGACAAGCAGTCGCTCCATGTAAAATACTGGTATTCAGCTGCATCCAGTTAAACTGGAAGCCGACCCCATCATAGTTGGGAAAAGGCTAGGCAGATTGACTTATGATCATATAAACGACATTTTTAATCAAGATGGATAACGATGTAGCTATATTTAAGCCGTTTGATTATGCAATTTTTTAGGTTAGGCGGATCATATTTGTACGCTTGCTGCCAAATAGGATCCCTTAACTATAATTATAAACAATTTGAATCATTTGTAGTTATTATACCGTCACAGGTTCTTCATATAAAAATGACTCGTATATCTCTGATCATATTGATATGATTGTCTATTATGGCTCATATTAAACCATCTACAATAATTTATGATATGATTACTTACCTAAAAGTTTTTCCCCGCTCTAATCACTTATAAGTTCAGCTTCAGATCGCAGGTAATTTGTGCCACGGACACATTGGAATCCATTTCGGTTTTAATATTTTGCAGGGCTTACTGGGACCTAGTAGCTTTGTATTTTTATAAAAAAAAAGACAAATTCAGATCCTAGAATGTTGTGACTTTAAAAAAAACTACATAAGTAATTTGGGTGAATAAGAGGTCTCAGATGATTTCTTCCAATGAAAAGTCTGCATGGCCCGTCTACTATACATCAAAAGATGGCAGCGGCTTAATTTTAAGCAGGAGCTGAGTACCAAAAATTTATATTTTATCGACATGTGGCATATTTGCATGCCTTGTGCACGTGTTTTCTCTAGAGACTGCGGGAAACAGCACATGTGTGCAAACGTGTATTTTCCCCACACTTTTTTGTAAAGGGGTGAAATGAAATTCTATCTGAGAAAGTTTTTTATACTTAACTGTGTGATTTTCACTTGAATGGTGATAACATCATTTGTGCAGCAGTGATATTTTTAACCGACTTAAAAAAAACGGAGGTGGTTCTCAATTTGGATGCTTATATATTATTTTTTAATGTGTGTTCGGGGATAACTCCGTCAGCAGTGACCACTAGCATAAAAAAGTAACTTGTAGTCTCATTTCCTACGAAATTAATGGGAAAAGGTTTCTGCGATTTCTGACTTTTCTAGTACCTACTCAACCTCAGTTGGTCCGATAGAGTTTTTTGATGTAAGAAACAAGAGCGATTGGCATCAAAAAACTTTTTTCAGAAAATGGCCCATTTTTTATTGCTGACTGATTTTTTTTTTTTTTTTTTTTGAATTGCGATGAATATTTCTCAAAAAGATTTGGGCAGCGTCCTAAGACCGATTTCTGTAACTTAAAAGATTGAGGTACCTGGCCTTACTGCTACGTCTCAAAAATCCACACTGCATAATTTTATTAACTTTACTTGGATAGTTTTGAGTTAGCTTCAAATAATACGTATTTTTCCCACTTAGTCTATCTACGCGGATGATATGATGATAAGTTCATGTCACTGTTTTATTATTATTTTTATATTGCATGTAGTGGTATTCGAATTTGTGTGGGGTAGGTACCGCATCCAAAAAGTTAAAATAAAAACGAATTACAAAAAAATAATTTAATTTCGTCGTCAAAAAACAAAAATTGAAAACCAAAGACACCGACTTCCGAAATTAAAATTATTTTTCAATTTGTAGTAGTATAATAAATAAATAAATTAATTAATACGGACATAATTCCTAATGGATATCTAATCCCTGATTAATAATAATAATAATAATAAGGCAACACTGATACGTCAACAATGTCAAGTTTTTTCTTATCACATAATTTACATATTTAAATAATTCCGTACATCGTAAAAATACCAAAAGCGCCAAATAGAATAAACAAGAAATAAATCTCTAGAATAAACAAGAAATAATACAATAAACATAACTAAAATGAAAAAACGAAAGAAATATAGAAACATCAAAATGACGCTGTCAAACTCGGACTCCCTAAAAACAAATTATGTAAGATTTGAAAATTAAATAAGTATGTTGACGAGATCAGCAGCTCGCCGTGCACGCCTACTACCCCCGGACTCGCCGCTCAGCTCCGCCTCGCCGCCGCCGGTACCCAGCCCCATCGTGAGCGCTGTGTCGACACCGGCCGTGGTAGTTGCGTCGAGCTCGAGCGACGAGTATTTCTCCCCTCCGACGTCGCCAACACCTATACGTCGGCAAGGGAGAGGCCGGCCACCGAGAAGCTTGGGACTTAGGGGCCAACCGGCCCCGAGCCGGGTCCCCGCTGCCGGTGGTTGTGTGCAGCGCATGAGATGGACTCAATCTATGAACGAGAACGTCATGCGCGCATATTACGGGTCTACAGAGGGAGGAACTAACCTCACTGCGTACCGTGTTAGGATGCTGTCTCTGTTTCAGGAACTAGAGCCAACCGTCAACGTCTCGGTCCAACGTCTGTCGGATCAGGTGCGTGTCATCCAACGCAATCATAGGTTGGACGATGCCGCACTTGATAGGCTGCGCTCAGAGGTACTGAGCAACCATATCGTATCAACTCCGGCACAAACCGCGGCACAAACCGCGGCACAAACGTCAAATACTGATGCAATCCCGCCGCGGTTCAATCATGGAGTTGCAGAGGAGGATGATAGGGTTGATACAGTAAGTAGCCAGTGCAACGTCCGACTGAGGAGCGCACTGGAGGATGCGTTTCGCGAGTATAGGCACACCCCGACCGAACTTAGACCCCGACTTCCACGCTTACCCATGCACAAAAAAAATAGGGCGCTGGTTTGTGCCTTGGACTCGCAGCTTAAGAATTTCTTCGAGAGCAGCGAGGATCTCATTGATACACACTCGATCCTGTATTGTGCGGCTGTTGCGGCATGTCGTTTAGCTAACGTCAAGTTCCCAAACTGTGACGGAGCTACTCGACCAAAACCAGCCGTACCAGCCTGGCAGTGCAGGATCGAGCGACGTATTGATGGGACCAGGGTACTCATCGGCAAACTATACTGCTTCAAGGAGGGCAATACACGACCACGAGTGATGCGCTTTGTAAGGCAGGCATTCTCGGGGACTGGAATCAGTCCTCAAGAATACATGTCCCGTGTTACAGAGCGCATCGACTTCCTGAAGCAGAAAGTTTGTGCATGGGCGAGCCGAATTCGGCGGTATAAGCGGCGGGTTGACCGATACACGCAAAATCGCATGTTCCAGAGCGATGAGAGGTGGGTATATAGAGCTTGGGAGCGGCCTGAACAAAATGTGACAGACGTGTGCCGCCCAGATGATGCCGCCACGAGTGCATTCTGGCGCAGCATATGGTCGGTACCCGTCTGTCACGCTGAGGCTGGCTGGATGCAGGATGTCGAGCGAGTGTGTGAAACTATACCAGAAATGGATAAGGTGGAAATCACGCCATTAGATATAGCCAGTGCAGCCCGTCCGTTACCGAACTGGAAATCACCGGGACCGGACGGACTGCACAACTTTTGGCTAAAATGGCTAATTAGTTCACACAATTGCCTGGCATCTCAATTCCAGTCATCCTTAGAGACTGGGTCGCTACCACAGTTCCTTACAACAGGCGTTACCCACCTGCTCCATAAGTCAGGTAGTCCCGCGGAACCCAAGAATTATAGACCGGTCACATGTTTGTCGACGGTTTATAAACTTCTTACATCCATTTTGAGAGCGAAAATTAACACACACATTGACAATAACTCGGTTATGTCTGCCTCTCAAAATGGATGTAGGAATGGGTCCCGCGGAACTAAGGAGCTACTCCTCATTGACATGGCCATAAGCCAACAGGTTCGTCGATCCCGCAAGGATCTGTCGATATGCTGGATAGACTATAAGAAGGCCTACGACTCGGTGCCACATACATGGCTCATGAGGGTGCTGGAGTTGTACAAGATAGATGCAACTCTGCGCACCTTCCTGATGTCGTGTATGGGGCAATGGAGGACGGTCCTTCGCTACCCAGGATGTCAACAGATCCAGGGGAATGATGAGCCTGTATGGATTAAACGGGGAATATTTCAGGGCGACAGTTTGAGTCCACTTTGGTTCTGCTTAGCCCTGAATCCTCTAAGCACACTGCTGGAGGATTCAGGTCTGGGCTATCGGTTGAGGAGAGGTGGTCAGGTCATATCTCACCTCCTCTACATGGATGACTTGAAACTCTTTGCCCCCAACAAATCGCGACTGATGGAGCTACTGAAGGTAACTGAAACATTCAGTAGCGCCATCAGGATGGAATTTGGTGTGGACAAATGTGCAGTCATGCATGTAAAGCGAGGGGAGATTATGGAATCCGAGGGAACTCAACTCTCGGACTCCATACACCTTAGATCCCTCTCCTCAGCCGAAAGCTATAAGTACTTGGGTATGTCGGAAGCGTTAGGCATCAACGTTGCTGACATGAAGCAATCGTTGAAGGAGCGCTTCTTTGGTCGCCTGAAGAAGGTTTTAATTAGTCTTCTTTCGGGCGGAAACAAGGTGCGCGCCTACAACGGTTGGGTCATGCCGGTTTTGATGTACTCTTTCGGCATACTCAAATGGACTCAGACCGAACTCGACGCCCTGGACAGAAGGGTCCGTACACTCCTGACCGCAAATAGGATGCATCACCCACGTTCATCGGTGATTAGACTGTACATCCCGCGGAAGTGCGGGGGTCGAGGCTTTTTAAACGCTAAGACCCTCCACAACCGCGAGGTGTGCAGCCTCAGGGATTATTTTTTTAAAGCCGAAGTGGGTATGCACCGGGATGTGGTCGCAGTGGACAAGGGACTCACCCCGCTCTCCATGGCTAATGAGAACTGGCGCAAACCTGTAATACTTACTACAGATGACCGCAAGGAGGTATGGCAGAGCAAGGAGCTTCACGGGCGCTACTATCGGGCTCTTCATGAGCCTGGTGTAGATTTCTTAGCGTCCGTATCCTGGTTACGTTTCGGCGACCTTTTCGGGGAAACTGAAGGTTTTGTCTGTGCAATTATGGATGAAGTTATCTTGACGAATAACTACCGGAGACATATTATGAAGGACGGGACGGTTGACGTGTGTCGGGCATGCCATCGTCCGGGTGAGTCCATCAGACATATTATCTCTGGTTGTTCGCGTCTGGCTAACGGCGAGTACTTACACAGGCATAACCAAGTGGCCAGGATTATTCACCAGCAACTTGCTTTGAAATATAAACTTGTTGACTCTGAGGTACCGTACTACAAGTATGTGCCCGACCCAGTTCTCGAAAATGACCATGTCACGTTGTACTGGGATCGGTCTATCATTACTGACAGGACTATTGTTGCCAATAAGCCTGATATAGTGGTGATAGACCGATTAGCGCGCCGCGCAATGATAGTCGATGTTACCATCCCACATGACGGGAACCTCGTGAAAGCTGAGAAAGAGAAACAAATAAAATATCTCGACTTAGCACACGAGGTTGTTGACATGTGGAATGTGAGCTCGGCTATCATTGTACCGATTGTCGTAACGGCCAATGGCCTGATGGCCGAAAGCCTCGACCAACATCTTTCGAGGCTCTCGTTAGGCGGTTGGATCAAGCGCCTGATTCAGAAGGCAGTACTCCTGGATACGGCTCGCATTGTGAGGAGGTTCCTGTCTCTGCAGCCCTAACCACCGGTAGCTTGGACCTTGCTCCCGACACCGGCGGAATACTATTATTTATATTTTTAAATGTTTTTTATATAGTTTTTAAGAAATATTTAAAAATGTATTTTATATGTTAAAATGTTAATAAAGGAAATAATAATAATATCTTTATTTCCAGTTTTACAATTTTGCTTAAGCCACTTGGCATAACATAATAAATTTGTCATAAAAATTGTAATGGGTTAATGCAGAGTTATACACCTCTGACACCCAAGCTAAGATTCAACTTGTGTTATGGGTGTCAGGGCTCTCAAGTTAACATTGGTTAGACATTATAAAAATTCGGAATTTCTCTGTGAAAAACTATCGACATAAAATATTTTTTTTTTTTTTTTTTTTTTTTCAGAAATTAAAACAAAAAATATAAATAAAGAGAAAACCATTTGTATAGTGTGTGTTGTGAGTGTGTTTTTGTGTTGTGATGTGTAGTGTTTTGTTGTGTTATGTTGTGCTATGTAGTGTTGTGTTGTGTTATGTTGTGCTATGTAGTGTTGTGTTGTGTTATGACATGTTATGTTGTGTTGTGTTGGAAGGTGGGAGTATTCGAGGGTGTGTCGGACAGGGTACTGAAAAGGGTGTGGGTTAAATGTACGTATTGAGAATGTTTTCAACCTCGTCATAACTAAGATTGACTATACATGTCAACACTTTATTATGACGAATAACATAATCACAGTAGAAATAGACCATTTTCCTACGACAGCCAATTCAATGAGTCAGATCCACAGCATGACAATCACGAAACGAATTTATTTAATACATTCCTCGTTAATTTCAATGAAAACAAAAATTGACTCGTTAACACAAATAAACGGCTTTAATTGTTGAAATTATGAATAAGGACGAAATGTCGACACTCCCTCGAAACAAACATTTATAGAGGAAATATAAAAACTTCGCGTGACAGAAATGTATTGAAAGTTAATAGGGAATTAAGCGAAAAGGGCGTAATCAACGGAAACTATTATTTTTATAACAGAAGGGGAGGAAACAGGGGAGGGTTTGGCAATAGGCAAATAAATTTTGATATGCTGACAACACAATTTGAATCGATTAACTATGTATGTTCATATCTTCATACACGCTTGATGAATCATTCTCTGTTCGGAAATGACAAATTTAGAAAAAAATTGATGGCCAACAAACCATACCTCGTTTTTAGGGTTCCGTAGTAAACAAGGAACCCTTATAGTTTCGCCACTATGAGAACTACTAGAAATCTGTAATTTGGCATGGGTATACATATTAATCACGCCGACAAAGTGGTAAAATATTATCAAGAAAAAAAATATTTTTTTTTAGGGTACCTCCCCTACACGTAAAATGGGGTTGTTTACTTTTTTCTCTATCCCATGGTGTGGGGTGTCGTTGGAAAGGTCGTTCAAAAATATTCTGGGTGTGTGAAAATCATTTTTCAATTCAAGAATCCGTTTGCGACATATTAAGCTTTAAAGTTCAAATTTTTGTTAGAGTCAAGTGTCCCCCCCCACCCCTGCCAGCTAAAACAGCAGTAGTATATAGCAGTCATGTTCGTGAACGGGCGCCCCTCCCTCCTGGAATAGTACCAGAATCAACTCCAGGGGTCGACACTTGTTCGACCTCTCCACCTTCCTGAACTTTGACGTCATCGCTCCGATGACTCCCACTCATTTTCCTCACGACCCCAGATACTCTCCTGATGTCCTTGACGTGGCACTCCTTAAGAGTGTCAACTTGAGACTAGACTCAATAGAAACGGTGCATGAGCTTAACTCTGACCACCGTCCAGTACTACTAAGACTCGACTCCCGCATAGGTCATCGTCATCATGACCCCGACCAGCCCTCTGCTACAAAAAAGATAACAGACTGGAGGCGAGTAAGCGAACAGCTGAAACCCACCACATCCCCTCAGTTAGACTCAATCCCGAACAATTTCGATTCTATCGCTGACACGACGGCCGCGATCGACTCCCTCACGGAGCACGTACAATCTGTCCTGAACGACTGTTCAAGGGAGGTCCCAGCGACGGATAACCGTCGCTGGAAGCTCCCTGATGATGTACGTGCTCTAATGACGGAGAAGAACGCGGCCACCCGTGCCTACAGCAGCTTCCCCTGTGCCGCAAACAAAGCCCATATGCGCTACTTACAGCGAACTGTAAGTACACGCGTAGCGGAGCTGCGTGAAGCGGGCTGGGACAAGATGCTTAGCGAGCTAGAGCCCACTCACAAGGCCTTCTGGGATCTTCAGAGGAAACTCAAATCCCAGGAGATCGCCACCATGCCCCCCTGATACGCCCCGATAAGTCAATAGCATTCGACGACATCGAAAAGGCCGAGTGCCTAGCAGATAGTCTCGAGCTCCAATGCTCTCCCAGCTCTCAGCCAGTAGACCAAGCTCACCTCGCAGAGGTCGATGCCGAAGTCGAAAGCAGAGCCTCTCTCCCTCCCGTCGAAGACCCTGATAGTCCTCTGCCTCCAGTCGCTCCGGACGAAGTGCACGACTTAATCAAAGGTCTAAAAATTAGAAAAGCCCCCGGTTCAGACGGACTCACCAATAGGGTGATCCAACTCTTCCCCGCTCATCTCATTATGCTACTGACCACCATCTTCAATGGTGCTCTAAGCAATAATATCTTTCCCCAAACATGGAAAGAGGCCACTGTCATAGGTATTCCAAAACCTGGCAAGCCCAAATCAGATCCCACCAGTTACCGTCCCATCAGTCTGCTCAAAGTACTCGGCAAACTCTATGAGAAGCTTATTTATAAGCGACTCAGAGACTACGCCGAGACTAAGGGCTTAATCCCCAACGAACAGTTCGGCTTTCGAACCCAGCACTCTAGCGTGCATCAGGCCCACCGTATCATAGAACATATAAGCAGCGCCATCAACCGCGGCTTAATGACAGGCGCTATCTTCTTTGATATAGCGAAAGCGTTCGACAAAGTCTGGCACAACGGCTTATTGTATAAGCTCTACAAACTCGGTGTGCCAGATCGTCTCGTGCTCATCTTACGAGACTACTTGTCGAATCGCACCTTTCGCTATCGCATAGACGGAGCCCTATCCACCCCTCGTCAGATCCGAGCAGGAGTCCCTCAGGGCTCTGTACTCGCTCCCCTATTGTTCACGCTATTCACCAGCGATATCCCTAGAAATAAAAAGACTCAGTTGGCTCTGTTCGCAGACGACACTGCCATCTATTGTAAAGGTTTAGGCTCCGCTTCGATGCTTCTAAACCTCCAACAGGCGGTCAATAACCTTGGCGCCTGGTTTAGGAAGTGGAGAATCGAGGTCAATCCCGATAAAAGCCAAGCGGTCCTCTTCTCGAAACCGTGGCTAAATCCCTCTTTCCCCCGATCAGTCACCATGTTTGGCAAGCCGATCCCTTGGGCTACGCGAGCCAAATATCTAGGTGTGATCTTAGATAGGCATCTCACGTTTTCAGAGCACATAAAGGCGGTTCACTCGCGAGCCTCTTTCGCTCTCAGTAGACTTCATTTCGTATTAAATGCACGTAGCAAAATGTCACTCAGGGGCAAATTGCGAACTTACACCACGTGCATCCGCCCTATCATGACCTATGCGGGTATCGTTTTTGCCCATACCAAACCCCGATTCATCCATAGGTTGCAAACCTTACAGAACCGATTCCTCCGTAGAATCACGGGATCCCCCATGTATGTTAGAAATGAGATCCTCCATCTCGATCTTAAAATACCTACCATCCACCAGTTTCTCAAACGCATGTCAAAGCGTTATTTCGATTCAGCCGTCAAACATCGCAACCCTCTGGTTGTCGAGGCAGCTAGTTACATTCCCTCTAGAATCAGTCACTTTCGCCGCCCAAGGCATATCCTCTCCGATCCAGATGACCCCATCACACTCCTACAGGAGAGCAATAGGGCCACGAGTACAGTGCACAAACACAACCGACACCCGCGATACAGACCTCGCCGTAGAGGTCCCCCGCGATCGCGACCCTCCCGAGTAAACGATACTCCCCCCCGACCCTTGCTCGTCGACGAAGCGCCAGCACGCGTTGCCGCTGAGCCTGTAGCTTTAAATTCCCCGATCAATAATCATGAAACCACCATTTTGATCCAGCCTGTCCCTCTTGCTGTCCTCCCCTCAGCGAATGCCCTAAGCCGAGGTTCGCACCCCACAGCGGGTGGCCCTTAGCGAGCATTCGCCTAGTTTTAATTAGAATAGTATATTGCCCTGGCTGGAGGCTTTGAGTGTAGAAGCTTAAGGCAGCCACAGGAAAGCCCGGTTAAGCAGTCACTACCTTAGTGGTAATCTGCGAGATGCCCTAGTTAGGAAAAAAAAAAAAAAAAAAAACGGGCGCCGTCAGTTGTGACTGGTCATCTCTTATCTGCCATGGCTTATTTTTTATCTTATATTTTGAATTGTTTTGATTATTTTTTGTACATTGTTCTCACATATAGCAGCAACAAGAATAATGTACCCAGGATTTTGTAATTTTCTATATTTAAAAGAGTGTCCTTGGAGTTTCTTGCCCGTTCTTCTCCATAAAGATCTACGTTTTGGAATGGGCAACTAGCTTCAACTATCTGACTAACTGACGCGACTATTTGACAATTCAAAAGTGCCTGTAAATGGTTTAATTGAAATAAATGCTTTGAGTTTGAGTTTGAGTTTGAGTTATATAGAACGAAGTTAAAAGGAAAACTATCACAGCTAAGTAGGATTTACAGGTTATCGAGTAATAATCGACCAACTTAAATGATAACATTGAATTTGATGTTGTACCCGTTTTAAGTGTAAAAAGGCATTTGGAAAGTTTCCAAATTAATTTTTTACATCTAAAACTAAATATTCAGTGTTACGATATTAATTATTGCATTTCATAATCAATATTCTAGTTCGCTAGTTAGCCACATTTCATATTTCCGTACAGAAATATTGCCAAATTAATCAAAATAGCGAAATATTTGACATCTATTTGCGACGTTGCCCGCTTTCAGAATAAACGCTCTTAAACTTGACCAACTTTATAACTTGCAAGGAGCATTGACCTAAGAAGAAATCGTCGATTACCCACATAACCGACAGTCACAGGAGCCCATAAATTCAGCCATAATCCGACTGGATACAAGCTGAGTGGGGGAACTAATGGCTCGTCTAAAACACAGCGAAAGTTTTAAATTAGTACCGAATCTCGGAGTTATCGCGCGGAAAATTGACGTGCCTACGGGAAAAAACGGGCCCCCAACTATGTACTTCATGATGGTGAATTTGTGAGGTTTCTTTGACATAAAATTAAGATTTACGTGGTGGCATATTTAGGGGAAATAATCTTGAAGGAAAATTTAAAACTGACGAGTGAAAGTGAAGCACACTTATAATATGTTTAGGACCCTGGAAAGTTGAATTGATTCTGCGTACAAAAAAGCTTTTTACAAAAAAAAAAACAACCGACTTGCGAAAAAAAACACTACAAAGAGAAAGTAACTTTAATTTTCGAAGTCGGTGTCTTTAGTTTTGAATTATCGTTTTTTGCCACCGATTTCCGAAATTAAAGTTATTTTTCAATTTGTAGTGTTTTTTTTCGGAGGTCGGTTGTTTTTTTTTTTGTAAAAAGTTTTTATTTTACAGTCTTTTTAGTTATGGTACCTACCCCACACAAATTCGAATACCAGTACCAATATGTAAATAACAGTCACAGGAAGTTATCATCATATCATCCACATATAGGTACAAAGGTACCAATATAGGTTAGGCAATTTAGGTATAGGTTTCAATAGGTACTAACTAAGTAAACAAAATTAAAAGCCCTCTTCCTCTCTCCTACTTTTGCTGTGCCCGACAGGGTCCACAATGATCATATTATTTTGTTAAACCTACCACCTAAGTTCACATGTGGAAGCAATAAATATATTGAGTATTGAGTATATACTAAGTGGGAAAAATACGTATTATTGAAGCTTACCCGAAAAACTATCTCAGCAAAGTTAATAAAATTTATATGGGACCAATCCGAAAGCATACTCTTTTAAACAAAAAAATAATTTTTAAAATCGGTCCACAATTGACGGAGAAATCGACGAAAATACATAAAAATAATATAATAATAAAAAGATACATACGCGTCGAACATATAACCTCCTCCTTTTTGGCAGTCGGTTAAAAACAACAGTGCAGGTTCCCAGCCTAGGAAATGTTATCAGATATTATACCCTATAAAACTAAAACTCGTAAAGGAACCTTACCTGATTTTCGTTGTGATCTTGTTTTCGTAATTGTCTTCACTTATTGTCATTGCTGTATATTATATATTTAGTTTTATTTAGGATATGTATATATCTGTGTATCTATTTTAGTATAATGTCTACTTATTATTTGCACCAACGACAACCCCATTTTATGTCCAGGCAAATCAATGTCCATTCCAAGGTTGTCTGGAAAATATCGCAGAAGCCGATAATGCCGCCCATTGTATATTTTGTATTGTTTGATTTATTCTTTTGTTATGTGTTTTTGTGGTGTCCAATAAAGCATAATTATATAAATCTATATTATATGTTAAAAATTTTTTTGTTCGTTAGTCTCGCTAAAACTCGAGAATGCAGAATGGTTGGATCGATTTGGCTAATTTTGGTTTTTAAATATTTATGGAACTCCAGGGTAAGTTAAATGGTGAGAAAATGGGGAAAAATTGCGAGGAAAATAGTTAAAACAACAATTTTATTTTCCCATACAAACTATTCTTAGCTGTCGTTGCCTTAAAAAGTACTAAGCTTGCATGAATTCACGATAGTACCAATTTCAATATATAGGTAGGTAGGAGGTACCTACCTACCTATGTATTGAAATTACATACCTATCATAGCTCAGATATGTTCTTCTAACTGAACAGACAGCTGTGTTGCTGGGGAGTTTGTTGCGCCACTTCTTCTTCCCAGCTAATGCACTAGGAAGTGGTGAAGGGTGCGCGTTTTGGGGGACTGTCTTATGTAATTTTGACGTTCGAAAAGTGCAGATTCTCAGCCTAGTTTGAATAAATGACTTTTGAATTTTGAAATTTGAATTTTGAATTCTATGTAGGTAGGTATGTAGGTAGGTATGTAGATAGGTATGTAGGTAGGTAGGTAGGTAGGTAAGTAGGTATGTACGTAGGTAGGTACTATATCGTAGGTAGGTAGGTATGTAGGTAGGTCTGTAGGTAGGTGTAGGTAAGGTACCAACCCTACCTACATATACCTATATGTAAGAAGGTAGGTAGGGTAGGTATGTAGGTATTTTGGGTAGGTAGGTAGGGCAGGTAGGGTAGATAGGTAGGTAGGTGCGCCGTAGATAAGTACTTAGCACTACCCGTGCGAAGCCTGGCCGGGTAAAGCTAGTAAATAAATAAATAAAACCAACTTCTACGATTAAGTTCCTATTAACTTACATGGCAGATAATTTCATACAAATTCTGTTCCTATTTTGAATCTATTCGGACATTGTGAAATAGGCCCTAACCAATCAAAAATAAAATAGTTTGTGAAACAACAGGGCTACTATGCACGACAAGAATATGAACAAAAAATATTGGAGATGATTTTATTTTAAAAGTTGCTTTGCCATTTCTAATATTATTGTTAAATACAAATATAAACGAATTACACAGCGAAAATCTAAGTATATTGGACTAAAAATACTAAAAAACATCGTCAGACGGCTTGTATAAAGCCTAGCTTCTTATAGAATATCAGTTCCCACCGCTTCAGCTTCTTGATGGGAGCATCATTGTCTACCTTCTTGCTTTTTTTGTATTTTCTAAAGAAATCTGCATCGACCTGATTAAAAAATATTATTATTTAAAAAAATGCTTTTCTGTTGTTTCAGATTATCATCGACAACTTTGCAATAAAGTTGGAAAGGGCCAAAAATTCGACAGTAGCTTCTTATAATCTTCTTTTTTTTTTTGTAGTTCTTGACTAACCTGGTGTCAGAGTTTTAAAGCCGCCCATGGGCCTCTGACTTGGTTTCACAAGCCGTCGAGAAATATATAAGATGTTTTCCTTGACCGTTTTTGAAGCAAGTGATAATTTTACAATACACACATGAATCCGAAAAGTCTGAGGTGGAGCGTGCCTTGGGTTCGAACTCGAGACCTATGAATTGGCAGTCTGACCCGACGGTCACATCACTTAGGCTATCACTACTCTAGCTTCTTATGGTAAAAAGGTTCTTAAGTTATATTCGATGTCATGTCAATAGCTTATAGTAAAGTAAGTAAGATATCGAAAACGACCAAAAAGTCTGAATTAAGGACGATGCCTTAGTGAAAAAGAATCTTTATGTAAATTGTTTTTTTTTTTGTCAGTCAGATAATAAAAAAATATTTGACACGTAATTTTTGGTTTATCATATTAATAAAAATTACTTAGATAAAACGCATTTTAAGTTGGGAAGAGGGGGTCGCTACGTCACAAGTAAGTATAAAATCTACATACAAGTGACGTCATGGCACATTTTAACTCAATGTATCGCCATAATCTTTAGATTACGTAAAAAAAGAAAAAATACGTGTCCTATATTTTTTAATAAGCTCAATGACGGACGAAAAAAAGTTTTTGTCATCATCCCTACTGCCAGCACACCCGTAAGCAGTCGCGGCGACAGATACTCATTCAATAAATCTGTATAATAATAATTAAACCCATATAAGAAAACCCTACCAACTCTTAGGCACTAATTTTATTAATCGTTGCAGATCTCACCTTGACTCTCTGATCAACATTATCCCTGGCCCCTGCAACGGCACCAGCTGTGGATTCAGGCCGGTTCTTTACCCTAGGATAGAACAGCCATCTCTTGGACCCGAAGCCATCACTCTTGAGGATCTCCTGGATGCGATCCTGTCGCTTTTTTGTTGCCAAGAATTTTGATGGGTGTTTCTTGTGATTGCTTGCTGTGAAATAAAAAATTGCGTTTATAATCTACTAGTAGAATAGTAAAAGTGGGAGCCTTACGGTAGTAGCATATGATGTGTAACGTCTGACATCTTGGCAGACAGTACCAACCTCTCGGAAAATGGGTAAGTACCATCTGACGGCTAACTCTAGATCCACGCGCGCACAATACCAAAATAGCACGCGCTTCTCCGGCTTCCTGTTACACAAATCGCTCCCACAGATTGCATGACTCTCGCTTTCCTTTTGAAGATTTTACACATCAAAAAACTATCTAGTACCTAATACTAAACATCGTGAGGAAACCGGCATGCCTGAGAGATATTTCTCGACGGCATGTGAAGCCAAGTCAGAGGCCCATGGGTGGCTTTAAAACTCTAACACCAGGTTAGTCACTAACCACACGAAAAGAAGAAGACCTAATACTAGAGCAAGGTAATTTACAACCAAATAATTTAAAGATGGAGTGTGTGTGGCTTTGATGGCTTCCTATAATTAATAATAATCAGGGTGGCAGGGATATCGACGCGAAAACTTTTTCCATGGATTCAGTATATGATTGTGTTTTATTTTTCGTAGTTATTAAAAAAAACTACTAATCTGTTTCATAGAAAAGTGCAATACCTATGCGGTCAAAATATATGGAACAGCAGATTGTTTTTTAGGGGGTTCAGAATCACGTACTGTATCCATGGTAACAGTTTTCGCGTCGATGACACTTAAGGACAGTCTCTTTAGACCGTTTTCCTGCAGCTACAACGTTTAAGGTAGCTGTCCTTACTGCCCCATCTCAAAAATCCACCCTGTAAGGTAAAATAAGAGCACCAAAAATTCATGGTCAGTTAAATAAGCCACACGCTTAAACTAAGGCTTCAAACAGGTCCCTTCTTTTCATTTCTTTCATCAAGAAGAAATTCCAACATTCTGAAGTAAACAGACAGAAGTGAAGGATTAAGGTACCATTCCGTACCCGACTGCAGGCGGCAACTGCAGGCAACTGGTTGAATTTTTATGAAATACCTTCCGTAGCTAGCGACACATCGTGGGCAGCTACGGTCGAGTACCAGGCGACACGTGCAGCCCGACCGCAGACCAGTAGTGCCGCCAACGCTCGAGCGATAGTCACTTTTTTCTATTTTCTATCTACCGACTAGAATACGGGCAATTGCCGCCTGCGTACTGCGACTGCATAGACATGACACCGCGACCTGTTGCCGCGACATGATGCCGCGACACGTCACCTGCACTTGCCTCCTGCGGTCGGGTACGAAATAGTACCTTTAAAAATATAGGTAGAAAATAACAGAAGTAAAATAAGGAACTTACGAGTCAGATACAAAACTCTAAAAGCGTCAAGAAATCCGGGCTCCTTATAACTTAGTTCGCGAGGACGTGTCGTGCCCGAATGAGAGCGACTGCGAGTCCGCGTTCTAGTACGAGATCGCGACCGCGACCGTGACCGCGACCGTGTTCTCGAAGTTGTTCTCGACCGCGATCGCGTCTTCGAACGCGTTCTGGACCGCGACCGCGATTTGACCCGTAGAGTGTTGCTTCGCGAGCGTTTTGTATCTCTGTATTTTCTTATTCTTTGCTTTGATCTACTACTTCTGGAAAGGAAATAGAATAATAAGTACTTTATGAAACTTCAATTAAACCAAATTCCATTTCAACCACGCCGTAGGTGAATGTAACAGTGGCGTGCAACTGTTATTAAAAAATATCTAAACTCCAACAATTCACTAAAACCAGCAACACCACAGCTTTGGATCAAGTATCCTTTTGCTCATGTTATCTTATTTTATCATGAATTCTTTTGGCTAATTATAATTCTCTTAATTATAAATTTATTATGCTATCCTTACTAATAAGTATTGTAAATGCGAAAGTGAGTTTGTTTGTCTGTGATGCTGCGGCCGCATCTGCGTCTATCGTGACGAAGCTTTGCATTGTGATACGATACACGCAGATGTGACTAACCATTATCGGCTATCGTCACGATAATTCCAGCTGCGTAGCACTTATCGCCCAGGTATATGAAAGGGTTTTAGAGCGCTAATGTGACCACCGCATTAACGCGATAACTTTTTAGTGAGCAAAACATACGAAGCTTCTGCACGCATTGCTTCGTTACGATAGACGCAGATGCGGCCGCAGAATTACGCTTTCACGCTAAAACGGCTGAATGGATTTGGATGAAATTTGGCACACAGGGGTCTACTATGACCAGGATACTTTTAATCGCGATAGTAGGTTCCCATGGAATAATTTCCAACCTCCACGCGGGCGAAGCCGTGGGCAAAAGCTAGTTCAATATGAACCAGCAGTATCCAGCGATATCTGATCTGTCAAATTGCTGATGCACAATTTCAGAGTCAAACAAAAGTCAATTCTTTCTGTCACATTGTCCACGAATTTCAGGCCAAAACTTGGACTTCAAAGCTCTAGTAACTCCTGATACGTGGAAAAGGTATGCTTACAATTACAAGCAGGTTTTATACCTTGATCTTTCTCTGTCCTCATTCAAAGTTCCAAGCGAATAATATTCGCCAAAACCATCTCCATGATCAGGGTACTCTCCTTCCGGGGGTCGCATCTGCGGGAACGATGGTGGATATGGGTACCCATAGCCTTCCATGAACGATTAACAACTCAACACCATGTAATACAAAAAATCACGAATAATTTTTAGTAATTTTCATTTGGACGCTGTCACTGTCAATTTTTGTCTTCTTTTGGTTTGGAACTCCTTTGTTTTGGTGGAAATTGGTTTTCTTTCTTCTGGTTATCTTTCAAATCAGCCAGTTTTGACTGCTGGATCCTCTTCTTATTAATTCTTCTTTGATGCGGTCAGTTCACACCGAAACGTGACGCGAAGCGACGCTGCGCGCACTTTTGGAGACAGTGATACAAAATATAACTTTATTTACTACACATTTAATGGAGACAATTCGAAAATGTCCCGCTGCGTCGCGCTACGACATCACGATGCAGCGCTGCTTTGCTGGTAGGCGTAGCGTGCAAGAGAGCACGCGCTACGTCTCGTGAAGCCGCGTGACGCAGCGCGACGCCGCGAGGCGCAGCCTGAAGCTGTCGTGGCGACTTGTCTCTACTATTAGCTCGCGGCGAACGTAAACACGTACCGCTGCGCCGCGCGGCGTCTCGCTGTGCCACGCTGCTTATGAACTGACCCTTAGTCTCACCTCCTTCTGGAGCAACTGACTCTCAGATCTCTTAGGTACTATGGAAAACTATTATTGCTATGATTTTCAGCTGGTACAAAATAACTCTTTCAAACTAACGCCATCACCCATAGTTATAATCTTCATCATACAATCGCACAATGTACCAAATATTTTTCTTAGCTTTCTTTCTTGCAGAATAAATAAATAAAAAGTAAAATAAAATAAATTTATTTCGAGCAACCGTAGCTCTTATGCATACACATGTGTATGTTTAAACATCTTAAAAGTGTATAAAATAGGTACTTGCACGTCTTAAAATTTTATTTTTAGCAATCAGCATGCAAAGATTTAAATAGTGGCGTTTATGTAACAGCCAACGAGAATATAAGCTTCCTGTTCATTTTTTGTATTCTGAAGGTGGGCAACGTCGCAAATAGATGTCAAATATTTCACTGTTTTGATTAATTTAGCAATATTACTGTGTGGAAATAAAAAATGTGGCTAACTAGCGAACTAGAATATTGATTATAAATGCAATAATTAATATCGTAACACCGAATGTTTAGTTTTAGATGTAAAAAACGTATTTGGAAAGGTTCCAAATACGTTTTTTACACCTAAAATGGGTACAACATCAAATTCAACGTTACAATTGCAATCATTATTAATATTCTAGTTCGCTAGTTAGCACATTTCTTATTTCTATTAAGTAATATTGCTATAAGAATCAAAACATGTAAATATTTGACAGTTATTTGCGACGTTGCCAACTTTTAGGATAAACCCTCTTAATCGTGAGCACAACCCCGTTTCGTACTTTTTTCCGACCCTTTTTAACTTGTGAATAGCTCAAAACCCTTTAAACTAATTTTTTTTCCTCAAAAAGTCATTAAGCCACACCATCAATACGATAATCTAACTTGAAAATTTTCTAAGACATTATTATCGCAAAGACTTACGACATTTTGTGAGTTTCAAATCGATTGTAATCGAGTAAAAAAGTTCTCGAGTAACTTATCGATTTGGAAAGAAAGAACAATTAAAGAAGTAAGATAAATTAGGAATCGATGAATGCTTAATGGTTCCTTCCATTAGAGGGTTTTGAGTTGGTGGAGCGGTTTTTTTTTAAAGATTTTTTTTACTGCTCCCCTTTAAAGTTTGAGGGAAGACGTAGATGTAGAGAGAACAGTTGTGCTGTTATGTAATAGGAAAATTTTATATTTTTTCCCTTCTGCTAATGATTGTTTATAAGTTCTTTTTTTAAGTTAGTTTTTAGCAGGTAACAGAATTCTTGGGTGAAAAAAAAATTGTAACTTATAAGTGTTTGTAATGTTTAAAAATAAGAATTATGTTTGGTTATTTAATTAATTATTAAACCAAACATAATTCTTATTTTTATTTTTCTAAAACTGTTTGTTAAAATTGTCATAATTCTTCTTTTTCTGTTTGTTAAAATTTTAAAGATTAGTTTATAATTTTGTATTTTTTCGTGCCTACTGGTAAAATACCCATATTTGCAAAATAAAATATCTTGAACTTTATCTGTTCTACTGACTGTTCTACGTACTTTGCTTAAAATACAGGATTAGACATCCCTACGACCTCCACCACACAAAGTACGATTTAATTGTTTTTACTTTATCGTAACCTGCCTGAAAATTAAGACAAATCTTGCGAAATTTTGCTGCAGTATTAAAAATACATATATGTAGGTAGTCGTTTCAAGATTACAGAGGCATGCAGAGCAAACATAGTAGGTAAGCTCTTTTAAAGTACAAATTCATTTGATAAACCTGCTGGATGCCAGACAAGCGATGTTCTTAGAGTTTCATCCCATTTCTTTGATCCTACATCATCAAACCTCCATGCCACTTCCCTCCGCCCTAACTCCATGCTAAGGCAGTACAGTGTTCTTTAACTCCGTTGCTCACAGCCGCGGTCTATTCCTCACTTACTTTTTAATATTCCGCAAGTTTTCAGCTCATTTAGATTTTATACTAAGTGTACTTTGTTATAAGTGTCCAGCAGACCAGCTCGGCCGTTAGTGGGTTTTAAAGTGCGCACAATAAGTGGAATTTATTTTTCATGAATTTCAAGAATGGAGGGAAAGTTATTGGTAGTGTTGAAGTATTAAATACCTGCTTTATTAATGGATGGGGTTTTCATTTTTACATTAGAAGCGTTTATTCTGAAAGACAACGTCGTCCAACGTCGCAAGAATATTTCAAATATTTCGTTGTTTTGATTAATTTGGCAATAAAAATATTCCGTGTTACAATATTAATTATTGCATTTCATAATCAATATTCTAGTTCGTTAGTTAGCCACATTTCTTATTTTCATACAGTAATATTGCCAAATTAATCAAAACAGGTAAATTTTTGACAGCTATTTGCGACGTTGCCAACTTTTATGATAAACGCTATTAAGCCTGGTTTACACGATGCGATTTAATTGCTTGTGGCATGCCATAAGTTGAAGCAACAATAAAAGTGTCACTGCCTATGCAATGTTTAGACGATGCAAGTCATTAGTTGTGAAATTTTATTGTTTGCTACGGGCAAAAACTTTTATCGTGTATAATGGGCTTTAGGTTCTAGTTTACGAGGCCTTAAGAAAAATAATGAGTAATAGTAATACCTTGGCCTCAACTAGTCGGTCGTGCGGCCAAACTTTCTTCTTGGTCAAATCTTGGTCAGTGAGGCTTCTGCGGCCAATATTGTGACCGGTCGTGCGACCAATGTCTGGGGAGTTTGTTGCGCCACTTCTTCTTCCCAGCTTAAGCACTAGGAAGTGGTGAAGGGTGGCCGTTTTGGGGGACTATCTTATGTAATTTTGACGTTCGAAAAGTGCTGATTCTCAGCCTAGTTTGAATAAATTACTTTTGAATTTTGAATGGTGGTCGTGGTCGCGGTCGCGTAATGTGTGAGTGGTTCTTACTATTGCAACAAACGAATCTTTGAATGGAGATAACTTATTGAACAACGTAACTACGTTTGGGGAATGTAAAAAAAGAGGATTAGAAGAGAAGAAACTGGGTGCTATTCTTATGCATGGAAGCCTGTTACCATCAGGTAAGCTCCTTTAGTAAGTAAATGCTTAATACTCAAATAATTAAACATGCAAGATGCACAGTCGGGTAAATTAATTGCTAAGCAAATTCACACCCTAAGTACGTCTATTCAATTTGCTGCGAAAATAATAAAAATTGGATAATTTTAACAAAGTGCAGTACGACACAACTTAGATGTAGCATCGGCAATATTCGTAAAACCGATCGCCATCCGAACTGAGTGCGCCTTGAAAATCACCAATCTTTATTACTGCTTTAGATGAAAATGATCTTTACGAAAACGCAATAACTTGTAAAGTCATATGACCACATTCGTAACATTGAAATGAATGAATGAAAATGCTACATCTAAGTTGTATCGTACTGTATTAGATTTGAATAACGAACAACTTAAGTTGGTAGGTAATTGACTGTGGATATTTTATTAATTTCTCAATATTTACATTAACAAGAAACCATTTAAAAACTAACAGACATAAAATAATAATAATAATAATATTGGCTCGCATTGTCAGGAGGTTCCTCTCTCTGGAGCCCTGACCGCCGGTAGCTTGGACCCTGTTCCCGATACTGGTGGGCTACTATTTTTTATATTTTTAAATGTTTAAATTTATTATATTCTTATATTTAAAAATATAATTTATAAGTATTTATACTGAAATAAAGGACATAATAATAATATCTAAAAGTATATAAGAAAGGGGTGGGGGAACAATCATAGGGCATCAAAAAATTCGGTAATTTACTTGAAAATTTATTTCCCTCAAAGTCCTTATAATAATATGTGTCAACAAGAGTTAGATTTTGGGTTAAGGCTAGAGTTTGGCGTTAGAGTCGCGTCGCACCAGTCTGCACGAGGCTTTATTCACGGCAATTAATTTTATACATACTCGTATAGATAGAAGATTGATTTGGAAAATTGTTGATTTTCGTTTTCGGTTCGTATAATTTATGAGTTTATGAGCTACCAGTATCTTGTAAACAGGTGGGTTCTTCCGTTTATCTCCCTGATAATATAATCCATTACTCACCTTTTACAAAACCCACGGGAAGGGGTTTTCCTTATCCTGGCCATGGTCCTAATGGTCTGTATCCCGTAAATTAATTAATTTGTTAATGCTAGCTTTTCCTTGTTTTTCATTTTAAAATAAATACTTTCTACTTATTTTATTAAGAGGCCTGTTGTTTACTTCTGGTACTCTGTGCGACAGTAATTCCTTTACTGATGTCAACTTAAGACGCCGATATATGCCAGTGGCCTGGATACTGAACTCACACAACGCGTCGTACGTCCAGCCAGTAATAGGCCTCGCCAATCAAGGAGCGCTGTCCCAAATTAGACGCATTGTTAATTAATTATATATAAATCAAAAGGTATTTTAATAAAACACGTATACTAAAAGATAAATAATTAAATTATCTTTAAAATGGTGAAAGTTTCAGAAAAATACGCCTTAAAGTTTTTGCGTGAATCTCAGATTTTTTTCCGCGTTAGACATAACTTTACAAATTAATTACATTATGTAATATAAAGATAATCTAAAATATTCACAGATTGAGTTATTAAGAAAATGCTTTAATTTAACATATGTTTTTTTCCAAATCATTAACACTACTCGTTTAGTCGTGATCTTCAGTATAAAATCATTAAAAGTCGGTTATCTTCGGTAAACGTCAAGCATTCACCCCTGTATTCCCCGAAGGGTTAGGCAGAAGTGTATAAAACATCCACATTTAGCTTTTATGTGACTTAAGACGTAGTGAAATGAAATGAAATTAAATGAAATTAAATGAAATGAAATGAAATGAAATGAAATGAAATTGTTTATTCTGTAAATAGGATATCGGAATCACTTTTACACGTCATATAATTTTTTTTAAAAAATAAGCTAGGTGACGTCGGTGTTTCCTATCTGACTACTCTGAGAAGAAAGGCCGAAACAAACTCAGAGGTCACAGTCTCTTTTAAAGTCCAGACATAATCTTGGTCAAGTCATGTGAG
The DNA here is from genome assembly GCA_916701695.1 of Agrochola macilenta. Lineage (NCBI taxonomy): Eukaryota > Metazoa > Arthropoda > Insecta > Lepidoptera > Noctuidae > Agrochola > Agrochola macilenta. Next base: position 2,968,745 of record OU753559.1, on the reverse strand, counting down.
GACCATGTAGATTAGTGTCTGAAATGGTCTTTTGAGGAAAGAACCACACAGATTTGAGTGGACCTGTCCAGTCAGTGCAACCATTTGTCAGTAATCGTGGAGCTCAACACAGAACTTAAGGAGCTCAACTCGACGAACAATACCAAGGAAAGGATATTTGGGTAGGCCGCATTAACTACTCAAACTGCCAGACCATCATTAAAACTGAGAAAGAAAAAAGAAATGAAAAGGGAAAAAAAATATATCCACATAGTCCTCACATTCACAATAATTAAAATAATATAATACTTTACAAAGTAATCGTGTCATTTTGAATATAATTTTCAACAATGTCAATGTGTATATAAAACTGGTTTATTGTGATGAATAATTAAAATGTCAAGTTTTATGGTTTTCACAAGGCTTAGCAGAGCGAGCAGCTCAATCCCAAGCTTTTTTATCTTCTAAATAATCTGAAATTTTATAGTACCCTTTTTTACAAAGTTTGGTTTTAATACAGCTTTTAAATCGTTTAATGGGTAAGTTTCGAATGTCAATGGGAAGTTTGTTGTAAAAGCGTATACATTGACCCATGAACGAGTTGCTTACTCTCCATAGAGTAAGCAACTCTGAAAACTAATAAAAGTGTTGGAAGGCCTCCCACAAAATGGACCGATGACCTTGTAAAGGCAAGAAATCCGCTGGATGCGGGAAACGCAGAACCAGTTGAAGTGGCGATGCTTGGGGGAGGCCTATGTCCTGCTGGACATAGGCCTCCGGCCTCCTCAGTGGACGTCTTTCGGCTGAAATGATGAGGCACAAATCCAGACTCCGGGCTGCTACTGAAAAAAGTATGAGCGTAAACAAATATGCGTCGTATACGCAGATTGATTTGAGCAAATAAATACAGTAAATCCATGAACTGAATTCGTTTTCAGTCCTCATTCCGGCCCAATTACTGTAACAGTTTTAATGGAACGTGAAACTTACTTGAAAAACAACATAAGTAGGTAAATATACAGAATTTTTAAGTAAATAAGCCGCAAAATTCCCCGACATCGCTCACTCTCAGTCAAAGCTTGGTAGTTTTAACGAGTGGCCGCAAAAAAAAAAATGCAAATCGTACTAATTAACTGAAAATAGTTGGTACCTGTCGGGGTAACCTACTTCTGGTGTTGCTAGGGTTACGATCGAGTTTTAAAACTTCGGTGGAAGTTTTTGAACTGCCTATCTGAATCTACGTTCGCTATTTCTCGATTTTTAACTAAAAAACCCGGGGGTAATTGCAAAATACCTCCTACACACTAAGCCGCGGCTTGGCCGCCAGCTTTTGCCGCGCGGCACGTTCCCCCGGCTTTTGCGCCTTCATTTCCTTTGCGATCCTTTGTGCGGCTTTGTGCGGCAAGGCTGGGCGCGCCGCGGCTTGACCGGCGGCAGGACCGGCGGCAGTACCGGTGGCCAAGCCGCCGGCATAGTGTGTAGGTGCTATAATAACACACTTACTGGCCTGTGTTTTTAACAGTTCAAAAACATTTATTGCGTTATATATACTGTCGAGCAGACGACTTTTTCAAACCTAAGAAGCTATGAATTTCCTTCAAAATCCTTCGGATTGTGATGGAATATGTTACGCAATTGGGGTGAAGGTCCTTTTAAACACTCGTCTCTTTAGAAAAATTCTTCTTCCCTTATTATAAAACTAGCTGCGCGCCGCGGTTTCACCCGCATAAGTCTTGATCCCGTGAGAATATCGGGATAAAAAGTACGGTATGTCCTAACCCAGGTTATGGTCTACCTATGTGCCAAATTTCATCTAAATCTGTTCAGCCGTTTTAGCGTGAAAGAGTAATAAACATCCATCGATCCATCCTCACAAACTTTTGCGTTTATAATATTATATACGTATATGTCGCCGCGAAGGCATCAATCAACCTGTAAAGATTATAACATAATCCTATTGTTGTCACAAGCATTAATCAAGGTATCCTTTGAGATCAGACGCCATCTATTGCCAAACTTGTGAACTCAGTCCTGTGGGTAGGCGATATCACTGATAGTGAAATTATTAAACTAATTTCGATGTTAGAGCCAAAACTATAGTTGGAATTAAAAGGGAACATTTAATTAATGATTTTTGGGTTTTTAGTCATATTGACAAGTGGTCATTTGGTAGTAAATTTGTTTATGGCAAAGCGCTGCCTAATGTCAAGAAGATGGCGCGATTTGCGAATATTATGATCAATAACTGAATGTAATAATTTAATACGAGAACTAAATAAGTTTCAATAATAGAGAACCAACTATAAAGTAATAAGATTATTTTACACTGCAATTTACTAATGAATACCTGTTGCTTGATTAAATTCCTTGTATCACAAGAAGTGTTGTCAAAAGTAGCAAGAATGAAGGTGTAAAAAGTAATGAAGGTTCTAATTTAACTTTAATTCTGAATGACCTTTGTATTTGTGAATATTAGCATTGTTTAATTATAAAATAATTAACTGATAAGCATTTTAGCATTATTTATAAGTTTTATTGAACTAACTAAGTAATAAGATTTTGTATTGGAATACGCGATATATCCGCTGACTGAAAAAATGGTCACAGACACAACAATGGCGCGTGTTGAACCTCTGTAATTATGCTTTGATATAAAAGAGTGTCTAAGGAGTTCCTTGCGCCCGTTCTTCTCCTTCAGTACCTACAGTTTCGTTTTGGAATGGGCGACTAGCTTCACCAACTAACTTAAACTCAATGACTCAACTAACTATTAAGTGACAAAGTGATAACTCAAAAGTGTAAACGTTATTATTGAAATAAATGCTTTGAGTTTGATTTAAAAATTGTGTGTGATTGAAAACCAACTACCTATATCTACCATCAACGAAGAATTACACCGGAGATTAGTCAGACACGGCACAGAGTAGATACCCCGTCGTGTCATATATAAATAAGTAGGATTACTAGCGACCCGTCCGGACTTCACAAAACATCGAGATTTCAGTGGTATATCTAAGTTTAATATCAATGTATATTATACACATGAACTTTCTGGAATAAATTCTGTAAATGATGGTGAAAACCGCATCAAAATCCGTTGCGTAGTTTAGAAGAACAATGCGGACATACACACAAACGCGAAAAGCGACTTTGTTTTATAATATGTATATGTAGCTGTATGTTTATGTTTTTGTTTATGTAGCTGTAAGATGTTTTTTTTTTTGAGGTTGGTAAATTTTCAAATAACTTCTCCCGCTCTGGGCGGAGCGGAAGGGTGTGTCAGACTTTTACTGACAAAAATCCACCCGTGTTCCTTTCGTTGCCTATGTGCCGGGGCTGCGATATCCCTTTCAGACAAACCCGCAATACCCAGGTAGCTGTTAGGTCTGGGATCATACTAGTATAGCGGTTTCTGTTTCATAATATAATCAGAATATATGTATTTATGACACTTTCTTCATGAAGAAAGTTTGCAATAAGTGATTGTAACATTTTCAACAAAGCTTGATTGTAGAATTAGAGAGATAGGTTACTGTAATAGCGCTCTAGCTTTGCCATTGTCTGATGCTGCTAGAGTACTTTACAAATTAGTTTTGCTAAAGGTTTGTTTTATATGAATAGGAATTAGTATGATTTTGTTAAGCCAATCAGGGCCGGCATAATCGCATGTGCAACAAAGCCCTTTTATTTTGAATAAAAAAAAAATAAAAAAACATAGTAGATACCTATAGAGTTCCCTTTTCAGTTAGAAACTGAAAACATCTATCTATCTACGAAGCTCGGGGTGAACTTATAACAATTTTTAGGGTTTCGTACCTCAATATAAAAAACGGAACCCTTATATAGGACCACTCGTGTGTATGTCTGTCTGTTTGTCTGTCTATCTGTCTATCTGCCGTCTGTCAGTCTGTCATAGTAAATTTTCTTTGAATCGAATGGACCGAAGTTAAAATTTGATACACATATCAATTTCTGTAACCCAAAAACAGACGTGTAACGAAAGTAAATAACTTTTGAGTCACTTTTCGGGAGCAAATTGTTTTTTTTTTTTAAAGGTTTGCAAACTGTACTGTGTGACATATCAAACGAAAGGGCTTATTGTGAGGTTTTAATTATTTTTTTATCATTTGAAAATAAAAACATTTAACGATATTTAAGAAAAAATATTAAAATTGACAATTCCCACGCTTATCTCCGAAACTACAAGGCATATTTTTTTTTAAAGTATAGTATTTAGTTCTATAGGTACTCATAAATTACAGGAAAACCTATAGGAAGTCTATGGTCTTAAAATAACATGATTCATGATTGATTTGAAATTCTGGTAAAAAAACACTTCCTCTCTCCTTAAACATCATCATTACATATAGTTCCTTGATCTTGTTTCATGTTTATTATTGTATATATATATATATATATATATATATATATATATATAGATAAGTGTATGCTTTATGAATGTATGTATTTATTGTGTATGTAAATGGTACACCACTGACTACCTGCAGTATTTGTCTCTCCTTCTCCCTTTAATCCATCCAAAGGTTGTCTGTAAAAGATCGCTTTTAGCGATAAGACCGCCCATTGTGTCACCCTATGTAAAATGACTACATTTTTATCTGTATTTTTTATGGTGTACATAATAAAGAATATTCTATTCTATTCTATTCTATAACATGGTAAATCTCTCAATATTGTGCGTACAAACTTACATTTTCAGTTGGAATGTATCGAAGAACATGTTTCTCAACTACAATGTTAAGTTTGTTCTTGGAATAAATTCATCATAACTACGGAGCCCTTCATTGTGCGTGGTCCGACACGCATCTGGCCGGATTTTCTATTTCATTTACACTGTAAATATCCTTGGAAGTTTTTAAGAAATTGACTACTTGCTTTCGAATACCAAAGATTCCTTCCACTGTAGTTATTATCATTTCATCCGAAAGTCGTCCACTGCTGAACATAGGCCTCCCAAGCATCACCACTTCGACCGGTTCTGTGCTTCGCGCATCCAGCGGATTCCTGCGGCCTTCACAAGGTCATCGGTCCATTTTGTGGGAGGCCTTCCAACGTTTCTTTTTACGGTACGCGGTCGTCATTCCAGCTCCATCTGCCATCTGTTCTGCGAGCAATGTGCCCTGCCCATTGCCACTTAAGTTTGGCAATTCTTCGTGTATGCGAGAATCATACACAGACAGACAAATTAAAAATCTGGAGTCACACGAAATCTGTTTGATTTCACGACCATGACTTTTAATTTATCTGTCTGTGATGTGCCTTCACAAGATCATCGGTCCGCCTTGTGGGGGCCTTCCAACGCCACGTCTTCGGTCGCCCCTTCAAAAGCTTTCGGCCCCATCGGCCATCTGTTCTGCGAGCAATGTGCCCTGCCCACTGCCACTTAATTTAGTTTCCACTATAGTACTATCAAAGATTTATAGTAATAATCAGCCAGTACTGCTGGGACTAAGGCCGTCTCTCTGTGATTACAACATGAAAAAGATTAATTGTGAACTTTCCAATAATTGAATCAATTGATAAATCGCTTAACTTTTTATCGTTTATTCAAGTTCGAAAATCTAGCACTAAAATATCTCACCACAAGAAAAAAAGCACACGATTTTAAATTAAAATATTAGAGCTTCAGAACTCATATTCTCAGTAATTTCGCAGATGGCAACCCTAGATTTTTCCTATTTGAATATAATTTGTGCAGTGGACGTACTTCAATCGAAACTCAACTCTACAGACATTAGAGCAAGGTTGATTATTAAATGTCAGTGTCCTCATGCTTTACAGTTCTTCATAAGTATTTGGCTGAAATCCCGCGTCATAATATCGCCGGCAGGCACATGACGTCACTGACACGGAGTGACGTCATTTTGGAATGTTGGCTCTGTTTTGATATTTTGCTGCAATATCGTTCAGTTTTCGCAATTTCGCGTTCTAAAGGGAAACTTAATTTTGTTTGTGCTTCAGAACTCATATTCTCAGTAATTTCGCAGATGGCAACCCTAGATTTTTCCTATTTGAATATAATTTGTGCAGTGGACGTACTTCAATCGAAACTCAACTCTACAGACATTAGAGCAAGGTTGATTATTAAATGTCAGTGTCCTCATGCTTTACAGTTCTTCATAAGTATTTGGCTGAAATCCCGCGTCATAATATCGCCGGCAGGCACATGACGTCACTGACACGGAGTGACGTCATTTTGGAATGTTGGCTCTGTTTTGATATTTTGCTGCAATATCGTTCAGTTTTCGCAATTTCGCGTTCTAAAGGGAAACTTAATTTTGTTTGTGGTTTGGCATCGTTTTAATGACCGGTGTGCGATGTCTGCTGTTAACTTTGTAGTGTTGGTTTTAAACGGCGTATATCTGTTTCATTTGGTTGCTTGATGGTAGGTCTCGTGGAACCATGTGAGGAGCTCGTGGCTAAGTAATAACAGCTGCACGGGTCGATCTATCAAGTTAAGCTACGGTTGCCGGGGTTGGTCCATGGATGGGTGACCATTTTTACATATCGGGATTCCTCCATGCTTCGGAAAGCACGTTAAGCCATTAGTCCCGGCTGTCATTCAGAAGTCCGAAAGTCTGACAACCAGTCCTACCAAGGGATATCGTATTACCCAGTTGCTGGGTTGTGGAGATCAGATAGGCAGTCTGGTGGTCTGGTATTCAGCTGCATCCGGTTAGACTGGAAGCCGACCCCAACATAGTTGGGAAAAGGCTAGGCAGATTGATTGATAGATAGGTCGTGTGCTTTCAAAATCAAAATATTTTATTTCACATAAACCTATAAGGGCACTCATAAAACGTCAGAAGTTGGGTGCATAGTTCTAATTGCTCGTTTCCTACGGAGAAGAGCCGGAAACAAACTCCACGGTCACGTTATAAATAATGGCTTTTACCATGTTTTCAAATGACAGTGTTATGGGCATGTCAACAAGTACCAGTACAAGTACCTTTGCTCGTGTTTCCTTTAAAAGCCAGTAAATTCGTTTCCTGCATTTGCACAAACTATCCAACTATCTATCTAAAAAAAACAGATGTTTACAGATGTTTTTCAAATACAGATGTATATTTTTATTACATTTATGTATAATCACACATATTTCAGTGAAAATTATTACTAACCCAATACAATATCTCACACAGGGGGATGTCAATGCGTCATTCCATAGGGTAATTGCTGAAAATCAGCACTGTTGACATAAGGTTCGTCCGAACTCACAGTATTTCGCTGAGCAATGACCTGTTCTTGCACAGATGCGACGCACAGCATAATTTTTCTTATTATTTGTTACAAAAGTAGTAGTAACTCTGCCATCAGCATTTTGTTTTTGTGATGTTTTTGTTGACATTTTCCCAATGTCGCAAGAATGATATTACTCTGATACAAAATAGTGTCATTACTCTGAGGCTCTGAGCTCTGAGGTCTGAGGTCTTTGGTCCGTGACCTTGACAGCAACCAATGAAAAACATTGTTTTAATTTTTATATTTTTATTTATTGGTTAGACACGAGGCTTTTGGCTACTTTTGTAAGTGTGTATTTTATGTGTTTTTGCCTTTATATGTGCGTTTTGTTTGTGCAGAATAAACAATTTTTCTTTTCTTCTTTCTTTTTCTTTTCTCTATCTCAACAACTAGCGAATGGGTTTTGTCGTGGGAAAGATTTGCTGGTCAGTAGTTCAGCGGGTAAACTCAGGATGGGTAATAGCATTGGTCACTGGTGGAGGTTCATTGGACACAATTTTATCAAAGACAAATAAGTTTATTTGTCACAGAAACACGTGCATAAAAAAAAAGATAATATACTCGAATAGAACAAGAAAATAAAACACAATAGATATAAATATAATAACGAGCACAAAACAGAAATAGTCGGCAGCTGCTGGCGCGTCATGACTGTGACAAGAAGGCTTCCACTCAGCATGATGCTGTGATATGGGTAGCGCACAGCGCTGATTTTCAGTGGTCACCCGAACAAGACTTTTGGCTAGTAAAGCGGCTTCGCCCGCGTGATATCGTTATAAATTATAGTCTATGTTACTCAGTGATAATTTAGCATTCTACTGGCGAAATATTTTTTTAAATCGGTCAAGTAGTTTTTGAGTTTATTCATAATCCAAAAAAATTACAAATCTTTGCTCTTTATAATATTTGTGTAACTTTTTGTTAGGGATCAGCTATTTAGGTGTTGCTAGTAAAAAATAATATTCAGTACTGAACCCACTCATCATCTAACAAAAAATATATAATCCAACAACTTTTTCTCAGACATCCAACAAACCCTTGAATTCAAAAATTCTAATAATGTCTAAAATTCTCTTGGTGATTTTTAGGTTTACCCCTGTAAATTAGTTTCGCTAGTACACGCCCGCGGGTTCTCTTGCATAAAATTTAGATTCTCCCTCGACATCTCAAGGGGGCCATATCAAGTTTTCCGAGATGAAAATACTTGAAAAGCTTAACATGGCTTTGTCATATCTATGGTCTACAAGATGAGAGGAATTTGTGGTAGATTTTTTTGGGTGTTTTCTTTAGACGAAGGGATTTATATAATTATGTGTCTAGCTGTAGCACAGACTTCACATTATTATAAACCTCTTTATATTATTAGTTATTATTTTAAAACTTAATTATGTATATATTATGTATGTATATATGTATTTACATAATAGGTCCCAATGTGTAGATGTTAATGGTGTGAAATCTTCCGGGCTACCAGTTTAGTTAGGTGTACCTCAAGGCTCAATACTGGGTCTATTCTTGTTCTTAGTGTATATCAATGACTTACCATTCTATTTAAAAGGTATCTGTGAAGTTGTACTGTTTGCAGATGATACCTCTCTTATTTTTAAAGTAGACAGGAATAGACAAGATTTTGACGATGTAAACAGTGCACTCTCAAAGGTTACAGATTGGTTTACGACAAATAACCTCGTTCTCAATGCTAAGAAAACGAAATGTGTAAAGTTCGCCCTATCTAATGTTAGAAATCTAGATCCCAACATCGTCTTAGATAAAGAGGTGCTTGAATCCGTAAATTCGGCAGTTTTTCTGGGCATAACAGTAGATGCCAAACTTCAGTGGGGCCCACATATATCGAGCCTAGCGGGAAGGCTCAGCTCGGCCGCCTACGCCGTCAGGAAAGTAAGACAATACACTGACGTCGATACAGCTCGTTTAGTCTATTTTAGTTATTTTCATAGCGTTATGTCCTACGGTCTTCTGCTGTGGGGCAAAGCTGCTGATATTCAAAATATATTTGTCCTTCAAAAACGAGCTGTTCGAGCTATTTACCAGCTAGGTGCCAGAGTTTCTCTGAGAGATTTTTTCAAAGATATTGGTATCCTCACGGTGGCATCTCAATTCATCTTCGCCAATATCTTATATATTAGGCAAAATATACACTTATACAATAAAAACAGTGATTTTCACAATGTTAACACTAGAAATAAGGACAAACTACGAGCTCCCTTTCACCGGCTTCATAAGGTTCATAACTCATTTGTTGGGCTTGGTATAACTTTTTATAACAGCTACCCTCTTCTTTGGTAGATTTGCCTTTTAATGCGTTTAAAACGAAAGTAAAATCCAAGCTTTGTTCAAAGGCATACTATTCTATCAACGACTACTTAAATGATAAGAATAGTTGGTCGCTGTGATTAACTCAAGACAATGTTTATGTTCTTTCTCCAGCTTACCTACTGACAAGTTATATGAGTTTATATAAGTAATTGTTTATTTTATTTGACTATAAAAGTCTTCTTTTTTTTTTTTTCACACTCCCACAATGTTTTTTTATGAGTTGTATTGCAATATGTGGTTAGCTAGTGACCTCGACAATTGATCATATTATTTATTGTTATTAGTAATTAACTGTTTGTTTATTTATTTTACCTCGATGGTCCTAGTTTATCATTTATAACTTCCAGTTATAACTATATGTAAGCGGGCACGCCCTTTATGCCTGGAGGCTTTTATTAAGATATTAAGTTCTGTTTACGTTTTGTTTTTTATTTCTGCCTGAGTATAGTTCTCGATGATTTTGTTTGGTATATTGGCTTGTGCTAGCTTATATATGGCTAATAATTTAAATTATGTTTTGTGTTACTTAATGTAAATTATTTTGAATACTATTATATAGAATCTTTTTTTTTGTTCTTCTAATTGAACAGACAGCTGTGCTGCTGGGGAGTTTGTTGCGCCACTTCTTCTTCCCAGCTAAAGCACTAGGAAGTGGTGAAGGGTGGACGTTTTGGGGTACTGTCTTATGTAATTTTGACGTTCGAAAAGTGCTGATTCTCAGCATAGTTTGAATAAATGACTTTTGATTTGATTTGATTATATTTTGGTCTTATTTCATAGTAGTTAGAAAAAGTTTAATCGGCATTGTGTTTACCAATGTTTTCCAGTACATTCACGAGCACCAATATGTATAGGTACACTTAGCAACTTTAAAAAGTGATTTTCTCCTACTGTGGTGATTATAATTTTATGTTGTTACGAACATAGTATTTTGGAACCCACACTAATATGAAATAGGTCTTATCTCAAAGTTGCAGTCGTTATTCCATGCGAAAATCGTTTTTGAATTTTGTTAAGGGGATACATATTGGTGCTCGTGACTGTACATAACATACGCCCGTTATCCCCGATGGGTTAGGCAGAGGTCGATGTTTGATTGTCTACAATTTGTGTTCCATAGTATAAGTAGTGTGTATGAGTAGGCCAATATGTAATATTTTCGGTGGCTTCACCCTGTCACAATATTATCGAAAAAAAAATGTAGTTTAGAGGTATGAGGAACAGGGTGTAAAGTTCACTCATACTCTATAGAAAAGGGAGGATCTTCCGACCAAACGGGTGTCTTGTCTGGTGGGCAATTACCCAATGCTTGAAGTCGGAAGCTTGTATTTATGTCGATCGCGCGGTAAACTCTAATTGCGCGATGCAGGATTTGTGTGACGTCAGGTCTTTGATGCGTAGATCGCATGTTACGATGTAGATGCCGCCACATTAGGCAATTACATTATTTTTGTCGATGATTTTTGATTTTGTGGCTGACTGTACCTATATGACAGTACACAGTACAGAGTTGCAGTATTTTTTTGATTAACTTTATCGACACAGATCGTTGTTTACCTATGAAATCAGCGGTTTGTATGGAGAATTTTAAAGAAGTTGCATTTTTCATACTAATATTTTCTTAATTTATTTATCAACCATGAACACGAATGTTTTAAAACTTTTATGCACTAATGTTTAAAAACTAAGTTAACGAATATGCCACTTAGATTAAGCGACAAAAATAAGTTTTGGCTAAGTTAAAACAAATAGTGGTAATTTCTGCTAACAAAATGAGGAGTCATTTTTAAGGTATTTTTTATGTTTATAAAACTATAAGTAATAAGGTTTTTTTTAATATTGATAGTTGTCTATGATGGTCATTATTCGATATAATACCAAGCAATTGAGGTTCTCTATTTGTGAGAAAAAAAACGCCAATTTCATAGGTGGGGGGACCCAATACTTACTCTGTTTAACGTAACACACTCGTAGGGATAGCAAAACATTTATTTTATGATTACGAGCGGAGAAATAAATTCTTATTACGAGCGGAGAAATAAATTCTTATAGATATTATTTTAACAAGATTTCCCTCAACCCGCTTATTCGTTTACACCTCAGCCAATTTCTTTGATATTCCTTTCCTATATAAACTTGATATTGATAACAGTCAAATCAAAATCGATCGCGCGCCACATCAAACGATCTTCACGTAGAGGTGTTTCTTTGAATTTCGAATGTAAATAGTGATGTGGTGGTGTTTTATCTGCGCTGCGGTGGGAATAATTTTGCGGATAAATGTTCAAAGTAATTCTGCTCTACATGAATTTCACATCCAAGTCCTTAGTTAGGAGTTCGAGAAACAAACATAGGTACCATTAGTTGAAACAAACTGTCACTGAGCAAACTACGAAACGATTTTCTGAAAATTATGATAATAATTTTTATATTTGTGTTTAATATAGGTAATAGTTTGTGATCTTCCTGTGCGCGTCATAATAAATACTTTTTCTATTTTTCTTCAAGGAACCCTTATGGTTTCGCCATTTCTGTCTGTCTATCTGTCCGCGGCTTAGCTCAGAGACGGTGAGTACTAGAAAGCTGTAATGGTATACAAAATCAAGAAAAATTTTTTTTTTTTAGGGTACCTCCACTACACCTAAAGCGGGGATTTTTTTTTCTCGTCCATCACTTAGTGTGGGCTATCGTTGGAAAGGTCGTTCAAAAATATTGAGAGTTTGTGAAAACTATTTTTGGATTCGGGATCTGTTCGCGGAAAAGTAAGCTTTAAAGTGCAAATTTTTGTTAGAGTCAAGTGCCCCCCCCCCCCTCTGCCAGCTAAATGGTTGGATTTAGATATGTGAAAAAATTCACGGCAGTAGTATATAAAACGAAATTAAAAGGAAAACTATCACAGCTAAGTAGGCTTTACAAGTTAACGAGTAATAATTGACCAACTTAAATTTGCGGTTGCAAAAACATGTTCTCCCATACCGAATGTATGGGAGAACATGTTTTTCACCTACAAAGTTAAGTTTATTCTTGCGATAAATTCATCCCAACTACGGAACCCTTCATTGTGCGTGGTCCGACACGCACTTGGCCAGTTTTTTTTTTCTTTATAATTAAAACAATCATATATTCAGCTTGAAACGCATCAAAATGCTTAAAAATAAATATTTCCTTACATAAAATAGACGTAAAGCTTAATCTTCGATTGCTGGCCCATCATGGTTTCAATCATTCAGATAAAATCCGATCTGAAGCATAAAGAAAAATATCCGCACCATCTTTTTCGGATATCACAGCACATCACTGTCCCGAAATCGTTTGAATCGAGTGCGAGACCGAACGAAACAGGCAAGATCGACGCTCTTGAAACAGTTCGAGGGCTTTTTTAAAACGAGACGAACCTTCAATGGTACTCAGTACCCCAGTTAGATTCGGTGTCACGCGAAAGGTGCTTGGCGAAAATATTTTTCGCAAAAGAAGGTAAAATAAAAAAAAGATACTATCTTTTTTTTTTTCATTTTGAGAATTCACGGACGTGTGATGAAATTGCTCTTGTATATTTTGGTGAAGTAATAATTATATTTTGTTGAGAGATAATCTGAAGGACTTGAAATACACGCGTGAATAAAAGTTAGGTGACCCTTAGGCTGCCTGTCCATTGAAGCGGAGCGAGGCAGTGGAGAGGAGAATGGCAGCGGAGTGGAGCGGAGTTGCGGACAGTGTCTGTCCATTGATGCGGAGTGAGGTAGCGGAGCGGAGTTACGGACTGTGCGGAGCGAAGTAGCAGAGCGGTGTTGCGGATTGTGCGAAGCTAGACCGAGTTCACGTATTTTTCCGCATCACTTCTCCCGTTCCCCGCTCCGTTTCCCCGCTCCGTTTCCCCGCTCCGCTTCCTGTCTCCGCTTCTCCGCTCCGTTTCCCCGCTCCGCTTCCCGGTTTTGTATGAATTTTTAAACTAGTTCGCAAATCCCTGTCCACTGAAGCGGAGCGGAGGTTTTATGAAATTCCATTGGTTAATATTGGCACACCGCTACTCCGCTCCTCTCCTATCCGCTCCAGTGGACAGGCAGCCTTAAAAGGTGATCCTACGCATTGTTTATTTTGTTAACTATGGGACTGTCACCAACGAAAAGCTTGGTCTAAAACTAATCTGCTTATTTCACGTTGCTCGAGTGTGTTTAAGATGGTAATAAGTATTAGTTTCGGCCAGGGTCGACAAAACCAAAATAAATAATATTACTTGCATTTAATAATTACACAGGCCACAATTGGGCCAGTGGTAACAGTCGCGATTTACGAGTTATAGGCCATGTACCCAGACAGAGGCGCTTTACTTTGTGTAAATAATTTCATCACCACTGCTCTCAAACCGGTGAAGGAAAACATCGTGAGGAAACCGGCATGTCCTAGAACCAAAAATTCGAAGACATGTGACATCTACCAACCCGCACTGGGCCCGCGTGGTGGATTATGGCCCACTCCCTCTCACAGAGAGGAGGCCTGGGTCCCAGCAGTGGGAACATTAAAGGCTGATTAAAGCTATTGCAATCACTGATAAATGAAATCTATATCGCCCGCGTGGAGGTTGGAACTTATTCCACGGGAATGTACATAAAAAAGTTTCCCAGGTCATGGTCTATCCGTGCGCCTTTCAAAAGGTAAAAAACAAACAGATAGGGTTACTTTCGCATTCATAATATTAGTATGGAATTAATTTCGTGCATTTGAGTAGGTAACCCACTCTCGAAGAGAGGAGACCTGTCTCCCAGCCATCAATCTGCCTAGCCTTTTCCCAACTATGTTGAATGCAGCTGAATACCAGTATTTTACATAGAGCGACTGCTAATCTAACCTCCATAATCCAGTAACTGGGTAATACGGTATCCCTTGGTAAGACTGGTTCTCAGACTTTCGGGCTTCTGACGACCCGTAATGACTGTCAAAGATCGAAGAATGACAGCCGGGACCAACGGGTTAACGTTATTTCCGAGGCACTGAGGAGTCTCGGTATGTAAAGATGGTCACCCATCCATGGACCAACCCCGGCAATCGTAGCTTAACCTGATGGATCGACACGAGCTCACTTAGCCTGTCTCTCAGTAGTGGGAATATTATAGGTTGATTATGCTATGCTAAGATGTTAAACAGTACCTGTCACTTGCAGTATAATTACACTATTCATAGACACAACAATCTCAGCAATTCATAGTTGCTGTCCTATTGTCTATGCTACATCCAAACGGAATGAAGCCATTAGAACATCCAGCTATCTTCCATTGTTGCATACAAATTGGAGCATTGGCACATTTCGTCAACAAGAAACAACATACGTATGCTCCTACAATAGAAAACGCCTAAAATCAACTCGTTGAAATATCCGAAAGCGAAATTCCAGGCGAAAGTATTCGATACTCGAAAGTGCGAAGTATCCGTTAACACCCGAAATCAAGCCGTTCTAAATTTGAACGCGAAATACCTGAAATCAAGCTATTCCAAATTCTAACGCGGAATTCCTTTTCGAAAGTAGACGAAAGTATTCGAAACTCGAATGCGCTGAGTACCCGGTAAGCCCAGCAACTTGCCACTTAGCCACACTCAAGCGCACACTCCCTAATGACGCGACTCGCATTGTACCAACTTTTTCATCCGGACTTGCATGAATATGGACTCGGACGCCTTTGTGAGCGTCCCTCCTTCCTCGCAAATCTGCAAACTTAACCGTACACCCTGAAACCACTAACATTCGAATTTGAACCCTGTAGTTTGAATGTTAAGGTTCTCGAGTGATTGAAGACGTTGTAAATCAAAGTTTGTTAGTAGGTATTTTTTATTTATGTTTTACGTTATTTTTACACGAGGCTCGTCCTTTCAGTGAGGTCTATTCACGCTTTGGAGTATATAAAGAATCTGGTTCTAATTGAATCTTCATTACAGCTCGAAAAGATTCCTATTTCGTTTAGAATTTGGGTTAGTGTTTTTTTTTCGTCGTTTGTTTTAATAAATTTTGCTCGTGTAATTAATTAATTAAGGTTTCTTTGATTGAATAGTTTTTGTTGTTTTTCCTGTGTGAAGAACTGATGGGACAGATTTAGATTTGTAGCAGGTGGGTTCAAAGGGTAAATTGAGTCACTAATCTGTAGCTTTGAACTACTCTAGATAATTAGTTTTGACCGTTTCATTAGTGAATATGCCAGACAAGCGGCTGCTAGATATGTGTCTTCTGAAAAGCGATTACATTACGAATTTAATGGCATCCTACCACAAATTTGACGCAGTAAGGTAAAATATATCAGGACTAGACGGCTTTTTGTATTTAATATACAAAAATTCGTCCTATCTGGATATAAGCAGAAGAAAGGAAAAAAAGAAAAAAATGTTTATTCTGCATAAATAAAACGCACATTAAACATACCACATTCAATTTGCCGAGCCTTTTCCCAACTATGATGGCATCAGCGTCCAGCCTAACCGGATCCAGCTGAATACCAGCATTTTATATGGAACGACTGCTTATCTGACTTCCAGCCACAACCCAGTTACTGGGTAACACGATACCCCTTAGTAAGACTAACCCAACACTTAATTGAAAGAAAATAAATAATTTATATTTCTTGGTACGCACGGCTACAAATCAAGCTATACATTTCCAGTATAAGCTGATCTCGCATTGCAAAGGATTTCGGTATAATGAGAGGTTATAAGCCCAGCTTATACTGGAAATGTATAGCTTGATTTGTAGCCGTGTGTACCTACTGTTATCCTATCAAAGTGGAACAAAAACCAGTGAAAATGATACCAGCTGATAAATAACAGCCTTGAGAACAAAACCGTGTTTTATGCGAACAAAACCACGCGTTTCAAATAGTCATTCCTACAGTTTGTCACAAAGATCCATATATCATGCGTTACTCAGGTGAGTCTAAAAAAGCGAGGTACCTAATGTGCTCTAAGTGTATTGTTACTCGGTATATCACCTGAGACTGTTGAGAGTTTTTTATACAGTAAAGTAAGCAACAAAAGTAAGTAACACTATTCTTAGTTTTAGAAGAGAATTATTGTGACGGTTACGACTAAGGAGTCTCGCGCACCAGACGGCCACGACTCCGGCCATTCGTCGCCGTCTAGTGGTAATATATGGTGTGCGGCTAGTTGGCCGTTGCGACCAAGTGCGCGATTCGTATCGGTTTCTATAGTTTTCCTGGTCGCTGCGACCATTGGTCGTTGTCGTGGCCGTCTAGTGCGCAAGATCCCTAAAAGTCTGATAAACTTGAGCATTCACTTGAAAATTAAACGGGAGAGTTTTAGCGAGCATTCTAGCGAACGTTCTAGCGAGAATTCTAAAGGACAGTAAATTTTCTTCGAGCTTATTGGCGAGCCGAGCCATTCTGTCATTGTTCCCCCGCCGGCCCTCTATGCCTCCCGCACCCCTATTTTTTTGACGAGCGTTCGCTAGAATGTCCGTGAAAATGTTCGTAGTGATGTTTGGCTCTATGCTTGGCTCTGTTCGTTGTTCAGTTCGACAAATTTAAAAACAGCGAATGCTCGATGTTCTGTTACAAGTGAACGCTCAAGATTACTAAACCAGCACCTTAAGAGATAAGCATGGAAGAAGACGACATGCTGCGCCGGCGTCAAATAAATAACGATCAAGAGAAAATAATGATGATGAGAATAACATCACTCCTCTATTCCCAGAAGGGTAAGGCAGAGGTGTACCTATAGTACACCCACTTTTCGCCAGTTATGTTTGAGTCCCACGTAATAGGTTGCCTGGAAGAGATCGCAGTAAGCGATAAGGCCGCCCATTGTATATTTTGTATTGTATAACTTTTTTTTTTATGTAATGTATAATCTGGTGTACAATAAAGTATATATAAATAAATAAATAAATAATAGGGGGCGAGCCTATTGCCATCAACCGAACTGCTACTGAGAAATTCCAGATAGACAAAATCCAATAACACTTTGCCCGACCCGGGAATCGAACCCAGGACCTCAAGCTCAGCAGCAGTGCTTGCGACCACGAGACCAATGAGGTAGTGATGAAAAAATAAATAAAATACCTACCATATGTAAAAAAAAACCCTGTCCTATCCGAAAAAGGGTGTACTGCAATAACATTACCTAAAAGTAATAAAACATCTAACTATGTATTATTGAAAATAAAAAAGTTATGGCTATTTAAAAATCACACCACATGACAGTACCTACCAAAATTACACTAAATTCATAAAAAATTAACAAATTTTCAACTAGGGTTTTAAGTTATGATTTGTAGACACCCGCTAAACGACGGTTGCCGGCACTACATGTATAATTCCGGTAAGCCGGTATAATACCCCAAAAAAAATGACGATATTTTTTTCGAATTTCCTGTTAATTACGTCATAAATAGACTCTCAGTAAGATACCTAACAACACTGTGGCTACAATCGCCACATGCGAACTACGCATCAAAGACCTGACGTCACGCAACATCCTCACGTCATACAAATCCTGCATCGCGCAATTAGAGTTTACCGCGCGATGATCAAAGACCTGACGTGACACAAATCCTGCATCGCACAATTAGAGTTTACCGCGCGATGGACATATATACAATCTCCCAACTCCAACCTCTGGGCAGTAGCCCGCCAGACACGCCACCCGTCTGGTCGGAGGATCCTCCCTTTTCTACGGTGGATGAGTGAACTTTACACCCTGTTCCGAACAGGGTGTAAAGTTAACGTAAAAACGTTAACGTTAGTAAAGTCACGGATCGGACAGGTTGTTTTTTACATGTTGCCTGGCTAATTTATAGCAGAAATTTCTGAAGAATTTCTGGCAGAATATGCAGGGTCAAACTAAATCAGCTAGCGAAACTACCATAGATATAAGAAAGAAGGAGCCCGGCCCGGTAGTTAAAAATTTATTGAAACCCAATGTTTTCACTAGATCCCCTCTACCTAGCCACAACTACACATGCAGATCAGTAAACCCAATAAATACGAGGTCGCGCTCACACTTGCAATTTATAAATCAGAACGTACTACACAATCAATTATAAACCTTATCCCATCAAACACAGTGTGCATTTACCATGTACCGTACAACTCACTCACACGAAAATATCGATCGCTATCGTTGTGCTGTGCAAAAGCCATTTATTTCTAACCGACTTCCAAAAAGGAGGAGGTTATATGTTCGACGCGCATGTATGTTTTTACTTTTTTCATGTTTATCCGCCGATTTCTCCGTCAATTGTGGACCGATTTTGAAAATTCTTTTTTTGTTGGAAAGGGTATGCTCCCGAATTGGTCCCATATAAATTTTATTAACTTTGCTTGGATAGTTTTTGAGTAAGTTTCAATAATACGTATTTTTCTCACTTAGTATATGTGAATGATATGATGATAACTTCCTGTGACTGTTATTTACATAGCAGGTACTGGTATTCGAATTTGTGTGGGGTAGGAACCACAACTAAAAAGTGAAAAATAAAAACTTTTTACAAAAAAAACAACCTGCTTCCGAAATGGAAGTTATTTTTCACTTTGTAGTGGTTTTTTTTGTTTTTTTTTTTTTGTAAAAAGTTTTTATACGTATACGCTATTTATATTTCTATGGAAAGTACGCAGGCGTGATAGGTATTGATATCTTATGCCATAAAAAAATCGCACTAAGACCACTGGTTAAGTACTTGAAAAAAACAACCGACTTCCAAAAAAACGTTGGTGTTTTTTTTTTGCAAAAAAGTTTTTATTTTTCGCTTTTTAGTGGGTCAGTTTGTAATTAATCTAAATTACAATAGCCTTATGTTGACTACTCATCACCTTTTACAAAATATTGTTTTTCCCGAAGCAGGGACGTTAATCGTTGAGGAGTTCTCCTGGTACTTCACCATCAGCTCCACTTGTCCATATACATTGTGACGAGCATAAATTGCTTGGTATTCATATTAATGTAATCGAATCGCGACCCGTGAAATACTTATTATTGAGTAGTTCCAGTGGCCATCTGTGGTGAAGACCACAGATGGCCACTGGAACTCATCTGGATCATCAGTTCCACTTCACCAAATAGTGCTTTCCAAGAGCAACTGCACGTGTTATTATAAAAAATACCCAAATCGCTATAGGTGTGCCTATAATATTTGAAGAATTCCCTTGATTTCTCCAGGATCTCATCATCAGATCCTGACCTAATGACAATGGGACCATCTCGGAAGTATACCCTTTCAAACAAAAAAAATATTTTGCAAATCTTTAAAAAACGGAATTATGCCCGAACATACATTAAAAAAAATATATATATAAACAATCGAAATGATAACCTCCTCCTTTTGGAAGTCGGTTAAAAAAGGAATTAATTTCTAGAGTAATATCCATAACAGAATGACACGTTTATTCCCACATTCCTACTAACCAGACATACATACTAAACTTGTATCTCGCCATTGAAATAATTTCCCTAATAAATCTGGCATGTTTTCCGTGTGATACTGGCCCCCTTGTTAGTCTACCCTATTATAAACACCATGATATATCATTAGCCGAAAACCTCACAAATCGTAACTCAGCTTACCTACGCTTGGTGGTATTATGTAAATAGCGACTGCTACTGGTTGCTCTGGTATAGTATTGTAGTACAATTCCGACGAAAATGACGGGTTAAAAGCCAAGATTTCAAGAAAGCTAAGAGCGCGATGAATTTTATCGTTCTTTTAAATTTAAGCGCGGTGTTTCGTCGAACGCGTCATCGGTTAACATAGTTACCATCATAATAATAATAAAAACTTATAACTATCTGTTATGAAGTTATAAGGTACCATTCCGTAGCTAACCGCTGGCGACAGCAGCAGGCGACGTGTCGCCGCGACACGACTGGTTTCTGCCGCTGCCTACGCTCGGCTACAGAATTGTACCTTTATGTTAAGTTTTGTAACTTCATCTCTCTCTTAGGGAAATAGGACTGGATTAGATGGTCTGGATTTGTGCCCGTTTGATGGCAATAAGCTTGGCCCCTATTACATGGGACTTAAATATAACTCGCGAAATGTGAATACTTATACTCAAATGAATGAATGTGAGTATCTAAATACTATGGGTACATATCTGCCTTACCCTGCGGTTGCGGGGATCACAGGCGTTATGATATGTATACGTATATATGTTATGATAGTATAGGCTACACCACATAATGTTGTATACTTTGCTAGTTTCCAGTCACATCAAATTTTCCATTATTTCTTTGGTATCCTAATATTTTTCGCCGCAGCAACCGTCGCCGCGTCGCACAACAATCGTACAACCGCCCCTCACTAACGCCCATACATAGCTCCCCGGATTTGCATACCGACCAATATGTTTGTTGGTACGATGATGACGTCACAACCCGCGTCACACTAACAAGCCTCCGTGATACGACAAATTGTAAACGTCTTTTATCTAAACCACCATTTTACATATACTACATCTCTAAAAAACCCAAGTGAAAATAAACCTTACAGCCTTGTGTTAAGGTTGACGAATTTATGGGAGGACAGT
This sequence comes from Agrochola macilenta, assembly GCA_916701695.1. Classification (NCBI taxonomy): domain Eukaryota; kingdom Metazoa; phylum Arthropoda; class Insecta; order Lepidoptera; family Noctuidae; genus Agrochola; species Agrochola macilenta. The sequence goes on along the minus strand of OU753559.1, from coordinate 2,947,647 downwards.
ATATGTATGGTGGTTGTAAGTATTTTGTTGTTTGACATAGGATGGAGTCGCGATTCTGAACAAATAACACGGGTTTATGGTATTTGCTTAATGTGTAAGGATTGTATTTGGATGTATATTTTATTTTCTTGTGTGGATTTTATGCTATGGCTGCCGTGTCTTGGCGTTACGTAAACTCTCGTAACGGTTGTTTGTGGCACTAAGAGGTAAAGATATATAAAGAGAAAGCCAGCGACAGGATTTATCTGTTCGCCAATTTCAAAGAATTAGTAAGTAGTACATTAGTAAGTTTCAAGGGCAATTCAGACTACTCTATAATAGCATATAGCAAATATTGTATAGCACTACAATACCGCTTAGAAAGAAAGAAAGAAAAATGTGTTTATTGGCAAACACCAGAAAAATACACCTTATAACTAAAAAAAATACAAAAAACAATGATTATAATGCCAATAGGGCCTCAGCTCAGCATAAATGTCAGATGCTTAGCATATATTTTGTATGGACACACAACGATATGCTATAAAATATTGGTTTGTTATACGCGATAAACTTGAGCGATATTTAGAGCTATATCATACGATTCTCTCGTTATCTTTTTTCTTTTTCTAAAATAATCGCTTGATGAGTACTCCACGCTAGTGAGTACTAAATCCATTGTGTGTGCACTTGATGACGTATCGCCGTCCAATAACTGCTATACCTACATACAATAATAGACCGGCTTGCGATATAGCGTATAGTGTGTCATGTTTTAGAGATATAGCTTTTAATACAATATGACTTAGTACATAGCGAAATCTACTGCCTACAGGGTCTAGGGCAGTTAGCCCTGCCCTTCCTACTCATATACATATTATGTTATTTATATACATATACACTCCCAGATTGTTAAATCGAACCACACTGCTTTTTCATAAAAAGCACTGCAATTTTATAAATGGTCTTAAATTTAAATTTGGAACTATGATGATTTTGATGTTTTAGGCCTTAAAAGCGTTTATTCTGAAGGTGGGCAACGTCGCAAATAGATGTCAAATATTTCACTGTTTTGATTAATTTAGCAATATTACTGTGTGGAAACAAAAAATGTGGCTAGCTAGCGTACTAGAATATTGATTATGAAATGCAATAATTAATATCGTAACACCGAATGTTTAATTTTAGATGTAAAAAAACTATTTGGAATCTTTCCAAATGCGTTTTTTACACCTAACATGGGTACAACATCAAATTCAATGTTATAATAATGCAATTCATTATTAATATTCTAGTTCGCCAGTTAGCCACATTTCTTATTTCTATTCAGTAATATTGCTTTATGAATCAAAACAGGTAAATATTTGACAGTTATTTGCGACATTGTAAACTTTTAGGATAAACCCTCTTAAATACCTAACATGGAAATGATATGCAAATATTATGTATACCTATGTCTTAATAAAGACAACTTCTGAACAAATTCAATGATTTCTAAATGTTGGATATTTTTTCACATGATGCTTTTATAAACAAAAGGTTTCCTTTTGATCCACATCTACTGTCCATTTCGACGAATCCATGCACATTGCGTGCTTACTTATTAATTAGGGTTGCTTTCATACATCAAAAGCAATTATTTCGGACACGCAATGGGATTCATAATTATTATGATGTTTTTTTGATTATTTAATCATAATGAACTTGATGCAAGAGAAAATAATGACAGGTCAAACATTATTTTAAAGAAAAAGAAACGACTCTCTATGTATCTCTAGTCTTAATATCTCTCTTTTGTACTACATCATCATTACAGCCGAAGACCTCCACAGCTGGATATAGGCCTCCCCCAAGCACCACCACTTCGACCGGTTCTGTGCTTACCGCATTCAGCAAATTCCTGCGGCCTTCACAAGGTCATCGGTCGACCTTGAGGCCTTCCAACGCTACGTCTTCCGGTGCGCGGTCGCCACTCCAGAACCTTTCAGACCCATCTGCCATCTGTTCTGCGAGCAATGTGCCCTGCCCACTGCCACTTAAGTTTGGCAATTCTTCGTGAATGCGAGAATCATACACAGACAGACAAAATAAAAATCTGGAGTTACACGAAATCTGTTCGATTTCACGAACATGACTTTTAATATATCTGTCTGTTATGTCTTGCTTATATCTACTATATATTATATATATATTTTATATATTTATATATTGCATGGCATTTTTTCCGAAGTCGGGTTTTAGTAAAAGAAAAATGACTTCTTCCATTAAATTCTTTGTATCTTTTCTTTTAGGATTAACTTACAAAATTCGCGCCATAAATAACGAAACAATTGTTTGCAATAATAATAAATTAATTGCTAATAAGCGTTAATACAATTAATCATACCAACAATGATGTAATTTATATTAATTAAGGAAACAGCGTCACTAGTGTGACCAAATTTATGAGCACTATTAAGATTATCCCGGGATTATTAATGTCGATTTAGGTATGTATTTACTAATATATTAAGCTAGGTACTGATCCTTTTAGTAAAAAAAAAAACAAAAAAAACACTACAAAGTGAAAAATTACTTTAATTTCGGAAGTGTTTGAATTTTCGTTTTTTGCCACCGACTCCCGAAATGATTTTTCACTATGTGTTTTTTTTTTTTTCACTTATTTGTTGTGGTATCTATCCCATACAATTTTGAATACTGCTATGTAAAGAACAGTGTCAGCCTGTCAGGAAATTATTATAAAATCATCCACAAGAAGAATACGTATTATTGAAGCGATTTATTTGGAAGTCGGTTAAAAATAGGCCTACAAATTGTCGTGGGAGTAACATGGGCTAAAGTCGCAAGAAGATGTGCAGTTCTTGTAGTCACGAATTTATAAGGTAGCACAAAATGAAACAGTATGTGTTTTTTTTATTGCAACTGCTTAAATAAATATAAAACTAAAAAAAATATTACTAAATCACAATCAGACATTTGGTATCTATTTATTTATGTATTTCACATGTAAAACACTGGTTAGTAGGCATGCATTAAAATTTCATGACACAGTTTTAAGACATGCACCCTGTAAGGACACTGCAAATGTTTCATATGATTAAAAATGACATAATATAATATTGATTCTAATTATTACAATAAATTACATTTTAATAAACATTACTTATTTAATTATTACATTTTATTCCAAATAAATCATTATTATTAATTCTTTCATGCATTTTAGTCATTATAGGTGAGCTTATTATAGTAAAGTCATAGTCATATTAGATATCTTCCATAAAAGATAAGATATTTTATTTGCATAAAACATTAGAATTTTGAAATATTAGATCGAAGCCCTAACCTAACCTAACTTAATTATTAAAAATACATTATGACATTGAAATAACAGTGTTAACAACCATCTCTACAACACCCACACACTGTCAAAAAAAATCTATTCTAACTCAAAAGCCCTCACTCGCCGACAAGTCACCTAAATCCCAAACATACTAATCTGAAACTTGGTCACAGTACCACCGATGATGGATAGCTACATTTGGAGCCCGAAGGCCCGGGTCCACAATAAATCATTACGGATCCGGACCGAAGGCCTACAGACCCGACAGCCCGTAAAAAAAGTAATTCCTCCATCACGCCATTTTTCCCGCTTTTCTCTTGAGCGAGTTTAACTAAGAATTAATTAACGAAAGCAACAGGTCGACTGTCGGATATTTTTGGTAATAAAATGGTTTAATTTCTTATATGGTGATTTGGGTGAATCTTTGGATTATGTACTTCCTGTTAGATTCTGGGAAATGTTTTGGATTTATATATAACTAGCTGACCCGGCGAAATTTGTTCCGCAATCAATCAAATAAATAAAAAACCCTACCTACCGTACCTACCCTACCTACCCTACCTACCCTACCTACCCTACCTACCCTATCTACCCTACTAAAAAGTAGTATCCTATGTGAGACTCCTGGTTCTAAGCTACCTCTCCACCAATTTTCAGCTAAATCGGTTCAGCCGTTCTTGACTTATAAATAGTGTAACTAACACGACTTTCTTTTATATACTCGTATATAGATATAGAAGATACTCGTAATAAGGTTAAGGTTCCGTGTGGTGCCGGACGTAAAGAATACCACTACCCCATTTCTTCCCGTGGGTGTCGTAGAATGCGACTAAGGGACTCTCTAGAGAATGGGCAGCAGCGTTCTCTACGCATTTTAACGCCATACTGCGATCGCCAACCCGCCTGCCAAGCGTGGCGATTATGGCAAATCCCCCCATTTGGGAAATGTCCAGCAATGGACGTGTATCGGCTGAAAAGATGATGATAACAATAAGCCTCTGCTCGTGACTTCCTCCGCGTTAAATTTCTTGTTTTCATACAAACTATCCTATAACACTAGATTCTCAAACTCAAACTCAAACTCAAACTCAAACTCAAAGCATTTATTTCAATTAAACCATTTACAGGCACTTTTGAATTGTCAAATAGTCGCGTCAGTTAGTCAGAAAGTTGAAGCTAGTTGCCCATTCCAAAACGTAGATCTTTAAGCTATCATTTAATACTCATTAAATTAATGAAAGAATTCTCTAAATCGGATCACTACTTCCAAAGTTTACCGAGGGACATATGAACTCACAAATACCTCTTTATATTATTAGTTTAGTATAGATTGGTCTCATAATTGGCTTCAATAATTTTTTAGAGAAGAACACGATAAAAGTGCATCATTAACTTACCGTATTCTAGTGCTCCTTGGTGACTTTTGTTCGGGAGATGGTACAGTCAGCATCAAAAGTTGATGAACACATTTAGATTTTCAAAATCGTTGTACACCGTATTCACTATTAGCACTTCACTATACAGCGATTTTGAAAATCTAAATATGGTCAACAACTTTTGATGCTGACTGTACCTACCTACAACCACCTAGGCTATTTCTTCCGCCAATCGACCTTGTTTTGATCAGAACCTAATTTAATATAACTGACATATTTGTCAAAAATTTACTTTATTGTCACATTTTCCCGGCTTATTTGTGATTCGCCCGAATTTACTCGACCGGAACGGGCCAATCGACATTTTTAAATAATATTTGCTTTTCTTGAAGCGATTCGCATGAAGTTAATTTATTTATAGGCGAATCGAGAACATCAGAAATCGATTCGCCTTAACACCAGAGGAGGCTCTCGTTAGGCAGCTGGATCAAGGGTTTGATCCAGAAAGCGGTACTTCTGGACAAGGCGCTTATCGTTAGGAGGCTCTCTCGGGAATCCTGCCCACCGGTAGGTTGGACCCTGTTACCGATACCGGTGGGAGACTTTTTTACTTTTTTAAGTTGTTTTTTTTCATTTAAAAAATATATAATCAAATATGTATACGTATAAAAATGCAATAAAGGAAATAATAATATAATTAATATAATATAATTTATGAAACATTTTCCTAGACTAGTTCAGCGTGTTTTCGCCATGAATCCTCATTTTAATAACGGTCATCATGTTTATTCCCATCGTTGTCCCATAATGCCCGAAATTACCCTTTAACGCAATTTATAATGTAAATTATTTTAATAAAGTCGATCCCATTGATTTATGGTCACAAGTTTTAAAATAAGCTTGTTAATTTTAAAACTGTAAAGTGAATTTTAAATGTTTTATTTAAAATTAATGTAGTTTTAAATATTTAAGAGATATTGATATAGTTGATGCTGATATTGATAAGAAAAGGATAAAATTTGTAACATAAAAAGTTGGTGAAAGTATTTTAAAAGTTTGATATAAATATTAGCTTTAAGTTTTAAACTTTCTGTCTGTGGTTTTTGATATTAAATATGAGTGACCTTAGAATAGTTTTCGTTTGATTGCTCTAGAAATATTAAAATAATAATATTGTATGTGATTTTAATTGGCCTTTTTAGTTCAAATATTGGTTAAGGCAACTGTAACTTTAACAACTATTATTTGAATTTTAATAACACAGACTAACAATAAGTCTAACAAAATAAAACGTATTGAAATTAAAAATACATCTTTTACTTTTCGAAAAGGTTTTTATACAAGTATTCATATTATTTCAAAACATTATGATTAAATTAAATAAAAAATAAACATTAATAAAAAATGAAATCTCTGAACTCAAAAAACTTGCACAATTCATTCCAAGTATAAGTACAGTACCTAACAAGATTTCGTTGAATAAAAAGGTCGTCGGACGAACATTTCGTCTGTCTTATAAATCACGTTACATCTCTCCTTGCAAACTTTTCAATTACAAGCTTTGAGTGGGAATCTGCGGTGGAGGTGGGGAAAGTGGACGCGGCACTTTTGGACGCGGGATCATGGGTTGAAGGGTACTGTGTTTTTATGCGAAAAGAACTGAGGTAATGAAGTGTTTATTAAAGCGTTAAGACACTCTGTGTACTGTATCAAAGTGTTTACTAAATCGTTAGGACAGTCTGTGTACTGTATCGAAGTGTTTACTAAATCGTTAAGACACTCTGTGTACTGTATCAAATTGTTTACTAAATCGTTAAGACACTCTGTGTACTATATCAAAGTGTTTACTAAATCCTTAAGACACTCTTTAAGTAGGTATTTTGTTGTAAATACGTGACTTAACTTTTTTTTTTTTTAGAGAAACTACTTTACTTTTTTACTTTTACTAGAACATTTCCATGTAATAACGTTCTTACGTATACGGTACAATACAAGCAAAAGCTCAATTTAAAAAAGCATGTCCATGTAATGTAACGTTCCTGCGAATGCTCAACGCTGCGATCGACGTAATGCTCACGGCGACTGAGTATAACGTCGAACGTGAAAATAAATTCTTTATATTAGCAATGACCCAACTTTCAGTGGATGTGGTTTATGTGATTACATTACTGTTGCATCTTATTCTAACTGGTACCTAGGTAGGTAAGTACATAAAATATTAATAACAACCAATAATGGTTTTATTAATAATAGGTCTAGCGTTTTAGCACGAGTTTGTCCAGAAACAAATATAAATCATTCACCATTTTGTCGACCCAATTTTTCCGAAAAACATAGTTACTCTGTTCTTTTACTTTTTTCTAAACCGCATCCAACTCACACCAAGTTTCGCAACTCCCCAGAAACAAGACTGGGCCCGTAGCAATCTCCAGAAACATAGCGAGCCGTTGCCTTAATAGAAATTTGAATAAAATCAATTTATTTTAACGCGGCCCCCGCTTATCGTACCCTTAATAGATTGCTGTTCGGGAAAATAAATGAATTTAACTCCATAGAAGTACTTATTTCGAGTTTTTGACGTGATTTATTGAGCATGTGTGTTGACGCTGTGTTAACGAGAAAACAGTGTTTTTCGGGTGTTTTAAGTGAGTGGAGGAACATTTACTGGTTTGCGATGTTCGTTTTAAGTGAGTGGGTTTTTCTTCGAAACGGAATTGGTTTTAAATCATCCACTGCTGATGGTAGCTTTGTAACTTTACGTCTAATATCTGTAAATACGTACATATCTACCTTTAAATAGTGACGTATGAACTGTTAAGATGCATCCATACCGGGGTTACATTTTATGGAGCAACGTTTGCAAATGTTAGTGGGCAACAACGGATAACAAAAAGTCGTAGAAAAAGCCGCAGAAGTTATAGAAAGTTACTTTTAATGTTGCAAAATGTTGCTCTACAAAAATTTACTTCGGTGTAACTGCACCTGTATAGTATTTTTTTTCTCTAAACATATTTATTTGATTTCTGTAAAACCAATAAAAGTATAATCTACAAGCTTCCGCCAGCGGCTTGTCCAACGTCATATTTTTATTATTTATAGCATAAGTTAGGTACTCAGTAATAATAGCTTCTAAAGGTGTTCTATGTTCTATGGTTTGGTTTCCGCACTTAGCCCTTCAGTAGACCATTGTGCGTGGGCCATTGCGGCCGTTGGTGGTTACTCCAACAAGCCCACCTCGCTCCAGAAGTAAATGAAATCTCCTGGTCTGTTCAGAACATCTGTGAAAGATCTGGGTGTCCCGAGGGTCTGTGTTCTAATCTGGGTGAAGCCTGTGCATTCAAAAAGCACGTGCGTGCCGGTTTCCTCAGCCTCCATGCACGCCCTGCATAGAAGACTGTCCGTTATGCCTATTGTGTGAAAGTGTTTGTTCAGCGAGCAGTGGCCCGTGATGGTCCCCGTCACCAGGCGCAGGCCGTTCCTATCCAGGCGTAGTAAACGCCGGGTGAGCCACTATCCAAGGATGGCATGGCTTCCTTGGACTGCTTGCAGCCCGGTGTCGTGGTCCACCAGTGCTCCGCTTGAGTGTGGGTGAACTCCTGCAGCCATCTGCGTATCTGGTTGAAGGGAATGGGTACGATAGACTCGGGTCCACAGACTGCTTCTAAAGCTAAAAGAATTTTTTAAATCGGTTCAGTAGTTTTTCACTTTATTTTTATAATATTAGTGTAGGTAGATTATCGGGACAGTTTTCGACTTATTTTCTTTATGCTTCAACAATTCTCCTTATAATAAATTAATACCTTTTGGCAGCCAGCCAATCCACAATACCTCATTTCTTGATGAAGACTTCCAAGTTCCAAGTTTGAATAATAACGACAATACACTTCATGTTTTCCTGCGATTGCCATAACAGATAATCAAAATAACTCTTCGGAAAGTTAATAAACAATCTTTGAGGCAAAGCTTAGACAGTTTTTCTCGTTTTCGTTTCGTGCCAAGTCCATTGGTCAAGGTCAAGAGCAATGAGGCGATCTATAACAGTATATCAAAGTCTGTAACTAATTCAAAACATGTCTAAGCGTGTGTTAGGTATATTTCAAGTAGCAACACTACTTTGTCTATGACGTTGTGACTTGTGAGATATGTATTTTTTGGTTTTAAGAGAGCTTATCCTAAAAGCTGGCAACGTCGCAAATAGTTTGTTTTTTTAATTTACCTGTTTTGATTAATTTGGCAATAATACTGTATGAATTTATGAAATGTGGCTAACTAGTGAATTAAAATATTGATTATGAAATGCAGCAATTTCACTGAGTTTATCGAATATTTAGTTTTAGATGTAAAAACAAGTATTTGGAAATTTTCTAAATGCCTTTTTGAAACCTAAAATGATTACAACATCAAATTCAGTATTATAATTGCAATTCATTATTATTATTCTAGTTCGTTAATTAGCCACATTTCATATTTTCATACAGTAATATTGCCAAATTAATGAAAAAAGCTAAAAATCTGACATCTATTTGCGACGTTGCCAACTTTCAGAATAAACGCTCTTAAGTGGTCTTGGTTGTAAATCAAGAAGAAAATGTTGGAAGAAAATTATTATTCACATACACACTCACCCCTTTTTCTATGGGGTGGGCAGAAACTACAAAACGTCACCTGCTACGGTACTTACATATTCCTGTTCTTTCGTTCACGTCTGGTCTGGTAAGAAAAGTATTATATTGACGAATATTATAGCTTGATATTGATCCATCAGAATGTAATAATTATTATATTACTATAAACTCAAACTCAAAGCATTCATTTCAATAAAACCATTTACAGGCACTTTTGAATTGTCAAATAGTCGGTAAATTTGTCAGAAAGTTGAAGCTAGTTGCCCATTCCAAAATGTAGATCTATATGGAGAAGAACAGGCTAGAAACTCCAAGGACACTCTTTTAAATATAGAATATTTTAAATAATATATGGTACGTACATCGTAATACTTAAGTAAAACAAGAAATCTAAAAAAAAAAAAAAAAAAAAATCTGAAAACCCATTCCTACAATAATCAAACAGAACCACGGAACATCTTCATCTTGGTGTAAAATTACGTATAAATTACAACAGATGCTTCGGAAACTTGCCTTCCCACAGAACGAGTGGCTTGCCCATTCACTACAGGACCCTAATTGAGTTTCGACAGCTATTTATTTACGCAAACGATTATCTAAATTGCGTTAACAGCATCTGTTACTTTTCGCACCCGGGCTCTTGGACTATCCCAAGGTCGGGGCAAAGAGTAGTTGATGATAGGAAAATGAGTTATCACGGCGCTATTCAATATACTTCAGGAAATTATTTTACGAAATATCTTCTTTTTGTATTATGATACGTATTAAATATATTGAAAGTAATGTGCTCCTGATAGTCCTGGTAGTATCTAAATCTCTCTAAACTCCCGCATTTTTCCCACGGGGCAAGGAAAAAACTACGATCTTTACAAACTCTTTTTGCTGCGTTTACGTCCATAAATCTGATCATACACGGATGCCGCAAAACATAGCTAGACAATACTAATCATATCCATAGTGTCTTGTAACTGGGGGTTGAATGTAGAAATATCTGGTTGAACTAGCTATTCTTATACTTTTGTTATTCCAAATATATTTTCTTCAGTTGCATCTACTTATCAAACCAAAATTCTCATTTAAGGAAGTCTATAAAAAAAAACAATGAAATTAATCGCGAAACAATCCATTTCCTAAACAATTTCCCTACTCTCTAGGGCGCCATTAACAACACAATCCACTCCGTTGCCTCTGTTACATAACTACTCTGTGCGCCTAGACCAGGAGCAGTAAATTGTACCGAGCATTAGAACTGCAATTTGTGTATTGTTCAAGTGAGGGGCTTGAACCCCACGACAAAGTTATGGATTTTAGAGGACCCTTACATAGCTGAGGTCACACAGTGAGTGTGTGTGTTTGAGATGCAATTTTATGGCTGTTATGAGTGTAATGTATTGTATTGTGTGGGAGCTGTAGATATTTGGGAGCTGTGTCGGTGCAATACGTTGATGGTAAATTGTTGTTGTTATTGTTATTAAAATTTTGTGTAGATTGGATGAGCCAAGTTTGGAGTTCTGCTAGTGGACTTGTAAAAGAAGTAATAATAGTGGTAAGTTATTTAAAATACACATAACTGAAAAGATAATAAAACGAAGCATCTATAGAATTGTGGTACCTATCGCAGGCAAACCAATAACCTGAAATATGGTGTAACTTTTGTTTGTGGGCCTGCGATACCAAAATTCTTATAATGCTTCTTTTTGTTTTCAGTCGGGTTTTTCGTTTTAAAATTACTTTTTTTATTTTTAGCTTTTTAGTTTTGTTATTATTTCTCATTGCGTCTCGTTAAACACATTTTTTTTTGTAATCGCCTTTCTAAACCCTTAATTTTGATACTCCACTCGATAGGGCAGGGAGATTTTCTTTTTTGAAAACTTAAATTTTTGCGTCATAATACGTATAGTTACATACAGGTCAAACCAATAACCCTTATTTTTTTAGTTCACCGCAGTCGGGTAAACATAGGTAATGTTATAATACTTAGTACAAAACTAAGTATCTACTTTTTATCAGTATCTTAGACCGAAATCCAATTTGCTCGAGCCTTCCTCCACAAACTTTTTCTCAAACCAAAGAAATAAAAAATATTTATCACACTGTATGATATCAAAAACCATTACTGAAAGTTATTCACTTTAAGTAACTACGGACAAGAAATTATTACAGGATATTTTATTTTTTTTCAAGTTTTTCCTTTAATAATATAATATACAATCTTAAATATAATATACATCTAACACTAAAATATATAAATTATGAATTATGTACAATATATGTACAAATAAAGGAAGAGCTCATTGGTCATCAAAAAATTCATCCGCATCGCTGTCAGTTCGAAAAGTGCCCAAAAGGCTGGCAGCATTGCCACGTTGGATGGCAATGCTGATTCTTTGACCTAAAAATTGGCCAGCCCTCTGGTCACGTGAAGAGTCGAACAACCGCTTGGCGATGTCCCGAAATACTCGATGAGCACTCAGACCCCACGGCCCTAGTGTTAGTTTACATGATTGTTTATTGTTGAAGAGATTGTCATTTGTAGATCTTTGACAGTCGTTACGGGTAGATAACAAGTCTTACCAAGGGGTATCGTGTTACCCAGTAACTAGATTGTGGAGGTCAGATAGGTAGTCGCTCCATGTAAAATACTGATATTCAGCTGCATCTGGTTAGACTGGAAGCCGACCCCAACATAGTTGAAAAAGGCTAGGCAGATTGATTGTTTATTGCTGAAGAAAACGGAGAGAAGACCGTATAATTAACTTCAAATAAATTGCTTGAAGTATCGTATAAGCGATAAAAGGAAAATATTTCTATATAAAATGTCGTATTTAGTTTACTACACTAACATTTGTAGGACCATTATTATTTTTATCATTGTATTATTTATGTAAGGAATTATTGGACACAATTTGGGAAAATGTACCAATACAATAAAATACATATTTTTATATGTTACCCAATTTCGCACTGCATTGTTTGTTAGGGCTACCACGATTTTTACGAAACACTTTTAAGAGCGTTTATCCTAAAAGTTGGCAACGTCGCAAATAGCTGTCAAAAATTTACCTGTTTTGATTAATTTGGCAACATTACTGTATGGAAATAAGAAATGTGGCTAACTAGCGAACTAGAATATTTATAATGAATTGCAATTATAACATTGAATTTGATGTTGTACGGTTTAGGTGCAAAAAAGGCATTTGGAAAGTTTCCAAATACTTTTTTTACATCTAAAACGTATATATTCAGTGTTACGATAATAATAATTGCATTTCATAATCAATATTCTAGTTCGCTAGTTAGCAGTTACAGAAATATTTGACATCTATTTGCGACGTTGCCCACTTTCAGAATAAACGCTCTAAATTTTGAAAACTGTCGTAAAAAAGTTTTCACTAAGTACTTCTTTTTATTTAATCTCTTTAAATTGAACGTAATTGTATTTTCTCTTTGACAAAGTTTTTATTTTAATCTTAATAAAATATAATTATTATCAAGAATAAAATTACAGAAGGAAATGAAATCTTTATCAAAATGATGGGGTAGGTACGTAACAGCAAAGAATTCAAACAAATCATCTCCACGTCCAATATTCCTGCTTCGCCCCACACCCAGCCCTACACTTCCGAGCAATATTACTAATACACATATAAGCGATATCCACTTATTTGTCTCGACGCGATCACGTGCCAATTTTATAGCATCGCCACTCGTAAATTGAAATTGCGGCCCGTTCTCTCGACAGTGTACGGACAATGTTGCTGATGTAGTGGCCGAATTTTTTGGGCCCGTTGGTTTTGCTTCCGTGGTATTATTTATTTTGCTTCCTTGCTTTTGCTTCTTCTTATTAATACAATAATGTTTGTTAATTGATTACTTGTTTGTCATAAGGAAAATGGTTTTGTTAATAGTCAATGTTATTTTTGTCATTATGATTTTCTCCCACGTTGTTTATTTACGAGAGTAAATTATTGGCATTATTCTAATGGCGTGATTACACTTCGTCTTGAAATTCGGGCAAACGACCAAGTGTAAATGAACGGGGTCGAGTACCCGTTTTCGGACAATCTAGTCCAGCTTCATTGTTTCGGTTACCCGAATTCGGATAGCCGACGCCAGTTTTCCTTTCACTTCTATCAGTGCCAGACGTCACGAGTAGTCTCGACTTCATTCTAACTACTCGTAGTTGTTAGCCCGTATTTCAATGCGTTGACCAGTGTACTTCATGAATCGGGTACCCGAATTCGAGTAAAGTCTTTTGACCACCCGAATACGGGCTAACGACCGAGTGTAGTTGCGCCTAAATACGATGCGGGAAATACGGAACTGGTCGAAATGGCGGTACCTACTTGGGGGAGGCCTATATCCAGCAGTGTACGTTTTTCGGTTGAAATTATGAAGATGATGACGTCATTCTAATCGAAACATATCAGATTATTATTTTTAAAGAAAATTACTTTCACAAGTTAAAAAGGCATAAAAAATTATGAGGATGAATATGTCGAAATTAAATTCCTACTCACCAGACTATGAAAAAGCCAAGAAAATAGGGAAGCCTGGCGTTCGCAGGTGACGCAAAATGTCGCCTTCTTCAAGACATTACACACGTCCCGGTTTATTATGAACGCATGGTTACACGCTCTGCGCTGCCGGCACCGGCTGCAGCTGATGAAAAACTGGAGACGAATGATTCAGGTAAAAGTAATGGCATCTTCCAAAAATTTATTTAGGTGTAACACTGTAAAATATGTGTTTTAAATAAATAAAAACCAATAAAGCTAAATAAATATTTATTCAAACCTGAAAAACAAACATTATAAAATACACACATTCGATTCGTTCATTCATTATATTTGCTCGAATCAAACATTTTTTTGTAAGGTGGATCCAATGAAAAACTCATTCAATGAAACAATTCTATATTACATTTTTTCCATTCAAATTAAAATTAAAATTTAATGATTTTCTACGATATCTTGACATTTGAGAACAAATCTAACTTAGAGAGATGTATTAATGATTCTAACGATTATAATTCTGTAAATACATATTTGTTATGGTCGCGAATCATAATATTTTGATCGAAATACAAAATCACTGACCTGAATTTGCAAAAAACGTAAGAAAATTAGAATTTTGTGGGCTGCCTTTGCCGAAATCCACCTTAAAGAAATGTGTCTACAAACTCCTATTTAATAAATTGCTTAGGGAAAGTATGCCAAAAGAAACTAGAAATAAGTATTAATTGTTTAATATTCTAATTTATTTATTCCGGTTGCAATCTCTAACATGGTCTACATAAGTTAACAAAAAAAAAAAAAAAACAGAAACTATAAAAAGCACATACTTACTAATAAAAAATACACCGCTGAAATAGAGGATATGTTATCTTTATCAATGCTTTAGGTCAACCACAAAATTGGAATATTCACTGATATAACAGACTTCATATTTTCAGCCCTTTATATACACAGTAAAATAAAACTATAAAACATAAGAAAAATATTAACTAAAAAAATATTAAATAAAAAATGTTTTCACAGCTCCCTGAATATTCCAATTCAATCCTGAAAAATATATAGGCACCGAAACACGTGTCTAAACCATACAAACTCCCTCTGACTAACATGTGGTTAAACTAACCTACTGTTTAAAAACAATTTAAACTAATATCATTTTGAGCTTAGAAGCAACATATTGGCTCAAATTTATTCACCCTGGACGCCAAACGGTGGTTTAATTCGGCGTTAAGTTTCTTCAGGGGAACCGGCTGTTAGGTGTGTTTACACCCTAAGTGTATGGATTTGAAATTGGAGTATAATATTTAAGCAATTGAAGAGAACATGGGAGTAGGTACGGTCAGCGACAAAAGTCGATAAACACTGCTTCTTTTACACATCATCAAAATTGATACAAAATTGTATTTCAGTATTTCAATAACGATGTGTAAGACTTGCTTCGCCTCACAGTTTCACCCGCATAGGTCTCGATCTCGTGGGAATATCGGGATAAAAAGTATCCTATGTCCTAATCCAGGTGCCTACCCATGTGCCAAATTTCATACAAATCTGTTCAGCCATTTTAGCGTGAAAGCGAAATAAATATACAAAAAAACAAATCTTTTCTCTTTATAATATTAGTTAAAATAAGAGTCTTTTAAATTCACATAAATTCCGATTTTAATTATGTATTACATTTATCAATAATTAGGATTTACTAAAATTTAAGTGTTAATTTTTCTTTCGTCCCAGATTGTTGATTGATTAGGTTTGCCGATTTCATAAGTACTAAAAAGTTTACCTTAATTTCAGTAGGGAATCCTTTCAGATAATTTCGATGGAGTCTTTGAGGGCGACACTGAAAGTTTTTAGAACTGGCCACTTGTAAACAATATTATAAAAAATAAGGTCAAATTTTGAAAATGGAAATCTTTGTTAATATTATTGTGTATGTATTTTATTCATTTGTAATTTGTTTACGATTTGGCGGCCATGGTCCCTTGGAGCTATAAAAAATCAATCTTTTAAATCAACGCAATAACAAAATACGGCAATAATAAAATATTTTCTGCAATAACTAACTTAATTGCAAACTTGGAGAATTGACCGTGACGTATATCGATGTATGGGAGAACATGTTCTCTTGTTTCGCACACAGAAATTTCATAGAATTTCGTTTCGCACACAGAAATTTCATAGAATTTCGTTTCGCAGCAAATGTTTCATATTGTGTTTGGTCCTTGTATTTCGTTTTTTTTTAACGACTATAAACTTGAATGAAACATATTTCACAGAAATACAATTCAATGAATTTTATAATCACATTTTTTTATTTAACAAACTTAACAAACAGTAGAATTATTTTTTAACGAATATTGTTTGTTCGGTGTATTTTTCCATGGTATTTTATTTCAACGAAAATGTAAAAATCGACGTTATGCTACCTATCCATAATTTTATAAATAAATATGGGTACATATTTAAACGCCGAAAATTAAAATACCTACGGGTAAAATGTCAATGTTCAAAACAACGAAAATTTATACCTATAGTATATCGATTGTATCGAAATATCGAAAATTGTTATACCTATGTAAGCTTAAAATGTCTAAGATTTAAATGCCGAGTGATTAAAAATGTCGATAATTAGTAGGTATACCTAATAAATTCAAAATGTCATTATTTAATACACTTAAGTTCATAATTGATAAATCAATAATATAATTTCCAATCTACTTACCTACATTTTTTCCACTCATATTACTACAATCAAAATTTGTTCGATATTTGAACTCGTAGGTATTTTTTACGTAAATATAATGAAAATGAATATAATGATCGTCAGTTATACATAAATAATCACATTAGTTGGCAATTTCATTATCATGATCATGTGTGATAATCATAAACGGTTAAAAGCCCTGGTGTGTTGGTTACGTAGATTATTTTTATACATACACACCTGAACAGTTCAATCAATCAAGTCTGATAATCAAACTGCTGTGTTGGACAACAAACAAATGCAATAATAATAATAATGTTCTTCTCTCTAGAGCCCTGACCACCGGCACCTTGGACCCTGTTCCTGATGCCGATGGACCACTACTTTTTATATTTTTAAATGTTTTTTTAAAATTTCTTTTTCATAAAAATATTTAAAAATGTAATTTGTATGTATAAAAATGTAATAAAGAAAAATAATAATGCAACTAAAGATTTTTTTTTAGCTTAAGAAACTCCTGTAGCCACCTGCGTTTTTGTTTGAAGGGGATGGATACGATAAGCTCTGGTCCACAGACTGCCGTGCTGACTCATCTAGCAAGCTTGTCAGCTGCGCCGTTACCTAGCGATCCGCTGTATCCTTTTTCTATTGCAGGGTAACCGTGTTGCGACTAGATACCGTTACTCAATCTAGTGCATTGTGACATTCTAGTGTTAGGTTCGAGGTAATAGAATAGAATAGAATAGAATAGAATATTCTTTATTATGGGGAATGAGATGGATGGATGATGGGATGGTTTATTTTTCTTTCTTTATTTTTTTTATGAGGTAATATTTTTTTTTCGTAAGGATTGGAGAACTCAGGCGCTGTCGGAGAGTGCGTGAACCACTTGATGATGCCCACACACTCCGCCTGATAGACGGTGTTGATCATTCCCAGCGGGCTGGATATATTTATGTTGATGTCGTGTGAAAAGACTCCCGACCCCGTTAGTCGGTCTTCGATCCTTCGGTGTATACTCTCATCTCTTTCGGGTCTTAGTAGTCACACTGTTCTTCTGTAAGTATTATGCTGTAGTGCCTTTGAAAGTGGTGTGTTTTCGGGGCTTTGTCGCATGGTGATGCCATCATTGGCCGTCGTTAGATCGCATCTTTCTTTATACGTGTATGCTTAACTCTGGAGTCTTTGCTTAAGGTTCCTGATAAATGGAGCCCAAAGGCGACCAGGGTTGTCTCCTCCCGCACGATGAGGTGTAGAGGCGGCAGTCCAAGTACCGTATGTACGGTGGCAGTGGGTGTAGTTCTCATACTGCTAGTGATTGCAACTCAAATCGCTGCAGTTTTTCGACATCTCTTTAGGCTGTGCTCAGGTCCAGACCAATCAATCAATATTGTGTATGTATAACATTAACATCACCAGTGAGGTGTATGTATAACATACGCCTCACTGGTCGGATGATTATGGTGTATAACCAGTGGGTGACCTTGGGGCTAATCCCCAAATTCATGCCAAGCAGCCGCTTGCAGTGCCACACACTACATTTGCACGGTGCCTTCCGCTACCCGTGGGTATCCGTGGAAGGCAGGGAGTGGCGTTGTCGAGTCTGTGTCTATAACCAGATTCTCTAAGCCCGTCTTTATTTGCTCGGCCTCTTCCTATGTCAGGTCTCTGGAGAGGGGGGGCGGCAGATTGCTACGGCTCCGGCTCCGCGCAGGGATGTCCTTTGTGGCCCGCGCGTAGATCCTCTGCTCTCCTTGAGCGGAGTGGATTAAGTAAGCTATGTCAAACGCGGGTGTAAATTGCAGGGAAACCTTGGTAAGTCCAATGCATATGAATATAATACTAAATAATTATTCTCTCAAGTTTAACTATCAGAAGCACAAGCTCAAAATGTACCTACCTTCCATTATGGGACTTCTATAATAAATCGAAGTTTATCTACCTGAATTTGTTCCAATTCTCCAATCTAGTCATCTGCCATCCAGTCAACCGAATATCGGTCACCATGTTTTATTATCTCAAAGGAAATCTTATTAACCTGACAAATATACCAAATTACATATTAAATCGTTTTCTTTTATTAAAGGGCGAAAATCACCTCAATGTGGCGTTCGAAGCAAAATTTATCGTCAGCCGTCACCCCGAATTTTATCGTGGAAAAATACATCTTTTTCGCCCCAAACGGTTTGTCAACGTCTCACGGCGATTCAGTGGGAATGGTCGCTATTTTATATAAACTCAACGTTGTTACTGTGGGCGAGATGTATTTTGGAGACTAAGAGCTTATTGTTAGGTTTCTGAGCTAATAGATCTGAGCTGTTATGTCTGGGAGTATAAGATAGTACTTGTGTCATTAATCATTAGGGATGGCCTTGTCTGTCGTTGCTGCCTGTCAAAAACAGTCTATTTCTCCCTTGGGTATCATAAAACAGTAGCATCTCTCGTGTTCTTTATTAATAACTTACAACGTTTAGGTACATCAGGTTTCTAAGCGTGTAGACTGAACAAACATTATTACGCAAAACTTTGAAACTCATCATCACCCGCTAAGCCTTTTCTCAACTATGTTGGGGTTGGCTTCCAGTCTGACCGCATGCAACTGAATACCAGTATTTTATATGGAGCGACTGCCTATCTGATCTCCACAACCCAGTAACTGGGTATCACGATACCCCTTGGTAAGACTGGTTGTCAGACTTTCGGGCTTCTGACGACCAGTAACAACTGTCAAAGATCTACGAATGACAGCCGGAACCAACCGCTTATCATGATTTTCGAGGCACGGAGGGGTTTTGGTACCCACAGACCAATCGCGGCAAGCGTAGCTTAACCTGATTAATCGACGCGTGCGGCTGTTGTTACTTAGCTACAAGCCTGTGTACGCAAAACATTGAAACTAGAAACTAATAACAAAACACATGACGACGTTTCCAGTATTAGCTTCCCAGTAGCTCCCCAGTCAATTTCCTTAAGCGGCATATAAATCTCTTAGACGCGGCGGTCTCATCTTAGTGCGGAAATGCAGACCCGACCCTGTAGAGTTATAGTCTGTTTTAACAAGGGAAATGTTGTAGTTTTTCACTTGTCTCCTATTTCTACTGCTTTATTTTGCATGTAGATTTTGTGGTCTGTGAGAATGAAGTAATTTTGTGTTTTGTAGAGTTATGAGGGTTTTTAGTTGGGGATGAGGACGGAATACATGAAATGAAGTCAGTTAAAAGCAGTGTTTTGGTTTGAAATTGTGAGAATTAAGGAGACTACTATATTAAACAGTGATCTTTCTAAGTCACATACAGTATTTACTTTTATCAAGGCTTACATTACCCCAGAAAGAATCTAACCTACCGAAAAACGGACAACGATTTAAAATATTTTTTCAATAAAACCCTCAAAAATAAAACCGCAGCAGTAAATAATAATATTTATTATGCAAGTGACGGGCAACACTGCAAGCCGCGAGTTTCTATTTCACGCGCAATCGGTCTGAGCGCGTCTGGATTTATGCGCGGCCCCGCGATGACGTGCTGTCGCGTCGCCTCTGGTAGATGCATGACCCTGTAATTTATGTTGGGAGAATATATTTTTATATGACAATATTACGTCAAAATACAGTAGCTTTCAAATTAAATACCTAATTACAATTTGTTTGTTACTGGATGTCAAACAAGTTACACCAGTAAGTGGCCTCAGCCTCACCTCAGCCAGTCGACATCTGCGTTTGTAGGAATAGAAAGACACCTGACTCTCGTAAATCCTTCTTCTTCTTCTTTCTGTGCCTACACGGGCCACTCATGAAAGAAAGAAATACTTGCTGTAAACATGACGCAAAGTTCTTTGCATCTCTCATACTTCCACTTATACAGGGTGGCAGGGACATCGACGCGAAAACTGTTACCATGGATTCAATACATGATTTAGAACTCCCTTGGGTTGAAATTTTTCGTCGGTTATTTTTTTTTAATCTGCTGTTCCATAGAAAAGTGCAATACCTACGCCGTAAAAATGTATGGAACAGCAGATTTTTTTTAAAATAACCGGCCAAAAATTTCAACGCAGGACAGAATAATATACCGAATCCATGGTATCAGTTTTCGCGTCGATGTCCCGGGATGCCACCCTGTATTATCATCGAACCGTCCGCTTTAATAACTATTGACTAACCTTACGACAAAAAGTCGCTCATCTACCAAAACCCTCACGGAATCAGTTCTGCTACACTCAACTCAACAAAACAACTAGACCCGTGACATATTGAGACTGACAACTTATGAATTGTTTGCGTAAACTTATCAGAGATACCGAAAATATGCCGCCGAAGACAATATTTTCGCTTATCTAGTATAATTTATGCGAAAACTTAGCGAAACTTGGTCACTTAGGGAGACGATTCGTTCGAGACGTCGATCGAGATAAAATCATACTTTTGTAGTAATAACGTTCCTACAGAGTTTCTGTTTGCCATTTTGTAATGTTATTATTCAAATTGTTGAATGTTTTGTTCGACGTTTCCAGTTCTGCTTAAATTGTTGTTGTCGGGACAGACAAAGAGGTTACGTGTTTTTTGTCAAGGATCGTTTTCTGTGTTGTATTTAAAAGGGTAATATTTTTTACTTGAACTGTTATTTTAACCTTTAACGTCCTACAGGCACAACCGGGAGGTTATTATGATCAATAAAAAAAAATACGGGCTGTCATTTTATTTTTCGGCGGTTGGTAAATTAGTGTGACAGTAAAACATGAATAGCAATAAAAAGAAAATTGGTCGGTTATTTCATCCTACAATTTCAGTAGGTACAAAGAAATACTCAAGTAGAGTAATCAGTTAATGACCAGTAAAAATGTTAGAATGGACAGTTACGTAAATAGTTTGGCAGTTCATATGGATATATATATAATAGATTTGGTTGCAGTGACCCAGGGCAAATGGGTTAGATTGGGTTTGTTTCGCTTCGGGAAGTACCTGTGTCGCATAGGCAGGGAGCCAGACGATCGGTGCCATCACTGCGTCAACTGTTGGGAGGACACGCGTGGCATACGCTTGCAGAGTATGCAGCTTGGGAGGAGCCACGCCATGCCCTCGTTTCGGAAGTGGGAAGCGACCTGTCGCTGCCGTCTGTGATTCCTTCCATTGTCGGCGGCGCAGTGTCGTGGGACGCGATGATTTCCTTCTGTGACATGTCATTTTCACAGAAGGAAAGGGAGAGGGAGATGTCTAGTGCTCTCCCGGCCAGCAGCAGGTGCACCGGGCGTCGGCGGAAAGCAGATAATCCCTCTTCCAGCCCTCCTAAATGGGTCCAGGGAGGGTGTACTCGGGGACGTCCGCCACCCCGTATCATATTAGACCCGACGGACCCCCCCCCCCCCCCTGCTTGACCAGGCGCGCACCAGTACCAGCGGCAGGGCTGCGTTGAAGAGTGCTTAAGTGCCTGTGTAGCCCCCGCTGCAAGTGTGCGAGGAAATAAGGGGTGGTTTTAGTCAGTAGAAGTCAGACTGACAGACCCCTCCATCCGCCCCAGGACGGAGGACATCCATGAGATCACACGATACAAAAAAAAACCAAGCGCGAGCGAGCCGAGCGAGCGCTACTTCCAAGTTAGATTTCTTACCAACTAATTCTGCTTTATTAACTGCCTACACGTAACTGCCCGCCGAATACTGCTTAATATTTATTTAAATATTCGTTATAACTCATTTTTTTAGTTTACTGCTCAGTTTTTACCGCCGAACTTGTTAAAAAACATGCATTTTGTAATTTTTAATTTACCAAAACTACAATTAACAACTGCCGCATCAGTACCTATTTTTAGATTTACCTATTTTATTTTGGTAAGGTAATATGGTCATGGTACAAACAAATTCTTTCCCACATAGCGGGCGAATGTAACCTTTTCGAAATCGGCGGGCGAATGTAACCTTTTCGAAATCGTTATTTTAGTTCATCCACAATGGTGGCAATAACGTAGCCGGAAAAATGATAAGGTGCAATTCATTGATCTCATATTCCTTGACTAAACACTTCTTCAGACTACTTGGACAGAGATTTATATTAGGCGGTGACTTTAACGCTAAGAACACTCATTGGGGATCGAGATTAACTTCAACAAAGGGAAGACAGCTCCTAAGTGCAGTGAAAGACATGCACTGTGAGGTCATAAGTACTGGAAAACCTACTTACTGGCCAACTGACCACCAGAAACTACCAGACCTTATCGACTTTTTCATAGTCAAAAATATATCGACTAATTATCTGAGTGTGGAAGAGGGGTACCACATGAACTCCGATCACTCTCCGATATTATTACAATTAAGTCACAAAATATTACTAAGAGAAAACCACCTGACATTAGTTAACAAGTTTACAGATTGGGAAAGTTTTAGCTTAGACCTACAAAACATGATTGACCTAAAAACTTCATTAAAAAGCAAAAATCTGCTCGATTCTGAAGTAAACAAGTTTAGCAGCAATATCCAACAAAGTGCATGGAATAACACACCACAAATTATAAAAAAGTTTAAAGGAAATTCCTACCAAAAAGAAATAATAGACCTTTTATATAAAAAAAGGGCTCAAAGAAAAACATGGCAGCAAACTAGATTCCCGCAAGATAAAACTCTATTAAATAACCTTACGAAAAGACTGAAGAGGAAAATACAAACCTTTCAAGATGAGGCTTTCAATACTAACCTACGTCAGTTAACCAGCGACCATACAACGCAATACTCTCTTTGGAAAGCGACAAAGTCAGTCAAAAGGCCAATTACACCAATTCCCCCTATCAGAGATGATAACGGAAAGTGGGCCATAAGCAATGAGCAAAAAGCTCTAAGATTTGCACAACACTTGGAAAAAACCTTCCAGCCAAACGACGGGTCTGAAGACAACCTACAGCTTGCCAATATTCTGCAAGATCAAAGAATTAAGCTTGTGACCCCGAAAGAAGTTGCTAAGGAAATTCAAAACATAAGCCTAAAAAAATCCCCAGGGTATGACCTTATTACGGGAGAAATTCTAAAACATCTCCCGCGTAAAGCCATCGTTAAGCTTACTAGGCTTATCAATGCTGCATTCGTGTTAAAGCATGTTCCTGAGCCATGGAAAGTTGCAGAAGTGATTATGATTGCAAAGCCCGGTAAACCACCTCACGAAGCTTCATCATACAGGCCCATTTCCCTGTTGCCTGTATTATCAAAGCTGTTTGAAAAATTGTTCCTAAAGCGCCTAAAACCTATCATAAACGAGAGAAACCTGATCCCTGACCATCAGTTTGGTTTCAGAGAGAAACACTCAACAATAGACCAAGTACATAGAATTACCAACATCATTGAAAGAACGCTTGAAGATAAAAAAGTCTGCTCCACCGTATTTTTAGATGTGGCACAAGCTTTTGATAGAGTTTGGCATAAGGGTTTGATATACAAGCTAAGATTGTTGCTACCAAATGATTTTGCCGATATCTTGCTATCATACATTACAGATAGAATGTTTCGAGTAAGGCACGAGGATGCCTTTTCAAAGTTAAAAATGATTAAAGCTGGCGTGCCTCAAGGTAGTGTGCTGGGTCCAGTCCTCTACCTGTTGTACACGTATGATATACCAGAGCTGGAAAATAATACTATTGCAACCTTTGCGGACGATACTGCCATTATGGCTACAGGGTCATGCCATACGGAAGCAATCGAAAAAGTACAAATCGCTGTAAATGAAGTTCATGACTGGGCACAAAAATGGAGAATCAAATTGAATGAATCGAAGTCACTTCACATTGATTTCACCAACAAGAATTATGATTACCACCCAATCTTCATAAATGGCCAACAAGTGCCATACGCCAATACAGCCAAATACCATGGCATAACGCTTGACGCGAAACTGCGCTGGAAAGCGCACGTTAAAAAGAAAAGGCAGGAGCTAGATATACGTTTTAAAAACATGTATTGGTTGATTGGACGGGGTTCCTGCCTATCGATACATAACAAAATTTTGTTATATAAGCATATTCTTATGCCAATATGGACGTATGGCATCCAACTGTGGGGCTGTACCAAACCAACCAACATCAAAATTATACAAACATTCCAGAATAAGGTACTCAGGAGTATTGTTAATGCGCCCTGGTATATAAGAAATGACGACCTCCATCGTGACCTAAAAATGGAACCAGTCACCAACATAATCCAAAAATTTGCTGAGGCTCATGAACACCGACTCCACCGACATGTGAACATCGAGGCATTTCAGCTGTTAGACCAAACAAATATAGTGCGAAGACTAAAACGAACAAAACCTTTTGAGTTAGTGTAGTGTAAAAGTGTAGAAATAATAGTGACAATGACACACATATAACACATGAACAAAGTGTTTTTAAATATTTTATCAGACTCTAAGAAAGTGGAACGAACTTGTGTAAAGTACAATCAGCACTATTCTAAGTTTTAAAATAATTATCAAGTAAAAAATTAGGTTAGATTAAAATTGCTTATTAGTCTTACAGGCTAGATTGTAATTAATTATTAAGAACCTAGTTCTTTTTAATAAAGGATAAAAAAAAAAAAAAATATTCCTTGACTGTACATGTATATCAGAGCTTCGGATTGATGTACCATCAGAATCAATGATATTATGTGGCAAAAGTTTTTCTTATAAGGTACCGATTTGTATAACTTGATTTGCCGTTTCCAAATAAAAAAGTCTCTACAATCTTTGAGCAGCATTTGTGGATTTACTTAATTACATTATTCTACGAGTATTTACAAGAACAGGAAAAAGTGCTATAGGGACTTCATTATACGATCCAGTTTTCGACTTTGTTGGCAGCAGCAGATTTGGGAGTAAAAGCCGTTTCTGGATTCGTTAGGAAGACGTCTCTCTATTATAATTGGGTTATAAATAACTCAATTAATAGCCTCGGAGATTGAGTGGAAATTGTCAATTTTGGCTTTACGATCTAACTTAAGATATTCAAGTTACTATAGAATGTATTATGGGTAAGAGGTACAAGTTTACGACCTAGGTTGGAAATTAGTTATTGGCTGGAAGACCATTCCATAAATCTGTTGGTGTTCCAGAATACCCTAACATCACGCCAGTATTCCCCAGAAGATTAGGCAGAGTTGTACCTACAGTACCCTTTCGCCATATATATTTAAGCCTCGTGTAATACAGGGGGAGCCTATTAACATTCATCATCAGAGCTTAATCAGCCTATAATTAAAATAAATTAAATTATTTATTTATTTAAAGACAACAATGATCCATTTATGTTAGTCAGTTTGTTACAAATAACTTAAAAGCTATATTAGTGTGTTATCATAACTAGGTACTAAGCTCACAGAAAAAACAATATTTACATACATAAATGTGAATGTATCACGTTTCACCGGTTGTAATGAATCACTTCTGCCTAACCAAGACCTGCATGAAGTGATTCATTATCGGTGAGTCAAATTTGTCCACTAACATCTTCAGAATGCTATTAGGGCTTGACCGCGTTCTCTCTAATAGCGACGTCGTCTTTCTCCTCACCATTGCG
This sequence comes from Agrochola macilenta, assembly GCA_916701695.1. Lineage (NCBI taxonomy): Eukaryota > Metazoa > Arthropoda > Insecta > Lepidoptera > Noctuidae > Agrochola > Agrochola macilenta. Next base: position 2,921,576 of record OU753559.1, on the reverse strand, counting down.
TGGAAGTCATGAACATGCGCCTGCGCGAACATGCCAGATGCACTACAAAAGCGCGGGAGCCCCAAAAGCTTTCTGAAGCTGTTATTGTATTGGACCCTCAGGGCGTCCATTGTTTTCCGCGTGTATCTGGTTCACAGGCTGCTTGTGTATCTGGTCCACAGGCTGCTTGTGTATCTGGTCCACAGGCTGCTTGTGTATCTGGTCCACAGGCTGCTTGTGTAGAAGGTCTGTGTATGTTCTCACTGCTAGGATATAGGCCTCCTCTCAGTGAGAGTGAGTGAGCCGTAATCTACCACGCCGGTCCAGTGCGGGTTGCTTGATGTTAGTCTTCGAATTTTGGTTTCTAGGACATGTCCGGTTTCCTGATTTTTTTTAGATGTTTTCGTTGACCGTTTTGAGAGCAGTGGTGATGAAATAATTTACAAAAATTAAAGCGCCTGTCTGGTTTCGACCCTCCGACCTACAACTCGTAAGTCAAGGCCGTTATCACTGGACCAGCACTGCTTCATTAGTACTGCGATTAGTTGGGCACAAATTTAGTCTCCGAGCTGCTATTGAGAAATTCCCAGTACAAAAATCGTAATAATAACACTTTGCCAAACCTGGGTATCAAACCAAACCGAAGTTCAGACGTCGCTCTAGCAACGTTTGGAGCCCAAAAACATTTAACAGTGGTACAGACTTGAGACAGATTAAACATTAAAAGATCCTCCCAATCCCTTCCTCATCTCACGAAAGTTGTTAGTCTCAGGAAATAGGTTACTGTGGTGGAATAGAAAATGCTATGGAAATTTTACAATGTCGTCTGGGGCCCTTTATAGCCCTTCTGGCCATGGGTTGAGTGATAAAGATGGTTCGCACTATGTTGGGGGAGGGCCTGAAATGTAAACATGGAAGTGAATTTGTGTTGACAGAAGAAATCTTTTTGTAAAAATATCTGGTTAGTGAAAAGTGTGTGCGTGTTTGTTATCTATACATTTATTAAAACAAAGTCGCTCTTAGCATTTGTCTGTATTTCCGCGTTGTTTTTCTAAAGTATGCAACGGATTTTGATGAGGTTTTCAACACAATCTAAAGAATGTATTCCGGGAGGTGTGATGTTTATAATACATTAATATTAAACTTATAAATAATTAAGAAATCTCATGTTTTGTCAAGTCAAAAAAACCTTGCGAAACAAGAGCGGGTCGCTAGTTATTGATATGGAAAGGTTAAAACCTCATAAAAGAAAACTCAAGCATTAATTCAAGTTAATCAACTTGGTTTATTATCAGTTCTGCATCTCTCGATTCCTGAAAGTCAGAGATCGTTTATCTGTAAAACCTCCTGTTGGGTTTAAATCTAGCACTTATAGATGTCACATAAAATCTGTTTAATAAATAAATACATAAAAAATCTTTATTGCAGACCACATGATCCATAAAAAACACGATTAAAATAATTATAATAATAACACTTACAAATTAAAATTAAATTCTAAGTTAAAATTAAATTCTAAATTTAAATTAAATTTAAATTAAATTCTAAATTTAAATTAAATTTAAATTAAATTCTAAATTTAAATTAAATTTAAATTAAATTCTAAATTTAAATTAAATTCTAAATTTAAATTAATTTCTAAATTTAAATCAAAATCAGAATTAAAATTAAAACATTTACGTGGCTATTTGTAGCCACCGTTTGTAGGTCTCGGTAGCATACATCCTATCAGTCAGCTCCTTAACTATTCTGTTTCTACACGTACCAACCCTGGAAATGAAATAAGCAATTTTGCAAAAAAAAAATATGGACTGACGAGCAGAAATAGGCTTTTTATAAACTTAGGCCTCTTCTAGAGGTTCTAAGGTCGCTTTAGAAAAACCTTTTCAATCACGAAGTGCCTCAATTCAATACCACCAAATTGTTTAGTAATCTTTATCAGTACCTACAGTAGACTTTTCAATACGACAAAAATACATAAAAGTAGGTATATCAAAGATATTATACCAGCGACAGACTACAAAAGGAAGTTGGCAGTCTACAAGTCCCTTCAATTTGATCGTCTAAGAAATAAGTGACAATCGTGCGCATACCGACATACTTACCACATCTGTAGGGGTGTCTCCCTCATAATTTAATATAAATAACGTTGAGTTTCTCTCTCCATTTTTATAATGTTCGCTATGTGATGCAACGAGGGTGGACGGCTATTTTTGGATTGATATAGAGCTGTTGTAACTGTAGTGTGTGGCGGTATTGGTAGTGTGTCTAATAAGAATTGGGAACGAAATTTCAAGGAAGTGTCACGTTTAGGCACATTTCGTTTCATGAAAGAGAAGAACTCTCTGTCTCACACACTAAATCTCTCTTATTCTTAATTTTTTAAGAAGTTCTACTTCTATCACATGCACGGTGCTGCACGCGAATTTTTTTTCATGTTATAATTTTTATTACCTGTATCACACACCACGTGAACTGTTGAATGTCACTAACATTGTCATAGTGACCTTTATGACTAATTTGGTGTTATAACACGAAACTTATTTGCGTAAGTGGTGTAACATAAATAACATCCACTAGTATGTCAATGGATGATAGATATGCTTAAAAATTATATCTAGACGCATGTTTTGCAGAAATTCGAGATCCAACAGATGATAAGTACCTAGGCAATAAAGTAAATAAGTAAAATGTTAATCCTTTACGCGGGTTCCCGGAATAAAGCGTAAACTTAGGTCAACTATAAGACGTCAAACCAAACTCATTGACTCCTTTAGTGATGATGAGAGAAACATCGAAGGATGCAGTATTCGAGTCTTCACCGACCACAGAACTGGAGAATACATCACGGTAAAAGGCATTTACGTCCCAATACCCTAGTGCCCTCATCATGGGAGACATGAACCTAAGAATGCAATTGCTCGGCCGTTCAGTCGATAGAGGTCTCGGAATTTTATTACGAGAAATACACAACAACGGCGACTGTAGAATTATACATTCCGGTCAGCCATCCAGACCCACTAGTACTGGCAACAACAACATACTGGACATAGCAATCACAACATACGACCATTCTGATTTGGAAATAAAATCATGCAAACAGATAGAATCCATAGGGTCCGATCATATACCATGGATAATGACAATAAACCTGAAAAATGACTACGAGATCCCACTCAGGCGCAACCTCAAAAACATCAAATCGAGTAAGGAAAAGCGTGAAGAGTTTGAACAATCTCTGGCAACAAAAACAGACACTGGACGAATTTGCGCCGCTCAAACAAACCGACAACAAAGAAAATCTTCCCAAAGAAATTCAAAAGTTTATTAATAGTAAATAGAAACGAAGCGAAAGACATCGCATGGCGTCTAAGATTCACATACAGATACAACGAATTGAAGAGAGAATACAACAGATTAAAACGCAATTTAGCTAAGAAACTCATCGAACACGGAGAAGAAAGGCTGAACAAAGCTTTAGAAAATAAAATTGACAACAGAAAGAAAATGTGGGGTTTACAGAGAGCGATGAAAAAGCCACCTCAAAGGCTCCCCCTTATAGAAAACTGCAACACAGAACTGGAGATTATTGACAAACTAGTGGACACGGCTATCATTCACACATCCGTTATCTCTCACGAAGACGAAAACACAGAGAAATACACACCATTCCAACCATTAGATGCAACATCACACGCTGAGTTAAAAATAGCTCTCCGAAAATTCAAGAATCAGAAAGCACCTGGCCCTGACGGAGTAAGGGCGGACATTCTAAAAATGGGAGGTGTACGGGTAAGGTACATTTAAATGATAAACTGATTTGAGTTCAACTTGTGTATTGATAGTTACAAAGGAAAGCACAAACGCCCAAAACTGATAAATGATCGACCCGCGGCGAATGAGTCCTTTTGGTTTTGCTACCCAACCGATGCTATGCGACTACTCATTGCTAACTCAAACATGTATATTATATTCATTCGCTGCGCGTCGATGTCAGCATAAAATTGATACAATTGATATTGTACGGGTTTGCTCGTACATGCTCCCCGAGGAAAAGATATAACGACACAACTGATTAATTGAGAAACAAAATAATTATGACAAATGATTTGATATTAATCTAATTTCTTAGTGTCTCTATCGTTAACACACTGTTCACAAATTAGATATGCTTGTATAAGAACCTAACATAGGGGAAGTGGCTTTATCTAACACTCGCGCACTTGTTACCACCTTCGCCCTTTCATTGTCACACTGATATATTACACTATCCCCAACACACGCACGTTGCGTGGCCGGGCGCGCGCAGCCGCCGGGTGTATCGACTGCTGCGGGCACTGCCGGCGCGGGCGCGAGGTCGCAGCGCGAGCGCGCGCGCCTCCACACGAACACTCCGAGACATGCTGCTACCACGCCAATCATACAGTAGATCGCGGTATAATGATGAATGTCATGGGATGACAGACTCTCAAATAACAATCCATTTTCTTTCATGGTCTTGATTTTGTCCTCAATCGTTTGAAGCTCTCGATCGCTCTCTATGCTGGAGTCGTTCAAGACATCTTGAGGAATAGACACGTTTATAACGTGGTTTATGGATGCAATGACTGGTGAGTATAGGTTAGCACTGATACTAACATCGCTCGTTCTTTGTTGATGCGCAATTACTTCAAAATTATCTGATTTGATTATGCAGCCGTAATCTATAGTTACAAGTCCTGAGTGAGTAAGCTGATGAGCGGTAACTTGATCTCCACATACTGTTCGTAGATTACATTGACCGCAGCAAAAATAAATATAATTGTTGATAGAATGGCTTTCTATCCAAAGATTTTTACAAGGATCGACATTGACTTCACACTTTGATGCCTTTGATCGGCAGAAGTCTTTATCTCTGCTTAATTTGTAAATTGGAGAATGAATGTTACACAAGTGTACGTTTGTCAGTAGACAGGAATCTATGATATTTTCTGTCAAGATAATGTAAGCATCCTTTTTCAGGTTCACTGCTATAAAATCTGACACTGGTTTAATTGATAACATAGTGTTTTTGGCTTTCTCCGCAGGAATTGGTATAAGCTTGAATATTTCATAGGTGTCCCTGCTTATCAAAGGTATTTGTACTTCAAATATTGAGTAATTCTTAAGCATTCTTGCTTTGACTCGTAGAAGTTTATAAAGTTGTGCAAGATCCGTATGAATGTTTTCTACAGGTAAGGTGACGTCATTAGATAAATGACTAGCTATATTGCTCAGCTGGTCCTGTAGTTGTTCGGCTGTTATTAAATGTGGATTAAATCTACCATGATAGATGTCTGTTATTGTATCCACTAAGGCGTTCTGTAAATCTTTCAAGTCGCGTAATAGATTGCTCGCGACTATAGCTCCCATAGAAACTTCACTTGCCCTTGAAATGTTTTGAGTTTCAGCCTTTAATACTTCTAATGTATTTTCGACGTTTGCAAATTGCTGATGAATTATTTTATGTTGTTTGTGCATTGTAGCCTCCGATCTCTTTAAGAGACTGAATTCTGCTTCTATGACCGAAGTTTGATTTTGCCAAAATGAGACAATATGCTTTTGATTTTTGCGAAGAAGAGTGATATCTTTCTCGTATTGTTCCGCGAATCGAGCGTCCAATACGCCGAAGAGGCCGTTTGCTATGTAACCGACACCGTCGATAAGACCTCGCCGCCACCTGTTCGCTTGCTGTCTAAGTCCCAATGCTGAGTGTCAATCTTCGCCCAGCGAGACCTTACCATACTTAACAGATGATCGAATTCCCATTTCTCCGCTACAGCATCCATGTTGATACTTGAAACGGTATGTTCAAAGGCCTTGAGGTTGCTCATCTGTTTCCTCATCATCTCATCCGTCTTGCTGTTTGATGCCTGAGACTTTAAGGGTTGACCTGAAGGTTGCTGTACGGTGCTTGAGGTAGCAAGAGGAGTAGCAGGCTTAAGAAGCGGTGTTGATGGTCTTTCCTCTGTGGGTTGATGATGCTGAATAACTGCTCTGATTTTTTCATATCTCTCCTTCACAGAATCAAATTCCTGCGAAGTGAAGTAAGTATGCGATCTGGCATATTCGATGCTACACAATCTTGTATGATTCGATTGATACTCTTGCCAGCATGCATCCAAATTTTCTAACCTTCGGCGTATGTAGTCCGAGGTTTTGCGATCGGAGCCATCCTTTTTGAAGTTTGTGTAAACTTGCTCTATCCTATGGAGTAGTTGCTGTTGTTGGGCGAGAATGTCCTCCATTGAAGACGTGTTGTTGATAGAAATGATAATAAATGGAACGATCTTACTTGATTGTCCAAGCGGGAGCTTTGCTGCTCACCAAATGAGGATCCCTGTTGATCTCTGCTGATTGCTGCTGCTGCTATGTAATGCACTATTGCTGGCAGTACAAACCTTTCACTGCTAGTTCGCTTGACGTCACTAGTGAAACACTTTACAGTACTTGATTGCTACACTGTAATGTCCACACGCGACATCCGGCTCGAAGGACCAAAAATGTACGGGTAAGGTACATTTAAATGATAAACTGATTTGAGTTCAACTTGTGTATTGATAGTTACAAAGGAAAGCACAAACGCCCAAAACTGATAAATGATCGACCCGCGGCGAATGAGTCCTTTTGGTTTTGCTACCCAACCGATGCTATGCGACTACTCATTGCTAACTCAAACATGTATATTATATTCATTCGCTGCGCGTCGATGTCAGCATAAAATTGATACAATTGATATTGTACGGGTTTGCTCGTACAGGAGGTGATACGATGATAGCCATGTTCAAGCGAATAATGGACTACATTATCAATACGGGGTACTTCCCAAAAAGATGGAAAGAAAGCACATGCATCTTTCTGCATAAACCAGGGAAAGACCACACACAACCCAATTCATACAGACCCATCAGTTTACTGAACATCATGGGCAAATGGGCTGAACGCATTATTCTCTCGAGAATAAACACAGAAAGCAACGAACTTATCACCGAACACCAACATGGATTCGTCCGCCAAAGAGGCACAGCAACACAAATACTAAGGACCGGCAAATACATCACCGACGCCCTGGAGAAAGGCCACAGCGTGGCCATGATATCCACAGACCTCAGCAAGGCATTTGATTCTATAAATCATAAAGGCCTAATAAAAAAGCTCTATGAAGCTGGAGCCCGAAATAATATCATGAAGATAATAGAAAATTATCTGTCAGACAGAACAACCAATGGCAGATTTAGAACCACAACAGGAACAGAAAAAAAGGTACCACACGGTGTTCCCCAGGGATCAATCGTCGGACCCCTGATTTTTAACTTATACGTCGCTGACATACCAAAGCAACGAATCGCAGGGCAGATGCTCTCTCAGTACGCAGATGACCTGTGCATTCTCAATGCAGCGGAGAAACCAGATCACGCCACCAGGCGCGCAGAATGGGCGGCGGAGGAAATTATAGATTACTACAAACGATGATACAATGCAACGTGGATAAAACGGAATGCATCATGTTCTCCTACAAAAGACCTAGGCTAGGAAACCTTAACAACGGATACAGAAACTACATTAAAATGAAAAACGAACAGATTGAATACAAGAACAAAGTCAAATACCTCGGTGTCATATTAGACAGGAGACTGTCAATGAATGTACACACCAAAGAAACGGTAGAAAAATCAAAACGAGTAAGAGGTGCCCTAAACTCGATCATAGGGTACCGATCGAAAGTAAACATAGAAACAAAACTACTCATCATACAGACGTGCCTCTTGCCAGTACTCGACTATGGAGTCATCCAACTCCTACCAAGATACAGCAAGAGCAATTTAACTAAACTAGAGCGACAATACAGAATGGCACTGAAAGCTGCAGGTGCTTTCCCACGTCGAACTGAAACAAAAACGCTCTGGGAAATGCTTGGACAAGACCCGTGGCATCTCAGAGCCCACGATCTCCACCACGACATGATCGAAAAACTCTCCTCACTGACGATCAGCGGCCTCGACGATCCTGGTCCCGCGTATATGAGATATGGACAATTCAACCCATCCCTTTTCTCAAACAGAATAGGTGAAATTGAATACCTAAACAAATCGGAGAGGGGCAAACCACTCCACAAGAGAACGCCCCCCCCCCCGTCAGCATAGGCTTTGACTCGTAAAGTCACTCCTAGATTATAAGTAATCTCAGGTCTAGACCTGATGGGATCCTAAATCCAAAATTTCTCACATTTGTTTTATACAATTAAATCGTGTGAGAAAAGAATTCAACAATAGGTTGCAAAAGATCCCTCCCCGGACAAAGTGCGCCAAAATAAAGTACACCCAATGCTCTTGTAAAATTATATTTTATAAGTGATATGTAATTAACTAATGTAATAAAAATCCATTCTATTCTATTCTATTCTATTCTATAAGACGTCACCTACTAAAACTAACAACACTATCATTATTTAGGACGCAGTAAGATAGTTAAAGCCGTGATATAGTTGTATCCGTATTGACATAGTTATATGAAAGCGGAATGGTAACTGTCCGAGTGCCCTAATTTTGTTACTGTGACTAATTTCGACGTAGTTGGTCATTTCAAACCAGGTTAGGTTTGAACTATGACCAACTATGTCGAAATTGGTCACAGTAACAAAATTAGAGCGGAGTGCTCTTATAGTTATATTACTAGATCGTGCTCGTATCATAGTTATATTCCTAGTACGACAGTTATGAATCGCTTTCATATAACTATATTACATTATACACCTATATCCCTAGGAATATAAATATATCACGGTTTCTATTTTACTGCGAAATATACACGGACACACTTAAATGATACCCAGTCACACCCACGAGTTTTTTGACACATAACCCAACCCTCACGCTACCACAAGCCAGGGGCGACAAACATCATAGCTCCGTTCATAATCGTTGGAAGCAGACACGTTAAACACAGGAGGCTATAAAAATTGTGCAAAAACCATAAATTTTCGCTCACATTCAATTATTTGAGGCGCAGGAGTCTCGTGGCAGTTTCTGAAGGGAGAAGAAGTAATTACGGAATGTTATGTGTGGTACGCACTGGTAGTTTTGTAATAAATTGGCGAGACACGTGGAAGGAATATGCGGGAATGGAATAGGTACTGATTGCAATTTGTTTTTGGTGATCAATTATGTTATGATTCGTGTAAGAAAATGTCACTGTTTCATGCCGAGATAAATGTGTCCATTCATTTTTGCAGCCGAAAGGCCACTGCTGCACAAAGGCCTCCCCCAAGCACCGCCACTTCGACCGGCTCTGTGCTTCCCGCTCTTTATTACAAAACTTTGCTGTTGATAAATGACCAATCAATCTGCCTAGCCTTTTCCCAACTTTCTTAGGGTCGGTTTCCAGTCTAACCGGATTCAGCTGAATACCCGTATTTTACATGGAGCGACTGAATACCTGACCTCCACAACCCACTAACTGGGTAAGACGATACCCCTTGGTAAGACTGGTTGTCAGACTTTCGGGCTTCTGACGACCCGTAACGACTGTCAAAGTTCAACGAATGACAGCCGGGACCAACAGTTTAACGTGCTTTCCGAGGCACGGAGGAATCTCGGTATGTAAAGATGGTCACCCATCCACAGACCAACCCCGGCAAGCGTAGCTTAACCTGACGGATCGACCCGTGCAGCAGTTATTACTTGGCCACAAGCTCCTCCTGTTGATAAATTACCAAAAGAAGAAATGACCTTTCCAACAAAATATAAATGTCTGTTTCAACACGTTAATGGTTGACTCATGATGACGAGACCGGTTGTAGTCAATCAATCTGCCCAGTCTTTTCCACACTATGTTGTGGTCAGCTTCCTGTCTAACCCGATACAGCTGAATACCAGTATTTACATGGAACGACTAGGAACGACTAGATTCAGTAACTGGATTGTGGTGGTGAGATAGGTATCTCACCACCACAATCCAGTTACTGAATAAAACGATACCCCTTGGTAAGACTGGTTGTTAGACTTTTAGGATTTCTTAATACCCGTAACGACTGTCAAAGATTTACAAATGACAGCCAAGATCAACGGCTTGATGGACGAGAACGGTGATAGTATTGCTCAATTTGTTTCCTTATGAAGGCCGCAGGAATCCGCTGGATGCGGGAAGCACAGAATCGGTCGAAGTGGCGGTGCTTGGGGGAGGCCTATGTTCAGCAGTGGACGTCTTTTGGCTGAAATGACGCTGATGACGATGTATAAGTGCAATCAACTAAACAAGACAAACATAAATAAGTGTAAAACCATGAACACAAGCTTAGAGAACAAAGACACCCACTTAAAAATTTTAAAATGCGAGAATACCAAAGCACGTACAATCAAAAAACAAAATCCACATTCCAGCGATTCAACCCTCAAATAGCCGTCACAATACTGCCACACGTCCGGTTCACGCCACGGTCACGCCGCGCGGTCGCAGTGCGGCCGCATTTGTCACGCAGCTCAACCGCACTCGGTGCCATCCGTCATACGCTCTTGACTACATCGGTTATGGTATAGAATATGCAGGTGCAGACGGGAGGATATTGAAATAGAGAGTTTTATACCTAATTTAAAGTATTAGGAGCATAATCAGCCTATAATATTCTGGATAACATTATATATTGATTACACATGACATTATATACCTACAATTTAATTTCAGCACTTTATTAGTGGCTTTTGTGTACATGATTATTATTCAGATTTGTTACATAGCAATCATGCCATTTCGTTTAATATAGGTTTTTATTTTTATTAATTTATTTATATTTTATCGTGTGTCGTGATGGCCCAGTGGTTAAGGCCTCGCCTCTCATGCACGAGGTTGTGGGTTCAAATCCGGGCAAGTACCAATGTGATTTTTTCAATTCATATGTACTTTCTGAGTTTATCTTGGACATTATTGACATCGGTGAAGGAAAAACATCGTGAGGAAACCTGGACTTATAGTTAATATAAGTCTGAAATCACCAACCCGTCTTGAGCAAGCGTGGTGATCAATGCTCGTGCCTTCTCTGTATGAGAAGAGGCCTTTGCCCTGCAGTGGGACAGTAACAGGCTGATATTATTATTATTTATTATTTATTATATTTTATATAAGTAGATTATTTTCTATTTTGTGAATGTGAGAACGCTGAAGGCTTAGTGGACTGTAGATTAATTGACCATCTTCTATTTGGTACTTATTGAAAGACCTACACTGTCCTCCCATACCTATTCATAGGTACTGTAATTTGAAAATATTGAAAAGGCCAATTATTTTTAAAAGAGTAGTTTCTTGCCGGCTCTTCTCTTTAAGAAACAACCAATTGGAACCGTGCACCTAGCTGCTGACGTTTCATAAGTGCCCTTGTAGGTTTATGTGAAATAAAGTATTTTGAATTTGGAATTTGGAATTTGTCTCTTCGAGAGGGAGTGGACTGTAATCTACCACGCAGGCCTAGTACGGGTTGATAGATGTCACATGTCTTCGAATTTTTGGTACTAGGTCATGCCGCTTTCTTCACGATGTTTTCCGCACAGTTTTCAAAGCAGTTGTGAATGTGGTGATGAAATGATATGTACAAAGTAAAGCGGGCATGACATACAACTTATAAGTCAGGGCCGTTTCCACTGTGCCACCACTGCTGTATTGGGAGACTTGATTATGATTTTAATGGCAGTATTATCTACTCAGAATTGCATTGGATTTTGCTTTAGAGCTGCAATTTAACCTGTCCTAAACGTACGACGACGCGTCGATATTACCGTATTAGGGCTGCAATTAACCTTTCTAAACGTACAACGACGCGTCGATATTACCGTATTAGGGCTGCAATTAATTTTTCTAAACGTACAACAACGCGTCGATATTACCGTATTAAGGCTGCAATTAACCTTTCTAAACGTACAACGACGCGTCGATATTACCGTATTAGGGCTGCAATTAACCTTTCTAAACCAACGACGCGTCGATATTACCGTATTAGGGCTGCAATTAACCTTTCTAAACCTACGACGACGCGTCGATATTACCGTATACCTACTCTGGCTAGGTATACTAACCTTTTCATCAAAACCAGCAACCTAATTGCGTAACACAGTTTCAATCACAATCCGAGAGTCTTGAAGGATATTCCTAATCTGCTCGACAACGTAAATAGCGCAATGAATGTTGGTGAACCTTAAAATGAAACCCTCTGCGTTCAATTGTCATTTTATGTGTGTTACGCAATTACCCCAAAGATGGGCAATTCCCGTATTTTTAAAAACGGTCGCATTCTAATCTCTGTCTCAGAGTGTCAAAAATACCAAAAAATATTTTTGACAAGTTTTTCACATTGATTGTCGCTGAGATGAGGTCGCAACTAGATATTACTCATTGCATAAAAAACGTTCAATTAAGCATAATTTCTAAAACCTTCCAGACAGCTTTTTGAAAAGACTGGACCATCTTTTCTTCTTTATTTGAGTTACTTTCCGGCGAGAGTAAAAAACTGTCCCATCTACGAAACAACATAATCTACGACACCCCTCAAGCAGGCATCTGTTAGGTATCGGTTTATTGCCGACCAACCGCAAGTGTCCCGTTAAAATATTACCCGGTATTACCCGATATTACTGGGTATTACCGACGCGTGCCGAATATTACACATCATTACAGAGGTCATAACTTGAGAGACTGTAGTAATAAGTGCGTTGGTATGGTTTATGTTGTCATTTTGACCCTAGTTTGGTGATGTCAAAGGTTTTATAATGGTGGTGATAATTTGATGGTGGTGGCGAATGGTGAATTCTTGCCGTTTAACTGAGGAAATATGCTATTATCTGTTTCTGCTGAATTTTAACCAAATGATTCATCATTAAGTCTGTGGGATTTACCTATGGAATTTTTAGGCACCAATGCAAGTCCGTTAGAAAAATAAATAATAGAGGATGGTGAGGATGATGAGAGGTCATCGACGTACAAACTGTTAGGGCTGTACCATGAATTCAGTACATGATTCTAGACCTACTGACGCTAAACTTTACGACGTTAAATTAAAAAAGAAACCCTTACACCGTGCATATTCATAATAAATAAACAGATTATACTTTGGTGTATACCAATAATGTAACACAGCAACAGTACACACACACCGTATATATACCTAACCGTTAATTAAGGTACAACGGCGATCTCATCTCTAATAGCGATGTCTATCAGAATCGTCAATCAAACACTCCCAAGATGCGGATTCTAAAGTGATTGAAAAACATATCTACTTCTTCTCCTTAAATTTTGTGCCAAACATATCGTTTTGGCATCTCGCGATGGCAAAAAGATACGACTGTTTGAACAAAAATTTTGCTCTGAAATTGCACTCATACCTACTAGAAATATGTAATTATTGCACTTCTGAAAGTTACCATCGTTCTCCAGCCCTTCCCAATTTATTTAGGGTCAGTGCAACATGTTTTTTTCTTCCATACTTCCCTTTCCATACATTCCATACTTCCCTTTCTAGCTATATCATCTTCAACACAGTCCATCCATCATTTCTTTGGTCTGCTCCTACTCTTATAGCAATCCACATTCATACTCAAAACTTTCCTCACGATACAAGTTTTCAGTCACGGATGCCACAATAGGTCAGTGACAGCTCAGCCCGAGTCAACTCAACCCGAATAATAAAACCAGATATTTCACTCCCGATTACGTTGATTTGTACGGTCAGGCAGAAAATCGATATTTTAAAATAAATAATTGTGAATATTGTTATTATATGTCTTTTGTTTTCCGAAGATTTTGGTTTTCTATTTACATACAAAGCAGAACGACATAATTATCTACAACGCCTATTTTAATTATGATACTATAAACGTAGCCTAAGTTCATTAGTTTTTTTAAATGTCTGGACTAAAAAAGACAAACGGTCCTTTGCTACGAAAATGACACAAATTGGATCTGATGAAAATAGAAAAGTTTTCTATCTCACTCTAGCATATCAAATTTACAATAGTGAGAGTAACATAAAAGACAATGAAGGCAATATCAGCGAAAAAATTAACGTTCCATTCCGACAGTACACACCACTTTTTTAGGCATTTTGACGACGTAGTATGTGGTATTATTATTCGGGTTGAGTTGACTCGGGCCGAGCTGTCCCTGACCCGCCGCTATCAGACTTCCTCTTACATACTCATTTCTTATTGCAGTCCTGAAAGAGTATCTTCCAATAAACAACAAAACAATTAGCATTACCAGACAACATCCTACATTAAACATAACTTTCCACCATAACAAACGATTATGCAAGGGAGAAACTCCCATAATCATATAAACTTGACACGGGGATTAGTACAATGTGATGGTTATTAGTAAACACAGGTGGTTATGGTTGCTATCCTTGTGCCTAATCCCTTACGACGCCATAGAATCCCATATTCTATGGCGTCGTAAGCAGACACTGAGGGGATGTTACACCTAAGGGTGACGTTATCATAAGTATTCTCAGGTTTACTAATGGGTATGTAAATTCTATAGATTTTTCAGTTGAATGTGAAATTGTAACAAAAATGTAGGGTAATGAATGCCTTTTTCTCAAACATCCTTGGAAATTCAAGCATAACACATTACGACGACCTTCTTCAAGATAAATCTAAATTGCTGTACTGGCCGAATACATCCGAGCGCCCGGCTGACAATGTTTGTATGAAAATCCATATCCGTCGTGTTTAGCGACCAAATAGATTACTATGAAAACTCATATCTGCCCTGTTATTTAAAAATGGAACGAAGTTTTTACTTCAACATATGGCAACCAAGGAGGTAACTTATCAAAGATTTTATTTAAACGATTTGGTTTGCAAATAGAGCTATCTAAAGTTAAGAAAAAACTAATTAACATAATGGCGCGAGAAAAATTATATTTCTTCGTTATTGATTCTGGAATTTATTCCGCGCGTTACGAGTATTTGAGAAAAGTACTGTACAAGCCTTGGCCGCAACCAGGCATTGATTTGATGGACTCACATACGTGTGCCTCGGGCCACATTTTCACGATCGTCCATCAATGCCCTTGTTGCAGGCCGCGACAGAATGTTCTATTTTCTACTTAACATTATTTCTTATCGAACCAAAGCAGTAACCTTACCACATGCAGCGAGCTCCGCATAGTAAACTACACTTTTTCCGAAAGATTCAAGAAAAACATAGAAAATTCAAGTTTAGGACGTATTTTATTCACTTTCCTTCATAATGATTTCAGTTTCCAGTTCAACCAGCACTGCTGAGCTTAACTGTGTAAATGGTAACAATATAATGTAATCATCTATGTTTAGAGTAAAACCAGGATTCAAACTTCAAAACTTTCCGACATTTTCCAACAAAAATAAACGCTTTAGCCACCATTTCCAATGAAAAACGTTTACTGCGACATCTGAAACTACCCACACTAACAATTAGTCCTGTAAACATAATGATAATTAACACTACGCGTACAGTACGCGTAGAGTACAGTGTACAGTACTGAACAGGACAGGTAACGCAATCATCCGCTTTAATGACGTCGTTAACTTGCATGCGATGTGCGATGTTGTTGTACTTGCGTATTGGAGCGTACGGCATGTGGAGGTAAGTGCAAAATGGTGGGAATTAAGAGTACACTGGACCCGCACAGTGGATTACGGCCCACTTCCTCTCACAGACAGGAAGTCTGAGTCCCAGCAGTGGGAATATTATAGGCTGATTATGCAGATCCCTCGACTTGCCCAAGTGTTTAAGGCTTGGTTCTCCTATTAAACTCAGTGACGTTTTGCGTCAACGTAAACCCCATTATAGTATATTTCACCGGCAATCATCTGGACGCGGCGTTCAGAAAGATGCTGTATGTGGCCGATGACGTTTATTGGAAGCTACTGCATTTTCATACAGTTGAATAACGTCGTCTTATAACGTGCACTTCGTTACGTTACTTGCTTCGTTACGTTACTTGCAACGTAAATGGATGAGGGCCCGAATCTGTAGGAAATAATCACGAAATAATATATTATTTCTTTCGACTTTTATTGCGGTAAGTATAAATTTAGTTAAACTCAATTTCAAAATTGGTTATAAACTCAGTGGCTACTTATTTCAACCGAGTTACACTATATTCTACTTAACCACACAAAATTGATTAATAAAATTTATGTAAAAAATGTCATCAAAGCACGCACTTCCCAGCTTATTCAGTTACACCGTGTTACTAAAAGGGGACTCGCGTTTCTAACTACTGAGTACCATCAGACTCGTTGTGTTATTAACATGTAAATGTGACGTCACTGTATGTTTGTTTGTCACTGCTGCGTCTGAATTTACTGCTAAATACGATGCGGCAGATATGACGGAACAGCGTCATCTTAGGAATAATTGAAGAATTAAGTAAAGACGCGGAAACATGCATTAAGGCGAAAGCTCCAGAGTAGTTCGCGAAATTAAAATTTTAGGGCAGTATTAAGGTACAATTCCGTAGCCGACTGCAGGCAGCAGCAGCAGGCGACGTGTCGCCGCGACACTACTGGTTTATATGTATTTCTATGAAATACCTTTCGTAACTAGCGACACATCGATTTTTTTGATTTATTATTTAAAAAAAAAAATATTATTAATTAAATAATAATAATTATAATATTATTATTTATTAATTAAACAATAATAATTATAATATTATTATTTATTAAATATATAATAATAATATATTAATTATTTAATATATTAATTAATATTAATTATTAATTTATTATTAAATTTTTTTTTTGATGTTTGCTACGGAATTGTACCTTTAGGTTGTTGAGTTTATTTATTTTCTTTAATCGTGACTGTATACAATTTATTTTACAACTAACTATTATATATATTATGTACAAGAATGTAAAGAAAAAAATTAAATAAAATAAAGGGAAGAGCTCATTGGGCATCAAAAAATTCGTCCGCATCGCTGTCAGCGGGAAAAGTGCCCAAAAGGCTGGCAGCATTGCCACGTTGGATGGCAATGCTGATTCTTTGGCCTAAGAATTGGCCAGCCCTCTGGTCACGTGAAGAGTCGACCAACCGCTTAGCGATGTCCCGAAATATTCGATGAGCACTCGGACCCCACGGCCCTAGTGTTTCAACCCCAAACGGCTCAAAAATATAGCTACCAATAAGGTTGTTATATTTGCGCCGTTTGAGGTTTTCTGCACCTGCAGCAGCCGCCCCGGCACAGCCCGCCGTGCTAGGAAGATGGGATGGCGCAAGGGTGTCGACACAGGTTGCATCCCACACCAAAGGCCTACCCAACTTCCAAGGCATAATGGTCATTCCATCTGGCCTCTTCCCATCGTCGCGTGCCAAGCCATTGGGTTCTAAAACAGCTGGCACCCCGGCGGTGACAAGAGCCCGACGGATGATGTCATTAATGCTTGCGTGCCGTGCCAACCGACCAGCGCTCTTGCTGCAGGAAAGGCCATGGTGTGCGAGGCGGTCGACTGCTTCACCGCATTGACAGCGATGCGGAGCCCCGCAAGGAGCGCCCAGACGCAGACTTGTAGCGAGCCGAAAAGTGGTGTCACCCAGCATAGTGCCTATGTTGGGTGACGGTAGCGCCTGAAGCCAGAGGCCCGACTCCCATTCTCCCACAGCCAGCAGGCGGGCACGCTCAGCAGTATTGGTGGACGTATTAAAGAGGTTATTCCGTACCAACCTGCAGAGCGGCTCATCCCACTGTCTCTGGGAAGACGGGTTTTCGGGCTTCTCCGTATCCGGACAAGCCACTTTCCAGGCGTTCATCGCATCAGTCAAACACGGCACTTCAGAGTCAACCTGAGAAGCGGCTAAGATCTTTCTGGTTAACTTTTCGGTGCTGTGGACCGAGGACAGGAACGCCGGTAAGCTTACACTAGAAATTTTGCGGACGCCGAGCCCACCATAGCGAATGGGTAGTGTAGCTTGCAGCCACGCGCGGTCGTCCAATGCCACATTTATAATTGATGTCAGAGTACTTCGAATAATTTGATCAATTTTGTCTAAAAGGTGTGGCTTTTTCCATAGAGAGGAAGAGCGGAGAAAATACATAAAATTTGGACCGAAACAGCAGTATCTGATAAGGGTGAATGCCGAATGTAAGTTAATTTTAGAAAGTCTATCCGAAATATCGTTAAAATGTTCAATTTTTCCGTCAATGAAAGGTGAAAAACTGTCTTCTAAAATTGGGGAACCTAGGAGGTGCAGTGAACTTTTTTCCAAAATTTTGATATCTGGGGTAATTGAATTAAATTTCTGAATGGTCAATTGTCTGTCAGTATTGTCACAAAGGTAAATTTCGCATTTTGAGAAGTTGAGGTCGAGGCCGATAGATTGGAACTGCTGCTTTAGAAATTGGAGATCTTTTAGAACACTATCTACGTCGCCTCCTAGAGTCCCATCATCTAAATACCACACATTAAATTTTGAATTTAGTTGTTGTATTATGGGGTGAATAGCTAAGCTGAAAATGACTGGCCCGAGAGGATCACCTTGTTGGCATCCAACTGCAGATTCCAAAACGTTGTCTTTATATAGTAATTTTGAAGGGTGCCTGTAGCACTGCCACAAAAAACCATAAATTTCCGGTAGCTCTTTTTTAGCTTCAGCCAACAAAGTGTCCCTGTTGATGGAATTGAAGACATTTTTAACGTCAACCTTGAGGATGACCTCACCTTTACCGGAGTTTAAAAAACTGGAAAGGGCATGTACGGCAGCCTCGCAGCCCCCTTTGGATCCGAAGCCAAGCTGTAGGGGCTGGAACTTGTTTTTTAAAGTTTCTCCATATAATTTGCAGCATATTTTAGCTGCCGTACGCCTGTAGGTACACCCAACGGCAATGGGACGAATGCCGCCGTCCCTCTTGCGCAGGGCACATAAATTGGCCCCGTACAAGACATCGACGACGGCATCATTCACACCGCCGTTGAGCATCAGATTAATTAGAGCCGCAAGCTCCTTCAAAAGTGACTCACCAGCTTCCCCGGCGCCTGAACTCAATAAGTCTTTTAAGTGCTGAGGAGTCAGGCCGTCGAGGCCGCCGGCGGAACCACTTCGGAAAGAGCTCACGGCAGCAATCAGCTGGGGGGCAGTAACGCTTAGAGGTATTGAATCCGGATCAGGAGGGTGGGGGGGGTCGGGGAAGGTGAGACCATCGGCAGGCGCTGGATGTTTACTCTCCAGGGCAGTAAGGGTTTCTGGAGAGTAGGGCGCCACCACATCGCTACTGAACAGTAGCCTGGCCGCTCCCCTGATGTCACCTTCACTTAATTTGGATTCTACATGTGAACATAAGCCTCTTCGTGAAGGGTTATTAGAAACAGGTAATTTTGGATCTAAAATGAGGGTCGAATTGTTGCAATTATCTTTAATTTGATTTGTCAAAGTATTTTTTGTTGCCAAATTTCTTTGGACATGTAGAATCCTATAAGGGAAGGTAAGTAATTGTTCCCAGGCACTTTTTGAGTTCTCCTGGGTCGCAAGGCGGAGACATTGCGCTAAACTCAGTGCAACGGACCGCCTCGCGCCCCGGGGAACTCTCTTTAATACTGGAGTAGAATTTTTGAATTTTGCCAGCGTATTCCACAAACTTTTATCTGAAGTTGTTGATGTTGGAGATGGGGTTGGGGGGCACAAAGGTACACTATGTGGTTTGTGAACCTTGCCATAGTGTATCCGTAGCCCCCGTTCGCCTTTGAAGAAGCGCGGCTGGGAGCAGTGGGGACATCTCACCTGGACATCGAGCGATGTGGCAGGTTGACTAGCACTATTTCCGGCATCGCTACAGCCGGCATTTAACATATGTATTTAAAAACTTACCTAAATGAACAAAAAACACTTAAACAATAATATATAAAGAAATTCACAAAAATAAAACGATAACAGTCATTAAATGACACTTGTTTTGATGGAGTTGGCGCACTGACGCAGACGCGCGGGCCTAGGGCGCCGCAGCGCCGCGCGTGCACGGCGCTGCCTTCTTTTTCTTCTTTCTTCACAAAAAGGTGTTATTATAATTAAACAGCGCTTTATCGGGAATACCCGTAACTAATATGTTACGGGTGCGTCGCTACTCAATAATATTTTTTAGTAGTTGGTCGATTTTCTCACTGTGATTTTATTTATTATTGTAAACTTTCCAGATTTTCAAAAGCTTGAATTTAATTTTCAAAAGTAGAGGTTATTAGAACATCCGCCATTCAATTTCAAAATTATTGTTATTCTGGCTTAAATGATAATATCAATACCGTACATAATATCAAGTAAGTTTTTTATGTTGTGCAATTATTATTGTTGTATTGCATAATATTAATGCGAAAGTGAGTTTGATTGTTTGTTTGTTACGCTTTCACGCTAAAACGGCAAAACGGATTTAGATGAAATTTGGTTGTTTGTTTATCAAAATATGATTCGCGACCGTAAAAAGTCGTCATCATCATCATCATTTTAGCCGAAAGACATCCACTACTGGACATAGGCCTCCCCCAAATGGCGAACCCCCCCCCCGGTTCGCCATAATCGCCACGCTTCGCAGGCGGGTTGGCGATCGCAGTATCGTATTAAAATGCGTAGAGAACGCTGCTGCCCATTCTCTAGTGAGTCCCTTAGTCGTCTTTTAAAATCCATCCTGTATAAATATTGCTCATTTAATAGTACCTATAGGATTGAAATTGTCAATAAAATATCAAGTACTTACACTACCTACCTATCAAACTACCCACCGACTTAATGTAACCATATTGTAAACCATTACATAAACCAGTTTGCATTGCAGATTCCCGTTAGTGCAATGCAAATACTAATAGATGCTCGCCATTGTACTGCGGGAAAAAAACATGTCGCCCATGGAAAATTGAATTTCCATAGATACGCCTCTGCGACCGAGCTGGGATGGGTTTACAATGGACCCTAATTGTCTTTGTGTTTACCAAATGGTATTGTTCCGAAACGTCACTTAAATTATTAGTGGGTCGATTTTGTCGTGTGAAGTGTAATATTGATGTGGGAAAATCCGAAAGGGATACCGTGGCCCCTGGCAACGTACAGGCGAC
The DNA here is from genome assembly GCA_916701695.1 of Agrochola macilenta. Lineage (NCBI taxonomy): Eukaryota > Metazoa > Arthropoda > Insecta > Lepidoptera > Noctuidae > Agrochola > Agrochola macilenta. The sequence continues at coordinate 2,900,508 of OU753559.1, read as the reverse complement.
TGAAGGAACAAGGGTAGTCAGTAAGATTCTCACACGCCCTCCCGCTCCGCCCAGAGCGGGAGAAGTTATTTGATAATTTCTCACCCTAAAAAAAAAGGTGTCAATTTTCCAAACAATGAATTTCCCTGTCTGGGCATACAGGACCTAAACGTGCCTAAACGCAAGTTTTAAAATGCCTAAAAGAATTGATCCACTGCAGTAAACAAAATCAGAAAAATATGTGATATTCTTCAGGATATATGCCAGAAAGATAGTGTGTTGAAAACATAATACAACTAATTTAATTTGATAGAAAAATGTCACGAATTTACCTCTAAAAATTTATTTTAACGTTTAAAAATCATATTAATATACATGCAATCATTCAGCTTTAGATTATTCTACAAGCAACATATTACCGTAATAATCTTTAATTTTTTTAATTAGATGTTTTTTTTTTTTTTTTTGATTCTTTGTAAATAGATAATTACTTCATATATTGAAATAAATTACCTGCGTTCTGTCAAAGTTCAAAGTTTTTATTAATGCGATTTTTGGTGATACAACAAGGTCTAAAAAATATTTTATAGTAGCTCAAAAATCTACCATAGAAGGCATGCATTGTTAAATTACAATATTAGAGATTAAGTTATACATTACATGCAACATAAAGAACTAATTAATGTCCAAAAAAATTATAATTTAGGATTTAATATATTGTAATAGATTAATGGACTAACTAGGAATTCGTCATTGGTATAGTAGCACTTGTCTATTAAAAAAAAATTTAGTTAACGTTTAAATTGAGTCAAGTTTAAATCTTTTATGTCATTTGGTAGCTTATTAAACATTTTTTGAGCCATGCAAAGTATGCTCTTGTGCATAAGAGCGGTTTTTGAACTTCTTAGACATAATTCATGTCGTTAAGTTGGTCTTATGGATCGATAGCTTTGTTCTGAAGCTTTTTAAAATAAATCACCGTTTTTCTTTACGAACAAAGCAGTCTCGTTTAAGTAAAGACAAGGTAACGTTAGTATTTTTAAGATTATAAAATGCGTTTTGCAACTTTCTGTTGATTTAAGATTGCATGTGGATCTAATGCACCTCTTTTGTGCTTTAAAAATGTCAAATTTTTTTACAGGAATTTGCCCAGAAAATTACTCCATAACGTAATACGGAATCTACGTAGCCATAATACGCGGTCACGACAGCCGCCTGATTTACTATTTTGCTGAGTTTATAAAGAGCAAAGGCAAACTTGGTCAATTTTGTAATTAAGATCGATGCATGTTCTTTCCACGTCAACTTAGAGTCTATTTGTCAATCCTAAAAATGTAATATGTCAATTTTATTATTATTAAAACTTAGATTAATGTCAGAACTGATAATTATTTGTCGAAACTGCATGATTTTAGTTTTATTTAAATTATGAATTAAATTATTTTGTTCAAGCCAAGCAATTTTTTTTTTTTTTTTATAGCTTTGCCCCGCTCTAAGAATTTCTTCCTGTATCGTGGGTGCGTTTACAAACATAGAAACTCACATCACTAACACTCAGACCCGGAACAACTACTTGCAGATCATACAAATATTTGTTCCGTGCGGGGATCGAACCCGCGACACGTTGCGCAGCATACGATCACTCAGCCACTGCGCCAACCGTGTCGCCAATTGATTGCTGTAATGCATTTTTAATGTCACTTTCATGTTTTGTATTTAAATCATCATGCCTAATAATTAAAGTGCTGTCATCGGCAAAAAGAACCATAGGAAAAGTGACGTGTTTTGGAAAGTCATTTATATAAACCAAAAACAATGTCATCGCGCTTCTCTTTCTTTTTTATGCAGTCCGACAGTGACCGCGTTTTAGCTGTTGTAAGCCTGTTAATGACGAAATAGTATTTCCAAGTAATCAATCAAATCGTCTCATATTATACTTTTACCACAGTAGGTGCTAGCTACAGTCCCCTTACGGCAATGCAAATATGATTAATATTGCAAATAATTCCATCGCAGCACGGTTGTTTGAACACCTCTCCCTCTGCCAGACTCCCTAGGGTGCTGACTTAATTATTTTAAAGTTATGACTGAGTGAATTGGGTAAAATGTGTTTGCGGTATAAACTTACGATCGGGGACAAGAGGTGAGTGTTATGGAGATTTGATGCTGATTGAATACTGTTTGTAAGTTGGGGCTTTTTGGGTACAGATTATTGAAGCGTGGCTAAGTAATAACAGCCGCACGGGTCGATCCATCAGGTTAAGCTACGCTTGCCGGGGTTGTTCCGTGGATGGGTGATCATCTTTACATACCGTGCCTCGGAAATTGGTCCATAGGCATTCATGAGGACTGCCGACAGAAGTGAATATTTAAAACTGGTTATTAGCGTCATCTATACTCTATAGTACGCACTACGGCGGTAACGCGAATCCATAAGTTTATCCGCCACCAAAAATCGCTCAACGCGCCTAAATAAGTTTTCACTTCAAAAAAGTACATTTTTATTGACCTATCCCAAAAAATCATCAGTAAAATCTTGATACATCCCAAAATTGACATTCAGAAATTGAATTGATATCACTTCAGCGTCGACCCGAACCATGTACAATGGACGCACATTATTTGCATTTTCATACAACTGGCCAATCTGCATTGCAAACTTCCACTACAGATATGCTAACTTGGGCCAACATAAATCTACTACATACCATTCGAATTTACACCATATGAATCTAACAATAGGGTATAATATTCAATGGTGGAAAGTTTAGGCATGTTATATACAGGTTGGTCTATTTGCTTTATGTCGGGTTGTCATGGGTTGGCTTTGACGTGTCGGACAAACAATTGCTCAAACATTGTTTGGACGATGCCTCGTTTGTCAGAATTTGCCGTTTAATTCTCATGTAATCGGATATATGTAGTTGATATGTTTGTTTTAGAAATCAGATGTGACAGCGATTTTAATCAGAGGTTGACGTAGGTTAAACTAGAACGTTTATTGTGTTAATAAGCGATTTCATTTGGGTTTGGAATGCTGAAATGTAAGTACAACAGTTATATTTTGGTGAACTGTGCAAGTGTAAATTCAAAGTTTAGCTGGTCTAAATCATCAAATCGTCATCAGTTCATCATTGATTATTGATTTACCTATTGCTAAAGAAAGTCTCTCTGCAAGGCCATGTCTGTACGGTTCAAACCGAAATATTGTAAAGCTGACAGTTTGTCCTTTCAGATCCTTCCCTTATTATTGCATGATGTCCAGATAGTGCAAATGGAAACACAGTCATCCCAGACTAACGAACATCATTTTTTTTTTAAGGAAAATAATAAATATTTTTTGGCGTAGTATCTTCCACATGAATGCCCTTTGTTTTTATAAGTAACATACTGTCTACAATATACACAACAATTTTTTTATTACACTTCATGGAATTTTAAAACACCCATCAAATTTACACTTAGTGCCAAAACATTGGTACACTCGTCACGTCATCGATCGATTACAGTGCTCGCTCGTAAACTTGGCACTTTCAATTGCTAGACAGTGTAAAGTTGGATCCTGTACTTACGTTTATTTAAAGAAAAATCATCCTTAATACCTGATAATAAGTGAGTTTTTGTATGCATAAAATAACGTGGTTTTGACGAGAAATCGAAGGTTTATGGCAAGCGCCTAGGGAACTTTTGAAATTTTTAGGGCCCTCATTTACGACTAGTTCGAGTAGATATAATTTTTATTGTGATTTTAATAGTATTTTGATTGCATCTAGATCGTACACATTTTGTTTTAGTACTTGGACAAGGGAATAAAAAAATACTTATCTGTTTTGTGTCTAACAGATGTCTGCCTATTTTATAGCTAATAAATCTCTTCTTTTTTTAAACCTTTTTAAGTCTGAGAATTGTTGAGATTTTCTTGAAACATCAGTAATACCACAGAGTACTACAGAAGACGCACTCCGTATTTTAGAGGGCGCGCCCACGGCGGCTTTTTGCAGCGATGCAGTAGCGATGCAGTAGCGATGCTGTCGCGCGTGTGTATCGATACAGCCGCGATGCTGTCGGTGGCTATGTACCTTCGCCCAGATTCTGTAGCGCTACTATCGTGATGCAGAAGCGCCATAGAAGCGCTACAAAAAGTCGCCGTGGGCGAGCGGCCTTAGATATGAAGCTGGAAATACGCGGCGGGCTCGTCTTGTCGGGTCAATTCAGTGAGCGTAACGTAGTCAGAAGTTATAAGAGCTACGCGATACAGAGAGAGGTAACTTCTAGGTGAATATATCTGTAGGTAAGAAGCGCTGTGCAACCTGAATTGCACTTTATTGTGTCGTAACAAGAGTCGCTTTTTATTTTAATCATTTTGCGGAGTGAACCATCTGTGGTAATAAAAGTAAGAACTTATAGAAAATAAATAGTTTTGAAATACTTAGTCTAAAGGAAAGCTTTTCTCTTTTTGTTAGACTCTAGAACCAAACCCGGGATCACACACTCGGTAGCCACACTAGCGACAACTAAACTAACAAAACACAACATTCAAATTGACCGGATATTGAATAATGCAGGAACACAGCCCGGATAGCTAAACATACGAAAATTCACATATTTGTACAAAACCATTTAGAACTTCAATATTTGACTGCGCTAGAGGAAAAGCTATTTATTTTTGTGGAAATTATTTTTATTTAAACTGTTTGTCAGACTGTTTTGTACGGACTATCAATCTATACATTTGTATACCATTTTATGGTAACTACTATAGCAATTTTCCTGGATGATGGTATCTCCTTACAGCAAGCAGCAGCATACAACGGGGCAATGCTGCCATCCTTTTGGGCACTTTTCCTGTTGACGGCGATGCGAACGCATATTTTAATATATAGGTATATATTTCATATAGTTCGGATCACACATCAAAAGTAAGTACATACAATCCATATAGTATTAGTAACACAGACTTAAAAACTATGTTAGTAAACTTACAAACTAACCTAACAACAACTAATACCTACGTAGCTCAACACATGTTGGCACGTGCATCCGCATCCAGTGCCTAATAAAAGGGCTGTCCACCTTGTCGGCCAATGTTTTTAGGATGCTGTTGGAGCCTCCGCGCAGCCTACTCATTATTGACGCCGCCCGCTTTCTCATTATGGTATAAAAATCGTCAACACGGGATGTCGCGAACATCTGTGTAGCATTGCAGAAGCGCAGAAGCATCAACTTCCTAAACCCGTTATTGTACTGAATGTGTAGACCCTCTGCACCCACAAACATGCTGGTCCTGCTCCTTAAGATAATCTAGAATCTAGACAAAATTCAACTGGTTGCTAATTTAAGTTGTAAAATCATTATTTTTTATTATATGAAATTGATTTTATATTCCGTGATGACTTCCTCACACATTGACTTATTAATTGTAACATTTTAGGAAAATCGTCTACTTTTACAATGTTTGTTGTGAGAACCTTATATCTATCACATGTTGCTTCATTTTTAATTATTGTTACCTATTGTGGTATAATAATTTTTTTGGTGCATCGTCTTCACATATAATTAATTATACGAGTATATCTAATGTACCTACATATACAAAATATTGTAAAACATTTTAAAAGAGTAACGGTGGAGTTTCTTGCCCATTCTTCTCCAAACGAAAACTACCTTTTGGAAGGGGCGACTAGAATTCATTAATTTTTTTTTTAAATTTTGACGTTCAAAAGTGTCTTACAAGGGCCTATTTGAAATAAATTATTTAACAATTCCCGGGTGATTTTATTGTAAAAAAAAAAAGTTAACTCATTTGTTAGATAGGTATCTTCTATAATGGAAACCAACCCCACCACAGTTGGGAAAACTCTAAAACAATGATAATATCTATCTTCAAAGCCAAATACGGTTGTATAGAACAAACACTTTACACTGCAGTTCAATTTAACGTAGGCACCGTCTAAATATAAGCGCTGAGTTTGTACCTCGCATAATTTCGCATTAGGCATTCGCATACAATTAGAAGATGATCAGACGGCTGCCTGTGCAAACTGGATAGATTAACGAACTCCGTGCAAACAAGCTATCGGAGGCGCAGGCGATTCGTGTGTCTGTGTGCTTGTGTGTTTGTGTGATTGCAGTTGGTATGAATATGGTGAGTTGTCGATGTTTATGGATGAGGTAGGAGAATGGTGTTACTAGGTGTACGTTAGACAGCTAGCATGAATAATTAAACTAAGTAACAGCACTTCATCACTTCACTCACTCTAAGTAAATAGCATCAAAATATTTTTTTAAAGCGTGTGCGGTCCGGAAACCGCGTCAGAAACAAAAACAAAATGACACTTGAATCTGACGTTTTTTAAAGTTTCTTTTAGCACGCAAAAATGTTTTACCCACCCAAGACCGCGTTTTAAAGTTACATACCACAGTTGAGACCTTCTAAAAGCTTATACTAGATGGCTCTGTAAACGCATAGTTTCTCTCACAAAGATAGTCGCATGGAGCGACAACGCTTTTTCGTTACGTGACGATTTCTACCAGTCAACTCCTACCTCACGCCGCGTTAAAGAACTACGTTCCAAAAGTTCAACAATTTTTTTTGCAACGCTTTTGAAATAAATCAAGCAATAAGTAACATCCACCAACTATAACCACCTGACCACCACCTTAACCATCTGTGTCCCGCTACACATAATATTTAATAAATGTCTCAGGGAAGGGAATTTCCCTTGTGTTTGGAAGAGGGCTTTCATCACGCCGATTCACAAAAGTGGTGACAAAGGAAACGTTGAGAATTATCGACCCATATCTATCTTGTCCACTTTGTCTAAGGTTTTTGAGGGTCTAGTGCACAGCCATTTATTTCCACAGTTAAATCACCTTATTATACCCGAACAGCATGGCTTCGTTAAATCCAAATACACTACCACAAACTTAATCATTTTTACACAATTTTTGTTTGAAAACATGGACATGCGCACGCAGGTTGATGCTGTATACACAGATTTTCGGAAAGCTTTTGACAGGGTGGACCACAAATTACTTCTCGATAAAATCGCTTTCAATGGCATAAGAGGCAATTTACTCAGATGGTTTGCTTCATATATATTTCATAGGACTCAAAAAGTTGTTATCAATGGATTCGAGTCTGATTATGTGGTCGTCGAATCAGGTGTGCCTCAAGGATCTGTCTTAGGCCCATTGCTTTTTAACCTGTTTATAAACGACATAAAATCCTGCATAGTCAACTCTAAATTCATAATGTACGCCGATGACATTAAAATCTTTAAGGCTTGTGCCAACTCTCAAGATTGTTTGCTAATACAAAAGGACTTATGCAGGCTGTCTCAATACTGTCTGGTCAATAAACTTCATCTAAATCTTCCTAAATGTCATTTCATTTCTTTTACTAAGAACAAAAATACTTTTAACTTCCCATATACCTTGAACGACATACAATTGAAAAAAACTGAGTGCACACGTGATCTTGGCGTACTGCTTGATTGCAAGTTACATTTAGACACCCATATCGACAATATAATTACGAAAGCCTTTTAGATGTATGGTTTTGTCATCCGGTCTTGTAAAGACTTCAAAAAGCCTTCTACGTTTCTCTTCTTATAAAAAACACTGGTCCGTTCACAGTTGGAATACGCGGTACCCATCTGGTGCCCGTATTATGATAAATATAAGCAAGCATTAGAAATGGTTCAGAAAAAATTTCTTCGTGCTACGCACTATAAGTGCTTCCGTACAAGGATTCCCTATGCAGATTTGCTAAAACATTATAAGATATTGAGCTTGGATTCCAGACGTTCACTGATCATGGTTGTGATGCTGTACGGTATATGCAATAACAAATTTAATTGTACTGAGCTCTCGAATAGATTGTGTTACGTAGTACCTAGAACTGTTATTCGGCGGGAGGTGCGCGCACCTCAACTATTCTACACTGCGCGTTGTAGAACGAAGGCTGGGGTGCGTGCCCCTCTCCGCCGTCTTTTAGAAACCTATAACTCACAATTTATTGATTTTGATATTTTCGCGCTGTCGCAATCTAAATTTAAAAGTATGGTTTCTCAATCTCTTGCAAGTCGCCTATAGGACGGATATTCTTGTCATCCGCTTCCTTCGATTCGTCGGTATAATGTAGTGTTTTTTTTATTTTATTATTTTATATTCTAAATAATATGTACTTACTTCTTTTTTTTTTTTTCTGTTTTGTTTTCGTTTAGCATGCGTTCGTTTTCATACTCTGATGTCACTTAATAGTGTGGGTTATACGTTTTTTCTACTGTATTTTAACTACTTTTTGTAAATGCTGTAATGTATAACTGTTTTTGTCCCAAATAAAATAAATAAACAATGAATAGATTATAACTCACTCAAGTGTAACTAAAAGTTGCTGTCAAAAATCTAATATTGTGTCATCTTTATCTCATTAAATTAGGTTAATTTGTATGTCCGCAATTTCTGTGTCAATAAGGATGCTGACAAAAAAAAAAAAAATGTCCGTCATGTAGCTTATTAAAAAATATTGGACACGGTTTTTTTCTTTTTTTATGTATTCAAAAGATTACGGCAATACATTGAGTTAAAATGTGGCATGACGTCACTTTCCGGTAGATTTAATAATGACTTGTGACGTAGCGAGCCCCCACTCCCTAACCTTAATGTGTTTTATCTTTAAACCATTTTTTATTAATATGATAAAGAAAAAAATACGTGTCTAATATTTTTTTATTATCTGACTGATGGATTTAATATATTTTTTTAAATTCATCAGTCAACATTCCTATTTAGTCCGCAATTTTCCAATTTTATTCTAACCACAAAATAAATAACGTTAGCCATCATACAGGATAACAAACATACCATTCACTGACGGAATGCGTAAACAGACGGACGCATGCCAATTCGTTAGCTGCACAGTGCACACTTATCGAACGGATCGGTGAAAATGAAATAGGTCGAATGCACAGATATTATATATCTGTGGTCGAATGGTAGTAGTGATATAATATAAGTATACAAATGTGTAGTGACTTATACGAGTATAATCTGTCTGTATCGTAACATCGAATATTTAGTTTGAGATGTAAAAAAGTATTTGGAAACTTTCCAAATACCTTTTTTACACCTAAAACGGTAACAACATCAAATTTAGTGTTATACTTGCAATTCATTATTAATATTCTAGTTCGCTAGCTAGCCAATTTTCATGTTTCCATACAGTAATATTGCCAAATTAATCAAAACAGCGAAATATTTGACATCTATTTCCGACGTTGCCCACTTTTAGAATAAACGCTTGTAAATACTTATAAATACGTTGGGGTCAGCTTCTAGTACTGGATGCAGCTTAATACCAGTATTTTACATGGAGCGACTGCCTATCTGACCTCATACGATACCCCTTGGTAAGACCAACTATACTATCTACAAAACAACTTAACAACACAAGACCTCAACCCAACCCAACCCATCAGGGATCACAAACCACCCACCTAAATAACCAAACATTGCTCACCACTGCCAAAGCTTACAAATACAAGAGAAATACCGGGCCTAACAACAAACCCTTAAATCCGTGACGTCACTTGTAATGATAACAAATGAAGGGCGTCGTAAGCACGGGCTCCCAGGACTCAGGGATCCCGGTGGTTAAAGACAGGTAGGTGATACACCCTGGTGGAGGACACAGCAAGCAAGTTCGCGAACATGTACGGCCAAAGAGCGAAAATGTTAAGGAGTTTACTAGCACATTCCTTTCCCACGTCAGGTGCTGGTCACCTTTTCAAAATGTCATTTTAAATTTAAGGTACGTAGACGGATAAATAATAAGTTTCATGTAAAACCTTAAATAACGTTAATCTTCATTCAAAATCAATCTCAAAAGTCATTTGTCCGCTTAAGGATCAGCGGCACCGAAAAGGTGCCACTTGGTCTGTTCATCTGCGGCACCAAATGAGTGACAGTTCGTGCATTCCGTCAAGGACCAGCGGCACGAAACAGTCTGTGAATATGTAATGTGATAGAAACGTGACGCCGTCGGAATGCGCCCCGGTCCTTGACAGATATGACGTCATTGGCGCGCGGTCCCGGTCCATGACAGATATGACATCAGAGGCGCGCGGTCCTTTGTCGGTTAAACTAAGCTGAAAATCGGACTTTCCGAACGTCAAAATTACATAAGACAGTCGCCCGAAACGCCCGCCCTTCACAACTTCAGTAGTGCTTTAGATAGGTAGAAGAAGTGGCGCAACAAACTCCCCAGCAGCACAGCTGTCTGAAGGAAATGAAGGTGTTATCACTCTTACTTACATAACCCTTTGCATCTTCCAAGCGGGAACTATTTATGAGAATATTTACATGATGTAAAAGATGGAATATACTATTATACGTCATGTGAAACATAAAGGATATAACAACCGTGCAGTTCAAATGGCAAAGAGCTGTGTTGTGTTATCAGCATCTCGGCCTCTGCAGCTATACGTTGGCCAAACTTGCTGGATTTACCTATAAGTTACCTTCTTCCATAGGTACAAGTGGTCTTAAAGCAATTTAAAACATAATATTTGGCCGTTACAAAAGAATGACTGCTTATTGAAGTAGTGCTCCGAATATTTAAGTAAGACTCAAAAACATGTGTTTTTTTTGCATATTTACTTAAATAGATGTCTATAATAAATTCACAATGTTTCTTTATTTCATTACGATAAAATAAAATATTGAAACAATAAATTGTAACATTCAATTAACTTTATGGTCCGTGTGTCACATATAAAGACAAATTGGCTCCTTTACATAATAATCGTGCAGCTCTTGGAACAATGGTAAACGGCGTTGTCTGATCAGCAATATTGTTACTTATTTGTAAGTCATTTATTGTGAATATTGCAATAATAGATCATTTGATACAATAGATGAAACTCAAACTCAAAGCATTTATGTAAAACTAGCTTTTGCCCGCGGCTTCACCCGCGTGGTGGTCTTAAATTATCCCACGGAAACGATACAAAATATTCTATGTTCCAACCCAGGCCATGGTCTACTCATATGCCAAATGTCATCCAAATCCGTTCAACCGTTTTAGCGTAAACTCGTGTACGCATGAACGAACAACAACATGGTGACACGAACATCGAATACTTTGTTTGCATGTGCGTACCTCTAGCGGACATCAAACACTGTTCGTCAAAAATGTTCGTGGCGATCCAATTTCAAATCCAATGGCTACTAATGAAAGCAGGGCGGTTGAGCTCAAACACAAGTCCAACTCTGTTAGTGTGGTGATCGTGTTCGCTTTGCTAATTTACGTCCAAATGTGCCGTTTTCGATGTTCGCGTTCACCATGTTTTGTTCATTCGTGCGTACACGCCTTAACAAACTAACTCACTTTCGAATTTATAATAATAGTTATGATTAGGATAAACCAATTTATTACAAGCACTTTTAAATTGTCAAGGGGTCGGTCAGTCAGAAATATGTGGCTAATTGCTTATTTCAAATCGTAGAAGTTTCCTATGAAGGAGAACGGGCAAGAAAAACAAATGAAGATGTACTGTCTGCCCAGCACGAAATCCACGTGGCGGCAGAGCCTATAGTAAAATGATATATAAATCCTATACTATTAAATGAGCAATATATATGTATATATTTGTAATCACTTTCTCGAAAAAGGCTCTAACGATTTCGATTAAAGTTGCAATATAGGGGTTTGTGGGGGCAAAAAATTTACTATATTTTCACCCGAGCAGAGCTCGGTCGCCTAGGTACTAATTTCTTTATTTTGCATAAAATGTGGTACATAAAAGGTCTTAAATATAAATCTAAGAAGTTCCACTTATTTCAGCATGCAAAAAATTACCTAGAGACGGCAGTACCTACTAATAAAAAAAAATCGTGACGCCGAAAGTACGTTGAGTGCACAACAGCTGTCTTCTTCGCCACTCAAAGCCGTCGGTTTCTCTACATCATTCGTGTTGTAAAGCGAGATAGTAGTGACACGGTTGGTTTATATGGAAAGTGTTGACAGTGCTTGTGTCCATTGTGGCCTCTCTGCGCTCTATGATCTGGGCTTTACTGCTTAAACTACTATTAGGATGACCACGGGTGGATTGCGGGTTTGTCCGAAAGGGATATCGCGGCCCCGGCACACAGGCAACGGCAAAGGAACACGGGTGGGTTTTAGTCAGTAAAAGTCTGACACACCCTCCCGCTCCGCCCAGAGCGGGAGAAAAGAAGAAAAAAAAAAAAAAAGGTTGACCACGGGTATAATAAAATGAGAAGCCTTCATCTAGTGTCCTCCTTCTCGACCTTTATTTGTGTATTTCCATGTACATATGCAGTATAGGCCTCCTCCCGTTATAGGAACGGGAGGAGGCCTATAATCAGTAGTGGGTGGAACAAGGCTGCCATTGATGATGACCTATTCCGCGAAGATACGTACGAAAAAGCAAATCCTAACTTATTCCTAAGTATTATTATAAATGCGAAAGTGAGTTTGTTTGTTTGATATGCACGCTCTGAACGGATTTGGATGAAATTTGGCACAGGAGTAGACCTTGACCTGGAAAAGGACATAAGATACTTTTCATCCTGGATCGCAGATGAAACCGCGGGCAATAGCTAGTATTAATATTATAAATGCGCTTTCACGCTAAAACGGCTCAACGGATTTGAATGAAATTTAGCAAATGGGTAGACCATGACCTGGGTTTGGACATAGGATACTTTTTATCCCGATATTTCCACAGGATCAAGACTTATGCGGGTGAAACCGCGGGACACAGCATAATAATTTATTAGGTAACTATCGGTAAGCCATACATAGCGTCATCATTTGTTTTACTCAATTTATCAGAGCTACTGATATGAGGGGCTCGCGGCTAAATAATGACAGCCACACGGGCTCATCTAAGCTACGCTTGCCGCGGTCAGTTCGTGGATGGGTGACCATTCATCACATATCGAGACCCCTCGTGCCTCGGAAAGCACGTTAAGCCGTTGGTCCCGGCTGTCATTCGTAGATCTTTGACAGTCGTTACGGGTCGTCAGAAGCCCAAAAGTCTGACAACCAGTCCTAGGTTCTAAACATCTTCACTCCTTGACCGCCACCCATGAACTCTGCTTAGCACCAGCCGGTTCGAGCGTTATGTTGTAGACTTTGTCGACTCTGTCTAAGTTGGGGTCAGTTTTTAGTTACCCAGTAACTGGAAACTGACCCCAACATAGTTGTGGAAAGGCTAGGCAGATTAGTCAGAGTTACTGATATAACGCCGGAATTACACGGAACCCTTTTGGCTTACGATTTGGATGAAGCAAAATTGAATCGTATAGCCATGGGAATTATTCAATGTCAGTCACATGTACCCTTTATTTCTACGTATTTCAGGAAAAATAAATCAATTTTATTTATCAGTGAATTAATTGACTTATGATCATTATAATAAATAGACTATAATCAAATGGTCGCACTCTTAGGACACTGGTCTTGTTCTGTGAGAGGAGTGGGCTGTAATCTACCACGCAGGCCCATGTCTCCAAATTTTCGGTTCTAGGACATGCCGGTTTCCTCACGATGTTTTCCTTGACGGGTTTAAGAGCAGTGGTTATGAAATTATTTACACAAAGTAAAGCACTTGTCTGGATTCGAACCTACGACCTGACAACTGACCTGACACTGCTTTAACTAATCACTTAAATAATTGTCTTAATAGTTTCAAATCGCACCCTAATATAGCAATATGTTAATATGTAGTATAGAAATATGTTATAAAACAACTCTTACTCCATGAAAATATAATAACAAAAATATCACCTTTCATAATGCTATGTCAAAAAAAAAAAAAAAAATTGCCTAGCTTTATGCTATAAAGGGGACAACACATTTGCATTTAGAACGCACTAGCGGGTAGTTTGCGGGGGCGTACACGGGGCGTACGCGTAAAACTAATGCACCTAACTTTTGTGGTGAAACAAGAACTCTAAAACTAAACAGTCGTTTTTGAAATTAGCACAAATAGAGGTTGTTGGGAACTTTTGTTTGTAATCTACATTACCACACACACATCACATTACATTTAACTATTGGACCGATTTTATTTTCGATCGATTCTTTCACCAGTAGAATGCTATAATGACACTGAGTACATAACGGCTATAATTTATAAAAATACTTATCACGCGGCCCAAACCGCTGGTGGAAGCTAGTAAAACAGGCGTATTATTATGGCTCAAATAATTTTTGTGATTGAAAAAGTATTGTGAAAATGTGGAGGAGTAAAAGAATCGACAGAGATTTAATTTAGTTTTTCTCAATTGTAAAATCCTACTAATACCTATTATAAACGCGAAAGTTTGTGACGATGGATGTTTGTTACTCTTTCACGTAAAAACTACTGAACGGATTTGGATGAAATTTGACACACAGATAGTTTATAACCTGAATTAAAACACATACAGGATACTTTTTGTCTTATCCGGGTGAAACCGTGGGGCGCTGCTAGTTGTGTTATACTGCAAAAATCTATCTAAATTACGACATTTTAGACCAATATTAAGCAAAATTCAACAAGATTTGACCGGGGCAAAAATCACGGCGACTGTCCACCACACCCTGCTAACCCGCAGACCTAATTTATAGAAACACACGCAGCGTTTTCACCCCAAAACTACAGTCTCCCTAACACTTTAGGGTACAACCACAATGTCACCTACAATGATATACGACTGAAAACTTGCGTCGTAAACTGAAAATTTAAACATAAATGGTGCACTAAACTTTTAGCCTTACAAGTTACGTGAAATTCACGCGCCTGCGCCTGTACTAAATATATTATAAAAAATACATTGTAAATGTTATAACAACCTTAAATTTGTTTAAGATTGTTATAACATTTACAATGTATTTTTCGTTTTTCCACTTGTCCGTTGCCATTCGTTTTTCCACTTGTCAGTTGCGATTCGTTCCACTTGTCCGTTGCCATTCGTTTTTCCACTTGTCCGTTAAAGTTTCACTTCTACTATGTGTCCCAGCACACATTTTTCATTTTTTCTAATACTTACATTTTTAAACTCGTGATATCTTTAGTATGGAATGTCCGAATTGAATAATTCAAAAAGTTGTATAAAGGTATTGAAGCAGTCTTGAATATGAAGTTAGTAGTGAATAGAAATTTATTTTGTTAAGGATTAATACCAAGATACAAATAAAGAGCCTTTTCTAGCGGCGGCATTTCAATTAAATTTAAAAAATAAAAGAACACTTATTGTGGCATAACTATAATAGTTAGACATATGCTGTCGCGACATTTTTTGTAAATCATGATGTGTTCTTCAAAGTCGTAGTACATTATTTTATTCTATCATCAATAGTATTTACAGCGCACGCGATGTAAAAAATATTTTAGGTATTTTTTTTACACCTTGGGTTACATTATTGGAGTTTCAATAAGGATCCCAATTTTTTTTTTTAATGTTTTATTGCCTATGTCACCCGGGGATAGTGTAGCTACCCAACAGTGAAATAATTTTTAAAATCGGGTCAATATAAAAACTTGAGATTCCAATCTATTCTCTCCGTCCGCCGCTGCCGCCGCTCACCACGCGATATATCGTCTACCACCTCCACGCGGCCGTAACGCTTTTTCGTGACAGAAAAATCCTAATACCCCCCCCCCCCCCCCGTCTATAAAGAAGTTTCACTTCAAAAATAATCAAAACAATTCAAAATATAAGATTAAAAATAAGCCATGGCAGATAAGAGATGACCAGTCACAACTGACGGCGCCCGTTCACGAACATATAATAATTTCTTTATTTTCAGTTTTACAATTTACATATGCCACTTGGTATAACATAATAAATTTGTCATATAAATTGTAATGGGTTAATGCAGAGTTATATACCTCTGGCAACCAAGCTAAGATTAAACTTGTGTTATGGGTGTCAGGGCTCTCAAGTTAACACTATAAAAATTCGGAATTTCTCTGTGTAAGTACTTCGACAGAAAATAAAGAAAATATTTTTTTTAGAAATTAAAACAAAATAATTAAAGAGAAAAAACCATTTGTATAGTGTGTGTTGTGAGTGTGTTTTTGTGTTGTGATATGTCGTGTTATGTTGTGTTGTGCTATGAAGTGTTGTGCTATAAAGTGTTGTGCTTTGAAGTGTTGTATTGTGCTATGAAGTGTTGAGTTGTGCTATGAAGTGTTGTGTTATGTTATGTTATGTTATGTTATGTTATGTCATGTTATGTTGTGTTGTGTTGGAAGGTGGGAGTATTCGAGGGTGTGTCGGACGGGGAACAGTACATGACTCAACTAAGTTAGGGTCGGCTTCCAGTCTAACCAGATGCAGCTGAATACCACTATTTTACATGAAGCGGCGACTGCCTATCTGACTTCTACAACACAATATCTGGGTAACAGGGTACTCCTTGGTAGGATGGATTGGTTTTCAGACATTCGGGCTTCTGACTACCCGTAACGACTGTCAAAGATTTACAAATGACAGCCGGGATCACCGGCTTAATGTGGTCTCGATATTTAATGGATGGTCACCCATCCAGGGACCGACCTTGGCAAGCGTTGCTTAACCTTGAAGATCGACCCGCGCAGTTGTTAGTATTTACCCACGAGCCAAGTTCTCAATAAACAATAAAATCAGCTTTTCCCAACATTTTGTCGAGTTTTGCAAAGTCAAAGTTATACCTATCATTTATTTCAAATAGGCCCTTGTAAGGCACTTTTGAACGTCAAAATTTTGAAAAATAAATAATTGATTCTAGTCGCCCCTTCCAAAAGGTAGTTTTCGTATGGAGAAGAATGGGCAAGAAACATGCGAACAAAAATGTATGGAGCTGACTTTTTTTCGCAATTTCAGACAAGGTAGGTATTGTCCTGTAATACAAGTTGTTCATAATCATGAGTACAATGATCCTCTAAGAGGTTTACAGCTTGTATAATTTAGTTCGGTAATTAATAAGTTTGACGGCGCAGCAAGTGGCGCTGTCTAGTTTGGTAACGTAGTTCCTGGAATCACCGGAAAGGTCAGATAAGAGTGAAACTGGGTGGTGACAGTCACTCTAGGAGAACGTCGCATCTATGGTTGCTGGCAGTCTTCTGATAACAGACGATGATGTGACCAGCCGCTGTCGTACCACGCCCACGACGAACTGCTATATTCCGGCACAATCCTGATGACCACTTCTGGTAAAGGCTATCCAGCGCAGTTAAGTTAAATGGGGGTTTTCACTCATGACACTATTGAAACCTACGAAAACTGTGTGAGCACTGTGAGCAACATTTGTCAAGAAAAAGACACTGTTATCAACATTGCACTAATCTAAATTCTAGGATAACACTAACTGTCAGTCATCTCCACTCAGTTAAAGTAACTTTCGTCTCACAGACATACCGCGGTACATCTTGCGAATAATTTCCCTCCGCCTCGCGAACTCCGAGTCGTAATTGCTAATGTCATCAACGCTTGATTGGCACCTGAGCGAGGTGCGACGCTGTTAACATTAGCTGCACGGAGTAATGATGTGGTCCTTGTAGTAAACAGTTTATGGTATATAGTGAACGTAGTGCACTTATTTCATGAACGATTGGTATCAATTTTTCACGAAAAAGATCAGAATATACCGGTAAAGTTCCTTGGCCTGCAAAATTCTCCTGAAGCATATACAGACTCAAATCTCAATACGCATTTATTATTATTACACAAAATACCTAACCATGAACAAAAAATCTACGGCATACAGGTAGTTGTTTCGAGTAGGTCTTGACTCAAACCCGTGACCCTGATAATTTATCTACTGTGGTTTATCACCTTACGTAGCTTAAAATTACGATGATTAAAATATATGTCACAAATACGTTACTGAGTTGAATAATCGGGACGCCAGCGCCACCTGGTGGCGGCGCTCGACAGAATCTACAACATGACGCTCGGACCGGCTGGAGCTAGGCCGACTTCATCGGTAGCGGTCAAGCAGTGAACATGTTTAGAAAATGTCGCGCATTCCGAATAGTTGTGTCGTGTATCTAAAGTGTGAGAATTGCTAGTATGATTAATTTGATAGTAAATTATAATGTGATCTGAACTGTAAACGGTTTGCTATTGCGCAATATCCAACACTAGCCACAGTACGCCGACAGTAGTTAAAATATGGCTGATAATAACGAAAGAGACGCATACCCTCCTCCGTTATATATACAACGTGTTTTTTTTGATATCCCATAACTCTAGGGTTATATTATTTAAGTTAAAAGAACACAAAATCTCCTAGAATAGGTGGTCCAAAAATGCATAGTTTCGAAGATATAATCAATCTTAATTAAAAAAATTGTCACCAGTGTGACGAATCTTTACTTTTGCGACGTTGCCAAACTTCGCAGTAGTGTAGTAAAGTAATTCATTTAGTGTAGTAAAGTAGAATTACTTTACTACACTAAATGAATTACTTTACTACACTACATTTTTATTCATATCTAAGAAAATGCGACGTTGTCATATTTCACGTAAGGGTGTTTTATATTAATAATCGTGCCTTTGTCGAATTATTTTGTATGAAAAATTAAAACAAAAAAAAAAATATGATTGAAGAATAATTCATATGCCAGTTGGTTCTTTGATATGGTCTCAATCATACCCTAGAGTTATGGGATATCAAAAAAAACACATTGTATAATTTCAAGCAAAAATTCATTTCTAAAATTATAAACACGAAGTCGGTTAAAAAGTAAAGGGTTCCCGAAAATATCAATTGCGATTGTAGGAATATTGTCAATCACTTCAATTGCAATTGGTGGACGATGAATTTGCGCATTAATGTGAGTTTATCAGGTAAAAATTTACAATTGCAATTGTTCGTGTAAGGGATCCTCAAAACACTTCCAAACCCTAAAACATGGACGTACCACGAATCTTACTTATATTACAAACATCAAAAGCATACAATATCACTTTTATAGCCCAAAACGAAAACAAGAACCTCCTGAAAATCCCTTTTAACTTAAAACACTGTAAAATAAAACAACTGTTTATCATACGTTGCTTTTAACATTACATTTTTAATATACTTAAGTGCAACTTTGCCGTAAAATGTTTCGGTAACATAGAGCCAGCAAAGAGGCTTTAATATCATGTAAGTTTAGAAAACCTACATGTAGATTTTATTACGTAAAAAGGTTGTTATGAAAAGGTACGTTTTTGCAAGCTTACATGGCCGTGAGAATCTAAGAGACCTCATATCTTATCTGAGTGATTAAAATATGAGTTAAAAGGAATGTTTCTTGAGAGGAGAAGTAATTAAATTGCATGTATTACCTTACAGTTATGACGTCTCTCAGGGACCAGGAATTGGTGATCCTACTTAGAATCAGGATGGTCGATAGAGCCCATAGGATAATAATTTAGATTTATTTCTCACCACAATCAATACAATTAATACTATGGGAGACTGGTGCCTAAGCTAGACGATAAGGCCTGTATTTCAATACACAAAAAATCTAGCTAAAGTAGCAATGAACAGGCCATATTAACCGTAGAACCGATAACCGTTTGAGGATGAAGTGTCCTGGACCGCAGACCGCGTATCGGCTAACGTAAGGTAGGATGCCCTCAGACTAGGTGGAGCGACGATCTTCGCAGGATGGTTGGCATCAGGTGGATGAGAGAAGCCGATGATCGAGTTAACTAGCGAGCTATTGGAGAGGCCTATGTCGAGCACCCGAAGAAATTAAAGACAAAATGATAGATCGTAGCATCCTTACATATTATAAAACAAACTCCCCCGCGCGTCTGTCTGTCTGTCTGAACGCGATAAACTCAAAAACTACCGAACGGATTTTCAAGTGGTTTCACTAATAGACGGAGTGATTAATGCGGAAGGTTTTGGTGTATAATTTAAGCTTTTGTGTAAATTGGCTGAAATATGACGATTTTTGTTGAAGATGTCGGAAAAAATCATGCCGACTGGGAGTTTTTCTGGCGTGCGCCGCGTAAACCATAAAAGATACATAAAAAATATGTTCTATGGGATGGTTCATCGTAAAAATTTCAACAAAAAAGTCCGCAATGGCATATGTCTATATGTAGTATAAGTAAGTAGTAAGTATAACCCACAGTAACCATTATTACCTTTCAGAATTTGATAAAAATTTAATAATTATTTCCGAAGCTATTTTGCTATTTTGCTTAATCCATATCCAATAAAATATGTTATTTAAATTGGGCATTTAATTAAAATATGCCTTATCATCATATATATATATATATGTTACTGGCCGAACCCGATTTTCGGATGAACTAGTTTCGCCTAGGCCAAACCAGTTTTCCCTACACGCGATAGGACAAACCAGTACAGCCTAGGCCAAACTCGTTCATCCTGTTACCGATAGGATAAACCAGTTTAGCCTAGGTCGAATCGGTTTATCCTAGTTAGAATATACATGCTTTAGGATAAACTGGTACGTCCTAGTCTGATATAATTTCACTTAGTTTGTATTTTCTATTTATAAGCTTTTCAAAGTTCGCGGGCGCAGTATTAGGAGTCAATGACCTTTTCCTCGGCTATTACGTATGTAATCCCGGTAGTACGTACGTTCTCATAAAATATTTAGCGACATCCACGCGGGTGAAACCGCGGGCAAAAGCTAGTGATATATATTATTTTATTATTGTGAATGTGGAAACTATGTGTCACGTCAAAATATGATTGACGTGAAAAGTGTTTGTACAAACTTACTTACAAAAATTAAATCATTTCATTTTAATTAATTTAATTTAATATATACGTTGCGATGTGAAAAATTATTAAAAGAAATTTCACTTTTATTAAAAAGAGATATGTCTACTCTTCGTAGAGTAGAGATAGAAGTGGTCATGCCACGAGTACAGTAGCAAGGATATCAAATTTAATATTTCCAGGAATATAAATTTCTAATTTAATACCAATATCATCATTCACTTTAATAAAAATACTTCGTAATAACTTAACTGTACTAACTTCCTTTTCTGGATATAACGGAGAATATTAAAAGAAGTTTTTTTTGAAGCTTACCACATCCACATACTTTTAATGGATGCATTAGCTCTCCCGGCTTTAGTTACTGTTGCTAGTTTTTACTTTTGCGCCTATGTTTTCACCTGGTATACTTTTTTGAGCTCTTTGTATCTTTAAGCTTTTCCTATTTTTGCTTCGATAGGAATTAACAGAAATAATTCTCAAAAAGAACGTCACCATGCAAAATGTACCTACTAAATAATAGTATCAACTCCTAAATTCATGTGAATCAATACAACAAAAACACACAAATACAAAACACTGTAAATTAATATTTACAGCATTTTGTAAAATCTGTTACGGGCGGTAGCATCCTTCTACGAAATAATTATATGTACTCGTATTTCGTAGCAGGATACTACCGCCCGTTCACTTTCTCGTAGCGTGATGCCGGAGGCGGCGTAGACACAGAATTCGTAGCGGTGTCGTAGCAGCGTAGGCAGTTACGTAGACTTGTAGAGGGACACGTAGCAGAAGTAAACCTCAACATTTACAGTATTTCTTTTGCTTATTTGTATTTTGTTTTTGTGTGTGAATAATAGTTAGTGGTACTTTATAATAATTAAAGCTAAACCTACTTCATACCCTTATACACACAGTAAAATACACATAATTATAATTTGAGTACAAAGGTACTGCTTATTTCTTAAGAAATTTCTTCCAGCAGACCTGCGAAAGGAGAAATGAGAAAGAAATGTAGACAATAGTGTGTGAGAACAAAAAGAAAAAAATATGAATTTGCTATATCGATATCAAATATTCTAACTTCCCCATTTTTGTTTTGGCGCCAACCCTGAATAATATAGAGTTGAAAGTAGAGCTAATTAAAAGTTCGATGCCTCGGGACCGGAGCAACCCTAACTAGTTACCTTACATTTTACACTTTATTTACATATTACGTCATAGTGTGATATAGTAGTTATTTTTAATGGAAATAAGGAGAGAATGTCCTAGTGTTATCAAAAACTCGTCTGTTTTCGGAGTACTTAAATTACTACTTTACTTATTTATTTCTGTCGCCAAGTTCCATTGCAGTTTGAAGAGATTTATGTTTATTTGTAAAATCACAAGCGCTGTTATTTTGTCAGCTCTAATACAAGCGTTTTATTCAGTCGCCTCAATTCTTAACTAAGAAGGTATGACAACTTACTTTTCCACGAATAAATTATAATAATCATTTATTAATCAAATAAAGTATTCTTACATTTCCTTAAAACTAGAACAAATAAACCACACCTAAAATTATTGTTACAAAAGAAACATATTATATTAAACATCGGAAAGTTTTTAAAACTTGGTTTGATCTTCGAACTTAACCTAACCCCGAAATGCTGATATTTTACCACATTTTTTTACACTTTAGAATACGTATGATTTTCTTAAAAAATTAAAACCGGCCAAGTGCGAGTTGGACTCGCACACTAAGGGTTCCGTACAATATTTAGCAAATATGACGTATTCAAAAAAACTACTTACTAGACCTCGTTCAAACCAATTTTGCGGTGGAAGTTTACATGGTAAATGACATCATATATTTTTTTTAGTTTTATTATTCTCTTATTTTAGAAGTTACAGGGGGGGGACACATTTTACCACTTTGGAAGTGTCTCTCGCGTAAACTATTCAGTTTAGAAAAAAAATATATTAAAAACCTCAATATCATTTTTGAAGACCTATCCATAGATAACGTACGTACGAGTACGAAAAAAAAAAGGAGTTTCAGTTCTAATCATGGGGAACCCCCAAAAGGTATTGTTTTTTTTCTATTTTTGTGTAAAAATCTTAATGCGGTTCACAGAATACATCTACTTACCAAGTTTCAACAGTATAGGTCTTATAGTTTCGGAAAAAAGTGGCTGTGACATACGGACGGATAGACAGACAGACATGACGAATTAATAAGGGTTCCGTTTTTTGCCATTTGCCTACGAAACCCTAAAAAGAAGAAGGTAAATCTTGGTCTTAAAAAAAATATTCGTTCCTATTTCCCCTTTAAAACACAACTCATTACATTTCCTTGTACAGCAAAAAGCTAACACCACCACAAACATAAATATTCATCGACAAATAATATGTTAATCAATAATGGTATAGTTTAAACACAGCCTGTAAGCCGATGGCGGCGACAACCCATAAATTTGAATGGTCAAGTGAGCCCCGACATGGGACAGGGGTGCATAACATTTGGATTATTGAGGGTTTTGTTTTTGGGTAGTACTTATTGGTTTTGCAAAGTTTTCTGTTGTGATGAATAAGTAGGTAAACAGTTTGGTCTGTACGAGTGAACAAACTTATTAACATACGGACATATGTAGGGAGGTACAGGCCAGTGAAATCACACGGTGGAGCATACGGTGGAGGTCTGCCCGGCTTGGGCGGGGCACCGCCGTGTCCTCACGGAGGCGATCGGCAGCGGCGATCTCTCGCGTCCGGCCCTGGTTCAGGCCATGGTCCGGAGCGAGAGTGCATGGGAAGCCGTCACTTCCTTCTGCGAAGCAGTAATGCTCGCGAAGGAGGAGGCGGAGCGCGCGAGGGAAATGCAAGATGCGCGCCCTCGCGCCCCTAGTCGCCGCAGGAGACGCCCCGGGCGTCGGGAGTCGCGGGCCGACTTCCGGCCACCGTAGGCGCGGGCTTGCGGACGGTGGGCAATGGGTAGCTCGCCGTCCGATTAGGACCAGGCCCGGGTCGACGGCGCGTTGTGTTCCACGCGCGCCTCAAAGAGATGTCAGCACCAACTGACGGGGTCCGTAAGGGCCAATGCCTGCCAGGGTTGCGAGTTTGTCCGAAAGGGATATCGCGGCCCTGGCACACAGGCAACGGAAGGAACACGGGTGGGTTTTGGTCAGTAAAAGTCTGACACTCCCTCTCGCTCCGCCCAGAGCGGGAGGAGTCATTTGATGATTTCCCACCCAAAAAAAAAAAAAAAAAAGGCCAGTGAGATCAAAACCCTTCTTATCTGTTGTAGTCAAGTGATAGTCCACATTATTTTTTACTTTTTAATGAAAAAAATTTCTAATTCACCTATATCAAAAAATATCTGTCTAAAAACACTTTTTTTTTTTTTAAACATCGCTTTTTTGTTTTAAAATTTTTAAACCCACGATCATTTTTATTGGGTATTAAAACTTTCCGATAGTTTCAAGCAATACAGTAAAATAAAAAACATTATAAAATAGAATTATAAGCAACTTTCCTCAAAAACCAGACGTATTTTAATAACTTTACTCAATATTCGTGGCTGGTGCAGTACAGTACGAAAATCCCGTCGCTTCAGGCGGTAATATCATGCGGGTGGAGACATCTCAATATAAAACCGTGTGTATGTTTATTTGTATAGAGTTTTCTTCTTTAAATGTATGGAACGATGATTGAAATTCTGCTGGGATAATCTGCTCAAATCAGTATTAAGAATGTGGAAGCTAATGTTAGCTGTAATCAGTGTTACCAGATAAAAAAAAAATACTACCATGTTGATAGATTAAAAATACGGTGTTCCAGACTCAAAATACCGTAGACAGATTTGAAAAATACCGTACTAATTATCGTCTAAAAAGTAAAAGAAAATACCATGAAAATTCAATATTTGTAGTTATAATTATAATTAACTACTTTCTTATTCATCTAACACAATAACTTCTTGATAATACATTTATGCTGCAGTAATTTTTGACAACATATTCTGACACAAAATCAAAACAGCTGTTTCCATGTCTGTGAATAGACTGCTGCGCAAGAATATTTCCCTTCAAGGTTTTTGTTATTAATGTATATGTTTTAATGTCGTCGCCTTGGCTAAATATCCTTTCACATGCAGCATTTGAGGATGAAATATTTAACATAAAAGTGGGCAGGAACCGAATCTTTTACTACATTCTAACACGGTAGTTAATATTTTAAATTACACGGTAGTGAATCACTACCGTAGACCGTGTATTGGTTAAAAATACCTTGCTTCTACGGTAATTACCGTGTACCTGGTTACACTGGCTGTAATCGTATTTCATTTGTTTGGGAAACAAAAACAAAAACAAAAAACTAGGCCTTTGTGAAAAAAAACAAAAAAAAAAAAAAAAGCTTGTGAAAAAAGTTGTGATTTTACGTTGCCTTAATCAAATTATTATTACAAAAAGAAATTTCGAATACAGAAATTGCCCCCATCTGGTCATATTTTGTACACTTAATTCTATGATATAGGATCAACTATTTATGACACATAGAATGTGAAAAAAATAAAAATTGGTCAGTTTCACTCCACCGTAATGTTACGAGTAGATCTACATAGTTAAAGGTTTAAAAATCTTGTGACGAAAATACAATATTAATATAAAGTATTCCGTTTAGCATAATCAGCCTATCCCACTGCTGAGACTCAGGCCTCCTCTCTTGTGAAAGGGAGTGGGCCACCACCCATCCACCACGCGGGCCCAGTGCGGGTTGGTAGAGTAACATGTCTTCGATTTTTTTATTCTAGGAAATGCCGGTTTCTTCACGATGTTTACCTTCACCGTTTGAGAGCAGTGGTGATGAAATAATTTACACAAAGTAAAGCGCCTGTCAGGGTTCAAACCTACGACCTACAACTCGTAAATCGCGGCCGTTACCACTGGGCCACCATTGCTCTTTATTCTGTATGCTTATTTATTATTTTAGTATCTCCCACCAAAAGACTATTATTCCATTTATGCAGAAAATGTTGCGCTCACCTATCGCAGTCAGACTGCGGTGCCCAGAGCTGTTATATGATGCACAAGTCAATTCACACCCTCGTGTATAAATAGATATAGAGCGCCATGCCGCCTGACAGGCCATGCATGGGATATCGCTTAACACCCCTTTGTCTGGGATAGCTATCTGTTTATATTGTGGGGGCTGGTCTTATGTAATCTGTTTGGAAAGAGTTGGAAATACCGGAGGAATTATTTGAAATATCTAAACTAGTTAGGGATATTGTTACTCTTTATTAGTAAAGAGGATGTTGTCATGTCCTCAAAAGTTAAGAATTGTGGGACGATAATAATAATTGTGAATCATTATAATTATGGAGAAAAATTATACGCTTATCACCTTTAAACAAGCCAACTTGAAATCTTTCACAAAATCGCTTGTTTATTTTAAATATCATCAAAAACAAGAACAATAAAGGAATTTAATCATTATATCAAATTATACTGCAGCAGTTTTATGAAAATCTGCTTAATTTTGAAGCAAAAACCTATTTGTCTAAACAACAAAATGTTATCACGACATCAAAACACAGGGAAAACATAACATCACTATTCTGACTCATCACAGAGCAAACGATCCAAAAAACTCGACTATCGCTAAATAACTGGGACACAGATCCACAAATTAATGACAATCAACGAAAACGTGTTAACACTATACTTAGATCTTGATTGAACAACCACCAGAACATGCCTAAACAAGCAGCAAAGCAAGCATTTTGTAGAAGCAACAAAAAGTTATGACAACATCTAAAAACACAGGGGACCACATAACATCACTATTCTACGTCATCAAAGAGCCAACATTTTTCCAAAAAACCTCTACTATCGCTTAGGTATGCACAGACACATAAGTTAGGACACAGATCCACAAATTAATGACAGCGAAGAAGAGTGCCAACAAGTCTAAACAATAAATATGTTTGTAGAAACAAACAAAAAGCTATCACAACATCTAAAATCACAGGGGATCACATAACATCACTATTCTACGTCATCAAAGAGCCAAAGCTTTACCAAAAAACCTCGACTATCACTTACATGTGCACGGACACATAAGTTAGGACACAGATCCACAAATGAATGACAGCGAAGAAGAGTGCCAAATTAATGACAAGTGACAATCTCGATTAACCAACAGAACATGCCTAAACAATAAAATGTGTTTGTAGAAGCAGCATAACGTTATCACAACATCCAAAAACACAGGGAAAACATAACATCACTATTCCGACTCATCAAAGAGCCAACGTTTTCCCAAAAAACCTCAACTATCGCTTAAGTATGCACAGACACATAAATTAGGACACAGATCGACAAATTAATGACAAATGACAATCAACGAGAGAGTGTTAGCACTATAATTACTTAGACCTTTGAATAGCCACCAGAAAAAGCCTAAACAATAAATCATCATCATCATTGCAGCCGAAAGACGTCCACTGCTGAAAATAGGCCTCCCCCAAATGGGTGGTTTGCCATAATCGCCACGCTTGGCAGGCGGGTTGGCGATCGCAGTATGGTGTCAAAATGCATAGAGAACGCTGCGGCCCATTCTCTAGTGAGTCCCTTAGTCGCCTTTTACGACACCCACGGGAAGAAATGGGATAGTACTATTCTTTATGTCCGGAACCACACGGAAAGAATAAATATGTTTGTAGAAACAAACAAAAAGCTATCACAACATCTAAAAACACAGGGGACCACATAACATCACTATTCTACGTCATCAAAGAGCTTTCCCAAAAAACCTCGACTATCGCTTACATATGCACGGACACATAAGTTAGGACACAGATCCACAAATGAATGACAGCGAAGAAGAGTGCCGCCAAATTGCATAGTCACTCACCGGGGGACAAAGCGAAGCGATGCGATGGTTGTCATCCATTTTAAAATCTGTCGCCAGTGTGTGGGTGTGTGCGAAAAGTTTGAACTTTAGAAAATGTTGTGTTTTGTTAAAATTATTTTGTCCTTTTTCCCACAGCGTTATTAAAGGCGGAATATTTTCGTTTGCACTAACGTTTAATTAAAGCAAGATCAATCTAGAAGTAAATAAGTTAGAATTGTTTTAGGTATGTATTGAATCGAACCTCAAATAATACCCATTTTGCTTACCTAAAAATATTATTGAACACTAGTAACTCAAATAATTCCTATTGTAGAGATCGTGGCTAAGTAATAACAGCCGCACGAGTCGATCCATCAGTTTGAGCTACGCTTGCCGAGGTTGGTCCGTGGACGGATGACCATCTTTACATGCACTTTAAACCGTTTGTCGTTACGGGTCGTCAGAAGCCCGAAAGTCTGACAACCAATCTTACCAAGTGGTTTCGTATTACCCAGTACTGGGTTGTGGAGGTCGCATAGGCAGTCGCTCCATGTAAAATACTGGTATTCATCTGCATCCGGTTAGACTGGAAGCCGACCCCAACATAGTTGGGAAAAGACTAGGCAGATTGATTGTTTAAAAGAATTGTAAATATTAAAATAGTAAATAGCCAAGTAACTGCGTCCAACTTTGATGTAGCGCTCGCCGGCCACTGCCGCAGTACCATTAGAAGCGAAAAAAGGTTTTAGAGGAACAATCATTTAAAAAAGTGTTCATCACTAGAAGGTCAATAAGTTCCTAGAGGATCATTCAACTATTTCCCATTATATATTATTAGTAAATTGATTGAAAGAATCACTGCTAGATAAAGAACGTTATTATTGCCATGATACGTCAAACATTCTTACGAGAGAAACTAATACATTCCTCTTTATTGTTACAGGACTTCCAAGTTTCAAATATGAGCTGAGAAACGAAGGGAGACTAAAAAAGGATTTAATAGATAAGTATAGAATGATAAACAACGTTACACGAAAATTGAAGAGATGATCTGATGGAGCTGAAAATCTAATACAAATTCATGGTCAAGCGAGTGCAAAGATGACCAAGTACCTTATCCAACATTTTCTAAACGAAGCCGTCACCAGACAAAAGCTATGTCAACAATATAATTCCGTATATATGTGTATGTCAACAATAACCTCACATCAAAATAATATCAATCAGATACTAAGAGGGTCCCCGATATTTCCCCAAGTCCCCAACATCCGTAGTGCTGTGCTATGATTTATGGAACGGTGCAAATGGGTTACGGTGACAGCGGACATGTGTCGCCACAACACTACAATTATGCACATTGCATTACGCTTTGAAAGCGACTCAAGCGCTTTTTTGTACAGTTCTGTCAGTTTCTAGGCCACGGGTTTACCTTGATACGTTTTAATGACGGATTGTTGTTGTTTCTCTACGAGATAGGTTGGGGACTTGAAAATCAACGACTGATTAATATGGTGTAAGCAATATTTAGGGCTTATGATTACAGCCCTGAGCTCTACGAGATGTATGACGAGCCTAATGTAATAAAAACCATCAAAATAGGACTTCTTCGATGGGCAGGACATGTCGCAAGAATAGACGGGACCAGAGCACCCAAACGTTTACTGGATAGTAAACTGAATGGCCGGAGAAGTCGAGACCGGCCCAAGCTTAGATGATTGGATGGCATAGACCAAGATTTTAGAACTGTTGGAGTAAGAAACTGGAGATAAAAAGCCGGAAATAGATCACGTTGGAGAAATATACTTGACCAGGCTAAGGCCCACCCGCAGCTGTTAAGCCTCAGATAATGATAAATATTTTGATATTACCAGGCTTTTCATGCGCACTAGTCCGACCGAAACAACTGGAAGGGGGCAGCCTATGCCCAGCTATGGGATAATGTTGTAGGCTGTGAGTAAACAGTAACCTTTGTTGTGTTAAGGGCTCGTTGGTCGATACCACAAGAGGAAAACTATACGTGTCATTGCATAAAGAATTATTAACAAGGAGCCATAAAAGCATTACACACTACAAAAAAAAAATACTCATCGATCCAGATAAATCTTGTTCACCGTTAGCGCCTAACAAAGTGGAAGGAATATGGAAAGACTTTTTCAATTTAACAAATATTGCAGGCATAATTATGAATAAACTTCAATTTCGCGGTCTAGCAAAAAATACAAGAATAATCCAAAATAAAAAAAATGATGGTTCATTTTAAGCTGAACGTAAGTGCACTAACACTTCAAACGAAGAAAATACAGAAGGTCTATTTCCAGCCATTCACGAAAAAGGAATGAAATAATAGATCGGTCTTTTTAAGGCTCCACAAATTAATTGGCCACTCTTTTTACTGGCCTTATAACAATTTATTTAATTTTTTTTGGTTGGAAATTTATCAAATTACTTCTCCCGCTCTGGCCAGAGCGGGAGGGCTAGACTTGACAGAGCACTTGACTTGACTTGGCAGACTTGACTGGGCAGAGTCTCAGACTTTTACTGACTAATACCCACCCGTGTTCCTTCCGTTGCCTGTGTGCCGAAGCTACGATATCCCTTTCGGACAAACTCGCAACCCTGGCAGGTAGCCATGATAGCTGGCATCGAAAATATTCTCAAGCATCTGTTAAAACGCGTCTATAACAACTTTAACACCAAACCGTTTGCCTAATTACATGCATATAGACAGTTCGGAAAAGTGATTACTATGAATGCCTGAAATATCAAAGAGATTTTCGATGAACTTGAGGTATAGTTAAAAAGACTCTAGTGCCTGCACCTTTAAGGTATCATTCCGTACCCGACCGCAGGAGGCAACTGCAGGCGACGTGTCGCCGCGACACGACTGGTTTCTATGAACAACCTTCCGTAGCTAGCGACACGTCGTTGGCAGCTACAGGCGGATGACAGGCGACACGTGCAGCCCGACCGTAAGACCAGTAGTGCTGCCAACGCTCGAGCGATAACACGTTTTTCTATCTTCTATATATCGACTGGAATACGGGCTGCTGCCGCCTGCGGTCGGGTTCGGAATCATGACTACAGCGACATGACGCCGCAGCACGTCGCGTGCAGTTGCTGCCTGCAGTCGGGTACGGAATGGTACCTTTACTGGCAACCTTTCATTTCCAAACAAAACACAGAAATGCTACTTGAGGGTAGAAATAAGCACATATATAAAACATATAACAACACGCCCCTTCTTCCCGAGGGTAAGGCAGAGATGTCCTTCTAAGTACACCCACATGTAAACAGTTC
Source organism: Agrochola macilenta (assembly GCA_916701695.1). Classification (NCBI taxonomy): domain Eukaryota; kingdom Metazoa; phylum Arthropoda; class Insecta; order Lepidoptera; family Noctuidae; genus Agrochola; species Agrochola macilenta. Next base: position 2,869,607 of record OU753559.1, on the reverse strand, counting down.
TCTTTAAGTCCAAAGGTTTAATAATTCTCCGAAAAAACTGTTTTACGAGGTGTGTTTTTCTTAGGTGAAGAAGATTACCTTTTGTAGTATAGAACTTCTGTTTCCTATCTCCCTAGTACCTCAGCAACGCGTTACCGCAAGCTAATATGGTGCGCTAGCTTTTAGCAGGCGGCTTTTAGCAAAAATCATATTCTACCGGCCTGAATTTTGAGCTAAATCATTTCTACTCTAATTGTTAATATGAGGGTAGTCGGAATTTGTTTGTGGGTGTTGGAGAGTGGTTGTGCTGTGTTTTTAGTGTAGCAAGCATTGGTACTAATGGGAACACTGAAAGAGATTTTAAAACTTTTTATAGTATGTACCATAAGTGGCTTTGTGGATATAAATGCAACAATATATAAGAGCAGTGATAGCCTAGTGGTGTGACCGTCGGACTGCCAAGTCATAAGTCTCGAGTTCGAACCCAAGGCACGCACCTCTGACTTTTCGGATTCATGTGCGTATTGTATAATTATCACTTGCTTCAAAAACGGTGAAGGAAAACATCGTGAGGAAACCGGCATGCCTCAGAGATATTTCTCGACGGCATGTGAAGCCAAGTCAGAGGCCCATGGGTGGCTTTAAAACTCTGACACCAGGTTAGTCACTAACCACACGAAAAAAAGAAGAATGCAACAATGAAAAGTTTTGATGATACCAAAAAAGCAAGTTATTTAGTTAAACTATATGAAATAGGTAAGGTTAGAACTGTGACCAATCGCGCTATTTCCAATATGCTCGCAGACACTTTTTCACCATTTGAATCACTTGGCTGTCTTGGTCAGTCGACTTCAAAGAGCTGACTTTCAATACTCCAAGTTGTTAAACGTTGAATGATTCCAATTCAATTAACTATCAGCCTAGACATCAAAATTGGATGCTGGCGTTTAATAAACAGCCTAGGCGTCCAATTAGCTGGCTAATTTAACCAGATGACTGCGACATACATAAAGTTAACACTGGAAGACGTAGTGTCGGAAGGCCTCCCACAAGGTGGACCGATGACCTTGTGAAGGCCGCAGGAAGCCGTTGGATGCGGGAAGCACAGAACCGGTCGAAATGGCGGTGCATGTCCAGCAGTGGAGTTAACACTACTGCCAGATTTAAATATGACGCACAGAACAACAAAGTCAACTTTAAGTATAAAAACTTTCTTTGCAAAATTTTATCTCTCTACTCCAAAACGAAGAACTAGTTCAAATGTCTCACACTAGATCCCCCCTCTCGGGACAAAGCGTGAAGATAAGGCCACATACTTATGACGACCAGTGCCATTAGCCACCGCGGTTAGAAACGGCACGAGAATACAAAAGTAGACTTATTTTAGGGTGCGTTTCACTGTTGCGACGTAATTCGAAAGTCTGACAACTGAATAAGCATCTCACATCACATCACATCTGTACTTGTTAACCATTATCATCATAGCTGCTGATATTCTAGGAGATAACAGCAATACTTTCATTTTTCGTCTACTTAACTACAGCTGCTGATACTGTTTAATGTTACTTTTCATTACCCATTTTATTTTTGTCGAAATTTTCATGTGCCTTCCCAATGCACATGAAAATGTATCAATATAGATGATAAATGATTTTATTTCTGTAAGTAGATTTGTACAAACACTTTTATACGTCAATTATATTTTAGAAACTAATGAGGTCGGTGATTCCTATCTGACTACTCTTAGAATAAAGGCCGAAACAAACTCAGAGGTCGCAGTCTCTTTTAAAGTCCAGACGTAATCTTGGTCAGATCATGGGAAGACCATGTAGACATGTGTCTAAAAAAATATATCTTTACTAAATCCACCTTGGAAAAGCACCACTATAATCTTAATTTAGAACATAACATCACACCTGTGTTCTGCGAAGGGCTAGACAGAGGTATAATATAGTATACGAGTACACCCACATTTCGCCAGATGTGTTTAGTCCCATGTTACAGGAGGGCGAGCCTATTGCCACCAACCGGGCACAAATCCAGACTCCGGGCTGCTACTGAGAAATTCCAAATGAATAGAATATAATATAATATTTAAGTACAGATGTATTGTAATCCTTTATTGCATTTTTATACATATTAATATATAAAAATAAAAACAAAACATTTAAAAATATAATAGCCTATCGGCATCAAGAACAAGTATATTGTAGAACAAGTATGTTGTTGTATTGTATATTGTGTGTAGTATATTTATTTTAGTGATATTTATTTTAGAAGAATGTATGTAAGTTTATTCTCATATTGTATGTTTATAGTAAATTAGTGAATAATTAAGAGTGTTTTTATTTTATGTATATTATTTTCTCTTCTAATCTTACACACGTTGTCTACATCTCTTTAACTACTTTCCTATCGCAGGTATGCTGGAAGAGATTTCTTTAGAAATAAGCATCACCTTTGTACGTATTTTTCTGTTCCTTTATTTTTTCTCTTGTCTATTTATATGTGTGTACATAAACTGTTAAATAAATTAAATAAATAAATAAACAAGGTCCAAGCTGCCAGTGATCAGGGCTCTAGAGAAAGGAATCTCCTCACTATGCGTGCCGTATCTAGGAGTACTGCTTTATGATTGACCCAGCCGGGCAATGAGGGCCTCCTGAGGTGTCGGTCGAGGCTCTTCGCTATTAGGCCATTGCAGAGTCCACGTCCTACATGTCCAAAACCTCGTGTGCTAAGTCAAGCTTATTATTATGCACAAGCTTCTTAACCATCAGTAAGTAGTCGATGTAACGAAACCAACCTCTTATTTAGTCGAACCAAAATCCACGAACCGTCACTCTCGACGTTTTCCCTTTTCGGACAGAGTTTGTGCGAATTATTCCTTGAGAAGAACGGTCACCGATTCCTCTATGGAATAGAAAAGGACTGATATTAATAGTTCTAGCCTTAGAGATAACTTTTTCGGGATATTTTTGCACCTTCTGTGCTTCTAGGACAAATGATTGAAGTCCTATTTTCCTATTCACGATAAACCTACTTTGAGGCTGCTCAACTTTGTTTTTTCTGTTTTTTTTATGTTATTACTACCTACTTATTTATTCATTTTTTTTTGTATATGAGTATTTTACCTGAAAGAAAACACTTTTTTGTTGGAACGAAGTTCCATATCGCACGTTACGAAAGGGGGCTAGACGGAAAAAATTAAGACCAAAAGTTGTAACGACACTTTTTGCTATAGTTGTAAGCCGTGCGGCGGGCGCGTGTTTCTCTGTCTGTCTCTCTCTCTCTCTCTCTGAACTTCGTTCCATCCGGGTGTCCCTTGACACCTCTCAAGTTTTTTATATAAAGCTTTAAAAACCACTGCTTTATTATAATAAATATAAAAAATTATTTAAAATTCGTTACAAACGTTTTTAATATCCTGATAACGTAAATTAATTGAAGAAAAATACGAATTTTTAGTGCTGCCATCTAGTTTAAAATTAAATAACTACTATCTATAAACATTTGTAATGTTGGGTAGGATCCCGAATTTCCCAAATTTTTTTATATCATACCTGGATACCTCAAAGGGTTAGGCAGAGGTGTGAGTACTTCTAGTACATCAACATTTCGCCAGTTTTGTTTTAGTCCCATGAATATCAAGCCTATTGCCATCAACCGGGCCCAAATCCAGACTACGGGCTGTTACTGAAAAAAATCTAATGGAAAAACCCACTTGGCCCGACCCGGGAATCGAACCCAAAACCACATAACCAACGAAGCAGTCAAATGTTCGTTCTTGTCTTCATTTCTGCGAAAGAAACCCGGAAAGTAAAATAAGATTCCCCTTTTAAACATAAATTATTGCCAAAATTGTAAATTCTACGTAATTTATGTACTCCCCCCTCATATCATCACCATAGAAAATACCATAATCTGCAATAAAAAGCGACAATTACCCATAAAAACAGCACCTCAGCCATTTCTATTGGGGATTATTCACACTCCCTTTAAAACCGCTTTCCTTTGACAATTTAATAGGTATTTACCTCAGATTGTAGAAATAAATCAGATATGCTATTAAGATATGGTTTTCAGAACTGACGACCATAATAATCATAAGTGACTTCACAATATAAAGAGCGTGAGGTTCGACTCCCAGTTTAAGCAAGCCGTGTTGTTTTTTTCCCAAATGGTGCCTTGAAACTGCCTGTTTGTAAACTGTTTTAAAAGTTGTATTGTAAGGTGTGATCTGATGTCAGAAAATGTTTCTTTTTTTTTTTCTTGATTCTATCCTCCCACAAAGTGGACCGATGACCTTGTGAAGGCCTCAGGAATGCGGATGCGGGAAGCATCCATTGGGGGAGGCCTATGTTCAGTATTGAACGTCTTTCAGCGACACCTTCTAGGAAACTTCTGCATTCACACTTAATCAAAGTTACGACGATCGAAAAATACGACGTCAATAATTTACAGTTCAAAAACTGAGTGAAATAGTTAAAAAATCTAAAAGTTTTTTGGTACCTTTTTTTTCAAGCTAAATAATACTAACGTTTTTCTGTCGGCATTATTAACCTGTCTTCCATTTCCATTTGCAAAAACAACACATCTCCGTTGTTTCCCAACTCAAAATCCTGAGGTATTTATGTAATCCTTGGTTTAAACTCCGTTTTAATGCTTGCCTTTGTACAAGTCTCGGAAGAAGCCTGAACGAACAAGTCATGAAATCTTAAGATTAAGTGAGAGCTTCGTTTTATCTTATAGGGGCAGCGGACACCGGATTTAACCGGTTTTTACTGGATTCCACCAGTTCACACCAGTTTGTTGGAGCTTAAGTTTAGGAATTGTGGGAACTTGGTGTCTGTTTGAACTTTAGGAGTCTTTTGGTCTTAACTGTTATCAGGTTACTTGAGTAAAATATGTGTTTATCAAATAGGTTCCCCATTTTGTATCCTAAACACACTGTTTTAGTACGGTTACCAAATAAACAATGTACTGAAGTAAAGTATCCTGTTTTTGGGGGTAATTTCGAAGGGTTAAATGGCTTCTTCTTCCTATAAAACCAGCCTTAAATTCTTAAAGACGTTTTACAGACCTTTTCTCCCTATCGCCTGATAAATTGCTCACTTTTTCTATAGCTTTTGATAACCTCTAAGGCCGTTTCTCTACCGAACCGTGAACGGGACGTCAACGACAACGACATGACGACACCGAAGTAGCGACAGTACATTTACTATGGCCGCGTAATCTTGTTTCTCGTCGACGTCCAGTTCGCAGTGCAGTGGTCAAACAATGTTACACACGATTTACAGTTTTATAGATTTCAGACATTTAGCTTTTTGTGATATTTTTAATTTATATTTTATATTAATAAAAAATAACTCGGTACTTGCCCAATGTGAGCGTTTCCCAAAATCATTGTTAAGACTGGCCGCAGACGTTGCTTTGAATTAATGAACAGATCGCTCGCGCGGCTACCCTTAATTAATAACTAATGAAGCTCCCAACAGGGAGTTGTTTTAGAAAAATCCTCGATACTTCACTTCGTATAACAGTAGACTGTTTTCGTTGGAGATTTTTTCTGCGTAGAAATATAAGAACGTCAGTTTTTTAAGTTGTGTCGATTTTTCATCCTGTTTCCTTTTAGGTTTCGAAAACAGATAATATCAGCTAATTTCCAAACAACCAAAGGAGTTTCTCAATGCGATGACTACGTACGTGTATGTATGTATGTATAGATATCATTGTTTTTATTATGTAGGTAAGTTGAGATAATCTTTAAACCGACTTGATTTATTTAAATGGGCGTGTCATCGTATTATATGCAAAAAGTTTTTATCGTTGCCCACTTTCAGAATAAACTCTCATATGAGGGTTTATCTTAAAAGTTGGCAACGTCGCAAATAACTGTCAAATATTTACCTGTTTTGATTCTTATAGCAATATTACTGAATAGAAATAAGAATTGTGGCTAACTAGCGAACTAGAATACTAATAATGAATTGCAATTATAACATTGAATTGGTTGTTGTACCCATTTTAGGTGTAAAAAACGCATTTGGAAAGTTTCCAAATACTTTTTTTACATCTAAAACTAAACATTCGGTGTTACTATATTAATAATTGCATTTCATAATCAATATTCTAGTTTGCTAGTTAGCCACATGTTTTATTTCCACACAGAAATATTGCCAAATTAATCAAAACAGTGAAATATTTGACTTCTATTTGCGACGTTGCCCACCTTCAGAATAAACGCTCTTAACATTTTGAAGGGATCCTATGCAAGTGGTAAGTTGGTTGGTTAGGTCTCCGATTGAAAACGATTGATACAAATAAAAGATTGATATAAATAAACTATTGATACAAATAGTTAGTAGTAGTTTGATTTAAATAGGTATTTATTTTTATTATTTTACTTATCTTTTATATAGATTCTTTTCTTAAAGAAATTGTGAATGTGAGAACGTTTACTTTTAAAAGAGTAACCGTGGAGTTTCTTGTCGGCTCTTCTCCATAGCAAACAACCAACCGTGGAACCGTGAAGCTTCTGACGTTTCATAAGTCCTTGTACGTTTATGTGAAATAAAAAAATATTTTGAATTGAATTGAATAAACGATTGATAAAAATAAACAATTGATACAAATAATCTATTGATACAAATATTTGGAATAAAATACAGTACGTAAATAATATCGATACTTCTAGCTAATCGAATCAGGCGTGGCTTTGCGGAAATCCATTATGAATATTTTTGTTGATCTGAAATCTAAAGTGGCTACAAAAAAAAACCACAAAATCCTCTTCTTCTTCTTTTCGTGTGGTTAACTAACTAACCTGGTGTCAGAGTTTTAAAGCCGCCCATGGGCCTCTGACTTGGCTTCACATGCCGTCAAGAAATATCTCTGAGGCATGCCGGTTTCCTCACGATGTTTTCCTCCACCGTTTTTGAAGCAAGTGATAATTATACAATACGCACATAAATCCGAAAAGTCAGAGGTGCATGCCTTGGGTTCGAACTCGAGACCTATGACTTGGCAGTCCGACGGTCACACCACTAGGCTATCACTGCTATAAAATCCTCCAATGAAAGGCCTGAAAACTTACGTAATAGGTACATGAAAGTTTAAGAAAAATTATCGGCATTCTAACTGCATCTTGCCGACGTATTTTATACATCAGGTACCAGAATCCGGTATAACGTAGCAAGATGCTGCGATATCCGTCTCGGACACGTTTACACGGGAGTTTTACAAGGCCGGCGCCGGCAGTGGAGCCGTGTGTTAGTTCATTTATACCGACACATGGGAAAAGTCTTGGGTAAACAATTTTTAGAAGCACGTTCTTGTTTTTTCATACGTTTTTTAACTTTTTGTTTTCTCTGTTAGTACCTAATGCTTAACTAGACCTTGATGAGATCTCAACTTATTTTATTATTTTTTATTTTTACTTTCCTCCTATGTCCCACTTCTGGGCCTTTAAAGGCCTCCACACCTTCCATAAAAAATATTAACTAATCAAAAATCATGTTCAGACATGTATGCCATATGCTATGGCGTGCAGATATGAATAGTAATGATTGTTAATAATTAATTTCAATTGTATAATTATCACTTGGAGGAGCTCGTGGCTAAGTAACAACAGCCGCACTGGTCGGTCCATCAGGTTACGCTTGCCGGGATAGGTCAGTGGATGGGTGACCATCTTTACATACCGAGAATCCTCCGTGCCTCGGAAAGCCCGTTAAGCCGTTGGTCCTGGCTGTAATTCGTGGATCTTTGACAGTCGTTACGGGTCGTCAGAAGCCCGAAAGTCTGACACCAGTCTTACCAAGGGATATCGTATTACCCAGTTACTGGGTTGTGGAGGTCAGATAGGCAGTCGCTCCATGTACTGATATTTAGCTGCATCCGGTTAGACTGGAAGCCGACCCCAACATAGTTGGGAAAGGGCTAGGCAGATAGATTGTTTAATTGTCACTTGCTTTTAAAACGGTGAAGGAAAACATCGTGAGGAAATAGGAGGCATGTGAAGCCAAGTCAGAGGCGAGAGAGGTCATGGGCGGCTTTAAAACTCTGACACCAGGTTAGTCACTAAGCACATGAAAAAAAAAAAAAACAAATTAATATCATTAATATAAAGTGAATTTAGCATACAATAACAAATTTTAAAATGTCAACATTAAATAAAAAAATATTCATATAAAATCTGAAAAAAAATGCTTCAGTCGGAAATTGATAACTATTGTGGGTGGGACACGTCTTCGTGAATCGGTAGCTCAACCATTCCACAATATAAAATTCATAATGTATTTTGCATTCTGTTAACTAGCCTATTATTTCATATCCAAAAACGGATTCCATTGCATATTACATTCATAGGTACCTTACCTAGTACCATTATCTGCCCAAACTATTTAAATCCACTCCATTACCTACCCAACTATATCTAAACTACCCAATACCTTTTCTACTAGCCAAACTGTGCAAATAACCACGCTATTCGCCTGAGTAGCGAAGTTTTGCTGAGCTCTGAGCGGCCATATTTCGTGCATCACGTTATTAAGCCGGCTGCACACGGCGCAACAGGGGTGGGGCGTGGCTGTGGCGCAACATTATATGGGCTACGTGAGCTGGGTTGTAGTGGCTTGAAAATTGTGTGAACCTGAGTTGGTGGATGGAGTGATTTTTCGTTCGGTTGTGAGTTGTGATTGAATTATGTATTTTAAAATGTAATGTGATCATACACATAACAGAAAACACAATGTACTTTAGATTTTTACGTACTTATAAATGTTACTTATTACCACTAGACTTATGTGACAATTATTGTTTTGGTTTTATGTAGCCAATAATTTATAGAAATACACATGATTTCAAGGCACTGTGCTGTTTTTATCAATATTACCATCAACGTCAGTCATGCCGAATGGTCGTTAGGATGCATAAAGGCTGTTGCAGACAGGCGCGATGCAACACAGTGCGACGCGATTCTGGTAGAACAATTTCCAAGAAGTTTTGTGTGTAATAGAGTCGCGTCCCGCTGTCGCGTCTCGCTGTCACGTCGCGCCGTCACGTCGCGCCTGTCTGCGGGAGGCTTAAATCGGAATCACTGAATTGTTGGGTTTTACAAAAGTCTATGTTGATACAATTTTTCTTGGTAAGTAGGTGCCTCCACCCATGTGACTGCCACAAAAAGTGTCCCAGTATGCAACAAACATTATTTCCCATATTATACTGATTGTGAACATTCTGTTCCTCTTGTGTAAAGTTAAAACTTGAGATGTGATGAAACACATTTGCATACGAATAACATTTTCGTATTATTTATAATTTTACTTTCAACCGTCTACACGAGGACATTAGGAATATTAAAGAAAATTTTATTACTCGAATGGTTGAGCGTAGTGGAGTTTGTTACATAAAATCGCTTAGAGGTCTTAGAAAGAATTCTGTATTGAAGTTAGATAAGACCTTCTTATACAGGGTGACTTTGAAAACAATAAATGAATGAATGAATGAATGAAATGCACCGACCCCAGTGTGGTTTAACCAGACTCGATAAATCGAATGAACCCCAAGACTTACACTAAACCTTGGAGCTCGACAAAATTGAAGGGGGTGTTCTACCAACCAATATGAACAACTTTTACTGAAGGACCAACTTCAAAAAAAAATCGTCCATATACAAAATGGTCCACTCGGGTAATGTAAGCGGGCACGCCCTTTATGCCTGGAGGCTTTTTTATTTAGATATTAAGTTCTGTTTACGTTTAGTTTTTTTATTTCGGCCTGAGTATAGTTCTCGATGATTTTGTTTGGTATATTGGCGTGTGCTAGCTAACATATGGCTAATAATTTTAATTATGTTTTGTGTTGCGTAATGTAACTTATTTTGAATACTATTATAAAGAATCTTTTTTTTTTTGTTCTTCTAACTGAACGAGCTGTGCTGCTGGGGAGTTTGTTGCGCCACTTCTTCTTCCCAGCTAGTGCACTAGGAAGTGATGAAGGGTGAGCGTTTTGGGGGACTGTCTTATGTAATTTTGACGTTCGAAAAGTGCTGATTCTCAGCCTAGTTTGAATAAATGACTTTTGAATATTGTTTTTTTTTTTTTTTTAATTTGAATTTTGAATGTACCTTTATATGGGAAGATCGTTATTTTTGAGGTGTATTCGAAGCTTGTCCCATGTAAAAGTTATATTGATGGGTAGAACACCCCCTTTTAAATTTTGTCGATTGTTTTCAAAGTCACCCTGTATAGTAGCAGTTAAGTTACATCGTTCTTTGCAAAGACCCAAGGTCTTTTCAAGCAACTAAGTAGTAATAACTTATTTTCTTCAGAAGACAATTAGTCTGCAGGTACCAATCAATTATGACGAAATGCCCATGAGTCGCCATGCTGTCAGCAATATGTAGGCTTCATCAATGATTGTAGTTGTTAAGTTCGTAATTCTACTCTCAAAACGGTGAAGGAACATCGTGAGGAAACCTGCATGTCTTAAAAACAAAAAATCGAAGACATATAGATAGATAGATAAAACATTTATTCAGTGCATTCAAAAGACACACAAAAGCACAATTAAAAGATAACAAATTACATGAATATACATAAAAACAAGACACACATGTGACATGTGTGTGTGTGTGTTAGTGTGTGTGATGTGTATGTGTTTGTGTGTGTTAGTGTGTGTGATGTGTATGTGTTTGTGTGTGTTAGTGTGTGTGATGTGTGTGTGTGTGTGTGTAACATGTGAGATCTACCAACTCGCACTGGGCCCGCGTGGTGGATTACGGCCCACTCCCTCGCACAGAGGAGGCCTGTGACCCAGCAGTGGGACTCTACAGGCTGATTATTTTATGGTATGTGAGTAGTAACATAAAAGGTTCATAGTTACGACACTGGCAACATCAAAACGGAGATTTTACTGAACATATTGTTCAGTGGACAGTTGTCAAAAACAGTGAAAGATAAGGAACTTCATTTACTTACATAAAACCGGCCAAGTGCGAGCCGGACACGAAGGGTTCCGTACCACCGTACAATTTTTAGCAAAAACCACGTTTCTTGTAATATATACAGGGTAGCAGGTACATCGACGCGAAAACTATTACCATGGATCACCTGTTCCATACGTTTTGACCGCGTAGGTATTGCACTTTTCTATGGAACAGCAGATTTTTTTTAAAATAACCTACGAAAAGTTTGTACGCATTAAAACTGAATTTAACAAACAATAACAAATATTAAAATGTCAACATTAAATAAAAAAATATTCATAAAAATCTATGTCAAAATAAATGCTTTAGTCAGAAATTCATTTATATTGTAGGTGGGACACGTCTTCGTGGATCGGTAGCTCACAACCATTCCACAATACAAAATTCATAATGTGTATTTATCATTCTGTCAACTAGCCTATTATTTTATATCCAAAAACGGATTTCAATGCGTATTACATTCACAGGTACCTTACCTAGAACCATTCTCTGCCCAAACTCTTTAAATCCACTCCATTACCTACCCAACTATATCTAAAACTACCCAATACCTTTTCTACTAGCCAAACTGTGCAAATAACCACGCTGTTCGCCATCATGTACTGAATCCATGGTAACAGTTTTCGCGTCGATGTCCCCGCCACCCTGTATATATTTTGTTGCTCTAGCGCCAATAGAAATGCAATTCTGGGGAAATTTTAACTGCCTGCCTATTACGGCTCAAGAGATAAAGCCTGCTGACAGACAGGCGAACAGTGGAGGCTTAGTAATAGGGTTCAGTTTGGCACCATTCCGGTACAAAACCCTAAAAACCAAAAGTCTGCAATTACTTAAATGCTGAGCACTCAATAACCACATAACTTCTTTCAATATTTCTCCAATACCACATTGAAAAAAAATCCATTTCTTTATATAAATAAACGATTGTAGTTTTTTATTTTTGTGTATTGCAATATATTTGTTGTGGACCATAAAACAAGCGTGGGGTCAGCTTAATGTTACGGAAAATTCGCTTTTACGAAGGAACTGTAGAACTGTCGAGAGAATGAATGCGTCGGAACGTGGATGAGTATAAAACAATGGTTTTATGGCCCGACATGCTCTTTTCTTGAGGTATAAAGTAGCGTTAAAGGGTTAGTAAAAAAATATTCTCGGTTAACAATATACCATTTTGCGGTCTTCTCATGGGAATACCGAAAATGGTCTATACTGTAGTCTGTACAGGGGATAGATAATTATAATAACTTGTAAAGCCTACTTAAATTTTAATTTCGTTTTACACTACTGCCGTGAGTTTTTTCACATATCCAAAATCAACCATTTAGCTGGCAGGGGGGGGGGAAGTCCGAAAGGGATACCGTGGCCCCTGGCAACGTACAGGCAACTGAAGGAACACGGGTGGGTTTTAGTCAGTAAGAGTCTGACACGCCCTCCCGCTCCGACCAGAGCGGGGGAAGTTATTTGATAATATCCCAACCTCAAAAAAAAAAATATATGTCTGGGGGACACTTGACTCTAACAAAAATTAACATTTCGCGAACGGAACCCTGAATCCAAAAATGGTTTTGACAAACTCACAATATTTTTTAAATGAACTTTCCAACGATACCCAACAGTATGGGAAAGACGAGAAAAAAAAAACTTCCCCACTTTACTTAAAAAAGGAGGTACCCTAAAAAAAAATATTTTTCATAATTTTATTTTACCACTTTGTCGACGTGATTAATATGTATACCCATGCCAAATTACAGCTTTCTAGTACTCACCGTCTATGAGCTAAGCCGAGGACAGACAGACGGACAGACAGACAGACGGACATAGCGAAACTATAAGGGTTCCTTGTTTATAGCTCCCATCTTTTTGCTTATAGCAATGTTCTATGACCATCAATTCGTTACCTATGCATGGTCATTGCTAAATAATACCAGCCGTACAGGTCGATCTTCAAGGTTAAGCAACGCTTGCCGAGGTCGGTCCGTGGATGTGTGACCATGCATAACATACCGAGACCCCTCCGTGCCTCGGAAAGCACGTTAAGCAGGCCCGGCTGTCATTCTTAGATCTTTGACAGTCGTTACGGGTCGTCAGAAGCCCGAAAGTCTGACAACCAATTTTGCCAAGGGGTATCGAGTTACCTAGTAACTGGGTTATGGAGGTCAGATAGGCATTCAGTCCATGTAAAATACTGGTATCCAGCTGCATCCGGTTAGACTGGAAGCCGACCCCAACATGAAAATGAAAAAATGAAAATGAAAAATGTTTTATTAATTATACAAGTAAAATTTTACAACTAGTGATTGGAGTCTCCTTTTAAGCAAAAAAGCCTGTGTTAGGAGACTCCGCTCTTCCAAAACTTAAAATATTAACATAAAATTACTTGTTTTAAGTGTTATAAAAACAGGCGTTTTAAAATAAAAAGAGAAAATTAAAACTAGACAAGAAGCATGCAAATGAGTGAGTGAGAGTAGGGGTGTGTGAATGTGAGTATGAGGGTGTGTGAATGTGACTATGACTATGATGGTGTGTAAATGTGAAAATGGGGGTGTGTGAGTGTGAATACTAAGGAGTGTTACTGTGAGTATAAAGGTGTGTAAATGAGAATTTGAATGTTGAATGTGAGCATCGGTGTGTATGAAAGTTAAGTGATAGTGTGAGGGTTTGTTAAATTTAATGTAAAATACAGAGTGAGTGTAAGTGGCAATGAATTAATCAGACTGTATACGACAAGTACGAAAGATGAGAGATTAAGTGTAAGGTTTTATTTTATTCCAGTAGCTTCTCCGTGTCATCATAAGTAAGTGGTTTTATCCAGTTAGTTACTATTTTTTTACTGTCAGTTAATTGTTTATTGTATATGTAGATCTCTTTGTTAACTCGATTGTAAAGCTGAGCTGAGCGTTTGTCGTATTGAATAAGGGCGAGCTTGGTTTTAGTTTTAGGAACTTCAACTATTATATCCTTTCTTCTTTTCAAGGTTAAGCTGGGATCAAAAAAAAAAAAACATAGTTGCGAAAAGGCTAGGCAGATTGATTTTTGTATGGTCAGTACTGAAGTGTCGCTTGTAGCCGTTAGTACACAGTCCTATTTTCAGAATGGATGTTTACGTGAATGTGCTAAGAAAAATAAGTATCATTTTTTTATTAAAATATTTGATTTACTAGACAAATTTCAAGAATGCTCAAACAACTATTTCATTTTCATTTTTACAGCACTTTTCCATCATTTATTGAAACAATACTGAACGTACTCGTATTGTTTCCTTCCCTCAGAAAGGTGTAAAATAGAGAATACCCATGGTATAATAAAACAAGGTATGGCATTCCGGGAGCGACACATGCCTACGTCACTATTCAGTTGCCACTTTATTGCAACAGAACTCGAATTTAAGGAAAGATTTTCAATCACCATTCTGTTAAAAAATATATTCAAAGCATTGAAATTGTCGTTTCGTTTGTCTTATCAAACGAAACAAACATATACCAACGTAATTTTTAATTAAAACCTCATTATTGTATCAGATTCGCATAAGTAATAAAGGAGGTTGGGGAGTTATTATTACACACTACTGGTAACACAGAAACGGGCTGTCTAATTGGCATTCTGACATTTTGTCATGTATCGCTATTCTTGTCGAACCCGTATGTTGGTCTCGCTCAGTCCCATTGTACACAGTGATTCTCAAACATTTATTTGTGGACGTCTAACAAGTTGGTTTGATACATTTTTTTCTTTGACCACAATATCAAAATGGTTAAAATATTTTTTGTTTTTTTATTTTGAATAAAACTTCGTAAGTAGACGAGTTTAACAATGTGTTTGAGTATTATTTTAGTAATCCCTAGAATCCACTTATTATTAAGAATGAATATACACTTATATTATGAATGCTAAAGTAGATTTATCTAATTTGTTTTTTTTTTTGTCTAGGGAAACCTACAACGCGCGGGTAGAGCTACAGGCAAAAGCTAGAAGTAATTTAAAAAATTATGTCAATGTTTTATAAAATTTCCCCAAACTAAAAAGTTTGAGAACCATAGATAGCGGTGATGACGTAGTCTTGTGTCTCCCACGTGACCATTGTGTTTCGGAGTGCCATACCTTGTTTTATTATACCATGAGAATACCCACGTTTAAAACTGTTGAATTTTCCGAACACCTGCCGAGGTGTTCTGAAGTCAGTGGAGCGGTGGAGCGGGACGTGCACGTGACGACGACGATGCCGGTGGAGCGACGAATGTTTATATAGACTTGTTTTTAACACTTGGAAATTGAGAACCATTATTCAGACATAATGTATCGAATGAATTATGCTTAGTATTTATTTATTACAAAAGCCACAGCAAACCTTGAAAGCATTTTCATTAGGTCGCAGGAAAGCCTTACTATACTCAGATTTTTAATTTCTAGACTAAAATGACATTTGGTGTCGACATAAAAATAACCTAGTAAATAATATAGTTACAGAGTGACTCACCAAGAAACACTGAATCATTCTCTGCAGGAGGACCTTCACTGTTATCGTGTTGTCTCAGTAATAATAGAAAAAAAAAAACAGCCTAGTAAGTGTCGGACCACGCACAATTAAGGGTTCCGTAGTTGGGATGAATTTATCCCAAGAACGCTTTCTCCCCTATGGAATGTATGGGAGAACATGTTTTTGCAACTTGAAATGTAAGTTGATCGATTATTACTCGATAACTTGTACTCGAGAAAAAAAACATCACCAATTTTGCGTGTAGGGGAGGTAGCATTTTTTTTTTATTTTTCTTTATTTTACCATTTTGTTGGCGTGATTAATATGTATACCCATGCCAAAACACTGCTTTCTAGTAATAAGAGTATTTGAACTAAGCCGCGGACAGACAGACAGACAGATGGACATGGGGGTGATTGGCAGTTTTTAATAGTGATGATGAAGCCACTGCTCCACTTAACCCTCCAAAGAAAGTAAAGTCGATATTTAACCCCTTTTAAACTTAAACAACTTAGCACTGTTGCAGTCCCCAGTAATCACCCATTTGTACACAAAACCCACACAGCGCTGCAGCGCTAGATGGCAACAATACATGAAAGCATTTAAGCGAAACAGCCAACTCTTCTACGAATAGTTGTGCTGGCTGTGCATTTGACCACGGAGATGCAGTACTGTTGTTATCATGAGGTTTAAAACTTGGTAAGCGAGTATCGAGTGAATTTCGGGACGACTTGAATCCCAGGGGTTTTCAATCCGGTAAGCTAAAGTAATGCAAAAGTATAACATTATGGCCACCAATATCAACAGATTTTTGATAATTCAGTCTTTTACAGCAGCAGCACATTTCAAAAACAACCCGTTGATTTTCGTTAACCCTTAAATTCTATGAACCGGTTTTTTGTACAAAAAAATACTAATTTTACGCCCAAAAACAGCTCCAAAATAAAAATAAATGAGTGAGCCAGTAGTCGCATATGATGTGTAAGATCTGACATCTCACCTTGGTAATAAGCAACATTAAGGTAATAAGCAACAAAAATGGGCTCGTCAAGGTCGTTTCTGACGGTCAACTCTAGCACCGCGCGCGCGCTCATTGGTCAAATCAAATAATGCGCGCTTCGTGACACACTTTGGTCGCTTTTCACGAAATCACTCCCACAGATTTAATTATTTAGATTTTAAGATTTTGATTTCAGAAAAGCGAGAGGAAAATGTTGCAAACTAAAATTATTATGAATAAGATTATGAAAAATTACTTTAATTTCGGAAGTCGGTGTCTTTGGTTTTAATTTTTCGTTTTATGCGACCGACTTCCGAAATTAAAGTAATTTTTCACTTTAGTGTTTTTTTTTTTTAAGTCACTTGTCTTTTGTTTTTGTAAAAAGTATTTATTTTTCAGTTTTTTAGTTGTGGTACCTATCCCACACAAATTCGAATACCACTAACTGCAGCTATTTAAATAACAGTGACGGAAAGTTATCATCATATCATCCACATATACTAAGTGGGAAAAATAAGTATTATTGAAGTTAACTCGAAATCTATACAAAGTAAAGTTAAAATTAAAAAAAAAAAACAAAATCGGTCCTCAATTGACGGAGAAATAGGCATCGGCGGAAATACATAAAAAAAAAAAAAACCTCCTCCTTTTAGGTAAAAAATACTCCATAACTTAATCTACCTAGAGTATACTTTTCAAAATTGTGTTCCTACCATCTAATAATCGAGTTACCGTCGTACCTCCCACAATATTAGAAGCAACATTAGTCGCCGGGCAAGTTTAATGCTCGTCGCTATAAATATACGCTCAGCTGATGTATTTACAGCCGCACAAATTGTACCTTTATAACAGCTTGGCGGCCTGGGATCACCTGGAGCCATTGTACTTAATGTTGGTGATAAAGGATTATTGTCTACTCGCTGGTCGGGGTTTTCGAAATGGTATGATATTTTGGAAAGCGGTTTGTATTTATGGAAACTTACAGAATATCAAGTTTTTGAAACGGGCCCGGGGGTCAAATGTTTTGAAGCGGGGGTAAACATGCTTCAGTGTCCTGATAGACATCTACCAAATAAAAAAAATGGAATTTACTTCACATGAAATAATTGGTGCCGTGTGGTGCCGGTCGTAAAGAATAGTACCATCCCATTTCTTCTCGTGGGTGTCGTAAAAGGCGACTTAGGGACTCACTAGAGAATGGGCAGCAGCGTTCTCTATGCATTTTAACACCATACTGCGATCGCCAACGCGCCTGCCAAGCGTGGCGATTATGGCAAACCCCCCCATTTGGGGGAGGCCTATGTCCAGCAGTGGACGTCTTTTGGCTGAAATTATGAAATAATTTGCTAGGTGGGTTAACCGTAATTTATCAGAAGGCAAATCAGGCCATAATTCAGCAAAAATCACACTAAGTGATCAACTTTTTTTTTACTGACTAAGTATATTTTGCCTGCGGCTTCAACCTCGTGGACCTCAAAAATTATCCTTCGGGAACTTACTGCAGGGATAAAAGTATCGTATGACCAAATCCTGACTCAGGTCATAATCTACATGTATGCTAAATTTCATCGAACTCCGTTCAGCTGTTAAGGTGTGGAATGGTAACCGAAATACAAGAGTTGCATTTATAACTTTGGTATGAATCTAACAGTCCCACCTCTCACATAATATTCAAAGAAATTAAAAGTAAAGCTCATTTGTCATCAAATTCGTCCATATCGCTGTCTGTGGAAAAAGTACCCAGAAGGCTGGCAACGTTGCGACGTTGGTGAGCAATCCTGATTCTTTGACCTAAAAATTGGCCAGCCCTCTGGTCACGTGAACAGTCGGCCAACCGCTTGGCAATGTCCCGAAATACTCGATGAGCACTCGGACCCCTAAACAGCTCAAACATATAGCTACCATTAAGGTTGTTATATTTGCGCCGTTTGAGGTTTTCTACACAGGTTGCATCCCACACCAAAAGCCTACCCAACTTCCAAGGCATTATGGTCATTCCGTCTGGCCTCTTCATCATCACGATCCAAGTCACGTGCCAAGCCATTGGGTTTCTAAAACAGCAGGCAATTTTTTTTCCCTTTAATATTGTACTTACGCGTAAGTCTCGATCCCGTAGGAATATCGGGATAAAAAGTATTCTATATCCTAATCCAGGTCATAGTCTACCTAGGTGCCAAATTTCATCAAATTCCGTTCCGCCGTTTTAGCGTGAAACCGTCACAAACAAACAAACTCGCTTTCGCATTTATAATATTAGTTAGGATTTTAGTGTTAGACTGCTTATTATACTGGTATTTAAGATTTGTCAACAAACGTATAATTATCATTCAAGATGTAGAAGCTATAACTCTGGCTGTACCAACTACCCACTCGGGACTATGTTCATAGCTACATAAAACGGGAGTGGTTAGTACTAAGAATTGATAGTTGCTATCCTAGACACAATGCAAGGATGCAAGCCTTAGTGGGTCATGTTCGCGAATTAAGTTTGCCTTGTATGTAATGAAAGTTGCGTTGTGTGCTACAGATTAGGTAAACTATTCCTAACTGCATGTGGTTCTGGATTTAAATCTGGGCAAGTACCAATATTTGACATAACTGCCATCGGTAAAGGAAATTTATCATGAGGAAACGTGGACTTAGCATAACATCACACCTGTATTTCCCCGAAAGGTTAGGCAGAGGACTACCTATAGTACACCCACATTTCGCCAGTTATGTTTAAGTCCTATGTAATAGGGGCAAGCCTATTGCCATCAATGGGGCACAAATTCAGACTCTAGACTGCTACAGGGAAATTTCAGATGCAAAACCCAATAACATTTGGCCCGACCCGGAAATTCAACCCGATACCTCATGCGCAGCAGACCTAGACCAACCAGTCCGGCAGTGGCAGTCCTTACCAAACCTGTCAAACCTGGACTTATACCTGGTTATAATTGGTCCGACATCGCCAACCCGTCTTGAACAAGCATGGTGATCAATGCTCGTTATTCCTAAATACTACTTCCTCATGAGTGGTCGTAGTTGACTGCTGAGCGTTACGATCTATAGTTATTAGGAGTTTCCGAAAGCAGTGATAGCCTAGTGGTGTGACGGTCGGATTGCCAAGTCATAGGTCTCGAGTTCAAACCCAAGGCACGCACCTCTGACGTTTCGGATTCATGTGCGTATTCTATAATTATCACTTGCTTCAAAAACGGTGAAGGAAAACATCGTAAGGAAACCGGCATGCCTAAGAGATATTTCTCGACGGCATGTGAAGCCAAGTCAGAGGCCCATGGGCGACTTTAAAACTCTGACACCAGGTTAGTCACTGACCACACGAAAAGAAGAAAGAGTTTCCGTCAGGAATTTCTTAGTCCGGAGTCTAAATTTGTGCCTGGTTGACGGCAATAGGCTCGTCCCCTATTAAACATACCAACTGCTGAAAACTGGGTGTACGTAAGTAAACCTCTGCCTAACCGGAAAACAAGCGTGATCTTATGTAATTTATTTATTTATTGGTAAGGCACCTCAACGACTTACTCACTAAAACATACACATACAAAAATCACATAAAGTTTTAGGTATTGTAAATTCGTCACTTATAGAAGTGCACAGCACTAGCAGAGAACTTAATGATTAAAGGACGTTATAATCATCGTTAGTTGATTAAATTAAAAAGAAAAAAAAATTAAATAATTATGTTCATAAATATGATGGAAAGTACAGAAATATTTAATTAAATAACAAAACAGACATAAAAAGAAGGAAATGGAAGTGTATACAATTTTATTAATAGGCGGCTTATGTCGCACAGAGGTCTTGAGACTCCGAGCTGGTAATGCTATACCCACAATACTTCCTCAATCGAATAGGACCGTTTATCGTAAAAGTTGGCAACGTTGCAAATAGCTGTATTTTTTTTCCTGTTTTGATTAATTTGGCAATATTACTGTATAGAAATAAGAAATGTGGCTAACTAGCAAACTGGAATATTAATAATGAATTGCAATAATAACATTGAATTAGATGTTGTACCCGTTTTAGGTGTAAAAAAGGCATTTAAAAAGTTTCCAAATACTTTTTTTACATCTAAAACGAAATATTCGCTGTTACGTTATTAATTATTTCATAATCAATATACTAGTTCGCTAGTTAGCCACATTTCTTATTTCCATACAGTAATATTGCCAAATTAATCAAAACAGCGAAATATTTGACATCTATTTGCAACGTTGCCCACTTTCAGAATAAACGCTCTTAACCTAACCTAATCAAAACCTATCCAAGTTTGAAAAATGTAAACTGAGAGTTAGCAACCTGGCAACGCTCTACGTCCTATGGCATCGTTTTCACGTAATTGGACAGACGATAGTATCCTAATTGTATTAGATGTCCCGATCAGGTTTCCAATGAAATTGTTTTGAGATAACAATTCGTTTGTTACGTAAGTGCCTCAGGTTTGGTTGGGTTTGTCGATAAGTACTTATGTTTGGTTAAAAACTTCCTAACACTTGTTTACTGTTTCGGCTGTTGCCGCTGTGAATCTTCGAAAATAATGAACGGTATTTGATGAATCTGTTTTATTTTTCTGAATTATATGAAAAGCGATACGTCCGCCATGCGATCTCTGTTCTTGACTTCTTTCTTCAAAAACTCGCGGCGCCCCTGACGGCGCAGGGAGCACTGGCTGGCGCAGTGGCATGGCTATAGTAAGTCCCGCCGTGCGCCACCAGGTGGCGACGGGGCCGTAATATTTACTCGAACTGGTATTTTCGAGAACATCCAGATTCCAGTTATATTCTTTAGTATATATACTATCAGAATAAGGGATGTTACGGTCAGCGACAAAGGTAACACTGCTTCTTTTGCATAATGCATTTTTTATTATTATTATAAGCCTGTGTTGTCCCACTGCTGGGCAACGGCCTCCCTTCCCTCTTTACACTTTTCCCGGTCTACTGCGATTGCGGGCCAATCCTTTGAGAAGGAGTCCAGCTCATCCCGCCATCTCTTTCTGGGCCTGCCGCGTAGTCGATTCCTGCTATTTGGGATCCACTGAGTGGTGATTTTTGCATATTGCTGCTCCGACATGCGACAGATGTGGCCAGCCCAGTTCCACTTTAGTCCAGCAACTGTGCGGCCAGCATCTGCTATTTGTGTTTTGGAACGAAGAATAGAGTTTCTAATGCGGTCTGTGAGTTTGACACCTAGTATGCTTCGCTCCATAGCCCGTTGGCAGACCCCAAGTGCGGACTTTTGACGCTTTGTAAGAGACCATATGTGCGCTTCATAGGTGAGGGTGGGAAGAATGCACATGTCCATGAGCTTTCGTTTTAGTGAAAGCGGGAGTGGTCCTTTCATGAGATGTTTCATGGACCAATAGTTCTTCCAGGCGTTTTCTGTGCGTCGAGCGACTTCTTTGTCCTGTCTCGCCTGGAAAGATACTATTTGGCCGAGGTAAATATACTCATGGACATACTCGACCTCCACACCCCCAATTTCTAATGCATAATGTATAATTAGCTGATAATATTCCCAATGCTGAAACACAGGCCTCCTCTCTTCGAGAGGGAGTGGGCGGGCCAGTGCGGGTTGGTGGATGTCACATGTCTTCAAATTTTTGGTTCTAGGACATGCCGGTTTCCTCACGATGTTTTCCTTCACCGTTTTGAGAGCTGTGGTGATGAAATTATTTACTCAAAGTAAAGCGCCTGCCTGGGTTTGAACCCATGACTTACAACTCGTAACACTGGACCAGCACTGCTTCTTTTACACATCATCTAAACTGATAAGATTATTCGATACATGTATGAATTTCAACATTTCATATTATATAATAGCTATGAGTTAATTTTCTTTTAAGAGGGTTTATCCCAAAAGTTGGCAACGGCGCAAATAACTGTCAAATATTTACCTGTTTTGATTCTTAAAGCAATATTACTGAATATAAATAAGAAGAATTTCATAATCAATATTCTAGTTCGCTAGTTAGCCACATTTTTTATTTCCACACAGTAATATTGCTAAATTAATCAAAACAGTGAAATATTTGACATCTATTTGCGACGTTGCCCACCTTCAGAATAAACGCTCTTAATTGATATTTAGCTCTATAAAATCGACTTGTCGCTGACTATACCAAGGGGCTCAGCCAAGGGCTGAAAATGGTCCCAAAGACAAAGTTTCAACCACTACAGAAAAAGCAGTTTTTAAACAACACTCAACTGTTTTTGTGTACGGCATAAAAACTTTTTAACTCTGGTGAGCACATTGTCCAAATACAAATAATGTATTTTTTCGTATTTTTCAAGCCAACGAAACAAAATACACACTACTATTAAAATCAAACAAGGTTTTTGTACCGCGCTATTTTATCAAAAAGTGAATGCAACTTGACATCCGGCCTGCAACCTAAATAAAATCTGTCAATCAAATGGTTCCGTAGGCTATTTGGACGCACACGACATAAAACATTCCGTTTTGAGTGGTTCGGATAGTTGTGGTGTATGTAGAGGAGGTAGCGGTTACCTGTGAAGCCATAGTTAACGTTATGGAACGATTAAAAGTTTTTTTGTCAAGCAAACGAAAAGGACAGTACAGTATACGTGTTATAGAAGACTTATTGATATCATTTTCACAGTAATTATTTCACTACAGATCAAAAACTTAAGGCCGAAGCCTGCCGGGGTCGCGGGTAAGTCCAAAAGGGATGCCGTGGCCCCGGCAACTGAAGGAACACGGGTGGGTTTTAGTCAGTAAGAGTCTGACACGCCCTCCCGCTCCGCCGAGAGCGGGGGAAGGTATTTGAAAATTTCCCATCCAAAAAAAAAGGCTGTGGTATTTGTCAGCAGAAATTTTAAGCCAATATTCACGGTCAAACATAGCAGTTTGTATATTTACATACACATGACATTACGACTCCAGGCTTTGATGTCTCCAAATCATGTATATCTAAGTAATTTCGTCAAACAAACAATCTTGTTTATCCAAAACGGCCATACAACATTTAGGCGATAAACACAACCTCTTACGAGCCCTGTAAAAATTTGAAGAAGCACGAAAAGGTATCAGCAATTTTTATATCACATCCCACCATCGCTACCGCTCATCTCTCGGCCCACAAAGCCACGCAGTGTGCGCGTACGGCGTAACATAGGCTGGACGCGGGACGCGCATAACGAATGTCCAAACACTGAATAGCTGATGAACAATTTGCATACCTGAATCGCTATAATGTACAGACACCGCTACTAGCATAGTTTGAAGGACAGCCCTTAGATTTGAGGGTGATAGTTAGGTACTATCACGACTGTAATCTCTAAAGGAGTTGTCAGTGGTCCTATATTTCACCAGTTTCGAATGTTATCCGGGGTGCACAAATCAAGACGCGAGACTATTACTGAGAATATCATGATTGGAAATCAGTGTTTTTGATTTTTATTTGATTGAGCCGCACTAATTAAGATAAGATAAAATTTATTTAAACATTGTTACAATGATTTCCTTAAAATTAGTACATAATAATTATATCTGTAACTGTTGGTGACATTCATTATGTTAAAGCGGTAATCCCCAAAGTAGGCGGTGCCTGTATCTTGGGGACCTGCAACTGGGCCTGAATAATGTTTCCACTGCTGGTATATAGGCCTCCTCTCTGTGAGAGGCAGTGGGCCGTAATTCACACGCAGGCCCAGCGCGTGTTGGTAGATGTCACATGTCTTCGAATTTTTGGTTCTAGGACATACCGGTTTCTTCACGATGTTTTGCTTCACCGTTTTGAGAGCAGTGGTGATGAAATAATTTTCACAAAGTAAAGCGCCTGCCTGGGTTCGAACCACAACTCGTAAATCACAGCCGCTACCACTGGCCACCACTGCTAATTACTAAGCTACTAAGCCACTGCTTCTACTAATAAGCTACACCAGCTTGAAAGTCTTCACCCATACACACCTCGCTCAGTTGCAAGTTCAAAAGTTGAAGAACTTGCTATACCTACAAGAAAATCATCATAAACTGCTGAACAGAAATCTAGGAAAATGTCTGTTGATATACCACGTTGGTAATTTTAGGTTGTGATATTTTTCCCGTTTTCAGAAACACCGCTAAACTGGCTTCCTCACAGAACCTACCTACGTTAAGGTAGGTGTCAATTTCTGAATTCACCTGACGGTCTTTAGCTTGCACTTAAAATAAGTAAAACATAAATAAAGATAGGTAATAACTTCTTAACAACCTGAGCACGTAAAAATCGAGCGAAACATGTCTAGGTCCTTGACTCGATGCGCTTTTAACATAAGTGAACAGCTCTTAAAAGTTTTGCAAAGGTTGTTTTCATTGGTTTATGCCAATTATTGGTCAAAACACTCGTTTCTACGTCCATACAAAAGTTGAAGACTTAGCATAATGTAGCGATAACAGCTGGATAAGCTTATTCAGGGCATACAAATTATTATTCAGGGCTTTGATACAGTTATAAATGACTAAATATTTTAGTTTCAGTAAATGAAAATTGTATAAACAAACGTAATAAAACATTGTGTAATAAACGTTTTCTTTCTTTCTTTTTTTCTTTTCTTTCTTTATTTGGAACGTGAGTCAGGCACAAAAGCAATATCTTTATTGCAAAAATATAATACTAACTTAATATTATAAATGCAAAAGTGAGTTTGCTTGTTACGCTTTCAAACTGAAATGGCTCAACAGATTTGGATGAAATTTGGCATATGGGCACACCCTGACCTGGATTAGGACATAGGTTACTTTTTATCTCGACATTCCCACGGGATCGAGACTTATGAGGGTGAAACCGCGGGGCGCAGGTTATAGTTTTTTTTTTTTTTGCAACTTGCTTTCATAAAATATACATGTTGCGCCGACGCAGAATTAATTGGTATAAGGGCAGTAGAGTAATGATGTTCTTATAAAAGTTATGCAATTATTCTAGCCATCATTCTATGAAAGAAAATCATTAAAATACATTCACTCAGCGCAGACAAAAAGGCCCGCAATTTTTTTTATAGATAGGTTTTCTCATTCCACAGATTGCACAAAATGGGTGTTTTACAATCATATTTTTTGTGTAGTGTTAATAAGTAGGTCAATAACCGTAATTAAAAAAGTTTAAAATCTAGCCGAATCACATTTCAGCGACATGAAATGTCAAAAACTTGTTAATAATTGAGGTAAATTAGAGGTATTTTTGACAGATTCTGACTGAGATTACACAATATGAACGTTCCTAATATACGGGAATTTCCCCTCAGTTATTTTCTAAATAAATCGTAATCCTTGAACCTGTCAAATAAATCTAAATTCTAAACCAACCAATCACACAGATTTTCACGTCACATGCGTTCTGAATAAAAAGTCCCCAATTAGTTGAAAAGTCTCTCAAACCTGCACAGCATGGTCGCCGGACGTTTGAGCGGACGCTAGTGCGATTTCATTGATTGAAATGTCCTGCGTTTGAATACTGGACATAGTATGTGTGTTATCTGTTGTGGGGGATTTTTGTGACGTTATCTATTTTCTACTGACGTGATGTGAGCTATGTTTTTGTATGTGGCACCTGACGTGAAGGAAATATCGTGAGATAACCGGGACCTACACCTGTACCTTAATTGCGTAATACACGATCAATCAGAATTCGAATGGTTTTGAAATACAGATTGCTAATCCATAGCTTCACGAGTTAGAAAAAAGAATCTGCTTAACAACGTGACTATCGCAATGAATGTTGTTGAACTGTCAGAATGAAACCGATTAGTCGTAATCGTTTACGAAAATGTGTTGCGTAATTAGATAGCCAGTTTCTGAATTGAGAATTTGAAGCTGGGTACACACGGCTACACATCAAGCTATACATTTACAGTTTATGCTGATCTCGCATTCTATAGGATTTCCGTACAATGTGAGGTCAGCTTATACTGGAAATGTATAGCTTGATGTGTAGCCGTGCGTACATGTCAAACTACTTTAGCATAGATAGATAGAATACTATATAATACAAAAGAGTATTCTATCTGTCTGTAATTTTTATACTCTTCGTGTAGAAATGTTACATAGGGTGACACAATGGGCGGTCTTATCGCTAAAAGCGATCTTTTACAGACAACCTTTGGATGGATTAAAGTGAGAAGGAGAGACAATACTGCAGGTAGTCAGTGCACTCAGTGGTGTACCATTTACATAAACAATAAATACATTACATATATAAAGCATATACTTATCTATATCAATTTAAATATACAATAATAACTTAGCAGAATAACTTAAGGGGCATGCGCTAAGGTAGCCCGCGAAATTCAAATTTTCTTTAGTTTTTACATTTTGCAGGTCAGTGTGAGGTTTGATGTTGATTAAAATATGATTTGCGACCGTAACAAATATGGCTTTAAATAATTATAATCATTAGAATCAGCAATACAACTCCATAAGTAAGCACAATCGCCAAATGTCATGATTTCGTGAAATAGTCATTCAATGCGTTTATATGAACTTAGAGAGTTGTATTGATAATTTTTATGATTACAATTCTATAAATAAACATTTGATACGGCTGCAAATCATATTTTGATCAACATACTCGTACAACATGATGCTGACCTGCAAATTGCAAAAAACGTAAGAAAATTTGAATTTCGCGGGCTACCTTGACGCTTTCGCCTTAAGGAGAAACCTGCAATATTCAAAATGTCTATGCAATAAACTAAGACATTTGGAATTTCGCGAGCTACATTGAAGGAATCGCCTTAAGGGTGCACTAGTCGACGCGGACGGCTCGAACTCGTTGGTGGGCGTGACTACTAAGCATGCTAATTATTTATTTATTTAGTTTTGGTTCACTGCTAATAATTTAATAATTTAGTATTAAATGGGAAAAAAACTAAATGCATAAGATTTGCTTTACCGAATGTTAAAAGTAGTGATTGTGACATAGTATTGAATAGGGAGAAATTAGAATTCGTCGATAAAACTGTTTTCTTGGGGATTACGCTCGACTCAAGGCTGCAATGGGGTCCTCATTTAACATCTCTTGCAGGACGCCTAAGTTCAGCAGCATATGCTGTGAGAAAAATCCGTCAATTTACTGACGTAGATACCGCGAGGCTAGTCTATTTCAGTTACTTTCATAGTATCATGTCTTACGGTATTCTACTATGGGGACGGGCTGCAGATATCGAGTCTATTTTTATTCTGCAGAAAAGAACCATCAGAGCAATATATGGTCTCCGCAGACGCGATTCTCTAAGGGAACTGTTTAAAGATATTAACATCATGACGGTACCTTGTCAATATATCTATGAAAACATCATGTACGTTAGGAAAAATCTAAGTCTTTTCAGTAAAAGAGGTGATAGACACAATTATAGCACTAGAAATAGGGAACAATTAGTTCAACCGGGTTTCAGACTGGCTAAAGTTGACTCAACCTTCATGGGGTACTGTTTAAAATGTTACAATAAAATACCTCCCCACATACTCCAATTGAATGAAAGGAATTTTAAATCTTGTATAAAACGCACACTATGCTGCCAAGCATATTATAAGTTGGGGGATTACATCGTTGACAAAAATGCTTGGCTCAACGCTGGTCCAGCTCCACAAGGCGCATAAACTAATTGATTGGCATTCGAAAATATTGTTGGAGCTGCTGAAGATTGTAGTAGGACTATCTTTAGATTGTATAAATTCAATTTCATAGTATTATATAATTGCATAGCACATGTGTGAGCACTATGTACCTACTTTAAAGCTACCATTTACTGGGTACCTACGTCTTTCATTGACCTAAATGTGCCCTTGCGGCTGAGAGTATGTCATGCTCACTCAAATGTCTCGCTGGTGGTGGCGTGTGTGTTGGATCATAAAGTTCCCTTCAAAATGGTTGAGCTAAATGGTGCTGATCCATGCGTCATGTTCGTGAACGGGCGCCGTCAGTGGGGACTGGTCATCTCTTAGCTGCCAAGGCTTATTTTGAATTTATTTTAATTTTTGAATTGTTTTTTTCTTTATTACGGACGCTTTTAACGTGCACGTCTCTCTACATTGTTCTCACATGTATAATTACAACATGAATGATGTAACCAATATTTTGTAACAATATTCTGATTTAAAAGAGTGTCCGTGGAGTTTCTTGCCCGTTCTTCTCCATAGGAACCTACTACGCGTTGGAATGGGCAACTAGCTTCATATTTCTGACTGACCGACCCCTTGACAATTCAAAAGTGCCTGTAATTGGTTTATTTGAAATAAATGCTTTGAGTTTGAGTTTTTGAGTTTGAACCTGATCGTCACTATAAATCGTTATAAATTTACAATCGTTATAATTTTCTTCATATTTTTTTTTTTATTATCTTAATTTTATGAGCTCTTTGTCCCTCAATGAAATTATTATCAGCATAATGTTATCAGCAAAACATAATGATTATGGCAGCATTTTCATATGTTCCTATAAAACTTTGCCTTGTAAGTACAATTATCTTGGGTGTGAGACTTTCAAAGGCAATACGCAAGAGTATTTCGGAATTGAACCTGGGTAGAACCAGTCCTGCGCTCAACCATTGCCCCAAATGAGATCAGAACAGTAATTTGAAAAAAACACAAAGACAAAAAAACACCCCATCGACAAAAAAAACAAACCGAACGGCTCGCCGAATCTTTTCCAAAAGTTTTCCCCAATTTTTTCCCAACACAACAGATCGATGGGCCGTCCACTGGTCCCATTTGAATGGTCTGTGACCCACATCGGACGGCAGACGTAATATCCGCTCCGGCGTCCAACGCGCACCGGAAATTTCATCAAATCTGTCATACGATTGATAAGTTATCGTCAAGTAATGTTTGGATGGTGTGGTGGGTACTTTCACTTTTTAGTGAGAGGGTAAGTAGTGAGTTTTGTGTGAGCCCAGAAAATCAGGGCCGTGCACCCCCAGCACAGTATCATGGTGAGTGGAAGCTTTTTGTCACAGTCACGACTTGTAGTTGCCGACTAGTTTTTTCCTTGCATTAAATTATAATTATATTTGTTTAGTTTTAAGTAGATATCTTCTTTATAAGCACGTGTTTCTGTAACAAAATATCAATCAATCTGCCTAGCCTGTTCCCAACTATTTTGGGGTCGGCTTCCAGTCTAACCAGATGCAGCTGAATACCAGTATTTTACATAGAGCGACTGCTACTAATACGATACCTCTTGGTAAGACTGGTGTCAGACTTTCGGGCTTCTTGCGACTTGTAACGACTGTCAAAGATCCACGAAAGACAGCCGGGACCAACGGCTTAACGTGCTTTCCGAGGCACAGAGGAGTCTCGATATGTAAAGATGGTCACCTATCCACGGAACAACCTCGGCAAGCGTAGCTTTACCTGATGGGTCGATCCATGCGGCTGTTATTACTTAGCCACGAGCTCCTCCGACAAAATATCTTGATAAAATAAATATACTTAGGTACATTTTTTATTTCTCTTTCTTTCTGGTGTTACTTGGCGTTATGGCAGATTTAAGGCTTCGCCAAATAGAACGCGTACTTAGCGCGTGTTAGAACGCTAGTCTGACGCCGCGTAATAGCACCGAATTGTGTTGTACTATGACGTACGTTTACTGTCAAACAGAGCGCCAGCGCTAGTAGTGCTTTACGCACATTACGTTAGCGTGGCGTTAGGCTAGCGGTCTAACGCGCGCTCTATACGCGTTCTATTTGGCAAAGCCTTTACATTTGCATTAGTTAAAGAGTGCGTTTAGTTAGACGTCAGTCCAAAAGTGTCAGTTTTTCATTGTTAAGTGCCATGTACCCGTATAGACGTCAAGTTTCTGTCCAAACGATTGCAAATATTAATTAGCCCTTTGAGATACCTAGTGTCTGACACTTGAGTTAAGTGTTGTGTGAGAGGAGTATCTGACACTTGTGTCAAGTGTCAAGAATAGAGAGATGACTGTCTGACACTTGTAGTTTCTTGCCCCTTCATATCTATTGAAATGTACGCTTTGGAATGGGCAATTAGCTACAACCTTATGACTAACTGACCGACTCATTGTAAGTAAGTAAAGCAAATTGTTTGGTTCTTAGAACATTGTAATACAATTAGAGATATCTTTAGCGGTGATAAAAGAAATAGTAATATATTGTAGACCTACCTATAAAAACTAGAACAAAAATTGAAAATACCCAACTACGGAACCCGTAAAGTTTAGCAGAAGACTTTTGTTTGACTGTAGCAGGAATAAACATAAAAAATGTGAAGCAATTTCACTCGCCGCCCGCAGACTGTCATGAATATTAACCATTTTGCGCCATCTGACATAGAGTAGAGAATTAAGGGTAGATGTGACTGCAGAGTCTTGAAAGTTAATTGACTCAGGCGTGACTTTGCGGAAATCCATTATAAAATACAATAGACGACGTATATTTAGTAACCTAATCCGCTTAACTGTTCTTGAAGAGTCATAAAGAACCCTGCCTCAAACTCAAAGCATTTATTTCAAATAAACCAATTACAGGCCTTTTTGAATTGTCAAGGGGTCGGTCAGTCAGAAGAGAGCCTCGATAGCAGAGTAACTCTGTGACGCTTGACGTGTTCACACGTCGGGTCCGGGTTCGCAACAAGTCAATCGTCATCTTGAGGATGCCTCGTTGGGAGGTGACACACGTGTCGATTTCTTACAGGGTTCTTTTTCAGGTAATTTAAAAAAAAATCTCTACAGTAAGTTTATATCAGCTAGGTATCTTTTGAAAGAAACAAAACATATTTGCAGCTTGTTCTTACTTATAAAAGAGCACTTCGAAACCTTTTCAGTTACCAATCATCCTACCCCAGACAGTATTACAAATTAAATGAATAGAAAAACACACTTTCAGCAAAAACGCTTTCATAATATTAAGATTTCCAGAAACTAGCTACAGGAGGTTTTAGACCAAAACCTCTTTGAAAATGAAGTGGTTCAAACTCAAATTAGGTAAATGATAAAAGATGAGTTATAAGCCAAACCCTTTTAGGCAAGTTGTATACCTCTCCATTCTGTGGTAACCTAATCTTTGGCAAAAAACAGTATAACAAAGTGCGGCGGGCGTCGATTGCCGCGCTTACGATACTTCAGGGTCGTATTTCAGCTGAAACCGGCGCGTTACAGATTAGCTCCAATTTTCTTTCGTACTACATTGAATACGCTTCAATTCGGTTGTGTGGGAAACCTGATTTGACTTCTCCTGGAGGGTCCAGTTCAATTTTAGTGCGATATAAGAACTAACGATAATGTGTCTCGTGATTTTTTTTGGATTTTACTGGAAATAAGTTTAGTTAGATTATAAATCAGTTGTAAAGGAAGAAATTTTAGAGGAAAAGTACATAACCGTATAAGATTTATGACTAGAGAAATATTTATAGTCACAGTGAGATGGCAAAGGTCTTCAATTATTTTTCGAAAATCAATAGCACTTCGCGTACCCGAAAGATTTAATTCAATAACCTTAAATTAGACCAGGAAACTAAAAATAAACACCAAATTTAAACTAACATACCCACAATAAATCACTTTAAAGCCAAAACTAATCACCTAAAAGGTCCGACCGTCCATAAACAAAGTAGACTTGACCGATAAATTTTCACGTCTAGCGCCTTACGGTAGTTAATTTTTAATTCGACAGTCCGCAGGTCTTACCCCGAGGACGGTCGATGTGAGACTGATGAGTTTCGTGGTGGGGGGTGACCGCACAGCTTAGTTATTTCGACTACCGTCATTTGTTGACTTGCTTGTTTTAAATTAGATGTCAGAGAGGATGTTTTCTTTTATCTTTTTGGGCACTGTTCGGCTTCGTTTACCTGAGGACCTGAGTTAGGTTAATACCTTGTCAGGATGTCCTGTTTCATGCTCGTTTTGGTATTTTAGTAGGCCATCAAGTACCTCAAGGTCAATAGCTATGTAAAAGAAAACTCACCGAATGTCGCATTGGATATCCAGTGCAGATATGGGATTCCACAATAGACTTGTTCACGTTAGTGATGTACCTAGAATGCAAACATGGAATTTTAGTGGCACAATGGGCAGCACCATCATCCAGATTGACACAATGGCCAATGCCATCCTCCTGTGTTAATAAACTATGTACTACTCTGAAAAATCTTACAGCCTCTTGAAGCGATGATTATGGCTATTAACCTCTGAAACCTATTAAACAAGTATAAAATCCTACCGTCTTATTTAAAGTTCGATCAATTTAAAAATTACATAATTCTAACTTACACTTCTAAATCTTAGCGAAATCTTACAAAAGATAGAGACTCTTTAAGGCAGCTTTAACAAGTGTGACGCAAAGTTCTTTAACAAGTGTGACGCAAAGTTCTTTAACAAGTGTGACGCAAAGTTCTTTAACAAGTGTGACGCAAAGTTCTTCAGTATATTTATTTCTCCTCTGAAACTTGTTACGAAATACCGACCCAGAAGTTTGGTGTATCGTTTTACAGTCCATTGCACCATCTCTGTAAGGTCATTAATCAATGTCAAAATACTTTGGAGTAAACCCCGCATTGGAATGCGCATAAAAAGGAATTTGCTGTACATTTCGTGTTGGGCTGTTACACGATTTTCTTTCTCGCTTTGTGATTTTGAAGTGAAAGAAATATGCTTGTAGTTAATGTGTTTTTAATGCTTTAAGAGAAAATTAAAAGGAAACAAACAGTCAAGTAGCGCATGCGTTTATTGGGGCCATTGTGTTGCTTACCTTGCACGCAAACTTCAATAAAAGAAAAGAAAATAAAATCATACAATTAATTTCTTATTTCAACTTGACTAGTCACTATTGTTTTATCGAGATTTGACAGCAGCTTGATGAGCAGTGCACAGTGTGACCCAGAGGTAACCGCCCTGACTTACGAGTTGTAGGTCGTGGGTTCGAACCCAGGCAGGCGCTATACTTTGTGTAATTTTTTATTTTTTAAACTTTCTCCACACTAAGAATTTCTTGTATCGTGGGTGCGTTTACAAACAAAGAAACTCACATACACTAACACCCAGACCCGGAACAACTACTTGCAGATCATACAAATATTTGTTCCGTGCGGGGATCGAACCCGCGACACGTTGCGCAGCAGTCGATCACTCAGCCACTGCGCCAACCGTGTCGTCAAAATTTAACAAATTGTTGAATTGTTGTTGTTGTTTTGTTTAAATTTTAATGTTACTTTGTTTTTTATTTATGTTTAATGTGTTTTTAGTTATAAATACTTTTTCTTCCTTTCTTTTCTTTTCTTTGTAATATATTTCATTACCACAGCTCTCAAAATGGTGAAGGAAATGTTTCCTTGCGGAAACCAGCATGTCCTAGAACCAAAAATTCTAAGACATGTGACATCTACCAACCCGCACTGGGCCCGCGTGGTGGATTACGGCCCTCTCCCTCTCACTGAGAGGAGGCCTGAGTCTCAGCAGTGGGAACGTTTTAGGCTGATAATATATGATGCTGATGCTGCTTGTACCATCGAAGAAGTTCATAATCTATACACCGTTAGGACTATTTCTGCTTGCAGCGCTCGGCGGCTATAGAACCGGGGCGGTAACAGATGTGGTCATTGTGTTTACGGGATTTTGTTTTCAAACTGCTTAGATATGAAGTTCTTCGATAGTACATAGTATACAGTCTTTTTTTTATGCGTACTCTCAAATTATTCTCTGAGAACACTTTATAAATTCAAAATTCAAAAGTCATTTATTCAAACTAGGCTGAGAATCAGCACTTTTCGAACGTCAAAATTACATAAGACAGTCCCCCAAAACGGCCACCCTTCACCACTTCCTAGTGCGTTAGCTGGGAAGAAGAAGTGGCGCAACAAACTCCCCAGCAGCACAGCTGTCTGTTCAGTTAGAAGGACAAAAAAAAATTAAGATTCTATATAATAGTATTCAAAATAATTTACATTACGCAACATAAAACTTAATTTAAATTATTAGCCATATACAGGGTGTCCAGTAAATAGCACGACATACTGCAGGGGGTGATAGCTTGGGTCACTACCTATCAATACAACACAATATATGTTCAGCAAAATCTTACGGACTTACAGTTTTACAAAATTTTCCGAAATATCGAATATAGTTCTGTGCAAATTTAAACAAAAAATTGTATTTCTTGAAAACATTCTTGTCTTTGATAGAAAAAAGACTTATCAATGAGTAAAGTAACTATTCACGAATAATTTGATGTAAAAAAAGTACTAGAAAAGGATTTTTTCATTACGAGATGCTTAAAAATCTGTTTCAAGGTAGAGATTTTTCGGTATTTCGGAAAATTTTGTAAAACTGTAAATCCGTAAGATTTTGCTGAACATATATTGTGTTGTATTGATAGGTAGTGACCCTAGCTATCACCCCCTGCAGTATGTCGTGCTATTTACTGGACACCCAGTATAAGCTAGCACACGCCAATATACCAAACAAAATCATCGAGAACTATACTCAGGCAGAAATAAAAACAAAACGTAAACAGAACTTAATATCTAAATAAAAAGCCTCCGGGCATAAAGGGCGTGCCCGCTTACATATAGTTGTAACTGGAAGTTATAAATGATAAACTAGGACCATCGATGTAAAAGAAATAAACAAAGAGTTAATTACTAATAACAATAGATAATATGATCAATTGTCGAGGTCACTAGCTAACCACATATTGCAATACAACTCATGAAAAAAACATTGTGAAGTAGTAGATTTTGTAAACAATAAATTAAAGTTAAATGAAATAACTTGACTTAAAAAGTCAAATAAAATAAACAATTATTTAAACTCATATAACTTGTCAGTTACGAATCTCCGACAACTTAACTTGTACCAAAATCTACTCAAAAAAAGCTTCATACACCCTCTACAATTTTTAACCATCTCCTTAATTACTCCTCCACTAATCAAAACCCCAACATGTCCCAACCTGTCTATTAAAATTCACGCCTCGCCCCTAATTCGGGGGTAAACATCAAAAAAGTATTTTTTTACCGACAACTCTTGAACAGAAGGTATATAAGTAAAAGGACTCATGATTTCTCAAAGGAATGTTTGCAGGGGCTGTGTCGACAACGCACGAGTTAACTTTTTGACAGGGATACCTTTTCCGACGTGATAAGAATCATAGAAATGTGCTGGGAGATGCAAGTGATAAGCTTATGGCGACTTTTTTGAAGACGGTATTATTTTATCCATTTCCGATCAATCAACCTGCCTAGCCTTTTCCCAACTATATTGGGGTCGGCTTCCAGTCTAACCGGATACAGCTGTATTACAGTATTTTACATGGATGACTGTTTACACCTGGACGACATGTTTATCTATTTTCACCCGAGTCTGATATATAATATTACCTAAAAAGACTTTCAGATGTCACAAACCACGTTATGCCAATTTCCAGGAGTTCATTGGTTCATTGTGACACTGGGCAGGCACGTGTTTTTTGTTAAAAAAAAACATAGACAGTCGCCGGTCGTCGGTCGGTTTGCCGACAGAAGTAAAAACTAAAACTATGAAATAACAGCCTATTTCTTTTTTTAATATCAAAAATTTAAATTTCCTAATTTGTAAATTAAAATTATTTATTTTCACATCTATCGGCATTCCGAGCACATCGGCACACAATAATAATGTCATACTCATAGCTACAGATATACTGTTAACAATAGCATGTCGGTGACGCGAACCTTTTCCCCTCCCAAAAACTTCCAAAAAAGTTTTCTCTTCAAAAATATTCTACGCATTCAGATTTGACTGTAGTCTCCGTGGTCCATGGTTTATTATGAAAGTCTCCAATCAATTTATCCTGGAGAAACTGGGAACCCAAACATATTTTTAACCGACTTCCAAAAAGGAGGAGGTTCTACGTTCGTAGCGTGTTTTTTTTTTCTCCGTTATTTGCGGACAGATTTTGAAAATTCCTTTTTGTGTGAAAGGGTAGGCTCTCGAGGTGGTCCCGTGATATTTGATAGTTTTGAATTAGCTTCAATAATACGTATTTTTCCCACTTTGTCTACATGGATGACATGATAAGTTCCTGTCACTGTTATTTACATAGCAGGTAGTGGTATTCAAATTGATGTGGGAAGTACTACAACTAAAATTTTTTAACTGTTTTAGTTTTTTTCTCTATCCGCTCCTCTCATACCTTGCTCCATCATGTAACCACAAAATCCTGTGAGTTTTTCCGCTCTGATGATTTTCAGCCAGATCTCTTGTTGATCCGAGAAAGGCGAATTTTTCGCCAATACGTGAACGAATTCTGTAATATTTGGGGTTAAACGCGTTACTGCAGCCTATGGCCTCCCAAAGTACCTCGACTGTTAAGGCACATAGATTATTATTTGTTCAGGATTCGTTATCAAAGATTGTTGTCAGCTGTTTCGGACTGCTGAAATGCTTTCTAGATTTTTTTGGGTAAATAGAAAAATATGTTTTATTTATTTTGGTGTGGAATTGAGTGGGTTTCTCGTAAATTTTTGCTTACGGCTTTCTTTTGGGTTTCTAAAATGATTTTTTATTTTTTAGAGATACGGTCTAACGTAAGTATACTATAGTTTAATTGGAGCCTGCATTAAAACATAAATTAAACGATAATAAATTAGTTTTCAGAATCTTTGTACCTACTTAAGAAGATGTTATTATGAAAATCTTTAAAGGCATTTTATTTTACAAGAAAACATTTGTTGTTGCAGTATTTTTTTGTTTGTTTATAAATCGTATATCGTCGTTGTTTGTAAATTGTTTATAAAGTGAGTTTGTTTTTTTTTGTTACGCTTTCACGCTAAAACGGCTGAACGGATTTGAATGAAATTTTGCACATGGGTAGACCAAGACCTGAGTTAGGACAAAGGATACTTTTTATCCTAATATTCCCAAGGGATTGAGACTTATGCGGGTGAAACCGCGGGGCACAGCTAGTGAGTCATAAATTAATGTCAATCAATTTGCCTAGCCTTTTCCCAACTATGTTGGGGTCGGCTTCCAGTCTAACCGGATGCAGCTGAATACCAGTATTTTACATGGAGCGACTGCCTATCTGACCTCCACAACCCAGTAACTGGGTAATACGATACCCCTTGGTAAGACTGGTGTCAGACTTTCGGGCTTCTGACGACTCGTAACGACTGTCAAAGATCCACGAATGACGGCCGGGACCAACGGCTTAACGTTATTTCCGAGACACGGAGGATTCTTTGTATGTAAAGGTGGTCACCCATCCACTGACCAACCCCGGCAAGCGTAGCTTAACCTGATGGATCGACTAGTGCGGCTGTTGTTAAGTAGCCACGAGCTCCTCCTGAGTCATAAATTAATGTAATCATATTATAAGTTTCAAAAATGTCGAGGTTTGTTTTTAGAGGTACTTACATCTTGTGAACAAACATTGTAACATCTACACGCTCAATAGATTTGATTGCAAAGGCAAAGTCTATAAATGGATAATGACCCTCCACACTCTATTCAGTACCCTGTCCGACACACCCTCGAATACTCCCACCTTCCAACACAACACAACATAACATGACATAACACAACACAAAACTACACAGCACAACTTAACACAACAAAACACTACACATCACAACACAAAAACACACACCATACAAATGGTTTTCTCTTTATTTACATATATTTCCTGTTTTAATTTCTGAAAAAAAAAAAAAAACTTTATTTTCTGTCGATAGTTTTTACATAGAGAAACTCCGAATTTTTATAGTGTCTAACCAATGTTAACTTGAGAGCCCTGACACCCATAACACAAGTTTAATCTTAGCTTGGGTGTCAGAGGTGTATACCCATTACAATTTTTATGACAAATTTATTATGTTATACCAAGTGGCTTAAACAAAATTGTAAAACTGGAAATAAAGAGATTATTATTATTATTATGTATCTAGATTTTTGACTTTATTCTAGTCTAAGTACTTTGAAATATAGACGAACGTTCAAAACTGAAGACAAGCTTTCAGGAGGTACATGTACCCAGCGCGAATAATACAAGTATAGCAGGCGACATAAAGTCATAATCGTGCGGTTACGGGAGCTTTACGCAACGGCCACTCGGGGGCCATCAGACGTATAGCGAGGGAAGCAGGAGCTACCATGGAAACACGAATGAGTCGAAGTCGATGAAAAAGACATTTCTCGCGGTGAAAAAGTGAAAAAGGAGAATATGACGAGTGTCTTCGAGTGCGGAGGTGACAGTAGACCATAGTAATCCCGACCACCACGACACGAGCTATTCTCGTATATGTTCTTCGAGCAAAGATAAGAAAATAAACAAGCACAAAATTTATGACTGATTTCATCCTTTAATAGTGGCACCACGGAAATCAAAAGAAAAAACTTTAAGTAGACTGTACTATTACCGGGAATTTTTACAGCAGAAACCCCTTTTTTTGAGTATCGTGAAAGTGACAAAGGGAAGACGTAATGAAAACGCTACGGGTATGAACTTGATCATCAATCCGCTTGTGAAATATTGTTAAATTATGATCGATGCTTATATAATCATAATTAGAATTAAAACAAATATCCAACTGCCAACAAATAACCAAGTGGTTAAACTTGGTGACCATCAAAGTGGCGCAAGACCTATAACATACGGCGTTCCACAGGGATAAATTTTAGGTCCCTTGTTCTTCTTAATATACATAAATAATATAAATGAAATCAAGTTACACGGTCATCTTACCTTGTATGCCGATGATACATGCTTATTTTACTTCGGGCCTTCGATTCATGACATTATTTTACAAGCCCAAGAGGACTTAAATTCCCTATTCACGTGGTTTCAGCTGAACCTTCTAACAATAAATACCTCCAAAACGTGTTATGTAATATACAAGGCAAAAAATAAACACATTCCCCCATTTAACCCACTCACAATTAACAATGAGCAGCTACAGCTAAAAACTTGCGAAAAATATCTCGGGCTTAGAATAGACAGTTCCCTTACCTGGAACGCTCACATCGACTACGTAAAGAACAAGCTCTCGACACTAGTCGGAGCTCTGCACAACGTAATAAGGTGCATTCCACGGGGTTTGCGATACACCATCTATAATTCCCTAGTGAAGCCACATCTACTATACTTGATCGAAATATGGGGTAGTGCTGCAAAAACTAAACTATCGCAACTACAAATTTCCCAAAACAAACTAATAAAATTGCTCTTCAACTATCCGTACTTAACATCGACGACTAAAATATACAAAGACACAAAAATAATGAACATAAAGCAACTTTACATCTATAACACATGTATCTTCATCAAAAAAGTTCTTAACAAAAACATTCACACAAATATCACACTTACTCAATACAAACAAGTTAGTCAACGAAGCACACGACGAGCAAGTTTATTAGTCTTACCAAAAACCAGAACCAATTATGGAAAAAAAATGCTTACATTTGAAGGAGCACAGCTATACAATAAAATACCCTCACGCATAAGAAATCTGCACTCATTCAATGCATTCAAAACCCAACTTAGCCTATATCTAATCGCAAACCGGACATTACTCGAAAAATGAATGCGTTGGGTGGGTCGAGTTTCGAGTACTTTCTAATTAGTCTGTGAAGGATGTAGTCGAACCTAAATTAGTATTTAAGTAATAGTATTGTTCTCAAGTAAGCGACATGTTATGTTTTTATTGAGAATAAAGTATCTTTAAACCTAACAAATATACATTTTATAGTACCCTTTTTTACAAAGTTTGGTTTTAATTCAGCTTTTAAATTGTTTAATGGGTAAGTTTCGAATGTCAATGGGATGATTATTTAATCTTAATACTGAATCAGGATGACCCAGCAGTTCGCAGTTTATTTCATTATCTCATCTACGGTTTGGACGGAACATTGATTTTACATTCTGTGATTACTTGAACTCACACACTGACTAATTAGTATTATTTGTTAAAATGTTAGAATATCGTATAATTTTACAATGTTTGTAAATATGTGAGCACCATGTATCTATCACATAATTAATTGATCTGTCATTGCTTAATTTTTCCATTCTTTTTACCTATCGTGGTATAGTAATCTTATTCTAGATGCATCGTCTTCACATATAATTATATAATTAATGTAAAGTATTGTAAAAACATTTTAAAAGAGACGGTGGAGTTCCTTGCCCATTCTTCTCCATACGAAAACTACCTTTTGGAAGGGGGGACTAGAATCCATTATATTTTTTGTAAAATTGACGTTCAAAAGTGGCTTTTATGTGCCTAATTGAAATAAATTGTTTGACTTTGACTTTGATAATAATATATAAACTGCAAGCTGCTGGAAAACACGCATGATTGGCCTAAACACAATTTTTTTTCTTTTTCTAAAGTACCTTGATGGTTTAGTAGTCGCAAACGCTACTGCTGAGCATGAGGTCCTGAGTCTGATTCCTGGGTAAAGCGTTATTAGGTTTTTCTATCTGAAATTTCTCAGTAGCAGCCCGTAGTCAGGATTTGTGCCCGGTTGATGGCAACAGGCTCGACCTCTGCCTTACCTTTCAGGAACAACAGGCGTGATGTTAAATAAGTTTCTTTTGTCTAAACTCTCGAGGTCTCGTTCCCGTAGTAGTCCTCATGCCGGAAGGTCATGTATCGCCAAAATTTCTATAATAATGTGGAGTCGCGGGGGCCCCAACGAGTGGTACCAGCTCCTCATGAATAAAATTATGTTTGTACGCTGATAATGTAAATCTTTGATGGTGAAGCGATTATGCAGAGAGTTGGCTCTAGTTTGAATCATACTCACATAACATCGCGCTGGGAGTCCTTGAAGGGGTTGGCAGACATGTAAAATAGACTATATAAGATATGATAAGATCATTTATTTGTCCAAAACATAAGTATGTAAGTACACATGGCATGCAAAGTGTTACAATTAAATTATATCACAGTCATGTTTTGCCTTAACGGCGCTTCAGTCTTTGTCAGAAGCCCGAAAGTCTGACCACCAGTCTTACCAAGGTGTATCGTATTACCCAGTTACTGGGTTGTGGAGGTCAGATAGGCAGTCCCTCCATGTAAAATACTGGTATTCAGCTGCATCCGGTTAGACTGGAAGCCAACCCCAACATAGTTGGGAAAAGGCTAAGATTGATTTTTGACATTGTTAGTAAATAGTACAATAACTATGTTAGTTAATTATTGATTTATTATTATTTTCAATTGCGCTACATAACAACCTCCGGATTGTTTATAATATTAGTATGGAAATAAATAAATTAATTAAATTAAATTAATTAATTAAATATCGGACGTCAACTTTTATTATAATGTCCATTTCAAGGTTGCCTGGAAGAGATCGCAGTAAGCGATAAGGCCGCCCATTGTATATTTTGTAGTGTATTACTTTTTCTTTATGTAATGTATAATCTGGTGTACAATAAAGTATATATAAATAAATAAATAAATATAATCTTACTGATTTTTCGGAATCGAAAAAGGCTTTCAGAATTTGCAAAATCACCGAGCCTATTACTCCAATCCAATATAAATATTTTCCACACTCGTTCAATAAACATACAAATCTTTCCCGAATAGTTATTTAAAGCCGGCTGATATTCCTTCACGGTCCAAATGCCGGGATCATACCAACCGCATTACAGATCAAGTGATTTTATGAAGCATTTCAAGTATTTGCTTCGATTTCAAGTATTTTTGCTGTTATTTGAAGTATTTTGCTGTGATTTCCATGATAGGGTGCAATTCAATGAGTTTAGTAGGTATGGAACATGGACGCAAAGATCGTGCAAGAAGAGAGGATGCAATAGATCGAGCTTGAATTTAAAAGATTAGCTTGTGCAAGATCCACTTTATGTACGTTTTATTGAATTAATTTTATTATAGGTACTTCTAAGATAT
The DNA here is from genome assembly GCA_916701695.1 of Agrochola macilenta. Taxonomy (NCBI): domain Eukaryota; kingdom Metazoa; phylum Arthropoda; class Insecta; order Lepidoptera; family Noctuidae; genus Agrochola; species Agrochola macilenta. Next base: position 2,827,310 of record OU753559.1, on the reverse strand, counting down.
CATCAGGGAAAATTAAAAAACCGGCCAAGTGTGCGTCAGACTCCACACGAGCGGTTGCGTACCGTATTAAGATCGAGCAAAAAAACGCATTTTTTGTATGGACACCCCTTTTAATTATTAACTTTACTGGATGACTCATAATGCGAAGGATTAGAGTGCTTTACGATAGAAAAATTTGTTTTGCCTCCTTTCTGCAACTGTTTTTATTGTTACACTCCTGCTAGTACACAGAACCTACTTGATTTATATACCATTGTATAGATAATTTAATGGAGATTAATTCTGTACTTTTCAAAAATTAATTTAATGCAGCTTAAACGGCAAAAACATCAAAATAGTTTTTAAAAAAATCCCGTCAATCAATTATGAAATCTAAAAATATTGTATGTAGGTTGCGAAAAAATTTAAGTATTAAATTCAAATTCAAATTCAAAATTCAAAAGTCATTTATTCAAACTAGGCTGAGAATCAGCACTTTTCGAACGTCAAAATTACATAAGACAGTCCCCCAAAACGCCCACCCTTCACCACTTCCTAGTGCATTAGCTGGGAAGCAGAAGTGGCGCAACAAACTCCCCAATTAATTGAGTCAATTATTTTTTCAATAGATTTTTTTCAGCCATTAGAGGAACCTTATTGAAAATGGCTCTTTTATTCAAATTAGTTTAATTATAATTAATAAAAATACTAACTAATATAATATCTATATCTACTTCTATTCTATTCTATTTTTTCATATGGCAATGGTGCCGATGTCGACAATTCTGCCAATGTCAATGTGTGGAGAAAACGTGCGGAGGGATACAAAAAAAAACAAATTAAATATACTTTCAATTTCGACCCTCTTCCGTTGCCTAGCAACCAACAAAGCAAACCTAAATAGTCTTTGACAGTACGTAAAGATTGCGAGGTGAAAAATTTTACCCATATTTCTGGGTAACATTTTTGAATGAGCATTATTAGGCGTTCACTTTTGGATTTTCCAAATATTACTATTTAATTTTTATACTTGTTGTTATAGGGTCAATACAATCTGTAAAAATTTCAACTGTCTACCTAATAGAAGGTTCATGAGCCACAGCCCGCTGACAGACAGACGGACGGACAGACGGACAGCGGAGGCTTAGTAATAGGGTTTCTATGTGGTTTTCAAATCAAGACACATCATCATTGAAGGAGTCTTTGATACCGACCCTAAACTCAATCAACTCTCAAATTAATAGCTAAATGACATCACGTTCCTAGAACTAATAGTAGTAATTTATCAATTACAGATGTGCTCACGTATTTCCGTATGAGCCGGTGCCTGATGGGGTTATTAATAACCTGCCGACTGGCAAATATCAATCTGTTAGCACAATCTATAGGTACTTACAAATTTTATTTAAACTTATTAACTCAAAGCATTTATTTCAATTAAGCGAGGTCGGGGCTATAGGGCGGGTGACCCAGTAATTCCACGTCTGTCGTCACCACATAGTCCATTGGTTGCTTGGCGGTGTGCGAAGAAGCGCTGACGTGGTGAATGAGAATCCTACTGCGAGATCGTTTCTCCCGAACTTTTTTCAAGACAAGCGGCAAACAATTGTTAGTGTACCACTTTTTCCCACGCTTTGACCTCTCTTCACTTTAGTTGGCAACTCCTCGGAAGGAAACACCCAGACAGCAGACTGTCTCTTAGTTTCAGGATCATAAAAATAAATCCAGCTTTCATCACCCGTAAGTATGTCGAACACAGCATTTGAGTCACCTCCGTTGAATCTTTGAACCACTTTACGACACCAATCAACACGACGGAGTTTTTGGGCCTCTGTCAAATTATGAGGTATCCACCGGGCACACACAAAGCTTCCTGACCGCTAAATGTTCATAGAGGATTTTATGCACTTGACTCATACCGATGCCTAAGCTTGTCCGAATCTGCTGATAAGTCACTCTATCATACGCCGCACACCACTGATGTAATCTTCAGTCATCGTCGTAGAAGGCCGTCCCTCACGCAGATCATCGGTGAGATTAGTACGACCACGTTTAAAGTCATTAAACCAGTTGTAAACAGTGGCACGAGATGGGGCTTCATCGTGAAAGGCCAACCGAAGTCTATCATAACTTTCTTGTTGACTTAAATGACATCGAAAGTCATAAAAAATCATTCTACGTAAATTTTCTCGCGTTAAATTCATGCTGACGTGACAGACAATTTCCAATTTGCCGCCAAATCGTAAACAAATGACAAACGAATAAAATACATACACAACAATATTGACAAAGAGTTCCATTTTCAAAATTTGAACTTATTTTTTTATTATATCGTTTACAAGTGGCCAGTTCCAAAAACTTTCAGTGTCGCCCTCGTATAATTCTATGATTCTAAGATTTCTATGGATCCAACACACTCGCCACCATCAGCGAGACATAAGAGCATGACATACTCTCATCTGCCATGCTCTTTCAAGTCAACATACATCTTAATAACATAAACGGCTCCATGGTACTCACATTTACAAAAAATTTAAAAAATGCTTCTAAATTATACAAAACTATAGTTTGCAATGTATTTGAGAGATTAATAGAATGTTACTACCAAAAAGAAAGAAAATCGTTTTTATAATATATTGGAGTATTCAACAATTATAACTTGGTTAAAAAAAAAGAACATTAAGTTCATAATGTCAGAAAAATAAAAAGGGAAGCAACTCTTCCAAATATTTTTTTTTTAACTAGTGAGCCCAAATGGCTGTGGAGCAGGACCAGCATTTTCATCTACGATATAATCATCCAACTTATAATATGCTTGTTTACATAGTGTGCGTTTAATGCATTTAAAATTTCTTCTCATTCAGTTGAAGAGAAGTTGAACAAAGAAGAATGTAGAGAGGTATTTATTCGGGTGGCAATATTTTTACTTTTCTTTTTTTTATATCAAAGTAACTTCACCACACATTTAACCTTTCCTGCTTCATATTTAATATCGTTTTGATATTTAAAATACAGTAATCTATCCCTATTTATCATCGAGGCCCGGTTAACGCGAACTGACCTGGTGATCCGTGCGCCGGTCAAAAGGCTCTATATCCGGGCCGGTCCGGTCGAGCATAATATGACTACGCGGAAAATATTACGTAAATCAAATGTCGGTCTAGTTTCCTTTAGAAGTGGCTTTTTAAATTTAAAGTTGGATTTTTTTATTTATGTGTTTAAGGGCTTCGAGTGTTGGATGCTGCTTAGAGGAGTGATGTAAATTTTATCATTGATCATATTTTTTTAGGTTTTAAAATCAGCGTGATTTCAGTCGAAAACTAAGAAACCCAACTAAAATTTAGAGGTATGAGGAACAGGGTGTAAGGTTCACTCATCCTCTATAGAAAAGTGAGGATCCTCCGACCAGACGGGTGTCGTATCTGGTGGGTGCCCCAACTGCCCAACGATTGATGTCGGAAAGTTATATATATGTATATTGATCGCGCGGTAAACTATAATTGCGCGGTGCAGGATTTTGTGTGACGTCAGGTCTTTACTGCGTAGTTCGCATGTGGCGGTGTAGATGCCCAAAAGGTGTTGATGATACAAACAGCTAAATTAATAAAATAAAAATCATAATTCACAGAAATCCCAACGGAAAATATTGTCCCTTTCTCGTTTTGTTTTTTCTAACTAAAAGGTCCATCAAGTATCTAAATATACTTTGACCTAAATGGAGCTATACCTTCCTACCTATATATTAGCTAGTAAAGCCACGATACAAGATAATCAAAATTTTAATAATAAAAATGTCTCAATTTTCCCTCTTACACAATGCAGCAACAAGAAAAAGGGCCAAACTACATTTCATACATTTTATCACTACAGCAAAAAAACCTGGCACACAAGCGTCGTTTGTTTACAAATGGCGCGAAATTTCTTTTTGTTTCAAACCTTTTCTGGTAAATAATATCTAGGGATTTTTTTTACTGTAAATATTCCTTAAAGTTTATTATGAGGGGTGCGATCGCCTAAAGGGACGGTCGGTCTAATGTACCTTCATTTTTATATAGGAAAACTTTCGCTCCTAATTTTCGGTGTCGCGTTTCGGATTTTTCGTTAACGCTGTTATTTTTGGCGGGCTTATTTATATGCTAATTAGATTTTTGGACTTAAGATTATGTTGTTTAGGTAGGTAACAAAAACATTATCCTCCTTCTGGGGCAGTCGGGTAAATATAGGTCTTTACTGAGATTTAGAAAGGTAAAGGTAAACGCCTTATAGGTAATAACTATGCACTCCTAAATAGAAAGATTGGACAAGTCAGGGAATTTAACTTTAATATCTAAGTTTAAAGTAGGAAGGTTCGTTATAATTACAATTTTATTGTATTATGTATCTATTTCGCTAATTAATTGAACAGAATAATATCGGAACCAATAATAAGTATCTAACTAAAATAGCTTCCATTTCCTACCGATAGATGGCGTTGTCACTTCTCAAACCCCATTCCTAACATCCCCACCCCCTAGTTCTACATAAAAAATCATCTCAATATATTTCTCAAAAGCTCCCCGGTTATCGTTTCACCAATAAACGTCTCCGAGACTTCGCGATCAATTTTCTAATCGTCCCATTTCTCAACTCTGGAGTTGATACGAAAAAAATTACTGCGTGCCACAGAATAGAATAGTTCCATACATTTTTATTAGTATACTGTGGCTTTTGAAAGAGGTTTTGTGAAAGATATTTTTGGTGATAAATTTTTATACTCTCGTTTCGTTTGGGAGTTGAAAACTGTTTGCATAATGTGTCTTCACTTCTTGTATAAGCTTACGTCATTTGTATGGATCATAGTTTTCTTTATGTAGAGTAAAAGTGATAGAATTTTCTTCGGGAGTCGTAAGGATTCTATCTATTGAATAAAAAAATTATGCTTATATTTTTCTGTATGTAAAATGAGTATCTACGAAAGTGAAGTGCGGAGCCGTATGTATAAAGACGACTATCCTTAAATTGGGTAGGCTACAACAATAGAGACATAACTTCATTTGAAATAAGATCAGACATTAAACTAAATCTTTCGGTCCGTTCAAGTCATTTTGACTTCTATTGCGTTGGTGGCATGACAAATGGCAGCTGCAGTAAAGAGTTGGTATTGTAACCACTTTTTGCTTTTTTTTTTTGAGGATGTGAAATCATCAAATGTCTTCTCTCGCTTTGGGCGGAGCGAGAGGGCGTGTCAGACTTTTACTGACTAAAACCCACCCGTATTCCTACCGTTGCCTGTGTGCCGGGGCCGCGATATCCCTTTCGGACAAACTCGCAATCCTGGCAGGCATTGGCCCTTACGGACCCCGTCAGTTGGTGCTGACATCTCTTTGAGGCGCGCGTGGAACACAACGCGCCGTTGACCCAGGCCTGGTCATCGGACGGCGAGCTACCCATTGCTCACCGTCCGCAAGCCCGCGCCTACGGTGGCCTAAGTAAGTCTGCTCGCGACTCCCGACGCCCGGAGCGTCTCCTGCGGCGACTAAAGGCGCGTTGGCGCGAATCTTGCCTCTCCCTCGCGCGCTCCACCTTCTCCTTCGCGAGCATTACTGCTTCGCAGAAGGAAGTGACGGCCTCCCATGCACTCTCGCTCCAGACCATGGCCTGAACCAGGGCCGGACGCGAGAGATCGCCGCCGCCGATCGCCTCCATGAGGACACGGCGGTGCTCCGCCCAAACAGGGCAGACCTCCACCGTATGGTCTACCGTGTCCTCCACAGTGGTGACACCCGGGCGTTTCCTCCCGCCTTATTCGAAACAGGAACCTCCCGAAACAGCCGTGTCTGGTGAGGACCTGCGTCAGGCGGAAGGTGAGGACGCCGTGGCGCCTGTCTAGCCACTCCTCAAAGAGAGGACTTATCGCCACAATTGTGGCGTGCCCAGCCATCCTTATGCCTACGGTATAGAAGTCAGAATCGGTTGAACGGACTGTAAAAAAGGTTTGTTTAAATCTTATTTCAAATGGAATATAGTTATAATTCCTGAGCACAGCCAACTCCCGGAAGCCAGAACCTTCAACGATATTCAACCTGAAAACCGTGGAAGCGCCGAGAGAACCCCGATACGACCCAGAAAAAGTATTCAACTGTCTTTGAACCAGCAACGATATCAATCACAAAATACCAGTACCTACCAGAGACAGAAAAACTTTAGCTATCCCTTCACCAATATTCCTTAAAACAAACTTTTACAAACAATAAAACACAAAAATCCAACAAATAAGTATTTATTTATTTATTTATTTATATCTCCCTTACAACTATCATTACAGGTGTAGGTATACCTAATGCGATAGCGCGGTCTTAAACATACTAAATTACAATTTAAAACTGTGACAAATAAAAAAACTAGTAGTACCTACTACATCTAAACATAATAACTACTTTACAAAATTCCCTATAAAATAATAAAATTTAAATTAAAAATAAACACAATATTTAAAATAAAATGACTACTTCTAATCTACACTATAACATAAAATAAACAACAGTATTTTTGCGAGTTCACTCAAATGGCATGTAAGTACATCGATCTTCACGTGAAGATCGTTAATAACCCGAATTGCGCGGGCTAATGGTGTTTTGGCTAGAAGGTTGGTCCTGGTAACCGGCACGGCCAGCAGCGGCGGGCGGCGCCGCCTCCACACATAGCGGTCTGGTACACATATACTCAGGCGCTACAGTACTCCTGGGTTATGCTCAATTCCACGAAGTAATCTAACCAGATACGCAACAAGCGTGAATTCCCGTCGTATCCTCAGCTGGTTGTACCCGACCATTCCGAGCACAAACAGAATGGGGTACCCCATTCTGTTTGTGGTCACGAGTAAAACGGGTATACCTCATATATTTTCTTGTACAAGTTGCGCGTGAACTTGTTCTGTACGCGCTCTAGCATTACCGAGTACTTGGCCTCATACGGAGCCCATATGACAGCACTATGTTCCAGTTGACTCCTGACTAGTGCGTCATACAGGACCCTGACGGTTGCGATGTTAGTGGGATCAATTTGGGATTTGTTCTGAGACAGACAAGGCACTTGCCTTGTCTGTCTCAGAACAAATCCCAAATTTCTAAACGCTCTTTTACAGATCCCCGTAATATGATCGCGAAACGACAGTTCAGTAGTGACAACAACCCCCAGTAAAATGCATTCACCACCCTCTGCCTACACCCCAACGTCTGGCGCGGATATAAAGACCCGGATATGAGATGCCCTTTGACCGGCCAAGTTATATCCTGCCTGCGAATGTAGATATAAGTAGGTACATAAAGTACAGTAAGAACTGAGCAGTCAATGTTGTAGCTGGCTGTTTATTTTATATGGCACTTGCGAAGATAGGTTTTTTTTGGCAATATTGGAGTTTCATTTGCTACGTAATTAGGTAATGTTTACTTACATACTTGCAGAACAAGAAGCTTCTAGAATGTAAGTATTATATTCTGATCTTTAAAATAGGTAGGTAAGTGAGAAAGGCTTTTTGGCAAGTTTTTTTTTTTTAATGGTTGCCTTATGTAATTGTTAATAAATAGGTATATTTTAATCTAAGTCATCATCATCATCATCATCAGTTCAGCCGAAAGACGTCCACTGCTGGACATGGGTCTCCCCCAAATGGTTTTGCCGTAATCGCCACGCTTGGCAGGCGGGTTGGCGATCGCAGTATGGTGTTAAAATGCATAGAGAACCCACTGGAAGAAATGGGATGGTACTATTCTTTACGTCCGGCACCACACGGAAGTAATTAAAGCAAATTGAGAAAATAGCAAAAAAATTGCCAGCAATTGACACGAACAGCAAAATGTGCAAATACCAGTTGCTAAGGCTAATATTTCAGGCGAAAATTCTCATTTGCATAATTTTTCGTATAAAAAAATGCACTACTACAGGCGACCAGCAGCATTGAAAACAATGACCCAAATGATTATTAGTTTTCTTTTTTTTGCAAAGCGGACGCTTACACAATTTTATTTTCCAGCCAATTAAAGTCAGCACTATCTAGTATCGTTTTTAAGAACTGAGGTAACTGTGAGTACAGTTTGCAGAGAACGTGAAAAGTAGTTTTATAAGGTGTCGCTAGATGGCGACTTCTTAAATTTATCAAGGAAATAAAAATAGATTTTTCTTCAATAATGTTACAAAAGCAGCAGAATATTGCACTGATCGGAGCCTTTTAGACAGAGGCCGTATTGACAACAACAATTGAATTGCCCTAAAATCCTGTGTAGGTACCTACTTACATAATCATGCGATATGGAAGATCATGCGGCATGACATGCGTTACGTGCTATCATGGATTCATGACCGTTTAGCTGTATTGCATGATGTGAATGACATGCAAACTACGTGCTGGCAGTTGACTGACAATTTTTTATCATGCAATGAAAGATGCATTACGCATGATCAGATCGGCATATCATGCATAAGGTTAAGGTTCTGTGTTACCAACAATGCATGAATCGACCTATTGGTAGTAAATAATAGTTGACGATAATAGTACTTATTTACAGTGAATTACGGACTTTCACGGCAATTGCATGTCATGCCGCATGCTCGTCTAGGGACAAGTTGAAATAAAAAAAAAACATCACATAATTTTATTATTGCAAATAAAATACAAAGGCCTTGCTTCTAGTTTTCCGGAGGTAATTACAGCATGCTTTCTATTTTTAACCCTTCCGGTAAAAACAAAAACTGTAACAGCTGCAAGGCCAACTGATAAAAAAGCAACCGACTTGTAATAAGTTTTTATTTTTCACTTTTTAGTTGTGGTAGGTACCTACCCCACACAAATTCGAATACCTGCTATGTAAATAATAGTAACAGTTATCTTAACATCCATATTGACTAAGTGTGTAGTATTATTGAATCTAACAAAAAAAATATCCAAGCAAAGTTAATAAAATTTATACGGGACCACCTCGAGAGGGGACCACCCTTACAAATAAACAAAATAATATGCAAAATCGGACCACAATTGACGAAGAAACCGATGGACATAAATAAAAAAAAAACATAGGTACATAGGTACATACGCTACGAACATAAAACCCCCTCTTTTTTGGAAATCGGTTAAAAATATCTTCGAAGTATTTACCTAGGCTACGTCTCTGTGGGACAAAAACGGCTATCGTTTAAAGTTTGCAGAAAAAAATGGCAAAACAATTAAAGATTTAACACGTAAAGTCCTAGTAACTTGAATCCTAACCTAGGATCATTGTTTTTTTACGAACCATCGCACAATATAGGCGCCCATCACGATTTTTTGTACTGAAATGCGATGCGCTGCTGGATGTGGAAATAACACTTCCAAATAATTGCAATTTGCTTGTGGAAAATAGCACGAAATCTAAAAATACATTCAGAATAGAACAACCCGTAAGAAATAAATTCAAAAAGAATATTTCGACCGTGACAGGACTCGAACCTGCAATCTTCGGATCCGAAGTCCGACGCCTTATCCATTAGGCCACACGGTCCTTGCATATCTCGGTCAAAATTATTTGTCACATTCGCATTTTAATCGATCCGTCACCTTTTAGTGGGATGAATAAAATTAAATAATAATTTATTGCCGTGTATGACATTAACTTTTTATGAACTGCTTTTGAATTCTTAAGAACAGGAAAAAGTAGGAAATAACGATTCCATATTACGTTTTTTCAACTGAATCAATTTATTCATTTTCTAGCTGCGAGATTCGTAGTGAGGTAGGATAGGTACACCTACCTATTTTACACACACAGGTTACCTCCGATGTAATCTAATCTTCGTAGATGGATTCATGTAGATACATCTTGGTTTTTTAATGTTTTCGGTCACGTTTCAAATCAAACCAGAGACTACCGTAAATTTTTTGTTAAATTAGATGAAGGAAAATCCTAATTTACAAAAAAAAAAGAACAAAGAACCTAACAAGACACTTAATTTTATTACAGCGCCATCTGTCTATTCTTATGCAAACTATTTAAATTAGAAAACTATTTCATCACTCGTCCGAACAGAAGTTCGGTTGATAGCAAGCTGTGGAACAAATTCCAGCGAGACAGCACAGATGGCGCTAAAATGTTGTTTCAATGTTCCGCTAGATGTCACTATGTGAGTCTATTCTTTTGTTTTTTTTACTTATTATTGTATTTGATCAACTCTGCTTGCGACAAGAATAAAAAAATAATATCCAAATCCAGTTAAATATAAAATTATAGCAGGGTTATGCATGTAAAAGCTTAGTGTTGTTATTTCGCTTCATTTTTTCAGACTTATCGTAAAAGTGAATTGAATAACTATTTTTAGCCGACTTCCAAAAAGAAGGAGGTTATATATTCGACGCGTATGTATTTTTTTTTATGTAGGTCCGTCCATTTCTCGGTAAATTGTGGACCGATTTTGAAAATTCTTTTTTTGTTTTAAAGGGTATGCTCTTGGATTGGTCCCAATATAAATTTTATTAACTTTGCTGGGATAGTTTTTGAGTAAGCTTCAATAATACGTATTTTTCCCACTTAGTACCTATATGTGGATGATATGGTGATAACTTCCTGTGACTGTTATTTACATAGCAGGTACTGGTATTCGAATTTGTGTGGGGTAGGTACCACAACTAAAAAGTAAAAATAAAAACTTTTTACAAACAAAAACACCCGACTTCCGAAAAAAAAAAATTCGAAGTGAAAAATAACTTTAATTTAATTTCGGAAGTCGGTGGCAAAAAACGAAAATTCAAAACCAAAGACACCGACTTAAAGACCGACCACCGACCACTTCCGAAATTAAAGTTATTTTTCACTTTGTAGTGTTTTTTTTCGGAAGTCGGGTGTTTTTTTTTGTAAAAAGTTTTTTTATTACTATTTTTTACCTACTGTCATAATTGTTGTCCAATTTTATCAGTTTTCTAAAGAAACGAAGCCGAATACGTCTTCAAGAAACCCAAATACACTTCGGGCCAAAATCATTAGGCAGCTCGACCCATTGACTTGGCACCATCGTCCGCCTTGAGTGCCAATTTGCCAGTCCCTGGAACACTTAGACGAATGTGTTTGCCCCTTAGTACGTGCCCTCGACGTTTAACGACAACTTGGCAATTTTGCCATTCTCGAGTGGCGTCCGTTTATTTGGCTTAAAGTGTACGTAGGATATTTAGGCAATTTTAGAACTGTTACTGTAATGTAGGTACCTTTTATTTAGGGTAGGTATTTAGTAGGAAGGTACTTACCTACTTACTTTTAATAAGTAGGTATTTGTGCAAACTCAAACTCAAACTCAAAGCATTTATTTCAAATAAACCAATTACAGGCACTTTTGAATTGTCAAGGGGTCGGTCAGTCAGAAATATGAAGCTAGTTGCCCATTCCAACGCGTAGTAGGTTCCTATGGAGAAGAACGGGCAAGAAACTCCACGGACACTCATTTAAATCAGAATATTGTTACAAAATATTGGTTACATCATTCATGTTGTAATTATACATGTGAGAACAATGTAGAGAGACGTGCACGTTAAAAGCGTCCGTAATAAAGAAAAAAACAATTCAAAAATTAAAATAAATTCAAAATAAGCCTTGGCAGCTAAGAGATGACCAGTCCCCACTGACGGCGCCCGTTCACGAACATGACGCATGGATCAGCACCATTTAGCTCAACCATTTTGAAGGGAACTTTATGATCCAACACACACGCCACCACCAGCGAGACATTTGAGTGAGCATGACATACTCTCAGCCGCAAGGGCACATTTAGGTCAATGAAAGACGTAGGTACCCAGTAAATGGTAGCTTTAAAGTAGGTACATAGTGCTCACACATGTGCTATGCAATTATATAATACTATGAAATTGAATTTATACAATCTAAAGATAGTCCTACAATCTTCAGTAGCTCCAACAATATTTTCGAATGCCAATCAATTAGTTTATGCGCCTTGTGGAACTGGACCAGCGTTGAGCCAAGCATTTTTGTCAACGATGTAATCCCCCAACTTATAATATGTGCTTATGTCTTGTCAAGATTGTTTGGGAGTTCACCCTTTTTTTATATTGATATAGGTAGGTAACGTCATGTTAATACCCCTACTCGTGGGAACAGAGGTTGGGGAGCAACACTAATTTAAAATGATTATTATTTATTTAATTACACATAGTACCTACCTGGGTGACCGAGCTCTGCTCTAGTGAAAATGGAGAATGCTCAAAATTCAAAAGTCATTTATTCAAACTAGGCTGAGAATCAGCACTTTTCGAACGTCAAAATTACATAAGACAGTCCCCCAAAACGCCCACCCTTCACCACTTCCTAGTGCATTAGCTGGGAAGAAGAAGTGGCGCAACAAACTCCCCAGCAGCACAGCTGTCTGTTCAGTTAGAAGAACAAAAAAAAGATTCTATAAAATAGTATTCAAAATAATTTACATTAAAACATAATTCAAATTATTAGCCATCTCATTATCATCTCTCATAATCATTTAATGATCTTAGTTCAAACTAATTCCAAGTACCTATAGTACATACTAATTCCATGCTGTCATGATAGTAGGTACTTACTAATCCCATGCCGCCATGTCATTATTCTAAGGTAGCCATCTTGTTCTAAATTTCGCGACCGAGCTCTGCTCGGGTGCAAATACGGCGAAAACGAATTTTCCCAGATATGAGACCTAGCTAGATAGATTTTTCGTCCCCGTAAACCCCTATATTGCAACTTTCATCGAAATTGTTAGAGCCGTTTTCGAGAACGGGATTACAAATAAGTATATAAAGACAAATATTGGTCGTTTAATATTATAGGATAAGTAGGTTATAGGTTATCTTATTACATACATACTTACAGACAACTATCATACCTAACAGTTCATGCAATGCTTCATTGTAAGTAAGCTTATTAAGTATCAAAACTCTCACCTCTCTTGATTTATAATGATCGTAGCTACAACGCTTATTGTCTCTACTTTCCCAAATTCTGAGTCGGGATAGGGATCACGTCGAAAAGATTGCCAGCAGCTTCCTCATCTCTGATAATAGCCACAATTAAAACTGCCATCACCAGTCTATTTGGCAAAAGTACTAGTAGGTACCTAAGTACTGGGGGCGTTAAATTAGAAATAATAGGTACTATATTTCTACTTCCTTACTAATAAACGTAGGTACTCGTATTTTAACAAGTGAATAGTTACACACCGACTTCTCTCTTTCAGTCATCAGTAATTTGACTTTCGAAAGAAGAAGACAAAGCATTGTGTAACTATACAGACGATATACTTACAACGTTTATTAGTAAGGAGGCTAGCGTTTAATTCAAGAAAAGGTACAGACTAATCACTGTTGTTTTTTTTCGAAACAAAAACCGAATACTTAAGTACCTACTTAATATGTTTTGAAAACTAATTCCAAATTGGCTTGAGTGATCGAATGCTACCAGAGTTATTTTCCTACCACCCTGAATGATGTAAGGTTCTGCAGACCTTTACAGTACCTACTTATCTGCTGAAGATAGGGATACCATTTCGAAATTTTAAAATTCCTGACATTTGCAAAAAAGTCCGGATATTTAACTTTTGAATCTTATTTTTTTTTTGTAGTAATTTATCTTGTTCAAAGAAAATCCCTATAGATCCAAAACTCCGGACAAATGAGAAGGCCGAACATAGTCCGGACGGGGGGCCAAAAAGCCGGACATGTCCGGACAAATCCGGACGGATGGTAACCATAGTTGAAGGCACCTATCTACTTAACTTTCAACAGTAGACTATAACAGGTTGATATAGGTATGAACCAACAGGACTGAAAGTTCGAATAGGCCCTAGAAATATACCTACCTTCCTATACAGACCTTTTCTAAACTTCGATCAATAATGCACTAGATACACTATCCCATACAAAAACTCTCCTAAAACTGTCGCCAATTGTGTTTACGTAATTCCAGTTTAAATAAATATACATTAATGTAAATTCAACCTTAAATGCAATGCTTAAAGTTGTATTCACAAAGCTATGTACAAAAAACAATAAAGTCAAACATACATCAAAACAAATTCAACCTTACACGCATGTTTTAAAGTTCGAATTACAAAGTGCTAATAAAAGCAATAAAAATTTATGACCGAGGCTCGCCGCTTGGACAAGGAATGAGTGGAGTCGAACTGTGTAATATATTTTTGTTTATACCTTCGATCAATAATAGTACTAGAACAAAGATACGCCGCTGAAGTGGCCACGTTTGTACACACTTTAGTACATTTATATTTCTTTATATGAAATACAGAAAGAAATAATTTATACTAACAAATTCAGTTTATTATAAGCCTTGACACTCAAACATAAAGTTTAATTACAATGGCAAAATTAAATCTTTCTGTCGTTGGAGAAACAAATATTTAATTACAATGGCAAAATTAAATCTTTCTGTCGTCGGAGAAACAAATATAATGTCACGTGTCATGAAAATTAAAAGTCATTTTTATATAAGTTCAAAAATATTTATTGTTACTACATATAAAATAACAATACTACACCATGCATTCCCTGTTCCAAAACAGTCGATGTTTGGTACAATAGTTGGTAGTTGTCACAAACATTGGTCAAACAATCATAATATTTGCTAAATGATTTATATTTACTATTTAATTCTGTTTTTATTTTATGAAAATCACTTAATGATAATAAACTTACGGAAAAGAAAATATTCCTTCCAAAATCTTGGTGTTACGGTGGTTATTTACATATTTTTTGAACGCGTACTGCGGCATTTTGACGTCTTAACGTTGGCTATGATTGGACCATACTAATTTGAAATAAGACCACAACCGAATTTGTGCTCTTATTTTTCGTTCCGTTTTTGAAGCGCTTACCGGGAATCTAGTGCATTATTGATCGAAGTTTCTAAATATTGAATTCAGCTCATTTTACTCACAGGAACATAAATCAAAAGATGCATTCGTTTGTTTTTAAGTTTAAAATTGAATGAACATTACCTATCCTACTCTATACAGTCTATAGGCCTACTTACCAAACAACCTCCACAACACAGACCAGAGGCCTCATTACAAACACGATAGACAGCAGATTATTAGAGGGACCATAAATCAGGCCACCATAGAGAATGGCACAAGAAGCAAATACTTAGTGGTGTGTGTGAAGTGATTACTAGATACTTCTTGGAAATTAAAACTACCTGATAAAGCAACTGAAGAGTAAATTTTGAATGCCGATTGCGTTCTTGACACCTGTCAGTTTCATTACTAACGAATATGTGTTTTGCGAATTTGATCCTTATTACTACTAGAAATTATCCGACTGACAGGTGTCAGGAAAACATTCTCTCGACGGCCGGACTCTATGTTCCTACAGTTTCTTGTAAGTGCCTACCATTTTGTAATATCGTTGGCCAGTTATATCAGACCTGTACCAAATTGATTAATTATTGCCTAATTATAAAGTTACCTAATTAAAAGCGATCTACTCATAAGTTATAAATTACAACTCCCGTGTATCTGCCATCAAAATCTAACAACTGGCTCCCAAATCACCAATACCCCAGTCGTAAACTGAAAAAAAATTAAGGCAGCTTCCCCAATGATCCAAAATCCATCCTATGTAACGCAAGTGAGAGTTGAAAATCCCCTGACGAAAACAACAACACATTCAAAAAAATACTATTTATAGAGAGCTGTCAATTTAATTCGGATCAAATTCCGGTCGATTAAAAGCATCTGTTCTTTCATACTACACAAAAATCAACTCTATTTCCAATCAGCAAGGTGGACTATCAATCGATTCAGCTCCCAAGTGTGTAGCATGATATTTTTTCGGAAACATTCTTGACCGCGGGTGGCCTGCACACGAGCGTTTTCTCCTCCAATCAGAATCTTTGTATTTGAGATGAAACAATGCCGCCTTTGTTGGGGGCGTGGCTTTCTTTGTTCCCCACAATGGGATGACAGTTGGTCCCTTTGTGCTCATTGTGTGGGGCATTGTTCGTCTATTGTGTGGTTGGCAGGCAGAGAAGGGGGCGGGGCGAGGTTGATGTGCTGAAATTTTCGTTTTACCTAAAGTCAGGATGTTTTGATTGGTGTGGTAGTGTCTTGGGA
The DNA here is from genome assembly GCA_916701695.1 of Agrochola macilenta. Taxonomy (NCBI): domain Eukaryota; kingdom Metazoa; phylum Arthropoda; class Insecta; order Lepidoptera; family Noctuidae; genus Agrochola; species Agrochola macilenta. The sequence goes on along the minus strand of OU753559.1, from coordinate 2,811,224 downwards.
GGTGACTGTTGATAAAAATGAAATGGTGATTAAATGACGTGGGAGTCTCTATTCTAACACTTATAAAGTGTTTCAACCAGTCGACACCACTTTTTTAAAGATAGTCTATGAAAAAGGTCAAATCAATTCTTCTGGACTGAACAATAAGTAGATCTATGCAGCTTTCAAATATAACTTCTCGTTCCTCACAACTTTAGTAGGTAGGTACTCGTCTATCCGCTCAATTCGATTCTCCTCAGTTACCCCTATTACTTACTTAAAGGTAACTGTAGTAGCGGCTATATGGTTTTTCATTGACATCGGTGAAGGAAAACATCGTGAAGTCATTGTTAGGAAACAGGGTATCCGAGCTGTTTTTAAGACATAGGTCTATCAAGAATCCTTCAGCTTCTAAGATTACAAATAGATTACGGACATTTTTATTTATTTTTAAATGTCGCGGCTTTATGCTGAGATAGGAGCCTTTTGGCCTCGTACAGGACTTCCTTCTTTAAATTTTAATGTAATTTTGTTTTTTTATTGTTTTTTATTTATGTTTAATGTGTTTTTAGTTTAATGTGATTTCCTGTGCGAGTCTCAATAAATACTTTTTCTTTCTTTCTTTATTATCTTAGGTTCCAATTTGATCAATTGCTGTATTTTTTCCCTTAATAGAGATTTATTCTTAATCCTCTCTTAGGCTCATCAACAATCTTCCTCTAAACTATTATTACTCCTGATCTTTGGTTCATTCTCTTTTGTCAACTACCGAATTTTTCATCTTTAAACAAGGATTTTTTCTTAACTAACTTAGAGTCACCAAAATCTTAGTGCCTCCTAATAGGTACTTATTTCATGCAAACCTCTCGTTCCACATAACTCCTTACTCCTCAAACCGGCTCACTCAACCTCACTCAACCCTACAGAGCAATAAAAGTGACGTAACAACGGAGTGTCAGCCAGACAATGTTATTGATCGGAGCGCGACAACGCGACGCGAGACGCGGCACGTTACCTCGCGTGGCTCGCGTGACTGTGTTGTAGTTTTAAATACCTTTCAGAAACAATTTGGGCTAGACTAAAGACATCGTAGAATCCTTGTTTTTAAGAAAAAGAGAAGAGACTGTTATCACCGGTCTCGTTAAAGTTGGTGACTTCGAATTGATTACCTCGTGAGGGCTACGGTGCAGGTAAGTATGTCGACAGCGATAAAGGCATTCCACAGCTCTGTAGGTACTTCCTTGTGTTTTAAATATTAAGAAGAAACTGTGGTCACCAATTCTGTGGATGTTGGCGACTAAGAATCGATGACTTCAACAGTATCTAAGACATTATAATGCTCTAGGGTTTTCTCGTCTGCTAATTAATAATAGACATCATCTGTCTGTCAAGCATGGTGATTGTGACATCTTCCTCTTTGATCTTTGTTATAGCGACTACGGCTCATGTTTACGGAATTACTCAACGCAGCCTTTTCAATCGGAATTGTGCGTTAAGAAAGCCTCCATGGGTAAGGCACATCTCGGGCGTTCAGCTCCGTCACCAACCTAGTTCACAGATAAATCTTGACACCATAACATAAGCCATGACGGTAAAGAAGAAGAAAAAACTTGAGTCAGAAAACTTTCGTACAAAAAAAAAGAGTTTTTAAAAGACATTTCCCCCAAAGAGTTTCCACTATACTAATCCTTTTTAAATCAATCGGGGTACCTATTCACCTCCACTCATGTGGAGAGGTACAAAATATTAATAATGCAATAGCCTACACGCTTCGCAGTTTATAGGGCTATATGGGGTTGTATGGGGCTGCGTGGGGTATTGTGACACGATCAATGGGTAATACCCCACGACAACAGTACACCTGTGTTGTTGTCGTATTGATTATTTTGAATTTTTGGAAGTCTGTTCAGTGTTTTGTTTCTCGAATTCGATGGAATGCGATTCGAATTGCAATAACGTGAATCGGGTCATTGATTGACCCATGGTATAATAATATACTTCGCCAGGTATGGCATTCCGAAACACAGTGGTCACGTGGGCAACACAAGTCTACGTCATCACATCTGTGTTACCAGAAGTTTGTAATAATAACTCCCCAACCACCTTTATTACCTGTGCGAATCCGATAAAACAATGAGGTTTTAATTAACAGTTATGTTGTTTTATGTCTACATTTAATTGTTTCGTTTGATTAGACACAGTGGCAACTGGATAGTGACGTAAGCATGTGTTCGTCCCGGAATGCCAGACCTTGTTTTATTAGACCATGGATTGACCAAGATGTTTTATGATTCATAGTCTGTTGTCCATTTTTGTAAAGAAACAAATGAAGACTCAGTGAGTGACAGTCTCTCGGCATGAACTGTCGAGATGTGGGTATACCACCTCGTATATCTACACGTTTGCCTGTGCCTATTTGGGGTATATGACCTGTAATCTTAACGAAAAAACGTTATAATTTAAACACAAGTCGTTGAAATTCAGACTCAAACCTCTGCCTACCCAACAAATCTAAAAGCTCACATCTACCCACTGTCCACTTTTCTAAGCCACTGCCTCCCGAGGCCGCGAGATTGAATGAAGTGACCGTCTGGGATGAACGGATTACTTTCGTATATCAATACCGATGTTATTATCATCTTATGTAAGTACGTAGATAGCCTGTCTTTTTATAGGAGAAGAAAAGTAATTTCGCTGTGGTTTAGATTTCTTTCAGAATGATTTTGAGGGCACATGATACATTTGATTGTTGTTCTTCTGGAAAGCAGGTTGAGAGATCGACTCTAAGACGAAGGACACATTTTTTAGAAATTGTTAAGTTGGGGCAACCCGAGGATATAAGGACTTACAGTACGTATAGACTACATGAACTTTGGGAGATGAGCAGACATGACTCTGCGAGAACATTTGCATATTATTAAAGTTTATCATGGTCCAATCAAAAGCTTTATTCTATTATACATTTTGTCAATATCTTCTCATGATCTTTAGACGTTTGTAAATCTAATGAGAGAGTGGTAGCCCAGTGGTAACGGCCCCGACTTACGAGTTGTATAAGGTCGTGGGTTCAAACCCAGACTGGCGCTTTACTTTGTGTAAATAATTTCACCACCACTAACTCTCAAAACGATGAGGAAAAACATCGTAAGGAATATCCTGGAACCAAAAATTCAAAGACCTGTGACATCTACTTACCAGCACGCACTGGGCCCCGGCCATTCCCTCTCGAAGAGAGAAGGTCTCTGTCCGAGAGTGGGAACATTACCTATAGGTTGATAATGATGAAATCAACTTCAACTTGCAGTAGATAACACTTACTTATACTTATTTCACTAACATTGGATCCCCAGACTGATAGATTGCTCCAGCAGCGACGTCGGCTCGAATTCAAAACATTCGGAAGTGTACAAGTTTGATCGAAAGCTCGAATTGTTCGGCCCATGTATAATATTGTACGCCCGTGTGTCCACTGCATGGGTTTTAGCCGTGAGAAAGAAGCCAAGGGTCAACACAATCATCAATTATGATCTGGACTTAGAAGGCATAAGTCTTCACACATTTTCTAGTAAGTATGTAGATACAAATATGATTATTTCGTTCACACTTCTAGAGGTGGTTGGTGTCAATGTTGAATATCTATAAACTTAGAAAACATGCTGACTCTCTAAGTTCGTAAAATAATTATCCCAATTGAATGACTATTTCATGTAATCATGATATTTGAGGCCAATTCTAACTTAAGAGCGTTTATCCGAACTATTAATCAAAACAGTGAAATATTTGACATGTATTTGCGACCACTTTCAGTATTGTATTGCTGATTCTTATGATTATAATTCTGTAAAGCCATATTTAATACGGTTGCTAATCATATAATAATCAACATAAAACCTGACACTGATCTGCAAATTTATCAAAGAAACGTAAGAAATTTTGCTAAATTTCTTATGTTTTTTGCTACCTTAGCGCATCTCCTTTAAGCCAGCCCCGGATCTAGAGGGGGGCATACAATTAATTGGGGCATTATCGATCGATAAAATGTGATTAATATGTCGCTGCCAAAATTTGCATTTCCAGAAAATTTGACTTTCGCGGGCTACATCCCCATATAGGATTGGTGGAGGGCGGCAGACAGCAGTTTTTGCCCCGCTTTAAAAAAAAACTAGATCCGGGCGACAGTCGTTAAAACTCTTTACGGTCAAAATCATGTAACCTAACTTTCTCAAGAAACCTATTTAAGAACTTAGTATGACTATTGAAACATTTCTCTTCCAAGCCCTCTAGAGTCTAAAGCCAGTTGCAGTGTACCATGCAACATGATGCACTGTGATGCTGAATACTGTTCTATTACTGCGTGATATCACTTATCAGTGGTATTAATTTAGCCAAGCTGTGGTAGGTACAAGCTTGGCTCGGATTTGCTCAACAATGCGACGCCTAACGCGTCTCGGGTGGGGGTGAACTGTGCTAGTGTCACCATGATGTTAGTAGACTCAGAGACTTGTCGAGTTCGACGGAACATCTGACTTGGTTCAATGAAAGTAGATTCGAGTCACTTGAGGCCTTATTCACCAAGCCGCCCTGAGTCAGCGTGGTGGATTATAGCTTCCCAGCAGTGGGAACTTTAAAGACTAGAGAGAGAGAGAGAAAGATGATCTATATCATCTGCGTGTTATGCGTTAAGAACCCTTCGCGACGAAATTGACATTAAACATTTAAAAATCGTATACTACGCACTTATTGAGTCAAAATTAAGATATAGCTTATAATTTTGGGGGATCAGCTTTAATTATAACTGCCAAAGAGCTTTTGTCCTTCAGAAAAGAGCTATACGTACCATTGTCCGTATTTAACAAAGAGAAAGTTGTCGTTCTCATTTCTTAGATTTAAACATCCTTACAGTACCCAGTCTCTATGTTCTAGTCCTTCTGACTAATCTTAAAAAGTACATACATGAATATGAGACGGATGAGGAAAGGTTGGTTAGAGAGAGCACACGTAGGAAGGAATTGAGAAATAAGATAAGTCCTCACTTCAACATTGTGAAGCATAGTTCACAATATCAAGCGGTGCAATTTTTCAATAAGTTACCTTTACAATTAAAAAGTTTGATTTATACAACTGCACTTAAAACAAAGCTTCAAGCATTCCTACTAGATAATTAATGTCTCTACTCCGTTGACGAAATGTAATAATATTATGACCATGCGTTTCTTCCTGTCAACTTAAATATGTATGTTACAGAGCAGACAGAAGTTATTGTTTTATGTATGCTAAGGACATTATTTTGAAATGACATATGTATTATTAATCCTATTAATTATTTAAGTTGACATTGAACTATTTAATTTGACATTTTTTTTTTTTTTCTATTCCTTATCTTATATTGTTAATGAGTTGACATGGATTTTTATTTTTTATTTTTTATTGTAGGTAATTTTTATTATGATGTTAATTTTGATGATGATGTGATTTTTGTTATAAATTTTTAAATGTGTTTCTTGTACTATGAATGTAATTTTTTTTTTGTTATTAACTTTTAAATGTGTTTACTTACTTGTTTTTTTTTTTATCATATAGAAAACTTCAAACACAATGTAAATTGTTTGTGAATAAATAAATTGAATTTGAATTGAATTGATGCTATGTTTATGCCATGCTATGAAGCCTTTATTACAGTACTTAGGGAGGAAACTCACCACATCGGCGACTCCTTGGTTTTAAAATAAACTTGACTCAGTCGGTAATTAGGTAGCCGGTAATTAGGTGGTCGGTAGCTTTCAGTTTTCTGAAATTTTATGTTTGACTAAGGACCTATTAGCTTTTTGCGTTTTTAATCCAAGATAGTAATTTGACAGGTGCAAATGTCAAACTACAAATTGAAAAAAACCAACAACAAACTTTTGCAAATTAAATGTCAAATTATTATCTGGGAGTAAAAAACGAACTTTAGCTACAGCTATGTTTTGAAAAATAATATAGCATTCGCAAGAAGAATATAACCAACAACGAGGAACAAAACCAAAATCTATAGGCTGAAAGTTAGCACTTTTTAAACGATAAAAACAATACATAGACCAAAAAAAGCCCACCAGAAAGCTTCGGTCTGCGCATCATATAGCAGTACAAGAATTCGGAACTAACGCCGCCATTTTTTTTTTTAATCAATTTCTATGACAATTTCTCAAATGTTACCAACAAAGTACCAACAAAGTCCAACCTGTCAATGTCATTCATGCGCCAAAAGATCCTTATAGTACTCTAACTCCTCGTACTTTAGGCCTCAAAGTAGCTGGACTATCCTACCTACCCATCACATTCTCGCAGCCACCCTAGCGGGGAGACCGGGCCCGTCTGGCACACAATGCCCCCGCGTAATAATATAATCGTCTGTCGCCACTTGCCATTAATTAAATTTAAAATTTTCATTGCTACGCCATTGCTGTTTCAGCGTCTTAGCGTTCTGTGTGTGGAATGTGATCAATGTTTCATTAAATGAAAGGGATTTGTGATATAATAATATTAATAAACATACTTTTATTAAATTATTTTCTCCATTCTAATATTTTTGAACCCAAACTTCGAGGCGTCTAATTGAATATCTTAATGTAGACATAATTTGTGTCACAAGATGTTACTAACATTATTAGTAACGTAGGGAAATATACTACAATATACCTACAAAGCCCCCCAAAATGGGAACCCCCCAAAACAGTTGGTAATAGGCTGTTTAGCCTTTGCCCAACAATTTTGAGGTTGGCAGCTGTCTTGATGAGATGCAAGGTAGTTTTTATCTTCGTCACTCTATCACTAACGCGATTTAATAACTCACGCAGGGGGACGTCAATATGTCATTCCATAGGTAATTGCTGAAAACCAGCGCTGTTGACGTTAGGTTCGTCCGAATTCACAGCATTTCGCTGAGCAATGACCTGTTCTTGCACAGATGCGACGCACAGCATAATTTTTCTTCTGCTTCATTTGTTACAAAAGTAGTTAACTCTGCAATCAGCATTTTGTTTTTGTTATATTTTTGTTGTCATTTGCCAATGTCGCAAGACTAATTACGCAATATTGTCTTTGGTCCGTGGCCTTGACATCAATCAATGAACAACATTTACAATTTTTTTTTTTTTTTGTTTATTGTTTGAATACGAGGCCTTTGGCTACTTTTGTATGTGTGTATTTTATGTATTTTTGTCTTTATATTACTAAGTGCGTTTTGTTTGTGCAGAATAAACAATTTTTCTTTACTTGTGTAACGTTTAACGTCACAGAAGGTTTAAAAAAACTTCAGAAGACATATTGGCTAGCAGGTATAACTGGGTATACCTCCGATAAACCTTATTTCCATTAGTTACAATTCCCTTTACCTATGTAAAATAAATAAAATAGAAGCCACATTCTTACTCAACCCACACAAAAACACTGTAATCAATCTTACGTAAAAAAAATAAAAAATACAACCGATCATTTACATGAATGGCCGAGTTTATAGGTTAGAAAAAAACATGGCGTCGAGCGGCGTTCCTAAAGAGGTGCATTGACAAACAGCCAACCGTTTGGCTAATCATTGGGTGTAAGGGTGCAACTTTATAACTTAGCACCTGCGTCTTTATATCCACTATAAATATATCGAAAAAACACCCCTTTTGAATAGAAAGGAAGTGATAAAAAACCCTTAGAAACTGACACCATAAAACTTCTTGGACTTGACTTTATTTTTTTAATTTTCATTCATAAAGTTCGGTTCTGTTTGGGATTCGCGTTCGATTTTTGATATTTGGAATTGTGGAAGAGGTTTTGATTTTCTTTGTTTGAAATGTTCCAATGATGTAGCGACCTATTTGCAGACAGGCAGGTGAATTGATACTGATGATCGTCATTTGTTTGTAGGGTTTAATAATTATTTTATTAGGTTTGCCATTGATATACTAAAAAACCCAGGTTTGCCAACTATTGATTACAATGATACAGACGCAAAATACATTCTTTTAAGTAAAATAACTTGGTAAACACCGCATGCAAAGGTAAAACAATTAATTAGCGAAATAAGCTTAGCTTAATGTTAGAAATCAAAATAAAAACCTATGTCCTTACATATTATAAAACAATTTCCGCCCTCCGCGTCTGTCAGTCTGTGTGAACGCGATAAACTCAAAAACTACTGAACGGATTTTCATATGGACAAATCACGAATGGACGGAGTGATTCATGAGGAAGGCTCGTAGGTGTATAATAATTCATTAAAGTTTTGTGTAAATTGGCTGAAATATGATAATGATATCGGAAAAAATCATGTCGACTGCGGAGCTTTACAGGCGTGCGCTGCGTAAACTATAAGAGTTATATAAAAACAATATATTACGGAATTAATACATTGTTTACCAGGATTATCACAGACTACTTTTAATCCCGGTAGTACATTCCCGCGGGATATATTTCGACATCCACGCGGGCGAAGCCGCGAGCAAAACCTAGTTTACAAATAAATAATTAAAAAACTGACTCTGTCACGTCCATAGAAATACTTATATCTATGGTCATGTCCAATATTAGAGATTTCGAAAGGTCTATTTACTCAGAAAATAATTGCATAACAAGTTACATCTTTATTTTTAAGAGTGTTCATGAAAATCCCAGCAATAGCCATACTCTACTCTCTTCAAAAACCCTATAAATTAAACCCAAAACGACCTAACGACCACCACAATACCATTTCAACAAGTACTTAATTTAAAAAAAGAAATAATAACACCTACTCTGCTGAGTCAGAATCCCACAAGGACATTTAGTTACGGCCGGAGAACACCATAAAAACTCCATGGGAGCCGGGAATTCCTGCCACCGTCCCATCAATGACCCTTTTTTATTGACAACCGCCATAGATTTGTAGTCTTGTATAGTAGATACATTGGCAGCTGAAAAATCAAAAACGATAGTACTTAGTAATTAAGAGAGCATAGCCTAAAAGTTGGCAACGTCGCAAATAGCTGTCAAATATTTACCTGTTTTGATAAATTTGGCAATATTACTGTATGGAAATATGAAATGTGGCTTAATAGTGAACTGAAAAATATTGATTATGAAATGCAATACCTAATTAATATCGTTACACCGAATATTTAGTTAGGTATAGATGTAAAAAAAAGTATTCAAATGCCCTTTTTACACCTTAAAAGGTTATAACATCAAATTCAGTGTTATAATTGCAATTAATTATTAATATTCTAGTTCGCTAGTTAGCCACATTTCATATTCATACATTATTACATTTTATATTGCCAAATTCATCAAAACAACGAAATAATTTGCGTCTATTTGCGACGTTGCCCACTTTCAGAATAAACGCTCTTAAGAATCCAAGCAATATTATTCAGTATGAGGTACTTATCTTACCACGGATTCAAATCCAATTATGTCATTGTTGAATCTTCATTTCACTCCTTTTACTTTCCTCTTCTACCGACATAAACGGCAAATATGAGAAAACTTCTTGATAATACTAAGAGCCAGTCAGCTAGCAGTCAGAGAGCAGTGGTGGTCCAGTAGTATTGCAAGTTGTAGGTCGTGGGTTCGAACCCAAGCAGGCGCTTTACTTAGTGTAAATAATTTCAACACCACCGCTCTCGAAACGGTGAAGGAAAACATCGTGAGGAAACCGGCATGTCCTAGAACCAAAAATTCGAAGTCGTGTGACATCTACCATCCCGTACTGGGCCGCGTGGTGGATTACGGCCCGCTGCCTCTCAAAGAGAGGAAGCCTGTGTCCCATTACTGACAAATGCTTGCACTGTCCACTCAAATTTGTGTGGTTCTTTCCTCGAAAGATACTAATCTACATGGTTCTCACATGATCTGACCAAGATTATGTCTGGACTTTAAAAGAGACTGCGACCTCTGAGTTTGTTTCAGCCTTTCTTCTCAGAGTAGTCAGATAGAAAAGGGCAACCTCTTCTAACCTATTTTCAATATTTTCTAAAAATGACTTGTTAAAGCGATTCCGATATCCTATTTACAGAATAAACAAATTCATTTCATTCCATTTTCAGCAGTGGGAACATTATATAGGCTGATTACACAGTCAGCAAGGTAGAATTAGGGTTGACCCGGGTGGGCTTGAACTGATTGTAAGTCTACATTAAAGCATCGCCTATCGTGGAAGATGAATGAAGAATGTCTATGCTTGCCTGATACATTTCATCCAGTCACATCTACTTACGCCCAAATCCTACAAAACTCCGTCCCCACTCAAGTCCAGCCCTCAACTCCCACAATGCACTAAAACCAACCAACAAGAAAAACATTGGCTACCTATATATTATTTTTAATAAATCCTACAGCCAATTAGATGGAGTTCAGCACAATTGTCGCCGCAGAACTTTGATTGGCTCCACTTGGGCCCAGTACACAGTCCAATTATGTTGAATAGAGGCCAATTCAACGCTACCAAGTTTTATTGTGGTGTACTGAACCCGGCGTCAGAGGCAGGCCAGGGTTCAATAGGCCAATAATTAAAACCGACGACATCGGCTTCTTCGTTCGAGAGATTTCGATTTTTAATTAAATTTTGTTTTGTTTTAGTTCGTGGTGTATAATTGAATTGTTTTTCGTTTAAGGTTGACGGTTTCTGAAGGACTGATCAAGATCGAACAGTGATTCTGTGGAAATTTGTTTTGCTTGTTGTGATAAAATCACCGAAATAAGGACAGCCAATAATGTGAATTGAAACAGTCTTATTGAAAAACCTGTCTTGAGCAAGCTCAGACCAAATAAAAAACCAAGACAGCGCTGTCAACAGTCAAGTGAAGCCAGTTTCATAAACATGAGTGCACTTTGTGAGGTGTAGTTTGATAATATTGTCATTGTAAAAGGTTGTAAATGATTGTGTGCGTGTGAGCGTGTATGCACAGAGAGGCGGTGTAGTTATGTCATGCTTCACTGTATTGTTCAGCAGCACTGTCTCGGTTTTTTATTTGGTCTGAGGAGCAAACGGGGTGATCAATGCTCGTGCCTTCTCTGGATGAGCAGAGGCCTTTGCCCTGCAGTGGGATAGTAATAGGCTGTTATTATTATTATACGAGTAAAATCAATCTGCCCAGCCTTTTCCCAACTATGTTGGGGTCGGCTTCCAGTCTAACCAGATGTAGCTGAATACCAGTATTTTACATGGAGCGACTGCCTATCTGACCTCCACAACCCAGTAACTGGGTAATACGATACCCCTCGGTAAGACTGGTGTCAGACTTTCGGGCTTCTGACGACTCGTAACGACTGTCAAAGATCCACGAATGACAGCCGGGACGAAAGGCTTAACGTGCTTTCCGAGGCACGGAGGATTCTCGGTATGTAAAGATGGTCACCCATCCACTGACCAACCCCGGCAAGCGTAGCTCAACCTGATGGATCGACCAGTGCGGCTGTTGTTACTTAGCCACGAGCTCCTCATATTATTATACGAGTAATCATGTGAAATTGCTGGTATTTTGGGCTTGCTTAAATACGAGATTCTTGCAAATTGTTTTTTTTATTATACTTGTTTAATCCTTATCTTCTTCTTTTTCTTTTTCATGACTAACCAGATGTCAGAGTAAGCCGCCCATGGGCCTCTGACTTGGCTTCACATGCCGTCGAGAAATATCTCTCATTCATGCCGGTTTCCTCACGATGTTTTCCGTTTTGAAGCAAGTGATAATTATACAATACGCACATGAATCCGAAAAGTCAGAGGTGCCTTCGGTTCGAACTCGAGACCTATGGCTTGGCAGTCCGAGGGTCACACCACTAGGCTATCACTGCTCCAATCCTCCTCTAATGTTGGGGATAAAAACAGGCGGATTGTCAAATTCCATGTGTGTCAACATAATGTGAATGTCTCAGATTGATTCTTATTATCAGCATTCTGTAAACTGTGTGTATTGTAAACAACATATTGTTCCGTGTGGTGCCGAACGTAAAGAATAGTACTTACCATCCCATTTCATTCTTAAAGTGATAGTGAATAAGCCTGATTGGCCGTTCCTGGGGCACTGGACCCGTATGCACAGCTGCAGGTCTGGTGCAGCGAGAAGCGGATATAGTTAGGTTTTTAAACTAGTTTTATTTTTGTTTCTGGTTTATTTTAATTAGAAATGTTACTAACATAGTTTTATAAGTATTACTAACAACAATATGAATCACTTGTGTTTACTCTAAGCTTGTGTTCGACTTAAATAAATAAAATAAAAAATATAAAAAATTCTTCCCGTGGGTGTCGTAAAAGGCGACTAAGGGACTCACTATAGAATGGGCAGCAGCGTTCTCTGTGCATTTTAACACCATACTGCGATCGCCAACCCGCCTGCCAAGCGTGGCGATTATGGTAAACCGGGGCATTTGGGAGAGGCCTACGTCCAGCAAAGGACGTCTTTGGGCTGAAATGATGATGATCAGCATACTTGGCAGTCAGCTTTGGCAGTTTAGTATAAGCTCATTCAATACCCAACAAATTGAACATCAGCTTCAACAAACTGTCTTATGGTTGCGATAATCACCGAGCTTAGCAAAGGAATGAAGATGATGAACAGTTAAAGAACGCGACCTATTTCATAAACTGATACACCGCCATTCTGTAATATCGAACTCAGTATAGAAATCTATTACACTTGAGTATCATATAACAATCCACAATAGTGTGTATGGGACACAATAAAGGAGTCGGGTGACATTAGATTCTGACTTGTCACACGAAAATGCACTTTACTGTGAGAGACCCAAAGATGGTTCTATGTTGGCACTAGTTGGTATCTCCAGGATTATTGCGTATGACGTATGAAGGTAATTTTAACTGTAGAGAAATTCCTTGCGGTATTTTTTTTTCAGTCTGCAGGGATTGATTATTAGGGCAACGAACTATATCGATGGAATGAATTTACTGTATAAGTACTACATAAATTTGTAGGTATGTTTAATATGCTCAGTGCCGGGAGCCCTCCTGGAGGTTTCACCTAGTCGCATATGGTTTGCCGGAGCCCTCGCGGAGGGCTCATTTTAAATGTAAGTAGGTTTTTCTTAGCAGCATTATAAACCGTGAAAATAAAATCTGGTGTATATTTTAACAAGATTAATTAGTATATGCGTTGGTTTTTTGTTCACGTTTTAAATATTCACAAAACAAAAAAAAGTTGGGAACTAGTATAGCAACGACACCCCCTGAAAACACTATTTTACTTCGTTTTACACAGTTTTAAACCTAATGCCGTCGACCGTCCGCGATGGTTATTAACTTTACCGCAAACGTAATGCCAGCAACCCTCCAGGAGGGTTCACTTCCAATATGTATCCAGATCATAGCATGGCGTATGAGTTCTATGAAAACTGGGTGGAGTCGACAGAGTTAAGACATGGATGTAAGTATACCTATTTAAAACAATTTTATTATTTCTGGATCACTAGGATGCGGAGACAGGCAGATCATGAGGTATGTACCTACCTATGTAGGTACATCTTTCTAATCCCTACTTGTAGATATTCTTACTGTTAGTGTCATGGGCATACCAGTGGTGGGGCAAGGTGGGGCATTTGCCCCACCCTGGTCCCTGACTCGAAGCTAAAAGCTAGCTAACGAGCGCGCGAGCTAGCTAGTGAGCAGTAGATAGCCTTGTGGTGTGACCGCCCGACTGCCAAGTCATAGATCTCGAGTTCTAACCCAAGACACGCACCTCTGACTTTTCGGATTCATATGCGTATTACATAATTATCACTTGCCTCAAAAACGGTGAAGGAAAACATCGTGAGGAAACTAGTGTCTGAGAGATATTTCTCGACGGCATGTGAAGTCAAGTCAGAGGCCCATGGGCGGCTTTAAAACTCTGACACCAGGTTAGTCACTAACCACACGAAAAGGAGAAGAAGAAGCTAAAAATGTAGGTTTAATACGTAACAAAATTAATTATTCACTTGGAAAAAATTTAAGTTACCGCGCGAAACAATGCAGTATCGATGAATCGAGCGTGCATGCGTAGTTATAGTTTTAACGAGAGAAATTCCTACTACCTAATTAATAAAGGGTTTATTTACTCCTGCCCCACCCCTAAAAAGAAAGTGCTGGGTAGTACGCCCATGATTAGTGTTGTTGAAATTCAATACCAGGCTTCGAACCTGTCTGTATTTTACTGATAAATCAAAGAGATTAATAAATGATCATCTTATGTTGATTCTAAGTAATTAATAGGCCACAACAATCTTAAGTCGCAATTGAAATTGGTCATTAACAAGAAAAGCATCCAGACAATGACGTCACCAAGAGAAAAGACTCAGCCGCATATACATATTTGGAATCCGAAATGAAAATGAAAATTGAGAAGAAATGTACTCAGCAGTAGGTACCTACCCACAGATATCTGTGTACCTACCTAACTATGTGTTAACTTGACTGTTTTTAAACGACTTCCAAAAAGTAGGAGGTTCTATGTTCATTTGTATGTTTTGTTTATTTTAAGTCCAATGTCGACCGATTTTGAAAATTATTTTTTCCTTTGGTAGAAACAGCTTGCGCAGTGGTTCTCATATTATACATTTTATTAACTTTGCTTGGGTAGTTTTTGAGTTAGCTTCAATAAGACGTATTTTTCGCACTTAGATTACAGAACCTCATTCAAAACTCAAGCATTACTTAAAACTCGTTTAAAAGCCTTTTGATTGGTTGAAACTATGGAGTTTTAAGTAATGCTTGAGTCTTTAGAGGTTCTGTAATGCGAGCCTTAGTATATGTGGATGCTTATAATAACTTCCTGTCACTGTTATTTACATAGCAGATAGTGGTTTTCAATTTTTTGTGGGGTAGGAACTACCACGACTAAAAAAAAAAAATTTTTTTTACAAAAAAATAAAAACATCTGTCTTCCAAAAACACTACAAATTCAAAAAGACCTTAAATTTCGGAAGTCGGTGGCACAAAACGAAAATTCAAAGCCAAAGACACCGACTTCCGAAATGAAAGTTACTATTCACTTTTTGTTGTTTTTTTTTGGAAGTCGGTTGTTTTTTTTTTTTGCGACACACTCCCCTTTTTGGTATCAAACAATGTGGCATTAACACCTAGCTACTCAAAACTCCCCAGCAGCGCGAGACGTGATAAAAAGCTTCATAATTAAATACTTTTGTGCCATACACTCATAGATAGTATCTGTCGGTCTGTCCGTGGGAGATACTGTGGATCTAGTTGACAATGTGTGGCTGTTGTGGTTCGTGGTGTGAATATTCGGAGGGTGTGATGTGACAATATGATGAGTTGATAACGATTTTAATTTGGGTACAGAAAATGGCCCATTTATTTTGGTTACTGTTGTCTGGAATAAGTTGGAATTTGATCTACTGGAATTGGCAACTGTGACTATAAATAAAAAAATAAAACTTTAACAAGTAAGTAATAAGGTATTATAAACAAGACAACCAAATTAAAATTCCGGAGTCACATCGCACACGTCATGTAATCGAACAGATTACCTACGTCTGACTCCGGATTATAATTTGTCTGTCTTTTTACCTTTTTTTATTTTATTAAACAATTTCCAATTCCAGTAGATCAAATTCCGACTTATTCTAGACAACATCAACAGTAAGTTTTTAACTGTGGGGTTCGAGATCATTGAGGTCTTCTTTGGTTTGAGAAAATTATACAGTAAAATTTGGGGTTTTTGTATTAGTATTTAACCATTAAATTTTCAAAAAGTAGTCCTTGGTCCTTTTTTTTTTTTGGTAACCCTTTTCGTCCGCAATAAGACGCCATGTTGGATTTTTTGTGATGTCATTATTTTAGCCTATATCCCGCGAAATAACATGGCGCTTCCAACGATACCTCGTTTGTCAAAATACGACGAGAAGTTTATGAGATATGAGGGACCAGATGAACATACATACATACATAGCCTGTTAAAATCATAACCCTTCTTTGGCTTTGTCGTAGTCGGATAAAAAGAAGAATAATTCTACAAGAAACTTCTCTGTCGGTGAGCAATTTATTATGATATTTGTGATTCTTCTGTCTGAAAATATTGAAGTTACAGTTTATCTAGATTAGTAGGTACTTACCGTAGTAAGGTATATACTTACTTTCGAAGTAGAAGTTTCCCCAGTTTTTTGTTTAAATAAAATTGAACTTCCCCCGAGCCTGGTATCTTCCACATGACTACTGTCCAAAACAAAACAAAAGCTGATAAACAAACCAGATTTTCTCTTCACATTAAAAAAATAACGAATTTCCCCTGCCTTCAATCTTCCTCCAGATTGAAAAAAAAAACAAAGAACAATACACTCCCGTCAATACTTGATATCACTCATAATCAATAACAATCTTAGAGGGGCAATCTTTAAGGTAGAATAGAGGGTTTTTTAAAGTCCTCTGAGGGTCCATACAAAGGATGTTTTTCAGAGTGACAGAGGGGCGCACACAATACATGTCAGACAGCACCTAAATTATGTGTTTGTACCGAAAGTTGTACCAAGTTTCGGATTCATAGATTTATTGTACTTACTTATTTCTTGTTTAAAATATGCGGGAAGGTTCGTGAAGGAAGGTGGTGTAGGTTAAATAATATCGTAGCTGGCTTTGAAGCTGATACAAGCTTTAAAAATTGCAATTTTGGTTAACCTTTTTATTTTTATCGTTCTGAGAAAATTTCTTTTTTTATTTGTTATTTGTTTTTTATTTGTATGTTTCCCGATTTATTTTTCCCCACACACGATTCTCTATACTACATCTGATATTGGCAGAATATTGTTGACATCGGCACCATGGCCAGAAATAACAAAAGAATAGACAGGCCGGGGAAATTAAGTTTTAACCCTGCACTAAATCTTATCAGCGATTTTTTTCCTGAATCGTGTTTTTGAACTTAGCTCTTAAATAATATAAAAAAATTAAACATTTTCCAGGACCGCATCAAGGTAAAAACAAACAAAAATGTATAATTGTGAATAAAAATTGAGGATAAATAGTTAACAGGAAAATTTTGATTATTTATTATGTAAGAAATTCATTAATATATTATTTAAGAATTAAACATTTACCTCCACGGAAATTTAAACAAAAATAAAATTACGAATTTTTTTAATTGTACTTCAAGCTAAAATATTAACAGCAGTTTTTTTGCATTAAATTACTTTATTAAATATTTTAATACGCTATTCAACAAAATTAAACATATTGTACTAGCGCAAGATATTAATAAAAAAAAATTGCAGTAACGGTTCAGGCAAAACTGTAAGAAAGGTATTCAGAAACCTTTTACTTTCATCATAGTTTGCAGATACCTGAAAATAGGTAAGTACGTCAGATAGGCAGGTAACCTAATAGAAGAGCTTTACCAATGCCAACTCCATTTTCGTTACATTACCTACTGGATTTGTTTTTTTTTTAATGCCTCTTTGTCGCTTCTTCTTTTCGAGTCGATGGTAAATACAATGTTAAATGAGTTGGGTTAACAGTAACATGTTGGAGTGTCCAAAGTGTCCACACCTGAACTTCTGAGGAACTAAAAATGCCACTGATGCCGCGATTGGCGTGGCCACCTACTGGGCCCAACTCATTTAAAATAATACATGTATTTACCATCGACTTGAAAAGAAGAACTTCGTCTGTTTTACCCTGATCATAATTCGCCCAATTTCAATTAAATTTTTTAAATTTTTTTTATTCACAAAATAATAGGGTTTATTTTATTTATTTCATTCAAAAATTGGTCATTTGATCCCAGAAGGTTATAAAAAAGAAAAGAAACAACCACAAAAACCTACTGATTAGAAAAACTCAACCTTTAAACGATTCCCTATCTAGTGATTCATAATTTTTGCATACCATTTCTAATTCACACCACACAATAATAATAACAAACCAAATCACTATCTTGCGCCGTCGCCCACCATTCAAAATACGATCACATTTTGACAGGATGCTGTCAAAATCCGATAAAAGTTTAAAGCGCACGCGCCAACACGTGCCGTTGTGACATTTGACATGTCGGGAGCTGTCAAAATTGACAATAGAGAGCGAACGGTCAAGTTTTTGTTCTTTAAATTGACTTTTGACCACAGGGGTTGGTGGTGACAAGAAAATTGTTAGTATTAAATTGTTCCATGTGGTTTCGTTTAACCCCCATGCTTAATTGATGCAGTGATTCAAGAATTTTAGCTTATGCGAAAAGTAACCAGGGAAGTAATTGCTTTACACATATAAAAATGAGAGATCAGTGGTGACCCAGTGGTAACGGTCGCGACTTACGAGTTGTAGGTCATAGGTTCGAACCCTGACAGGCTCTTTACTTTGTGTAAATAATTTCATCACCACTGCTCTCAAAACGGTGAAGGAAAACATCGTGAGGAAACCGGCATGTCCTAGAACCAAAAATTCAAAGACATTTGTGACATCTACCAACCCGCACTGGGCCCGCGTGGTGGTTTACGGCCCACTCCCTCTCACCGAGAGGAGGCATGAGTCTCAGCAGTGGGAATATAACATTATGATGAAATGACATCAAAATAATGGCAATCGATCGCAATGCTTTCGTTTAGTATATAGTACTTTGTGTTTGTTTGTCTGCTACACCTGACGAAGAAACCAATCAAAAGAGAATGAGTTTTGTAGCAAGAACATTTGGTCCACCAAATTTTACGGGACCCACAAATAAATTGCGCTAAACTTTAATGGATAGATGGTCGTTCGAGAAATGATATCAAGATGTGGGCCTTCGCGCTGCCGATGATTCGAGCTTATAGTTATTCGAGATTTTGAAGCATCGAGGTAGTGAACTGTCGCACTCATAATACGAGTATATCGATTTCAAGTACTATCGAGTTAACGTTTTCGAGCAAGTAGGTAGGTATTATTCGATCTCACCATGGTCTCATAAAACAAGGTCTGGCATTCCGGGAGTGACACATGCTTACGTTACTATCCAGTTGCCACTTTATTGCAACAAAACACGAATTAAGGAAAAATTTTCAATCACCATTCTCTTAAAAATTATGAACAAAGTATTTAAATTGCTGTCTAAACAAACGAAACAATTTAATTTAAACATAAACCAACTTTAATTGTTAATTAAAACCTCATTGTTTTATCGGATTCGCAAAGGTAATAAAGGTGGTTGGGGAGGGTAACACAGATTTAGACTTGTGTCACCCACGTAACCACTGTGTCTCGGAATGCTATACCTGGCGAAGTATATTATTATACCATGGATCTCATGTCATTCGATTTAAAGTCGAAAACCCCACAATCACGGCTGTCCAATCACTGAGCGTTTTTATATGGTCTGATGAAAATGACAGATTTTCATCACGGCTGCTTTAATATGACAGAACCGCTTTCCTAGTAAACTAAAGCATAAACAAATCAATTTTACAAACTTTTCTAAGAATCTATAACTATGACACACCTGTCCACGTTTCCACACTGCATTCGTAACGTTATTGAAACCGTTCTAACAAATAACGGTAACGTAATTGCTGTTATTAACCGGAATAACTGTTTTCATTGGAACGCTTTGACACCTCTATGATTGCACGTACCTATAGTTTTCAGCGTATAATTTAATTATAGGAAAATTCTTGATAATTTCGTATAATGTCATAATTACAGGAAAATTATTGTGGAAAATGTGTGAAGGAAATACGCCGTACAATTTCCATTGGGTTTTGTGTCGCTTTATATCGTATGCTATTTCAATGCGTTTTCATTGCTTATATTTAGGTAAAAGGATTTTTACAGACGTATATCAAAGGAGAATATTTAAAACCGGCCGGAGTTGGCACACGACGGGTTCCGTACCGAATTAATATCGAGCAAAAAACGCCGAAAAAAAAACTTTTACGTGAAATACACAATGTGTATGTTCAACCGTCTACCTACTACGGTTTATGAGATACAACCCGCTGACAGACAGGCGGACGGACATCGGCGGTTTAGTACTCGTAATAGGGTTCCGTTAGGCACCCTTCGGATACGGAACCCTAAAAACAGGGAGTAGGAAATTTTTTTTTTTTTTTGAGGGTTGGAAATTATCAAATAAGTTCTCCCACTCTGGGCGGAGCGGGAGGGCGTGTCAGACTTTTACTGACTAAAACCCACCCGTGTTCCTTCCGTTGCCTGAGTGCTAGGGCCGCGATATCCCTTTCGGACAAATTCGCAACCCTGGCAGGCATTGGCCCTTACGGACCCCGTCAGTTGGTGCTGACATCTCTTTGAAGCGCGCGTGGAACACAACGCGCCGTCGAGCCGGGCCTGGTCCTTATCGGACGGCGAGCTAGGGAGTAGGTACCTAGGCACCTAACTGATCGATCGTGATGAATGCACAAGTAGTCTTCAAAACCGTGAGAGATTCTGCCAATCTATTCAGTAAAGATCTCACCTGAAAACTTAGGTGAAGTGATGAGCTGATACTGTTGACAGTTCACTTCACGTAAGATATTTTTTAAACTTAGGTGAAGTGATGAGCTGATACTATTGACAGTTCACTTCACGTAAGATATTTTTAAAAGAAAAAGAAAGAAAGAAAACGTTATTTCGACACAGTTCGTGAAACACAAAATACAAACAATGTAAAATTGATAGTAATCTTTTGACAATAAGTGTGCCTCATGGCTGCGCCAAAAAGGTTCATTTCAGCATTAATGCCAAACAAAATATTATGCTGTCTGACGCTGGTTTTACTGAAGAGATCGGCAATCAAAATCAATCTGCCTAGCCTTTTCCCAACTATGTTGAGGTCGGCTTCCAGTCTAACTGGATGCAGCTGAATACCAGTATTTTACATGGAGCGACTGCCTATCTGACCTCCACAACACAGTAACTGGGTAATACGATAGCCATTGGTAAGACTGGTTGTCAGTCTTTTGGGTTTCTTACGACCCGTAACGACTGTCAAAGATCCACCAATGACAGCCGGGACCAAAGGCTTAACGTGCTTTCCGAGGCACGGAGGAGTCTCGGTATGTAAAGATGGTCACTCACGGACCAACCCCGGCAAGCGTAGTAAAACCTGATGGTTCGACCCGTGCGGCTGTTATTACTTACGCACTACAGCCAATTTTATTGTGGAATCCGATTTTATTATAAACCTGATCAGCAACTGATATTCACAGGATGATGTTATTATTATCTTTGGTAAAACCCTTTTGCTTCCCTAACAAAACAGGAGGATACTTTGGCATAAGGATCCACTCGAACAACACCTAATTTTTTATCCGCTCCCATCAAATTGTAGTAGGAGCAAAGACCCTCAATATGGTATAAAGTTTTACATCCTATAAATATATTTTATATTAATGCTGATTCTGTTTATACTAAAAACAATCGCAGCAGAACTGCATCCGACGCGTTGATTGTTTATTTTCCTTCGTTTTGTTGTAATGGTATAGGTAGGGGTGTAGGTTGTGTAGGTACAGGGTGTGGTTATTAACCGACTTCTTTTGTAAATTAATTTTAATATACAACTTTAGTTTTTGTTTACACTAAACCTCTTAAGGGGTCATTGTACTCATCATTATGAACAACTTTCACTATGGGACCAAAGCTGAAATCGCGAGAAAAAAATCAGCTGTTCCCTACATTTATGTCGCATATTAAGTATCTCGTCGAAACGTAGGGAACAGCAGATTTTTTTTTCGCGTTTTCTACTTTGGTCCCATAGTGAAAGTTGTTCATAAGGATGAGTACAATGACCCCTTAAGAGGTTTAGGGTAAACAAAAACTAAGGTTGTATAATTCTTACTAGCATGCATGTCCTTTTTAACACAATTAAACTTAAATAACTTCGTATTTTTATGACACACAAATTTCATTTAAACATACACATTTACCTCTCGTTACACACTAATTATAGAATGTATTTTTTTCTTGTACATCCATAGGAAAAAAAAGGACTGCTGGGATGACGTAGTTCCGGCGGAATTTTTTTTTGTTGAATAGCTCCCCAATGGTTGGATGCACAAAATTGTACTAACCATACACAATTACACGACGTCATACACTATATTTGCTAAACTGAAATTCGAAATTCGAAATTTTTCCGCTGCGACTACGCATACATTACTTTTAATAATAAATCCATTTGGAATGTTTTATCAAAAAAAAAAAACATCAAATACGGGTATTGTGTTACCCATTAGCTGGATGGAGGTCAGATAGGTAGTCGCTCCACGTAAAATACTGGTATTCAGCTGCATCCGGTTAGACTGGAAGCCGACCCCGACATGTAGGGAAAAGGCTAGGCAGATTGATTACCAAAAAGAAAATATACACAAATTCTCCTACTTTTCTTAATATCAAAAACATACTGGGTACCTATGTAAGAACTACCAATCAGATACGGTTATAATAACGTTCGGAAGAGTGCTTGCACAGATATCTTCCCACGTACGAGGAACGGTTGAGGTAATATCAACATCCAGTAATATGCTACATACACTAGATAATATATTCTGAAGGCATATTGGCTTTACTATGTTGTGTACTTATAACCGTATTATTGCGTAGGTACGTATCTAGGTATTGTAATTTTTGTATAAAATTACAATAAGCATATAATCGCTGAGAATATCTCAATTGCTAGTTGTAACTGTTCATAGAGGTAGTATAAATGACAGTACTCAAACACAAACTCAAAACTCAAAGCATTTATTTCAATTAAACCATTTACAGGCACTTTCGAATTGTCAAGGAATCGGTCAGTCAGAAATATGAAGCTAGTTGCCCATTCCAAAGCGCAGTAGGTACCTATGGAGAAGAACGAGAAAGAAACTCCACGGACACTCTTTTAAATAAATTGTTACAAAATAACTGGGTCTTCATTTTCTTCTTCTTTGCTTTCTCTGCTATAAAATTCACTTTTTTCTGCGACTCACCAATTTAGCAACAACCTGTATATTTCCACCTTTCAATTAATAGGGTTCCATTGTTTATGTTATTCCATCGTATTTGGCGCACAAAAGACAGCCCGGTTGTTTATTTTATGCCAAATCACTACCCCTAGTGCGCAATGATATCTATCAAGAGCGCATATTTTATTAAAAAACATAGGGGAAATACGCCTTCACGAATTTCATACTTGATTGCTACTCGAAACAGTTAGTCACTGCGAAAATTTACTTTATACCAACAGAAATAAGGTAGATTTTCGAGTAGGGTACAATAATTTGGCGACTGTCGTAGGGCATTTTATTATTTTAATAATTTTTAAATTGTGTACTGAGCGGTGATAATGACTGAATAAATAGATTGTTTTGCTTCTTTATTAATGGATATGTTGATTTTGTATGATATGGATGGGATTTTTTTTGTGATGGGTCTCTTTACTCAAGAGTCTACCTATGGGGTGATTGAAGTTTTTTTTTCTTAATTAGGGTAGATTTTGCAGTGTACTCTAATGTTTTATTTTAGCTTCAACTTTTAAGTAAATTCAACGGCTCTTGGTCGACTCGTCAAAATAAGCATGGATGGTAGTTTGGATAATTAATTGGTAAAATAAAATTCAATATTAAAATTTCTAATCATTTTAATTACGTATAATATTTTTTAATCAAGATAATAGTCCCATCATTACAATCGGCTATAATTTACAACATATTTTTACAAATACGCTTATTTTTTCCATAAATTACAATTTATGACCTAAATATAATGATTAAAAAGTTATTTTTATTTTAACTTACAGGATATATTTTTACTTAAATGTGGGTTGCGATAATGCAAAAATGAAATTATTATTTTATATGGCAACTTATAAATGCAAAGTGAAAACAAATGGCCAAAAGAAAAGTACTAAGTAATTGAATTAATTATTTATTTATTTATTTATAGAAATTGCAATTTATAATTATAACACTTTAAGATGGAATGCAAGCTTTGGACCCGATAGTTGCAAACGACAGATTAAATTAAAACAATTATATTATGGAATGCAGGTGTACACAGGAATATTATTAAACTAGAGACTATTTAAAATAATCTGTCCTAAAAACTACGGGTTAACAACATCTATTTAACTTTAGTCTAACATTTATTCATTGAACAACAAAAAAGTAGCTTTGTAATTACAAAGTCGTTTTTTTTAAACATTTAAACAAAATTAAATCAGTCAATAATTATCAATTAAATTACTACCAAAATCAGATCTACTTATTATTGGGAATTAAAAGTAGGATAATCCCATTTACATAAACTGTGATGAAAAAGTCCCCATTATTCTAAAGCGGTTTCGACATTTAAACATTTTTAGTTTACAAAATGACACGTACGAATCTAAAGACAAAAATATAACAATTATTTAACTATATTTACAAATAATATCAAAAGTCGTTGTAATTAAGTTTGGACTTTTAAATTCCAATAAATTATTGTAATAATAACACCATTATTTTTTCAATAAATTTATAAAATAATAATTTATTAATAAAATAATTTGTGTGCTACTTTACAATAATTAAGTTAAATATTTCTTTATCGATAAAAGAGTTTTTGGTTGTTTTCAGCGTTAGTAATTTTCAGCTGACAGCTATTAACTTTTTGCCCAAATCGCGTAACAACCAATCGTAGATGATCAAAGTAGACGTGATATTTAATGTAAAAGTCGTGGCAGTCACTATTTATAGACCCGAGATATTTAAAGCATTTCCATAATGCTTACGCTGTTGATATAAAACAGTTTTTATTGTAATAACATTAAAGTACTTTTTGCCACATAAGTTGCATGATCTTTATTTAACTAAAACTTTTCATCGACACAGAAACAGCTCTTATTTTATCAACTAACTATATTCACAATGTACAAATAGGTACATATTCCTATACACATAGTAATATCTAATAACTTTAATTTATTTCCGAGGAAATTAAGAAGGAACTTTGGAGCACAAAATAAAAATAAGAAATAGTCCAACACTCGTTTAAAAAGACCAAAACTTCCGACGAAATCAATTTAGTCCGTGAAAATTCGCATTGAAACATAAAAAAGAACTTTTATCGTTTGAATAGAATAATAATAATCTTTTTTTTATACCTAATAGAATAGAATCAATTTATAATTTTAAATTCACGTCGAATAATAAAAATCAAATTTCGTCTCTTTATTAAAATATTTTTTTCCGTTCCTAGAATTCGAAAGAAAACTAACCTCCAAATACTCGTATATCGCAGTCGAAAAACTATAAAAATAAACGAATAAATAAAAATCAACAACAACAGACTAAGTTTCAGGTCAGAATATGACGGTGAGAGGTCGCCTGAACTCCGGCCCTCCTTGTGTGGCCTGTGGGTACTGCCCGGGGTACTGCGGCATGAGGATACTTGAGGATCCTTGGTAGTAGGAAAGGGAGGGAGAAGGGTTGGACCCTGATGATGAGCTGCCTTCGGTCCTGTCTTGTGCTTTGGGTGTCATGTCAGGGGACTCTGCGGGGGAGCGTGGGGACAGACTCGACGGGGCGGAGTTAACGGAGCTGAGTCCTGCCATGGCGGCTGCCGACGCTTCGGAGTACATCTTGCTGATGTCGACTGGATATGAGCGTTGTTGCTGCTGGTCCATATACATGTAAGCCTTGGACAGCGCGGCTGAGTCCAGGTAGCCGCGGGAGGGGTCCGGGTACATTCCGTAGCTGCGGTACTTCTCAGCCTCAATAGAATATTTCGACATGTCCATTGAGGAACCAACCTGGAACAACGGAAAAATTGGTTAGTTATTTTTAATTGGAATAAATGAAAAGGCTTCAAATTTTTATTAAATAAATCCTTTTATATACAAGTTTGCGTGTTTCTTTTAATTAAGTAATAATAAGTTATTGAATATAATTGGCCTCTTTAAATAAGGTAGTCAATTATATTTATTGAAATCCTATTTACATTTATGATTACTTGCAGTTAAAAATAAATATTAATACAATAAATAACGAAACTCAAGAATGACCTTATCAAAAGTAAAGAATTCAAGAGAAAATGAATAAAGTCTTCATTTCAATATCTTCATCATAAATATCGGATAACTACTGAATACCGAATGCATAATGAATCGGCTACCAACAAATCATAAATCGAGATATTGCCTAACGTTTACAAGTCAACAGCACGCGGAGACCTTTTCATACAACCTTTGTAAGCAAACTATAATCTATCTTAACAAGAATTACTCAAACAAAATAATTCAACTGAAATTAAATATGAATTTTCGTCAACAATTTACATGTTATTCATTCTCAATCAATATCCTACTTTATTCAGTAAAGATAAGGTTGGAATTTGTATGCGGATGTATTGAAACGTAATGCAGTACTGTATTTTACACGCTCAGACACACAAATCACACGTAACAATGGAATCGAATAAAGCTTCGAATTTTAAATTTTTTAATGAAGTGAGCCCTACACAATATTGTGAGGAAAATATCGTTTGGACGTAACACACACGAACACTTTGTTCGGCGAACAAAGGACGGATACAGGTTGAAGTTACGTGCACTATAATTTACGGAGCTCGACAGGTGATACATTTTGTAGCGTTAATACTTCATGTAGCTGCAACATTGTGGTGGACTATCCTGCCTTATGCAAATATTGACATACAACTGAGGAAGAATGTGGTGGTATTGTATATTTAGATATGGTTACAATATAAAACGAAACAGTTTTATTTGGGGATTAATGACAAAAAATAGTTTAAGGCTCTCCTTTGATTCCTTTAACCGTTTCACTACCATGATAAAATGGGATTAGTTGAACTGTTTGACATTTATCCACACTCTACAAAGAACTATTGAAAAACCATAAAAATATTTAGTGACCTTTACAAATCTTACTGCTTCGTCTTCAAATACTTCCTAATAAAATCATAACAATAGGACTTCGCCATCAAACCAAGATAGAAAAGCTAAAGGTAACCCACTCAAAATATCCAACAGGTTCGCCCACAAGCTGGACTATCTTCCTCGTCGTGTGTAGCGTCCGTTAGCGCATAACATACGACGGCCGGTCACAGCTAGAGCGCTAAATCAGGATTAGTCCGACTCGCCCAGGCATCATGTACGCAGTTTACTGCCGCCCTTACGGCTATTTTATTGCGAGCCAGTTATATACGAGCCACGGTTTTTTTGTTCTGGAAAACTATGCGGCGTTTATCAATGTTGAAACAGGGTGATTTTGTACAGGTATTTGAACAGACATTTGAAAAAATTACTGTTCAAAATCTCTGTTGAAATGTTGTGAAGGACACAATTTTATTTGTTTCTTTTTTCTTAATCTGTGCATTATTTAGTTTAAGCCTGCAACAGTTAAAATGTATTTATGGAACGAGTAAGTACTTTATAACATAGTTTTGTAAATAACAATTATGGATAAATAATACTTTGAAATAAATGGATTTCATTAATTTAAGGAATTTTTTAGACACCACGAGTATTATACCTTTTCGAATTAAATCACTTTGACAGACTAAAGAAGACTTTATAAAAGCCTTATAGATAAGCGGTGAAAAAACACGGAAAAGATTCCAAATTTTTTCCCAAAATAGTAGCAAACTAGCAAATTACTCTAAAACTGATTTCACACTGCATCAACTGCTAATGAGTCGCCAACCGACCAGCAACCGTGAAAGTAACCCATATCAACCATATCACCCGTCGATAACCACGGGTAAATCATCTATCAACATAATCGAATACTGAAATCACAATGGTTCGTTAAAGAACTCAACATTTGGCGGTAGGCAATGAAAGGTAGGGCTGCTACCGATGCATTTTTTTAAAGTTCCCTACCGCGGCTTGGCTAGTCATCAAAAGCTAGAAAAAAAACATAAAATTTTTGTTAGTTACAGTTTTGCTACCGCTGCCGCTAGAGCCGATTTCATAAACTAGAAAAACTACAATTTTGACGTTTGGAAATAGTCCAAATGTGTGCACTTATTTGTCAACGTCCTGTTGATCCCATAATTTCGTTGTGTTTCAAAGCTGGGCTAAGGAAAGTTAGGATAGAATTATCATCTGAACACATATTTTTACAAGAATATTAGATGTAATTTAAGAAAAACGAATACAAAATAATTCCTTATAAGTACTATTTATTATTTATCACTGCAACATGCTCACAAAACAGCCAACCCTAATGAGCCGAAAACGCCCAATCACCATTTTTAATACAACACAGGTAAAGTTGCAGTTGTTGATATGAATAGTGGCTGATTATATTGTTTACTACCGGTACCGGTATCGGTATCATGGGCATTCGTCACGGTAATCGGAAAACTGCGGTATCATCCAATAGTTGGTCTATTACGGGGGTGCGAAAGACCGATGCCGACGGGTGCAGGGTTAATTAAATGTTTTGGTCACACCTCGGCGGTTTAAGGTTAGGTTGTTTTGTGTGATGTGAGTTATGATGTTCAGATGTTTTTTCTACAGATGTTGGAAATGTTTTAAGGTATTATTTTTTTTAGTGTAGAAGGTGATCGACCGTTTTAACCCTTGAAGGCATCCGAATTTTTGGTGATTTGATGTCATGGATATTATTTACACATCTCTAAGTCTGAAGCAGTGGTGGCGGTCGTGAGTTCGAACCCAGGCGCTTTACTTTGTGTAAATATTTTCATCAGTCGCAAAACGGTGAAGGAAAACATCGTGAGGAAACTGGCATGTTCTAGAACCAGAAATTCGAAGACATGTGACATCTACCAACCCGCACTGGGCCCGCGTGGTGGGTTACGCGTGGGAACATTATTGGCTGGACTGGAATGACCAGAAGTCACGGAGAGATTTTACCCAGAAATTGGATAATGGATGGAAATGTCGGAAATTATCCCACGGAAACGTACGACCGGGATTAAAAGTATCCTATGTCCTAACTCAGGCCATGGTCTAGCCATGTTTCATCTAAATCTAGTCAGCTGTTTTAGCGTGAAAGCGTAACAAACAAACAAACTCACTTTCGCATTTATAATATTAGTTAGGTAGGATACGCCAGTTAGATAAGAAGAAATCGATTTCATAGCTATTTAGAAAGATACTGTGCAATAGTTCGTGGATGGGTGACCATACCTCAGACAACGAGACCTTCCGTGCCTCGGAAAGCACGTTAAGCCGTTGCTCACGGCTGTCATTCCTAAATCTTTGACAGTCGTTACTGGAGGTCAGATAGGCAGTCGCTCCATGTAAAATACTTGTATTCGGCTGCATTCAGTTAGACTGGAAGCCGAACCTAACATATTTGGGAAATGACTTGGCCGATTGACTGTGCAATAATAACGAAAAAGCTTCATAATATTCTAAAAGAATCAAAAGCAATCCATAAATTATTTAAAGGATAATTAACCTATTCAATAAATCTGCCTAGCCTTTTCCCAACTATTTTACTGATTTGCACAACCCAGTAACTGGGTAATACGATACCCCTTAGTAAGACTGGTTGTCAGATTTTTAGGCTACTGACTACCAGTAACGACTGTCAAAGATCTACAAATGACAGCTGGGACCAACGGCTTAACGTGCTTTCCGACGGAGAAGTCTTGGAATGTTGCTCAAGATGCTCACCCATCCACGAACCAACTCCGGCAATTGTAGCTTGACATGATAAATCGACCCCTGCGGCTGTTATTACTTAGCCACGAGCTCCTCTAACACAACTAACCTATTACAATAATTAAATAAGTGCCCAATTTGTTAACATCTTCAATCAATGCTTCATTTAATTTAATTTCGTTAGATTTGTGTCAATGTCACATCACAATCATTATTGACTCAGCCTTTTCTTGTCTCCAATTATATCGGTAAGCAATCATATGTATTTCTCAATATTGATGAGAATGACTAAGTATGTCGTCAGTATTCCTTTCATTTACGATTTCTTTGTCAGTATCAAATATGTATTTACAGAATTATAATCAGTAAGTAAGTACCTGGTCGACCGAGCTCTGCTCGGGTGAAAATAGAGATTGCTAATTTAATAGTATAGGATATTTCATACTAATTCCATACTGCCATGATAGTAGGTACATACTAATTCCATGCTGCCATGTCATTATTCTAAGGTAGCCATCTTGTTCAGTTTTTTGGGCGACCGAGCTCTGCTCGGGTGAAAATAAGGAGAAAACGAATTTTCCCAGATATGAGACCTAGCTAGATGGATTTTTCGCCCCCGTAAACCCCTATATTGCAACTTTCATCGACATCGTTAGAGCCGTTTTCAAGAAGGTGATTACAAATACAAATATTGCTCGTTTAATTAGTAGTAAGAAAGATTGCTATTTAAGAATTAATAGATCTATCCAAGTTTGATTTGTTATAAAATGTCATATTTTAGAACAAATCTAACATAGAGAGATTTATTCATGATTCTCGTAATTCTGTAAATACATATTTTTTATGGTCGCGACTCATATTTTGATCAAGATACAACCTGACACTGACCTGCAAATTGCAAAAACCGTAAGAGAATTTGAATTCTACCGCTACGGATCCTCCGGATACCTTTCTATTAATATTATCATGTATTCCTATTGGAGCGGATACCAGATCCCATACATTTACTGGAATTATTCTTTAGGTGAAGGCAGCGGTTGATTGGCTACTGAATTAAGACAATATTTGACTGGTCTCAATAACACAGCTGCAGCTTAATTCGTAATTTTTAAAACAGAACAATAATGTTTATTCGTCCTCATACCCAAAATCAGGGTTTGAACAAACTTAAAGCAGTACCTACAAGAATCAAAATCAAAATATTTGATTTCACATAAACCTACATGGGCACTTATGAAACGTCAGAAGCTAGGTGCACGGTTCCAATTGGTCGTTTCCTATGGAGAAGAGCCGGCAAGAAACTCCACGGTTACACTTTTAAAAATAAATGGCTAAAACAATGTTTTAAAATAAAAAAAATGGTTTCTGCGTTTGTTTTCCACGGCCTAGCCGGGTAGAACTGGTGGCACGGGCCTAAGCCAAGTGTCCATCAGTGGGGTGAAGTGTGGAAGTAATATTAGATGCTGCTTGGTTTGCCGAAGTAGACTGTATGGTAGATGAGACTATATTTGAGTGGGAGTACTGGTGCAAGTTGTCCGACTCCCACTGAAGAAATTTTCTAACTAGCCTGCATGGTGTTAAGAATCACTGCCTTCTGCAGCAGGTGGTAGGTGTTAGGTTGAGGGAACTAAGGGAATGATGAAGCTGTTTGGGTATTAGTCCTGTTGCAGATAGCACTATGGCGACTATTGTGACTTTTGAAGATGCCAAAGTCTGGTTATTTCATATGTTAGTTCGGTGTATTTGGATAATTTTTCGGCTACCTATTGTACTCGTAGTCTGTAAGTTATGTGTATTTGGCACGGCAATGTCTATTAGGAACCCCGTTTTGTTTATTTTACATTTTTTTATTTATTTAATGAATTAGTTAATTATTATTTGTTAATAGGTGTGAGAGGAGAGGACAGTGTAGGCCTGTCAACAAGTACCAGGTACTTAAGAAAATAGAAAATGGTCTACAAATCTGCAGTCTGTTAAGCCTACAACGTTCTCGCATTCACACAAAAAATTCATAAGCTCCATAATACTTTTCTCTTCATGGACACGAAAGAAAACATTACACCACAGTTTGATTGTAAAGATTTCAAAACAATATCTTACAGCGATCACTTTAAACTTTCTAGAAAGCTCAAGTTGGAGCTAAAAGCATTTACCCAAACACGGGTTATCAGTTAATGTAATCAACTAATTGAACTCGGTACAGACAACAGTTATCAAGACAATCGGTACTTTCACTTAATAGTGATTCATGTTAAAATGTGATTTATGTATATGTGAAATGACCGATGTAGGCGCAGAATGCCTAATTCTCAAAATGGCAACTGAGTCTTTAATGGACTATTAATTGCTTAAAATATTCATTTGATTTTGTGGCGGCATCTACATCGCCTTATGCGAACTACGCATCAAAGACCTGACGTCACACAAATCTTTTATCGCGCAATTAGAGTTTACCGCGCGATGGACATATATACAAGCTCCCGACTTCAACCTCTGGGCAGTTACCCACCAGACACGACACCCGTCTGGTCGGAGGATCCTCCCTTTTCTATGGTGGATGAGTGAACTTTACATCCTGTTTCTCATGCCCCTAAAGAGCCGAGTTTAATATGTATCTACTTCATTAATTTTGTATACAATCTTGTTTTACTCAAAGTTATTCTAATTAGTAAGATCTCATTTACTGTAGATATCCAACGCATTATACACTGCAAACACTTCATCCTCCAATCATATAACAACATCAACCACATCTTAATTTTCTCCCACATTATTCTCCCCACATCTCTAATTCTACCACGTATTTACAAACAAATAATTTTATAATCCCAACATAATGCAATAAAGCTGAAACAACGATCACCCTCCGCCCCCGACATAGACGTCACTTTCACAAGATTAAACGTCAAATAGAGGAGGGAAGGAGGTTTTTAAATCGAAGGGCAAAGTCCCAGGGGCAAGCGATTAGGGTGTTGTCATAATATGGTGAAGATTGCGAATTTTGTGTGATGTTTTCTGGTTCGAGCATCTTTTTGTGAATGTGAGAACGTTGTAGGCTTAACAGACTGTAGATCTGTGGACCATTTTATATTTTGTTAAGTACCTGGTACTTGTTGATAGGCCTACACTGTCCTCTCGTACCTTTTAACACTGTAAAAACCATTTACTTTTAAAAGAGTAACCGTGGAGTTTCTTGCCGGCTCTTCTCCATAGGAAACGACCTATTGGAACCGTGCAACTAGCTTCTGACGTTTCATAAGTGCCCTTGTAGGTTTATGTTAAATAAAATATTTTGAATTTCAATTTTTTGAATTTGCTGTGGAAAGTGTTTTTGAAGGGAAAGAGGAAACGCAGTCACGTGGTCGTTGGCGTTGCGATAGCGTAGGTATTCCTCTGCTCCCTGGTTAATGGAATTAATTTTAATGATTAATTCTGTAAATAAGACATCGGAAACACTTTTACACGCAAAATTAAAATAAGCTAGATAATGTCGGCGTTTCCTATCTGACTACTCTGAGAAGAAACACCGAAACAAACTCAGGTCACAGTTTCCTTTAAAGTCCAGACATAATCTTGGTCAGGCCATCTGAGGACCTTGTAGATTATTGTTTGAAATGGTCATTGAGGAAATAACCACACAGATTTGAGTGGACCTGTCCAGTCAATGCAAGCATTTGTCAGTAATCGTGAAGCTCAACGTTAATGATAGTCCTAATATTTTATTAACCATATACCTAATGTATATCTACCACAAATTTATTATAAATTTACTATCTGACAATTTGATTTAAGTATGTATACACACGTTGCAGTATAAAACTGATTTACATCCGTGTCACCTCACACTTCAGGTCCAGTTGAAAATCAACGCCAGGCACTAGTTTGGTATTTTCGCTGAACTGGGCCTTTTTGGCTCAGCCGGCCGTGAGGCACTTTCTTGCCAATTTACTCGTATTTAACACACTTTACAGTATTTATCTGTTTTGTTTTGTTATCTCATTTACTATATTACATTGTGTGCCTTTAAGTCCGTCCTAAATAAATGTATTTTCTTTCTTACCGCTGCCATGTTCCTGTTTTGTTTTTTGGCGTGACTACAAAATTAAAATTTTAAATAAAATCGCCAACGCCCACGTGACCGCGTTCCCTATTAAGTCATTACTGTAACAGTTCCCTGAACTTGGAAAAACTGAACTGGGATTTTTTTAATTTCCCTGCAGAAACTTGACACTACATTTTCACTTCAAGGGTTAAGTATGTGGTAAATTGAAAATTGACGGCATTAAAGAAATTGGCGCAGAAAGACTTATTACATACAAGAGAAAAAGAGGAATAATTCAACAGATTACAAAACTACTACCAAGATTAATCAGAAAAGACGCAAACACCAAGACAACAGACAATCAAATAAATCGTTTGGACATAAATATTTGGCCCAAAAAAGGGTCAGACATTCACCATAACGTGTCTTCATCCTTACGGGTGCTTACGTGTCAAGTATTGTGTTAATTCACCAGAATTTGTTCTAGGGAGCGAATTGGTTGTAGGGTGTTCAGTTTCAACTACCGGAGAAGATTGGGGGAAGAGATCGAGATTCAATGAGCTGTGCTAAATAAGTAGGCGTTTATATGTAATCTTTTATTTTTTTGACGTTTGATTGAAAAAGGGTTGGTTGTTTGCGTAGCCAGAGTTTGTCATTATTTGGAAAAGTAGATTTAGAGTTATTTGAGATGTAAATGTTGGTTCAGTGTTTGCTTTGGGAATGGGTTGGTTTACATTTGCAGGTTTCAGGTATCTTGAAGGTAAGATGAAAATGAATAAGAACGAACAACTAAAAGTTTCTTAGTAACTCAGACCAACTAAAAAACCAAGACAGAGCGCTGTCAACAGTGACGTGAAGCCGGTTTCGTAAACATGTGTGCTAACCACACGAAAAGAAGAAGAATGGTCTTTTGAGAAAAGATGAAGTAAAGAAGATTGATGAAGGAGTTAAAACAATCCTCAAAAGTCTGACTAACAAAGAATGCAAAGAAATGGAAAATCTTGAAGCAATAAGCAGTCCATACTTTTGGTCTTCGGAAACGCTCATAAATATCCAATCCAATTCATGTTAACACCACAAATCTACATTTATTAGAACATCCCCAACAACCCCTCGACCACTAATTATTTCACGACTACCCGCTGTTACCAGGGGTAGGTAGGTACTACGCCACGGTGTGACGGGAGGAATCCGATTCAATTGTGTGATATTAATCTTTGTACCTGTTATGTTTTAATTAAATTGAAATTAAGGCTTCCACAGACAGGTGCAACGCGATGGGGCGACGCGATTCTGCTAGACCAATTTCCATGAAGTTTCCATAGAAATTGTTCTACTAGAGTCGCGTCCCGCCTGTCTGAGCTTTGAAACGTTGCTTTGATGTATTAAATTCTTTATTGGCATAAAAAATGTGTACAAACAAAGTGAAACCCTCACTCTTGCGCTAGGTAAAAAAAACACCTGTTACAGGGGCCGGGTGTCTTCTGTATGCAATGGATAGCTCGCCGTCCGATAAGGACCAGGCCCGGGTCGACGGCGCGTTGTGTTCCACGCGCGCCTCAAAGAGATGTCAGCACCAACTGACGGGGTCCGTAAGGGCCAATGCCTGCCGGGGTTGCGAGTTTGTCCGAAAGGGATATCGCGGCCCCGGCACACAGGCAGCGGAAGGAACACGGGTGAGTTTTAGTCAGTAAAAGTCTGACACGCCCTCCCGCTCCGCCCAGAGCGGGAGAACTTATTTGACAATTACCAACCGGAAAAAAAAAAAAAAAAAACAAAAGGTGTCTTCTGTATCGATGTTCAATCTATCTGTATGATTCTCTTCGGCACCCAAGCAACATCTACAGGAACTTCCTCATCATAATAAATTAGGTGTGAGAGAACTGATGGATGGGAAATTGGGATAAAAGTAGTATGATGAATTGATGAATACCGATGTTGCTTAGGTAAGCAAACGCGACGCGACTCTAGTGGAACAATTTCTATGAAAACTTCTCGGAGATTTTTCTACCGGTGTTTCGTCGCGCCTGTTTGTGGGAGCCTTAACGATAGATGCTTAACTACCAACGTCAAAAACTGATAATCTTACCAGGTACTAACACAGCGTTAAAATTCGATTCGAAATTGATCTCTACGGTGTAAAAACCACACCCCTTACAAATTGAATCTCTCATCCTTCATAAAACCATCAATTTCTAACATATGGTTTATCAATTACAAGCATATTATACGCTGATCTAACACCTCCGAAGTTTTTTTACTACTTAACGAGTAGCAAATTTTTCGAAAATTAGATAAAATTATTAACACGGTTCAGAATTATGACGTGTCAGCACTTTTTTTATTCGTTTTTCGGGAATATTTCTTCCTGCACGAAGTTCTTATTTCACGGTGGTAATAGGTTTAAGCAAACCGTTAAAGATTTCACGTCTTGGCGCTAACTAGCTGATCATATAATTAGCGCCTAGATGGGGCGGGCGATGCTTCGGCATTTCTCGGTAATATTCGGCAATCAGCTATCTAATTACGCAACATATTTTCGTAAACGGTCACGACTAATCTGTTTCATTTTGACAGTTCAACAACATTCATTGCGTTATTTACGTTGTTGAGCAGATATTTTTACGCAATTAAGGTACTGTTATTTCTTCATTGGAACTTGTAGGGCCTCTTCTTTACATAAGTTTAACTGATAGACTAAGCTAAGCCAAAACAGCAGAATAGGGATGACGACATTTTTTTTTTAAATCCTTCTTTTAAATTATAAAAAAATATTGTACACGTATTTTTTCTTTTTTTACGTAATCTAAAGATTACGGCGATATATTGAGGTAAAATGTGCCACGTCACGAGTATGTAGATTTTATACATACTAGTGACGTAGCGACCCCCACTCCCCAACTTAAAATGCGTTTTATCTAAGTAGTTTTTTATTAATATGATAAAGCAAAAAAATCGTGTCTAATATTTTTGTATTATCTGACTGACGGACTAATTAGAATTTCATTTTTTTTACCCAGACATCATCCCTATTCGGCAGCGCCTTACAAAAAAATCGCGCACTAGACGACCACGAATTTTGGTCGCAGCGACCAGGTAAACTACAGGAACCGATACGAATCAC
This sequence comes from Agrochola macilenta, assembly GCA_916701695.1. Classification (NCBI taxonomy): domain Eukaryota; kingdom Metazoa; phylum Arthropoda; class Insecta; order Lepidoptera; family Noctuidae; genus Agrochola; species Agrochola macilenta. The sequence continues at coordinate 2,774,551 of OU753559.1, read as the reverse complement.
GCACTTGGCCGCAACGGCCAACTAGCTGGTTTCTATAGTTTATCAGTGGTCATTGCGTAATACACGATCAATCAGAATCGTTTTGAAACAGATTGCTTCAATTCATAAGTTCGAAAAAAAAAATCTGCTCTACAACGTAAATAACGCAATGAATGTTGTTGAACTGTCAAAATGAAACAGATTAGTCGTGACCGTTTATGAAAATGTGTTGCGTAATTTAGTTAGATTCCTGGTTGGTGCGACCAAAAGTCGTGGTCGTGGAAGTAACACTTTTATTTCAACAAATCTGAAGTAGGGAAAAACAAAAGAATAACGATTAATGGATTTTTTTAAAGTTTTTATCTCCAGAAAAAGGTGAATTTAATAACGAGATGACAACTCAATGAGATCGTAACTGAAGAGCTCAAACTTCCACCAGATAAATTGTGATAAGCGCTGGATGGACAAATGCGCTAGATGGATGATAATGGACATAGGGAGTAGGGACAGCTGCTAGCAGCTGCTAGCTGTCTATAGAGAAAGCTTTAGTTTGTCCATTTCCTGCTCGATAAAAGGGAACTGTCCTACAATTAGAAACGCATTAGGGCGATGTCTTTCTCATTACTCTGGTTTCATTCACTCCTCTTTCTTTGTCCTGGCGGTCTTTCTTTGGAATGCGCTAAGTACCTCTGAACATCAGGACGGCAACCAGTCAGTTCTTTTAAAGTGAAGGTACGTGAGCATTTTACGTAATAATTTGGCTGAAACATCCCAACGGTGATTTGCTGGATTCGTTTTCTCCTCTACCGATCGTTATTTCTCCTAGTTAATTGACTCAGGCGTGACTTTGCGGAAATCCATTACAAAATACAATAGGCGACGTATATTTAGTAACCTAATCCGCTTAACTGTTCTTAAAGAGTAATAAAGAACCCTGTAAGAAATCTACACGTGCTTCACCTGTCAACGTGGCATCCTCAGGATGACGATTGACTTGTTGCGAACCCGGACACGACGTGTGTCGAGTTCTTTATGACTCTTTAAGGCGAAAGCGTCAAGGTAGCCCGCGAAATTCAAATGTTCTTACGTTTTTTACAATTTACAGGTCATATGGTGGTGCAGGTTGATCTAAATATGATTTTCATAAAAATTATCAATACAACTCTCTAAGGTCATATAATTGCATTGAATGACTATTTCATGAAATCATGACATTTGACGATTGTGCTTACTTATGGAGTTGTATTGCTGATTGTAATGATTATAATTATGTAAAGCCATATTTGTTACGGTCGGAAATCATATTTTAATCAACATAAAACCTCACACTGACCTGCAAAATGTAAAAAACTAAAGAAAATTTTAATTTCGCGGGCTACCTTAGCGCATGCCCCTTAAGAACAGTTAAGCGGATTAGGTTACTAAATATACGTCTATTGTATGTTATTTCTCCTGACAAAGTTTATTGTTTATATGTATTTATTCTTGTATTTTATAATTATTTTCGTGTTATCAATCCCTTATGTTGCACCTGCCATGTTCTGTCTCTGCGTCACTGGCAAGGTTGACTGGTAGAAAATGCCTCAAGCATTAAGTCCGCCTTTGTACGGTATTTTTCTTTACTTGTGCATATAGTTTTAATAAATTAATAATAAATAATTTACTAGTAATCTGAATCTTACCTGTGGATTAGGCGTTAAAGCAGCATTGATAGCATTCTGCTGAGCTGCAGCAGCGGCCGCCGCTGCCATGCTGGCTCCCAGTGGCCCATACGCAGCACCGTAGTACCCACCCATCGCTTGACCCATGCCTCCACCTGCCATACCTGTAGAATAAAAAAGTTAACACTGTAGTTGAAATACATGTTCTCCCATACATTCCAACTGTAAATGTGAGTTTGTGCGCACAATATTGGGAGATTTACCATGTTATTTTAAGACCAAAGACTAGGTTTTCCTGTAATCTATGAGTAAAGAGCCATTATCTGTAATTTTTTCAAAATTTTAGGTTCAGCAGTTTCGGAGATAAAGGGAGGGGGGGAGAATGGTCAATTTTCGTCAATTTTCTTAAATATCTTTAAAATAATTTATTACTCATAAAATTAAAAAAAATATCCGGAAAGTTAATTTATTTACGTTACATGTCCTTTTTTGGGTCACAGAAATTCATAAGTGAAAATACCAAATTTCAACTAAATTGTTCCAGTAGATTCAGAGCAAATTGGCTGTGACAGACAGACACACGAGTGATCCTAAAAGGGTTCCGTTTTTTCATTCGGACGTTTGGAACCCTGATAAAAAAAATATCTGTAGTGACGTCAACGCAGGCTTTCAAAGCTGTAAGACTTCATTGTAAGAAAACTTTTTCATAGTTTCGACCTCATTTGAAACTTTGTTGTGCTTCCTTTGCAATTTCATTAAAGCTGCCTTTGGGTCATTGCACGAGGACGTAGAGTAAACAACAGTTCAAACTTGACTGTCTTCCGTGGGGCAAAGTGTCAGAGCATAATAGCATTACTACGTATGTGGTCTGGTTGTGTTTTTAACTCAGCAACCCTTTAATTAACATGTGGAAGCTTGATCACTTACAAATCCTTTAAGGCTTGTGCAGACCAGCGCGACTTGTCTCGCGACGCGACACGAACAATACAATTTCTAAGAAAACTTCACAGTATAACAATAACCGGTGTCGCGTCGCGCGACAAGTCGCGCTGGTCTGCACAAGCCTTTACTGTCCAGGCAGCTCGTTTGTGGAATGCATTACCAGTTCCAATAAAGCGCGCGCAATCATTGCCAGTGTTTAAAAGACTCGTGAAAGAACATTACTTGTCGTTATGATTCTGTTTTTATCGTTATCTGTATAATATTCGTCATTTATATTCGTTGCTTATATAGTTAGTATGTATGTATCCATGTATCTATTATATAGCATTTATCTGTGTATCTATTATAGTATATTGTACTTATATACCATTTATTTGCACCTAAGACAACCTCATTTTATGTCCAGAAAATCACTTTCCATTCCAAGGTTGCCTGGAAGAGATCGCAGTAAGCGATAAGGCCGCCCATTGTATATTTTGTAGTGTATTACTTTTTCATTATGTAATGTATAATCTGGTGTACAATAAAGTATATTTAAATAAATAAATATAAATATAGAAATAATAAATATGGCTAACTAGAATATTAATATGAAATTGCAATCTTATCACTGAATTTGATGTTGTAACCGTTGTATGTGTAAAAAAGGCATTTGGAAAGTTTCCAAATACTTTTTTTATATATAAAACTAATTATTCGGTGTTACGATATTAATTGATGCATTTCATAATCAATATTTTAGTTCACTAGTAAGCCACATTTCTTCATTTCATCATTGCCAAATTTATCAAAACAGCGAAATGTTTGACAGCTGTTTGCGATGTTGCCCACTTACAAACGGAAAAACGGACCATCCCCAACGAACTATTCAAAGCAAATTCCACAACAGTTCTAAATTCAAAATATTCACAGACGCTAGAACGGAATGTCTAATTCACACCAGTAGGCAAGTGGCCGCTGTAATGGACAGTACTCTATAGACCGACGCACATTCATAATGGCGCTCCGGGAACTCTGATTCGAGCACCAATTAATTATTTCATTGTGCTACGAATAATCCCGCCCTCGAGTGCTATTAACTAACGGTCAGTTCCTTAGACGTGTTTATTAAATACGCCTCAACGGGACTAGTTTACTCGCTTATTGATAACTAATGAATTCGAATTAGGAATTGAATTTAGAGCGACTGATTTATTAGGTACAAATCCGGTTTTATTAAGTTTTAATGCGATTTTTCCTACTATATATGGACATAAATTATGTAGATCGTAAAATAAAACACATTGTTGCAAGAAACTTACAATAAAATTCAATTTTATTTGAATATTGATTCCACCACATTTAATATTGTAAGAGGGATCAGCGTACATAATAATTGATTAAATTAAAACCTATAACGTAAGCAATCCACGTCAGATAGGTAAAATGGAACTGTCAAATCTCGCGGCGAAAAATATTTATAATACAACCAAATTAGGATGTCACGACAATCTAACCACTCGTAATGCTATTACGTGAAAATCGAAATACACTTCATGTCCCGCGTGAAATATTCGAATATAGAATTTAAATAAAAAATATATGAGACACCCCTATTGTGGTGACGTCAGTCGAATCTACAATATATTATAAACCGCAGCAAAATTATAAAGCTGTTTATTAAAAGGACAATGAGTTCTCCGTCAAAGCAATAAGGTGCGATATCGCTTGAGAGTTTATTTTCAGGGACGCAAATAGGTAACGTCAAGGTTTTTAGAAAGGGACGATCGAGATTTTTTTATTATATTTATAATTAAATTCCCTGTCATCTCTTTTGGGTATCTGGCCTCCTGGTATTGGCGTTCGCGCGATGGATTTTCATTTTCATATTTCCCAAGTTTTCATTTAATTCGTAGAAAATATGAATGAATTCAGAAGGCTAATAATGCCTCTGATTGACGGCTCGGCCATCATTAATTACTCCACAGTAAATGGCAGATTTGTTAAAGTATAAATGCTGGTTCGTTCAAAGGAAATTATCAGTTGCATGTAACTGACATACAAGGTGCTTAGTAGTGATTGCCGACATTCAACGTGCCTATAAATTATAGATAAACGACCATTTACACGCTTATCTGAGTATGAAAGAATAATACATTGTAAACGCTTATTATGACAACGGAAGAAATCGGATCATGTGGTATATGTTGACGACTTTATTGTATTCGGGATGAGATTATTAAGTTACGAAATTTGCATCTACTTTCCAATTTACCCGTGACTAGCTTCGCGGTTTCACCCGCATAAGTCTCGACCCCGTGGGAATATCGGGATAAAAAGTATCCTATGTACTAACCCAGGTCTTGATCTACCCATGTGCCAAATTTCATCTAAATCCGTTCAGCCGTTTTAGCGTGAAAGCGTAACAAACAAACATACAAAAACACAAATCTTTTCTCTTATTAATATGAAATAGTTTAGAATACTATAAGTAATGGCTAGTATTAAGGTTAATGTAGATCTAAAACGAATGATTTGGCTCGCAGTACTTGGTGATGAGCTTTCTAACGTTAGTTACATCGGCCCTTCAACGTCTCCCCGCCTACCTCGGTAACTTCCAAGAAAAAAAACCACAAGGCTTCATGAATACTTAATCTCACGTGGCAACTCCATCAGATTTTCTCGAAACGAACCCTCACAAGTTCTTCAAAGACTGCACATATAACCCTAAATTAACTCACTGTTGGTCGAACAGACCGACAACAAAAACCCAATTAATTTCTACCAACGGTTTATACAGAAACCGCTTAAATGCAACATCAAAACTGTAAATGACTAATTTTAATTAATAAAACAAACGAAAATTTCCCTAAAGACTCGTTACGTGGGACTTTTTCGACTCGAAACTTGGTTTGGAAGTTGAAAAAGTCCTTGGAAGGGTTCAAAAGGGTGATTAAAATAGGCGATTTTTGTTACTTTGTGGAAGTTTGTAAAGTAAAAGAAAAGCAACCTGCCTTGTTTATAAATGTTTACTTTGAATAGAGAAAAAAATAAATTGTACAAAATTCGGGGAATTCTAAGAAAAACTTCCACGTGGAAAACATAGGAATGCACCAATCAGCTTAGAAGTTGCAAATCTCACGGGGGGAGAAGTTTGTCTTAAGTCCCTGCAATATTTAGTACCTATTAGAATGCTTAAGGAAATATGGTCATACAAAAGAATTGTTGCCACAATTCTTTTTCATCAATCGAAGAAAAATTAAAAGCTTCCATACAATGGATGTAATTTCAAACACGATTCACCTCCGTCACAATCCATATCATTCATAATGACCATCTTCCGACCGGCCCCTGAATATGTAAATATAGCCTGAGCATTGTAAGGATCGGCAGAAAGGTCGGACACCGGGCTAAATGGGATTTTCGTACAGGTTTCCTTTTCAATACCCCCGTTTTTTCTTTACACTCTTTATATTTGAATGTGTTAAATTTCTCGGAAAAATGCTTATTTTCTATCCCGTCAGGTGGGTAAGGTGATTTATAGAGTGACCTTAGATGGTATCAATGGCTGTGTGGCTTATTTCAGGAGTTTTGTGGAAAAGAGTTTTGGGCTGCGGAATTGTTCGTATTTATTTTTGGGTTCATTTACCTGGATCGAGGTAGTAAAATAAAATCCGAATTGAACATAATGTGTCCCATTCGATACTAACACTACATAAGCACTAGATATAATAAAGATGTGTAACTAAAGCTCGAATTTATTTATTTATATATAGAGTTTTCTTTATTTAAGGCATTTTCCTCCAATCCAATTTCTTCACACAAAATCCATAATAAAATCAGATCACAAGTTCACAACATAATCCCGTGGAACCCTAAAACAACCTTCTGCAGTTCCATTTATCCTTCAAAAACGATCGGAACAAATGACAAGGGGTATATTTTCGCCGTTTCATAGCTTGGGGAGGGTTGTCCGCAGACGTACTTAACAAACCGTGGTTAAATTGATAGATTAACCACAATTTGTGCAAATCATCGTTTTTGCTTGTTTGCAGTTATGGGTATTAAGTGATATGGATTTTTGTTGAGTGATAGAATTATCTCGGTGGGTTTATGTTAATAATGTAGATTTGAAGTGATTCATAATGTCTGGTGTTACCAGTTTCATAATGAATTTATATGGCGTGTATATGGCGTGTCATATGTTTTGATTGCTATAGTTTGAGTTGTAGGTTGTAGCACAGTATAAATAAGTAACAGTATTATTATAGCCTAGCGGTGTGACCGTCGGACTGCTAAGTCATAGGTCTCGAGTTCGAACCCAAGGCACGCCAAGGCACGCACCTCTGACTTTTCGGATTCATGTGCGTATTATATAATTATAACTTGCTTCAATAACGGTGTAGGAAAACATCGTTAGGAAACCGGCATGCCTGAGATATTTCTCGACGGCATGTGAAGCCAAGTCAGAGGCCCATGGGCGGCTTTAAAACTCTGACACTAGGTTAGTCACTAACCACACGAAAAGAAGAGTATTATATTTTCATAGAAAACGGCCGAAACGACGTGAATATATCAGTACGCAATAGTATCGAGTGCGCGGCAGTTACGCGCGGACGCGGAAGGATTATCTACCGAGCGGCCGTAGGTAATTATTTCAAGGTCAGTGCCGATACATAATACTGTTACTTTATTATACTGTGGTTGTAGTTAAAAGCTAAGCCTCTCTTGAAGTTAAGTAGTAAAAAGATAATATTTTCAAACCGTACCAGTAAGAACGTTTTATTAGACTATTGTTCTCTCCATAACATAAAAGAATACATAACAAAGTTCTCACGTATATACCATCAATGTGTCGTAAACCCCAAAAAATAAAAGCAAAAATATAAACAAAACGGCGAGTCATTTCCTAGAGCCATAAACAAAAATTTCTCGCTCCACACGTCCGTTCTCCCTAACGTCCCGCGCTCAACTGTCATGTAAATGACGTCACGTGACCGGAAGCAGTTTGGCGGGGGGAGGGTCTTCCGGCGACGCACGCGATTGGACACTTCCGTTCGGTAACAAACTGCTGGTATATAATATGCTAATCATGAATAAGCAATTTATTGGATTATTGTACGGATTAGCGTTGCCTGTTTTGCCTGTAAGTGAGGATTAAGTAGGTTGGATTTTTTGGCGATAACAGGAACTTTGTTGTACCTTATACGAAGATAAAGCTACAATACAACGTATGTACGTAGAATATTATTGTCTACAGATATTTTTATTTTTTCGATTTTTTTTACATACTTAGCATTTTCGTTATTATTTTTCGCACGCTTTGTGCGTCATTTAAATAGCATCTATTACTTTCTCTGTAACCCAATTAAACTTTCATTGTGTATTAATTTAATTATTTTAACAGTTTTTTCTATGCTACAGTAGATAAACATGTTTTTTTTGTCACAGCCAATCAAGAGACGGAAGTTCCGTAAAAACGATTGCCTTAAGGTACTTGTAGAAATGTGTGCTAGAGAAAAATACAGTTTTTGCTAGCAGTACCGAGAACTATATTGTCATTAAATTAATTTACCGTAACACTAGTAAGTGTACATTTTTTGTACTACCTTGAAAATTGCATACCTACCATGTTAAACCAGATTTTTAGTAAATTTTTTTTATCTTAATTTTTAGACGGTTTTAGATAGATAGATTTTAGAAAAGACACAAAAGCACAATTAAATGATAACAAATTACATGAATATAATATAAAAACAAGATGCCAATATACAAAAAAGAAAAACATAAGTACTTAAAGAAATGGAGTGACATTATGACATACTTTCTTTAAATCAAATAAGGAAAAATAAGGTGCGGTGTGCGTCTCAAGGTTGCACCAAATGGGAGTCCAGCTCCGCATGTGTCAGGCAAATATATCTGACGCTGATATTCTGCTGGATCCCTGCAGTGACATACGGACGTCGAGCAGACGAAATAAATTGGTGCTCTGACAAAGTGTTTTAGACACCTAATTAAGAAATTTCGGACGAAGCAGTCATTTTTTGGGACGAAAAAGAGACAAACCGATTATTTTACTTACTTTTTACACTCAAAGTTAAGGAAAATGGAACATCATTAGCTGAACAAACAAAAAATTTCTTAAGAAAAATAAACTGTCGAGCCAAAAAAAGGTGTCTCCCAACATTTGCAAAAAAAAAAAAAAAATCTCTTCATGGTTTTTAATTATGAACGCTGTGAATAAGAACAAAGAGAAACATCTGTAACGAACTTGGTGAACTTTTTTGCCAGACAATGTAAGCTACAATGGGCTAAAGATTCCCGTAGACAGGCGCGACGCGATGGTGCGAAGCGATTTTTGTAGAACAATTTCCAAGAAGTTTTCATAGAAACTGTTCTACTAGAGTCGCGAAGCAGGGGTCGGGGCTATCTGCGGGAGGCTAAAAATGTGTCAATTCTTTTTTGTCTCACAGAACAGAAAAAAAACAGTAGTTATTCTAATGCTTGGATAGAATTATAAACGTTTCAACCAATGATTTCTTCTGTTAATTTTTTTATTACTTTGGAATAAGTAACCAGTTTATCAGTGCTGGGCTACCCAGTAGGTATGTACCATCAAAGAAGCAACGATATAGATAACATGACAACTATTTACCACCAAGAACACCAGTCCAATACAAACAAAAAAACAATTGAATATCTGCGTCAATTATTATTAGCATTATTAATAGCTGTACGAAACAATAAAATGAAAAACATGTATAACCAATATGTAAACGTAAATTGTATGAAAAGATGGCATTGTAATATTCTAATTTACATAACAATTAATATAGTTTAACTTGTAGATATAATAAAGCATTTATGTATGGGCGTTGCGACATAACAAACTAATTTTATGAAACACGCTGTATGTGAACATAAGGCTGATACACACAGTTGTTAAAATATAAGTAATGCTTGTCAGGAATTATTTACTATTCTATTTCGACATTCTATTGTTTGTGTAGCACAAGACTAATGTCTGAATCTGAATTTAAAAAAGGTAATGTTTGTATTGATTTTTGATGGATTTGCTTTTCTGATGTAGGTAAAGCATACAACACACTAACAGGCTGCCGCAGCGAATCAATGACAGAAAGATATAGAGGCTGTTTTAATATAGAATGTGATTAATTTTAGACAGTTGTAAGATGGACGTTTCTTCGATACACCTGAATTGAAAATTGACAACCGGTATCTTAATAGTTACCTAAAAGTGACGTTCTTTGATTTCTATGCGGCTGATTGACTAAAAAGCACGTGGTAGTGTTTCCGTACCTTCTTTTGTAAAGACTAAAGAGTTTTAAAGCAAAAAACAAGCAGAGGCCGTTTTCAGAAAGATGTGAAAGATCCCGCAGACAGGCGCGCCGAGACACCGGTAGAATAATATTCGTGAAATTTTCATATAATTTGTTCCACCAGAGTTGCATCACGTCTTCGCGTCGCGCCTGTCTGCGGAAACCTTTAAGTGGAAAAGAGATTTAAAAGCAATTTAAAACCAACGTAAAAGTGAGTACACTCCTTTGTATCGTTGTAATAGCAATGAAAAACAAGCATACAATATAATAATACCATTATCTATGCATATATAAATAAGTACAGCTGAATCAATTCGAATGGTTTGCATGAAGGACCAGTTAGTTTATGGATTTATAAGGCAATTATATACATACTTTGTTTCTTCTTCACCCTGGCATTTCTACTAGCATAGTTTGTATGTCATTTTTTAATAATAGTAGGTACTAACACGCTATGACATCGATGGCGCAAAATATTTTTTTTTTTAAATGTTTGTTGAAAAATTGGTCCTTCGATCCGGATAGGGCTGGCTATACACTAGTACTAAGCTAAGAAGTAAAGATTGGAAAATGAATCAATCATAATTCATTTTACACACACACAAAAGCTATCTAATTACGCAACACGTTTTTGTAAGCGATTACGACTAATCTGTTTCATTTTAACAGTTCAACAACATCCATTGCGTTATTTACGTTGATGAGCAGATTTTTTTTCGAACTTATGAAGCAATGAATTAGCAATCTGTTTCAAAACGATTCAGATTGCTCGTGTATCACCTAATTAGGGTACAGAGCTGTAGATGCACGGATCTAATGCTCTGGTATTAAATAGATTTTTTCTTTTGAGCACGAAATGCTTACGCGTTACGATAATATGGATGCGCTTTAGTAACGGCTATTAAATTATATTGTAAAATATATGTATTAGTGATAAGAGTCAGGTTTAAACAATATTCTACCAAAATCAAGTTTTGAAACTGATCAAAACGGTGAGGCTTATGTTTGAATAAAATATACCAAAACTAACCAAGAGCTCATTCAGTTAATTAATAAAGCAGTTCCTACATAATCTGTAACACGTGTTTACATTGTCCTTGTATTTATGTAGGTTCAATGTGGAGTTGAGGTGTCACTGACAGCGGAAAGCTTTACTATGTACTTAGTACTGGTAGCAAATCTTGTATTCCCTGCTTTTTTAATCCATATCTGTCGAGGGACTAAAACTTGATGCTGATTATTTACATGGTCGTGTTTCAGCTTTCAGGAAGATATCGCTGTGTAGAGGATCCTATAGAACATTCTTTATGAGTAAGAGTGCAGACTGAGTGGTCTGCCTAGGTGCCAACCTGCTGACTGGCTGAATGTTTTCACCATTACAATCTTGGGGCCAATACGCGAGAAAAACATAATTTTTGTGGATCAGACAATCAACTCTAGGACCAGTAGTTGGTCTTAGAGATCATTGTCTGATCCATCGATATCAGAGTTATCTACATGCTAGCTGTTACCCGCGACTTCGTCTGCGATCCAGGATGAAAAGTAGCTTATGTCCTTCTCTAGGTCATGGTCAATCCATGTGCCAAATTTCATCTATATCCGTTCAGCCGTTTTAGCGTGACAGTGAAACAAACAAACAAATAAAAATAAATAACAATAAATCTCACTTTCGCATTTGTAATATTTGTTATGATAGGATTATGAAGAAACATTGCAGCAAGTTATTAATGCTCTACTCTATACAACACCTAAAGTCAGCAGCCGCCCATCCGACAACCTCGACCAGGTAATTTTCCCGCTACCCGCCTTCACACTGACCACATCCTAACACTATTTGTTCAAGAGATTCCACCGCTGTGTTCAACATAATTCGTGCGGAGCCCTGTCTGTATTGTGCCCACGACAATGACCGATGGAATGAATCCCTCTGCTTCGCTACTTGTGCAAAATGTCTGATATGATTGGGAATATGTGTGCGGAGTTATGTAATTGTACAGGGATGTAAAAAAAAATAACCGACTTTAAAAAAAAACCATACCAAAACATGACAAAATACGAAAATTCAAAACCAAAAACACCTGTTTCACCTCTCCAGACATCCTCAGGATGACGATTGACTTGTTGCGGATTAGGTTACAAAATATACGTCATCTATTGTGTTTGATATACATAATTAAAATTATAACATTAAGTACACACATTGGTACTTAAACGTGGCTAATGATATAAGTCTATTTTTATGTTATCTCAGATTCGAATTATTTTTAACACAATCAAAGCATATCCGATATAATAATAACAATTTCCAATTGATACTCGTAAAAGCCATAACGTCAAAAAAAAACTCAGTAATAAAAAAGTTGTAGCCGTTGCAAAACTTTTTATTTAAATTTCTCAAAACGAGTATTTCTGACTTATCCACTTTTTCCTAAAGGTACAGAAATTACAGCTGAATTCCAAGTTCAGTTCACCAAAGTTTTCGACAGAATACTTAGACCTGGCAGATTTTTGTAATGTGCCTTTTTTCTTTATCCCTAAAATACCATTAAATAAAGAATCTTGTCATGCTCGAGCAGAAATCAAAACTTAAAGCTTTTTAGGACTCGTTCGAAGTTCCTAAGTACGGCTATACATACATACGCTCACAGAACAGATTCTGTTCTGTGCATACGCTAGTCGCTACGAGAATTCATGCTCTGCTCATGCTCGGTTCACCTAGCCCAGACACAGCTTTAGACTTGTCCGCACGAATCCAGGGACTCTGTTAGCCCGTTCTACCATTCCCTATCTAGTTTATCAATATCAGCTACTCACTGAATTTTGGGCCAAACATGTTTGAACTTTTTGTCATCGACACGCTAAAAAGAAGCTACACACTGTAGATGTAGACAATGGGTGCAAATCAGCAGTCTTGTATACCGTATTAGTTAAAGAAAAACAAACGTTATCTTGTCACACCTACGTCACTATTTGTCTTAATAATAGTATATTCAATAGATGCTTCTCATTGGTTGTTTGATTAAATTTATTATGCCTACATACTCAGTGGCTTGTTGATTTTTCTTGTCATGTATTCTTCTAACTGCCATGTCTCACCTACACTTTTTTTTAAATTGGTCCTTGTCTTTGTAGCCTATACTATTAAATGAGCAATATTTATCTATATACATATATATTGTATTTGTAACCACGTTATCGAAAATGGCCCTAACGTTTTCGATGAAAGTTGCATTATACCTAGAGGTTTACAGGGGTGAAAAATCGATCTAGCTAAGTCTCATGTATCGGAGAATTAGTTTTCTCTATTTTAACAGCTTCGGGAATGTGATACAACGTTGGTATCAGGTATACCGACGATATGTTATCTATTTGTTTAAGTATCTATTTTCAACCGAGCTCGGTACTATATGTATATTTGTAATCACGTTCTCGAAAACGGCTCTAACGATTTCGAAGGAAGTTGCAAAATAGGGATTTTGTGGGTGTCCAATCGGTCTAGCGAGGTCTCATACCTGGGAAAATTCATTTTCTCTATTTTCCCAGCCTCGAGAATGTGATCCAACGTTGGTATACCTGGACGATATATTTATCTATTTTCACCCGAGCAGAGGTCGGTCGACCAGGTGTTTTTGATTATATTCCCTTAGAGATACAGAAAAACCTACAGTCATGCATTTAGTTACCTTTTTTATGACAGGTAAATGTAATGCTCGATAATTGATCTCCACCTCCATAATAAGGATCAAAACACACAAAGTACCTACCAACATTGGCTCCAATTTATACCAACCAATGTTTGACCTAACACGCGTAACCATAACCTTCAAACAACTCTATTTGTATCAGACCAATTGCCATAATTTGTGACCAAATCACCAACATGAATCTATCAAGTTTTGGTTAAATTACCCAGTAATGGGCGGGTCCGGCGCGTGCGCAGGCTCTTAGGTCGAAGTGTGGAGCCCTAATGTCAGTGACGTCACGTGCTGGCCGCGTGGCGTTAGAGTTAAAGGGCTTTTAGTTGATAAATATATTTTTGTGAGTTTTCTTTTAGGGAATGGGTGTTGCGATTGTGTTTTGTTTTTGATTTGTAGCTGGTGACAATCATGAGCAAAAATAAAATAAAAACAATATTAAGTATTTCATGTAAAGCCAAGATAAACTGTTGCATGGGGAATAAAATTCCATAAATTACACCTTGTTAACGTATTCTTTTAGGTAGGTGAATAAATGCGTAGATTTGTAGTTGTCAAATTATCGTGTGTAAAAGTTATTTGTTTGCTACCATTTTGAAAAGGTTTTTTTTTTACTAATTACCACCCCACATGCTCATATACATCAAAATCAAATATTTAATTAGTTAAACCCGTGAAACGAAAAAAATACCCGCGAAGTACTTACACAAAACAAAAAAATATTACTAATTAAAACATCCGCGGCCGTATTAAAAATGATTTCGAACTCGCGAAGTAATTATTCACCCCCAGTTTTATTTCAGAACATAAATTCACTGCTGCAATTAACTTAAAAGCCATGTTAGTGCAAAGTATGGCGCGACCCTTAAATAAGGGTCACGTCACACGTGCCGACTCCGCCCACGTTTAGTTCGGCGACCGCAATGTTGACGGCAAGTGAAAAATTGTGTGAATTGGGTAATTTACGAATGTTATGTAAAAAGTAAAGTTTATTTTTGTCAATATATGGATGGTGGTGCGGGTTTGCTAACGGACAGGACGAGGAATAAAATAATGTGAGGAGAATGACATGGTACTGCTAACTTCTTGACCATTGATATTCTAGCCAATTGTTAAACCATGAGTGTAAAACCTACGTGTTACATAACATTTAATCGTTTATTTTGTAGCTACAAGTGCGTTTAGAAATTTATCATAACGAAATAATGTTAACTTTATTCAATTATTTTCCATTGTATTTATTTTAGACTGTTTTTTTTCTAATAAACCTTTTGTCACACTAATCAAGTTCGTAACAGTTCTAAAACTTTTGAGTTTTCACTTCTAAGTTTTATTTCAAACTCAAGAAACCCTATAAACTTTCTAAGTAAGCCACAAACAACCCTTTAAAATTCAATAACAACCCACGCATATCGTTTAAAAAGCGAAATCTTTCAATAATTTTAATCGCATGTCAATGGGGTAGCCCCAAACGGACGAGGCTTGACGCACCCCAACTAACCCTATTGTCACTTTCACATTGACAGTGAAAACTGTCAACTGTCAAAAGCAGCCAAGACGGTTTAAACTATGCGTTCCATTTTCGCTTTTCATATTTGGAAATCTTTTGTTAAGTGCGCGGCGGGCGCTCTTATGTGACGATGTAAGCGCTTTTTCGATTATGTGTACTGAGCTTTATTTAAGTGTGGCGTGTTTTTAAATTGTTTTGCTTACAATATTGCTTTTTCTTGCTTCTTATTGTTATGACTTTATTTAATAAGAAAGTATCAACAAATAGAAAGCGTATTGTGGATTAAGATATCGTGTACTGAACGATTACTTTAGAAAAATCTGCACACGTATTGCGTAACACACTGTCAATCACGATCTGAATGATTTTGAAGGACATTGCTAATCCATTACAACGTAAATAATGCAAAGAATGTTATTGATCTGTCAAAATAAAAGCCTGTTAGGTACGCAATAAAGGATCGTCCAGACTGGCGCCACGCGACTCTAACAATACAATTTCTAAGAAAAGTTCATGGTTTTAAGAATTACCGGTGTCGCGTCGCGCCAGTCTGCACGAGGATTTACCCCGTTGTAAAAAAAAAAAAAAAAACAGGACAGAAAGACCACATGATATACTCTACAGTAAAAAATATGAACAAGAATTGAATGAATTTTTAGATGGACTTAGGTATTAATTAATTAATTTTATTTAAGCATTTATTTTACAATTTGATTTTATGCACCTATTTCAGTTATTTATTTTAGTTATAATAATATTATTGTTGCTTGTATTCTAATCTTTGATAACTAACATAATTTTTAAGTAGGTATACTAACATAAATATGGATCACTGTATCTGAATTAAATAATAAATTAAATTAAGTACTTTACGGCCGTCAAACTTCACCACCAACACCAACCGACATAGACGGCCATTACAACCTTCCATCCAATGAAACAGATTTGATATGTGGACATTTTGATGACAACAAATAAACATTTTTGTCAAACTTTTAAAAGGACGTTTCAAAACTTTCTAATAAGTAAAACGATACAACTTTTAGATGACGTCGAATCAAAAACTATCGCGAGGCGTCATAAATAACGATATTTATCTGTTGGTATCGACATTATTTCAGTAAATAGCGTAACAAATATAATATATAGTTTTGATATAAAAATCTTTTTATATAGTGTACGTGTAAAATTTTTACGTCAGTTCGTTAAATTTTTGGAGTCACGAGATATGATCGTGATTGTGGGCGTAGTTTTTTGTGGGGAGTAGGCGACTGACCTGCTTGCTGCGTTGAATGGAGTTTAGGAGCCAGTTGATTGTAATTGTTGCTACTGGAAGATAGTGGTCGAAAAACTTGGAAGATGAAGTGTTTGAAATTTAATTAGCTTTGAACTTAATTCAGAATTGAAGTGAATAATTTAACTTATTACTGAAATAAATTAGGCGCCTATTAAAAATAAGTGCTTGCATTATTTAACATTCGCAGTAATTCTATACTTAAGGGTCGGTACCAGCAAATTGTGTTATGGGTTTTGGATAAGTTTTTATAGAAAACTTAAAGTAGTAGCCACGAAAAAAAACGTCAGTCAGTAAAAAAATCAGATTCACTAACAAAGTAACAATGCAAGCAAAAGTAGGTGGACTAAAAACAAATAGGTACACGTGACTACGAATACTTTCCTTAAAACGAACAAACCCATGTAACCTGAAAAAGATATCAACCAACGATAAAACTAACAGTAATTTCTTTTAACAACAACCATTCTTTGGGCTCGCACAAAAGCGACTACAAAAACCTACTCGACTCAATCCACTATCTCGTCCACTGCGTCAAAACGAGGCACAGCAATTGTGTAATCCCAATTCGACTAGCGGATTCGATGACATTCAATGAATAGGCTGATAACGTCAGTACAACCGGCCCTTTGTAGCCAGCCTTATACAGCTATTGGTACAGAAAGTTTTATAACATTCACTACTACAGAATTGTTTCGGTCTGAAAAAATGTATTCGAAATTCGAATACGATATTGGATTGTGGACTGGCGCGGAACGACAGTTTTGACTGATTTGATTTTGGAATGAATGCGTAACTTAGGACGGTGATAGGAGGAAAATAATTAAGGAAAAAATGGTGGAAGTGCCTATGACGGCTTTTTGTGGCGAGTAGTTATGTGTTGTCTAATTAAACGTATATTGTTAAGGTATTGTGATAGTGTTACAGCTGCAGCGTTACGAAAGCAGTGTGCTTTAGGAAGTTATATAGTTTTTATATTTTTAACATCTTTCCCCTCGATTTCCTGCAATCATTGGGAGCGATTTTGTGAAAAGGGACGGAAGTGTGTAACAGGAAGACGGGAAAGCGCGTGCTATTTGATTTGACCAATGAGCGCGCGCGGCGCTAGAGTTAGTCCTCAGATGGTACCAACCCATTTCCCGAGAGGGTGGTACTAACAGCCAAGATGTCAGATGTTACACATAATTTATCAAACTCAAACTCAAAGCATTTATTTCAAATAAACCAATTACAGGCACTTTTGAATTGTCAAGGGGTCGGTCAGTCAGAAAGATGAAGCTAGATGTCCATTCCAAAGCGTAGTAGGTACCTATGGAGAAGAACGAGCAAGAAACTCCACGGACACTCTTTTAAATCATAATTATGGTTACAAAATATTGGTTACATCATTCATGTTGAAGTTATACATGTGAGAACGATGCAAAACGTTAAAAGCGTCCGTAATAAAAATAAAAATTTAAAAATTAAATTAAATTAAAATAAGCCGTGGTAGCTAAGAGATGACCAGTCCCCACTGACGGCGCCCGTTCACGAACATGACGCATGGATTAGCACCATTCAGCTCAACCATTATGCGACAACTATAAGGCTCGCTCGTTTTTTGCTGTAATTTTCCGACCTTTTTAACCGATTTCTTAAAAAGGAGGAAGTTCTCAATTCGTCTGTAGGTAGATTTATATTTTTTTGTAGCCAAAAGTCATTTACGTATTGAAACGGATCTAACAATAACGCTAAGGTCTCGTAAAAAAATAACGTTATAAAGTCCCCATAAACATCAACTTGCAATCGATGTAAGAGACTATAATGCGAGAAAAACGAAAGAAAATCTAAGCTCGACCCGGAACAGACACAGTCTAACAAAGTCATTCTAACAGTCTTACAAGCTTCAATAGATGTAGGTAACTCTTTTTTAAGCTCTCACTTTTACAGCTTTCACGAAACATTTT
Source organism: Agrochola macilenta (assembly GCA_916701695.1). Lineage (NCBI taxonomy): Eukaryota > Metazoa > Arthropoda > Insecta > Lepidoptera > Noctuidae > Agrochola > Agrochola macilenta. The sequence goes on along the minus strand of OU753559.1, from coordinate 2,756,205 downwards.
GTGCCACACAGCCTATCAATATAAAACAATCGCGTTATCCGTTCATCAGGCCGCGGCAACAATAAAATGCAATAAACAAAGGTTTTACAACGCATAATGACAGCTCTCGACAAAATATTACTTTTTGTGGAACACAATGACGATTAGTTCGTAATTAGCGACAATGTTGCCTGCTCGTGTGTAGACGGTATTACGGGGTTTATTTTTTGGTCCTTCGAGGAGCTCGTGGCTAAGTAACAACAGCCGCACTGGTCGGTCCATCAGGTTAAGCTACGCTTGCCGGGGTTGGTCAGTGGATGGGTGACCATCTTTACATACCGAGAATCCTCCGTGCCTCGGAGAGCACGTTAAGCCGTTGGTCTCGGCTGTCGTTCGTGGATCTTTGACAGTCGTTACGGGTCGTCAGAAGCCCGAAAGTCTGACACCAGTCTTACCAAGGGTTATCGTATTACCCAGTTACTGGGTTGTGGAGGTCAGATAGGCAGTCGCTCCATGTAAAATACTGGTATTTTACATGGAGACGGGCGACCCCAATATAGTTGGGAAAAGGCTAGGCAGATTGATTGATATACTTAAGGCGTAGGTACACCAATTTATATAAACTAGTGGTCGCCCAGAGGTCGAAATTCGACCATAATTCATTTAAATTTTAAGTTGTATAGTACATACTAATTCCATGCTGCCAAGTCATGATTCTAAGATAGCCTTGTGTCTCTCGCGTGATCTCGCATGATCTTGTGTCAAACGCATGGTGAGTGCCTCGGAAAGCACGTTAAGCCTTTGGTCCCGGCTGGCATTGGTGGATCTTTGACAGTCGTTACGGGTCATCAGAAGCCCGAAAGTCTGACACCAGTTTTACCAAGGGGTATCGTATTACCCAGTTACTGGGTTGTGGAGGTCAGATAGGCAGTCGCTCCATGTAAAATACTGGTATTCAGCTGCATCCGGTTAGACTGGAAGCTGACCCCAACATAGTTGGGAAAAGGCTGGGCAGACATTTTTTGGTCCTTCGAACTTTGAAGCGGGGCTTGGGAACTTAGGAGCAGAAATTTACGATTTAGAATTTGGATGAACTTGATGTTCAAGCTATACTTATTATAATTAATAATAATATTATAAAAAGTAAAAATTGGTTTGTTTGTTTGTAAGTTTGTATGTAGGGGGTTTACCAGTCCAATTTGAAAAAATATTTTATAGGTTAGGCGAATTCTTGAGGAAGGTTATAGCTCGCGGACGAGGTCGCGAGCTGTGCAAGTGTTCAATATTAGTCTTAAAAACTGTGCGTTGCGCACATTGCTCTCACATGGAAGAATATTATTAAGATATTTAATGAATTTTATTTTTGTGAAAACTACTGAAAATTGGTTTGCAATTTTGAATAATTTATTTATGTTTTAGATTTTTTTATTTGTTTGCCTTCATGTTTATATTTTTTTTTATTAAAAATAAAAATCAAATAAAAAGTGTAAAATGAGATGTTAGAAATTTGCAGGGGAGTGTACTTCATGGCTACGCCAAAAAGGCCCAAATAGATAGTATAAACAGAGTTGTAGTGTATTATATGGTATAGTTACCTACGTATAGCATCAGTAATTCAAGCACATTTTGCTCAATTTTGTTCAAATCTCTTAACAGTCGTCAAACTCCGTATAGGAACATCTATTTAGAAGGCTAATCATCATAAAACAGGATATCACTTACCAGCTCTCAACGCATCCATGGGCACGCTAGGATACGGTATGGAGTAGGGGTACCCCTCCTTCCTCAGCGTCTTGGGCTTCCTCCTGGGCCTGTACTTGTAGTCTGGGTGCTCTTTCATGTGCATGGCTCTGATGCGCTTGGCTTCGTCTATGAAGGGCCGCTTTTCATCTTCGGAGAGATGCTTCCATTCGGCTCCTGAAGGAGACAAAACATTTTTATTATTAATCATAAATCACCATCTTATGCCTTTTTCCCAACTATGTTGGGATCGGCTTTCAGTCTAACGCGAATTCCAGTCTATCTGACCTCTACAACCCAGTTACTTACTGCCCTTTCTGGGTATTACGATACCCCTTAATAAGACTGGTTGTCAGACTTTCGGGCTTCTGACTACCTAGGGCCCTATTATGTAATGATAAATTATTAATTTCTGTAAATATGTTTAAACAACTCTTTTAGGATATCTTATGTTTTAAAACTACTCAGATGAGGCCGGTGTTTCTTATTCGACTACTCTGAGAAGAACTCCAAAATAAAACTCAGAGGTGTCTCTTTTCTGCCGGGGTCGCGGGAAAGTCCGAAAGGGATACCGTGGCCCCTGGCAACGTACAGGCAACTGAAGGAACACGGGTGGGTTTTAGTCAGTAAGAGTCTGACACGCCCTCCCGCTCCGACCAGAGCGGGAGAAGTTATTTGATAATTTCCCACATAAAAAAAAAGCAGTGTGTCTTTTCAAGTCCTGGTCCAGATATAACATATTGTAGAAATACACAGGTAAGATGCAGCTGAGGAAAGATACACAGGTTTTTAAGCACTTTACGATCGATAATCAAGTAGGTGAACGATCTGTGGAGGTTTGTCATGAAGTAGTGATGTTTATAGGTATAGGATGAAGATTAAGATGAATCCGCAGTCGCAGCCCGCGAATTTCAAATTTTCTTACGTTTTTTGTAATTTGCAGGTCAGTGTCAATTTGTATCTTGATCAAAATATGATTCGCGAATATAACTTTATTGTGGAAAAGTTCATATGTAACAAATCTAACTTAGAGAGATGTAGAGAGTTATAATTCTGTAAAAACAAAACTTGTTACAGTCGCAAATCATATTGGAATCAACATAAAACCTCACACTGACCTGCAACATGTTAAAAACAAAAGAAAATTTGAATGAGTGAAGATTACTTTTCATCCTCATCGTTGGCAGCCATTTTCCACCCACTGTTGAGTGTAGGCCTCTTTCCTTTTATGCCATGATTGCCTGGTCTGTGCGAGTCTCAGCCTTAATCTCGCATTACTCTTTAATCTCGTTAAAAAGCGTATGTATGCACCTAAAATGACCGTTGAAAGTTAACTTTTGTAAATCAACACCATCATATAGAATAAATTAACCTTGATTAGCTGTTAAATTAATTTCTTCGCATGGAAAAGGACCGTGTATTTTTTGTTTGTAGAATATTGTCACTATTGACAGAATTTTGAATTCGGTAGCAGAAATAAAAAAAGATTCAGTTTTGTTTGAAATGAGTCATCAGTCGGGAGTCGCCTTTCGAGCATGAAGTAAAATTTTCTACTGTGATTTTTTTCTTACGAACAGTATTAGTTAAGGCCCTTCCCAGGGACCCGGGATATTTTCCCATATATGGTATTCTCCGTTTCAACACGTGAGTATTCCAGTTGTCCGTCTGTCACCCAGGGTGCTGCCCATATAAAGTCTCACGACAACGCATTCATTTTTTTATTTTAAATAATCTATTCATAATATTTGTCTTTTCTTGTTTTTTCCTTCCAAATACTTTGAGTTTTTACCTGGATACTTCGTTTTATTAAATAACCATGTCATCCACAGTTCGATTCCGGGAAGGTAGGTTGGTAGTAGGTAGGTGGTGTGGTGCCGGACGTAAAGAATAGTACCATCCCATTTCTTCGCGTGCGTGTCGTAAAAGGCGACTAAGGGACTTACTAGAGAATGGGCAGCAGTGTTATCTATACATTTTAACACCATACTGCGATCGGCAACCCGCCTGCCCAGCGTGGCAATTATGGCAAACCCCCCCCACTACCCCCCCCCCCCCCAAGTCCAGCAGTGTAAGTTTTTCGGCTGAAATGATGATTTATGATGAGGTGGCAGATACTTGTTCGCATACCTAGCGAGAGTATAGCATTTTCAGTCGAAAACTGCTCTGAAACTATTTACGCAACACTTAACCAAAGGTTTCACACCCACGTAATTTTTAAACCGTTTCGTAACGCTTCGCACTCAAATAAGTGACATATTTGCTAACAGGTCTTCAAACGGTTGGAACTCGGGCCATTTTATTGCCCAATTCACAGCACAATGTGTAATATTGCCATTAACACTCATCTATTTTATTATTAGAACTTTAGATATAAGCTAAGCTTCTCTGTTTTGGTGACCCTTCAATTTTGAAGAGTCCACATTTTTTTTGTTGACATAATCTACTCATCACAATGTTTTTTTTATGAGTTGTATTGCAATATGTGGTTAGCTAGTGACCTCGACAATTGATCATATTATTTATTGTTATTAGTAATTAACTGTTTGTTTATTTATTTATTTTACCTCGATGGTCCTAGTTTATCATTTATAACTTCCAGTTACAACTACATATATGTAAGCGGGCACGCCCTTTATGCCTGGAGGGCTTTATTTAGATATTAAGTTCTGTTTACGTTATTTTTTTTATTTCTGCCTGAGCATAGCTGTTCTCGATGATTTTGTCTGGTATATTGGCGTGTGCTAGCTAACATATGGCTAATAATTTAAATTATGTTTTGTGTTGCGTAATGTAAATTATTTTGAATACTATTACCTATATAGAATCTTTTTTTTTGTTCTTCTAACTGAACAGACAGCTGTGCTGCTGGGGAGTTTGTTGCGCCACTTCTTCTTCCCAGCTAATGCACTAGGAAGTGGTGAAGGGTGGGCGTTTTGGGGGACTGTCTTATGTAATTGACGTTCGAAAAGTGCTGATTCTCAGCCTAGTTTGAAAAATGACATTAGAATTTTTGAATTTTTTGTAATGACTGTTTTTAACCGACTACGACGGAGGGTTCTGATTTTGACCGGTATGTATGTTCATCTGTTGTCCCATAACTTCTATCGTTGGAAACGTATGTGACGTTACTGAAATTGAATAGTGCGCTCTTTAAAGGACATAAAGTCATAAACTAATAAAAGAAGTGTATCAAATGAAAGTGCTTAATTAGCAAATTTAAAAAATATTGCCAAAATAATTTAAATAAAAATAAAATCACAATATGTATTTTTGTTTAAATTATGTTTAAACACGACGCGTGTGACTGCGGATTTTTAATTTGTCCGTCTGCGATGTCTTGTGTATGCCTTTTTAGTTGGCTTTTTTGTCGTAGTTTTATTTTTATCGATGAAAGTACGTAACTAATTCTATTCTTTACTTAAAAAATTTGCTGAAAAGAATTTGTATTGAAGACCAGACGTAATGAACAGTCCGTCCATGTCACATCGATATTTCATGCCAATATTTTAAGCGTGGCGAGCGAGGTCCGAATCGTTTTTCTCGGCATTTTTAAATCGGCGTGTTACTAAAATTAGGTACCTACGTGACCATATCTAATTAACGACAAAAAGGAAAATAAATCTGATATCATTAATAGTATCTATTATACTTTACATTAACGGTCATAAACTATAAAACATAGAACAAAAACAGAAAAGTAATTTGCCCTAACCATCCTTCATTGCTGAAACAATGGCATTGAATCGATACAATATAATCGAAGGCACCAACGACCTGTCTCCCAGCGCGATTCAAGAGACCAACCCTTTGTCTCCCCCCATTTATAGAAGGTTGTATTCATCCACCGTGGAGGGGCGCCATCGTCCATTCAAACAGACAAGACAATCCCAATTCAGGCGGGTATAAAAGCGAAAACAATGTCGCTAACATAGAAAGGAACAATCCGGCTCCGAGGACCAGCGGTAGTCTCTCTCACACGCGGGTAAATGTTCCTAAGAGTGAAAGAGATAGGAACAACAATGGCGGAAAGCGCCGCCTAATGACGAATTTGCGCTTTTCATTCCACAACAGAAGTTTTTCCCGGTTCCTCATTATTATGTCGATACTTTGGGGTGGGTTCGTATCTTTTGTCGGCGCGGATGATAGGATCGTGTGCTTAGTAACGACAATGGTATAAAAGACTAATGTTCTATTAAAATTACGTTGACGGTTTCGTGATTGTTCGGGAAAAATCGGCTTTATTTTTTTCTGGTGAGAAAATGCCGCATTAGTCTTATAAGTACAAATTGCTTTGGTGTATTTTCTTTGAGGGTACAATATATCAGCGCTTACGCATCCTTAACATAGCTACACATATTAATTTAGAAGAAAATAATTTTTGGAAAAGTCGCAGAGTAGGGGAGAGGTGTGTCAATAGTTACAGGGAGGCAATTGTAACATATGTTGTTTCAGGACATCTATTGACGAGTAGCGGTAGCTCTTGGTGGCAATCGAAGCTTTATTTGGTGCTGTTTTACTGACCGAACTTAGAGCTAAAACAGTTCACGCATGCGCTCTCAATACATGAAAGTTTGAAATCTTTCAAGTTCAGTAAGATTATTGTTCGGCTCGGTTTTTCTTATTAAAATAAAATTAAAGAGTTTTTTTTAGTTCAGTGGTGATTTTCGGATAAGTTAACATCCAATCTATACGTGCAGGTATGTGAGTTGTTCAAATTTACCATAGATTTTTGTTAAATAAGTTTTCATTGCAAAATGGCGGCAGTGGTGCAAAAGTAACAAAACAAGGAGGGGCAATTGTAACATGTTACATTTGACACTCTGTATTTTTCACACTAGATAATTATTTAATAGTACCATTTTATTTTCAGAATTCATACAAAATGGTTTATAAACGACCTCGGAAGACATTGCGTGGCACCGTGCTACCAGAAAAATATACTAAAGCTTGTGAAATTGTAATTAAGCAAGGGAAGAGCGTCAGAAGTGTAGCTACCAGCTTTGGCATGTGTCATGTCACTCTGTCCAGGTATGTCGCTAAATACAAGCAGGATAATACAGTTAAAACTGGATATGCCCCACATAATAAAGTCTTTTCTACAGAACAGGAACTAGAATTATCGCAATATTGCAAGACTGCGAGTCAACTTTATTTTGGTTTGACTACCAAAGATTTGCGTAAATTGGCTTATTCGTACGCTAAAGCTAATAGCTTAATTAAAGTATCCCCAAAAGTGGAACGAGAAATTTGGAATCTAAGCCGACAGGGAAGAAATTGACCAGAAAAAATACTGTAAGAACTGAAAATAATGAGACAGAGGAAAATATAAATGATGACACAGACGAAGACGATAATTATTGTATAGTCTGTTTTGAACATTATAAAACCAGTAGAGAAGATTGGTTGCAATGCACAGACTGCCATAAATGGGCACGCTCCAGCTGTGCAAATAATAATCTATTTTTTGTGTGTTTAAACTGTTTTTCGGAATGACTGTTATTGATTTTTATTATTTTTAAGGGTTTTAAGTTTTTTTTTGGTATTTAGCGTGAACTGCTGACAAGATTTTGTTAGAGGTATTGTTTTATTGTTGACGATTTCTTTATGTTACAATTGACTCTCATTGCTGTTACAATTGACTCTCTCGGTGTAGCAATTGTAACACTGTTGACTGATCTCATTATGTGCCATTTTCTAGAATTTTATCGATATTTTTGTTACTTTCTGTATTGGATTTTATAATTAGATAACTCAACTATAATGTGACCAAAAATGATTGCGCTGTGATTTTTAATTAAAACATTATGAACGATAGATTTTTTTTTGTTACGATTGACACACCTCTCCCCTATGCCTCGTTACGAAAAGTCGATGCAAAAATGAAATGTTGATAACAATCATTAATAATCTTAACAGAGCATGCAGTTTTACATCAAAGCGCTCAATCTAAATATAAATTTAATTCGCAAAGGTCGATTAACTGGCTCTCAAACAAAGCATCGAGAACAATGATTGATACTATTCGATTGTGACCGGGCATTGCAAGCATTGTCTGCGCTCGAATCGAATAGGTTTTCACAAGTTCAATAGTTGGAAAAGTTCGTCTGGTAGGTGGTTTGTAATTACGCGACCTGTTATGTAATTTAATGAATGATTGAATTAAGTATTTATTAATGGAATTACTCAAGGGTTAATGTTATTACGAGTACATTGATTTCCCAAACTAGAGGGGGCTTGTGGCTAAGTAATAACAGCTGCACGGGTAAATCGATCTGGTTAAGCTACGCTTGCTGCGGTTGGTGCGTGGATGGGTGACCATCTTTACATACCAAGACCACCCCGCCTGGGAAAGCACGTTAAGCCGTTGGTACCGGCTGTCATGAGTGAATCTTTGACAGTTGTAACGGATTGTCAGAAGCCCGAAAGTTTGACCGCCAGACTTACCAAGGAGTATCGTGCTACTCAGTAACCGGGTTGTGGAGGTCAGATAGGCAGTCGCTCCATGTAAAATACAGGTATTCAGCTGCATCCGGTTAGACTGGAGCCGACCGCAACATACTTGGGAAAAGCCTATGCATAACTTTTGCTCGATTAATGAACTGGATTTCAGATTATAATTAGGCTCATCGAAAAATACTTGAGTTTTTCTTGCTATTGGAAGTGACTAGGTATTATATAATTACCGGTAGGCTAATTTTCCAAAATATATAAAGTATCTCTTTCTTCGATAAACCAAGGTTTTAACATTCTTATTTGCTGTATGGTACTATGCCCATTTTTACCGACAACTACCTAACATTTAAATGAATCCCTAAATAAAAGTGCACTGTTCAATTTTCAACTCTCACGCATTGAGACTAGCATTGAAAATCCAACAGTGCACTTTTATTAACGGATTCATTTAAGTGTCACTTAGTGAAGGTGAAATCGAGCATAAAAATAATAGAACCTTCACGTTCTCTTGTAGAGTAATTAAACCACCTAATTAAACCAGCAACGCAGTGTGACACTATTCCCCGTAGAACAGAAACTACAAACAATAACAAATTCCATGCTTTATTTATTCAATTGCCTACCAGTTTTGAACGCAAAACACACATTCAATATTAGCTAATTACACCTGCATCATTCATTTGCATATGACAAAGCGAAAAACAAACCTTTCAACACAGTAGAACTGTAGAACAAATACTTTTGTCAATATCGAGTAGCTTTCCAACAGCCCACAGTGCACGGTTGTCACCTCCATTTGAGCGCACAAGTGTCACAATTTCTTTGCAGGTGTAACACTGTGCACATTGTGTCTGAAAGCTGTGGAGCGTAAGATTTTTTTTTCTTAAGTATTGTTTCTAAGACAATGTTAAATTATAATGTAAATAGCTACTGCATGTTTTTGTTGTTCGACACGTAATTCTTCTGTTTCGTGAAAGTTTTTCTGACGAGCTTACTGTGTTATTGTTGTTGGTGTGTTTGCGAATGTCAGTGGTTAAAATAAGCTGGATTTCTTGCATAAGATTTTTTTAATTTGACAGTCATTCTTTTAAGTTTTCTTTCAAGGACCAATGGTGCTTTCACCCCTTTCAGAAGTGCAGTTACAAAGACAAAGTAAATGATTTAATACTTATAAATGTCAACCCTATTAAACATACCTCCCAAGGTTCGAAATATGTGTATTATTTCTCATTACATCTGAATTTCAGATAAAATCGAAAATAATTACAATAAAACACTTACACGAAATAAACTTTAATATGACCGTTACCAATACTTTAAATATTTACACTCACAAAAGGCCAGTTCATAATTATGGCAAGACAGACATCCTTGCTATACAACTCGATCCCCACATTTTGCGCTCTGCCAACCCTGCAGGTATTTATTTATTCTTAATTAACGGCAACACTAACAATCGTAGCAACAATACGCACGTGTCGATACTACTAAAGTGTTGCCACTACACAATAATTATTTCCTACAGCGCCCGTTCGTTACGGGAAAACAATGGCAATGGGATGGCAACACTGAACAATGATTGTCCGGTATTCAGTTGTGGAATTAGGTATAAATGGTTATTAGTTATTTGTGTAAAATTGGAAATGCGTTTAATTAATGCTCTCATTACACTTAACGCTTTCAGTTAGTGTGAATCTTTACGATTTTTTTTCAATTGGAAAAGAAATGACTAAGTAGGTATTATGAGTCGTACCTACACATACTTGGTGATGTAAAGTTTCTCGGTATGTTGGGAAAATTGGGGTTACTAGGAGGTAAAAGATACTTACTAAGACCTGCACAATGTGCCCAATATTTCTGGGAATAGCACATCAGTAAGTACTTATTTCTTTCCGAGAATAATATTGTCATTTTATCATGTGACAGATATTTATTGATTTCCTTTCCGTTATTTTCATTTCTATTGAAAGGAACATGATTGTGTCGTCTCTTCTCATTGTACAGAAAATATGAGTTTTTTTCTGGAACTAAATGGAAGGCTTATTTGGAATATATTTCTAGAATATTAGTTTGCGAATTATCGTATTAAAAGGCCCCGCTCTCTCTGTCCTAACTCGATTTTCGGTACCAAACGGCCAAACAAATTAAAATTTCACCTGACGCGATACGCTTTTCTTCATTATACCGTATACAATACCACCTCTATATTTAGGACACGCACAAAACATCAAACACCTAACATTAGACAGATCATACATAACAGCATTGTTGGCAACAATCACGCGAACAAACATAACAAAAAACAAAGCGTACACCAAACACACACGGTAGGTACAATACTCTCGTCAACAAAGAAGTTTCCTCTCTACGTAATATTAAAGAGGCTATTGTGTTCAGAATCGGACGAAAATGCTCTTCATTACTCTGAAAGCTTGTGTGCCGTGCGACAATGGTGAAACGGGGGAGGGGAACGGGGAGGGAGGAAGAACCAGGAGTTGGGGGCGGTTAACAAAGACGCATGGCGAAGGAGCCCCCACCACCCTTTCGTCCGTAAAATTGAAATGGTAAGAAACGTTATTTAGGTCATGATTTTATTAAATGTTAATAGATTTTTTTTCGAGGGGTGTCGCTTTTAGGATTAGGTTTGATAGTTGTCGCTACTTTTGTTGGGGTATTAAACTTGTGACATTGGCGTTGTTGCATCGAGTTCGGATATTGCGCTAGTTCTTGCTAGTTTCATGCATAGAGTTCATACAGCGTTGAATGTAACACTGTGTTACATAAGTTTAAAGGTACAGTAAAGGTTAAGTTTTGATACCTTAATAGAGTTAAGTTACACGAGATTGTTATAGAACGCTTCATATCAGCAAACAAATAAAACCTCTGGCTGTTCACCACAATCAACCAGACACCATTGAGGCTTTACATAATTCAACAAATTAAGCCATCAAAAAGAATAGCCCACTAGACCAGGAGCTCAACTCAAAAAAAATATAACATCGTTTACACAGCAGCGTCACAAAAACGCTAGTAATTAAACAGCAGCAAACAACGGGAGCCCTTGCCGGCAACAACGACAACAGTCGACAACAGTCGGCAACAATAAGGAAACAACAGTATTTTTGTTGCGAACACCCCCGGCAGGGCGGAGTGCCTGCGACGGAGCGATAAGCGCCCCGTTTCAAGCACATAACTATGTATTACGTGTGTACTAGACAGCGTTTTTAAACTAACATCAATCTCTGGTTACAGACTAAAGTAGGTTTATTGTTATGAGTTTTTCCCATATGGAAAAGTAGGATTTAAGTACGGACAATTTTTCTTAGGAAGTCCTTTGTAATGCTGCCTCATTTTTATGAAATGAGGAATGTTTCTACTTTGAACGGGATTAGTAAGTAGAGTAACGATCAAATGACAAATAAATAAATGTATTGTGAGCATACAGGTACCTACACAAAATCTTGAGCATGTAAGCGAGTTTGATAAAGAATAATTTATAGTGTACTATTTCTTAATTGCGAATAATACGAGCATTGTTGCTAAGTCGTTATATTGAATCGAAGTAAATCAGTCACCTGTTATCTATTTTGGTATGAAACCTTTTAAATGGTGGTCGAGTGCATTGACTGTACTAATTTTAAAAATGTTTGAATTAAAACCTCAGCAGTGTACCTACATGATATCAGATCTTGTAAAGTAAAACGTAAAGCTTATTAGTCTTAAAAAATATTTTACACAAAAAGTTGTCCGACTGCTCGAAAAGAAATCTGACTTACTGCTCTTATTGAGAAACAAGAAAATATTCATGGCGAATTGGAATAAAATTAAATACCTACCACAAGTCCTACCTACAAGTTTATTCAACTCTGTGACTACTGTAAACAGGTCTAGGCTACGAGTTTGGCACCTTCAGTAGCGTCCATCAGCTCCTGCATCGTGCTGACAACAGGACACGGTGGACCCGACATTAAGTACCCCATTGTTTGTGGGACAGCACCACATTTACACTCCAGGGCGGAGTCATCTGTGAATCTCCAGCTGAGGTTTACCTTGCTTCGACCTACCTGGATTCAGAGTCTATTTATTCCGATTTTCTAAGATGAAAAGAAAAAAGACATAGGTACCTACTTAGAGAATTTTCCAACAAACGAGCACGTCTTGTAGATAGACACGAAGAGCCATCTGAATCTGACCGTGCATTCAAATTATCAACCACGATTATGAAAAAAAAAAAGAAACTAAACAAGGCTTCTCTGTAATAATGCATAAAAACAATGAGACCTCTTGTACATCTTTAAAGAAGAACATCATAACGTTAGATTAACATCAAAATCTAGAATTCGACCAAAAAACTCGTAGCTAATTAGTAAAAAACATGGCATGTCCTATCAGATCTAAAGACGGCTTCAATACCGGACATCAAAAGTACAATAACCTTTTAAATCAATTTAAACACAAAACCAGTCGAGACATGAATAACTCATCCTTTTTGGACAGAATAAAAAAGTGATGCAATTTGTATCAGTTACCTATAATAGATGAGCTCCCGAACTACAAACGGAAGAGTCATCCTCACAAAATTTACTATAGTATCACTTTAATAGATTCTTTACAAAGAGTATAGGTTATTTATGCGGACTATACACTGTTTTGTCAGTAAAAAAATCTAACATTTATATGAGAAGAGAATTCTTTGTGGAGATTCGTCACGGTCCTACGATTGGCCGTGCCCCCGTTGTACTCGTTCCAAAATATCCAATAGTAGTCTGTAATTACTTGCATCTAACAAAAAAGGTTTGAAAACAAAAAAGTGTGGAAAAAACTCCGATACGCCTACGATAGTTGGAGCGAGGAAAATCGACGTAAATTAGGTATTAGCTAGGTGTTGTTGTTATGTAATACAATGGAGGCATCTGTCGTGGTATTCATTTCTTAAAAGATGGGGAATGGGGCGGGTATGTCATGTGTTCCTTTAATTACGTTGAGGTGACGGGAAGATACACGTTTGAGCTTGTTGTTCACAAAATGGCGGATGTGGAAATTATTGGAACGGTTTTTAAATAATTGACTCTGTCTGATGGCTGTTTGTGGTTTCACGTCGTGCTCTGAATATAGTCGAGGCAACGGTAGTCAATTCATGATTGTCACAGTACAGCATACGTTTACGTAAATAAAGGTCTTTTTGGCTTTTGTACAGGATTCATAACGGGTTTGCCAACTCTAGGATGCATATCCGGTATAGCTCTCAAATCCTTCTATATACTGAGGGCACGTCTTCCCTACCATTACCGCGCCACCCGGCCTACACCTTGATAAGCAATGGCCTATGTACCCCATAAAAAATGAGGCTCCAGGGGCTAGTGCAAATCTTGGGGTTCATTGGACTTCTTGGGTCTGGTTAAACCACGCAGGGATCGGTGCATTTTTATTCATTTGTACGGGATTCATAGTGATAATCGTATAATACCGTACCTCGATATTATGCACTATTTGAAGACTATTTATTTTCAATTTATCAACTCAAGCAGAGGATAATTTCGTTCGGATATTAATTTTATCCACATTACTAACGAATCCCACAAATGGAATCGGTTCGGAACAAAATGTAAACTTTTCACGTTCCAAACGAATCCCACAATGTGGGATTGGATCGGAACAAAATATTCATTTTATCCTCGTTCCTAACGGATCCCACTATGTGGGATCCGTTTGTGGGATCCGATCGGAATAAGCCGTAATATTGGAGAGGAAATATTTTGGTGTTCGACTATTTACATTTTTACCGATGTTCAGTAGCATAAATAAGCAACATTTTTCTCTTCTTCATATCCCTGGCAAATCTGTATGTCAGATCTTGTTTGACTAGCTTTAAGGGGACGTACTACCGGGACTAAATATGTTAGTCCCAGATTATAAACTATCTGTGTGCCAAGTTTCATTCAATTCCGTTCAGCCAAACAGAAAAACGGACAAAAACTCTAAAAACTATATTTTCGGCATCAAACTGGTTCACACTCGTAGCAATTTTACTTCTTTTTTTTCAAAAATATTGAATTAATAGTTTTGACTTCATTACTATCCGTGGGGTCCGAGTGCTCACGGCCTCTTTAATGAAATTTCAAAACGGCTATGTGACACTTCCCGTGACCCAAGGGCTGGTTTTTACCTTGGGCAGAGGCTAAGCATTGCCATACGCCGTGGCAATGCGGCCATCCTCTTGGGTAAGTACATCAACAGTCGACAGCGATGCGGATGAATTTTACGATGCTATATTTTAGTTTTTGAATAGTTTTAGTGAAGTTAGTATATAATTTTGCTATTTTTATTAATTAATTAGTTATAAGTTGTTAAGGACCCACTTGTAAATATAGCCCTTTAGATTCCTAACTTCCTAACTAATATGATAAATGCGAAAGTGAGTTTGTTTGTTTTTTATGCTTTCACGCGAAACCGGCTGAATGAATTTGGCACATGGGTAGACCATGACCTGGATTAGAATATAGGATACTTTTTATACCGACATTCCCACGGGATCGAGACTTATGCGGGTGAAAGCGGGGTACAGCTACTTTTATTATAAGTTTAGATTATCATCAATAGCCTTCTTGATTTTTTGTGGTGATGAGCTGAACAACAACTTTAGAAGCTGAAATACTAAAGTACCTACTGTAAATTCAATTGAGTCTGTATCACGAACAGTCGGTCAATTGACACTCAATAGTTCCAATTTCTGACTTTTGATACAGTTATTTCAGCATTTTCAGTACCAAATTGAACTTTAAAGGGACTACAGGAGCTAAACGCAAGTTTTATAATGCCTTAAAGTATATGATCTACTATAATAAATAAAATCAGAAAAATACATGATATTCTTCAGGATATAGTTAGATAGTGTGTTGAAAACATAATCCAACTAATTTGATACTATAGAAAAAATCACGAGGATACCTTAAAAAAATATTTTCACGATTGCGACATGACATGCAATCATTCAGATTTTTTGTCAGATTATTCTACAAGCAACATATAGTATTTTATTTTTTTAGTCCAATCAATAGTTGTTTTGAAATAGATAACTGCTTCATATTTTGCAATAAATTACCTGCGCTGTGACGTTCTTTTCTATGCAGTCCGACAAAGACCGCGCTTTAGCAGTTGTCGGCCTCTTAATAGCCTTTTCAACTTAAAATCCCTACAACCAACCAACACAAATGACTTAGAGCTTACAATTAATATGCATTACATAGTCATCAAGTAGTACACCGAGTACACGACACCAGGCGATAGTTGGACCCCCATTACACATCACACAATGGCCCACTCCCTACCTTAATTAATATTAACTGGGTTGCAACGCCCCTACGTGTAAACTATTAAGGGTATGCATCAGACACTGATGAAAACAAACATATGTGACATACGGGGGTGTGGGATGGTGAGCAATTAATTGAACATGTTGTGTGGTAAAAAACAAATGCCGGTAAACCGTTTCTTCATTTATACCTAATATAACACCACGTCTGTATTCCCCGAAAGGTCTGGCAGAGGTATACCCACATTTCGCCAGTTTTGTTTAGTCTTATGTAATAGGGAGCTAGCCTATTGCCATCAATCGGGCACAAATCTTGTATTTTTTTTTTTAATAAATGGAATGTATTTCCTTATGCAAAATAAGATTATTAATTAAATGTCACGGACAACAGTAGGCGTTTCGAACCGATATACTATCGAACTAATAAATTACCGACCTAATGAGCAATCGCTGTAGGATTGGGTTTTTCGTTACATCGCACCAATAAAGCATCGATGGAATCAAAAATCGTACAACTGAACTATCGACACACCGTGTTCGATATAATAAAAATCGAATCATCAACTTTCGAAATCAAGAAGGGATCCCACTCCGGGCTGTTACTGAGAAATTCTAGGTGGAAAAACCCTTTGATCTACCCAGGAATCACATTCAGTCCTAATTTTGTATATTAATATTCGTAAAATATAATTAATGGGGAGGTATAAAGTTAAAAACCTATTTCATAATGCCCAGACAGGCAAATCGGCTAGATGTGGAATGCGACAAAAAAGAAACAGAATTTGTATGAAATTTTCAAATTCAAATTCTTTATTGCGAACTAAGTGTACAGAATTTTGAAGGTAAACATGGCACACTTAAAGCTAAGAAGTTAGGAAGCCTATCAAAAGATTTTTTCCTTAGCAACGAGGTTCAGCGTTGCGATAAGAATGGCCCAGCGGTCATCAACCCGTTTTCCCTCTTCTATTAACAACAGGCATTTATGGGATTCTTGGAAAGACAATATAGTCCGGTAAATTGCGATAGGTATACTGAGTCATTTGATGAGCCGCCAATTATGAACAAGCCAGCTAGCTGTAAACACAATACCTGCCTTATTTAGTAAGACCGACCGAATGTTTGGCAACAACGATTAGGCTACTCACCAAACGCTTTAGTACTTTGGTAGTTCCCTGACAATGCAGGTTGTGTCTGTTTCAAAATACTTATCTCATAAAAATCAAACGAAATTTTCCACAATCATGTTCATTGCTATTTTAAGGAATTTCAACTATAAATATAATTATGAAATAAGAAAATTAAAAAAAAATCAAGAAGGCTTTTGACGTGTTTTTAAGTTTTCGTAACTCATAACAGATGATTGATTTCTTGTGATGCCAATAACGTACTTCTATTCTGTCACAAAGTACTCCACAGAACCAACAAGTTCGCGATCCCTCTCGCCATTCATCGACACACTGAATCACGCTAAAACTTTTGCGCCATTGTGCACCGTACCTTTGTACCGATCGACATAGCGATTGATTTGACGTAAGTACAAAACGCGCACTTATTTGTGCGCGATCGGTAAACAATGCGCGTTTTGTCGACAGGTTGCGCACAACGCACAACACAGATGCGTTTACACATGTTTGGGGAATACGATATCTCTCGTGTTTTGTGCGTTTTGTCTTCGATTGAGGGGTAGAAAGATTTTTGATTAGAATGATTGATTTGATGGCGAAACGTATAATTTTCACAACAATTCGAGAAACGTCAGAACTTACGTATGGTTAATTGCTTCCCGATTAAAAAACAGCGGGATAATTGCGTAACTTACATAAGATGGCAATCGATCACAATGCCTTTCATTTTGACATTCATTGTCTCATAGGTTTGAAAAATTCGTCTGCTCAACAACGTAAATAACGCAATGAACGTGGGTGAACTGTCAAATTGAAAGGCATTGCGGTCGATTGCCATTTTATGTGTGTTACGCAATTACCCCGCAGGTCCCCCAACTAGGTGACATTTCAGGCGATAAGAATAAAAGACCAAAGACAGTACCGACTGTTATTTGTATTAAAATGCACTAGAAGATTAAAGTTATTAGAAAAATATCTTAATTAAAAAAAAACCCTTGTGGCATCTATATCGCCACATGCGAACTACGCATCAAAGACCTGACGTCACACAAAATCGTGACGTCAAACAAATCCTGCATTGCGCAATTAGAGTTTACCGCGCGAACGACATTTATAAGACTATCCGACATCAATCGTTGGGCAGTTGCCCGCCAGACACGACACCCGTCTAGTCGGAGGATCCTCCCTTTTCTAATGAGAATGAGTGAACTTTACATCCTGTTCCCCAAACCACTAAACTCTCTAATAAAATATCAAAAAGTCTTCAAGACGTCATAAAGAAAAATATCTACTTTCCTTTTAATCCCCACCCTCTATAATTCAAACATACGACACAAAACGCAAGACGAAAACGTGCCACCATGAATAATGCATGCCCTGTATTTGAACGGGACAATACCAGTTTTACGTAAAGCCTTGTCGCCCTCGCTTCACTTGCAAAAGGAAAAACTAATATTGAACGCGTTGTTTTCTTTCTCCAATAGATGGCGTTGGCTGTTCGGTGAATTTTGAAGAGATATACAGTGGTCGTAATACTCATGATTTAGTCGAATGAAGATGTCTTATTAAGTCTGAATGCGGTTCAAAATAATGTCTGTAATTTTTCGTTAAAATCGTCATGCTTTGGAACCGCCGTGATGGCTGACCATGGTCTCGTAACTTCGTAATAAAAACATTACATTTTTGTATGAAATTAGCTCAGCAGCCTGTGTAGGTTAGGAAAAGCATATGAAAAACTGGAACTCTATTGTTAATCCTTAGGGCCCTATCTCACTAGGACACCACTGGCGGCGCAACCATGGTTGCACTGCCAAAAAATGCATGGTTGGTTGCGTAATTGATCGGACGACTGGTGAGATACCCAAAATAAAGCTGTTTATATTTTAATGGCAGCGCGACGATGGTTGCGCCACCATGGTTTCCTAGTGAGATGTAAGTTAGTCCTTAATCACGCCGAAATACTATTTATTACGTATTGTTTTATTCTTCTAAAAATATATCCATTGAATTCAAAAACCGAATGCCGTGTGGTATAAAAAAAAAACCTCAATATTAACAAATAGGTGTCTAAAACCGAGTACACACCGCATCGCACGGGCCGAGTTGAAAAAAGCCGAAGGGGGAAAAAATAGAAAATGTCGTTTCCTCTCGCCGTCACCGCCAGAATGGCCGTGGCCGGTTTTGCTCGTATTTCCGTACTCTTCCGCTCGTGTCCTCCCATCCCTATTTCTGGGCGTTTTTAAATTTCGAATACGAAACTGTGCTTACATTTGAGCTGTTGATTATTTTCGAGAATACCCCGCTGTGTAAGCTTCTGTTGGCTGATTGCGGCCATTTTTTTTCTTTCGTCTTTAGGTTGCAGTTTATTTTTAATTTGTGCTTCAGAGTTTTCTGTGGAATGGCGATGGACTGTTCACGAGTGGATGTCGGGCTTAACTTGTTTTCAAGCTGTTTTTGGTAGTGCTCTGAACTTTACCATCAGGATGTCAGTGTGAGCACACTATACCTAGTTGAAACAAGTTGGTATGTTAGACGTTCGTTTAGCCACGAAACGTTTGCTATATTCAATTACAAATACCTACTCAATTTTTTTGACATTATCAGCTTACAACAATGCAACAGCAAACCAGTCAAGCGCTTGTCATCTTAACTTAGCTCAAGGAACACAATAGCGACAATGAGCTAGACAATACTGTCAAACAATCCACCTACGAAACCACTTCTCACTTCATAAATTAATATTAAATTGATTCAATAAATCATAATCCAGACGAGATCTCAGAATGATCAATTTGCAATCAAAATGAGCCCTTTACAAACTACAGAGTGGGATCCATCGCTTACCATAATAGTAATTTACTTGTGCCGAATTCAATGGATTGTGGGAAACAATGGCGTCTTAGAGAACTGACGTAATCGTATATTACTATAGTTATAACACAAAGGTGTTTTGTTACTCACAACGTTAATTTAGAAACGGTAAATCGTACTTAATGTTACGGTTTTGTTTGATCTGATTCGGTGCCTTAATTGAATATTCTAAGAGAATGGTACGAGTAGTTAAAGATTAGTCTTCTTCATCTGAGTCTAAGAGTTCGCAGTTGCAGGTTTTTGGACATCCCTTTGAGGACCTCAAATTAGAGGCGAAATACGTTTGGTAGTTGTGCTTACGTTCTAACAAGTCATTCATATCATTCACACACACACACGACAGAACAAAAACGGCATTCATGTTAACAAAGATACTCTTGAAACAGAAACATCCCTGCCCCGTCTAAAATAACCGTCATACATTATGATTCACATTCAAATAAGTTTAGTACACAAGTACACATCATACACTGTGTTTGTAGTGATGATCAAATAACGTTACTGTTTCACTGAAACACGTCGTCCATATTTATTTACCATATATTGACATAAAATATTTTGCTAAATTCTTTGCATTGGTTGCTGAGATAAAACATAATTGGTACTAAACAGAATGATATAGCTGGATTCTTTCTGACAATCCAAACGAAATAATGTGCTCGACGATTTCGTTAAGAACGTGCATTCTGAAAGTAGGCAACGTCGCAAATGATTGTCAAATATTTCGCTGTTTTGATTAATTTGGCAATAATACTGTATGGAAATAAGAAATATGGCTAACTAGTGAATTAATATCGTAACACCGAATATTTAAATTATATGTAAAAAAAAACTATTAGGAATCTTTCCATACTTATGCCTTTCTTACACCTAAAACGGTTACAAGATCAAATTCAATGTTATAATAAATTGCAATTCATTATTAATATTCTAGTTCACTAGTTAACGATATTTCCATACAGTAGTACAGTAATGTTGCCAAATTAATCAAAACATAAATATTTGACAGCTATTTGCGACGTTGCCAACTTTCATTATTAACTATGTCCTTGTTTAAAACTTAAAGCACTTAAAAGATCAAACGATTTTAAATTCTTTCCAGTTTCCGATTATTGTCTATACCTACTGATGAAAAGATGATAATGATGGAAAGCCCTGAGCATTAAGAGGAAACTCAGGTCATCACTGAACATAGGACTGAATTTAAGATGGAATTACTTAAATAAAAAGGACTCACCTAATCTCTTCGAAATCTCTGAATTATGCATCTTCGGGTTATCCTGGGCAATCTTCCGCCTCTGTAGCCTCGACCACACCATGAAAGCGTTCATGGGTCTCTTTATGTGCTCCTCTTGAACCTTCTTCTGTTGCGGCCCGTTCATGGCGGAGATCGAGCCCATGGACCCGATGGCCCCCATGGCGGACATGGGGCCCATGGGGAAGTGGCCCATGGACGAGCCGAAGCCGGTCCGGTCGCACATCGCACCAGCGGCACTGGAAACAAAATAGTTATTGATTAAGACGCAGATATATGCCAGTAACCTTGAGTGGTTAGCTTGCGTGTTCTGTACTGAGCTCACGCAACGCGTCGTACGTCCAGCCAGTAATAGGACTCGCCCATCAAGGAGCGCTGTCCCAAATTAGACGCATTATTAATTTATTATACATAAAACAAAAGGTATTTTAATAAAACACGTATACTAAAAGATCAATAATTAAATTATCTTTAAAATGGTGAAGGTTTCAGGAAAATGTGCGATAGATTTTGCGTTATTCTCAGTTTTTTATAAGCGTTAGACATAATTTTACAAATTCATTTCACTATGGAATATAAACATAATCTAAAATATTCATATATTAAGGTATTAAGAAAATGCTCATATATTTTTTCCAAAACATTAACACTACTCGTTTAGACGTGATCTTCAGTATAAAATCATCAAAAGTCGGTTATCGTCGCCTAAGTTGAAGAAATTACTCCGTCTAGTTGGTACAGTCGGCTTCCATACGAGCAAGACCTGACAGTTTGCTCATCAATATTTTACATGAAGCTTTATGCAAGGTTACACACACAACTTCATTACTGGACAATTTATATTATTATTTTATAGTTTATAGAAGTTGTAATTTTTTGGGGCTTTTAACTACCCAGCGAAATTGTTGAAGCAAACCGAATATCAGGAAAATAATGAGGAAACATTTTATATTGTTTAGAAACACGAAAATCTTTTTGTGTTGTGTAACTATTGCCTTTATACTATTTATCCAACCCTGCCACAGATTAATAAAGATGTTTCACTCCGGATTTTAGGTAAGAAGGTACAACTACGCGGCGGGCTCGACTTGTCGAATTCAGTGGGCGTAACGTAGTCAGACGATATATATAAGAGTATAACTGTAGGTAATTAGCGCTGTGCGACCTGAATTGCACTTTATTGTGTCGAAACAAGAGTCACTTTTTAATTAAATGATTTTTCGGAGTAAACCATCTGTAGGTACTAATCTGTGACCCTGCATTGACGATCTGGTTACATAATTACAGTAGCTTATTAGTCTATATCACCCTAACAACTCGTGTATCTACATCAATTACCACACTACATACATAACTGCAAAATCATGTTATTAATATCAAAAAAAAATAAAGTGACACCCTAAAAAATAATTTCCATGTTACAACACGAGCAGTGCCCCAACACACGGTCCACCACGTGTTTCTAACTTTTAATATGGCTGACAATTATCGTGCTCAAAAATGTGGAAAATATTAATATTAAGGAGGGTGTTATAATGGCTTATGACGCGGGGATGGTTTTAAAGAGCTGGCTCCTGATTGGCTCTCCCCTCGAGTCGTTTCCTTAAGTAAGACGGTAAGAAGTGAAATGCGCAGTGGAAGTAATGAAAAGCTTATGTTGTTAAGGGTGCGAGAGTACGAAAGCGGGGGAAGAAAATGTTTTAAATGTGAATTACAATAGACAGTAAAATAATGTAGAATTGTATACCTATGTAGGTATACTATTAAACGAGCAATATATTATGTTGTATGTATATATATTTGTGATCACGTTCTCGAAAACGACTGAGAGGAGAGGAGCTCGTGGCTAAGTAACAACAGCCGCACTGGTCGATCCATCAGGTTAAGCTACGCTTGCCGGGGTTGGTCAGTGGATGGGTGACCATCTTTACATACCGATAATCTTCCGTGCCTCGGAGAGCACGTTAAGCCGTTGGTCCCGGCTGTCATTCGTGGATCTTTGACAGTCGTTACGAGTCGTCAGAAGCCCGAAAGTCTGACACCAGTCTTACCAAGGGGGACACCCCTTGGTAAGACTGGTGTCAGACTTTGACAGAATACGATAGTATTACCCAGTCACTGGGTTGTAGAGGTCAGATAGGCAGTCGCTCCATGTAAAATACTGGTATTCAGCTACATCCGGTTAGACTGGAAGCCGACCCCAACATAGTTGGGAAAAGGCTAGGCAGATTGATTGTTCTCGAAAACGACTCTTAACAATTTCTATGAAAGTTGGAATATAGGGGTTTACGGGGGCGAAAAATCGATCTAGCTAGGTCTCATATCCGGGAAAATTAGTTTCCTCCGTATTTTCACCCGAGCAGAGCTCGGTCGCCCAAAGTTTAGAACAAGATGGCTACCTTAGAATAATGACATGGCGGCATGGAATTAGTAAGTGCCTACTATCATGGCAACAAGGAATTAGTAAGTACTATTATGGAATTAGAATGAACTAAGCTATACCTACTATTAAATGAGAATTCTCTATTTTCACCCGAGCTGAGCTCGGTCGACCTGGTACTACTATGTAAAGCTCCTTTATCCATTGATTGACTAATATTATAAAGAGGTGAAATTTGTGAGTTTGTATGTAGGCGGTAATCTTCAGAACTACTGATCTGATTTCGACAATTCTTTAACCAATGGGAAGATACAGTAACTCAAACTCAAAGCATTTATTTCAATTAAACCATTTACAGGCACTTTTGAATTGTCAAATAGTCGCGTCAGTTAGTCAGAAAGTTGAAGCTAGTTGCCCATTCCAAAACGTAGATCTTTATGGAGAAGAACGGGCAAGAAACTACAAGGACACTCTTTTAAATATAGAAAATTACAAAATCCTGGGTACATTATTCTTGTTGCTTCTATATGAGAACAATGTACAAAAAATAATCAAAACAATTCAAAATATAAGATTAAAAATAAGCCATGGCAGATAAGAGATGACCAGTCACAACTGACGGCGCCCGTTCACGAACATGACGCGTGGATCAGCACCATCCAGCTCAACCATTTTGTAGGGAACCGAATGATCTAACACACTCGCCACCATCAGCGAGACATTTAAGTGAGCATGACATACTCTCAACTGCCATGCTCTTTCAAGTCAACATACATCTTAATAACATTAAAACGGCTCCATGGTACTCACATTTACAAAAATTAAAAAAATGCTTCTAAATTATACAAAACTAATTTGCAATGTATTTGAGAGATTAATAGTATGTTACTACCAAAAAGAAAGAAAATCATTATCCATTGGAGTATTCAACAATTAAAACTTGTTTTAAATAAAAAATAAACATTAAGTTTGTAATGTCAGAAAAAATAAAAAGGGGAAGCAACTCTTCCAAACATATTTTTTTTTTAACTAGTGTGCCCAAGTGGCTGTGGAGCAGGACCAGCATTAAGCCAAGCATTTTTATCTATGATATTATAATCATCCAACTTATAATATGCTTGTCTACATAGTGTGCGTTTAAAGCATGTTTTAAATTTCAGTATTGCCGCGTATCATTGGAAATATAGGGTGGCAGGAACTTCGACGCGAAAACGGATACCATGGATTCAGTATGTGATTCTGAAACCCCATGCGTCGAAATTTTAGCCGGTTATTTAAAAAAAAAAAATCTGCTGTTTCATACCTACGCGGTCAAAATGTATGGAAAAGTTGATTTAAAAAAATAAATCGACGAAAATTTTCAAAGTTCAGGTTCAGATTCATGTACCTACTGAATTCATGGTAACAGTTTTCACGTCGATGACCCTGATAGCCTATATTTTATTCTTAAAAAATAAATTTCAATCGGACGAAGTCGCGAGCAGCTAGTCCATTGATAATGAGGATTTAGTAGTATATAAATAAATGATAAAAAGGTACCGAGAGAGTTTATTTTTCGTTCACATCCAACTTTAAACTTTAAACGAATGACGTATGATCATGTAACAACCTCTGAAACTCTCTTATTGCACCTTGAATGATAGCTAAATATCCATAATATACCTAAGTACCAACTATTTTGACCAACCAGCCGTTCACCACTAAACAGATTCAAACAAAACGATTGTATTTTACAAATGTATTCAGGGAGATCGTATAGAAATCAGTTTTAACCGCAAACCCTATGACGTAGGGTGGTGCAATCAGTTATAACGGGTGTACATGACAAAATGTATGAAAACGTATGTCCGACACAATTGATGGTCACCCTTACAAAGTAGGGTTGGGACGATTGGTAGTGATGTTTGTTTGTTTCGTTGTCTTAACCATGTGGTGGGGTGGATAATGTTTTGGTATGGCTGCACGATGTCATTATCATTTTTATAGTAGCTAATAGACACAGGAAAGTTATTGGGACGAAGATCGTTAACGCGGCTTGCGGTAGGAGTTGATTAGTAGAAATCGTCACGTAAGGAAAAAGCGTTATGCCCCCTCCATGCGACTTTTCATGTGACTTTTCTCTCTCTCTCTCTCTCTGTTTATTTCTATTATATACGAGTGTGTGTGTGCTAACTTCTTCGTTCCTGACGGAGGTCCTCGACCGCACACTAAAAGATTACTTTAGCAAATTATTATTTTTTCTACACACCACAGAAAAGTTCAAACTAAGTTCCATAATAATTTTAATTTTCATATAATTAACAACTTCCAAGATGTGTATTTAAATAAATTCTGTTTCAACCGCTCAAATCGACCTATTTAATTACACAAATAATATATTGCTAGTTGCACGTGCACCACTTCTTAATGAACACTAATAATAACAAGACAAGGCGTCACACCGTGGCATATGACATGCGTTTCCGTAACTACATCACGACACTGTGTCAAAACACAAGTGTCACATTAAAGAAAAACACAGTGTCACATTAGGAAAACACCAACAACACGCCTTAATTAATGTGTGCGTAAATACATGTGCGCAACTAGGGTGACCCACTTAATGAAATTCAAATCCCGGATAACTGATCGAACTTTATTTCAAACGTCGAACGTTTTTCTTTTAAAACTCAACGTTTCATGTTCCTGGAAGGCTGTATTTGGGTCAAAAAGGGTGTGTGTCTGTGTGTTTGTCAGCGGAATGTGTCAATATTTGTCACAGTGCAACCGTGCGCCACTGGCTGCTATTTGGCTATGTTATTCTTAATTCCGGACGCTCTGTTAGAAGGCATTATGGGGTTTTAACAGCAATTAACGTAACTACAGGATTGTTTTTCTAGTTTTAACGCCGTTTGATGGTGATTGCGTGTAGTATTGTTTTATAGTTTCCTTATGTGAGTTTTAAGTTATTATGTTTAATGGGTGTGCTGTTTAGTTGTAGATATTCCTGTTTCAGGGCCAGAATATACCAAACTTAATAAGAACAGCAATGTTATTCAAGAACCAGTAACAATCGATTTTGGTGTCAAAAACCTTTTTTTTACTTTAATATTAAGGTATTATGTAAGTATAAAAATAGTTGAAACAATAAAAAATATGACCTTAGCATTGCCTTAATCTTCATCAATGAGAAAAAAAAACTTGTACCAAGTCGAGAAAGGTACAATCCATAGAAATATAACTTATATCTATGGTACAATCAGTGAACCGTAAATCCAGTAAGACTAGCTGTTTTTTTACAAATTAGAAATAGCTTAATCTCTGCTTCAGTCCAATGAATGAATTGAATTAATATATCATGCTTTTATTGCCCAAAAAAACAGAAGAATAATTCTACTACCTAAAAATATTAACACATTCTCGTCGTTATTCCTATAGTTTGTTTTACAAAACAAAACGCCGATGGTTTCCTACAAGGCTAACGATTTGACAGTAGCACGTGAATATGTCACCAAACATTGACAATTATTATATACGTAGCTAGTGTAGGTGGCTGTTAATAAGCAGGTAACCTAAAGACTATGAAATTCAAGTGGGTTCACCAAGAAATTTTGAGAAGTATAATTCTGTTTTATCGAACTCGCTTGTCGGCAAAATACATTTAAAATGAATTTTTCGTCAGTTTGCTTTCCCGTGCAAATTGAAGAACCATAATGAGGGTTTAGATAAGGTGTGATTCTGACACCTGACCTGTCATTACCGCTCATTAGCAAGCGCAGGAGTTTCTTTCTGACGTCTGCCGTTTTCATCTTTATTTGATTTTTCCAATCTAATTGGAATAGGTAGATCTAAATTTGTGCAGGACCCGTTTCACCACTAACAATTACGTTCCCGTTCCCAATTACGTACTTGGCAAATTGTTTCATACATATTCCATTCCATTTTTATTTATTTGGTAAGCAGTGTCTTAGGCTCCAATAACACTATATTTATCATAGAAATATAATTTCACATCTCTGTTAAATTCTATGATCATAGTTATACGTTGCTGTTCTTAATTTTTACATATTACACTTATGGTCATATAAACCTCATACTTAATCAAGCGAATACGATTTAGCCATTTTTGAGGTTAGATGGATATGATCTAATTTGTATGCTTGCTGTCAAATAGGATCCCTCAACTATGATCATAGACAATATTACTCATACTTCTCTAGTCATATTTCTATGATAGTCTAATATGACTCTTAGAACCAGTGAAACAGGCCCTACTAGAAACAAAATGTATGGTTATTCAATTGTTTTCTGAATAACTCTGTCAGAACCCTAGTTAGTTTACAACAACCTGTCGAAAGACCAAACTAAACCACGGTAGTGAACAAATAAGCTACTGTAACTACTTACGAGTCGTAAGACATCGCCGATGCAAACAACGAGAGAATTTGTCTTGACAATTAACGACCAGACGTCGAACCTTTTGAGATTTCGCTTGGACGCTCGAAAATGCGCTTACATTCTTTGTGGGATGACTGTGATGGTTCCGTCACATTTTTTTATGTTTTATGGGAAATATGATTCATGGATTGACTGAGTTTTGTATTGATTTTGAGGATGAGGTCGATTTTATTCGTTCAAGTAAGCCATTCATCGTAAGTTCACTTTTTGGCAAGAATAATATATGATGGTTACATTTGTGATATCTGAGTAATAGGAAAAGCTTCTTTGTGTGTAAGCAAGATGGGATATTTTCCAATTCAGAAGAAAACTGTGCTTATGCTGAACTAATTATGTTCAGAACAGTGTTTAGATATTAGCCACGAATTTCGAAACCAAAGTGTGGCAGCTTCTTAACACAAGAGTAGCTCATCATTTACACGTGTAAATCTGGATCGTCAGGTGTGTGTATTAGTTTGAAGACGTCTTCAAACTAATACACACACCTGACGATCCAGTCATGAATTTATCAAAAACGGCACTGCAAGAAACTTCCATTTCAAGCCATCAAGCATTATGATGACAATAATGTTACGAACATCAAATCTCACATTCTTTACAAGTAACCTTAAAAGAACCGCGACCTTATGTCTCTCCAAAAAAAAAACAGTCGTCTGTCAGTCCGTACCTAAGTGAAATCGGCGCTCGTTGAGAGGTAAGTACTAATTGGATGCGCAAACGCACGCATGATCTACTGTTTGCTGGCGGCGAGAACACAAGCTAATGTTAAAATGTAACCGACTCCGAAGAGGTGGTAATCAGAATTAGAGGTGGATCGAGTATTGATTTTGAAGTTGGTCTTTATGTCATAGCAGGTACTAAGTAATTGTATGCTAATGAGAGATGATGGGCTTGATCTTTCCGATGTGGTAAGAATTTATTTAGAGAATCGAAGGTGCGCGTGCACACCATTCGGCCCTTGAACAATGAACTTGTGTCTTTAGGAGAAATAACGCCAAGAACGTATTGTTTCTATAGTATGGCCGGAATCTTCAGTTTTGTTACAGCTGACTTTTGTAAGGTATGCTTTTACTGCGCAGTTACGTGTTCCAAGCAGTTCATAGTCTTCTTCACTTCAGTAGTGTCTTCTACCAGTCCTCATGTCTCAGTGACGTCATCAACACTATAAACCAAACAAAGCCCACATTCCTCCAGAACAGACACCAACATATTAATCTGAATAACTCACTACAAAATAAAAATCGTCGGCCTGCCACAAAGGGTAATCACCATTGTAAACGTGTAAATACGGGGTCTTTACGACCCGCTGTAAAGGAGAGGCGATTGTGGCCTCATTAGGCCATCACTGCAGGCACTAATTGGTTTTATAAAACATTGCCGATTTGTAGGGGCAGTAAGTGTGTCATAGGGGTTTTTATTCTTGA
The DNA here is from genome assembly GCA_916701695.1 of Agrochola macilenta. NCBI lineage: Eukaryota > Metazoa > Arthropoda > Insecta > Lepidoptera > Noctuidae > Agrochola > Agrochola macilenta. The sequence goes on along the minus strand of OU753559.1, from coordinate 2,727,230 downwards.
TCCTGATGCAGTTGTCAAAACTTCTTTATTCGTACCGTTTCCGAACCACCACGCTCGGGTCGCCGAATTGGGTATACTCGGCTCAAGTCGGCCGGTGACGCTGAGTCACGTATACTTGGCGCTGAATCGCGTATACTCAGCTTCAGTCAGAAGTTTACACTTCTATATTGTGGTCATAACATTCATCTGTGTCATAATACACCCTCTTTTTTTCTTATTCTTTTCCACAGATTCGTAAGAAGTCAAGGGAAGTTTCAATCATACTTGTCTCCTATACGTTCTAAGATACCCGTGCTCAGCTAATTCATGGATTTTAATAACCTGTTTTTTTTTCAACGATTTTCCTCTGCATGATCAAGTTGATCAACAGTTGGCATTTTTGTCGTGACGTTATCTAATTCAGAATCCATGTTCTTATTGGTAAGTTTTTCCTATCGCCCAATAATATTTAATTCTTTTAATATAACAATAGAATTATTACTACAGAAGCATAATCTCATAGTACCTATACCTGTTAGAATTTGTTGAACAACTAAATAAAATAATCGATTTAGAACCCGCTATAAAATATAATTTCGCGCTTGCCACTTTTTTAGTTCTTGCTTGACGGCCATTGTCTTTTAGTATCGATGATTATTCGCAAAAAAAAGTTTACTCCATTTACTTAATTTGGATAACGTCGATTTTTTGACGATCTTTAATAGCATTTTCCCGTGCCACAGAGTTTTTTTAAGATAAAAATAAGTTTAAATGCCGAAAACAATAAAAATTTCTAGCTTGCCGGAACATTGTATAGGAAAACATTTCATTCATTTATTTAAATTTAACGAATGTATTTGGATAAACTATAAATTTTAAAGTTATTCCGTTTTCGTAAAGATCATTTTCACCTAAATAAAGATTGGTGATTTTGAAGACGCACTCAGTTCGGAGTGTGATCGGATTTACGAATTTTGCCGTTGCTACATCTAAGTTGTGTCATACTGTGCCTAGTACTTAGATAGTATACGGTCGCGATCCTCAATAGTGAAGAAAAATACAAAAGAAATACAAAAATATAGGTAGGTACCTAGAATAGAATATTCTTTATTATGTATAAAATAAAAAATACAGATATACATGTAGACATTTTACATAGGGTGACACAATGGGCGGTCATATCGCTAAAAGCGATCTTTTACAGAAAACCTTTTACGTAGGCACTATGTCATGGTACCATGGTATCTATGCATGTCTCACAGTTTACTGAAATGATGGGCACCCTACTAAAATTACGAAGGATAGTAATGACGGTGCTCGTGCCGGGGCAATAACTTTTCACGGTCTTAGTACCTACCTATTTTTATACTAAGTTATTTTTTTTTCTAGCCTCCGCCAGCGTCTTCGCCCGCGTGATATACTCGCAGTATAGATGTTAATCAGTGTTACTCAGTGAACTGACATTAAATAGCATGCTACTGGTGAAAGATTTTTTTTAAATCGGTCCAGTGGTATTTTACTCTTTGAGTTAATTCATTACAAACGAAAATACAAAATTATCTCTCTATAAAATTAGTGTAGAAATAATAAAAGGAAGAGATCCTTGAAAAATTTGGAATAAAAATTTAAAAACATGGTGGCCAGTTGGAATCTTGTAAGTATTTGACAGGAGAGACAGTATTCGGTACAGGTAGGTCAATGTTTGCTGTCAACGAGCATCATCAATACGGTATCGAGATCTAAAAAGGTACTTTAGTATCTATCCTAGGTAGATACCTATTTGAGACTAGGCAGCTTATCCGCGACGGCCGACGTCATCGGCGTCGGTACCGTGCCTACCACAGATTCCATAATCTTATAAGAAGTTACGTGAGAATTACATTAGTTGACACTCAAATGAGAGAGGCAGGAATCTTAAAAATCATATTGGCAACAGCCTATAAGAAACTGTTCCACTGCAAGGCAGAAGTCTCTTCTCATACAGACCATCATAAGGATTTTTTTTTTCCTACTCGTACTTATTACCTACATAACTATCTAGTTAGTAGGTATCTACGGTAACCATCTAGTAGGTACCTACGCTACCTAATACTTTACCAATTTTCTTTACACGTCAAGGAAAAACGCACAGCGTCAGGGTCAGAGGTTCAACTGTGGGACGATCTCTAGATAGAGGGGATGAAAATTAAGAAGACGGACGACGTTCGAAGTTCACAGTTTGAACTTCGAACGGCGCCGTCCGTTTTCCCAAGTAGGTAGGTAGGTATTCGAACTTCGAATACCTACCTACCTGCCTGGATGCTACTAAGGTTTAATTCGTTTAGTAAGTAGGACATTCATTATGAAAATTTAGTTTTAATTTAGTAACATATTTAATTTACGCCTGTTTTTTAGACTGTCTCGTATTTTACGGGTAGACACAGATCTACGGACCGGACGAATTTGTTAAAGAATGAGTGTAAATACTTACTTACCTACCTAATCTTATGTAAGTAATAATCTTGAGTGACATAAAGCAGATTCGGTCAGTGGGTTGTCTTACTTGGGCGCAGTACCTACTTAAATGACACAAGACAGATTCTTATATTTTAGTAAGCCGCAGTTATTGAAATTGATACCTAAAAGTGGACACACCCTGTATATAACGTGGAAGGGCACGCACTTAGCAATCATGTAGAAAAATAAATTGATGTTTTTTGTTTACTGAGGGCTACCTACCTACCTAATGAAGGAAGCTAAGTACCTACCTACCTACAATACCTACATGTACCGTAATGTTCAGTACCTACAGCTGATTAGCGTCAATACAATGCAAAAGTAAGTTTAAAATGGTAAGAACAAAAAACAAAAGCAGATAGGTACCTACAACGCATTACAACACACCCATGCAATACAATCAATTAAATCTTAATAAAATACCCACCTTACTTCATTCGGATTCAGCCGGTAGATAATCTTGAACTCTTCGCCGGCCTTGACATTCTTTACTTACCAAGAAAAATGATCGAGGGTATTTTTACTTACTAGACAAAAAAGCAGGAAACTACAATCGTGGAACAAACAGCAAAACAAATCGATTGGTCACAAGTTCATCGACCATCGCCAGTGTTTCGACCTCATCGAGCAGCCGCCATCATTATAACGTTCGACCACAGGTTTTTTATAAAAAATAAAACTATGTTTACCTCATAAAGTGACCGCTGGCACGTTGGTGTAACTCCAGATCCAGAATGAAGCCTTTCAATCACGTGTAAAAAACAAAGTCCGCCGGCACTGCACACACAAATCTTTATCGCAAAAATAAACAAATTCTCAATAATTATAAACAACTGTTGTCATTGTGTACGTAACTGTTATTACACGATCGATTTACTCGATTTGCGTTATCGTATCGCGTGTTGCAAATCAAACCAGCGCGAGCTCCGCGCGTCCGTCGTTCACTCGACACAATGGCGACAATCGACAATCGCGCGCCGCGACTGCGGTGACGCCGCTACCGACAAATCGAGTGATAAACCCGAGCGAGCGGACCAATCCGCGCGCTCCACTACGCCCACGAGTGCGCGCCGCGCCTCCCCATTGGCCAAGTAACTGCCATTGCCTTACGGATGTTATTATGCAGAACGAGACCAACAGTTCGAAATAAGAATTTTAAACGTTTACTAGCCGGGCGTACAATGCAAATTGGTTGCGCGCGTTCTGCGCCGCGGTCTCACTCTGATGCTTCGTCTTTTTGTTTATGATGAGTTGGTGTATGAAACAAGAATAAATTCGTATGACAGCCCGCGGTCGTCTCACCTGAACCACTCAATGGCCACTTAGCATTATTTTGTTGTACTGCTTATTGAGAAAACAAAGCAGGCGACCAATATTTAGTTTATTGATAAATATTAAGCATGTTGTAGCTAAGTCCTTATTTTACTGTAAGTATATGAAAATTAAATTAAATGTTCCGAGATGCATATAAATAATAAATAGATTACCTAACAAAATAAAATAATATCAAGGCTTATTTTATAAAAAGAAACGATAATAGATAAAACTTTTCTTCAGTGTTTAACTAATATTATGTTACATTATATAATTTCCTACACTATTAAGACGGCGAGGTCAAACACGAGACCCTGTAAATTATAGCTATAGAGAGGTAATTGATCAGCAATAAGCAAAGTAGGAAACGTTAAGTCAAGCTGAACAAAACTGTGGTGTAAAGTCAAACAAGATTTATGTCTAAGTAGAAAATAATATATTTTCCTTCTGTCTCACTCACACACACCTGATAAATAAAAAGCCATCATTTAATATTTTACAATTATTAAACATTTATACATTATAAATAATGACCTGGATGAATCATGGAATGTAACTCCTTCTTTGATGTCGGTTAAATAATTAATAATAGATGACTGTGACATAAGAATACCTACAACAATAATGAAAAAAAAAATTGGTGTGTCAATCAATTTTCTTGCAAGACTCTGAATCTGAATACTTCTCGAAAAGGCTTACCTATTCACAAATGCATTGATAATCTCCCTATTGGAAATATTCTTAAATAGGTAACAACAGCCGGCTTTATTGTTTGTAGGTTTTGTCACTCATTTCAATTAGCTATGCAGAAAATGAAGTAAGTAGGTTACCTACAGTTATTAAATATTTATTGTTTCGTTTTTTTTTTTAAAAGCCTTTTTCTGATACGAATACCAATACAAATACATAGTAAAGTACCCAAAAAGGCAAAAAAAAAACTACAAATAAGGCCTCGGTACTCAGTCTTTTTAATATTTACAACTAAGTACATAGGTAATAAACTAATAATAATGCAGCTTGATAAGTAAGTACCTACTTCATAGTAATTTATGTACGAATCGATTTAAAACAAAGATTACTTAATCCTTCTTCTGGAATTTCTCAGTAGCAGCCCGCAGTCTGAATTTGTGCCCGGTTGATGGAAATAGGCACGCTCTCTATTAGGGCTTAAACATAACTAGCGACATGTGGGTACCTATACTAAAAGGTACACCTCTTCCCAATCCTTCGGGGACTACAGATGATAAGTTATTCTGTGTTGATTCGATTGGAATTATTTTAGATGACGACCTAAATATTTCACTAAACTACACATCATATTGATAAAACGTTAAGAGTCTGGCTTGAGCCACCATTCGTTTCACATCCAACGATTGTATAATTTTTCTTTGAAAAATTCTATGGGACTTTTAAGCACTTGGAATATTTTAACAAATGCATACCTACCTAGCAACAGCATAACAACTGAATCGAATATAAATTCATTTTTTTCACACAATATCTACTTAAAAAACACAATAACGTATCGATTTCTAAGCTAGAAGACCGTTGGAATATTTTAAGGTCAAGAATCGATCCATAATAATGCAATTTTAACATCAATAGAAATCATAACGGAAGCTAGATTGAAGAATAACATTTTGTCGTATCAAAGGAGGCAATAACTCCAACGGCTAAGGATCAAATAATTTCTATGAGGATTAGCATATGTCTATCATGTACGATATGATCCAATAAAACTACAATATAAAGTTAAATGCAAATTCGTAAGTGATACAAGATGTCCCTTATCTAAATCGCAAAAAAATTCACAAATGTCATCCGTTTGCTTCAAATTCAAATGAGGTTTTGTCGTGAAATCGACATGGGCACCAAAACGTGGAAGGCCATTTAAAATTATGAATCTGACACAATGAAAGCGTTCGATAATTGAATTGTAACGTTGTGTGAAATGTTGGCGACACGAGGGCAGCGGGTCGCGCCCTAAGGGCGGCGGAGTGACGTGTACGCACAATGTGCGGTCTACAATGCAACATACGCAAATTAACTACGTACACATTTTATTGGCAATAAAAAATCTATTGAGCGATTCGCGTCACAGTGTACATGTGCCGTTGATAAAAGAATTTAAAATGTCGATAAATGATTTTTACATATGACTGGGGCACGAAAATATGTATGCAGATTTTGTAACATGTGTAAATGCAGGTAGCTTTGTTATTTTTATTGCTTCGGCTACTGTCATTTAAATTGCATAATACGATGCACAACGGAACTCAACAGACCGTTACAAATTCGTTTATGGGCAAAGTGATATAAATACTTAATTTAGCAATAGGCATATGGTCCATTAATGAAAACTCTTTGAATGATAATATGTACCAAATCTAATAATACCCTTATATTCAATCAGATTTTTTTTACTGGAGCATGAAATTTATGTGAGCCTGTCTTTATACAACAAGTTATTGATTTGATCAATAGATATCTGTCTAGATTTTGACTAATAGGTATGTCATAATTATTATAAAGTTTACACTTGAATTGTCAATTCTCCAATAATAGAGCAAATAAATTCATAAGCGATTCGATATCCAGTTTATACCCGTCGATGAATATAATATCTTTATCAGTTTAATCGAGGATTCAAGAATATTCGCAAATAAGAAAAATCCAGCAAAAAAATTGTCATGTCGGCAAAATATTAGGTACAACAGAGAGTATTTTGTATTGCGAACGATTACTTGAATGAATGAAAAAATAACTAGGAACGAAATTGTTGTCGTACCAGATCCTCTTTCCATACACGACATTTTCCCATAAAGTAGGAAATGAGAAGAATAGACCACGACGCTTTAACGAAATCGAAAGAGAAATTAATGTTATAATTATAATTAAACCTTCTTTTATTCCACCAATAGCGTAAAATATATTTTTTTGCATTTATTTGTTAAAATTACTACTAAAATGAATATATATTTTCTTCCACGACGCTTTTGCGAAAATCAAAAGAGAAATTAATGTAATATGTAGGTAATTAAACCTTTTATTCCACCAATAACGTAATAAAAAATTGTTGCAAATATTTGCAAAAATAACTCATTTTTATTAAATACTTATCTATTTTCTTTGTGACTTTTCTATATAAGTATCACATTACTGCTCAACAAATTTGTAATACGCCTTATGTCAGATTTTCCATGAAATCGCGTAACAACAAATAATTTCGATGCCTAAGCGATTCACCACACCGATCATAATAAAATTGTATTAGCATATCGTACACTGCCTATGCTCATGACACAATGTCATATGTTAATTTATTTGATTTACAAAGGGAAACAATTTTGCGTATTTGTCACACATTGTACTACGAACAAATCCGTTAGATCGATATTTTCATGCTAATACAATTTTTTACGAATTTAAAATCGATACAGTACGATGGTTCCTTTGTGCATGAACGGGCGTGAACAGATCGCTCTATTTCTGAAATTATGGATTTAGAAACGTTTATTCCGAATTCGAATTTTTGATTGATTGGAGCTTTCATATGCAAAAATCTGAGGATCAAACGTCAATGCGATCGATCCGATATTGTTACAGATTAATTGATATTTAAATAAGTGTGTGATACGGTTTGATTGGATTATCACACTTGGATTCAATTATTGGCTACTGAAGACGGTTGTCATTTTGATAAAAGAAATTTGAATATTATTCTGTGTGGTAAAAATCATTGAACCCAATGCTTATCATTTTTAATGCGTGTAATCTGTGTCTTGTCACAGTGTGCATTGCTGTTAGACATAGATAGATATGCTCCGTTTTCCTGCTTTGCGTGCGGCTGCGTCACAATGTCCTTACTTACTTTCTTTTATAAGAGCTATGGAGTCAAATCACAGCTCAAAATACTTGGTACCGTATGACACAACTTAGATGCAACTGAAAGCATCTGCAAAATTCGTAAAACCGTATTCTTCGTTTTTCTTTTTTCTTTTAGTAGGGTGCCCATCATTTCAGTAAACTGTGAGACATGCATAGGTACCTATATTATTGTATTTGTCTTGTATTGTGTCTTCACTATTGAGGATCGCGACCGTATACTATCTACTAGGTAAAGTAGGACATAACTTAGATGTAGCATCGGCAAAATTCGTAAAACCGATCACCATCGGAACTGAGTGCGTCTTTAAAATCACCAATCTTTGTAACTGCTTTAGGTGAAAATATCTTTACGAAAACAAAAAAACCCCTTATTTAGGTGCTACCAGTAAATCTCGTCTCATAGTCGAAGCTCAAGTTCGACTAAGTATCGATATGAAGGCGTTACGTCGAGTGGACGTGCGCCTGATTGATTCAATTGATGACGCTTATTGTTCCTTTTAGAAGTAGTATTCCGACCGAAAAATCCTTTCTAAGGCTAGTTCTTAGTCTTTAAAAATCTGAAATTTAAAACAAATTAGTCCAATACACTTGGTCGCAGAATTGCAGATTAATACACACACTGCTACCACTCAATTTCATCTCATAATCGAAGCTCGCCATCAACTACCTATCGATATAATGGCGGTACTCGTCGAGTGGACGTGCGTCTGATTGATTCGATTGATGATACTTATCGACGCGTCTTTTAGGGGTGGGTAATTTTTATTGTCTGATCTGCTGGAGTGTAATTATGTCAGATTCACGATGGCTGTGGGGCCTGTGGGTGATGCGAATGTTTCGAGTGTTGCGCAAACAAATGGTGAAAAGATTTTTTGAGGCAAAGGAATTTTAAATAAATTCAAGCCAAAACTGCCTCGTTGGTTTAGTGGTTGCAAGCGCTACTGCTGAGCATAAGGTGAAATGTAGGTACTAGGGTTAGGTACTAAGTCTCTGCCTCACCGGCCTTCGCGGAATTCAGGGTACCTACTGTTATTTTAAGGCTTGTGCAGACCAGCGCGACTTGTCGCGCGACGCGACACCGGTTATTGTTATACTGTGAGGTTTTCTTAGAAATTGTATTGTTCGTGTCGCGTCGCGCGACAAGTCGCTCTGGTCTGCACAAGCCTTTATCCATAACCAGCCTTTAATATTCCCACTCCTGGGACACTGACCTCCTCTCTTCGAGAGAGAGTGGGCTGTAATCCACCACGCGGGCCCTGGGCGGGTTGGTAGATGTCACACGTCTTCGAATTTTTGGTTCTAGGACATGCCGGTTTCCTCACGATGTTTTCCTTCACCGTTTTGAGAGCAGTGGTGATGAAATAATTTACACAAAGTAAAGCGCCTGCCTGGGTTTGAACCTACGACCTACAACTCGCGGCCGTTACCACTGGGCCACTACTGCTCACATAACTGTTATGATAAGTAAAGCCAAAACTATTAAAGAAAATCATCGACCAGCTACCTACCCTCCATCACCTCAAAAGCTATCCCTCCCAAACTGAAAACAAACAAACGACTACCGAAGTACCGAACTACCTCAAGCTCAAACAAAACGCTCTAATAATCAAGCCCAATACAACGACATTGACATAATCCTCACTGCGAAAGCCCACAGAGGAACATCACTAATTCGATCAGTGCGCAAACAATGCGACACAAGTTCGCAGACATGCATCGTTTTTACCTTACAACAATGGGCGATGGGACTTCGGTCGAGTGGGCATTCGCACTCCGTCGAGCGAAAGACCTGAGACTTAATCGGTACTGAATACGTGCTGATCATTTGGATGTGCGAAATTGTGTGGTGTAAGTGGCAAGATGGGAGCGTGAAGTAACATTTGGTTTAGCATTGACTAGCTTCTTCCCGCGACTTTGTCTATAACCTTCCTCAAGAATTAGGCTATCCAATGCAAAAAGATTTTTCAAATTCGCCTGGCAATTGCGCAAACCTATAAGTATAGATGAGCCTCGCAAAGTGGGGCTATCTCGTCGTTACGGCAGCAAGGTACGGATAGGAATCTGTTGTTCAAATTATGGCCCACCTTCTATCCTGTCCTCTGTGTACCAAAAAATGCAGCCATAGCGACCTCTACGCTGCCACCGACGATGCCGAGGAAATAGCCAAGTTTTGGGCCAACAAAATTTAATACACTGTCCTGCCATCGACACGATTAAGGATTGCGCTAGAATTTACGTCATGACCTAGTACTTTATAAAATAAAAACAAGACAACTGTTTACCTTATCAACCTCACCTTGCGCCGCTTCCTCCATTTCCTCCTCATCCTCCATACTGCACATGGTCTCATCCAACATCTCCTCAATAATACCGGCTCTCATCATCTCTTTGCTTAACTCTTTGCTCAAACCAAACCAAAATGATTTTCGACTGTATTGTTATGTCGGTAAGGTAGACCTTACCGACATAACAATACAGTCGAAAATCATTTGTACTCAATCTCAATTTATAGCCATAACCTCATTTGTTTAGGTTTTGACGTTTCATTACTACCAAGTATGTGTGTGTATGTGAAATAAAATGATTTTGATTCAGAGACTAAGTAGGTCCAGAAGTTTTTATGAGGTCTTTAACTGTTAACTCACGATTTCCAGTACTTACTTACCTTCCCTACACGAGCATTTAATTTACATAAAGAGGTGGGCTCCAAAGCCTAGCAACAATAATCTTTATTTCATTCAAAATTGTTTATAATTCAACCGTCTAAAAAATTACAAGTATTAGCTTACCCGCGTTCCTGTCCTCTGTCCACAGCACTGAAAAGTTGACCGGGAAAATTTTAGCCCCCTGCCTGGTCGACTCTGAAGTGCCGTGCTTGACCGGCTTGCCCGAATACAGATCGGCCCGTGAACCTGTCCTCCCAGAGGCAGTGGGATGAGCCGCTCTGCAGGTTGGTACGGAACAATCTTATTAATACGTCCACCAATACTGCTGAGCGTGCCCGCCTGCTGGCTGTGGGTGAGTGGGAGTCGGGCCTTTGGCTTCAGGCGCTACCGTCACCCAACATAGGCACTATGCTGGGTGACACTACTTTCCGGTTCGCTACCTGTCTGCGTCTGGGCGCTCCTTGTGTGGCCCCGCATCGCTGTCAAGGCGGTGAAGCAGTCGACTGTCTCGGACACCATGGTCTATCCTGCAGTAAAAGCGCAGGCCGGAGAGCACGGCACGCCAGCATTAATGACATCATCCGTCGTGCTCTTGTCACCGCCGGGGTGCCAGCTGTTCTAGAACCCAACGGCTTGGCACGCGACGATGGGAAGAGACCAGACGGAATGACCATAATGCCTTGGAAGGTAGGTAGGCCATTGGTGTGGGATGCAACGTGTGTCGACACCCTTGCGCCATCCCATGTTCCTAGCACGGTGGGCTGTGCTGGGGCTGCTGCTGCAGGTGCGGAAAACCTCAAACGGCGCAAATACTCCAATCTTATTGGGACTTATATGTTTGAGCCGTTTGGGGTTGAAACACTAGGGCCATGGGGTCCGAGTGCCCACTTAGTCTTTCAAGACATCGCAAAGCGGTTGGTCGACTCTTCATGTGACCAGAAGGCTGGCCTATTCTTCGGCCACAGAATCAGCATTGCCATACAACGTGGCAATGCTGCCAGCCTTTTGGGCACTTTTCCTGTTGACAACGATGCGGACGAATTTTTTGATGCCCTATGATTGTTCCCCCCCACCCCTTTCTTATATACTTGTCCATATTATTACGTATTATTATTATTATTTTAAGTCTGTTAGTTTTTAAATTGTTTCATAGTTAAATAATAATAAACAAAATATTTAGCAAATAAATGGAAATACTCACCGTCTAAAATAAATCGCTTCAGCTCGTAATTAGACCACACTACACGCTAATAAAATGACATAACGAGACAATTTTTTCACCTTCGTGACATTAAACCACCACACAAATCTCAACCTTATCAGTCTATAAATACAGTCGAAAATCATTTGTATTAAATCTCCATCTAAATATAGCCACAGCCTCTATTTGTTTAGGTGCAATGATAAGATCAAATAGTCCAATGAATTTAATTGTATCGTGTTAAATCCAGTGGAAGATCACTTTTGGTACCGAAACCTGTCTGCTGTCAATGTACTGATCTGAGGGTTAAGGAAGCCATAGAATTGTCTGCTTATCTCCCTGAGATAGATGTCAACTGTCGCAAAAAAGTGAAGCTCATTTTTTTGGTGAACTGGTTGACTGTCGACAGTTAGGAAAAGGGTTGATAATTATTTAAAAACCTTGATTTTCGTTAGTATATCTGACGTAAATAATTTTGCACTAACTTTAGAGCAACACTAAAGATTAAAACAGATTGTTCACTCTGCAAAATCATTTAAATAAAAAGCGACTTTTGCTGCGACATAATAGAGTGCAATTCAGGTCGCACAGCGCTAATTACCTAGAGTTATATTCACCTAGAAGTGGCATCTTTTTCTATTGCGTAACTCTTATAATTATGTATCTTCTGATTACGTTACACTCACTGAATTTGGCCTGACAAGTCCAGCCCGCCGTGTACTTGTAAGACACAACTAACAGTAACCAGAAATAACAATCAACGTCATTTGTACCATACGAGTATAATACATGGAGGAGGTGCAACATTTGGATTAGGAAACACTATAGTCAAACGTTGAACTTAAACCTACTTTATTTACGGGGCATTTCACCAATTAAATAAATTAACGCGATCAGCATATCTAAACTGAGTTCAAGAGCTGTCAGTATCAATATTCCAAAGAAAATAATGACACTGACAGCTCTTAAACGTGGTTTATGTGCGGATCGCGTTCAATATCATTGGTGAAATTCGCACTTAGTTAAAAGCAAAATAGATTTTGCCTTCTTTTCAACGTATATAAGTAATCTACAAACTCAGACCAAATAAAAAACTTTGGTCTGAGCCTACTGAGCAGTAGGTACGTACAGGATTTCAGGAATTTCCACGCTACTCGTAGGCATTCATTTTGATTACAGAATCATTGCTATGGAAGAGACGAGATGCATGGGAACCTTTCCCTGTCATAAGGTAGGTAAGATAAATCTTAAAAACATTGTAAACATTTGAAGGAAGGATGTGAATGGAGCGGTCTTTTTGGCTGTGATTGAAAAATAGGAGAATCACAAATCTAATAAAGAAAGTAAGTGCTCAATAGACAGAATAAGCTCTCATCTGTTCGCCATTTCTCATGACCTAAATACTTCACAATAAGCCATCGTCCATCTGTTCATTTCCCATAAAAAAAAAAACATAAATTGGCAAAGTTACTCAAGCTGTATGCACCATTCATGTTCCGATTAGTCGCAGACTTTTGTCTGAATCGAAGAATTAAGTACTTACTACTGAAATGCGACAAAATGTGTTAACCAAGCGTGTGATTCCTTTAAAATAAGATAAAATCTGTTAAGATCTTAATGAATAGGACTTTCTTCTGCAGGACTTCCGACTTCAGAATGTTATTCAAGTAACCTTTTATACTCATTATGTCGTAAGGTGAATGGTGCTCCGAAAGGGGCAGATGACACCACTTAACTCGCACAATTCAATTAACTGAAGATTAAGTACTTCATTATAAAAATGTAAGGATTTTTTTGTTAATCCCGATTTTATTTACCGTAGAATCTACCAACAATAACTGGTTCCAACCGGATATTGTGGAACCGGCCACATTAACAGATAACAATCTAATTTTGAATGCAGATTTGCGGGATTGCATTCTATTCACGGACGACTACTGGTTTTTACTTATTCTTCCTCATTCAATGCCCTGACTCTTGTGACCCAGACTTACAGTTGATTTTTGAATGGCAAATGATTTAACAACAGTACAACAAAAGTTTGTAATTTCCTACTGAGCTTTTGGTGTGCCAAAGATATCTTTAGCATTACAATAGACTGTCTTTCTTTTAGCATAAGGTTGAATATGCCATGTTTAACTGTAAAATAAGTTGGTAAAAGTCTTCGTTCATTGGGAGGATTATCGATGTCCGATTTTCGTTAAAGATTCCCATAGGTTTTGTTTGTATCGGCAGCTTTGACGGTATACATGGTGTTGCGTATTGTTACAGGCATGTACAGCTGGTTCACTTTTGTGTGATTGTGTGTGAACTCTGAATATTCAGATTTTAAATGATGAAATGTTTTTGTAACATGTTTTAAATTCCGAAGCTCTTAAATAAATTAGAATCTTTCATGTTTTTGTTTTTATTATATTTGGAGATATTTTCGGTTTTGTGAATTTCTTGCCTAACCCAAGATTTTGAGAAAAATGTGACGACATACTTACCTACCTATATACAGGGCGTCCCACGGATATGCCACATGGAGGGAAAGTACCTTGAATATTATAGATGGAACATTTTACTGACATAAAACATTATTTGAATTTAAAAAATAATTTAAACTGCAGTCATAGATATTTAAATAATTTCATGGTTGAACCGGACATCGAACCCGTTACACGAGAAAAATAATCACGCTGTAGCTTTATCATACCGATCGAAAGGCAAAAAAAGGGAAAAATAAAAGGAAGACCATGAATTTTAACATTTTTAATACAAAATTAATCAATTTAACAAATGCTCAAAATGAGTCCCTTAATTGTTGCTTATTTTCATTTTTCTGAACAAAATTTCACATCAAATCTTCCTTTTATTTGTGACACTATGTTATTTAGCAAAAAATAATCCTTATGATGAAGCCTTTCGATCGGTATGATAAAGCTACATGCTGATTATTTTTATCATGTAACGGGTTCGATTCCCGGTTCAGCCATGTAATTATTTAAATATCTATGAATGCAGTTCAAATTGTATTTTTAAATTCAAATAATGTCTTCTTTCAGTAAAATGTTCCATCTACAATATTCAAGGTACTTTCCCTCCATGTGGCATATCCGTGGGACGCCCAGTAAGTATATCCCTAAATATGAGGAATTTAAATTTGGACACAATAAAATAAGTAATAGGTAGTACTTATGCGGAACCATCTGTTAAAGTACTGTGTTATCAGACTTCAGAAGATCAACCCTTACCAACATCTTTATTAAACCACTATTGACAAAACCACTTAATACTCAATATAAATACAATCTAACAGATTTTAAACCTCAAATTTTTTTTTTGTAAAACTACGGAAATTCATCAATCTACTTTGATCACCCCAACAATCCAAATTGAACTCTACGTGATTTATTTTTAATTCCAAATTCCCTTTACTTGCATTAGGAACTGATCCGGATTCAAGTCAATAGAAATTCAACTTTACTTCTCTCCTAATACAGTCTAGTTTCCTTTGTGTAACAAAATCTATAAGGAAGGCTCTAAGGGCAGTAACGAGAAAGTCATTGTAATGATTAGTATAACGCTGTGAACGGAAGTGGGTGAGTAGATATTATAATATTTAGTGGAGTGGTGTACAATGGTGGAAAGAATGTCGGATGTCAGGTTTAGAGGGCTTTGAAGTACATAGTTGTTCCGACTGTACCCTGTACGTAGATGTTCCGGTGTGAAAGGGTTTCAGTTCTTGGAAGTGTTCGAACTCCTTACCGTTCCTGTGTGCCTGGTAGTTGATCAATGGTAGATTTTTTTCCATTTATGAAAATAGTCAAATTCTGGATGTGACTTTTTCGTCCTGTTTAAATCAATAACTACGAAGGAGGAGCTAAGTAACAACAGCCGCACTGGTCGATCCATCAGGTTAAGCTACGCTTGGCGGGGTTGGTCAGTGGATGGGTGAACATCTTTACATACCGAGAATCCTCCGTGCCTTGGAAAGCACGTTAAGCCGTTGGTCCCGGCTGTCATTCGTGGATCTTTGACAGTCGTTACGAGTCGTCAGAAGCCCGAAAGTCTGACACCAGTCTTACCAAGGGGTAAGTATCGTATTACCCAGTTACTGGGTTGTGGAGGTCAGATAGGCAATCACTCCATGTAAAATACTGGTATTCAGCTGCATCCGGTTAGACTGGAAGCCGACCCCAACATAGTTGGGAAAAGGCTAGGCAGATTGATTGAAATCAATAACTACGAAGTTGACCAGAAAACATCAAAATAACGATGATAAACTTAATTATCACTTCCGTTTCTTCGCCAGCACTGAAACGTAGTCTTCACAGTTGTTTCGTTTCGAGGTACAAGCACAGCTGAGTTCGAGTTCGAGTCTTTCCAGAGATCAATGGCCAACCACAGTAGTTCCCCAAATTCACAGTCCATGTAAAGTAATAACCCCTGGAAAACCGCCGATACAATGAAACTCAACAAGACTCGAAGAAATGATTCAACTGTTTTGCAACCCTAAGGCCGTTTTCTCACTACGCCAAACCAACACGACATCAAACATCAACACAACATTAAAAGTTGTGTTGATGTCGTATTGTCCATCCCTTTTTCACCAGCACGACTCCAACACAACACGACTGTCACATTTTGTAAAGTAGTCTGCACGGCGGCTATGTTGTTACAGTGTTGTCACAACAAAAAAGTTGATCCGATCTAGCGGACAAGACAACATAGCCGAATTGTTGGTTCAAAGTTGTGTTGCTGTTGTGTTGTCCTCATGTGTGAGAAAACGGCGCATACATTAGTATGGCGGTTGGAGTTGTCATAACATTATGTTGTGTTGATGTTGTGTTAGTTTCGCGTAGTGAGTAAACGGCCTTATTCAAAATTCCGTTTTTTTTTGTTTTTTTTTTTCATTACTGTCCAGAAAAATGAAAACGTTAAGACCGGGTTTTTTTATTTTTATAAGTGAACATGATTATCCTCCACCCTTCTGCTGGGTAAACAAACCGACATCATAACCACCATCATCCTCCGGCCCTTAGGTGTCCCAAACTCAAACTCAAAGCATTTATTTCAATTAAAACATTTACAGGCACTTTGTTAAATAGTCGGTCAGTTAGTCAGAAAGTTGAAGCTAAATTCAAAATTCAAAAGTCATTTATTCAAACTAGGCTGAGAAATCAGCACTTTTCGAACGTCAAAATTACATAAGACAGTCCCCCAAAAACGCCCACCCTTCACCACTTCCTAGTGCTTAAGCTGGAAAGAAGAAGTGGCGCAACAAACTCCCCAGCAGCACAGCTGTCTGTACAGTTGAAAAAAAACTTGATTCTATATAATAGTGCATATTGCAGCTAGTTGCCCATTCCAAAACGTAGATCTCTATAGAGAAGAACAGGCAAGAAACTCCAAGGATACTCTTTTAAATATAGATACTACAAAATCCTGGGTTGATAATTATTCTTGTTGCTTTACAGGGTGGTCAGTTATTTAAAAAAAACAGTTGTTCTATACATTTTGACCGCGTAGGTATTGCACTTTTCTATATAACAGCCGGCGCTGTGCCACTCCTGGGTAAGCCAAGCCACTCCTTCCATCGGTCGCTCCCTTCCAGTTTGACGCAACCTATTCAGCTCATCCCGCCATCTCCTACGTGGTCTGCCGCGACCTCCTTACTGTCTCAGGGCACCAGTTCTGTGCTATTTGGGCCCACAGTTTGTCGGCATGCGGCAGACATGTCCTGCTCAGTCCCATTTAAGTTGGGCAGCCTTTTGAGTCACGTCAGCTATCTTTGTTTTGGAGCGCAGTATTGTAACACGATCCGTTAATTTAACTCCTAGTATACTGCGCTCCATTGCTCGTTGGCAGACCTTGAGTTTGGACTTCTGGATGTTAGTCAAAGATCAAGTCTGTGCACTGTGGTTAAGAAGGGAAAAATACAGATGTCCATGATACCTAATTATTCATACATAATTATATATCTATTTACGTCTTCTCCCATAATTTTATTCCCAGAATCACCAGCACGTGTTAATCCCATATCTGAACTGGGCACCACAACAATGTTACTGAAGTTCAGTTGAAGTTACAGTCAGGGTCGGTCAGTAACTGTTGTCCGGGCAAACGTATCGGTTATAGAGTTCAATAACTGTAATAAGTTTTGTTACATAAGTTCGTAATACAAATATAATTGATGTAGAAGTTTCATATAGTGTAAAAGAACATTATTTGGGATGATGAAGAATTGAAAGATACACTTGGAAACTTGTTATGAGTTGTACTTATCTAGATATTTAGGGAGTGTGAGGGAAGAGAGAGTGCACCTGTGTCTACGCACACACTTGTGCATTTAACAATCTCCCGCGCCGAAGGCTGGTATCTGCTGAGATTGGTCGTCATGGTCGAAATTCGGTCTGGAGGACTATTATTTAGGAACTGCATGATGCTTATATTGTGCTAAGCATTTTGCAAGTAGCATTAAGGTATAATTTTAATTTTGTGTAAGTTTTTAATTTGTTAAAATGTGTTCCTTTGCCAAATAAACATTTTTCTTTGCTTCTGTATAGGATTCTGTATCAGATGGTTCCATCCAACGACGCATCAAAACTACTAGAAACTTCTCATCTAGATACTTATGTATTAAGAGGGTTTATCCTAAAAGTTGACAACGTCGCAAATAACTGTCAAATATTTACCTGTTTTGATTCTTATAGCAATATTACTGAATAGAAATAAGAAATGTGGCTAACTAGCGAACTAGAGTATTAATAATGAATTGCAATTATAACATTGAATTTGATGTTGTACCCATTTTAGGTGTAAAAAACGCATTTGGAAAGTTGTCAAATAGTTTTTTTACATCTAAAACTAAATATTCGGTGTTACGATATTAATTATTGCATTTCATAATCAATATTCTAGTTCGCTAGTTAGCTACATTTTTTATTTCCACACAGTGATATTGCCAAGTTAATCAAAATAGTGAAATATTTGACATCTAGGTATTTGCGATGTTGCCCAGTTTCAGAATAAGCGCTCGTAAGGAGAGCCATCATGTGTTTTACTTTAAATGTAACTTTGTAACTTGTATTATTGGTCGTAGGTTCGAACCCTCGGATGGTGAGCAATAGGTAGCTCGCCGTCCGATAAGGACCAGGCCCGGGTCGACGGCGCGTTGTGTTCCACGCGCGCCTCAAAGAGATGTCAGCACCAACTGACGGGGTCCGTAAGGGCCAATGCCTGCCAGGGTTGCGAGTTGGTCCGAAAGGGATATCGCGGCCCCGGCACACAGGCAACGGAAGGAACACGGGTGGGTTTTAGTCAGTAAAAGTCTGACACTCCCTCTCGCTCCGCCCAGAGCGGGAGGAGTCATTTGATGATTTCCCACCCAAAAAAAAAAAAAAAAAAAGGAGAGCCATCATGTGTTTTACTTTAAATGTAACTTTGATCCCGACATGACCAGAGGGGTAATTACGTAACACACATAAAATGACAATTGGTTTCATTTTGACAGTTCACCCACGTTCATTACGTTAAGTATTGAGCAGTCGAATTGATTAAACCTATGAGGCTATGGACTAGACATATCATTCAAAACTCTTGGATTGTGATTGAAACTGTGTTACGCCATTAGGATTGACAAGGTTGATCCAAGTCGCTACGTACAGAGTCGGCCTAAATATGAATCAACAACACGAGAAGAAGATAATTACTTATAGAAGAAAGGGTCAAGGTAACAAAGAGGTTGTGCAAAAGCAAAGACAAGTTGCTAACCCAAAGCAAACACCACCATAACCCAATCAGTTGACTCTTTCAACTCCAACTTGTCTAAAAGCAGCTGAATCATCAACTCTATTTTTCTTCCATTAAGAAACCATTGATATTAATCCTCTGTTTGCCTCCTCAAGGAATAATCGAAAGCCATTTACCGAATAAACAAAATTACTATTAAAATTCGAACAATGCGGATCATTCTCCGCCTGTCATCGGTTCGATTCGGGTGTCTCCGTCAGCTGCGTACGCGCATTCTCACGAGCTGTCGTATATGTGACCTGTCGCGGAATTACTGTACTTGCGAATTGCGATGCGATTGTTATGGATAGGGTTGGCAAAAGGAGCTTTAATATTTTTTTAAACAAAACTAAAAAGATGACAATTTAATAAAGTTGTTTATTAAATAATTCACACATAAATTGTTAATTTGACAAATACCTATAAGTAAATAACATCATTCTAATTAATATTCCTTCCAATTAGTGATTATAGTAATAATGCTACAAAGACAAAATATAGGATTTCCCAAAAACAAACCTCACATAATTTCTTATTTATATTTAAATTGTCTTTTATATCAAAAGAGAATGTGTTCCATGCTACTATAATTAATAAAAACAGTTTTGATTTATGCTACAGTCTCAACTTCTCAAGTGTCAAACCAGTTTTAAGGTGAACGTTCACTGGTCCTCACCGGCTGTAACGCACGTTCGGCACAGTTTTGCTGATGGCATGCGTCCACTGTATCTGGATATTATCTCTTCTTTGCATTTTTATCAACAATGTGTGTGATTAAACAATTCTTCGAATCTTTGTAGTAATAAAATTAAAAGTGAGTCATCCATTTTACAATGGTTTTGGCGGTTCTCACCTCAACGTGCGTCAATCCATGTAACGAAACCGGCACGCAACGCATTTTAGTTCATATATTTTCGGTGCCGATTGTGGACGCCTTGCTATATGAATTCATACAAAGCAAACCGTTGCGTTACGTGGGTGCCTTGCGGCCGGTGCGGGCCAGTGGACGTTCACCTTTAGTTCGTTTTCACTAATAAACTTAATATCATTGATAGAAACGAAGATTGTGTGGTCGTAAAATACTAATATCTATGATATTAGATTATTTGTTATTAAAATGACGTTATTATAACTAAAGCAGACTACTTTTGATGAGTAGGTATTGTGGGAATAAATTAGATTATACACGTAGTTACAGAGGAAAAATATATTATCTCTTTGTGGTTTAACAAAAAAGTTATATATTCAAAGATGAATCTTCAAAGATAGGAATCTTTTAAGATACTTTTTAGACGAGTAAGTAATCTAATCGTTATTTTGATTTAATAATACCTACAAATTTTTCATTAATTTCTTCTTTTACATTTCACTAGATAATCCTTTTTACCTTTAATATTCCATTCAGTGTTCCGTTGATAAAAATGTAAACAGCTGTTGTATTTTTTTAAATTTATCTTTTTGTAATTCTTTTTAAAATTATAAATTATATTAATACATACATACATACATAAATTCACGCCTTCTTCCCAATGGGGTAGGCAGAAACTACAGAACGCCACCTACTACTATACTTATATACTCATTTTGCCTCGTTTACGGTCATACAAAAAAAAATTTTTTTTTTTTTTAAATAAATTAAATAAAAGTTTTAAATCAATTTTAATCATACGGTACAGAGAACCTTTAGTGGCAGCCCTGTATCTCCAAACAGGAAGTATAGGGGTGTGAGCAAGTATGACCTCAAGTTACCCATAATGCACCCTTACGGACTTTTTTCTTCCAATTGTCCGTATTTGGAGCATTACACGCCGAAATCGAATCGATTCGAAAAAAAAAACGCAATAAATATCATTCGATTGTATTTAAAAAGGGTTTTAAATTTAATATAACTTCGATTGGGGGAACACAATGACATAGAACTGTGAATTCTTTGCGATTGTGCGATTTTTTTGTCTGTCTTTGCACATTGTCGGATCTTACGTACAATCGCATCTGTCCTCAGTTTCTTATTTGTCCTTTGTATTGAGGCAAAAAAAGGAGAATTGGTAAAGACAATTTTCTGTGATTTTCACCCATTTTGAGGCGTGTGTTTAGAAAACGTAATCATCCCTGATTCATGGCTGTTCAATAACATTTATCTAGTTTTTTTAAATTAAATTCTCAAGTATGGTTTATATTGCACTTTTTGCCTGTTTTCCAATGGGGTTATGTCGTCAAGGAGTTGTATCGTCATCGTAAAATCTATCTTCAGTAGGTCCTGCACATATTGGCCAATTACATTTGAAAGATAAGCGAGATGTTCAAAGGTTTTGTAAGTTGAAGAGATCGAAAGTGGATTAAGATATGCGTAACGAACTCAGCATGTTACTAAAACGTGTTGATCGGATTATATACCTACCACAGAACACATTTGAGTAATCTGAGCATCTGAGGAGCTCGTGGCTAAGTAACAACAGCCGCACTGGTCGATCCATCAGGTTAAGCTACGCTTGCCGGGGTTGGTCAGTGGATGGGTGACCATCTTTACATACCGAGAATCCTCCGTGCCTCGAAAAGCACGTTAAGCCGTTGGTCCCGGCTGTCATTCATGGATCTTTGATAGTCGTTACGAGTCGTCAGAAGCCCGAAAGTCTGACACCAGTCTTACCACGGGGTATCGTATTACCCAGTTACTGGGTTGTGGAGGTCAGATAGGCAGTCGCTCCATGTAAAATACTGGTATTCAGCTGCATCCGGTTAGACTGGAAGCCGACCCCAACATAGTTGGGAAAAGGCTAGGCAGATTGATTGAGAACACATTTGAGTACCTAATTATCAAAAAATTTACTCAGTCTATCGCAGTCCACTGCTGGGCATAGGCCTCTCCCAAGCTGCGCAGACCACAACACTGTCCCTCAGCCTTCCACATTCAGTATAACCCAGCCACATTTTTAAGGACGTCGATCCATCTCATTCTATACTATGGACGAACACTATACCTACTATGGATGTTGGAACGTCGGGCGTGAATAGATTTATTTATTTATTACTTAGTTTCAGTTTTTATTTATATTTGTTTTTTATTCTTATTTTTATTGCTTTATTTATTTTGGTCTATCCCATAATGGGATTTATCTAAGTCCGTAGGTGTGTCCGTGGCATCACAGTGGGCCCTATCAGAATACCAGCGCGTCGGTATTTTTTTTTTAAATATAGGAGCCTTTTTGGCCTCGCACAGGTCGTTATTATTCTGTTACTTTTTAAATGCTCCTTTTTTGGTTTTTTATTTTATATTTTTTTATTATTACTTACTATTTCATGTGCGTGGCCCAAAAAAAAAAAAAACTTTCTTTCTTTCTTTAGTTCGGGGGCGGCCCACAACCCTAATAAAATTGAGCTCGATAGACTGATGTACACAAGACACATACACAATTATTCATAGCGAGCATAATTATAACCTTAGTGATTAGTGATCTATGAACGTATAGCAATATGGTTTAATATTTACTGTATCGATCGTGAGCGACTCCTAATCCAACGTGACCACAACCTTTTTAGAGGGTTGGATCCGCTCCTGCGTCCCACACTACGCTTGTCGATACGCGGTATCCACTCCAGGACTCGTCTGCTCCACCGACCATCGGAGTAATTATATTCCTGGAAAAATCACCTTAATAAACCACTTCACGACCACTTCGAAGCCTCCATAACCAAAGAAACACTAAATAAGTCCATCAGTTTCATCACCATACATTAAATCGATACCTCATTAACCGGCGTTTAATCCTCCGTTACATAAACGCTAATCTTCAGTTAATCTTTAGTTATGTTGGCTCGTTAATATGCCATAAAAGTTAATAGGTTCGCTGCTTACTTAAGATTATGCGTTATGAGGCATAGCGGGAGAAATCATCGGGTAGCGAAAGTGTGAAGACGGCTTAAGGATTATGTATGTGATTGGTCGTATAATTGCGACGGGAAGGCTATTTGTTTTGTATTTTAGATGCTTGAGGACCGGTTTTGTAGAAGTGGCAAATCTTATTTAACTAACTGTAGCCCTTCTTATAACTAGGTATCTCTGTTACCTATCTTTCTATTGTTATAACTCTCACGTTAGTTGCTACGCTTAGCTAACAGTTTACTTATCGTAGAAAGGAATGTGAGATTTCACACCAAATTTATAGGATTTCAGTCGATAGCTATATCAAACTGAGAGTAAACATGTATCTCAAAGTCAAACTCAAACTCAAAGCATTTATTTCAATTAAACCATTTACAGGCACTTTTGAATTGTCAAGGAATCGGTCAGTCAGAAACATGAAGCTAGTTGCCCATTCCAAAGCGTAGTAGGCAGGAGACGAACGGGCAAGAAACTCCACGGACACTCTTTTAAATTAATTGTTACAAAATATTGGTTACATCATTCTTATGCGAAAAATCTAGAAAGACGTGCACGTTAGAAGCAAAGTCAATTTGACGTAGACCTCAGTGTTCAAGAATCACGCCGATTCTCGATTCCTTGAGAAGATACTTTGTGAAACCGGCAGTTTCAAGATAAAGTCAGCTAATTTATGAACGAAGACAAAATGTTACTGTCTACTTAAAGTGTCTTAAACTCTATTCAAAAGTCAGTTGAGTGATCGTATAAAACTGAGAATTTATAGGTATGTTCCTACCTGTGCAATACCATCATGCTGCTAAAATTACCAAGTCATAAGAAGAATTTTACGAACAATATTTTAGCACTATGATAAATATCACACTTACTCTCAAGTAGATATTAAAAAGGATGTAAGTACACTCGAACATATAATTACTGGTACTGCTAGTTGATGAAAGGATATGATACATAACATACATAATAATCATAACATACATAATAATCATAACATACATAATAATCATAACATACATAATAATCATAACATACATAATAATCATAACATACATAATAATCATAACATACATAATCAGCCTAAAATATTTCCACTGCTGGGACACTGGCCTCCTCTGTGAGAGGGAGAGGACCGTAATCCACCACGCGGGCCCAGTGCGGATTGGCAGATGTCACATGTCTTTGAATGTTTTGTTCTAGGACATGCCGGTTTCCTCACGATGTTTTCCTTCACCGTTTTGAGAGCAGTGGCGATGAAATAATTTACACAAAGTAAAGCGCCTGTCAGGGTTCGAACCTTTTTTTTTTTTTGTTGGTGGGAAATTATCAAATAACTTTTCCCGCTCTGAGGGGAGTGGGAGGGTGTGTCAGACTTTTACTGACTAAAACCCACCCGTGTTCTTTCCGTTGCTTGTGTGCCGGGCCGCGATATCCCTTTCGGACAAACTCGCAACCCTGTCAGGCATTGGCCCTTACGGACCCCGTCAGTTGGTGCTGACATCTCTTTGAGGCGCGCGTGGAACACAACGCGCCGTCTCGCCCTCTCAACCCGCCCAGAGCGGGAGAAGTTATTTGATAATTTCACACCCAAAAAAAAAAAAAAAAGGGCTTGCCCTCTCTCTTGCTAAAACATAACTGGCGAAATGTAGGTGTACTATAGGTGCCCCTCTGCCAAACCCTTCGGGAAATACAATCGTAATGTTATGATTATAGAGTAGAAAACAATTCTAGATCACAATAGTTCATCTGATGAAATTAAAATAGAACGATACCATACAAGTATACAGAATACGTTTTTATTCAAAACAGATTCCGAGTGATTGCAAAGAATTCCTCTCTAGAAGCGGTCCCATATATTACGGAAAGCTATTAAAATGATCGTCATATAAATTTTTCAATGAATATTTAAATTACTTAACCTTATTTAGAACTGATACATCGTCTTTTATTAATATTAATTAGATTTAGCATACGTTTTTGTTTAGAACCAGTGAATGTAGTTAATTCTTTGTTTTTTAAATCGCATATTTATCAATCAAAGATTAGAATAATTTTGATATTCGCAGTAGATGCCTAGAAAGTTTCGATGGAAAGGAGTTTCTGTATGTCGGTAAAAAATTCAAAAGTCATTTATTCAAACTAGGCTGAGAATCAGCACTTTTCGAACGTCAAAATTACATAAGACAGTCCCCCAAAATGCCCACCCTTCACCACTTCCTAGTGCTTTAGCTGTCGGTGACATTAGCAGATCAGCAATTAAGTGTATTCTTCTTTTTCTCATTGCAGTTTCTCCAGGACTTCACCATGTCTGCTACCTACTACGACCAACTAATAACTTACTACTAGTAACTTAAAAATCTATCAGATGTGCTATCTACTCTTCTTCTTTTCGTGTGGTTAGTGACCGATGTCAGAGTTTCAAAGCCACCATGTGCCTCTGGCTTGGCTTCACATGCCGTCGCGAAATATCTCTCAGGCATGCCAGTTACCTACAAATCTTTAGTTATACCAAGTTTTAATACCAAATTTATTTGTGTGAGTTCGAAAATACATCAATCAATCTGCCTAGCCTTTTCCCAACTATGTTGGGGTCGGCTTCCAGTCTAACCGGATGCAGCTGAATACCAGTATTTTACATGGAGCGACTGCCTATCTGACCTCCACAACCCAGTAACTGGGTAATTCGATACCCCTTGGTAAGACTGGTGTCAGACTTTCGGGCTTCTGACGACTCGTAACGACTGTCAAAGATCCACGAATGACAGCCGGGACCAACGGCTTAACGTGCTTTCCGAGGCACGGAGGACCCTCGGTATGTAAAGATGGTCACCCATCCACTGACCAACCCCGGCAAGCGTAGCTTAACCAGATGGATCGACCAATGCGGCTGTTGTTATTTAGCCACGAGCTCCTCAAGTTCTCGAGTTCGGAAATACATAAATAGTCTAAATGCTAGATCTCGTGTATAGATCGAAACTGTCGCAGAAAGTAAACAAATAAAAGCGAATTTGTATCAATAAACATATGGGTCAAGTCAAAAAATTTATCCCAATAAACTAAAATAAATAAAAACAGAAATTGACACTTTCACTCTCTGTGAAATAAAGTAAAAGTAATGTGACGTATGGTTTTATTAATCTGAGCTTAAGACAGACTTAAAAGTAATGTTTAACATAATTTATTTCGTCATGTTCTCTATTTTTGACGTTTGCTAGTATTCTGCTTTCATCGGAGTTGATCTATGGTTTTACATAATGAGATGATGATATTATTTATAATTTGGGATTTGTCTTCATTTGATTTTCTGAGTACAGATCCGGCTTTGGTCCAGTATTTGATTAGATGCTCGCCATTGTATTTATAATCATTGACTTGATTGTTAGTTGTTCTCATAGTGGTAGGGCTTGTTCTAAGTCCGCTTGGCTAGCTACCACTATATTTATAACATTCGCAATATCTATGTCATAGTAGTGTTTAACATAAAAGTGTTTTATATATAAATCTGTCGCCACAACAACATTGTTGTGTTTCGTCAGATAGCTACTTCCTCTGTGGTTGAGGATTCTAGGTGAATCTGGTTTCCACCTTCGGCCTGATTATCACTTACCAACATGTGGGAAGCAGGCCAAGAGCTGCTCCGTTGCGATTAAAAAAAAAAGTTCTCATAGTATTCAAGTTTAGTGTTAATTTAGAGGGTGTAAAGTTCACTCATACTCTATAGAAAAGCGAGGATCCTCCGACCACACAGGTGTCATGTCTGGCGGGCAACTGCCTAATGGTTGATGTCGGATAGTCATACACATGTATGTCAATCGCGCAGTAAACTCTAATTGCGCGATGCAGGATTTGTCAGGATTTTGTGTGACGTCAGGTCTTTGATGCGTAGTTCACATGTGGCGATGTAGATGTGGACACATTAGCAAGGGCAGAAATGATATTGCCATCTAGGATAAGGAGAGTTTCTGTATCATCACGAAGTAAAAATCTCATCACCTCCATGGTATCATGGGTTATATACCTACACTAGTATTATAGAGAGAAAAGATTTGTGTTTTTGTTTGTAACGATATTGCGCGGCGAAAGCTAGACCCTTTATATGCATAAGCATAAGCATAATCAGCCAATAATGTTCCGACTGTTGGGACACAGGCCTCCTCTCTGTGAGAGGGAGTGGGCCGTAATCCATCACACGAAACTATCCACAACCGGCACTTTCAATCTGCCTAGCCTTTTCCCAACTATGTTGGGTTCTGGTTCCAGTCTAACTGTATGCAGCTGAATACCAGTATTTTGCATGGAGCGACTGCCTATCATACAGACCTCCATGTAACTGGATAATACGATACCGCTTGGTAAGACTGGTCGTCAGACTTTCGGGCTTTGGACGACTATCAAAGATCCACGAATGACAGCCGGGATCAACGGCTTAACGTGCTTTCCGAGGTACAGAAGAGTCTCGGTATGTAAAGATGGTCACCCGTCCACGGAACATCCCCGGCAAGCACAGGTTAACTTAATAGATCGACCCGTGCGACTGTTATTACTTAGCCACGAGCTCCTCCATACACCAGGCGCTTTAGTTTGTGTAAATGATTTCATCACCACTGCTCTCAAAACGGTGAAGGAAAATATCGCGAGGAAACCAACCGGCTTATCCTAGAACCAAAAGTTCGAAGACATGTGACATCTACCAACCCGCACTGGGCCCTTCATAAGTAGTTTCAAAATCTCTTACTTGTCTTATCAATACCTATAAGTAATGTGTTAGTGACCACTACTGAAGATGCTCATATTGATCATGAGTAGGGTTAGGTTTGAATAAAGTTAATGTTAACTATCCTTTTGCTCAGTGCAGCCAAACTACAAGCAAACATACGTGTAGAATATCAATAACACAAATCAACAAAAGAGCTAATAGGAAGTGTTCCTGTATAATTTAGCAATAAACGTCAAATTTGTGACTCTGCGCTGACAACTTTATTGCTTCAAGGGATATATTCACCTCCCTCTCTTACTCCATACATTGGAAAAGGACAGTTATATAAAATTGCAGTAAAAGGGTAACTATTTGTAAATTTGCACCACGTTAGGGTTAAAGTGGGCGTAACTTAATGTCAGTTTTAATAAATCGAGTGGAAGATATAGCTGTCTGATATATGTTTTACTGTGAACCACTTTGTAAGGCTCAATCAAGATAATATATTGTAATGTATTGTGTAGGATCATAAATTCTGTCAATAATTCAATTAATGGGATCATTTATCCCATCATTAATCAAGGATTTGTTTAAATGCGAGATGCGTTTGTAATTTGTTACATATGTTTTTAATGACACTTAGATTGTCATTTCACATAGGCTTTATGACATCACGAAACATCACTTTTTCTGAAAGTTCCATAATATGTCCATTCAAATCAGTACCCACACTGTATTATATTGGACTTATAATCATTTTACAACTTTTACTTTATAAATACTCCTGTTTGCAGAAAATATATTATTAATAGGCTCAGATTCTTGTTAGAATTGTACCGTCCTTATTCCTAAAATTTTTATCTCTTTCTGATAGGAGTACTGGCCCATTTATTTTATACTGTAACTTACCTTCTTTTTATCATATTAGCTGTGGTTTTATCATGACATGATATGATCCTCACCAATAATATTATATTCTTATAATGGCTAATTAAATAAGCACAGTCTTTCACACAATCCATTAATGAATTTCTTTCTTCAATCTGAATCACACATACAGTATCCTGTTCATACCCAGATAAACGAAAAGAGACTCAATTCCAAAATAAATTAGGTTCATTATTTCTCAATACTGCAATCTTCAACAGTTATACATAATCCATATTTTTTGGAAATCATAAACAACTGATACTTTATTGCTAAGAGTCGTAATTTATATCAACCGTTTTCTGCGGGAAAAGTAAAATACTTAAAACAAAATGAGTCTAAGTTATAAAGGATAGCGAAATATTAATAATTCCACCATTTTTTTATCATACACATCACTGAAATCATGACCAATAGTCACTTCACTAGGTTCCTTATAAAAAGCGATGCAAGTTAAGGTTTTACTTATTCTAAAATAGTCAATACTCTCAGTTACAGTTTTCGAATTAATTCAGTGTGAAACCATAGCTAATTCTATTATTACAAGATCTGCCACAAGTTTTTGAAAATTAGCATCTGTTACTTAGTTATTTTACTCAATATCATTTGTAAGGTTAGATTCAGATTCGTTTTTATCGCCATAAGCTTATACATTGTACTATCACTCTACATTTTCTATAATTGGTAGGTTGCCGTAAACAGCACCGAACTGTCGACCACGGCAGACGGTGTGTCAGTTTATGTTAATTAGTTAGTAGCAGTTTTATTAAGAACTGTTGTAGGTTTGTAGAGATCACTTTCTACATTGGTTAGTTCGATTACGTCTATAGGAATGCAAGTATTTTTTTTGTAATATTCTCTTCTGTAATTCAATACGTCTATTGTAGTGTTTCTGTGTTTGCTTGTTTTAAGAAATTCTGCAAACAATTTTGCATGAATCGTGTACCGTTGCTTCGGCGGCGTTTGTTTCAGAAATAAGGTGTGCATAAGTCCGTAATGTCTTCAACAAAAACTTGCCTAATAATGCTACTACACACACCTTCAAACACAAAACCAAATACACTGCTCCTATCAATGCAAAAAAGGACCCGACTACTTCCAACAATGTCGTCAATACCGACTTTCCCTAATTCTTACATCACAATGACCTAGCATAAAGTCCCCTAATGATTTATCTAGGCAAAC
Organism: Agrochola macilenta; assembly: GCA_916701695.1. Taxonomy (NCBI): domain Eukaryota; kingdom Metazoa; phylum Arthropoda; class Insecta; order Lepidoptera; family Noctuidae; genus Agrochola; species Agrochola macilenta. The sequence goes on along the minus strand of OU753559.1, from coordinate 2,697,228 downwards.
CGGACAGAACCGGACACAGGACATCGTCCCCTCACCTGCTAAGCTGCCGTTAAGCTTTCCGACCACATTTCCCATAAAATAAGATTTAAAACACGCTCCATAAATAATGTTTACCTTATTATTCATTGTTGTAGCTTTGTGTGGAGCAATTTAATTTGACATGGTCGGTGCCGCCCCTTGGTGTGACAAAATGACATTGACAACCCTAGGTCTAATTTTGTTGGTACTGTAAATCATCGCGTGATTTCATAGTTTCATGGTGTTCACTCTGGTATTCACTTTCTATATAAAAGATTCACTACTAGATATCCAATGTGGAGATGACAATACGACAATAAATGAAAACGCAGACCATTCTAATGCTTGGGAGTGTTTTAGAACTATCGAATAAATCTTTACAACGAAATAAGGAAACAGACTCAAATAAACTAAAGTGCAACTAGTAGTGATGGGCCGACTTTGGGGTTTTGCCGATCAGCTAAACCAATCGATATATTTGATTTAATTTTTGTTTACGTACTGAAAACGTCATTAGATATACAAAATTATATTTATTGTCGTGTTGTCTCCACCTTGTATAGCTAAATATAACATTCAATTGAAAGCGATCTAAAACAACTCAAATGAAAGATTTTAAAGATCAGAGTGAACTTACTCAATGTCTCAACAATTCATTATTTTTTCTGAAAACATTACTTGTTTCAAAATTAATCATGTATCCCTCTAAGAATCTCTATCCTCCGCGTGTTGTGGGTCCTTGCCTAATCTACGAAAAAACCCACATTTAAAAACGCGACATAATATTATCTACATAACACTAAAAAATGAAAAGTCACCGCTCACAGTTCCCACGTCACGCCAGCTCGTTCGGGAGCAAGGCAGGGGTATAAAAATGCCTCCGACCATCCTTGTACATTAATAAAACCTTTAATAAAATGGAGTTCGATCACTTTGCGATGCGCGGGCGCTGGTGGCCGTAGTATGTAGAAAATTTTCAGATGAAGATTTTGTGACTTGAGTTTAAGTTTATTTAAATGTGAAAATAGACTTGTCTATGCTTATTTGCTTGTTTATCAAATAAAATATGTATAGAACAATGAGTACTTAAATGGTGTAATGAAAACAATAAAGGTTCATATTGTTTTGGAATTAGTTATGCTGATCGATGACTCTTTGAAAAAACCGTTTTTCTTAGGTAACCTAAGTATAAATTTTTTCTTCGTGGTTATGCAATATTGGTGACATTAAATATGTCAAAAACTACTACCAAAAGTTTGAGTTTGACTAACTCACCATGAATCATCACCAAATATTTAAATTATCCAAAAACCATACATATACTGCACTCCATACTCGATATATTCAGAAATATCATTCCTCACACATTTAAAAAAGAAAAAAAGCCTGCATTAAAAATATATTCATCTGAGATAACACTTTATAATGACGTGGGTCAGTTCGGGCGGCTAGAACAAACAAAATCGTACTCGCGCCATGGTTTTTTTCACCTTTTCATTCAAATGAAAGGAATGATATGTTGTTCTTTCACTCACTCATACATAAAACGTGTGAGTACAAGCAGGATGGAAGAGGGATTGGAAGCCAGGTAGGTGCCGTAACGTCTGCCACGGCAGACAGAATGGCACCAGCATTTGGATTTAAATTCTGGAATACTTTTTGGGTTATCTATGATATTATTAATTGGATTGTATTATAAGTGTTTTGGTTGAAATGTGTTTTGGAAATATTTAGTTTTTATCAGAAACAAATTTGTTTTAAGTAGGTATACTTACATGCACATGTCATGATCGTTGGTTTTACTTTTGTTTCTCTAGTTTGAATAAATGACTTTTGAATTTTGAAAGTGTACCAGTGCGGTGCTTCTGATCAGACCATGCCCCACTTGCTGGAGTGTCCTAAGTGCCCATTTACCTGCACCTCGGATGACCTAAAGAATGCCACTGGTGCCGCAATAAATGTGGCCACCAACTGGGCTCATACAATATAAAAAATAAAATACAACAAAGAAGAGTACCATCGACACGAAAAGAAGAAGTAGAACCTTTAGAAAGGTTTTTTAGAAACAATCTGGATCGTTGAAGCCCAAAGCTCTAGAAAAGTACATAATTCATCATCTAAATACACCATACAATATTAGTTACATTACCCATGCATGACTGCAACTGTCACTAAACGTGACTTCAATAGCCCAAAACGGTGGCATCCTAAAGTAATTCAATCGTAATCAAATCAAATTACAAATTAAATGGCGGCCGTGACGTCACGCACCATATGCCACTGTTTGCCTTTGATACGATCACACAAATGTCTATTTTCGTATCAACAATATTGTTATTCAACATTCAAAGCTCTTAAGGATGTATTAAAAATATACTGGCAGTAATTTCTTTCAGTATAGGAAAGGATTATTGTTGAAATTGAGAGCGATGAATATCCCATTTTCAGACTTTTATATCACAAAATAGACCAACTATGGCGAGGTTGATTATATTGGGTATTAAAGCAAATAGGATCGAAAATGTAGGTATTAAGAAAAATGGAACGTTATTCAATAAAATACCTTTGTAGAAGATTAATTTGTACTTAATAATATGATTAGAAACGAATATAAAACTAAAATATAAAATAATACGAAGTGATAAATAACTTCAATTTAAGAACATCAACTTCTGAAATTGAAGTTATTTATCACTTCGTAATTTTTTTAATTTTAATTTTGTATCGTTTTTGGATTGTTTAAGTTTATTTTATTTCGTAATCAACAGTTTAAAAAAAATACATTCTTAGATACCTGTAACAGAAGACCTCGATTGTGTTTTAGTTTTTTGCCGCTGACTTCCGAAACTAAAGTTATTTTTCACGTTGTAGTATTTTTTTTTGGAAGTCTGTTGTTTTTTTAGTTATTTTTTTTAATTTTTTTTTAGTTATGGTACATACCTCACACCAATTCGTATACGACTGCTTGCTATGTAAACAATAGTGACAGGAAGTATTATAACATCATAAAGATACCAAATTTAATAAAATGTATATAGGTGGGACCACCACGCAACCTTCAAACCTCCTCCTTTTTTGACGTCGGTTAAAAATAAGCAAATACACACAAGGCTTTCCAACTCAAAATACATCCTTTTTATTCCCAAGACCTACAAACGATCAAATTGAAATAACACACGAACAACGTTTGCCATAATAGGCTCCATTCAGCAAATCAAAGCTGTATGAGTGGCGTTTAAAGCCAAGTGGCTTTCCATATAGGCTTTTGATCTATATAGAAAATCTATAGGGATATTTGGAACAAGCTCCCCTTTTCTGAACATAAGGACTCTTGAGGTTTAGTGTCCAGTAGCTTTGGAATCACTGGACCGATTGTAAAGGTGTAAACTTCAAAGGCTAGTTGTTTTTCTTTATGCAATTAAGGTATGTTAGGTTCGATGATTTACCTTACATGAAAATTATAATTTTGGATAATGAATTACAATAAAGAACTTGTTATTCAATTATAAAACTTGCTTGAAGTTTATTTTGAGTAAATACCTGCTAAGAGAGATTATAAGAAACCTACTATTGAAATCTAATAACAAAAGCCGTTAAACAGTGTCAACTATTGATAAATTGTAGATTATAAAAAACATATGCCATCCAAACCTACCCGAAACTTACATGCGTAATATTTCTTTATTGAAGATCAAGATGAAATATAACATTCCGACTTCACGAGAAACTTCCCTATTCCCTATAATGCCTACAATTTAGATGCTTACGAAGGTCAGAAAGTCATCTACATACACGCCGAACAATTTTCTGTTACATTCACATGATGCTTCCTAATGTCCTTCACCATTCAGGGCGACCCTCAATTCCTTAAGTCCATAACAATCGGTTACTAAATGCACAATGGCACCCACGTTCCTTGTTATAACCTGTCGAACAAGTAACATTGGATTTTTTCGAAACCTGCTCATAGCCTGTCGAAGGATCCACCTCTCTCTTTCTTTTCAGAGAATTTAGAAGAGGACGGTAGACATAACTCGTTTCCTAATCTTTGCCGCGGGCAGTTTGGTTAGGATCTGACACGGTCCGACGCCTATCTTTAAGGGGGTGACCAGACATTGATAAATATGATAAGCACCCTTTTACGTACAACGTTGTTTTCTTAGTAAACTTGATTTTGTTGTGTGGAGGTATTATTAGAAGTCAAAGTTTGCTTAGTGGCGGTAACAAAAGATTATTGTTATGCCAAAATGTGAAGCATTGTGTTCCATCTCCAAGTTCTGAGCAATACTGGATAAAAATATTTAGATATAAATTCCCACCATATTATAATAAAGAGGGGATAACTGATTTACCGGACATAGCAACCAAACTCCCGAACTTACTGCAGCCGTAGGTATTAAAAAAGTTAGAAATATAGAAATCGATTACCAAAAAGAAATCGATTACAATTCATATGAAAACTGAACTAACACCTTACCTATTAAAGACCGACACGACAATAACAAAGCAGATTACAATATCGTTTTACGTGGACAAAAAACGTAAGGTGTAACACATTGTGAGCAATGTTCGGATAACATTACTTATGCGACTGGTGGGCGGGAACCGGATGTGTATGATAATATAGATATGAACAGGGGGGGGTTCACACCCTGTGATTGAATTTAGTACCGATTTTGAGACGGTTTTTTGACATTATCAGTTGCAGGAAGATGTGAAATCTTTTTCTTGTTTGATATCCTGATACGTAGTTTCAATTGAAAGATAGTTAACACTAATGGAAATAAAAGTAAACGTAGTAAGGTACACGTATTTATATTTGGATGATATGCTTATTTCCTGTCTCTTTCCTTCCTATCGGTACTTTCAACAAGGAATCTAATCCATACTAATTCCAAAAGACCGTCCACTCGACTCAAATAATTTCCAAAAACACCCACAATACATTAGGGGCCAAATAAAATAGATACAAAGGACTTTTGTGGTACACTATATGACGAATATATTCCTGGCTGATGATGAATGAACGTCAGTATGGCGGTCAGGCCAGACTCGCTGGAACCGACCATTCACGACAAATGACCATAAAAACGAAGCATTATTTATCTATACCGATTTTCTCGTGTGTATTAAAATACAAATGTAACAATGGAGAGGCATTGTTGGAAACAGCGGGTATGGGTTGAGGATTTCGAAGGTTCTGTATCCTAAATTCATTCTTATTCTTGCATTTTATAATACTTTCATCTTAAGAACTGGTATTTATTATCATTTTAATTTGTAGAATTTGGGGCAATAATTAGAAGAATCGATTAATTAATTGAGACCCGGCTAATTAGAGACCCGGAATCAGCAGTGGTCAATCACGGATTGACATCGGCAGAACTGACCAATTAAATGATAACCCCTGGACCTACTTAGTCATGGTTGCAATGAAATTATCTAGCACTATATCCCATTAACAAATACTTGAACAATGTCTAATCATATACAGGATGTTAAAGAAGTTGCGTGCCATAGCTTAGGGGTAGGTTCAGTATCGATAAAAGAACCCAGGAAAAAAAAAGTAAACAAAAAAAAAATTTTTTTTTTGCAAGATCAACCTAATTTTGTACCTACTAACTTAAAATAGCAATCGTTTAGAATTAAAATGATTTTATTTGTTTAAATGCTTTAATTACTTACCTAGGTACTATCGAACGCGGAAATTATATTATTAATTACCTAGCATTTAAACAAAATGACAACTTTTTTTAAGCAATTTTTTATTCAATTCTAAACGATTGCTATTTAATTATTAGGTAACTAACTACATTAGGTTCATCTTACGATAATTTTCGTTTTTTTTTTTTTAAATTTATAGGTATTTTTTTACGGGTTCCTTTATCGACTCTGAACTCACCATGAAGCTATGGCACGCAATTTCTTTAACATCCTGTATATATCTTATATTTTTATTGGAACCTCTACCTAAAGAACCCCAAAGATGTGAGGGAATTTGTTTCCACCGCCATCTCTGCCCACAATAGCCGGTGGGGCGGAGCGGGAAAAAAATCGTCAATGAACGAGCAACAAAACGCTCCTCAGAAATTCTGGATTTATACCATACATGTACTGGCGTGAAATTTGCTCTTTCTCGGTACCCACTCTCATTACATTCAAGACAAATACTATACGTGCAACAGTAGCAGCCGAAAGCCTTTGTGGAATATTCCATTGTCAGCTGAGATGAGTCTCGAAATTGAAATTTAATGGAAATATCAAATGAAACTGACACAAGAGCGGGTTCTTTGGCCGATGTTTAGCCAATAATGGCGTTTGTTACTTGAAAATGTATTGTGAGTTAAATTAAACTTTGTGTTGCTATAATGCTGTCCCAATTTTAATGCGTTTGATGTCATTTGAATTGCTATCGAGAATTATATTAGAATTTTGTTACTTTGTTAACTTTGGGTTGAGATACACAATATTCTGAAGAACTGGGAGAAATTAAATGGATATTATTTCCTTTGTGGTTTTTTAAGTAATTGAATAGGTTTGGTTTGGGTGGTAATCACAGTAAGAGCAGATAAGCTGTTGCTTCGTTTATTAACTAAAAGAGATGTATACGTGCATGATACACTAACACCATGATGGTGCTGTGGAAACAATAGTTATTCATTAAACACTTTACAACACACCACATAATACAAAAGGATAAACCTATTTGGAACTAGTGTACAATGGACAGCCCTATCGATCTCTGACAACCTTTAATTTTGTTTATAAGGAATAAATTGAATACAATAAAGTTATCTTCTATATGTTTTATTTACATCGTTTTATGCTATTACAGATGTAACTATATCATTTTGCATTCTACAAGTGTTAACACCTTCACCACGTTCGATTCGGAAGAAGCCCCTTTCACCAAAAGATTCGCCTTGAGAATCCTTCAGAGTCCAATATGGCATACCTTTCTCTGTAATAAAAAAAATATTAAGTACCTACTCAGTTACAACAACTTCGTTGGCAACTGTGGTTGTCATGGCTCGTAATTATATTAGTTTTACAATGGAGTCGTTATAGGTTCATAATTAGCTATCGCGATCTTCATAGGTAAAGATGAATAACAACTGCATAGTTACAACATTAGAAAATTTTCAGAAGCAGTCCGAAGAGAGGATTGGAACCTAGCTCATTGCTATTTACATGGCGAAATGTTGATGAACTTCTGCCTAAAGCTGCCCCCGTACAGGCGTGATGTTATGCATAAGTTACTTACCATCGATTCCATATCCCACCAGCAGAACAGCGTGTTTCATTGGATGATTCTTACTACATTGTTGATCGGTGAGAACGCCACCCTTGTAATGTCTTAAGGAATGTGGAACGATACCTAAACAAAAATAAATATATATTCGTAAAGCATTGTTCTTTGTTTGACCGCAGAAATCCGCTGGATGAGATAAGCACAGAACCAGTCGAAGTGGCAATGCTTGAGGGAGGCCTATGTCCAACAGGGGACGTCTTTCAGCTGAAATGATGATGATGATGACACGTTTGACAGATTCAAAGACTCTGGTCTGATGATAAAGAAATGTTGAATTTATATGGTGAACAATATTTATCAATTATTTTTTTGCAGTTTCTACAATCAGTACTATTCGTTTGTATATTATATAATAATCTATACAATCGCACTGTCGCAATTACTTTTGCTAAGTATTCTGATATTTATTTTTAAGTGCACATAATGGTGTTACTGATTTATAAGTTTCAACATAGTTAACTAACCAACAGATAAAGGTCCGTTTAGGAATAGCAGTTGTTTGAGTTTTTCGGCTGAAGTAATATTGTATGAGTAGCAATCCGTAATCTTGACTGTCACTTTGTTCTCATTGAATTTACACATAGTTTCAACTCCATTTATACTAGCATATGGATAGTCAGCTTCGGCTTGAAGACCGCCGTTGTCGATAAGCCACCTGGGGGGGGGAAATAAATAAATAAACATACACACATATAGAAATAAAAAAATCAATATTAAATCAATATTAGACGAAAAGTCAACTGTTACGTTCTAGCACCATAGTACCTTCGGCCATGTGTGTACCAGCTGTTAACTATCTCTTGGCACCCTGAAAGAGCTAGCGAAGACCCGGAAGGTATAAAGAGTTAGGTAAGGTTAGATGTTCGTGTATTAGACAACGATAGGATTTTTTGATTTTGTTTTTTCGTTGACGGCCATTGTGATCAAGATACTGTTCCATACTGTATCACTGCCAAGCAAAAGCCTCTCCATTCCGTGTATCGGTCATGATTATGCGCTACTTCTTTCTAATTCTTGGAAGACATTCAGGTCGTCTCGCCATCTTCTTCGTGGTCTACCGTGGCTTCGTGTCACTGTTTCAGGGTACCAATCGCGAGCCGCGATTGAACTTATGGCTAACCTGATCAAAGTCTCCACACAGCAATACTACCTAATTCCTTTTCCAACAAGGTAATTTTTATTTACTGAGCTTATAAAGAATATCAAGTTCTACGTTACCGCAATGGCGCATCAAGATCTCCACCTCCACATCCATTTGCCGTTCCATCACAGTCAACAATTTGTTGTTTAGATAACTCTATCAGCTTCTTGTACTTAATGGCGTACTGACCTTCTATGTTACCTGCAAATAAATATCTGACATAAGATATAAATATACTTTTGTGTATTGTTTGTTTGGACTTATGCGAATTTCACTCATTAGTAGGCTCAAAAGTGGTTTGGTTTATGCTACTGAAAATATTACTGTAGAACGTTTACCATAATTCTAAGATCTACCTACCAGTTATACTGAATGCGTAGCAGCTTCCACAGTCACCTTGTTTTCTTGACCGAGTGACCGCGTTATACCCTCGCCAATCAAACGATTGCGGTACTTTAACATCGGGTATGTCTGCATCGGTCAATTTCTTGCAAAATAGAGATCTTGCGATAAGGTTTTCTCGACTTCTTAGACCGGTGTGCAAATTCAAGAACTCTTCGATATTCAGGTCCATAAATTGCGTTATTCCTGAAAGTATATTCACAATATGAGCTACCATATACAGGTACCAGAACTTCTCCTTTGTATACGCACTAAGAGTTGTTGTATTCAAAATTATTAAGCTACAAAATAAGTCTGTTGAAATTTCAAAAGCAGCTACATATAGAATATAAAGCTTTACCAAAAGTTGCATGATCACTCTCCTCGTTCATTTGAATGGCTCTTTCCAAATTGTCCTTAAATATCGCAAACCTAGCTTGCTTTTCTTCTTCATTGGCGTAGTGTTTGTTGTGTTCTTCTATAAAGATTTCGAAATGATGCTCAGCATTTTCAAGATCAAACAGAGCCTTGGGCCAAACAATTTGTGTGAGGCAAAATACAAACAGAAATAATACTAACACTGTCATCGTCAACAGATAGTTTTCGAAAGTGATCATTAGAAGATGCGTTAAGTCTTTATATCAAAACAAAATTGCTGCGCAATTATAATTTACTAAACATTCAACATTGTTGTGTTTGATTTATTGTTCTACACTAAACATTTTTTTTACGACATTTTTACCATTTGATGTTGGGCTTATTATTTGGCACGTGTATAACTTTGATGATTCCCGCAACTTTACCCACATGATAAAAAATTTAACGACTGTCTATGATACTGACCTATGATGATGCTATCATATTCAATACCAGCTTCAAATCTGCCATTTGGTTTCACAATTAATATTTACCAACAGCGCCTGCCTGTGAAATAAAGATATGAATATGTGAATGTCATTCAGGCCAAACGATCCTGGTAGTGGTACCAGGATCGTTAACTTAAGTTTTATAAATGATCAGATTTAATTTATCAGATCAACAGACATCTTAAATCTATTGCGAGTAGCATGAACAAACAAACAGATTATTTTTGCAGAAGTATTTCAGAATGTTAAATAGCACGCAAAAATAAACGGAATTCTAGATATAATTCTCTACAATACTTTAGTTTTATGTATTTTTCAAATGATACTCGTGAAATTCTTGATGGTATATAAACTAGCTACATGTTGGTAATGCCTATTGAATTCAGTCACAATGATACCAATATTGTTATTGTTTTTTTGCGTGTTGGGTCTCGTTTGCGGCTGCTTGGTCAGCAAAACCGTTTGACCTAGTAGATGTCAGGGTACATTTTGAGCGCTTCATAGAGGAGCACAACAAACAGTACTTCAATGAAGTCGAGAAGCAACTCAGATTCGAAATATTCAAACAAAATTTGGAAAGTGTCAACTACATGAACGAGAAAAGTGATGATGCTGTTTTTGGTAATGATAAATTAATTATAATTCTTTTACCGACTCATAATTTTATTTTATTGTTTTCAGGATAAATATTCAGTTTTATTGTTACCCATTTTTTTTTGCTTTTACTAATATTTATTTCAAGCATTAAGGACGTAAATCGTGATAAAATAGATATGGGCTATAATTCAATGATTGCAAAAACGGTAAGATGGAGACTGACTTGATACGTTTTTTTGTAATGAGGCGAGCTTGATTACAAAACGACGATACACAAGACGCGGCGAACGCTCGTTTCGAGCATATGAAACTTCCAGTGGAGTATCCGGCGCTCGCATCGAGCGGCTCGGCTCAATGCACTGACGACTGTTACGCGTTACAAAAACTTGATACATTACAAACAAATGTTACAAGTCAGTCTCCGCCTGAAGATATTCTTGACAAAAGAAAGTCGGTACAGCAGAGGGTTGCTGATATACAAATCCCAAACTATATTAATATTATACCAAATAAGCAAAAATACGTAATAATTTTATTTCAGGTATAACAAAATTCATGGATTTGACCCAAGAAGAGTTTGTAAGGACTTACACTGGTTTGAGAACATCCTTCAATGACGATGATTATCCGGATTTTATTGACGACTGTGAACTGTTGACTGTTAGTGACGTCACTGATGTAGATGCGCCGGCGTCGTTCGACTGGCGGGACCATGGCGTTGTCACTCGTGTGAAGAAGCAAAATCATTGTGGAAGCTGTTATGCTTTTAGTGCCGTCGGTTAGTATGAGTTAGATTATTATAAGAAATTTTAAGATTTAAGATATAAAAAGGCAAATCAAGAATGTGGTATCTGATTAATGATTTGGGCATATTCCGATCATCGTGGTCCTCTTCATCAAACTGCACATTTTCATTTTTATTTCATGTTGGTGTGATCGATACGATTATTGGTATCTCTTGGTTAATTAATACAGTTTCACCGTCAGAGTGGAGTCTACTGACTGACTGACTATTTTATTAGCATTACCTGAAACGAAAAATGGAAAGTGTTCACGATGTGCATGTTTTCTTTAATGCCAACTACAAAAAAATACTATTTCTAAATAATATCTTCAAGCTTACATTTGTAGTGCTGCTCAGAGAAAAATTTTCTCTTTACCTTTCAGGAAACATTGAGGGTCAGTACGCCTTGAAGTATAAGAAGCTCCAAGAATTTTCTGTACAACAGATCGTTGACTGCGGTCATATGTTAGGGTGTGGTGGTGGAACAGCATTCCAGTCTTTTAGGTATTTGGGGATTATATTTATTTATTTTTATTACTTTTTATCGTTTACTAAGACAAGAGCTTTAAAAAATATAGTTTTGCTTACAAATTTCAATTCTCTTTTCTTAGTATTTTCAAAACTGCCTCGAAATGGTCTAGTTGAAGTAAATGATTTGACTTCGACTTTTACAAAAAGATTACAGACAGTTTGAGCCTCTTTCTTATTAGTTATTGTTATACCGACTGTAAAGTCAAAGTCAAAGTCAAATCATTTATTTCATGGCACTTTTGAACGTCAAAATGTACAAAAAAAAAAAAAACTAGTCGCCACTTCCAAAAAGTGGTTTTCGTATGGAGAAGAATGGGCAAGGAACTCCACCGTCACTCTTTTAAATATTTTACAATATTTTGTTATATACTCGTAGGTAATCATATTATGTGAAGACGATGCACCTACAATAAAATAAAATTACTACATAGGTAAAAATAATTAAAAATGAAGCAACGACAGGTATATTAATAATGTGATAGATACATGGTGCTCACATATTCAATATAAACATTGTAAAATTACCAAATTTAATAAAAAAAAATAAAAAAATATATAATTTTTTAATTTTAATTATTATTATTTTATTTGTTTGTCACCTTTGTACGTATTTTTCTGTTCCTTTCTTCTTGTCTATTTATATGTGTGTACATAAACTGTTAAATAAATAAATAAATAAAATTAGACGATTTTCCTAAAATTTTACAATTAATAAGTCAGTGTGTGAGGAACTAATCTCAGAATGTAAAATCAATATCAAATTAGCAACCAGTTTGATTTTGTAAGATAGTGGAACGAATTTTTAATTTAATATTCAGCTACTTAATTACAGTTTCGTTTTTGACAGGGAGCTCATAACAATGGGTGGAGCTATGTCCGAAGCGGATTACCCATACAAGGCAGTTCATGGTTATTGCAATTTTGACAAAACCAAAGTCACGGTCAAACTGTCCAACTGTTATAGATACAATATTACTTGCCAAGAAAAGGTGAAACAACTGCTGTTTCAAACTGGACCTCTCGCGATTGGTAATGAAGTTTTATAATAATTTTACAATGAAACATTTTGATTTTTTGTTTCATGGAAGTCTTATGTTGGTGTTGGTTGTTGGTGTTCTGTAGGTACACCTCTGTTTAACCCTTCGGGGAATACAGGCGTGATGTTATGATGTTATTTAGGCTCCCAGAGACAGGCGCGGCGCGACTCTGGTGGAACAATTTCTATGAAAACTTCTCGGAAATTGTTCTACCGGTGTCGCGTCGCTTCGTCGCGTCGCGCCTGTTCGCGTGAGCCTTTATAAGATAGATACCAACTTCTTTAAAAGGTGACTGAGGCTAGTTGTCACAACTTTATTTGGTAGGTAGCATATTGGAATGAAATGAAATTGTTTATTCTGTAAATAGGATATAGGAATCACTTTTACACTTCATTTTATTCAAGTAAGCCAGTTATTGAAATGGCCACTTGAGGACCTTTACGAGAATAGAGTTCGTATGCTGAACAGACTTTTATATTTCCTTCTAATATACTTACAGCCGTCGCTTCACACGAGATCCGAAAATATGTGAGAGGTATAATTAGCGATGACTTCTGCGGGAACTATGCCGTCATCCACGCAGTGCTGCTCGTTGGATACGGAACTGGTATGATTGTTATAATTATCGGTTTATTTAAGAAATTAATTACTATCAAGCAAGCCAGGCAAGCAGGTCAGGCATGCAGTGGTGGCCCAGTGGTAATGGCACAGACTAGAGGTCTTGGGATAGAACCCAGACAGGCAATTTATTTTATGCAATTTACTTTGTGAAATTTACTTTGTGCAATTTACTTTGTGCAATTTACTTTGTGCAATTTACTTTTTGCAATTTACTTTTTGCAATTTACTTTTTGCAATTTACTTTGTGCAATTTACTTTGTGTAATTTATTTCATCACCGCTGTTCTCAAAACGGTGAAGAAACCGGCATGGCCGAACCAAAAATTCGAAGACATGTGACATCTATACCAACCTGCACTGGGGCCGCATGGTGGATTTTAGCCCAGCACCTTTCACAGAGAGGACGCCTGTGTCCAGAACATTGTAGGCTAAATATGCTATCATAAGCATGGTAAAATGTTTACTGCCGCCTAGGGATATCCGCAATAACAGAGGCAACGCTGTGTCGTCATCCGGCAAAGCTGTGCATGTGCGTTACGTGTCCATATACTTCAACTGGAACACGTATGGTGCGTAGGTCTATTTATACAGTTATCAACTCTTCACATACGTGATCCACACACCAGTTAATTTAATTCGGGCCAGTATAAGTACATGTAGTGCTATAGTTTAGTAGTGCTTCCATGCACAAACAGCTCGACTAAAAAAAATCGTCAACAAAGTAGTCGCTTAAGGCGGAAGTGTCAAGAAAGCCCGCGAAATTCAAATTCGTTACGTTTTTTGCAATTTGCAGGTCAGTATCATGTTGTAAGTTGATTTAAATATGAATCGAAATTCATTATTGAATGAATTAAATACAACAATACCAAGGTCACCTTTACTGCGTTTGTTCGCAGCCCCTTATCGCGCTGATAACGATCCTAGCCGAGGTGGGCGGGGCAGTAATCTTATATAAGTGGGGTTGGCGGGCGAATTGACTCACACTGCTCTCGACGCTTGACGTGTTCACACGTCGGGTCCGGGTTCGCAACAAGTCAATAGCCATCCTGAGGATGCCTCGTTGAGAGGTGAAACACGTGTCGATTTCTTACAGGGTTCTTTATGACTCCTTAAGAACGGTTAAGCGGATTAGGTTACTAAATATACGTCGTCTATTGTTTTTTTTTTTTTTTTTATGCGTCAAAAATGTATGGTTAAGCGGACGTGACGAAGAATTCGCTGGATGCGAGAAGCACAGAACTGGTCGAAGTGACCGTGCGTGGGGGAGGCCTATGTCCAACAGTTGACGTCTTTCGGCTGAAATGATGATGATGATGAAGCACACGTTAATCATTACTTAACTCTAATCAACGTTTAAAAGTGAAGAGTAACTGTTTCAGAGAATGGAAAGGATTATTGGATCGTGAAGAATTCTTGGGGAGAAGATTTTGGTGAAGACGGATACTTCAGAATGCAGAGAGGTGAAGACGCCAGTTCGTGTAAAATGTTGAACGACAAAATGGCGACGTCGATCATTTTGTAAGAGATTAATTAAATAGAAATATTTAATAATATGAATAAAGTTTTATTTACCTACGCAATTTTTCTTTTATTTTTCTTGCTGCTTTCAATTCCATTTTCATCTCCATAAGTTCAGGTAGTTTTTTTTTTTTCCAAGGATTTGCCTGCTCTTGACCTGTGGAAAGCGATGGATAAGGTCTATGCTAGAACGAGCATGCCCAGAAGATGCCTGTACACTCTTGCTTTGAAGGCATTCTTAGAATATATTATCTACTATAATATAACCATATGGTGCGCTTGGTCTCCTGGCCGCAAGTGAAACTGCTAAACGTGGGGTCTTGTGGTCGATTCCCAGGGCGGACAAAATTTTATTGGGTTTTCCAATAAAGAATTTCTTAGTAGCAGCCCACAGTCGAGAAGTTGGTTGTGCGACGCCCACGTGCTTCGGAAATCATTGTTCATCGTTGTTCCTGCAGCTGATCTTTCCCCGGTCTTGTTGGATGGCGCATACATATGTGCACTATCATTTATCTTCTATCTGACTAATCTCCGTTAAAATTGGCTGGCGTGACCAAAATTCTTTGGGGAGGATATTATTCTCTTTATTTCATTTTGATTACTTAGTATTTACATTTTTAAATATTTTTATAAAAACCATACAAAATCACTTAAAAATATAAAAAAATTGTGGCCCATCGGCATCAGGAACAGGGACCAAGCTGCCGGTGGTCAGGGCTCTAGAGAGAGGAACCTCCTCACTATGCGTGCCGTGTCTAGGAGAACTGCTTTCTGAATCAAGCCCTTGACCCAGCCGCGCAATGTGAGCCTCCTGAGGTGTTGGTCGAGGCTCTCCGCTATTAAGTCATTAACCGTTACGATTATCGGTACAATGATTGCAGAGTCCACATAATAGGATATTATTATTATTAAGGTGTGCGTACACGGGCAGATACAATTGCGTAATTAATAAAAATACTTTATTGATATAACAAGTTTAGGTATCAACAAATTTTTTTGATTGGATCCTCCTTTTAGGCAGATAGTGCCTATAGTATTAGGAGCACAGATTAAGAGAGTCCGCTCTTCCATAGCAAGACGTGTTACATAAAAAACAAAACGTATAGTTTTTATGCAAAAATTACATAAATTTAAATCAAATGTGTGTATGGGTGGGTGTAAGTATGTGTGTGACTATACAACCTTAGTTTTTGTTTACACTAAACCTCTTAAGGGGTCATTGTCCTCATCATTATGAACAACTTTCACTATGGAACCAACGCTGAAATCGCGAAAAAAAATCAGCTGTTCCCTACATTTATGTTCACATATCTCGTCAAAATGTAGGGAACAGCAGATTTTTTTTCGCGGAAGGTTGTGTATGTGAGTGAAAGTGTAGCCTGTAGGTGTGACTGAGAGTACATGGGTGTGTATGTGTCAAGGTTTCCAAAGTGTTTCGGTATCATTGTAGGTAAGCGTTTGTATCCATTCTATTTTTTTTTTTTCACTGTCATAGTGTTTGGGATAATTAATGTAGATGTATTTATTGATTGTATTTTATAGCGCAGCAGATCGTTTACTAAATTGTATACTGGCAAGCAAAGTTCTTGTCTTAGGGATATTTAATATCATATATTTCCATCTTTTTGTCAGTATGCCAGCATCATAGGAAAGATACTTATGTTTTTAGACAAGGAACCCGCATAGTTTCGCCATGTCTGTCTGTCTGCCTGTCTGTCCGCGGCTTAGCTTAGAGACGGTTAATACAAAAAAGCTGTAATTTGGCATGGGTATACATATTAATCACGCCGACAAAGTGGTAAAATAAAATCATAAATATTGTTTTTTTAGGGTACCTCCCCTACACGTAAAGAGGGGATGCTTTTTTTTCTCATGGTGGGTGGTTACCCATGGTGTGGGGTATCGTTAGAAAGGTCGTTCAAAAATATTGTGGGATTAATATTAAGCTTTTAACTGCAAATTTTTGTTAGAGTCAAGTGCCCCGGCCAGCTAAGTGGTTGTATTTGGATTTATGAAAAAAATCAAAGCATTTATCTACCGAACAGCAGTATATATAACGAAGTGAAAAGGAAAACTATCAGCTAGCTAGCTAAGTAACCTATACAGGTTAACGAGTAATAATCGACCAACTTAAATTTGCAGTTTGAAAAACATGATCTCCGATACATTTCGTATGGGAGAACATGTTTTTCAACTACAATGTTAAGTTTGTTCTTGGGATAAATTCATCCCAACTACGGAACCCTTCATTGTGCGTAGTCCGACACGCACTTGGCTGGTTTTTTAAAATATAATTTGTGTAATATAAAGTTTCCTGACTGAGAGCAAGTTAGTACGTCGAAATAGGTCTTCAGTAGGTTTTTTTTTTTTAAATACATGCACATCTTGGCAAATTTCAACAATCTTGGCATCGCAGTAAATTGCTCGGTGTTGTCATAGTTAGCCACAAATACCAAGAATTGCGCAAATTGGCCCGTGTGAGTACACGTTATGTCGTAAAGGGTCTAGACTTGTTAAGGCATTTGAAAGCTTTGGACGGGGTGCCCTAGCTTAGTTAGTTACCACAACCAACTCGGCTCGTGCGTAATTGGTCACATTTCTAACCTAACCTAACCTAATGAATTTGATCGGCTGTTCTAGCTTAGTCACCGCGAGCAACTCGGCTCGCGAGTGTTTGGTCATATCGTCGCCTTAAGAGAGCTAAGCCACACTTTTGACCGAATTGAGTTATGAATACTCGGCGTTAAACGGAGATTCTAGTGGTGAAGAGATCTAAGTGATAGCTCAACTAGAGGTTGATTTTTCAATAAGACGTGTCTGTTAGTTGGCGTATTTTCCAAACAGCGTAAGCAGCTGAACTTAGCCGCCCTGCAAGTGATGTTAAGTGAGGACCCCACTGTAGTTTTGAGTCAAGCGTGATCCTCAGGAAAACCGATTTTTCGACGAATTCTAGTATCTCCCTATTCAGTACAACATGACATTCACTTCTTCTAACATTTGGTAACGCGAATCTTATGCATTTAGTTTTCTTCTCATTTAATACCAAATTATTTACAGTAAACCAATTATGGACCTTAAGAATAGCGTTATTTACTTCGTCAAGCTCCTGTGCATGTCTGTTTACCTTAAAAATCAGTGATGTGTCATCAGCAAATAACACCATTTGCGGTCGGTTTTTCAGTAAATGAGGTAAATCATTTATGTATACTAAAAAGAGGAAGGGACCCAAAATCCAGCCTTGTGGTACACCCATTTTGACTTTTAAACCCAATGAATTTACACAATTTATTTGAACTTGCTGCAGTCTATAATTCAAATATGATTTTACTAAGCTAAGCGCGAGTTTACCTTGTCCGTAATGCTCAAGTTTCAAGAGCAGTGTTTCGTGATTCGCGCAATCAAATGCCTTCGATAGGTCGCAAAAGATGCCTATTGCATCTTGTGCCTCTTCCCATGCGTTAAAGTTGTGTTTTAATAAAGTGACACCGGCGTCGGTTGTGCAACGTCCTTTGGTGAAACCATACTGTTGATCTTGTAGGATATTATTACGATTAAAATGATGGAGCATTTGATATAACATTACTTTTTCAAACACCTTGCTGAAAACCGGCAAAACCGTTACGGGTCTATAATTATTAGTGTCTTTGCTGTCCCCGGATTTGAATAGTGGAATAACTTTACTGTACTTCATTAGATCCGGGAATACCCCTTGATCTACACACAAATTAAATATTAAAGTTAAATAGGGTGCAATTGTCTCAATAATTGATTGACAAACTTTAGTAGACATACCCCACAGATCTTCGGTAATTTTGATCTTAAGTTGCTTATAAGCCGTTACGGCCTTTGCATTGAAGGTACTTTCTATATATAGATAATAGATTTAGTATTTTATGTAGGATATACACAGATGTTAGGTATTTAGTTTAGTTTCTCATTTAATCACAACACAACGCACACACACATGTATGTCGCAAAATTTTATTTGATCGTTTATGAGTTTATTTCATTTTATTTTATAATATCTTTAAATTATTTATTATAAGGGACAGACACTTCCCTATGTTTATTATTCTAGTGGCACTAGTGGGTTGCAGCTGAAAATCAACGTCAGGTGGTTCACTTTGTGTTGTCATCTGACATTATGCTGAGCGGAGGCCCTTTTGGCATTATAATAATTTGTTTTCCGTTTTTAAAGTTTTAAGGTGTATTTTTTGAATACACAGTGCCAGTAAACACATTTTTCATTATTTCTTTCTTTCTTTCTATATTTCTGATCTTTGTAAAAGGGTGGTGAGATTACCTTGTTACAATTAACGCTACGGATATTTTGAGACAAGAGATTGAGGGTGCAGTTACTTGTTAATTATATAGTTTTTAACATCGTCTAAGTCGCAAGAAATTGCTTTGCTAATTGTTGATAGGTATTAAGCAGGTTTTGCTATCTTTTTTTTTAGGGTGGGAAATTATCAAATAACTTCTCCCGCTCAGGGCAGAGCAGTGTCAGACTCTTACTGACTAAAACCCACCCGTGTTCCATCAGTGTTGCCTGTAAGTTGCCAGGGGCCCCTTCCGGACTTTCACGCGATCCCGGCAGGCGTCGGTCCTAGCAGGCCCCTTCTGTTGTGCTGACATCTCTTTGAGACGAGCGTGGAACACAACGTGGCCGGAGGCTTTGAGTGTAGAAGCTTAAGACAGCCACAGGAAAGCCCGGTTAAGCAGCTACGACCTTAGTGGTCACCTGCGAGAGGCACTAGTTAAAAAAAAAAACGACGTGGCTCACACTGCTCTCGACGCTTGAAGTGTTAACACGTCGAGTCCGGGTTCGCAATAAGTCAATAGTCATATGGAGGATGCCTCGTTGAGAGGTGAAACACGCGTCGATTTCTTACAGGGTTCTTTCAAAACAAAATTGTCTCTAAGAATTTTTACAGCCTGAAAGAGTTTATTGACGGGAAACGTTTATAATGTAACCTAATATTTGCATGCTAGGAAACAAGCAAAACATGTATGCTCTATAATGTATTTTTAATAACAACTTTATATACCATGTTCTTTGCAAATAAATATTATTTCTATTTCTATTTCTAATATTAATCTTTTTATATTTCTATGTTAATTAATGTAATTGGTGTTGTATCGTTTTAATTAACTATAAATTAATAATTAATAAATGACTCAGAACAGAAGCGGATTAGGTTACTAAATATACGTCGTCTATTGTATTTTATCATGGATTTCCGCAAGGTCACACCTGAGTCAATTAACTATTCTAAACAGACATATACGTTAAAGACGTTAATGCAATGTTTATGGTGGATGGCATTTATATGAAAGTTGGATTTTCCCTATTTATCGCTTGGTTAAGACAGAAGGACAAAACAGATAATAAAGTAAGCAGTGGTTTTTGGCGGTCTTCTGCTGCAGGTGTCGTCATTACTCATTAAGTATGATGGTCAAACAGAAAAAAAACTAGCGGTTAATATCGAGATAAAGATTATATTTTTAATATTTTCAGAAAATACGAAAGATACAAATTAGAAAACATTAAAGTAAAATGTAGACAAACACCCAGTATTTAACATCGGTCATTTAAAAAATTACAATATATGAAGAAAATTTTAACACGTATAAAGAAAAGCATTATGCCACGACGGCTGACGCCATGAGCGAATTCATCATGCCACAAGAAAGTGCACCTTCACCGCGGCGCATTCTGAAGTAGCCATCTTCCCCAAATGATGTACTCCAAGAATTCTTGACTATCCAAAATGGTACATCAGCCTCTGAAATAAAAGTAATTGCAGCAATACATGAATGAACATGCAAAAGTTTAATATCAGATACGGAAGACCACTAAAATCCCGAATGGCACTCTAGTTATACGTAGCTTGGGACTCTTTAAATCAAGAAGGTTAGTTCCAGAAAAGCGTACACCAGAGTCAGCTGCACCATCGTGAATCATCTAACAAGTCAGCGGCCAAACGGAGCATTATTATGTAAAACGAACGTACCTGAGCCATATCCAACCAGTAGGACTCCATGATTTATTTGACCTTGATTACAGTTTTCATCGGTTATAATTCCTTTTTTATATAAAGATAGAGTGGTGGCCTGGATACCTTTAAGAAAGAAAGATTCAGTTTCGCTTTTGAGTATTGACTACGAAAAGAATGAAGAAAAACAACTTCACGAATTCAGTTGCGATCTTTCTGGGGGCTATAACACTCATGTTTTCGAAAAACGTTTATCAAAAAAAAGTTTTCATTGGGTAAGTATTGCATTTTTGACCCGTTTTAAAATTTTACCCCCTGAAAGATTGCTCCAAAGTCAGCTTATACAGGGTGGCCAACTCGAATGTATACGACTTTTATTGATTTGATGCCAAATTTTACGGTTGTTTGATATCCACTATTTATTTAAAATGTGGCAATGGCAATCGTTTGCATCATTTATAAGACCATTACTAGCGCATTAACTTCAGTAAATTTATCCAAAATTTCCTAAGCGGATTGAAAAACGACCCAATTATTTTCATCAAATCAGTTCGAGTAAGTACCTAATTGACAAGTTTGGCATTCATTCTAAACCTTGCAAACTGATCTGCAAAATGATATCTCTTTTATAACAGAGAACCTTGCACGATCGCACGGAGTAAACGTAACGTAAATACAAATAAATGGTATTTAAATCGAAAATACAACTGTAATAAAAGCATTTTTGTTTACGCGACAAGCATATGTATCATAGATATGAAAAAAATCTTCAAACTAAATCCATATTGAGCACAAAACGAGTATTTTCAATTAAAAAATTGTTCGAATTTACTTAACGTTTACTTCGCGCGTTCGTGTCATTGATTTGTTAAACAATGTTCATGAGTCTAGTGGTGGGTAATCTGGCTTGATACGATTTAGATGCAACAGTTCAATACAATCAAACTATTAAATGCAAATTAAATAATTCACCTATCGCGATGGGTCCGGTGTGGTACAGCATCTGCTTCAGTTTCTCTTGTGAGGTAAGATTATAGGACCGGCAGTCAGTCACCTGGACCTTCACTTTGTTTGCATCAAAACTGCACTCCTGCATTTCTCCTTGGTATGGATAATCAGCTTCAGATTCGCATCCTCCTTGATCGGCCAGCGACCTGTCAACATGACCATCAAAAACAGTGTCAATAGATACAGGGCCTTGAGTAAATTCTCACTGACAAACATAGGCGAAACGCAGTCGCGTCACCACATCAAATAGTACATTACTGTCGTGGCCTGCAACTGGGGCATTGATGGACGATCGTAAAATGTGGGCCGAGGAGAAACCGAAGCATATATACGTGAGTCCATCAATACCTGGTTGCGGCCAAGGCTAGTATAGTATTTTTCAAACTGAGATTCAAACTGAGTAAATTAATTACAAATTCTAGAATCAATGACGAACAACGAAATTTATTTACGCGCCTATGTGTTCATTTGTTTCTTCTTTACTTTAAACAGCTCTATTTGCAAGCCAAATGGCAAATGCCTCAGCTTGGCCTCGGCCCACATTTTCACAAATAACGCGGGGCCCTATTGCAGGCTGCGACAGTAATATACTATTTTGAGGTCAGTAAGCGCTGAGGAGCTTCCTTTTTAAAAGATTTTAAATTACCGCAATGCATCGTGCATAAATCCACCTTCACATCCATAATCTTTTTTGTCGCAGTCTACAATCTGCTGTTCAGATAATCCTACGAGCTCCTTGTGCTTGATGGCGTACTGGCCCTCAACACTACCTGCAATAATATTAAAACATTTTTTAATAATACTTCTTTTATTATACACAGTTTTAACAATTTCAGAAGCTTAAATGCAATTCTTGAATGGGACGCACTTACCAATTGCGCTAAACGCAAAACAACTTCCACAAAGCTGTTGGTCTTTAACGGGGGTGACGGCACCGTGTTCGCGCCAATCGAAAGACTCCGGGGCATCATTAAAGCTGATGTCTTTATCATAGATGAATGTGCAAGCATCATCGTTTTCAAAGGAATGAGTGTCACCTGTTCTCAAACAGGTGATTTTTGATTTAAATTCTTCTTGGGTTAGATCCGAAAATTGCGTTATACCTGAAGAAAACTCGAAATGTTGTTATATAGTTACCAAAAATAAAACAATCTACATGAAATCAAATAAATACAAATTTAAAAATACCGAAAACAGCGTGTTTGCTGACCTCGTTCAAACTGTTTATGTTTTGCAAATTTTCTTTGAATATTTGGAACCTGGCTTGTTTCTCGTTTTCGTCGGCGTAGTTTCTTTCATACTTTTGTATGAAGCGCTCGAAGTGCAGTTCGGCGTCCCCGAGTGCGTACGGCGCGGGCGCAGGGGCGGCTGACCACGCAGCCGCAAGCACAAACCAACTGACACACAACAATAGCAACACTGATGCCATGATAGTTACTAATGAGAACAACTGCTGTACAATCACGTCCTACAGTATTCCTTTACAGTACAATCGCAGTATTATATACCATGTTTCTGGGCTAAAGAATTCTAAACGTTGGCATTTACTTGAAAAGTATTTCAATTTTATAGTTTGTGATCAATTAAATGTTTTAACGACCGATGATTATCAAATTCCTTAATAAAAGTCCAAATGCGTCCAAATACGACCGGCGTATGGTTAAATTCCTTAAGAAAAGGAATTTATTAGAACAGAGATAACAAGTTTATTATTTTAAGGGTTCCGTATCTAAAAAGGATGAACTGGAATTCTTATAGGATCACTTCGCTGTCCGTCAGTCTGTTAAGACCCTTCTTCTCAAGAACGCGTGGAGGAATCTAGTTGGAATTTATATTAAATACAAACTTACATTTGCAGTTGGAGAATTGACCGTGACGTATACATCGATATACGTCACGGTCAATTCTCCAACTGCAAATGTAAGATGGGAGAACATGCTTTTGAACTACAATGTCAAGTTTGTTTTTATGATAAATTCATCCCAACTACGGAACCATTAATTGGGCGTGGTCCAAAACGCACTTGGACGATTTCTTTTTTACTAGCTTTATCTGCGTTTTAAAATATTCAATATTAATTGACGTTATTGAATACCTAAAGTATTTATTTAATGTGCGCGGATTTTACTCGTATTAGTTTACTAAATATTTTCTTATCTGTAGAAATAATTTCGCGTGCAATAAGTCTATCAATACCTAACATTCAGATAAGCGACGGTTATTTTACTTCATGAGGAGCTCGTGGTTAATTAATAACAGCTGCACGGGTCTATCCATCAGGTTACGCTACGCTTGCCGGGGTTGGTCCGTGGTTGCCTCGGAAAGCACGTTATGCCGTTGGTCCCGGCTGTCATTCGTGGATCTTTTGACAGTCGTTACGGGTCGTCAGAAGCCCGAAAGTCTAACAACCAGATTTACCAAGGGGTATTGGATTACCCAGTTACTGGGTTGTTGAGGTCAGATAGGCAGTCGCTTCATGTAAAATACTGGTCAGCTGTATCCGGTTAGACTGGAAGCCGACCCCAACATAGTTGGGAAAAGGCTCGGCAGATATACAGGGTGGATTTTTGAGATGGGGCAGTAAGGACAGCTACCTTAACCGTGTTCGCTAGAAGAAAGCGGTCTTAGAAGACTGTCCTTAACTTTTTGAAAGATGTTTTTTGATTTTGAAAAAAAATTACAGTCAGCAAGAAAATGGGCAGTTTTTACAAAAACTTTTTTTGATGCCAATTGATCCTGTTTCTTATAAGGATCAAAAAACTCTACGAGACCAACTGAGGTTTGAGTACTAGAAAAGTCAGAAATCGCAAAAAACTTTTCCCATACATTTTTCTGTTGAGCACGCACTTTTAAAATAAGTTAACCGTTATTAAAATTTTGAATTATATTTATGATAGATAGTGTTTTTTTTTAAACCAATGACACCACATATCATTTGCATCCGTGCGAAGCCGAGGTGGGTCACTAGTACTACATATATATAATAAAGCTGAAGAGTGTGTTTGAACGTGCTTATCTCTGCCACTATCGTGGGATTTGAAAAAATCTTTTTGCATTTGATAGCCCAATTCTTGAAGGTTAGGTTAGGCTATTTACCATGACACTACGACCCTGAGGAGTTGAACAAAAAGAAAAAAAGTCAGAAGGAACGCTAAGCGAAAACTAAGTAATAGCCAAGCTAAGTAATAGTAAGTAATAGGGTAATAGTGTTAGCGACGGGGGCCGTGGGAGTTTTATAAAAATGTGCCCATTATTTTAGTATAATTGTATATCTTATGAACGTGAACGAAGTCGCGGGCAGAAGCAACTCTTTAATAATTGTATTAACTGTGGGGAGTTTCCTGACTTTATGAAAAATAAGATCCGGGAAGCCACTGGATTTTTTCACTTCATATTTGAGTAATAGGGTTCAGAGAGTTGACTCAACGGAAAAAAATCTCCTGGACCTATAGTAATAATGGGAGTTCCACAGGGCTCAATTCTTTGGTTCTATCTTGTTTTATATTTAAATTAATGTCTTGCCTTACCTCACAAAGGACAGTCATAAAAAGTGTTGTTTGCGGATGAATCTCCACTTTTGTTTAAACTTAAACGTCAGCAGCTGGTTACTGACGATGTAAATGGCGCGATTTTAAAAGTAGTTCACTGGTTTAATGTTAATACATAATTTACTTCATAAAAAAAAAACATTAAGTTTACGCTACCTCACGTTAGGCAGGTAAAAAATAATGTGTTGATCAAGGTCAATGAATTGAATCCGGAAGATGGCACAGTATTCTTTGGCTTAATTAGCTGCTGCTAAGATGCTAAGCTTCAGTAATGAATAGTATTATAGACACAATGCCATGTATTGTATTACTTTGTCAAGTATTATATTACAAACTGCGCCCGCGGTTTCACCAGTATAAGGTATCTTATGTCCTTTTCCAAGTCATGGTCTACCCGTATGCCAAATTTCATCCAAATCTGTTCAGCCGTTGTAGCGTAGAAGCGTAACCAACAAACTCACTTTCGCATTTATAATATTATTATACTAGCTTTCGCCCGCGGCTAAGCCCTCGTGGAGGTCGGAAATGATCCCAAGGAAACCTACTACCGGAATAAAAACACCAGCAGTTTGCCTGATTTCATCCAAATCCGTTCATACTCAAACTCAAAGCATTTATTTCAATTAAACCATTGACCACAGGCACTTTTGAATTATCAAGGAATCGGTCAGTCGGAAATATGAAGCTAGTTGCCCATTCCAAAACGTAGTAGGTACCTATGGAGAAGAACGGCCAAGAAACTCCACGGACACTCTTTTAAATAAATAAATAATTGTTACAAAATATTGGTTACATCATCCATGTTGAAATTATATATGTGAGAACAATGTAGAAAGACGTGCACGTTAGAAGCATCCGTAATAAAAAGATGTAACAAAGAATAATTTAAAAATTAAAATCTGCCATGGCAGCTAAGAGTTGACCAGTCCCAACTGACGGCGCCCGTTCGCGAACATGACGCATGGATCAGCACCGTTCAGCTCAACCATTTTGAAGGGAGCTAAATGATCCAACACACGCGCCACCGTCAGCGAGGCATCTGAGTTAGCATGACATACTTGTGAGAATGTCATGCTCCTAGCCGCTAGGGCACATTCAAGTCAATAAAAGACGTATTACCCGGTAAACAGTAGCTCTTTAGTATATAGTACTCACTCCTGTGTTCTGCAATTATATAATACAAAGGAGATTGATTTTGATGAAAGATGGTCTTAAAATCTTCAGCAGCTCCAACAGTATTTTCAAATGTTAATCAATTAGATAGATAGATAGATAGAATATTCTTTATTATGCACACCATACAAATTACAGAAATAAATTTAGAAATGTTACATAGGGTGACACAATGGGCGGTCTTATCGCTAAAAGCGATCTTTTACAGGCAATCTCTGGATTAGTTGTGGTTGTGGAGCAGGAGCAGCATAAAGCCAAGCAAAATATCCCACAGGAACGTGCTACCGGGCTTCATAGTATCCTATGTCGTAACCCAGGTCTGCGTTTGGCAACACGGATATGGGCCTATAATTATTGGTGTGATTACTGTCCCATGATTTGAAAAGTGGTATTACCTTGCTGTATTTCACAAAATCCGGGAAGACTCCTTGGTCCACACACAAATTACATATTAAGGCTAAGTAACGCCTTACTTAGCCTTACTTAGTTTAGACGATATCGCCATATCGTCTCAATTATGGAAGTACAGACTTTAATGGACATTCCCCAAAGATCTTCGGTTAATTTGATCTTAATTTGCTTAAAAGCTTTAATTACTGTTATAGGGTTAATATGCTTAAAGTTAAATTCAATCGGGCAAGCTGAAATGTTCGCCCTTACTAAATCAAAAGAGAGCGAGGGCGAGGAATTTAGGGTTTCAGTAGTTTTAAGTGAGCTTACCCCCTACATGCAAACTTATAAACAAACAAATACCTTTTTACAATATTAGTATAGAAGTATAGATTAGTTAGGATTATTATTTAAATTATTGTGAATGTGGAGTATGTGGATAACTTTTTTCAGAATAGGTTTTAATGATTAACTGGCAGCTTGAATACATTATGCGGCCTACCCAAATGTCCTTTATTTGCTATTGTTCGTCGAATCGAGAGAGCTTCTTAAGTTCTGAGTTGAGCTGCACGCTTACTGACAAATGCGTACATTGACTGTACAGGTTCACTCACATCTGTTTTCTTTCCTCAAAAGACCATTTTAGACATTAATCTGCATGGTCCTGATCAAGATTATGTCTGAACTTTAAAAGAGACTGTGACCTCTTAGTTTGTTTCAGTCTTTATTCTCAGAGTAGTTGGATAGGAAACAGTGCTTTTTTTAAACCAATTTGCAGAAATAAATATCATATATCATTTAATTATTGTATTGTATTTGTAGTAGATATGGTTCAGTCAAAAGCTATTTGTATGTAGGAAGAAGGATTTTAAACGAAAAATAGATGATAAACTTTAGAAGTGGTTTATGACTGTCATCTGCAGCAGTTGGTGTAATTAGGTACGATGGTGAAACAAATAAAAAAACGAACAGTTTATATCAAGATGAAGATTTTATTTTTTATATTTTCAGATTGGAAAAAATATAATAAAATGTAGCCAAAAGCCCAGTATTCAACATCGGTCGGTTGAAAAATTAAAATTTATGAAGTGAATATAACTTAAGATATTGTACATGTACAAGTTAAAAAACATTATGCGACGATGGGTGTCGCCATGTATTCATTCATCATGCCACAAGAAAGTGCACCTTCACCGCGGTGCATTCTGAAGTAGCCATCTTCCCCAAATGTTGTGTCCCAAGAATTCTTGACGATCCAAAATGGCTCACCAGCCTCTGAAATAAAATAACATTGAACATTGAACACATGACACGTTTAAGGGCAGATACTAAATGACCACTGAAATCTCGAATTGCACTCTAGATTTAGGCTGCTGGGAGATTTTAAATCACGAAGGTTAGTTCCAGACAAGCACATTAATAAGCTGCACCATCGCGAAGCATCTGACAAGACATGGGTCAAACGGGAGCTTAATTGTAAAATGTAAAACGAATGTACCGTACCTGATCCGTATCCTACCAGTAGGACCGCATGACCTATTTCTCCTGAATCACATTCCTCGTCGGATATGATTCCTTTATGATAATCCATCAAAGCATCAGCCTTAATACCTACAAGCACAAAGACACAAAAATGACTTAATGAGTTGCTAAGGCCAAAATTACCTACAAGATTAAAAGTGTTGTAGACACTGCAAGGGATCCTCCATGTAGTCTTACTAACTTCCTTTTATGTATTTTTACCACGGCATGCATTTTTGTTTATTCGTGCTGAAACACTATTTTAGCCACTCTATTCACTCTGGCAAATTACACTTAATTGTGAGCCTTGGCGACTAACCTAATTAACTGATCAATCTGCATGGTTGTTATTACTAATTATAACCTCTTTTTCAAAATGACAGGTGTGGATTCTTCTGGGGTAGACCTTATGCGTCTTATTAGTCTATCTTTTCATAGTGTATGTATTTGTATTCATGGGTAATCTCTATTCGATTTAGATGGAAAATTGATTCTCTATCAAATTCAAGTTAATTTACTTACCAATCGCGACGGGTCCAACATAGTGCAGCAGTTGCATTAGTTTGTTTTGTGAGGTTAGATTATAAGAGCGGCAGTCGGTCAACTGGACCTTCACTTTGTTTGCATCAAAACTGCAATCATCCGATATTCCTTGGAATGGATAGTCAGCTTCAGACTCGCATCCCTCTTTGCTTGATCAGTGACCTGTCAACAGGATCATCAAATACAGTGTCTATAGATACAGGGCCTTGTGTAAGCTCTCACTGTCAAACATGGCCAAAAAAAGGTGCAGCACAAGCTACAAAATAAAAAAAAATTGCGACTATTTTCGCGATGAGACTCAAACAGTCCCACAAATCTGGCTCCACAGAGTACGGCCTCTAGACGGTGGTGCTGTCAGCGAATCTATTACTTAATTTTTCTTTATAAAGGATTTGCATTTTTTTTTTTTTAAGAAAATATTTGTTATTTACTATAACTTACTATCTATTTACACTAGGTACTAAATACAATAATTAACAACACAAAATGGATTTGCATGGATGTGTTTTGTATGGTTTTCTATCTGAAATAAATTAATTGAATCGTAGGAAACCTTGGAATTATATTGTTTCATACCATAAATATTACTTATTTCTAATAATTTCGGTCGCGGTAGTTTTTAAGAAAGACGAGACGTTTACGACGACGACGACGTTTTTATATGGTGAGTATGGTAATTTAAAAAATATTATTTATCCCATCGTCTTTATTGATATTTTTGGGACTTATTGTCATTGACGGGCATGTTTTTACCGTTTGTTTTTGTTTTTTTTTGGGCTGTTATCGCCAATTCCCCAATATCAAGCGGGCGAAGCCGCTGGCGCAGGTTAGTTATGCATAATGACAATACACTTTCGAAAATCAGTTCTAAATAACATTAGATTTTAGGTGTGTTAAATGATACAACAAAATATCTTGTGATGTATTGCAATTAAATGAAAGATTTTTTTTAACTCATATTAAAAGTTTATAAACTAGCATATTACAAATTAGAGGATTATATCCAAGATAAAATGCTTGGAAACATGCTGGTCCTGCTCCATAGGACAATCTAGCGTCTAGACAAAATCAAACTGGTTGCTAATTTAATTGTATAATTTATTATTTTTTATGATATGATTTTACATTCTGTGATTACTATAACTCACACACTGACTTATTAGTATTCCTTGTTAGCATATTAGTAATATCGTATACTTCTACAATATTTGTAAATATGTGAGCACCATGTATTTATCACATATTTAGTTTATCTGTCATTGCTTCATTTTTAATTCTTTTTACCTATTGTGATATAGTAATTTTTTTCTAGGTGCATCGTCTTCAAATATAATTAATGTATACAAAATATTGTAAAACATTTTAAAAGAGTAACGGTGGAGTCTCTTGCCCATTCTTCTCCATACGAAAACTACCTTTTGGAAGGGGCAACTAGAATCAATTTTATTTTGTTTTATACATTTTGAGGTTCAAAAGTGCCTTTCATGTGCCTAATTGAAATAAATTATTTGACTTTGACTTTAATCATAAAAAGATTTAGAATTACCGCATTGCAACGTTCATTAATCCGCCAGCACATGCACCATTTTTTTTGTCGCAGTCCACAATCTGCTGTTCAGATAATCTTACGAGCTCCTTGTGCTTGATGGCGTACTGACCCTCGATACTACCTGTGATAAACATTAACAATTTTAACTATTTCTGAAGGTTAAAGACAATTCTTGAATAAAACATGCACTTACCAATTGTGCTAAACGCATAACAACTTCCACAAAGTTTTTGGTCTTTAACGGGGGTGACAACACCTCGTTTGCGCCAATCGAACGACACCGGCCAAGCATTATAGTTGATGTCTTTATCATACAAGTATTTGCAACTATCGCTGTCGTCGCCAATGGAATGAGAGTCAGGTGAATTTCTCAAACAGGTGAATTTTGATTTAAATTCTTCTTGAGATAGATCCGAAAATTGCGTTATACCTGAAGGAAACTCGAAACGTTGTTACACATATACCAAAAAGCAATACAATGAAATTTTAACAGATGAAATAAAATAAATTCATAAATAAATAAATAAATGTTACCGAAAACAGCGTGACGACTGTTCTCGTTCATACTGTTTATTTTTTGCAAATTTTCTTTGAATATTTGGAACCTGGCTTGTTTCTCCTTTTCGTCAGCGTAGTTTCTTTCATATTTTTGTATGAAGCGCTCGAAGTGTACTTCGGCGTCTTCGAGTGCGTACGGCGCGGGCGCAGGGGCGGCTAACCACGCAGCCGCGAGCGCAAACCAACTGACATACAACAATAGCAATATTGATGCCATGATACTAATGAGAACAACTGCAGTACAATCACGTCCTACAGTATTCCTTAACAGTACAATTGCAGTATTATATACCATGTTTCTAGGCTGAAGAATTCTAAACGTTGGCATTCACTTGAAAAGTATTTGAATTTAATATAATAACGACGGACGAATAAATATTTTAACGATCGATGTATTGTCAAATTCCTTAATAAAAGTACAAATGCGTGTCGGACCACGCACAAACAACAAGGGTTCCGTAGAACTTAACGTTGTAGTTGATTTAAAAAAAATCCAAACATTGATATACGTCACGGTCAATTCTCCAACTGCAAATGTAAGTTTAGCATAAAATCAAAAATCAAAATCAAAAGTCATTTATTCAAACTAGGCTGAGAATCAGCACTTTTCGAACGTCAAAATTACATAAGACAGTCCCCCAAAACGCCCACCCTTCACCACTTCCTAGTGCGTTAGCTGGGAAGAAGAAGTGGCGCAACAAACTCCCCAGCTGCACAGCTGTCTGTTCAGTTAAAAGAACAAGAAGAAGATTCTATATAATAGTATTCAAAATAATTTACATTAAGCAACACAAAACATAATTTAAATTATTAGCCATATATAAGCTAGCACACGCCAATATACCAAACAAAATCATCGAGAACTATACTCAGGCAGAAATAAAAAACAAAACGTAAACAGAACTTAATATCTTAATAAAAGCCACCAGGCATAAAGGGCGTGCTCGCTTACATATAGTTGTAACTGGAAGTTATAAATGATAAACTAGGACCATCGAGGTAAAATAAATAAACAAACAGTTAATTACTAATAGTAATAAATAATATGATCAATTGTAGAGGTCACTAGCTAACCACATATTGCAATACAACTCATAAAAAAACAGTGTGATGAGTAGATTTTGTCAAAAATAAATTAAGATAACTTGACTTAAAATGTCAACAATAATTAAATTTAAATAATTTGACTTTTATAGTCAAATAAATTAAACAATTACTTATATAAACTCATATAACTTGTCAGTGGGTAAGCTGGAGAAAGAACATAAACATTGTCTTGAGTTAACTACAGCGACCAACTATTCTTATCATTTAAGTAGTCGTTGATAGAATAGTATGCCTTTGAACAAAGCTTGGATTTTACTTTCGTTTTAAACGCATTAAAAGGCAAATCTACCAAAGAAGAGGGTAGCTTGTTATAAAAAGCTATACCAAGCCCAACAAATGAGTTATGAACTTTATGAAGCCGGTGAAAGGGAGTTCGTAGTTTGTCCTTATTTCTAGTGTTAACATTGTGAAAATCACTGTTTTTAGTGTATAAGTGTATATTTTGCCTAATATATAAGATATTGGCGAAGATGAATTGAGATGCCACCGTGAGGATACCAATATCTTTGAAAAAATCTCTTAGAGAAACTCTGGCACCTAGCTGGTAAATAGCTCGAACAGCTCGTTTTTGAAGGACAAATATATTTTGAATATCAGCAGCTTTGCCCCACAGCAGAAGACCGTAGGACATAACGCTATGAAAATAACTAAAATAGACTAAACGAGCTGTATCGACGTCAGTGTATTGTCTTACTTTCCTGACGGCGTAGGCGGCGGAACTGAGCCTTCCCGCTAGGCTCGATATATGTGGGCCCCACTGAAGTTTGGCGTCTACTGTTATGCCCAGAAAAACTGCCGAATTTACGGATTCAAGCACCTCTTTATCTAAGACGATGTTGGGACCTAGATTTCTAACATTAGGTAGGGCGAACTTTACACATTTCGTTTTCTTGGCATTGAGAACTAGGTTATTTGTCGTAAACCAATCTGTAACCATTGAGAGTGCACTGATTACATCGTCAAAATCTTGTCTATTCCTGTCTACTTTAAAAATAAGAGAGGTATCATCTGCAAACAGTACAACTTCACAGATACCCTTTAAATAGAATGGTAAGTCATTGATATACACTAAGAACAAGAATGGACCCAGTATTGAGCCTTGAGGTACACCTAACTGAACTGGTAGCCCGGAAGATTTCACACCATCAACATCTACACATTGGGACCTATTAAGTAAATACGAATTTATAACGTTGAGAGCTTCGTTTAGCACACCATAATGACGCAGTTTACGCAAAAGCGTGTCATGGTGCACGCAATCAAAGGCTTTGGAGAGATCACAGAAAACCCCAATAGCATTTTGCGAGTTTTCCCATGCGTTAAATATGTGTTTCAGCAGAGCAACACCCGCATCTGTAGTCGAACGACCTTTTGTAAAGCCATATTGTTCATTATGAAGGAGTCTATTTAAATTAAAATGTTTTAGCAACTGCTTGAGTATTAACTTTTCAAATATTTTGCTAAATGCTGGTAAAATAGAAATAGGCCTGAAATTGCCAACGTCATTTTTATTACCTGATTTAAATAATGGTATGATTTTACTATTTTTCATGAGGTCAGGAAAAGTTCCTAAATCAACACATTTATTAAAAGTAACAGCTAGATAGGGGGCTACGATGTCTATTATATTACTTAAAAGTTTAATGGAGATGCCCCAGTAATCACCCGTGTTTTTTGACTTGAGTGTGTTAAAAACATTAACTACATCACGAGGCGTTACATGTTCGAAGCTAAATAAGGTACTACATTTAGGCACACTACTATGCAAAATGTTTTCAGCTTTAGACGGGGACGAATTCAAGGAGCGAGTCGTAGTTATAGGTATGTTGGCAAAAAACTCATTAAATGCCTCGGCTACGTCGGCTGCTGTATTAACTAATTTATCGTCTACCATAATCTCAAGTTGTTTTTCATGTCTAACCGACTTACCCGTTTCATTGTTAATAATTTTCCAAGTGGTTTTTACTTTATTATTAGATTTTTTAATTGTATCGCTTAAAAATTTAGATTTAGCAAAAGCACAAATATTTTTGAATAATTTTGAATACTTTTTGACATACTCTAGGAAAGGAGTATCAAACCTGTATTTTTTCAAACCATATAACTCGTATAGTGTCGCTCTACTTTTATAAATACCTGGAGTAGCCCATTGATTAAAGCCAACGGAGGTGCCATTAATGTTAATGGTTTTGGTCTTAAAAATTGATTGGTACTCTTTTTGCAGAACATCAAAAAGGGCTCCATAAATTTCATTAGGATTCTGGTGTTCTACTATAGATGGTGTAATTCTATGAGCTATATTGTTTTTAAACTTGATGCAACGAGTAGCTGTATAAGGCCTGCATTCTATTTTATGAGGCTTTTTATTTAATGGCATAGGGAAGCTAGCCAATAAACCACAGTGGTCAGACGTTAAGTCACTTAAAACTATTTTATTTTTGGCATCATAATCACTAAAAATATTATCGAGACAAGTCGACGAAGATGCCGTGATCCTAGTAGGTTCAAAAAACAAGTTAATTAAATTATAAGACCTGAACAGATTGAGAAGTCTAATACTCAATGGTGTAACCTCTAAAATATTAATGTTGAAATCGCCACATAAAATTATGCTTTTATTAGGTACTTGATTTTAGCCTATTGAGTGAATCCTCCATTACCGATTCGAAACGAATAAAATCCCCAGATGGGGGTCGATAAACGCAAATTATAACGTATCGCTCTAGTTCAACACAAGACAACTCAATAGTGCACTCAATAGAAAGATTAACTAAATCTAGACGTTGTTTACATTTCAACTTGTTTGAAACAAGAACTAAAGACCCACCCATAATCAACCCATAGTGTTCCCAATGCTGGGATACAGGCCTCTTAGTGAGAAGAAAGAGACCACGCTGCCACGAGCGCAAACCAACTGACACACAACAATAGAGAGATTATAGAAAGATTAAACAAAAATCGATAAAGGTAGAATACCGCCCGATGATTTGCCCGTGGTTGAGGATCGTATAGACAAACTGTGTAAGGTGAAAATGTTCAGTACTCTTCACTTGGCAAATTGTGTTTTTCATTTGCTGGTAGAAGAAGACTCTGTAAAGTATACAGCATTTGTGACGAGTAAACCTGAAGGCCAATATGATTTTTGAAGTGCACCCTTATGGTCTTTCCATCTGTCCGAAGTACTGTACACGATACATCAACATTATATTCGCTAATAATTATATAATTATGTCGCCGCGAAGGCATCAACCTGTAAAGATTATAACATAATCCTATGCGTAGCTATAAAGTGCTATGCTGTCACAAGCATTATTCAAGGTTCAGAAGGAACACGGGTGGGTTTTAGTCAGTAAAAGTCTGACACTCCCTCTCGCTCCGCCCAGAGCGGGAGAAGTCATTACATGATTTCCCAAACAAAAAAAAAAAAAAGGTATTTCTTCCTTTGAGATCAGACGCCATCTATTGCCAAACTTGTGAACTCAGTCCTGTGGGTAGGCGATATCACTGATAGTGAAATTATTAAACTAACTTCGACGTTAGAGCCAAAACTATAGTTGGAATTAAAAGGAAACATTTAATTAATGATTTTTGGGTTTTTAGTCATATTGACAAGTGGTCATTTGATAGTACCTAAATTTGTGTATGGCAAAGCGCTACCTAATGTCACGAAGATGGCGCGATTTGCGAATATTATGATCAATAACTGAATGTAATCATTTAATACGAGAACTAAATAAGTTTCAATAATAGAGAACCAACTATAAAGTAATAAGATTATTTTACACTGCAATTTACTAATGAATACCTGTTGTTTGATTAAATTCCTTGTATCACAAGAAGTGTTGTCAAAAGTAGTAACAATGAGGTGGTGGAGTTGGTGTAAAAAGTAATGAAGGTTCTAATTTAACTTTAATTCTGAATGACCTTTGTTTTTGTGAATATTAGCATTGTTTAATTATAAAATAATTAACTGATAAGCATTTTAGCATTATTTATAAGTTTTATTGAACTAACTAAGTAATAAGATTTTGTATTGGAATAAGCGATATATCCGCTGACTGAAAAAAAAGGGCACAGACACAACAATGGCGCGTGTTCAACCTCTGTAACATAATGTTTGGATTAAAAGAGTGGCTATGGAGTTTCTTGCCCGTTCTTCTCCATCAGTACCTACTTCGTTTTGGAATGGGCGATTAGCTTCACCAACTAACTTAAACTCAATGACTCAACTAACGTAAATTAAGTGACAAAGTGATAACACAAAAGTGTAAACGTTGTAATTGGAATAAATACTTTGAGTTTGAGTTAACTATTGTGGGTGATTGAAAACCAACTACCTATATCTACCATCAACGAAGAATTACACCGGAGACTAGTCAGACACGGCACACAGTAGATACCCCGTCGTGTCATATATATAGTTTATGTTTAGTAGGAAAGCTGCATCTTTCAGATCAAGACACAGTACAAATGGTATTGTGCTGAGTCATGATCTGAAAGATGCAGAGGTAGTACAGATGCAGTTACGTTGGCAATGTTGCTCAAGATATGGTTAATACAAAATATTTTACGTGTAAGAACACTGATGTGGCTTTTCAAATTAAAATTGCTGTACAAGTCTCATTTGTAATGATACCTTTTTTTGCGTTTTTACATTGAAATCACCGGCTACAGCTACATTTACATTAGATTTGTATTTTTTTAGCAAATCGTGTAAAAGTTTATGCAATTTATTTAAAAACTGATTTGGATGAGATTGAGGTGTTGTATAAACACATTTAACTACTAATTTACTAAACATTACCTCTATGCCGCAGGCTTCAAACGTATTTTGTGTTGCATGACTTTTGGCGAACGATAACTCCTTATAATTTTATCCTTTTTTGACTGATATACAAGTGCCACTCCTCTGCTTTTGCTCTACAGAAGTTGGAAGCTATTTCATAGTTATATATTTTAACTTAATTTTCAGCCTTTTTTTGTAAAAGTTTCAGACAAACATATTACAAATTGAAATCAGTATTGGCTACAATAGTCCTGTCAGTGATGATAGATCGCCCCAGTACAATGTGGCGTGACCATTCTTGAGAACTGGGTTGGCACATACCTGTAGTATGGTACTTCGGATTCTTGTGAACCCTTGTCCACTGTGACCACATCTCGGTACATCCCCAGGTAAATTTCCCTAAGACTGCAAATCTCGCGGTTGTGGAGGGTTAAGCATTGAAGAAATCTCGACCCTCACACTACCGCGGGATGTACAGTCTCATCACCGATGATCGTGGGTGATGTATACGGTTTGTGGTCAGCAGTGTACGGTACAATACCTTCCTATATAGACCGTCAAGTTCCGTGTGAGTCCAGTTGAGTATGCCGAAAGAATATATCAAAACCAGCATGACCCAACCATTGAAGGCATGCACCTTGGTTCCGTCTGATAAAAGACTATTTTACACTATTTGGTATTCTAATTTAATTTATTATTTTAATTAGACCATGTGGGACATATTTTTTCTGGGTAGGTTTTAATGGTTATCTGGCAGCTTGAGTACATTATGCGGCCTTGAATTTGAACTTTGAAATTTGAACATTCATCTACAGCTTGATGGTGGATGGTGGTTGGTGGTGATGGTTGAACGGTGCTTTCATCCAAAAAGTTGGCAACAATTCATTATTAATATTCTTGTTTACCAGTTAGCCATATTTCTTATTTCCATACAGTAATATTGCCAAATTAATAAAAACAGGTAAATATTTGACAGCTATTTGTAATATTACCCATTTTCTGTTTAAACGCTCTTAAACATAAACACACTTGTTTAATCAATCTAATAATCGCACTAGATTATATTAAAATTAAAAACACCCCCGACACAATCATTTCTTCATTTCTCTTTCCTACTACATCACCAGACCCTGTTCATCATCTGTCTTATTCATTGAGACCATTCCAATGAGCCCAAACACGATACTATAAGGGAGTTGGGTTGCAAATTCCAGGGGATGCTGCAGCATCAGTTCAAGGTTACTATGTTCTTTTAATATCATTGAAGTAACAGTATACCAAATTTCAAATCGATTAGACCTGTGGAAGACGCTGACATCTATTCATAAAATAGAAAAGAGCAGATAATCTTCAAACGGCTAAACCGATTTTGATAAAAACATGTCGAAGAACCATGCTTGAAAACCTAACTTCAAATAAAAAAACCGCTTCCAAAGTGCTTCACCCGTTTAAGAGCTACGGTGCCACAGAGAGACACACACACACATAGCGGTCAAACCTATAACACTCCTTTTTTGCGTCGGGGGTTAAAAAAACTAGCAGTTATTATGAAGATAGAGATTATATTTTTAATATTATCTGAATGGAAAAAATATAGTGAAACATCGGTCGGTTAAAATATTACAATTTGTGAAGTAGCTAAAACAACACGTACTAGTTAAAAAAATATGTCAATTATGCGACGATGGGTGTAGCCATGTATTCATTCATCATGCCACAAGAAAGTGCACCTTCACCGCGGTGCATTCTGAAGTAGCCATCTTCCCCAAATGTTGTGTCCCAAGAATTCTTGACTATCCAAAATTGCTCACCAGCCTCTGAAATAAAAGTAACATTGAACACATAAAACGTTTAAGGGCAGATACTTAATAACCACTGAAATCTCGAATGGCACTCTAGGTATACGGAGCTTGGTTGACTTTAAATCACGTACGTTAGTTCCAGCAAGCACCATAATAAGCTGCATCATCGCGAAGCATCTGACAAGCCAGGGGCCAAACGGGAGCGTAATTGTAAAATGTAAAACGAATGTACCGTACCTGATCCGTATCCTACCAGTAGGACCGCATGATCTATTTCTCCTGAACCACATTCCTCGTCGGATAAGATTCCTTTATGATAACTACTCAAAGCCTCAGCGTCAATACCTTCAAGTAGAAAGACACAAAAATTACTTAAATATCATACTCGTATATATAAATATATTATACGTATATATAAATTGTGGGATCCAAAAGCAAATCCGCCACTGTTGGTCTAATTTTAGACCAACAGTGGCGGATTTTCTTTTAGACCCCACAATTATAACTATAATTACATAATGAGTAGCTAAGGCCAAAATTAACTACAAGTTTTCTGTGATTGAAAGTATTGTAGACACTGCATGGACAGTAATCCAACATGTACAGTCGTACTAACTTCTTTTTATGTATTTTTACCAAGGCATGCATGTTTTGTTTATTATTCGAGCTGAAACATTCTTCTACCCACTCTATTCACTCCGGCAAATTGTACACTTCATTTTGAGCCTTGGTGACTGACCTAATTAACTAATCCATCTGCATGATTTTTATTACCAATTATAACCTCTTTTTCAAAATGACAGGTGTGGATTCTTCTGGGGTAGACCTTATGCGTCTTATTAGTCTATCTTTTCATAGTGTATTTGTATTCATGGGTAATCTGTATTCGATTTAGATGGAAAATTGATTCACTATCAAATTCAAGTTAATTTACTTACCAATCGCGACGGGTCCGACATAGTGCAGCAGTTGCATTAGTTTGTTTTGTGAGGTTAGATTATAAGATCGGCAGTCCGTTATCTGGACCTTCACTTTGTTTGCATCAAAACTGCATTCGTTCGATCTTCCTTGGTATGGATAGTCAGCTTCAGACTCGCATCCTCCTTGCTCGATCAGTGACCTGTCAACAGGATCATCAAATACAGTGTCTATAGATACAGGGCCTTGGGTAACCTCTCACTGTCAAACATGACCGAAAAAAGGTGCATCACCACCTTAAAAAATTGCGACTATTTTCCCACAAACAGTCCCACAAATCTGGCTCCACATAGTATGGCCTCTAGACGGCGGCGCCGCCGCCGGCGCTGTCAGCAAATCTATTACTTCATTTTTCTTTTTATAATGAATTTGCATGGTTGTGTTTTATATGGTTTTCTATCTGAAATAAATTAATTGAATCGCAGGAAACCTTGGACTTATATTATTTCTAATAATTTCGGTCGCGGTAGTTTTTAACAAAGACTATAATACGGTGAGTATGGTAATTTAAAAAATATTTTTTATCAGATCGTCTTTACTGACATTTTTGGGACTTATTATCATTCACGGGCATGTTTTTAGCTATCTTATCGCCAATTCCCCAATATCAAGCGGGCGAAGCCGCAGGCGCAGGTTAGTTATGCATAATGACAATACACTTACGGAAATTAGTTCTAAATAACATTAGATTTTAGGTCAGTAAACACTACTAAAACTAGTTTTTACTTCTGTCAGCAGTGACCATGACTGACAATTTGTTTTATCATATTTATGATTATTATGAATGAACACGGAAAAACATATCTAAATGATGGGGAAAATCGTATCAAAATACATTTTGTGTGTTAAATGATACAACAAAATACCTTGTGATGTATTGCAATTAAATGAAAGATTTTTTTTTACTCATATTAAAAGTTTGTAAACTAGCATTTTACAAATTAGAGGATTATATCCAAGATAAAAATGCTTGGAAACATGCTGGTCCTGCTCCATAGGACAATCTAGCGTCTAGATAAAATCAAACTGGTTGCTAATTTACTTGTTTAATTTATTATTTTGTATGATATGATTTTACATTCTGTGATTACTATTATAATAACACACACACTGACTTATTAGTATTCCTTGTTAGCATTTTAGTAATATCTGTCATTGCATCATTTTTTATTCTTTTTACCTATTTGTGATATAGTAATTTTATTCTAGGTGCATCGTCTTCACATATACTTAATGTATACAAAATATTGTAAACATTTTAAAAGAGTAACGGTGGAATCTCTTGCCCTTTCTGCTCCACACGAAAACTACCTTTTGGAAGGGGCAACTAGAATCAATTTTATTTTGTTTTGTAAATTTTGACGTTCAAAAGCGCCTTTCATGTGTCTAATTGAAATAAATTATTTGACTTTGACTTTAATCATAAAAAGATTTAGAATTACCGCATTGCAACGTTCATTAATCCGCCAGCACATGCACCATTTTTTTCGTCGCAGTCCACAATCTGCTGTTCAGATAATCTTACGAGCTCCTTGTGTTTGATGGCGTACTGACCCTCGATACTACCTGTGATAAACAATCAATAATATTTTTCATTAATACTTTGTTTATTATTAACAATTTTAACTATTTCTGAAGGTTAAAGACAATTCTTGAATAAAACATGCACTTACCAATTGTGCTAAACGCATAACAACTTTCACAAGCCTTTTGGACTTGAACGGGGGTGACGACACCTCGGTCGCGCCAATCGAACGACACCGGCCAAGCATTATAGTTGATGTCTTTATCATACAAGTATTTGCAACTGTCGCTGTCGTCGCCAACGGAATGAGAGTCAGCTGAATTTCTCAAACAGGTGAATTTTGATTTAAATTCTTCTTGAGATAGATCCGAAAATTGCGTTATACCTGAAGGAAACTCGAAATGTTGTTACACATATACCAAAAAGAAATACAATGATATTTTAACAGGTGAAATAAAATAAATAAATAAATGTTACCGAAAACAGCGTGACGGCTGTTCTCGTTCATACTGTTTATTTTTTCCAAACGTTCTTTGAATATTTGGAACCTAGCTTGCTTCTCGTTTTCATCGGCGTAGTTTCTTTCATATTTTTGTATGAAGCACTCGAAGTGTACTTCGGCGTCTTCGAGTACGTAGGGCGCGGGCGCAGGTTTGGCTGACAACGCAGCCGCGAGCGCAAACCAACTGACACACAACAATAGCAACATTGATGCCATGATAGTTACTAATGAGAACAACTGCTTATCAATCACGTCCTGCAGTATTCCTTAACAGTACAATCGCAGTATTATATGTATACCATGTTTCTGGGCTAAAGAATTCTAAACGTTGGCATTCACTTGAAAAGTAATTGAATTTAATCGTTTGTGATAAATTAAATGTTTTAACGACCGATGATTATCAAATTCCTTAATAAAAGTCCAAATGCGTGTCGGACCACGCACAATGTAGGGTTCCGTAGTTGGGATGATTTTATCTCAAGAACAAACTTAACATTGTAGTTGACAAAGTGTTTTCCCAAACATGGATATACGTCACGGTCAATTCTCCAACTGCAAATGTAAGTTTAGCATAATCAACCCATAGTGTTCCCACTGCTGGGATACGGGCCTCTTCTTAGTGAGAAGAAAGAGACCACGCTGCCACGAGCGCAAACCAACTGACACACAACAATAGAGAGATTATAGAAAGATTAAACAAAAAATGGTAAAGGTAGAATACCACCCGATGATACTCGTATGCCCGTGGTTGAGGATCATATAGACAAACTGTGTAAGGTGAAAATGTTTAGTACTCTTCACTTGGCAAATTGTTTTTTTTAACTTGCCGGTACACGAGACATCAACATTATATTCGCTAATTATATATGTCGCCGCGAAGGCATCAACCTGTAAAGATTATAACATAATCCTATGCGTAGCCATGAAGTGCTATGCTGTAACAAGCATTATTCAAGGTATCAGAAGGAACACGGGTGGGTTTTAGTCAGTAAAAGTCTGACACTCCCTCTCGCTCCGCCCAGAGCGGGAGAAGTCATTACATGATTTCCCAACCAAAAAAAAAAAAAAAGGTATCACTTCCTTTGAGATCAGACGCCATCTATTGCCAAACTTGTGAACTCAGTCCTGTGGTAGTCGATATCAGTGATAGTGAAATTATTAAACTAATTTCGACGTTAGAGCCAAAACTATAGTTGGAATTAAAAGGAAACATTTAATTAATGATTTTTGGGTTTTTAGTCATATTGACAAGTGGTCATTTGATAGTACCTAAATTTGTTTATGGCAAAGCGCTACCTAATGTCACGAAGATGGCGCGATTTGCAAATATTATGATCAATAACTGAATGTAATAATTTAATACGAGAACTAAATAAGTTTCAATAATAGAAAACCAACTATAAAGAAGTAAGATTATTCTACACTGCAATTTACTAATGAATACCTGCTGTTTGATTAAATTCCTTGAGTCACAGGAAGTGTTGTCAAAAGTAGTAACAATGAGGTGGTGGAGGAGGTGTAAAAAGTAATGAAGGTTCTAATTTAACTTTAATTCTGAATGACCTTTGTATTTGTGGATATTATAGCATTGTTTAATTATAAAATAATTAACTGATAAGCATTTTAGCATTATTTATAACTTTTATTGAACTAACTAAGTAATAAGATTTTGTATTGGAATACGCGATATATCCGCTGACTGAAAAAAAAGGGCACAGACACAACAATGGCGCGTGTTTAACCTCTGTAACATAATGTTTGGATTAAAAGAGTGGCTATGGAGTTTCTTGCCCGTTCTTCTCCATCAGTACCTACTTCGTTTTGGAATAGGCGACTAGCTTCTCCAACTAACTTAAACTCAATGACTCAACTAACGTAAATTAAGTGACAAAGTGATAACTCAAAAGTGTAAACGTTGTAATTGGAATAAATACTTTGAGTTTGAGTTAACTATTGTGGGTGATTGAAAACCAACTACCTATATCTACCATC
Organism: Agrochola macilenta; assembly: GCA_916701695.1. Lineage (NCBI taxonomy): Eukaryota > Metazoa > Arthropoda > Insecta > Lepidoptera > Noctuidae > Agrochola > Agrochola macilenta. Next base: position 2,653,445 of record OU753559.1, on the reverse strand, counting down.
AACGAAGAATTACACCGGAGACTAGTCAGACACGGCACACAGTAGATACCCCGTCGTGTCATATATATAGTTTATGTTTAGTAGGAAAGCTGCATCTTTCAGATCAAGACACAGTACAAATGGTATTGTGCTGAGTCATGATCTGAAAGATGCAGAGGTAGTACAGATGCAGTTACGTTGGCAATGTTGCTCAAGATATGGTTAATACAAAATATTTTACGTGTAAGAACACTGATGTGGCTTTTCAAATTAAAATTGCTGTACAAGTCTCATTTGTAATGATACCTTTTTTTGCGTTTTTACATTGAAATCACCGGCTACAGCTACATTTACATTAGATTTGTATTTTTTTAGCAAATCGTGTAAAAGTTTATGCAATTTATTTAAAAACTGATTTGGATGAGATTGAGGTGTTGTATAAACACATTTAACTACTAATTTACTAAACATTACCTCTATGCCGCAGGCTTCAAACGTATTTTGTGTTGCATGACTTTTGGCGAACGATAACTCCTTATAATTTTATCCTTTTTTGACTGATATACAAGTGCCACTCCTCTGCTTTTGCTCTACAGAAGTTGGAAGCTATTTCATAGTTATATATTTTAACTTAATTTTCAGCCTTTTTTTGTAAAAGTTTCAGACAAACATATTACAAATTGAAATCAGTATTGGCTACAATAGTCCTGTCAGTGATGATAGATCGCCCCAGTACAATGTGGCGTGACCATTCTTGAGAACTGGGTTGGCACATACCTGTAGTATGGTACTTCGGATTCTTGTGAACCCTTGTCCACTGTGACCACATCTCGGTACATCCCCAGGTAAATTTCCCTAAGACTGCAAATCTCGCGGTTGTGGAGGGTTAAGCATTGAAGAAATCTCGACCCTCACACTACCGCGGGATGTACAGTCTCATCACCGATGATCGTGGGTGATGTATACGGTTTGTGGTCAGCAGTGTACGGTACAATACCTTCCTATATAGACCGTCAAGTTCCGTGTGAGTCCAGTTGAGTATGCCGAAAGAATATATCAAAACCAGCATGACCCAACCATTGAAGGCATGCACCTTGGTTCCGTCTGATAAAAGACTATTTTACACTATTTGGTATTCTAATTTAATTTATTATTTTAATTAGACCATGTGGGACATATTTTTTCTGGGTAGGTTTTAATGGTTATCTGGCAGCTTGAGTACATTATGCGGCCTTGAATTTGAACTTTGAAATTTGAACATTCATCTACAGCTTGATGGTGGATGGTGGTTGGTGGTGATGGTTGAACGGTGCTTTCATCCAAAAAGTTGGCAACAATTCATTATTAATATTCTTGTTTACCAGTTAGCCATATTTCTTATTTCCATACAGTAATATTGCCAAATTAATAAAAACAGGTAAATATTTGACAGCTATTTGTAATATTACCCATTTTCTGTTTAAACGCTCTTAAACATAAACACACTTGTTTAATCAATCTAATAATCGCACTAGATTATATTAAAATTAAAAACACCCCCGACACAATCATTTCTTCATTTCTCTTTCCTACTACATCACCAGACCCTGTTCATCATCTGTCTTATTCATTGAGACCATTCCAATGAGCCCAAACACGATACTATAAGGGAGTTGGGTTGCAAATTCCAGGGGATGCTGCAGCATCAGTTCAAGGTTACTATGTTCTTTTAATATCATTGAAGTAACAGTATACCAAATTTCAAATCGATTAGACCTGTGGAAGACGCTGACATCTATTCATAAAATAGAAAAGAGCAGATAATCTTCAAACGGCTAAACCGATTTTGATAAAAACATGTCGAAGAACCATGCTTGAAAACCTAACTTCAAATAAAAAAACCGCTTCCAAAGTGCTTCACCCGTTTAAGAGCTACGGTGCCACAGAGAGACACACACACACATAGCGGTCAAACCTATAACACTCCTTTTTTGCGTCGGGGGTTAAAAAAACTAGCAGTTATTATGAAGATAGAGATTATATTTTTAATATTATCTGAATGGAAAAAATATAGTGAAACATCGGTCGGTTAAAATATTACAATTTGTGAAGTAGCTAAAACAACACGTACTAGTTAAAAAAATATGTCAATTATGCGACGATGGGTGTAGCCATGTATTCATTCATCATGCCACAAGAAAGTGCACCTTCACCGCGGTGCATTCTGAAGTAGCCATCTTCCCCAAATGTTGTGTCCCAAGAATTCTTGACTATCCAAAATTGCTCACCAGCCTCTGAAATAAAAGTAACATTGAACACATAAAACGTTTAAGGGCAGATACTTAATAACCACTGAAATCTCGAATGGCACTCTAGGTATACGGAGCTTGGTTGACTTTAAATCACGTACGTTAGTTCCAGCAAGCACCATAATAAGCTGCATCATCGCGAAGCATCTGACAAGCCAGGGGCCAAACGGGAGCGTAATTGTAAAATGTAAAACGAATGTACCGTACCTGATCCGTATCCTACCAGTAGGACCGCATGATCTATTTCTCCTGAACCACATTCCTCGTCGGATAAGATTCCTTTATGATAACTACTCAAAGCCTCAGCGTCAATACCTTCAAGTAGAAAGACACAAAAATTACTTAAATATCATACTCGTATATATAAATATATTATACGTATATATAAATTGTGGGATCCAAAAGCAAATCCGCCACTGTTGGTCTAATTTTAGACCAACAGTGGCGGATTTTCTTTTAGACCCCACAATTATAACTATAATTACATAATGAGTAGCTAAGGCCAAAATTAACTACAAGTTTTCTGTGATTGAAAGTATTGTAGACACTGCATGGACAGTAATCCAACATGTACAGTCGTACTAACTTCTTTTTATGTATTTTTACCAAGGCATGCATGTTTTGTTTATTATTCGAGCTGAAACATTCTTCTACCCACTCTATTCACTCCGGCAAATTGTACACTTCATTTTGAGCCTTGGTGACTGACCTAATTAACTAATCCATCTGCATGATTTTTATTACCAATTATAACCTCTTTTTCAAAATGACAGGTGTGGATTCTTCTGGGGTAGACCTTATGCGTCTTATTAGTCTATCTTTTCATAGTGTATTTGTATTCATGGGTAATCTGTATTCGATTTAGATGGAAAATTGATTCACTATCAAATTCAAGTTAATTTACTTACCAATCGCGACGGGTCCGACATAGTGCAGCAGTTGCATTAGTTTGTTTTGTGAGGTTAGATTATAAGATCGGCAGTCCGTTATCTGGACCTTCACTTTGTTTGCATCAAAACTGCATTCGTTCGATCTTCCTTGGTATGGATAGTCAGCTTCAGACTCGCATCCTCCTTGCTCGATCAGTGACCTGTCAACAGGATCATCAAATACAGTGTCTATAGATACAGGGCCTTGGGTAACCTCTCACTGTCAAACATGACCGAAAAAAGGTGCATCACCACCTTAAAAAATTGCGACTATTTTCCCACAAACAGTCCCACAAATCTGGCTCCACATAGTATGGCCTCTAGACGGCGGCGCCGCCGCCGGCGCTGTCAGCAAATCTATTACTTCATTTTTCTTTTTATAATGAATTTGCATGGTTGTGTTTTATATGGTTTTCTATCTGAAATAAATTAATTGAATCGCAGGAAACCTTGGACTTATATTATTTCTAATAATTTCGGTCGCGGTAGTTTTTAACAAAGACTATAATACGGTGAGTATGGTAATTTAAAAAATATTTTTTATCAGATCGTCTTTACTGACATTTTTGGGACTTATTATCATTCACGGGCATGTTTTTAGCTATCTTATCGCCAATTCCCCAATATCAAGCGGGCGAAGCCGCAGGCGCAGGTTAGTTATGCATAATGACAATACACTTACGGAAATTAGTTCTAAATAACATTAGATTTTAGGTCAGTAAACACTACTAAAACTAGTTTTTACTTCTGTCAGCAGTGACCATGACTGACAATTTGTTTTATCATATTTATGATTATTATGAATGAACACGGAAAAACATATCTAAATGATGGGGAAAATCGTATCAAAATACATTTTGTGTGTTAAATGATACAACAAAATACCTTGTGATGTATTGCAATTAAATGAAAGATTTTTTTTTACTCATATTAAAAGTTTGTAAACTAGCATTTTACAAATTAGAGGATTATATCCAAGATAAAAATGCTTGGAAACATGCTGGTCCTGCTCCATAGGACAATCTAGCGTCTAGATAAAATCAAACTGGTTGCTAATTTACTTGTTTAATTTATTATTTTGTATGATATGATTTTACATTCTGTGATTACTATTATAATAACACACACACTGACTTATTAGTATTCCTTGTTAGCATTTTAGTAATATCTGTCATTGCATCATTTTTTATTCTTTTTACCTATTTGTGATATAGTAATTTTATTCTAGGTGCATCGTCTTCACATATACTTAATGTATACAAAATATTGTAAACATTTTAAAAGAGTAACGGTGGAATCTCTTGCCCTTTCTGCTCCACACGAAAACTACCTTTTGGAAGGGGCAACTAGAATCAATTTTATTTTGTTTTGTAAATTTTGACGTTCAAAAGCGCCTTTCATGTGTCTAATTGAAATAAATTATTTGACTTTGACTTTAATCATAAAAAGATTTAGAATTACCGCATTGCAACGTTCATTAATCCGCCAGCACATGCACCATTTTTTTCGTCGCAGTCCACAATCTGCTGTTCAGATAATCTTACGAGCTCCTTGTGTTTGATGGCGTACTGACCCTCGATACTACCTGTGATAAACAATCAATAATATTTTTCATTAATACTTTGTTTATTATTAACAATTTTAACTATTTCTGAAGGTTAAAGACAATTCTTGAATAAAACATGCACTTACCAATTGTGCTAAACGCATAACAACTTTCACAAGCCTTTTGGACTTGAACGGGGGTGACGACACCTCGGTCGCGCCAATCGAACGACACCGGCCAAGCATTATAGTTGATGTCTTTATCATACAAGTATTTGCAACTGTCGCTGTCGTCGCCAACGGAATGAGAGTCAGCTGAATTTCTCAAACAGGTGAATTTTGATTTAAATTCTTCTTGAGATAGATCCGAAAATTGCGTTATACCTGAAGGAAACTCGAAATGTTGTTACACATATACCAAAAAGAAATACAATGATATTTTAACAGGTGAAATAAAATAAATAAATAAATGTTACCGAAAACAGCGTGACGGCTGTTCTCGTTCATACTGTTTATTTTTTCCAAACGTTCTTTGAATATTTGGAACCTAGCTTGCTTCTCGTTTTCATCGGCGTAGTTTCTTTCATATTTTTGTATGAAGCACTCGAAGTGTACTTCGGCGTCTTCGAGTACGTAGGGCGCGGGCGCAGGTTTGGCTGACAACGCAGCCGCGAGCGCAAACCAACTGACACACAACAATAGCAACATTGATGCCATGATAGTTACTAATGAGAACAACTGCTTATCAATCACGTCCTGCAGTATTCCTTAACAGTACAATCGCAGTATTATATGTATACCATGTTTCTGGGCTAAAGAATTCTAAACGTTGGCATTCACTTGAAAAGTAATTGAATTTAATCGTTTGTGATAAATTAAATGTTTTAACGACCGATGATTATCAAATTCCTTAATAAAAGTCCAAATGCGTGTCGGACCACGCACAATGTAGGGTTCCGTAGTTGGGATGATTTTATCTCAAGAACAAACTTAACATTGTAGTTGACAAAGTGTTTTCCCAAACATGGATATACGTCACGGTCAATTCTCCAACTGCAAATGTAAGTTTAGCATAATCAACCCATAGTGTTCCCACTGCTGGGATACGGGCCTCTTCTTAGTGAGAAGAAAGAGACCACGCTGCCACGAGCGCAAACCAACTGACACACAACAATAGAGAGATTATAGAAAGATTAAACAAAAAATGGTAAAGGTAGAATACCACCCGATGATACTCGTATGCCCGTGGTTGAGGATCATATAGACAAACTGTGTAAGGTGAAAATGTTTAGTACTCTTCACTTGGCAAATTGTTTTTTTTAACTTGCCGGTACACGAGACATCAACATTATATTCGCTAATTATATATGTCGCCGCGAAGGCATCAACCTGTAAAGATTATAACATAATCCTATGCGTAGCCATGAAGTGCTATGCTGTAACAAGCATTATTCAAGGTATCAGAAGGAACACGGGTGGGTTTTAGTCAGTAAAAGTCTGACACTCCCTCTCGCTCCGCCCAGAGCGGGAGAAGTCATTACATGATTTCCCAACCAAAAAAAAAAAAAAAGGTATCACTTCCTTTGAGATCAGACGCCATCTATTGCCAAACTTGTGAACTCAGTCCTGTGGTAGTCGATATCAGTGATAGTGAAATTATTAAACTAATTTCGACGTTAGAGCCAAAACTATAGTTGGAATTAAAAGGAAACATTTAATTAATGATTTTTGGGTTTTTAGTCATATTGACAAGTGGTCATTTGATAGTACCTAAATTTGTTTATGGCAAAGCGCTACCTAATGTCACGAAGATGGCGCGATTTGCAAATATTATGATCAATAACTGAATGTAATAATTTAATACGAGAACTAAATAAGTTTCAATAATAGAAAACCAACTATAAAGAAGTAAGATTATTCTACACTGCAATTTACTAATGAATACCTGCTGTTTGATTAAATTCCTTGAGTCACAGGAAGTGTTGTCAAAAGTAGTAACAATGAGGTGGTGGAGGAGGTGTAAAAAGTAATGAAGGTTCTAATTTAACTTTAATTTTGAATGACCTTTGTATTTGTGGATATTATAGCATTGTTTAATTATAAAATAATTAACTGATAAGCATTTTAGCATTATTTATAACTTTTATTGAACTAACTAAGTAATAAGATTTTGTATTGGAATACGCGATATATCCGCTGACTGAAAAAAAAGGGCACAGACACAACAATGGCGCGTGTTTAACCTCTGTAACATAATGTTTGGATTAAAAGAGTGGCTATGGAGTTTCTTGCCCGTTCTTCTCCATCAGTACCTACTTCGTTTTGGAATAGGCGACTAGCTTCTCCAACTAACTTAAACTCAATGACTCAACTAACGTAAATTAAGTGACAAAGTGATAACTCAAAAGTGTAAACGTTGTAATTGGAATAAATACTTTGAGTTTGAGTTAACTATTGTGGGTGATTGAAAACCAACTACCTATATCTACCATCAACGAAGAATTACACCGGAGACTAGTCAGACACGGCACAGAGTAGATACCTCGTCGTGTCATATATATAGTTTATGTTTAGTAGGAAAGCTGCATCTTTCAGATCAAGACACAGCACAAATGGTATTGTGCTGAGTCATGATCTGAAAGATGCAGAGGTAGTACAGATGCAGTTACGTTGGCAATGTTGCTCAAGATATGGTTAATACAAAATATTTTACGTGTAAGAACACTGATGTGGCTTTTCAAATTAAAATTGCTGCACAAGTCTCATTTGTAATGATACCTTTTTTAGCGTTTTTGCATTGAAATCACCGGCTACAGCTACATTTACATTAGATTTGTATTTTTTTAGCAAATCGTGTAAAAGTTTATGCAATTTATTTAAAAACTGATTTGGATGAGATTGAGGTGTTGTATAAACACATTTAACTACTAATTTACTAAACATTACCTCTATGCCGCAGGCTTCAAACGTATTTTGTGTTGCATGACTTTTGGCGAACGATAACTCCTTATAATTTTATCCTTTTTTGACTGATATACAAGTGCCACTCCTCTGCTTTTGCTCTACAGAAGTTGGAAGCTATTTCATAGTTATATATTTTAACTTAATTTTCAGCCTTTTTTTGTAAAAGTTTCAGACAAACATATTATAAATTGAAATAAGTACTGGCTACAATAGTCCTGTCAGTGATGATAGATCGACCCCAGTACAATGTGGCGTGACCATTCTTGAGAACTGGGTTGGCACATACCTGTAGTATGGTACTTCGGATTCTTGTGAACCCTTGTCCACTGTGACCACATCTCGGTACATCCCCAGGTCAATTTCCCTGAGACTGCAAATCTCGCGGTTGTGGAGGGTTTAGCATTGAAGAAATCTCGACCTTCACACTACCGCAGGATATACAGTCTCATCACCGATGATCGTGGGTGATGTATACGGTTTGTGGTCAGCAGTGTACGGTACAATACCTTCCTATATAGACCGTCAAGTTCCGTGTGAGTCCAGTTGAGTATGCCGAAAGAATATATCAAAACCAGCATGACCCAACCATTGAAGGCATGCACCTTGGTTCCGTCTGATAAAAGACTATTTTACACTATTTGGTATTCTAATTTAATTTATTATTTTAATTAGACCATGTGGGACATATTTTTTCTGGGTAGGTTTTAATGGTTATCTGGCAGCTTGAGTACATTATGCGGCCTTGAATTTGAACTTTGAACATTCATCTACAGCAGTTGGTGTAATTAGGTACGATGGTTGTTGAGATTGATGGTGGATGGTGGTTTGTGGTGATGGTTGAATGGTGCTTTCATCCAAAAAGTTGGCAAGAATTCATTATTAATATTCTTGTTTACCAGTTAGCCATATTTCTTATTTCCATACAGTAATATTGCCAAATTAATAAAAACAGGTAAATATTTGACAGCTATTTGTAATATTACCCATTTTCTGTATAAACGCTCTTAAACATAAACACACTTGTTTAATCAATCTAATAATCTCACCAGATTATATTAAAATTAAAAACACCCCCGACACAATCATTTCTTCATTTCTCTTTCCTACTACATCACCAGACCCTGTTCATCATCTGTCCTATTCATTGAGACCATTCCAATGAGCCCAAACACGATACTATAAGGGAGTTGGGTTGCAAATTCCAGGGGATGCTGCAGCATCAGTTCAAGGTTACTATGCTCTTTTAATATCATTGAAGTAACAGTATACCAAATTTCAAATCGATTAGACCTGTGGAAGACGCTGACATCTATTCATAAAATAGAAAAGAGCAGATAATCTTCAAACGGCTAAACCGATTTTGATAAAAACATGTCGAAGAACCATGCTTGAAAACCTAACTTCACATAAAAAAAACCGCTTCCAAAGTGCTTCACCCGTTTAAGAGCTACGGTGCCACAGAGAGACACACACACACATAGCGGTCAAACCTATAACACTCCTTTTTTGCGTCGGGGGTTAAAAAAACTAGCAGTTATTATGAAGATAGAGATTATATTTTTAATATTATCTGAATGGAAAAAATATAGTGAAACATCGGTCGGTTAAAATATTACAATTTGTGAAGTAGCTAAAACAACACGTACTAGTTAAAAAAATATGTCAATTATGCGACGATGGGTGTAGCCATGTATTCATTCATCATGCCACAAGAAAGTGCACCTTCACCACGGTGCATTCTGAAGTAGCCATCTTCCCCAAATGTTGTGTCCCAAGAATTCTTGACTATCCAAAATTGCTCACCAGCCTCTGAAATAAAAGTAACATTGAACACATAAAACGTTTAAGGGCAGATACTTAATAACCACTGAAATCTCGAATGGCACTCTAGGTATACGGAGCTTGGTTGACTTTAAATCACGAACGTTAGTTCCAGCAAGCACCATAATAAGCTGCATCATCGCGAAGCATCTGACAAGCCAGGGGCCAAACGGGAGTGTAATTGTAAAATGTAAAACGAATGTACCGTACCTGATCCGTATCCTACCAGTAGGACCGCATGATCTATTTCTCCTGACCCACATTCCTCGTCGGATAAGATTCCTTTATGATAACTACTCAAAGCCTCAGCGTCAATACCTTCAAGTAGAAAGACACAAAAATTACTTAAATATCATACTCGTATATATAAATATATTATACGTAAATATAAATTGTGGGATCCAAAAGCAAATCCGCCACTGTTGGTCTAATTTTAGACCAACAGTGGCGGATTTGCTTTTAGAGCCCACAATTATAACTATAATTACATAATGAGTAGCTAAGGCCAAAATTAACTACAAGTTTTCTGTGATTGAAAGTATTGTAGACACTGCATGGGCAGTGATCCATCATGTACAGTCGTACTAACTTCTTTTTATGTATTTTTACCAAGGCATGCATGTTTTGTTTATTATTCGAGCTGAAACATTCTTCTACCCACTCTATTCACTCCGGCAAATTGTGCACTTCATTTTGAGCCTTGGTGACTGACCTAATTAACTAATCCATCTGCATGATTGTTATTACCAATTATAACCTCTTTTTCAAAATGACAGGTGTGGATTCTTCTGGGGTAGACCTTATGCGTCTTATTAGTCTATCTTTTCATAGTGTATAATTGTATTCATGGGTAATCTCTATTCGGTTTAGATGGAAAATTGATTCACTAACAAATTCAAGTTAATTTACTTACCAATCGCGACGGGTCCGACATAGTACAGCAGTTGCATTAGTTTGTTTTGTGAGGTTAGATTATAAGATCGGCAGTCCGTTATCTGGACCTTCACTTTGTTTGCATCAAAACTGCATTCGTTCGATCTTCCTTGGTATAGATAGTCAGCTTCAGACTCGCATCCTCCTTTCTCGATCAGTGACCTGTCAACAGGATCATCAAATACAGTGTCTATAGATACAGGGCCTTGGGTAAGCTCTCACTGACAAACATGGCCGAAAAAAGGTGCATCACCACCTTAAAAAATTGCAACTATTTTCCCACAAATAGTCCCACAAATCTGGCTCCACATAGTATGGCCTCTAGACGGCGGCGCCGCCGCCGGCGCTGTCAGCAAATCTATTACTTCATTTTTCTTTTTATAATGAATTTGCATGGTTGTGTTTTATATGGTTTTCTATCTGAAATATATTAACTGAATCGCTTAAAATTAAATTAAATCAATTGGACTTATTGTCATTCACGGGCATGTTTTTAGCTATCTTATAGCCAATTCCCCAATATCAAGCGGGCGAAGCCGCAGGCGCAGGTTAGTTATGCATAATGACAATACACTTACGAAAATCAGTTCTAAATAACATTAGATTTTAGGTCAGTAAACACTACTAAAACCTACAAATGCTTTTATTATTCGTAGGGTACTGTGTTAAATGATACAACAAAATACCTTGTGATGTATTGCAATTAAATGAAAGATTTTTTTTTACTCATTTTAAAAGTTTGTAATCTAGCATATTACAAATTAGAGGATTATTTCCAAGATAAAAATGCTTGGAAACATGCTGGTCCTGCTCCATAGGACAATCAAGCGTCTATACAAAATCAAACTGGTTGCTAATTTAATTGTATAATTTATTATTTTGTATGATATGATTTTACATTCTGTGATTACTATTATAACACACACACTGACTTATTAGTATTCCTTGTTAGCATTTTAGTAATATCTGTCATTGCATCATTTTTAATTCTTTTTACCTATTTGTGATATAGTAATTTTATTCTAGGTGCATCGTCTTCACATTTAATTAATGTATACAAAATATTGTAAACATTTTAAAAGAGTAACGGTGGAGTCTCTTGCCCATTCTTCTCCACACGAAAACTACCTTTTGGAAGGGGCAACTAGAATCAATTTTATTTTGTTTTGTACATTTTGACGTTTAAAAGTGCCTTTCATTTGCCTAATTGAAATAAATTATTTGACTTTGACTTTGACTTTAATCATAAAAAGATTTAGAATTACCGCATTGCAACGTTCATTAATCCGCCAGCACATGCACCATTTTTTTCGTCGCAGTCCACAATCTGCTGTTCAGATAATCTTACGAGCTCCTTGTGCTTGATGGCGTACTGACCCTCAATACTACCTGTGATAAACAGTCAATAATATTTTTTATTAATACTTTGTTTATCATAAACAATTTTAACTATTTCTGAAGGTTAAAGACAATTCTTGAATAAAACATGCACTTACCAATTGTGCTAAATGCATAACAACTTCCACAAGCCTTTTGGTCTTTAACGGGGGTGACGACACCTCGTTTGCGCCAATCGAACGACACCGGCCAAGCATTATAGTTGATGTCTTTATCATACAAGTATTTGCAACTGTCGCTGTCGTCGCCAATGGAATGAGAGTCAGGTGAATTTCTCAAACAGGTGAATTTTGATTTAAAATCTTCTTGAGATAGATCCGAAAATTGCGTTATACCTGAAGGAAACTCGAAATGTTGTTACACATATAGTTACCAAAAAGAAATACTTACAATGAAATAAAATAAATTCATGGATAAATAAATAAATAAATGTTACCGAAAACAGCGTGAAGGCTTTTCTCGTTCATACTGTTTATTTTTTCCAAACGTTGTTTGAATATTTGGAACCTGGCTTGCTTCTCGTTTTCATCGGCATAGTTTCTTTCATACTTTTGTATGAAGCGCTCGAAGTGCACTTCGGCGTCTTCGAGTGTGTACGGCGCGGGCGCAGGGTTGGCTGACCATGCTGCCGCGAGCGCAAACCAACTGACACACAACAATAGCAACATTGATGCCATGATAGTTACTAATAAGAACAACTGCTGTACAATCACGTCCTACAGTATTCCTTAACAGTACAATCGCAGTATTATATACTATGTTTCTGGGCTATAGAATTCTAAACGTTGGCATTCACTTGAAAAGTAATTGAATTTAATCGTTTGTGATAAAAAAAAAAAATGTTTTAACTACCGATGATTATCAAATTCCTTAAAAAAAATGGCCAAGTGCGTGTCGGACCACGCACAATGTAGTGTTCTGTAGTTGGGATGATTTTATCCCAAGAACAAACTTAACGGTGTAGCTGATAAAGTGTTTTCCCAAACATCGATATACGTCACGGTCAATTCTCCAACTGCAAATATAAGTTTAGCATAATCAGCCCATGATGTTCCCACTGCTGGGATACAGGCCTCTTCTTAGTGAGAAAAAGTGGGTCGTAATTCACCATGCGGGGCCAGTGCGGGTTCGTAGATGTCACATGTCTTTTAATTTTCTGTTCTAGAACATGCCGGTGTTTTCACGATGTTTTTTCATGATGTTTTAATGTAAGTTTGTAATCACCAAAAAGATTTTTTGATGGGATAAAACTACAAATTAGCGATTATCGAACTTTTCCTTAACTTGTGCTGTGAGTCCTTGCTTCTTGCCTCATGATTCTAGGTTCAACGGGAAGTACCCTAGGTTTTGAGTTATTTGCGAGTATCAAAATATGTCGCTTAAATGGCCGTATTTTTTATACGTTAACACGTTCCGGGACACTTGACTATTTGCAAATGTCATGATATGACAATACAAAATCCCATACATTTTATCATACCGTCTACAGCCGTACTACCGGCCGCACGTACCGGCGGCGCACACGCCGTGACACTAAATATCAACATCACTGTACTTGTATGGCTCAGTCTACGCCTGTCGGCGGTGTGAATGTGTCATAAGGCACTGCATATGTATGTGTTGAAAAATTACTTGAAAAGAGTTTTCCGTGACACCTACGAACGAATGAAGTCGCGTGATGTGACACTAGATCATGTGCTTCCTAGGAATGTTATGGGCAAGCAACGGCTATCGACGGTTTGCCAAATTACATGAAATAAAATTGACCGCCCTTAGCCGTACTGTCACGTAACGATATACCGAGATAACGTCGAGAGGCGGTTTGTCCCGGAATGTGTTAACTTAGAAGCTTGATTTTTTTAGAACTCCAAGGGACCGTTGACTTACGACATTGATATGAATTTCAACTGTATCAAGTTGAAATTCATATCAAATACGTAGGTACTCGACGCGTTCCTGAAAAAAAGAGTCTGACAGACGGACGGACAACGAAGATCCTATAAGTGTTACGTTTTTTTCCTTCTGAGATATGGAACCCTAAAAATAATTAATTAATTAGTCCCGGTTGTCATTTGTGGATCTTTGACAGTCGTTACGGGTCGTCAGTAGCCCGAAAGTCGGACAACCAGTCTTACCAAGGAGTATCGTATTACCCAGTTACTGGGTTGTGGAGGTCAGATAGGCAGTCGCTCCTTTTAAAATACTGGTAATCAATTGCATTCGGTTATGCATAAATAAGTTTACTTCCTACCTATTTGGTAAAATAACTAGGTTTTGTAACGTTATGTTATTACCATAATTATTTTTCATGATTAGGTATAGTTGATTTATATTTCTACGCATATATTGTTTCAATAAATTGTACTCAAATAAAAATACTTAAATCTATGCTGTAAATCGATTAGATGGTCATTCGAGAAATTATGTTTCAAGATAATGGGCTTAAATGGACCATTCGAGCTTATAGTTACCTATTCGAGATTTTGACGCATCGAGGTAGTGAACTATCTCGGTCATAATTTATCGATTTCAAGTACTATCGAGTTAACGTTGTCGAGCAAGTATTATTCGATCTTACGTCATTCGATTTCAAGTAGGGAACCTGGTCGTACTGTTTGGTTTTTGTGGGGAATGGGGCACAAAATGACATAACACAATATTTTGAGAAAAAGTGTTGAGGAAACGATTGACCACATGGCGGTGATTCGAGCTCTAACTGCCGGACCACAACAATGCTATTAGCACTGTTGTTATGGCGACAGACTTAGGACTTAGATAAGATGGCGGTAGCTAGCCAGGCGGATTTAGAACAAGCCCTACCACCAACCAAACTGAGTAGAAAATTTTGCTCCCGCTGGGAATCGAACCCGGGACCTCTGGGTCTGAGACAGGTGGTCTTACCACCAGACCAAAGAGGCGGTTAAAACAGATAATGCTTACCGACTTTATTGGTATTAATAATTAAAAATAAAAATAGCACATTTTGAAGCAAATGTGCAATGACAAATGCTCACGCATATCAAACGACGTTTTAAAACACACTTGAAAGGAAGCGATACTCTCAGCAAAGAGCATTCATAACCTGTAAAAAATTGTAAATCTTTTTTTAAATATTTAGATTTATGTAAATAAATAAAAATTATAAATAAACAATATATTTCATCAAATTATTTATTTTTGGCAACTTTACATTAAGTTATGTTGTATAACGGGTGTATTAAAAAGATCCTCAACGGAGCCGAGACTACCTTGATCTTCCCGTAATTAGTAGGAAAAAGAAAGAAAAAAAAATACGTTTATTTGTGGTAAACATGACGCAAAGAAAGAACACAAAACATAAACATAACAAGTTGGGGGACAATATACGTCACATCCACGCAAAACCGCCATCAATCAGCATAATCCTGCGACCATAAGCGAGACAGAGTTCCAGCGCTGAATTTCAGTGACAGCCGGCGTTGACGTTATGACGTCGACCGGTGCAGCATACAATTGGATATACGAGTAAATCTATATATAAAAGAAAGTCGTGTTAGTTACACTATTTATAAGTCAAGAACGGCTGAACCGATTTAGCTGAAAATTGGTGGAGAGGTAGCTTAGAACCAGGAGTCTAACATAAGATTTAGATTTTAGTAGGGTAGGTAGGGTAGGTAGGGTAGGTAGGGTAGGTAGGGTAGGTAGGGTAGGTAGGGTAGGTAGGGTAGGTAGGGTAGGTAGGGTAGGTAGGGTAGGTAGGTAGGGTAGGTAGGGTAGGTAGGGTAGGTAGGGTAGGTAGGTTAGGTAGGGTAGGTAGGGTTTTTTATATTTGACTTATCCTTTCCTATCTACAAATGAAAGGTTCTTATTTGAAAAGATCAAACAACAAATCAATGACAAAATGGTAAGTAAGTGTGAAATTATATTTAGATTTATGCATCGTGATTGTTATGAATTTTGTTACTATTAAATTAGATTAGTTAATTATATAAATTAGAATATTTTTAAACAAAGAAATATACTTAATTGTGATAATTATTTTGTACTGGACCATACGTGGGAATTTTCTGGTGACGGAGATATATAAAAGGTCAAAAATCTTTTTTTTTCCGAAAGCAAGTAGGTAGGTTTAATTACTTTATTTTAAATACTCCCACGACCCTTAAACCGTTGCATCCTCCCGTAAGCACAATGTTTTGCGTGCCTTACATTGCGCGCTACATTGTTACTCAGTTTGATGGTACCGAATGCGTAATATATGAGATGGGTCGTTTTACACTTTGTATCTATATAAAATATTCTGATAACGGGTATCAGTGCCTCTCCTTCAAAATTCGAGAATACTGTTTATAGCTGACCCTCAAATACAAGGTAAAGAAGCGGTCCCGCCTCTTTTGAGCTACATCGTTCATAGGGATAGTGACCGGTATGTGCAATAAATAGGTAGAAGACATTCTTAGGCAACTCATATAACATTATTTTCTTATCATATTTCTTTCTTCCATTTATCTAAGAATGTAAGATAAAATATTGAATTCATCAACAGCTTATCTAATCCCAAAAACTGTAAAAGTAGGTAGGTGCTAAGCTGATGAGAATGAATGCCTAAATTCACTTTATTTTAAATTAATGACAAAGTTAACAAATATTTATCCCAAGGTAGGGATCATGAATAACATAATAACATTTTAATAACATTTATTCAAAAATAAAAATTGGTAAAATACAGTATAAAAATCTTAGAAATAATGTTAGTATTACAAAGAACGGAGACTAGACAATTACAGAAACCTGTTTTTTAATCAGATATTGAAAACTAGCTCTAAGCAATAAAACTTAGAATGATAGAAGAGAAATTAACTGCCTCTGTGGTCTAGTGGTTAGACCACCTGTCTCAGACCCAGAGGTACCGTACTGAATTCCCAGTGAGGGCAAAATTTTCTGCTTGGTTTGGTTGGTGGTAGGGCTTTTTCTAAGTCCACGCGGTTAGCTACCATCTTATCTAAGTCGTAGTAGATCGTTCATTGAAACTAAACAAAAGGAATGGACCAAATATCGAGCCCTGTGATACACCCATTTTTACTCTTAAATCTAGTGAATTGATACCGTTTATTTGAACTTGATGTTGTCTATTATTTAAACAAGACTTTACTAAATTGAGCGCAAGTTTTCAAAGTCCGTAATATTCAAGTTTCAAGAGTAAGGTTTCGTAATCGACGAATCAAATGCCTTGGAGAGGTCTGAAAAGGTTCCTATGGCGTCTTGGGCCTCTTCCCATGCGTTGTGTGCAAATGTGTCTTAATAATGTTGCACCGGTGTCGGTCGTACAAAGTCCTTTAGTGAAACCATACTGTTGATCGTTAAGGGTTTTATTTGTGTTAAAATGATCGAGCATTTGATTAAGCATTACCTTTTCAAACACCTTGCTGAAAACCGGCAACACGGATACGGGCTATAATTATTGGTGTCTTTACTGTCCCCGGATTTGAAAAGTGGTATTACCTTACTGTTTTTCATTAAATCCGGGAAGACTCCTTGATTTACACACAAATTAATTATTAAGGCTCAGGAAGGCGCAAATTAATGACAAAGTTAACATTGACTGTAATATCTATTGTACCATTTTCTAACAAATAAATATTTTTGATTTAATTTGAACAAATATTTATCCCAAGGTTGGGATCATGAATGGAGACTATACAATTACAGAAAACTGGTTTTTTAAATCAGATATAGGAAACTAGCTCTAAGCAATAAAACTTAGAATGATAGAAGAGAATTTAACTGCCTCTGTGGTCTAGTGGTTACACCACCTGTCTCAGACCCAGAGGTACCGTGTTGAATTCCCTGTGGGGGGAAAACTTTCTGCTTGGTTTGGTTGGTGGTAGGCCTTGTTCTAAGTCCGCGTGGTTAGCTACCATCTTATCTAAGTCGTAGTAGATCGTTCATATAAACTAAACAAAAGGAATGGACCAAATATCGAGCCTTGTGGCAAAGACGACGACTGTGAATTTTTTTTTTGTTTTAGGTCGTACATGAGAAGGGACTGCGTTCCTGATGGGGGTCGGACCGCAAACGTTTTTTTTTATCATAGAGGGAGATAAAAAGTTGAGTGTTCACCTCGAGAGCCATACAATTTTAAGCTCAAGTGCCGTACTTTGAATCCTTCGGTCCGCAGTGGATTCAAAGAAGCACTCTAGCCTTAAAAATAGTTGTTTGCTTCCTAGACAAACAATCTACTATTTTCATTATTTTTTTTACCACTTTGTTGGCATGGTTAATATGTACACCCATGCCAAATTACAGCCTTCTAGTACTAACAGTCTCTGAGCTAAGCCGCGGACAGTCAGACAGACGGACGGACATGGCGAAACTGTAAGAGTACCTTGTTGGCTACGGAACTCTAAAAAGTCATCTGGAAACTTTCAAAATACTTTTTTACATCTATAACTAAATATTCGGTGTAATTTAAATTAATTATTGTATTTCATAATCAATATTTTAGTTCACTAATTAGCCATATTTCTTATCTCCATACAGTAATATCGCCAAATTAATCAAAACAGCTAAATATTTGACAGCTATTTCCGACGTTTCCAACGTTCTGAATAAACGCTCTTATAAATAAAAAAAAAAACAAGCAGTTAATATCAAGAGGGAGATTATTTTTTTATATTTTAAGAATGGAAAAAAAATTGTGAAATGTAGCCAACATCAATCGGTTAAAGTATTACAATTTGTGAAGTAACTAAAATTTAAGATGTTGTAAAAAACATTACGCGACAATGGGTGTCGCCATGAGCTCATTCATCATGCCACAAGAAAGTGCACCTTCACCGCGGTGCATTCTGAAGTAGCCATCTTCCCCAAATGTTGTGTCCCAAGAATTCTTGACGATCCAAAATGGCATATCATTCTCTGAAATAAAAGTAACATTAGCAACACATTCGGAGATATGTAATAAAGAAAGATTATTATTATTATTATTATAGATATGTAATGGAACATGAAACGTTTAAGGGCAGATACTTAAATAACCACTGAAATCTCAAATGGCAAGAGTGTCATTCGAGATTTCATTTGATGCTTCGCGATGATGCAGCTTATTATGGTGCTTGCTGGCTATGGAACTAACGTTCGTGATTTAAACTCAACCAAGCTCCGTATACCTAGAGAGGTATCTGACAAGACAAGGGCCAAACGGGAGCGTAATTGTAAAATGTAAAACGAATGTACCGTACCTGATCCGTATCCTACCAGTAGGACTGCATGATCTATTGCTCCTGAACCACATTCCTTGTCGGATAAGATTCCTTTATGATACATACTCAAAGCCATAGCGTCAATACCTTCAAGTAGAAAGACACACAAAAATTACTTATTATATATTATAATAAATTATAACAATAATTACATAATGAGTTAATAAGGCCAAAATTAACTACAAGTTTTCTGTGATTGAAAGTATTGTAGACACTGCATGGGCAGTAATCCTCCATGTACAGCCGTACTAACTTCTTTTTATGTTTTTTACCACGGCATGCACTTTTTGTTTATTATTCGAGCTGAAACATTCTTCTAGCCACTCTATTCACTCTGGAAAATTGTACACTTCATTTTGAGCCTCTATTCGATTCAGTTGCAAAATCGATTCACTATCAAATTCAAGTTAATTTACTTACCAATCGCGATGGGTCCAACATGGGACAGTAGTTGCATTAGTTTGTTTTGTGAAGTAAGATTATAAGATCGGCAGTCCGTTATCTGGACCGTCACTTTGTTTGCATCAAAACTGCATTCGTTTGAACTTGCTTGGTATGGATAGTCAGCTTCAGATTCACATCCTCCTTGTTCGATCAGTGACCTATCAATAGGATCATCAAATAAAGTGTCTATAGATACAGGGCCTTGAGTAAGCTCTCACTGACAAACATGGCCGAAAAAACTTGCGTCACCCCCTTATTTTTTTTAATAATTAGCGACTATTTCGCGATCGGAATCAAACAGTCCCACAAATCTGGCTCCACAGAATCTGGCCCCTAGACGGTGGCGCTGTCAGCGAATCTATTACTTCAATTATATTTTTATAGTGTAATTTAATGGTTGTATTATAGACAGTTTTTTATCTGAAATAAATTAATTGAATCTCAGGACCCGCCCTTGACTTGGTTGACTTGACGCCATTGCACTTTTATTGTTTCATACCACAAATATTTATTATTTCAAATCATTTTGGTCGCGGTAGTTTTTAACAAAGACAATAAATAATACGGTGAGTATGTTCAGTTAAAACATTTATCAGAATGAGATTGAGTGACTTATTGTCATTCACGGGCATGGTGTGCCAATTCCCCAATATCACGCGGGCGAAGCCGCAGGCGCAGGTTAGTTATGCATAATCACAATACACTTACGAAAATCAGTTCTAAATAACATTAGAATTTAGGTCTAGCAATGTTTATAAATAAACCCCTTAAGTAATGGAGAAAAACTGGAACATACATCTGCTATGAGGTACTGTGTACGAATACTTTTATTATTCGTAAAGTACTGTGTTAAATGATACAACAAAATACCTTGTGAAGTTAAATAAAAGAAAATTTAAAACTCATCTTAAAAGTTCTCTTTGTAAACTAGCATATTACAAATTAGAGGATTATATGCACGATAAAAATGCTTGGAAACATGCTGGTCCCGCTCCATAGGACAATCTAGCATCTAGACAAAATCAAACTGGTTGCTAATTTAATTGTATAATTTATTACGATATGATTTTACTTTCTGTGATTACTTTAACTCACACACTGACCTAATTGGTACTACTTGCTAAACATTTTGTAATATCGTATACTTCTACAATATTTGTAAATATGGGAGCACCATGTATCCATCACATAATAAGTTTATCTGTGCTTGCTTCATTTTTTTTTTTTTTACCTATTGTGGTACAGTAATTTTATTCTAGGTGGCACGTATTCACATATAATTATACGTATATAATTAATTTAATTTAAATTTCAAAATATTGTAAAACATTTTAAAAGAGTAACGGTGGAGTCTCTTGCCCATTCTTCTCCATACGAAAACTACCTTTTGGAAGGGGCGACTAGAATCAATTTTATTTTGTTTTGTAAAGATTGATGATCAAAACTGACTTTAATCATAAAAAGATTTATAATTACCGCATTGCAACGTGCATATATCCGCCACGACATGCATAATTCTTTTTGTCGCAGTCTACAATCTGCTGTTCAGATAATCTTACGAGCTCCGTGTGTTTGATGGCGTACTGACCCTCAATACTACCTGTGATAAACAGTCAATAATATTTATTATTAATACTTTGTTTATTATAAACAATTTGTACTATTTCTGTAGGTTAAAGAAAATTCTTGAATAAAACATGCACTTACCAATTGTGCTAAACGCATAACAACTTCCACAACGTTTTTGGTCTTTAACGGGGGTGACGACACCTCGTTCGCGCCAATCGAACGACTCCGGCGCATCATTATAGTCGATGTCTTTATCATACAAGTATTTGCAACTGTCGCTGTCGTCGCCAACGGAATGAGAGTCAGCTGAATTTCTCAAACAGGTGAATTTTGATTTAAATTCTTCTTGAGATAGATCCGAAAATTGCGTTATACCTGAAGAAAACTCGAAATGTTGTTACACATATAGTTACCAAAAAGAAATACTTACAATGAAATTTTAACAGATGAAATAAAATAAATTCATGAATAAATAAATAAATGTTACCGAAAACAGCGTGAAGGCTTTTCTCGTTCATACTGTTTATTTTTTCCAAACGTTCTTTGAATATTTGGAACCTGGTTTGCTTCTCGTTTTCATCGGCGTAGTTTCTTTCATACTTTTGTATGAAGCGCTCGAAGTGCACTTCGGCGTCTTCGAGTGCGTACGGCTCGGGCGCAGGGGCGGCTGACCACGCAGCCGCGAGCGCAAACCAACTGACAGACAATAATAGCAACACTGATGCCATGATAGTTACTAATGAGAACAACTGCTTTACAATCACGTCCTACAGTATTCCTTAACAGTACAATCGCAGTATTTTATACCATATTTCTGGGCTAAAGAATTCTAAACGTTGGCATTCACTTGAAAAGTAATTGAATTTAATAGTTTGTGATAAATTAAATGTTTTAACGACCGATGATTATGAAATTCCTTAAAAAAACGGCCAAGTGCGTGTCGGACCACGCACAATGTAGGGTTCCGTAGTTGGGATGATTTTATCCCAAGAACAAACTTAACGGTGTAGTTGACAAAGTGTTTTCCCAAACATCGATATACGTCACGGTCAATTCTCCAACTGCAAATGTAAGTTTAGCATAATCAACCCATAGTGTTCCCACTGCTGGGATACAGGCCTCTTCTTAGTGAGAAAAAGTGGGCCGTAATCCACCACGCGGGCCCAGTGCGGGTTCGTAGATGTCACATGTGTTTGAATTTTCTGTTCTAGGACATGCCGGTTTCCTCACGTCACGATGTGTACGGTTCCCTATAACAGTAATAAAAGCTTTTAAGCAAATTAAGATCAAATTTACCGAAGATCTTTGGGGAATGTCCATTAAAGTCTGTACTTCCATAATTGAGACCATAGCGCCTTACTTAGCCTTAATATTTAATTTGTGTGGACCAAGGAGTCTTCCCGGATTTAATGAAATACAGTCAGGTAATACCACTTTTCAAATCCGGGGACAGTAAAGACACCAATAATTATAGTCCCGTGTCCGTGTTGCCGGTTTTCAGCAAGGTGTTTGAAAAGGTAATGCTTAATCAAATGCTCAATCATTTTAACATAAATAAAATCCTTCATGATCAACAGTATGGTTTCACCAAAGGTAACCTTATTAAGACACATTTTTATTGCATGCGAAGAGACCCAAGACGCCATAGGAATCTTTTGTGACCTCTACAAGGCATTTGATTGCGTCGATCACGAAACCTTATTCTTGAAACTTGAGCATTACGGACTTGGAAAACTTGCGCTCAGTTTAGTAAAATCTTATATGATAGACAACAAAAAGTCCAAATAAACGGTTCAATTCACTAGGTTTAAAAGTGAAAATGGGTGTGCCACAAGGCTCGATATTGGGCCCATTCCTCTTTTTAGTTTATATCAATGATCTACTCCATTTATTAAAAAATCAACCACAAATGGTGTTATTTGCTGACGATAACTTCCTTAATTTTTAGATAGACGTGCTACAAATTTTGACGACGTATAAAACGCCCTACTGCAGGTCCAAAGTTGGTTCACTGCTAATAATTTAGTATTAAATGGAAAAAAAACGATGTGCATAAAATTTTCTTTACCAAATGTCAAAAGTAGTGATTGTGAGATAGTATTGAATCAAGAGACGACCAGAAACTAGAATTCGTCGATAAAACTGTTTTCCTAGGGATCACACTCGACTCAAGGTTACAATGGGTCCTCATTTAACATCTCTTGCAGGACGGCTAAGTTCAGCAGCATATGCTGTCAGAAAAATCCGTCAATTTACTGATGTAGGTACCGCGAGACTGGTCTATTTTAGTTATTTTCATAGTATCATGTCATACGGTATTTTACTGTGGGGATGGGCTGCAGACATCGAGTCTATTTTTATTCTGCAGATAAGAGCGATCAGAGCCATATATTATCTCCGCAGGCGTGACTCTCTAAGGGAACTGTTTAAGGATATTAACATCATGACGGTATCTTGTCAATATATCTATGAAAACATCATGCACGTAAGAACAAAAATTTCATCTTTTTAGTAAAAAGAAGTGATACACTACTGGGTAATACGTCTTTTATTGACTTGAATGTGCCCTGGCGGCTGTGAGTATGTCATGCTCACTCAGATGTCTCGCTGATGGTGGCACGTGTGTTGGATCATTTAGCTCCCTTCAAAATGGTTGAGCTGAATGGTGCTAATCCATGCGTCATATTCGTGAACGGGCGCCGTCAGTTGGGACTGGTCAACTCTTAGCTGCCTTGGGTGATGAATTTTTAAATTGTTCTTTTTATTACGAACGCTTCTAACGTGCACGTCTTTCTACATTGTTCTCATATGTTTATTTTCAACATGAATGATGTAACCAATTTGAAAAAAAATTGATGGGATATAACTACAAATTAGCGATTTTAGAACTTTTCCTTAACTTGTGATGTGAGTCCTTGCTTCTTGCCTCATGATTCTAGGTCAACTGGAAGTACCCTAGATTTTGAGTTACTTTCGAATATCAAAATATGTCGCTTAAATGGCCGTATTTTTTTTGCGTTAACTTAGAAGCTTGATTTTTTTAGAACTCCAAGGGACCGTTGACTTACGTATTTGATATGAATTTCAACTTGATACTGTGGTATTCCATTATTTGGAACCACATCTTTTAGTTTATTTACGTATAAACACGTTACTCTTTCTTTATGTTATTATATTAAACAAACCACCTTTTAATATATTTTCCTATTGATATTCTATGACACTTATATTTAACTCACTTTTATATTCTGTAGCACTGTTTACCTCTGTAAAGCATACTCTTAATTATCTCTTGATTGTTTTATCATCCAAATCGATTTTATAGTATTTAATTTTCCCTTTTGTAAAAACTTTAGAATATTTATATTCTGACGTTTTCATCTTAAACTGTCATCTGTCGTAATTTACTTTTCTAAAACATAGACAGAACACATCATAGATAAGTACACTCTATCTTCTCTCATAAAGTGGGTGTACACACTGAACCTTCGCAATAAGCATAGATCTAAGATTTCTCCTCTGTAAGCCGTTTTTATTAGTGCTGGTCATATCTAAATTAAGAATTAACTTGAATATGTTTTAAAAACGTTTAAAATATGACACAGAACGATAAAAACGGTCTTCATATTTTTGGAGACTGGTCTTGTCTGAGCCCTCGGAGAGTCGTATTTTTAACTTGAGACGGAGTCACTGTTTTTATGCCCTTAAGTCTTATTTGTTGAACAGTTAGCTACTCGAATATTAGTCTCTTAAAACTAGCATAACTAGCGTGCGCGAGTGTCCTAATTTTATTGTGTAATTTAAACTATCGATACTGAGTGGATTATGTCAATAAACATTCTAGTACTGTGTAATACTGTGTTTAATTCGCTCGGCCCTCCTGCCTAGCCCTGTAGGAGGTGCTCACTTCTAACGAACTCTTAACCACGCGGCGTAAAACGCCGCGAGCACACGCACACGAAGGCCTCCGACACTAGACGTCGTTACTCTCCGAGAGAGACCTCCGCCGTCACCTGTGACGCTAGCGCGGTCCTCCCGCTAGGTGAGGCGCCTCAAAGCGCCTCCATCTACAAAGTCTCACAACCTCTACTCCGTTCCACAGGCTGGAGTGTACCTCCAGGGGGGATAATCCTCAGCCCAGCCTCCTGCACGCTGCATGCGGCCTGCCTGCCTGCCCACCTGTTCCACTCCCTGCCTGCCTGTTCCTGCCTAACCTGAGCCTGTCTTGTGCCTGTTCCTGCCTAACCCGAGCCTGTCCTGTGTCCTAAACTTAACTTTACTTTTACTAATTTTAACTTTTAATTTTAATACCTTTTTATTTTAATTTAATTTGTGACTTACGTTTCCCTCCACGGAGGAAAACGTTACGTTACAGTTTGTGACTTACGTTTCCCTCCACGGAGGAAAACGTATCGTTACAGTTTGGCGCCCAATCTCTTAGAAACTCACACCCTGCTCCACACTAACACCCTCTTCATACATCTAACACTCTTACACTCTTAAACTTAGGCATAACGTCCTTACACTCTTTAACTTTGGCGCAAACGTTAGTTTGGCGCCCTCACACCCTCTTATACACTAAACACCCTTCTAAACACATCGCAAGACTCTTACACTCTTTAACTTAGGCACAACGTTACAGTTTGACACGCAATACCTAGAACTACACACTCCCCTTAAACATACTCGTTAACACTCTTTTACTTAGACACAAAAACATTACAGCTTAACGCTAACTTTAGAACTTTACTAGATTATATCCTCTTATACACTCGTACTTTATATTTTCTTACTTTTACCGCACTATATTTTTAACGTGGGCTCGATTTTTCAAAATTCAAAAAAAATACTTTATCTAGTATAAATTTTTCGGATATCCTTTGGCAATTATTTTTTACCTTACTTACTTCTTAATCCCTATAATCTCTTATCTATTTTCTAAAATGAAACTTCAATGGAGTACCCATATCTTAAAGGAACCCCTAGAGGATAATTTTTCTTTAATTTAAAACAACATATAAACATATTTAATTTAAATAACTTAAACGGACTACTTCAGTCATATACAATTTCTTCACTGTCCGCAGTAGACTTTCAAATTATTTTTTCATAGCTTCTTTACAATTATTATTATTATACCTTTTACTCTTTGTATCATATACACCAACCCTCACTACTTAACCCTTTAGGCATATTTTGTATCCCACCTTTTTTTTTAATTTTAACCTCGGCTTTTCAGCCATCTTATTCCACTTAAACTCTTTGATGAGCGGTCCCTACACAACTCATTAAATAAGCCCATGTCACCTTCTTCCCTCTCAAAGGAAACTCTCCTATCTTAAAGAGTAAATCCCCTCTCTTATAGGGTAAACTCTTCTTAACTTTTAAACTCTACGAGCGGTTCCTACACAACTCGATAAACAAGCCTATGTGTATACCTTTAACTTTACGAGCGGTTCCTACACAACTCGATAAACAAGCCTATGTGTATACCTTTAAACTTAATTCTCTTAAACTTAGGTTTCCCTTAAACCTAGATCCTTCTTAAACTTGGGTTTTCTTAAATCCTTTAATTGGGTTTCTTAAACTCCCAACTCTTGAGCGGTTTGGCAACTCATTTAAAAAAGCCTCCAATGCCTTGTAAATAGCTTCATAACGGTCTTCAAACAGGTGCGGGTTACGACACCTAATTAAAAAAAATAAGCCTTCGTAATTTTATCAAAATAATTCCTTGAGGAGTATGCGTCATAGAACGTGAACCATATCCCCTATGTGTGTTTGAGTGAGAGTGTTTGACGAAAGTATGAAAGATGTTGTTAGACCAAGGATTTATTTAAACATTCAAAATTTTCAACGTATTGAAAATTTTTCTTGGGTCGTCGGGGAAATGTGGTATTCCATTATTTGGAACCACATCTTTTAGTTTATTTACGTATAAACACGTTACTCTTTCTTTATGTTATTATATTAAACAAACCACCTTTTAATATATTTTCCTATTGATATTCTATGACACTTATATTTAACTCACTTTTATATTCTGTAGCACTGTTTACCTCTGTAAAGCATACTCTTAATTATCTCTTGATTGTTTTATCATCCAAATCGATTTTATAGTATTTAATTTTCCCTTTTGTAAAAACTTTAGAATATTTATATTCTGACGTTTTCATCTTAAACTGTCATCTGTCGTAATTTACTTTTCTAAAACATAGACAGAACACATCATAGATAAGTACACTCTATCTTCTCTCATAAAGTGGGTGTACACACTGAACCTTCGCAATAAGCATAGATCTAAGATTTCTCCTCTGTAAGCCGTTTTTATTAGTGCTGGTCATATCTAAATTAAGAATTAACTTGAATATGTTTTAAAAACGTTTAAAATATGACACAGAACGATAAAAACGGTCTTCATATTTTTGGAGACTGGTCTTGTCTGAGCCCTCGGAGAGTCGTATTTTTAACTTGAGACGGAGTCACTGTTTTTATGCCCTTAAGTCTTATTTGTTGAACAGTTAGCTACTCGAATATTAGTCTCTTAAAACTAGCATAACTAGCGTGCGCGAGTGTCCTAATTTTATTGTGTAATTTAAACTATCGATACTGAGTGGATTATGTCAATAAACATTCTAGTACTGTGTAATACTGTGTTTAATTCGCTCGGCCCTCCTGCCTAGCCCTGTAGGAGGTGCTCACTTCTAACGAACTCTTAACCACGCGGCGTAAAACGCCGCGAGCACACGCACACGAAGGCCTCCGACACTAGACGTCGTTACTCTCCGAGAGAGACCTCCGCCGTCACCTGTGACGCTAGCGCGGTCCTCCCGCTAGGTGAGGCGCCTCAAAGCGCCTCCATCTACAAAGTCTCACAACCTCTACTCCGTTCCACAGGCTGGAGTGTACCTCCAGGGGGGATAATCCTCAGCCCAGCCTCCTGCACGCTGCATGCGGCCTGCCTGCCTGCCCACCTGTTCCACTCCCTGCCTGCCTGTTCCTGCCTAACCTGAGCCTGTCTTGTGCCTGTTCCTGCCTAACCCGAGCCTGTCCTGTGTCCTAAACTTAACTTTACTTTTACTAATTTTAACTTTTAATTTTAATACCTTTTTATTTTAATTTAATTTGTGACTTACGTTTCCCTCCACGGAGGAAAACGTTACGTTACAGTTTGTGACTTACGTTTCCCTCCACGGAGGAAAACGTAACGTTACAATACCTCGACGCGTTCCTGAAAAAAAGAATCTTGATAGACAGACAGACGGACGGACAACGAAGATCCTATAAGTGTTACGTTTTTTTCCTTCTGAGGTACGGAACCCTAAAAATAATTAATTGTAACAAAGATTACAATTTTATCTATCGGTATTTTTTTAACAATGTCAACATTTTAAAGTATTCATAAACGAGTATATATAATTGACTATTAATAGGTACTCCAAATGTTCCTGAACATCGCTGATTTTATTTGTTTTTTATTTATGGAAGAAGATTCCCCGTATCCTGCCTTTTTGTATAGTTCTATAATTCTCTGACATCTTTCTAATTCCCATTTTAAATTAGTATTTTCTGTGCTCAAATTGTCAATTTCAATATTTGCAATTATCGATTCCTCCTGTATAGATGACAATTTTATTTGAAAGTCACGTACTTCTAAATTCTCACATGGGTCACGGGTCATGGGTCAGGTAGACACTGCATCGTGGAATCGAAAAGTGACGAGTCTGATGTGTTCATAATTGACACACTATTATGAGAGTTCGTTTTCATTTTACTATTGCGTCCACTCACCATAATAGGTAGTTAAAATATGCAATAGTACAAAAAAAAAATTGTAGGTCAGAATCGAACTTAATGTCTAATCGACTCAAACCAAATATGATTGCAAAAATAATGGCCAAAAAGAACATCTATTCTTTGATCACCTTTTCTTATGTCGATTCTGCTTGTTCTTAGCTAATTGAACGATATTTAATTTGATGAAAAAGTATATCTGTTCTAATTTCTAATATTTTTTAAACTATAAACCGTCGTTATGTGACTCATGCTACAAATTTTTTTTTCTGTCACACTGGATTTACTGCACATTTTAAACACATGTTTTTATTATGTTTTAAATAGTTTACGATCTTCATAATTTGAGGTATTGTTTTGAGAGTTTTGACTCTCAAAACAATTTTTAATTTTTGCATTGTATTTTAATATGGTTTTTCTTGCACGAAGGTCCTTGTTTTAAGGCAATTAACATATTTCATTTATAGTTAAATTAAATGTAACTAAAAATGAATTTAGCTGTCCTATCGTTTTCTATGTCCAGAAAACGATAGGACAGCTAATGCCAGCTGATATACAATGTGTTTTTTTTGATATCCCATAACTCTAGGGTATGATTGAGACCATATCAAAGAACCAACTGGCATATGAATTATTCTTCAATCATATTTTTTTTTTTGTTTTAATTTTTCATACAAAATAATTCGACAAAGGCACGATTATTAATATAAAACACCCTTACGTGAAATATGACAACGTCGCATTTTCTTAGCTTTAAATATGAATAAAAATGTAGTGTAGTAAAGTAATTCATTTAGTGTAGTAAAGTAATTCTACTTTACTACACTAAATGAATTACTTTACTACACTACTGCGAAGTTTGGCAACGTCGCAAAAGTAAAGATTCGTCACACTGGTGACAATTTTTTTAATTAAGATTGATTATATCTTCGAAACTATGCATTTTTGGACCACCTATTCTAGGAGATTTTGTGTTCTTTTAACTTAAATAATATAACCCTAGAGTTATGGGATATCAAAAAAAACACGTTGTATATACCGGACGGTAATTTTTTTTAAAACGTCGCCCCACACTAAGATTTTTTTCTTGTATCGTGGGTGCGTTTACAAACATAGAAACTCACATACACTAACACCCAGACCCGAAACAACTACTTGCAGATCATACAAATATTTGTTCCGTGCTGGGATCGAACCCGCGACACGTTGCGCAGCAGTCGATCGGAATATTGATACTTTAACACCACTTTCAACAACAGATAGTCGATAATACTATTTTTTAATAATTTTATTCATAGAGCTAATGTTTACCTGACAGCAGCGCCATCAATCTCTGTGAATTCACGAAGTCGTTTTTTCGTCATTCTTTTCGTAGTCAATACTCAAAAGCTAAACTGTATCTTTCTTTCTTAAAGGTATCCAGGCCAGCGGTCTATCTTCATATGTAGAAGGAGTTATATCCGATGAAAACTGTAATCTAGGTCATTTAAATCATAGAGTCCTACTGGTTGGATATGGATCAGGTACGATCGTTTTATATTTTATAATAATGCCCCATTTAGTTGTAGTTTTGTCAGATGCTTGGCGATGGTGCAGTTGACTCTGGTGTATGCTTGTCCTGAACTAACCTTTGTGATTTAAAGATTGCCACGCTACTTACCTATAGCTAGTGTCATTCAGAATTTTAGTAGTCTTTAGTATCTGATATTAAACTTTTCATGTTCATTCATGTATTGCTGCAATTACTTTTACTAGTGATCGCCCAGAGGTCGAAATTCGAACATAATTCATTTAAATTTTAAGTTGTATTGTATATACTAATTCCATGCTGCCATGTCATGATTCTAAGGTAGCCGTCTTGTGTCAAACGCATGGTAGTCTGTGTAATGTGTTTTTATTAATTGAATTTATTTCTAACGTATATTATATAAAAATATTAGCTTTCTGCACTCGCGTGCCAAATTTCATACTCCTCCGTCCGCGTAATTTTCGTAAAAAGGGGTAGAAAGTTTTTGTTTTACGTATTAATATAATAATAATTACAGAGGCTGGTGAGCCATTTTGGATCGTCAAGAATTCTTGGGACACAACATTCGGGAAAGACGGCTACTTCAGAATGCACCGCGGTGAAGGTGCACTTTCTTGTGGCATGATGAATCGGCTCATGGCGTCATCCGTCGTCGCATAATGCTTTATATCTTTATACATGTTAAGTGTTAATAAATTAACTTCACATACTGTAATTATTTAAACGACTGATGTTAAATACTGGGTGTTAGGCTAAATTTTACCTTTATTATTTCTAATTTGTTGCTTTCGTTTATTCTGAAAATGTTTAAATTATAATCTTTACCTCGATATTAACTGCTAGTTTTTTTTCTGTTTCACCATCATACCTGATGACATCAACTGCTGCAGATGACCGTCAAAACCACTGTTTACTTTATTATATATTTTGCCCTTCTGCCTTAACCAGGCGATAAATAGGGAAAATTCAAACTTTAATTTATCAGCTATCCACTATAAACATTGCATCAAGACGTCATTTGACTTTTAAGTCTGTTTAGAACATGACTTTTCTTTGGTATTGTTCGTCGGGTCGTGGAGCTCTTTAAGTTGAGTTACACGATTACTGACAAATACGTGCATTGACTGGACAGGTTCACTCAAATCTGTGTGGTTCTTTTCTCAAGAGACTATCTCATTTACCTGCATGGTCCTCATATGGCCTGACCAAGATAATGTCTGGACTTTAAAACAGTCTGTGAACTCTGAGTTTGTTTTGGGCTTTCTTCTCTGAGTAGTCAGTTAAGAAAACCCGAACTCATCTAATTTTATAAACAGATAGCTCAGCGTGTTATTGAGGCCACAGCCAAGGGGGTATTAAGCAGGTTTTTCTAAGTAACAAAACCTGCTTAATACCTATCAACAATCAGCAAACTAATTTCTTGCAACTTAGACGATGGTAAAAACTAGTAAGTGCACCCTCAACCTCGTGTCGCAAAATATCCATAGCGTTGATTGTAACATAGGT
This sequence comes from Agrochola macilenta, assembly GCA_916701695.1. Classification (NCBI taxonomy): domain Eukaryota; kingdom Metazoa; phylum Arthropoda; class Insecta; order Lepidoptera; family Noctuidae; genus Agrochola; species Agrochola macilenta. The sequence goes on along the minus strand of OU753559.1, from coordinate 2,621,509 downwards.
AAACTCACCACGTTGTGATCTAAAAAGATCAGAAATATACTGGGACATTTTAGTCCTCTCAGAGTGAAGGCTTCTTTCAGCTCGGAACATACCTAATCTCGATAACTATATTTATGCATCAACGACTTCTCATGGAACCCAAAATGAAGGAGTTGTTATCTACTATGTTTAGAACCGTACATACATACGTACATACATAAATGTAGAAGAACCAGAGATTCGTGATGCGAACTGTCTTCCGCTTAAAATAAACACTGAAACTTGTATTATCGGAATCTACCGCCCCCCGAGTCAAGCCAATACTACTCGCAAAAATAAGTGGGTATGAAAATATTGTTCTCTGTGGCGATATAAATATCGATATTGCACGTAACAGTCCGGACAGGCATTCGTACGAATATCTTAACGGTTTAGCAAGTCACTGTTTGCTCCCAGGTCATACTGCACTTACATAAGTGCCTAAAACACATACAGCCAAAAACAAATTAGATGCTACCTGTTTCGTATTCGAGTCATCAATTACAGATCACGAAACTGTTGCCATTAGTTTGGACCTGGATGCACGCCGGATTATTGCAATAAAAACATCTACTCAATTGACTTTGAATCTATCGAAGACACCGTACAGAATGCTACCTTACAGCCCATTCTTGAAAGTATATAACACCGCAACCGACCTACTTGTGTTGTACCTTTTCACCGCAACAAAAAATAACTCGTCTGATAAAAAATCCAGTAGTCAATGGGTCAGCAAACCGTGGAGCACTTAAAGGTCAACCTAACGTTAAGCAGGTGAAAACCAATGTACTAGTAAATGGGACAGAATTGGATCTTGTGGACACCACTGTGTTCTTGGGTATTACTTTGGATTCGAAGCTTCAGTGGGGCCCACATAAAACCAAATTGTCGAAGCGGCTAAGCTCTGCAGTCTACGCAGTATATAAAATCCGTCATTTGACTGATGTAGAAACAGCTCGATTAGTATATTTTAGTGCTTTCCATAGTGTAATGTCGTACGGCATTCTGTTGGGGGAAATGCAGCCGACATTCAGGCTATATTTGTGCTGCAGAAACGAGCCATGCGAGCAATATATTGTATAACCTAAGTTGTGGGCATTCACTGAGGGATAAATTTAAGGAAATAAACATAATGACAGTCGCATCTCATTCTCAATATGTATTCATAACCTGATTTATGTAAAAAAGAATATTAATCTACATTCTAAACAGAGCGACATTCATAGCATAAATACTAGAAACAAAGATTTATTTATTGTGCCCAGGACTAAGCTCCAAAAAATTACTAATTCATGTAAGTGCCAAAGTAAACGTTTTTACAACAAACTCCCAGGCCATGTTGAAGAACTGAACTTCAATAAATTTAAATAATTTATTAAACAGAAACTATGTCGAAAAGGTTTCTATAAAGTTAAAGATTACTTAGACCATAAAAAGGCTTGGGAATAATTAAGCTACTCCAATGTACCCCCTCCCCCCAAGCAGCAAACAAGTGTTTTAAAATCAACGACTAGATGACACTATATGAGTTCATATAATTGTTTCGTTCATTTTATTTGACTGTATAAGTCAATTTATTTTCACATAATAATGACATAATCTACTCCAGTTTTTTAATGAGTTGTATTGCAATAGCTAGCGACCTCGAAAATTTATCATTCCATTCTTGCCTGAGCAACCGGCAGCAAGTTCGTCATGCTCCTTTGATGTCACTGCTTGCGGTAGCGTCGGGGGTCGGGTTGCCTTCTTCCCTCAAATATGGCGTGGGGGGTAATGGCTGATCTTTGCGTTATGCTCGTGAACGGGTGCTGCTTGTGGTGACTGGTCGTCTTTCTGACCATGGTTTTGTTATTCTTATTAGTAATTAACTGTTTATTTATATTATTTATTTTTACTTCGATGGCCCTAGTTTATCATTTGTGACTTCGAGTTAATTAGCTATATGTAAGCGAGTCCTTTATGCCTGGAGGCTTTTATTCGGATATTAAGTTATACAGTTTGGCAGACTTTATGTATGTTATTGTTAATACAGATTTTGAATAAATAAATATAAATAAAAAAAAGTTCTGTTTACTTTATATTTTCGCTTGATTATAGATTTCGATGATTTTTTATTGTTGGTATATTGGCGTGTGCTAGCTGACATACAGCAAATAATTAATTAAATTAAATTTTGCATAACTACTATTGTATAGAATCAAGTTTTTCTAACTGTACAGCCAGCTGTGCTGCTGGGGAATTTGTTGCGCCACTTCTTCTTCCGGACTGTCTTATGTAATTTAGACGTTCGACTTTTCGAACGTCTAAATTACATAAGACAGTCCCCCAGCTGATTCTCAGCCTATTTCGAATAAATGTCTCTTGTTTTTTTTTTTTTTGGTTGCATCGTTGCATGAGAAACAGGAATAACCTACGTAACAAACTTGAACGAGATCCTGTAAATGAGATTCTTAAACTAATCTATACAAGTTATCCACATTTTTGTAACTCTGTTATTAAAAAAAGCTATTTGAAACTACGTTATATGTGTATTTAATTGTCTCTACTAAACGCAGTTGCTAAAATGTAGTTATTTAATTTTAAGTATTTTTCATTACGCACAAAAGTTTCAGAGAAACGTCATAATCACGTCTCGTAATTCTAATAATGTTAGTTCTAGTATTTCCTGTTTAGATAAATTACTAGCGATATTTTGGTGTAATGTTTTAAAACTTTTGCACGTACTAGCAATTTTCACGAAAAAACAAGCATTAAGACTTAGTATAACCCCAATGAAACTTAATCTTACGTATACGTATACAAACACTAATACATAAAATTTGGTGTAAAACTTACGTGCACATTTAGTTGTTGCGATATTTCGGCAACTCTAATTCCCATTTATTTTAAAATTACGATGTGGATTCTTTCCGCAGCGGTTTTCCGAACAGGCATTTTATCGAATTATTGAATTTATTTTAGATTTTGAATATTATTTTCAAAGATTTTGTGTCAAGTAGACGGAATTGAGAGTACAGACATCAAGATTTTTGTTTTTAAACTTAGATTGCATCTATGATCCATTCGGTTTTTATTTGGAATAAACTTTCAAGTAAATGTCAATTTGAGTGTTAAAGAAGAGTTGCAATACGACCGAATTAAGAATTACGACCTGAACCGTTTTTTGGAAAACGTATGACTCCATTGAAAATTACTAACATAAATATTTATCCCTTTCGAACAGTCATAATTTCTCTCAGTTGGGTCTAAGTCTTGCTGTTTGTACTTAAGATTTATCTTACATCAAATACGATCTAGCTGGAGACTATTTTTGTTCAAAGGGACGGAAGTAAATCGTGTTTTAATGTAATAAAATGAAACCATAATTGCATTGCTCGATATATTTAAATATATACCCAAAACCCAAAATACATTTTTATAGAAGCTTCTAAATTTGTAATCCGCATTACTAGAACGGGAGAGTTACATAATTATGGATGATGACATGAATCCATTATTCATCATTCCACACGAGCCAGCACGTTCTCCGCGTTGTATTCTGATGTAGCCCTGTTCACCAAAACTTTCGCTCCATGAATTCTTAATAATCCAGAACGGACTGCCGTTTTCTGAAACGAAATTGTTATAATAAAATTACATTATTCGTTAGTAGCTTGGTGCATTTTAAGGGGACTACAGGACGTAAACGTGGCTAAACGTAAGTTTTATAATGCCTACAAGTATGTATATGATCTACTGCAGTAAACAAAATTAGAAAAATTTATGATATTCTTCAGGAAGATAGGAAGATAGTGTGTTGAAAACATCTGCCTAGCCTTTTCCCAACTATGTTGGGGTCGGCTTCCAGTCTAACCGGATGCAACTGAATACCAGTATTTTACATGGAGCGAATGTCTATCTGACCTCCACAACCCAGTAACTGGGTAATAGGACTCGTAACGACTGTCAAAGATCCACGAATGACAGCCGGGACCAACGGCTTAACGTGCTTTCCGAGGCACGGAGGATTCTCGGTATGTAAAGATGGTCACCCATACACTGACCAACCCCGGCAAGCGTAGCTTAACCTGTTGGATCGACCCGTGCGGCTGTTGTTACTTAGCCACGAGCTCCTCAGTGTGTTGAAAACATAATAGAAATAAATTAATACGAACGAAAAAAATCACGAAGATACCTCTAAAAATATATTTTAACGATTCAAAATCACATACTCGTAAAAATGCAATCATTCTGATTTTTTGTCAGATCATTCTACAAGCAACATATCTGTTGCAATTTTTTAGTCCAATCAATAGATTTTTTGGAAATTGATAATTGCTTAATATTTTGCAATAAATTACCTGCGGTGTGTCATCGCGCTACTGTCTCTTTTCTATGCAGTCCGACAGTGACCGCGCTTTACCTGTTGTTAGCCTCTTAACACAATACAATTTCAGGACTTATGTACGTACCTGTACCATAGCCCACCAGCAAAACAGCATGGTTTACGCCGCCAGCATTGCATTGTTGATCCGACATTATCCCTCCACGATAAGCTTGAAAGTTGGTAGCCTGGACGCCTATCAGAAAAAGGAGAAAAAAAAAAAAAGCTTAGTGCTAATATCATCTATGACGATTCACCGGTTGTTTGTCTATTCTATATGTGGTTACTTACCAATGGATATAGGTCCGACCTTGTACAATATTTGTTTTACTTTTTCTTGCGAAACAACGTTAAATAAGTTGCAGTCAGTAAGCCTCACTGCTGCCTTGCCTGGGGTAAATTGACAGACCTGTTGTTTAACCGCGTACGGATAATCCTCTTCTCTCTCGATACCACCCTGCTGAATGATAGATCTGTGTACAAGAAAATGATTTTAAGAAGTTGACTGCCTTCTTGTCGCATTGGTGATCCATGTGGCGTGGCTTGCATTTTTGTTACTCGCAACTATGTAGAATTATATAATGAAATTATTTAAGCTGTAGCAAGTCATAAAGACCGTCACAGAATCTGACTGTAGAGCAATCATTCCTGGATCAGTCCCTGTTATTGGATATTTTCATTAGAAAACTCACAGTAGCAGCCCGGAATCTGAATATATGCTCGGTATATGGCAATAGCGGGCTCACATAATGCACAAGAGTGATGGCAGATGTGGCTGGCGTGGAGAACTAGAACCGAATTTGTTCTGGTGATATCATATTGTATGGTTGAACAAAACAAATAGAGTAAGGTTATATATATATATATTTTTTTTTTTTTGGGTGGGAATCATCTAATGACTCCTCCCGCTCTGGGCAGAGCGAGAGGGTGTGTCAGACTTTTACTGACTAAAACCCACCCGTGTTCCTTCCGTTGCCTAAAGGAAGGTTATATCCTCCAGAATGAAGAGAATGGCGTGCAAAAGCGGAAGCTGTGATGTGTTTATAGCAATGGATAAACAAATTCTGAAAACGACTCTATTGATATTCTCTCTCTTCTTTTTTTTTGCTTTTTACATATCTGGCGAAAGGCGAGTATACTGTGCAGTATCTGTGTTATCTTATGTAGGTACTCGGTACACCTTCGGAGAAAATATTCTTGACTTCATAAACATAATTATGTGTATAGCCGAAAGCTCTGTGAAAATTATGTTTTTACCGAAAAGCAGATGTCATATATCCGCCGCTACATCCATTAGAATTTCTATCACAGTCAATAGTCTGTTGTTCAGAAAATTCCATGAGGCTCCCATGCTTGATTGCATATTGACCCTCGATGTTTCCTGTAAAATGAATTTATCAAAATAAATATTACTGTCATCAGATAGTTATATGTATAGTCGGCAACAAACAAATAGAAATAAAAAAAGAAACAAATAATCTAGAGGGTTTAGACAAGCAGAAATTGCTTTCAAAGCGTTTCGTGGTTCTGCAGCGACTTTCTACAACATTATTATAAGGTTATCGGTAATTTGTGTCAATGCTTTAGCTCGCTAGACCGAATTTAGTTTTGAACACCCGAGCTATTTACTCGCAAGGAAGTGATTGCAAATTGCTTTATGGAGGAATACAATGCTATACATTTTTGACTTTTGCATCCACGATATCGCTGGTGAAAAGTCTCTTTGTCTAGGACCTCACGTAGACTATAAATATATTTTAATAGGTAAGTATGTATCGAAAATTATAACCTTGGTTTAGGGTTATATGGGTTAGTAATTCTCGTCACAAATTAAAATTATATAGATACTCACCACTTACACTAAAAGCGTAGCACCCTCCACATTTATCTTGGTTCTTAACTCGAGTGACAGCGTTATGTTGACGCCAGTCGTACGATTCAGGTGCATTGTAATTGGGAACTTCACCATCGGATACATCGGTGCATCCAGCCTGAGTCAAATTTGAAGTAGGATCTCCCAAACCGGTGATGTGTTTGACGAATTCATTAGGAGTAAGATCGCTAAATTTTGTTATACCTGAAATAAAATATGATTTAGCACAAATATATTTCTTTTATAATGAAATGTCAAGTAAAGCTATTCATTATTAACTTACCAAATACAGCGTGTTTACTTTGTACATTCAAAACGTTAGCTCGTTCTAAGTTTTCTGTGAATATTTCGAACCTGACTTGCTTTTCTTCTTCATCGACGTATTGTTTGTTGTGTTCTTGGATGAACCGTTCGAAGTGTAGTTCGATATGTTCCCGCAGGAACAGCTCGGGTGCGGTGTTGGTCGCCGCAAGCGCCGCTAAGCAAGAACACAACAAAAACAACAACGGTGACATTGTAGCTCAGATAGAGACAGACCCTAAGATAGTTTAGCAAAGAAAAATTTAAGCCTTTTATACCTGTTTGGTAAGTATTCGGCATTTACTTTTATCGTTTGGAAAATATGTGAAACGAAAAATACTTTTTATCGAATTTCAATAACTCCTTTCATTTGATTAACATTGCATTCCTTGTTTTTTATTGTTGTAAGAATGCGATAAAATATAATCATGTTGTTGTTCGTTTGTTTTGATTAGTTATTATGTTTATTATAGACTTAATAAGAATTAAAAAATATATTTAGGTGTAGTATTATTAGTTAACTCATATTCTAGTCAGTAAATATTTCGTTCATAAACGCGAATATTATCATAAAGGAGATAGTTTTTTTTCTTCAGCGATTAGGCCTACCAAAAATTGTGGCCACTATTAATGAAACACATGTTAATTTGTTCCTTATTATCTCCAGATTACAGTGGTAGTAATAATTATACTTCGTCTAACGGGAGTACTGAGAAATACAACCATAACCTAAAAAATCACTAAAAGAGCTATTGTTTAGTGAGAAGGATGGCCTCACCGATATTATAATTTTGTAAAATAGTGCACTGTTTAGTAATAAATAGTAGGAACAACGGGAGGTTTTGAACGGTTAATGAAAACAAAAAACACAGTAACAAAGCATTTTTATTTCTGGAAGTATATCAATTTCAACGTCTGACGACTTAGAATTAGTAGATAGTATTTCATCTAAAAACGGTGCAGGTCACTCCACCTCTTATCTTGATACCGTGTCCAAGATAAAAATATTTGAAATACCGCACGCTGAACATTACATGTGCACAAAAGCCAACGCTTTTGTGCACATGTAATGTTCAGCGTGCGGTATTTCAAATCGTCGACATCGTCCAAGACTGGAGTAGATGTTGATCTACTCCAGTCTTGGACGATGTCTTCGCACATTGCTTTGAAATCTTACTGAACAATTAGGTATCACAACATCCTTCTGGAGTAAATGCTGTACCATCTTGAAGATTCATTATAATCCTTCAATTACACACAGAAAAACAGACATATTAATTTAATGCAATTCGAAAGAAGCGGAAAAATAAAATGTTGTTATTGTCACTTGACACTTGTCTGTAGTTATGTGGCTCGATTTATCTCGTTACTCGAGTTGGTGATATCACCAACACTGCCACACACTAGTTAACACTAGTTCTTAATAAGCGACGAAAAATTTCAACGCATGGGGTTTCTAAATCATGTACTGAATCCATGGTAGCCGGCTTTCGCGTCGATGTCCCTGTAACTCTGTTTTTTTTTTTTTTTTTTTTTTTTAAAAAAATCGTTAAAAACGCATCCGCATTCAATACGTGCATTTATGACATTGACGACCATAATTCGAATTGAAACATTTGAGTGCATTACCAAAACACTTTGTTTTTATAACGATTTCGTGACCCGGTCAGACTTTATAAAAAAAAAAATGGATTACTATTTTAAAAGTTTACACTTTCTATTTTTTTTTTTTTTTTACTACTCAAGGGGCCCATAAAATTCTATCTTCTTTGGGGTAATTATTTGCCAAGCAAAGCTGAATTGAATATTGATGCCATATAGGCACTCAACCCTTTCACGTGCCAACTTATGTAACTTATCTATAATTATCATTAATTACTTACCTACTTGAAAATATTTTTATGGACTATTTAAAATACTTTGAATTCCTTTCGTAACTATGCACATTTATGTCTATTTTAAATTCTTTGATTGCAATTTAGTATAAAATGGATTATTTTGTTGGATAAAACATTATTTGGAGCGATAATGTCGTTGTTGTTGTTTTTGTGTGCGCTTTGCATCTCCGCTGCCTGGTCCATAAGGTCTGCACCACTGTACGCACTCGAAGACGCGGAACTACACTTTGTGAACTTCATACAAACACATGGCAAGCAATACGCTAACGAAAATGAGAAGCAGGATCGCTTCGAAATATTCAAAGTGAACTTAGAGGAAGTCAATCGATTGAATGAAGTGCAGGATCACACTGTTTTTGGTAAAAAGAAACATTTAAAAATCACTTATTTTACCGGAAGCTAAGTAAGCTAAGTAAAATCAGCCACACGGGTCGGTCGATTAGGTTAAGCTATACTTGCCTAGGTTGGTCTATAGGGGACCACACCGAGACCCTTCCGTTTCTCGGAAAGCACGTTAAGCCATTGGTCCCGTCATTCGTCGATATTTGACAGTCATTACTGGTAGTCAGAAGCCCAACAGTCTGACAACCAGTCTTACCTATAGATATATATAGAGTCTTTTTTTTTTGTTCTTCTAACTGAAACGACAGCTGTGCTGCTGGGGAGTTTGTTGCGCCACTTCTTCTTCCCAGCTAATGCACTAGGAAGTGGTGAAGGGTGGGCGTTTTGGGGGACTGTCTTATGTAATTTTGACGTTCGAAAAGTGCTGATTCTCAGCCTAGTTTGAATAAATGACTTTTGAATTTTGTTTTTTTTTTTATTTTTTCCAAAGGACAACCCTTTGGCAAGACTGGTTGTCAGACTTTTGGGCTAGGGTTACCCAGTAACTGGATTGTGGAGGTCGCTCCATGTAAAATACAAATTTTACATGGAGTGACTGCCCAACCTGCTTCCAGTTTCTTCTAGGCTTAGACTGGAAGCCAACCCCAACATAATTGGGAGAAAGCTAGGCAGGTGGTGGTTATAACGATAGCTATGGATACTTCAGATAATGAATGTGTTTGCTTACAGGACTGACAATGTTTATGGATCTGACATCCGAGGAGTTCCGCAGACAGTATACTGGTTTCTGGCAAAATTCTACCAGCGGTGGGTGCCCCTACGTATCTGAAGAGGAAATCCAAGATGTTGATGCCCCCGACTCATTTGATTGGCGTCAACAAAATGTTGTAACTCCTGTTAAATCGCAAATGAAATGTGAATCTTGCTACGCATTTAGTGCCCTTGGTTTGTAAATTGATTTTGTCTTCTGATGAATAGCAGCTCATCCCAGGCTGTATCGTTTATTATACAGCTTGTTTCCTGCTAACTTATGTTACTTCATGTCCATTTTGCAATCAGCAACTTTCGGCACTATCATTTTTGTCTGCGCAGTGCAATTACATCTTATACGTAAAGTAGCCGCGATCAGAATATTGATTTGCTCTGGAACGTTAAATTAGACAACGTAAGATTAAGTAAAGTTGATACAATTTTCGTAGTTTTCATACGGTCAGCCTACGTATGAAAACTACAGAAATTTTATCAAGCTTATAAACCCTTGTTTTTATCCACAATTTGAGACTTAACTTTGGAGACTTGTTTTCAGCAACTTGTGTAGTCAAAATTGTTTTTGCTGGGCATAAAGTCCTGGGTTCGATTCCAAAGGTCGAGAAAAGTGTTATTGGGTTTTCCACCAGGAATTTCTCAGTAGCAGCCCGGAGTCTGCATTTGTGTCTATTAATGGCAATAGACTCGCCCCCTATTACATGGGACTTAAACACAACTGACGAGATGTGTGTGTACTAAAGGGCCTCTGGCTAACCATTTTAGATTAGGCGTCATGTAACGTTATGTTAATATAATAAGGTTTTTATTTCAGGAAACATTGAGAGTCAATACGCCATCAAGTACGGACAGACTTTAGATTTAGCAGAACAACAGATTATTGATTGTGATACAACAGACAACGGTTGCAATGGCGGGCATATGTCAGATGCTTTCCGGTAAGTTTTGAGACAATATACACTTGCGTGTTCATGATAAACGGCAGTCGTAGGCGCCCCACATCATTTGACTCAGTTTAATGTGACGTTTTCTTCAGGTATCTCATTCAGGTAGGTGGAGCTGAGAATGAGATTGACTATCCGTACCGGAATACTCAGACAGGACCATGTCAGTTCGATGCAAGTAAAGTGATTGCCAAGTTAACTGACTGCCGGTCTTACTCTTTAACCTCTCAAGAGAAACTGAAGCAACTTCTATATACGACCGGACCGCTGTCTGTTGGTATGTAAATCGCTCATGGAACTTTCAAATTCAATTATTTAATCTGGAAAAAAGCAGGCCAAATGCGTGTCGGACCACGTACTGCGAAGATACTTGGGATCAACATTTACGCAGGCACAGTATTGATTTTAATTGACTGCAAAAATAAGATTGTATTTCATTTTGTTTTTGTTGAAATTATATGAAAAACAAAGTTTCTGCGGTTGTAACCGAAAACGTTATATCACAAAATATTAACTTAACGAAAAAGGTCACTTAGAAACATCATATTTTTAATTATGGGATTCAACGATACCCTCACACGCTTATGTGCATTGAATTACTTTTTTACTCCTTCGTTTGCATGTGTGGGGAGTGCCACCCCAATATTTTTTTTTTTCATTACATCATTGTAGAGCGGTACACATAATACACCTTCTTTCATAGTAATAGCATAAAATAAATAATACTAACGGTAATTAGTCACCGAGTAAAATGGCTGTGTCATCCGAACGGACGGACGGATGGACAGACGGACATGACTAAATTACAAGGGTTCTGTTTTTGCCATTTGGCTACGGAACCAAAAACAGCATACTTTTTCTAGCAATCCAGAGTCAGGGCTTACCTACTCTTCTTGGAGGTACAATTCATGATGAACAATGTAATGTGGGTCCAGTCAATCATGCTGTCCTACTGGTGGGCTATGGAGTAGATGGTACGTATTATTTCATCGTAAATATAGCATAAGACGGTAAACAGTACAATAGGTATGACTATGGAGATCATGCACTAAAAAAAGAAAAACGCACCATAATCTGCCTAGGCTTTTCCTAACTATGTTGGGGTCGGTTTCCAGTGTAACCGGATGCAGCTGAATACCATTATTTTACATGGAGCGACTGCCTATCTGACCGCCACAACCCAGTTACTGGGTAATACGATAACCCAAGGCAAAACTGTACATCAGACTTTCGGGCTTCTGACTACACGTACCGACTGTCATAGATCTTTCCGAGAAAAGGAAGGGTCTCGGTATGCAAAGATGTTCACCCATCCATGAACCGACCTCGGCAAGCGTGGCTTAACCTTGGATCAACCCCTGTGGCTGTCATTATTTAGCCACAAGCCCCTCTTAAAAAAAGAAAAGCTATAGACCCTAAATTACAAATAACCACCTCTAAATGTTTCAGCCGAAGGTGTGCAAATCTGGATTGTAAAGAATTCTTGGGGAACAGGATGGGGTGACCAAGGCTTCTTCAACATGGTTCGCGGTGAAAATGTACACTCGTGTGGAGTGTTGAACGAGGGAATGGCATCCTCTATCATCGTCTAGTTTGCATTGTTCCTAAAATAAATTATAAGTTAACCTACACTTTTCGATTGTTTATATGTATTAATTTTAATTTACCTACATATTTTTGTTTTTTACTAAATTTTATTTTCGTTTCATTCTCTGTTTTTCATTGTTTAGAATAATTTCTTCAATACGAATATTACCAGTTTCCTTTTCACCTAAAGAGGTGATTATCAAATGTTTAAGACCGGCAACGTCTTTGAGATTTTTTTCGTCACTTGTACATAATTCAGTTATTGAAATTAGAACAGTCACCGTTGATTTTGATAGAATTGCTATATCTTTGTTTAAAATTCAGCAATATTGACATCACCCGTCTGATAAACCCCCAAAATTTTTGGCACATAATATTCAGTTTATTTGAAGTATGATTGGTCCTGCGATAATGCCTTGTGGTATCCCAAAAGCAACGGATTGCAAGTAATTACAGATTTAAAAAAAAAACAGTATTCTCATATGTATTTTTAATGACCGTATTTTTTATAGACGCTATAAAAATTTAAATTAAAACAGTAGTCAAAACTCTCGATAAATCAAGGACGACTAACATTTGTACCAAAGTTTCATATGTTGTAACTTACAAGTTGTTGAAGTGAACCTTCTTAGGCGGCAATTCGATAATTGGACGAGAATTGAGAATGAAATTTCAAGGACGCGTCACGTTTAGACACATTTCGTTACATGAGAGAGAAGAAAGATGCTCTCTCTCTGTCTTTCACGGTGAATCCCTCTTATTCTTTATTTTTTTAGGAGTTTCACCTTTATTACGTGTACGGTGCTGCACGCGCAATTTTTTTGTTATTTGTCCATTTACAACCAAAACGGCCATTATGTGATTTAAAAGAAAATGCTAAAGCCAGCTGAAGTCTACGCTAAGAAACATTTTTAACCAAAAAAATTCAAACACTAATTAGAAAATTAAAATCTTAGCGGAATCTAAAAATCAAACCAGGTGCACATTCTTACAAGAGTATAATTGCTACTGTTCAAAAACAGTGTTCTCACAAGCGAAAAATTGGTCGCTGCGGGAACCGACTAATCCGGGTTTCAATAGCGACATTGTCCCTGTATCGTGTATAACGCACTTTATTGTGGCTTTAACCAATTAATTTTGTCACTCGACTAGATGATCACGCGTGGGTAGATGTGAATGACGTCACACAAAGTGGTAGTGTGCATAGCTTGCCGTATAAGCTGGTTGTCAATGGTGTTTTTTTTTGTAGACTGTTGAAAATTAATTTAATTTCATGACGATTTTATTTTGGAAAGTAAATAGGTGCATTTTTGAGTAAAAGTTTTGTTTTATTTCCTCGCAGGAGGGATTTCCAGGTCCTTCATTGCATTAGGATGGAACACAAATAAGGAGGTAGTTAAACCAAATTTACCCCACTTAAGAACTCACTTTTAAAATTTAATAATATTGTTTTTTAAACACAGCCCATTTAATACAATCTCTGTAATATGAAAATCAAATGATACAACTTCGTTTCCAATAAATACGTTGCATTCCAGAATTCTCTTTCAAACATATCGGTAGCTCAAAGTGAAACTAAAAAAAAACTAACTCAAACGGACTTCCTTAATCCGACTTTACACACAATATGAAGTTTACACTTCAACGTACACAAATATATTATTATAAAGGTTTAGAATAAAAAATATATCCTAGAGGATGTTAATGAAACTTCAGATAACAATAGAGATAAGCCTGGTGCCGCTATGTCTGATGCTACAGACAAACGAATTGAAGCCGATGATATTTTGAGTAAAATTGCAACTGAATAGTAAGTGCATCTACATGTTCTACGAAAGGTGTCGCATGAAAAGAGATTTGGAATTAATGAATGAGTTGTAGAATACAGTTTTATTGATCATGTATTGAGAGTTGAGTATAGATATAATAGAATGTGAAAGGTGTACTGTAAGTTGTTTAAATGAATTCTGAACGTTAACAAGACAACTTATAATCCCACCTCGTCTAAATAGCTTTACTGTGTCCTTTTAGGTGTCCAAGAAACGAAGTGATAATAAAGTCAATTTTATATAATCAGAAGGAGGGAAAACTACAATACCGAAAAATTTAGCAGTAACTCTTGGTGTAGGTACCTACACTATGTACTATGCGTATGTGTGTAAAGATCTCTGAAATAGATATTTCCCTGTTTACACGGAACATCGATGCTAAAATTAAAACAGGAACACAAGTAACCCCAATCTACCTAGAAACAGTAGATCTCAGAGATTAGATCCCAAACACAGATAGATTGATCCAAATACAAGTTTCAATGAATGAATCAACAAACGACTGGACAATACCAGGATTACAGGAACGCAACATTTAGATCCTGGACAAACATGAATAAAACTGAATGTAAAAATCATGAATGAACCGCGGAACGGTCTCATGTATTGTCACAAATTAAGCCGCATTTGTAAATATTTGTGAATGAAATTCAGATAATGGATTTCTTAAAGCTCTGATCTGGACTTCTGTAGTTCTTCAAATGAGCCGCTAACAATTCAGAGGAAGGCTTAAATAACTTTTGGGTTAGGATGAGGAGACTAAGTAGCAATTCCTTGTTAATTTCGGCTTTCTTTAGTAAGTAGTAGTTCTGTGGTTATATAGAAATGAAAGGAAAAGTAACGGCTGGTTGTTCGTGTAGTTATCATAGAATACTATGGACGATGGGCAGCTAATTGACTAGCACAATATTATTACTGCCTCCGATGTGTTTTTGTATGAATTTAAGATAAGGCGAAATGTTATTGCCTTATCAAAATGTTCAGAACGCAATAAACATGAATGTAATATTTCCTCTAGGCTCTCACTTTTCTTAATAGACTTTGTGGAAATGTTTTACCTAAATCTTTAAAAGTTTGTTTATTTTTCTTTATCATAATTTCTAAACTTTCACAGTAAATTCAGTTCTAATATTAAAACTTATATTTTTCCTTGTTTGTTTGAACTGAAACCTCGCAAATCGAAGCAAGGGGTAACAAAAGTCGACGTGAGGTAAAAACGTTTAATTTTCAGAACAATACTAACATTTTGAATAAAACAAGTCGTCGCTGAAAACATATTTTAAATCAAAAGAAGTGTGGAGCAAATTCTGTGTTTAGCGTAAGCATAGCGTAATCAATCTATGATCTTCCCACTGCTGGGACGCTGGCCTCCTCTCTTCGAGAGGGAGTCGTCTGTAATCTTTACCACCCGGGCCCAGTGCGGGTTGGTAGACGTGACATGTCTTGGAATTTTTCGCTCTAGGACATGCTTTCTCACGATGTTTTCCTTCACCGTTTTGAGAGCAGTGTTGTTATTATTTATTATACAAAGTAAAGCGCCTGCCTGGATTCGAACAGATGGCCTACAACTCGTAAGTCGGGGCTGTTACCACTGGGCCACCACAGCTCTCCACAATTCTGTGTTTATTTTACTTGAATTTAAAGTTCAAAAACAGCTTTGCGTATCAAACGTACTATTAAGTATTATATATTATATCTGAGAATACGCTTGAATGTTACTGAAGTTATAAGTATCTGTTCGTTTTAATAATCTAATAACTATGCGCTAGAAACCGCCATAATTAACATTGGCGGCCTTTTCCGTGAGTCTACACTGCTCAGTGAGTCTTCTCACTTTTCTGCCATGCGTCCCAGGTATGTAAGTACTACGAGTCTCAAACAGTTTTTACTCACTATTCTCTGAATGTCATCTACCCTTCTAGTTGTTGGTCTGCCAACACTTCTTCTGCCATCTCTCGGTAACCATTCAGTTAGGACTTGAGAAATATTTCATAGGAATATTCAACGGGTTGGAATTCAGTGTATTACCAAAATTCTTAGACTTAACAGATGCATTCGACACCTTGCAGCACCAAGCAAAATTGAAACATCTGTCAACGATACAAACAAATTTCATAGAACTACAAATATATTCCTTCCTTTGTAACTTTATTGTCCATACAAACTACCTTAATTCAACCACTTAACTTCCGGCAGAAGAAGATTCAATTGTGCAATCAGTGGAAATATTGACCGGATGACAAATATGACGAAAATTAAGCACAGGAGTATGACTCTTAAATTAGGGAAGGTTAAGGTGATAATAGTGGCAAAATAGAAACTGAAAGTACCTAACAATTAGAATGGTAACAAAGTGATGAGTATAAAGGTGATGCAAAGATATTATATGGGTTGTATGGTGCTGTATGGGACGGATGTGTCGTGCAGGGATAGTGTTTGAGCCGTTGATGTATGAATGCATGTGGGGACAGTGTCGTATTGCAATAAATTGTTTGCGTGGGCGGATAGAGAAATCGGTGCAGTCGCTGTTACCTAAAAAGAACAATTTATTTTTGGTAGTAGTGTAAGTCTAGGAAAACAGTAAAAGACAATATCCAACAGCTAAGGTTTATAATAATTGCCTCATTTACTAAAACAGTTTTCTTATATTCATGGGTACTCGTATTATGTAGGATGTAGGATGTAAGTGCTGTAAAATGGGGCATCTATTTTAATCTTTGATAAAGCTATGGAAATCAAATCACTGCAAGCTATCTTATGTGAGCAGATTGTCGTAAACGTATGTGTAAAAGTTGAAAATACTTGAATACTATGGGTTAAACATTTGAGAAAAAGATTAAAAGCAACGTAGGCGACTCTACAGACTTTCTGCTCGCACAAATCACGGAAGACATTTATAATTTAGTAATATTAAAATGTTTCTCATTGATCCCATTCAATAGAGCACGAACAATGCTACAATAGGTGTAGGTAACAATGACAACTATAGCAAACACGCGATGGACACCAAACATTTAGAAAACGTCGCAAAAGTCATCGATTGAAATGCCGAAATCAAAATCTATGATCGAAAATACAAAGTCGATTTTTGTTCGAATTTCGGAATTGACACAGAACTGTGTGGTACTGAATGGGTTTTTATTGTTAGTAAAAGTGGCATTGTTGCGAATAAAGAGTGGCTAAGGATGGCTATTGTGTCCCATTGTGGCGGGTGTGTGCGCACAATGACTTGATCACGTTTAGAATTTTTGGACAATTTCTGTCTGTTTTTGCAACGGGTTGCACCTTGGTACGCAGTGACGGATTCTGAGAATTTATTTTGGGATCTGAGATTCAAATGTGATACTGCTATATTTCAGGTTAACCTATTCAAATTTGAATATAGATTATGTTTTTGAACATATTTTACGATCAAAAGTTTTGTAGTTCAAACATAAACTTTTCTTTATATTTAAATTCCACTAATTATATTCACCAAAAAGCACAAAATAAACATAATAACTCAAAGACTTCAAAAATTACGCAGCTAACAACCACAAAAAAAACTTTCAAAAGTTAGCACATAATTTAAACCAAATAACCAATTTAAACCACGAAAAGTACCTATCACCCGTAGGTAACTATTCTACCAAAATCCGTCCCTGTACAAATTAGTGCCAGTTACGGGGTGGTATATTTTTCCGAAACTACTTGTCGCCTGACAATGTGGCCTTTCATGCGAATCGGCCATACTCCCGCTGGCACAAACGGGGGCAGAGATGCGCAAAATATGGGCTCAACGTGGCTCGATGGGCCCAATTGTCGGACATTAGCTGCACAAAGGAGGAAAATTTTGAATTTCGACCGACACACTATATTTTCGAGAATTCGATTGTTCGATTTATGAAAGAAATTTTTGTATCAATGAAATTTATTTTTTAGTGTAAAAGAGTATTCACTTGAATTTATTAAGATTCTGAATTTTCGAAATGCATTGGCTATCTTTTTTGGACTAAAAAATTTCACTTCATCTTTTTCTTTTCGTGTGGTTAGTGACTAGCCAGGTGTCAGAGTTTTAAATCCGCCCATGGGCCTCTGACTTGGCTTCACATGCCGTCGAAAAATATCTCCCAGGCAAGCCGGTTTCCTCACGATGTTTTCCTTCACCGTTTTTGAAGCAAGTGATAATTATACAATACGCACATGAATCCGAAAACTCAGAGGCAGTCCGACGGTCACACTAGGCTATAACTGCTATACTCGTATATCACTTCATGATTTGTTAGAATATTAGTGAAAATGCTAACATTCAATTTAAATGGTTACAAACCATAAATTTGATTAGTATCTATAGAAAAAAAGACAATAAAAAACGACAAATGAGTAGGTACTCCATACCAAATAAAGCATAAATACGAACCGTTATCACAACGAAACAGTAATTTTGTCAATTCCAATAAAACTTTTAAAACAAAAGCTATGTTATGTAGGATGCTATAATAGAACAAATTATGTCAAAAAAACAAGCAATTCTTAAAAAATGGCTCTGTCTTTTAGACATCTTAGTCCCCATCCCCAAGAACCATTCATTAGTTCTCGCTCAACAAATAAAATTAAGTGTGACGTAAAAAAATGAATTGAAATTAACATCGCTATAAACAATTACTAGAAAAACTCCTTCGTTGTATGATTGTATGTATTGTTAGTGAAAAAAGGCATTATCTGCTTTACGTTGCCATATGTAGAGCTTCAGGGCATCTTGGGTTGATTGGTGTGAGTTGTGAGTGAGAGCGATTAAAAAGCTTGATAATTTCTGTGCCAACGGAAAATATGATAGGATCATTTCGACAAGACAGAGCCTGGAATAAAAATTAAAATAAACTATTTTCATAAAATTTGGTATTAAATATTTTAGTTGCTCCGTAAAAAATCTTAAAAAAGGTGTGGTCTTTTACTGGAAACGTCATTATTAGACCAATTTGAAGAAGAAAAATACAAACATTTTTCTTTTTGTGCTAATTCCGATAAATAATTCGATATTTTTATAGCATTTTTTACAGCACCCTGAAAACTACAGCTGATATTGAGACAGTCCAGTTGGATACGCCTACATGCCACTGCGGCGAAGTAGTTAATAGTTTGTGTTGTTTTTCTGGTAGATGTAAGTACTAACACTAGTTTCTAAGTCGTGTGTATACATACCTATGTGGTCCGAAATAAAAAAGTATTTTTTAAATGCTTGTAAGGTTAATGTCTTACCAAAGCATTTATACTCATCATCATCAATGACAATGTGTGTGCAATTGTGCAATTTGTGCATTGTGCTAACAGATATCGGGGCAAGAGAACTCGCTAAACACTCTTACTTTATACCATCTCACACACGCACACTGGACAATAGTTTGAACAGCAATTTGCACACACAATAAACAATTGAAGTGCTGCTTTATATTTATAATATGGACGCCATATGCTTTTTATTTTGTCTCACTAATTCCCGCTTAGGGGCTCCTCTGTTAAATGAAGCTATTTTCTCAATACAACGGCCACAACATTAGCTGTGTTGTGGCCGTTGTATTTTTTTTTAAAGAGTTTTAAGGGAATTATATTTATTTTATTATGAAAAACAGATTGTGCAGGTTCATTCAAAGGGCTTGTGTAGGGCATCGTTCTCAAAATGCGGTTAAAACATTTCAGTTTGTTGAAAGTTTTACTGAGAAAGACTTCCCATTTTTTAATAATTAATCTCAGACTCAAATTCAAAGCATTTATTTTTATTTTTAATAATTATATGTATTTTGTTATAAGTATTAAATTCACTAATTGTATTTATTTCAATTAAACCATCTACAGGCACTTTCGAATTGTCAAGTATTCGGTCAGATAGTCAGAAAGATGGCGCTAGTTGTCCATTCCAAAACGTAGATCTCTATAAAGATGAACGGGCAAGAAACTTCAAGGACACTCTTCTAAATCAAGATATAACAAAAGCCTGTATTAAGGTAACACACATATACACAAAAAAGATGGATTTTATTCGTTATCCGCACGCAGTGATTTTGTAAATGTGCTACGAAACTAGGAAATCATATTAAAAACAGTTTCCAAACTTTAACTGCTTATACATTTAGTTTTATCCAAACTTACTTACCCAAATCTCACATAATTCAAGCAGCGAAATAAAACCATTTCAATCCAATAAAACATATTCAAATTCCAAAAACAAAAAGCACACTGAGAGGACATCGTAAAAATCCCAAGTTATTCATTTTTCCGCACGCAGTGACCTCGTAGCGTGGAGCGCGGATTTACTTTATAAATAACGCACAAATGAGACTGCTTGGACGCGCGCTAATCCTGATTTACTGAGGTACGGCCACATAGCCCGTGATATTCTTCGGTAGTGTTCATATTGACGTGGGAAATAAAATGGAAAATAAATATGTAAGTCCATGTAAAAAATAGTTGGAAGTTTATGTTGGTGCTCGGAGTCTATTGGGTATATTTTTTTTGTTTCCGCGGTTGATGTATGATTTTAAGCATGTTAAATAAGTATAATCCTTTCCAGGGTTTTTTATTTCTTTATATTTTTTATGACATTTTATGTTTTGGGCTATCCAAAAATCGTCTATTTAAGACAGTCTGACATCGTATAAAGCTTCTCTTTTCAAACTATTTTTGACATAAACTCTTTAAAAAAAAGCAGTTTTTCCAATTCCTTGACAATTCATCATCTAGAAGTGGCCGCATCCCCTGAAAGCATCAATGTTTTTCCATATCAGCATGGAAGATTCACACGCAAAATAATATGCACTCATCTTTACTTTCAGGATCATAGCTCATAACGCAGAATTAAATTTCAATTCCTAAAGCCGTGTGCACACAGGCGAGTTTGGTCGCAGAGTCGCTACGTCAAGTGCGTTGACTGGTCGCGTCTGATATATGCGTCGGCAATTAATGGCAGGACATAAATAATATTGACTGTAAAGTAAATATCTATAAGCTTAAGTATTGTGAGGAATCTGCCTTTGGTATCGTGAATGAGGTTTAGGAGTGAATTCAATTGGTATTTTTTTGTACGTAGTGTGACAGAAAAAAAAAAAAGAAACAGGTTTTGCTGTGTCTGTTTGCGAATATTGAACTAAGTTGAGTTTTTTTTTAACTTCACATGGGTTAACTTTAAACTTGTACAGCAATGATGAAAATCTAGGACCTGGGATTCCACAGCCAGGTAACCAATGACTCAAGCCACATGCTATTGCCAATTTGATATATTGTTCTATGTATCGGCACAAATGTATTCACACAATAGACGAATCTCAAGCTATTTTAAAAAGTTTGACCAGTCAGCAGGTTAATAATGCAGCTGATGAACACTCGGTGGTCGCAAGCGCTACTGCTGAGCATGAGGTCCTGGGTTCGATTCCCAAGTCGGACAAAGTGTTATTGGGTTTTCTATCTGGAATTTTTCACTAGCAGCCCGGAGTCTGGAATTGTGCCCGGTTGATGGTAATTGGCTCTCCCCCTATTACATGGGACTTAAACATAATGGCGGACAAATGTGGGAGTACTAGAGGTACACCTCTGCCCAACTCTTCATGGAAACAAGGCATGATGTTATGTGATCGTTCAGTTTTTTATAATTACCATGCCTCGTAGACACTTTTTTATTGATATTGGTCTCATTTTAGGTAACCCATTAACCGTCCAGCCTGCAGTATACACTCGTCCTAACAATTTAGTGTAAGTACCAACAAATCACTTTCCGTCTTCGTCTTCAAATTGTTATTGATCATCCATTGTGTGGCCATGCTGGGCCACGCTCTGAGGCACATAATTCAGGATCCTGTCTGCTGTTTGGACTCTTACGGCAAAGGCGTGAAGCTGTGACGTATTGGAATAAACGATTACGTCTGTACGTTTTCTTGTTTTTAAATGTATTGTGGAAATTGTTTATAGGGGGAGGTGTAATGTGTGATTTAATTTAGTGTTTATTGTGAGTCATAATATTTTGTCTTCATCCGTTTAAATGGCAAGTTCTGAAAATGCTTAATTGTGATGAGAGGCAAGCCTGTTATAAATTGAATAGACAAACGAAGCACACAGGCTTCTATTACCCAATTTTGTTTTACGAGTAGAGTAGGGAAGTTTAAGTACCTTTCATGCCATTTTGTAATATAGTTATAATAAAAAAAATAATAACGATTGATATATAATCGCTATTTTTATTAAATGAGCCTCGTTTAAATTTTCTGGCTTTTTGTTAAAGTTGGTCACAGTTTTCAGGGTTTAACGCACTAGACGGCCACGACTCGCCAGAGTCGTGGCCGTCTAGTCTCAAAAACTCAAACTCAAAGCATTTATTTCAAATAAACCAATTAAAGGCACTTTTGAATTGTCAAGGGGTCGGTCAGTCAGAAAGATGAAGCTAGTTGCCCATTTCAAACCGTAGTAGGTTCTAATGGAGAAGAATGGGCAAGAAACTACACGGACACTCTTTTAAATCAAAATATTCTTACAAAATATTGGTTACATCATTTATGTTGAAATTATACAAGTGAGAACAATGTAGAAAGACGTGCATGTTAAAAGCGTCCCTAATGAAAAGATAAAAACAATTCAAAAATTAAAATAAGCCATGGCAGCTAACCAGTCCCTACTGACGGCGCCCGTTCACGAACATGACGCATGGATCAGCACCATTCAGCTCAACCATTTGAAGGGAATTTAATGATCCAACACATACGCCACCACCAGCGAGACTTTTGAGTGAGCATAACATACTCTCAGCCGCCAGGGCTCATTCAAGTCAATGAAAGACATACAAATAGAAAAATAAAAAAACTTTCAAATGTGCTATGCAATTATACAATACTAAGAGATTGAATTTTTACAATGCGAAGATAGTTTTTGCAATTTTCAGCAGCTCCAATAATATTTTCAATGCTAATCAACTAGTTTATGCGCCATGGTGGTATTGTATGGAGTGCGGCTAGTTGTCCGTTGCGACCAAGTGCTCGATTCGTATCGTTTTCTATACCTAGTTTACCTGGTCGCGGTCGTGGACATGGCCGTCTAGTGCGCGAGATCCCTAACTAAGCTAGAGAACCCCGTCCAAATGGGTCAGGTTAGGAAAGAAATGAGACAAAACGCGCGCGAGCTGAGTAAATGCATGCCTTTTAAAAACTTAACAATAATGATCGTGATATCTGTTCCATTCATGCTCCATAGGCTTCTAGAACAATCTTCATCGCTCTTTATAAAAAAAGATTTTGTTAGAAAAAAACACCCAACGTATACATTTATACGCAGTGACAGGCCAGGCGTACTCCGTATTTTAGCTATGAAGGTACAAGTACGCGGCGGGCTCGACTTGTCGGGCCAATTCAGTCGGCGTAACATAGTTATAAAGTTACGCGATAGTAAGAGGTAACTTCTTAGTGAATATAACTATAGGTAATTAGCGCTGTGCGACCTGAATTGCACTTTATTTTGTCGTAGCAAGACTCGGTTTTTATTCCTATTTGTCTAGTAGTGACTCGTGCATATCCGACTAGCTTCCACAAAAGGGCGTGCAACATCACTTGCGCGCACTTAACCTAATGTAATCTCCTCTCACTCCATTTTCTCATGACCACACCAATATATCATTATTAATTATACATTCATACACTAGGTAAACATAAAGTATTGTGTCCCATTTTGTCTATTTTTGAATTAAAATAACTGCCCACCGTACTAACTATGTTATAATACAGCTAATTATGCTCTATGGTAATTCCATAGTGTAATTCCCTACAAAGGGTGTATATTTTTTGTATGGAATTGAGTTCTGTATGGGAATTTGAATGGGTGAGTGTCAGAGTGATTGCATTAGCAGGATTATTTGATTTAGATTGTCGTTTTATGACAGTTTTTTTTTGTTAAATATTTTTTTATTAAGGATTAATTTTGTTTATGGTTTTGCTAAGTTGGACTTGTTTGGCGAACTATGGTTATTAATAATGATATAATTGTATTAAGGATTATGCATAGTTTAACTAAAACGGTTTCTGGTTAAATTGGGGACAATTTGATTCTTTTGCTTTTCTTGGCAAGGACTTGTATGGAATGATTTGTTGAATAAGTCAAACTAGTTCTGTGTAATATTATTTAGGTTCAATAACACTGTCGAAAGCTTATGAAACAACGGTGACCTTTTAGATTATAATAAAGTGTTAATTATCTGAACAATCAAAATAGTTTTTTTTTTAATTATGCTATTTTAAACGAAACTACTACGAATAACTTTTTCTTATACATATTTCTTTTTTTACATTTTAAACCCTATGCAAGACTTTCGACACATTCATTACTTTCATACAAGTAGCAATTACATTAGACATTACAAAAACTAACTTCCCATACCCTTTAAAATCCAATTCTCAAAATTAATCGTGTGAATATAATCTCCTAGGGTACAGCGATGGGCGGGCCGCCCAGCATGAGCAGAAACGCCTTACTCCACGCTCCCATGCACTCCTGGTCACATTCCTGCAGTATGCGACCTGGGTGGGACTTCACACCACTCCCATGGTATCCCGTGGTGGTGGGTGTGACGCCAAGGTGGCTGAGAAAATATTGTAATGGAGAGACATCTAGAAACATGTGTTGCAATTTGCTGGAGTTTAAAAAGGTTGACTTCAGTTAATTTGAAATTTGAATTATTTAATTTATTATTTCTTCCCTTTTAGAAATTACCATAGTCTAAAGGGAGTCCAAAGGGAAGAAAGAGTAAAGATAGGAAAAATTATGAAAAAATAATAAATAATAAGAACAATACGAACAATTTTACTAAATATTTGTAGATTGAATTGGGTAAATACATAGTACTTCAATTAGCTCTTCACCGAAACAACTGGAGGTCATAGGACGTTTTCTCAGCAGTGTGATTATTTGATTAATTCAGATTGACTGCAACAGACTGAAAATCTTTATTTTGTCTCAAAATCATTTCATCGCTCATTTAACCACAAAGTCCAGTCAAGGCCCTAGATTGAGAACCCTCTTACTATTAAGTAACCTATCCCATAACACACATAATCACAACCATAATATTATTAATATATTCGTCACTTAAAACGATAAATTAAACTTTAATAATGTACAACAATTCCCATTGAACAGAGGACAGCGGGGCGTCCCCCATTCTTGGTTAGGACTTGCAACTTTACCAACGCCTCTCCTTCAGTAGGCGTATCTTCACGCAGAGAAGATTGAGGAGTAGGCACTAACAAACATTGTTACTGCTAACTTAGATGTCAAGTTACACGTTAAGTAGAAAACAATAACAGTTCATGAGAAAAATGGGCGGGTTGATAGAAGTAATGAATTTGTTGTTAGAGAAAAATGTGAAAGGCTTGTTTTGTGTGTTCCCAGGTTTTGAAATTTGAAACAGTTTTATTGTGAAGCAATGGATGTAAATGAAAAGCGTTTAAAATAAGCTATGGCATCTGTTGTAGAAACAGATGTTACGAGTATAAGTTTTATTGCAAAAGATTTTATGTAGGAATCTAGTTTGAACAATAAATACCAATAAGTATGTGTGCATAACATCATAACATGTTGATAACACTGGTATAACATACTAAGTAATTAATCGAAACATTATACAATGAAAATTAAAAGCGCATTCGCGACATTTCAACAAAAATACTTCTTTTAGTTTCTTTCAATGCTGGTATGGTAACTAACCATCTTCGGTATCAATGGAAAGATACTCCTTCGAAAACCAAAGCCTTGCATCCGGACAAAATCTTCAATCTACCAACAAAAGAAATAAAATTGATCAGCAGTTTACTCCAAAAGGGATGCCAGGATTCAGGTGTCAAAAGTGATGAAAAAAAACTAAAAACCCATTCATTGAAATCCGACGACGTATCAAATCTCTTTGTCACTAGAAAGATAAAAGGAAGGAAAAAGATACAAAGGCTTGTGCACGCAATCTTAGAATCCAATATGGCGACACAATGTCGTATGTTATTTTTGGTAGAAAAGCTACTGTGAGAATTTGAATTAGGCATTCATCTGTTTTTGCAGTGTTAGAAATCGATTTTGAGGTTACACTTGTATACAATAATAATAAAGGGTTTTGTTTTGTTGCAATCTGTTATTATTATTATTCTTCTTGAATAGGTAATCATAGTCATGCCTTTTTTATTCAATGCATAATTATTTACGTATAAATCTTATAAACAATATACAATCTAAAACTATCTAAACTATGTGTATAAAACGAACTATTATATATATTATGTACAAGTATTGTAAGGAAAATATAAAAAATATAAAAATAAACGGAAGAGCTCACTGGGCATCAAAAAATTTGTCCGCACCACTGTCAGCAGGAAAAGTGCCCAAAAGGCTGGCAGCGTGGCCACGTTGGATGGCAATGCTGATTCTTTGACCTAAGAAATGGTCAGCCCTCTGGTCACGTGAAGAGTTGATCAACCGCTTGGCGACTTCCTGAAATACTCTGTGAGCACTCGAACCCCGATGTTTGTTAATGTTTCAACCCCAAAAGGCATAAAAATATAGCTAACAGTAAGTTTGCTATATTTGCGCTGTTTGAGGTTTTCTGCACCTACAGCAGCCGAACCGGCACAGCCGTCGTGCTAGGAAGATGGGATGGCGCAAGTGTTTCGACACAGGTTACATCCCACACCAAAGGCCTATAGTTCCCATCGTCGCGTGCCAAGCCAGTGGGTTCTAAAACAGCTGGTGCCCCGGCGGTGACAAGAGCCTGACGAATGATGTCATTAATGCTTGCATGCCGTGCCAGCCGACCAGCGCTCTGCTGCAGGAAAGGCCATGGTGTGCGAGGCGGTCGACTGCTTCACCACACTGACAGCGATGAGGAGCCCCGCAAGGAGCGAACGCAGACTTCTAGATGCGAGCCGGAAGTGGTGTCAGCCAGCATAGTGCCTATGTTGGGTGACGGTAGCGCCTGAAGCTAGAGGGCCGACTCCCATTCTCCCACAGCCAATAGGCGGGCACGCTCAGCAGTATTGGTGGTATTAATGAGGTTATCCCGTACCAACCAGTTCATCCCACTGTCTTTGGGAATACGGGTTCTCGGGCTGCTCCATATCCAGACAAGCCATTTTCCAAGCCTTCATTGCATCAGTCAAATACAGCACTTCAGAGTCAACCTGAGATGTAGTTAAGATTTTTCTAGTTAACTTTTCGGTGCTGTGGACCGAGGACAGGAACGCCGAAATCTGTTATGCAATCATCATAGACTTGCTCATCCTTTTAGCCACCCATTTCATGTATTACATAGATCTATAAAGTTCACTTTATCATTATTATCTTTGCTTTCTTTGTTAACTTTATTGCCAATTTCTACTTTACTTCAAGCAAGCGTGCTACCATTTGCGTCATCTACATGTTATTAAATCTATTTATCTTCAAATCAGAAATCTTAATGTGTGTTAAATTGAAGAAGTTTATTCCCTAAGTTATCTTGCAGTCACTTTATATAGGGCTATTTTTTTAATTTTTTATTTGGGTGGGAAATCATCAAATGACTCCTCCCGCTCTGGGCGGAGCGAGAGGGAGTGTCAGACTTTTACTGACTAAAACCCACCCGTGTTCCTTCCGTTGCCTGTGTGCCGGGGCCGCGATATCCCTTTCGGACCAACTCGCAACCCTGGCAGGCATTGGCCCTTACGGACCCCGTCAGTTGGTGCTGACATCTCTTTGAGGCGCGCGTGGAACACAACGCGCCGTCGACCCGGGCCTGGTCCTAATCTGACGGCGAGCTACCCATTGCCCACCGTCCGCAAGCCCGCGCCTACGGTGGCCGGAAGTCGGCTCGCGACTCCCGACGCCCGGGGCGTCTCCTGCGGCGACTAGGGGCGCGAGGGCGCGCATCTTGCATTTCCCTCGCGCGCTCCGCCTCCTCCTTCGCGAGCATTACTGCTTCGCAGAAGGAAGTGACGGCTTCCCATGCACTCTCGCTCCGGACCATGGCCTGAACCAGGGCCGGACGCGACAGATCGCCGCTGCCGATCGCCTCCGTGAGGACACGGCGGTGCCCCGCCCAAGCCGGGCAGACCTCCACCGTATGCTCCACCGTGTCCTCCGGGCGATCCACACAATGGTAACACCCGGGCGTTTCCTCCCGCTTTATCCTGAACAGGAACCTCCCGAAACAACCGTGTCCGGTGAGGACCTGCGTCAGGCGAAAGGTGAGGACGCCCTGGCGCCTCTCTAGCCACTCCTCAAAGAGGGGCCTTACCGCCGCAATTGTGGCGTACCCAGGGCTGGGTTGCGACAATCGCACTCTCCATGCCGCCATGAGATCCCACCGGAGCTCTGTCCGCTGTGCCGTGATTTCTCGCGGCAGCGGAGTTAGACCCCGGCGTTTCGCCTCCTCGCGCAACTCCCACATGTGCGCGAGGACTTTTGCATCCAGATCCCATGGCGGTAGTCCGGCAAGGAGGCTCGCCGCCTCACGGGAGACCGTGCGGTATCCTCTGACCAGCCTAATGGCCATGACCTTTTGGGACGCGTTCAATCGCTGGGCTGGTCGCAGCCTTAATGAACGCGCCCACACCGGTGCCCCGTAAAGGGCCATGGACCGCACGATCCCCGCGTAGAGCCTCCGGCAGGAGGCGTTTGGACCCCCTAGATTGGGCAGAAGCCGCTTCAAAGCAGCCCCAGCCCTCTGCAGTTTGGGAGCCAAACGTCGGAAGTGCTCCACGAAGTTCCACCGGCTGTCGAGGACGAGTCCCAGGTACTTCATCGTCGACTCGACACCCTCCCGCCGTTATCTGGGAACCCGACAGCGGCGCGTTCCGAGGACCATAGAAACACATGGCCTCGGACTTGTGCAAGGCCACCTCGAGTCCCAGTTGCCGGATCCTATCGACGATTGTCGCAACCCAACGTGTCGCTAGTTCGGCCGCCGCCTCATGCGACCTCCCCTGCACCAGGACCAGCGTGTCGTCAGCGTAGCAGACTACGCTGACGCCGCTAGGGAGGTCGGCGCGCAGCACCCAGTCGTAGCCGATGTCCCACAGATGCGGCCCCAGGACCGATCCCTGCGGGACACCGCACGACATCTCTCGCCGGTTCCACTCTCCGTGGTGACCGGGGTAGATGACGGCCCTGTCCGTCAAATAGGCCTCGACCACTCGACAGAGGTAGGTCGGCATCCGGTGATACCGGAGTGCCTCCCTAATGCAACTCCAGGGCAGGGTATTGAACGCATTGGCGATGTCAAGAGACACCGCCAAGACCACCCCACCCCGGGCAACAGCATCCCCCGTCGTGAGGGCTCGAACGCGCATGATGGCATCCACCGTAGAGCGCCCCTTGCGGAAACCAAACTGGCTGTCCGCCAAATCCGGCCCCACTCGCACCAGCTGCCCGACAAGGCGGTCTGCAATTACTCTTTCAAAGAGCTTGCCCACCTCGTCGAGCAGCACGATGGGCCGGTAAGCGGACGGAAAGTCCGCCGGGCGCCCCGGCTTCTTGATGAGGACCAGTTTCCCCGTCTTCCAACGAAGTGGGAACTGGCCCCTCTCCAAGCATGCGCTAAAGAGCCCTCGAAGTCGAGGCCCGAGAACGTCTAAGGCCAGAACCCAGGCTTTTCCAGGTAAGCCGTCGAGTCCTGGGGCGGTATTTTTGGCATTCAGCCTACGTACCGCCACTCTCAAATCTACCCCGGTCACCTCCGGAGATTCGTCGTCGTCGTCGTTTCCTGTGTGGTCCGCATCGGGCACCGCAGGAGGCGGAGCCATGGGCGGGGGAGTATGTTCCCCTCGCGAAGGGAACAGAGCGCTCACCACGTCCTCCACGAGCTGGGGCCGGAGACTCTGCGTCAGCGGGGGAGCCCATGGGCGGAGCTTGTCTCGCACCCATTTATATGGGCGTCCCCACGGGTCTCTGTTCAGAGTCTCCAGCGACTCCTCGCGGGCCAGTCCTCTGGCCCGCTCGATCCCGGCTTGGAGGGCGGTCTTCGCCGCTCTGTACCCGGCGTACAGCTCCGCCTCAATGGCTTCCGTATCCGGCGGGCGGATACGAAGCCTGCGGTGCCTGGCGTACAGGTGGCGCGCAGCAACGCACGCCGCGCGTAAAGCGGTCAGCTCACGCGACCACCAGTACACCTGGCGCTGAGCACGTCTGGGCTGGACCCGGGGCATTGCCACGTCACATATTTCGGACATGGCCTCCCGGAACCACTCCGCCTCGTCGTTGATGTCGGCAGGCCTGTCCGGTGATGTCACCCAGGCCTGCACGATCGAGGCTTCCAGGAGGAGCTCCCGGTCCAGCTGCTTCAGCGCCCACCTATATAGGGCTATTTAAAGGATAATTCAACAGACTTTTGAAGTCCCAAACAAGGCCACGTAATGAAGCAGCATTTTATATTTATCGCGTGCTAATATCTCCACAATTACTCTAAACCAACATGAAAAGAACACAAGAATCGTGTCCAACCTACATCAGTTTTCGCGAAATTGCTTAACGAAGTGGAAATTAAACGTAAATCGATAAATTCGTGAAGCACGTTCATTGAATTGTCCGTCCGAGCGAAACAGATCTTAAATTGGAGACGTTGTTTTTGTTTCCAGCAAAAAGAGCAAATACCTCTTATTATTGGTCAAAATTCTGATATATATTTGGTAAAAACAGACATTGTCTTCAAATACTCAACAATCGGTTAAGTATCCATTGATGCATTAGTTAGAACTTGTGACGTTTTGTTTCATGCCAATGAAGAAATGGACAGCAAAAATACGGACCCGTAAGCCATTGTACTCAAACAAGAGCTTCACAAAAAAAGGATGCAAAATAAAACATACCTATATTATCATTACGTTCAATAATGCCATTTTTCTTTATAAAGAACTGTCAGTGACTTTTTAAGATTAAGTAGTTTTTATAATAACACAAGACACTCTCAAGTCTTGGAAAATAAAATAATCAGTCTTGGTTTGGCGTGACGTGAGTAACTTGTGGCTAAGTAATAACAGCCGCATGGGTCGATCCATCAGGTTAAGCTACGCTTGCCGGTGTTGGTCCGTGGATGGGTGACCATCTGTACATACCGAGACTCCTCCGTGCCTCGGAAAGCACGTTAAGCCGTTGGTCCCGGCTGTCCTTCGTGGATCTTTGACAGTCGTTAAGAGTCGTCAGAAGCCCGAAAGTCTTACACCAGTCTTACCAAGGGGTATCGTATTACCCAGTTACTGGGTTGTGGAGGTCAGATAGGCAGTCGCTTCATGTAAAGTACTGGTATTCAGCTGCATCCGGTTAGACTGGAAGCCGACCCCAACATAGTTGGGAAAAGGCTAGGCAGATTGATTGGTTTGGCGTGACATTGAATGAAATTGGCTTCCAAATGAATCTTACTAATGTAAAGCTTCAGCTATGGGTCAAACTTTAAGTTTTGCAGCAGATCTAGAAGCTATTTACAACTTTAACTGTGGAGTTATACATTCCACGACGATTACGTGTCCTAAGGCCCTGCTGTTTTGTTCACTTGAAAATTATAACCATATTTCTCAAAAGCTGTTTCCAACCCTACGATTATGAACTTGCTAATTACGTGTTGTTAAAACGAAGGACATTGTAGGTAATGGACAACTGAGTCTAATTAAAGGAATTTTTTTTAACAACAAACAATATATTTTACAATAACTGCATCTATATTTAGAATGCGATCCCGTTTGTCAGACTCACGCGCGTCAAATCCAATATGGCTGCCTCTGACAACCGTCATTGTTCAAACAGAAACGACACAATCTTTTTTTTACCTTTTTCTTTTATCTTTTATTCTATTCTGTGGACAATGGCGGCGCGCTGTGCCCGTGGTATTTTACTTACCTATGTTTTTCACTTTGTTTTTGGTGGGCGTTGAGTTTTATTACCCAGCTGAGCTAAAAAATATGTTATGTTTTTACACCTGTGAATGTGGAAATTAAGCTCATTTTTCTATACCTTCCACGTATTGTTTAACTAACAAGACGAATACAAAACTTTGAGGCATCAATCTGTTCTTCGATTGCATGAACCAATGATAACTCATTGATCAACAGAAACCTTTGGTCACTCAAGTTAGCAGCTTAAACACTCGGAAGTTCAATTTGTTTTCAAATATGGAGGATGTGAAATTCTAAGTTAGGGAATTAGAACTGTGAGAAACTTTGACCGTTGACTGCAACACGTGCTTTCATGACTTGCCTTACAAGTTATACTGGCCTGATATTCTTATAACGCACAATAAGCTAAACCGTATTCTTAAATCATGTTTAGTGCGAATATTCGTTTAGTACATCATTGTATGATCATTGTAATGTTAGCACACAAAGGGGTCAATTCTTAAAACATCTGGTGTCAAATCAGCATCCTTGCTCGTCGAGTGTCTAATCTCATAATTGTACAAACTCAAGGCCTCGATTTGCCACCATTGTCGTGCGACAATAACACAATGGCTTCTCGCATATTATCCATTCATATCATAACGTTTATAAATACGTTTCACGGTGGTATTATGGACGTTGTCTCGCGTCTCCCCGAGGATATCCAGTAACAAAGAATCCATCATAATAGCCGAAAGTTCGGTACGCACAAAGCCGTTCGCAACCCGTCATTTTCGTACCTATTGGCTATTTTATGACAATAACTCTATTGTTATCGAAAGGAATTGTTGGAGTCTTATTGTGTCTATCGAAATTCGCAAAACTGGAATTGTCTCTGTACGCTAACGAAGTTCGCTTGGGGCGCACAATTTTCTCGTCTTGCGCAGATGTTCAGAATCGTGACCTTAAAAATGATTGGCCAATTTAACAGTATCTTTGTTTCAATGACAACGGTTGATAATGTACCCTGTATTATCAGAGGAGTAAAGCTTTTCACCGGTATTGTTTGCGACAACCTCGAGTCAAGCTGTGCGTGATAATATTTAGTTTTTTCACGAGCTGGCCACCATTGTGGTGTCTGGTCGGCCTGGCCACTTGAAGCATTCTTTGTACAGACGGCCATGTAAAGAAATTCTAAGGTGTGTTTGTTTAAAATCTCCTTTCGGCTTCTGTAGGTTTGTGAATGGCTTCTGTTATATAAACATGAGCAATTATGACGCTGTTGGTTTTGTGTGCTTGCCTTCTACGTATGCCACCATTTTGTGATGATCGCTGTATGTACTTAGTTCTTTCGTTATAGCCATTACAATATACTTATCTGAAGTACTATGTTCCATCTACAGTTGAATCGAACAGAAGCTTTCAGCAAAATTTTTTTTAATTCTGAAGATCAGATTTAAAGCCAAAGCAAAGTTGTTTGTGGGAAACTAAATTAAGTCTGAGTTTTAATTCATTGTCACCATTGCTAACAGGCTTATTTGGATGACGTATTCGGAACAGTATTATTTATTGGTTGGCAGAAAAAAAATGTTATTCGCCGTGAGAATATCCGTAGAATCAGGCACCCCTAGTGTGAAACTATAACATTCAATTCAGAAAAGGCATTAGACTAGAAAAATTAACTGATCCTATATCTCAAAACATACGGAATTATTTTTGCTGCACGGGACTTTTGACATCATCAAACTTTTTATTAGCTCTTCTGTCGTCTTCATAAGGGACACTTTTGTTTGACCTTTCATCTTTTTCACAGTCAGTAAGTGTTGGTATTTCGTTATCGTTTATCTATTGTTTGACACCCTTTGCTTTTATAGAATTAGCTTCTCTTGTCTTATTACGATCGTGGTCAGATAACAAAGGGGCTTCAATGGGATTTTAATTTGGACTTTAACTTTGATTCTATGGTTTGAGTAGGGGACTAAAGATGGGATCCATATGAGTCCCATTTGGGGAATGTTATGGGCTGTCACACAAATGAAAGCTTATATTTTGATATACCTATAAGGAATTCACAACTCCATACTACTAAACATAATGACATTACTAATATCAGTGCAAATAATTTAAATGATATTGTGACGATAGATTTAAAACAGAAAAAACGTTTCCATAGCGGTCTTATTTTCTGTTAATCAAAAGGAGTACCTATGGCGAACTTTAGATGAACTTAGCGATACAAATAATAAAAAGCGATACACAAAAGATTCAATAGAAAAGCCTTTACAATTACGTCTTGACTTTAAAAGAGTTATTATAATTGAAACTAAAATTAATATTTCAAAAAGAAAAAAGGTTTTGACTTCCAATTACATACACGGGACTGTCTCAAGAGGCATTAACCACTCGTTTACAATCCAAGACGTTAATTGTACAATTATTTTTAACTATTGTATTAAAACGAACGGTAGTTGGTTTCTTTGGTACATTGTGAGTGGCACGTGGTACGCAAAGTACCACTTCATAGTCCACTCATTACTGTTTAATGGGCTCTGGTAGAAAAACTCTTTACTTGTAAAGTAGCTGACAAAGATACCAATATCGCTAGAGAAGAAGATTCTCAACCGTATGATAATGTAACAAGGGTGAGAAGAGATGCATTTGAAAGGGTTGCTGTTATTGTGATGAAAGATACGTTATTTAAATTTGACGTTTAGTATGTCAGATAAATTGTCGACCTAAAAATCGGTTGTTCGTATTCACCGTCAGTAATTACTTTGGTTGTACCTACTGTTCAGTATTTTAATTCGAATAATGGTGTTTCGTCTTTTTAAAATGGTGACTCTGTTATTTTTATAAGTATGTTTGAAAGATTGGTTTTATTCTATGTTTGACGAAATAGATTCATTAGTGGGAGTGAATAATTGTGTAGTGAATCGTATAATAGTAATGTAATCTCTTTGTGCCTTTTTTTTATTTAGAAATCATCAGAGTCAAGTACACATAATATGTCTGCGTGCGTTTGTTATCGGACATAGTTATTAATTAAACCTGAATCTTTGACTGTAATGAAACAATTTAATGCCAACTGTGGTAGTATATATTATTTGATCTTACTTATGTATTCAATATTAACGAAGATACACAACAACGCATACTTAGAATGCATATAATGGAAATAAAAGGTTCGTCCATACTCAACCAGTGTAGTGAGTGATATTAATGTAAGACTATCTTAAACAAAACTAAACATTTCAATCACTATTATTTCACAATCACCTTCCCAACCTAATTACAATCCTAACATACCTAACAATACACTCACAATCACTAACAATCGCTCACTAGACAATTGTCTCCGAGCTTCTTGGGCAACAAAAAAGGACATCAATAGCCCACGAGTGTTACCAGTTATATAAACGCATTGTAGCATAAACGAGTTTAGGAACGGACCAGACTGATCGTCGCCACACGCTCCGATACATTTAAGAGTATTGAGGTTTCAATCCTTGCTGAGTTTTGTATGAGCTCTTTTCTTGGTTGATATACTGTATAGATTGAGCAAAATACTGGACTAGTTTATGCATTTTTGTATAAATATTTAAATGCCGGTTCATTATCATTAAGTTTTAAGTTAGATGATTAAGTATTCTCCATTGGCGCTTCATAAATCGATAATACCTAAGATTCCTTAAGATTTTCTAATCCTATGATTGATGGTTTTGATAAATTCAAATTAGTTTTTTCTTTGATGAGATTATAAGTTAACTTTTTGCTGTCTATTAGCAATTAGAACAATGTCGTCTAATTCATCATCATTTATCTTATTATTCTCCTGCACAATATCATCGTCATCTGATTTAGTTTGTGTTGATTCTACTGCATCTGCTATAAATTGAAACTCATCTCCGTCAATGGTAATTTATAACATAAACAAAATTAAAGTTAAGTCAGACTCTTTAAAGGAATAGTTAATTGATTAGATTCATTACGATTCGTATTATTCTCTTACAAATATACAGATATTATGATATTATTATCATTGAGAGTAAGAAATTCAGTAAGAAAGAAATGATCAAGCTCATTGTCGTCTGTTTCGGAAGCTTAGAACCGTCCATTGTAACACCGCCAAACTGCTGTGTCATTTTAATCAAATATCATACGTTATTTATCATCCTACCCTCTTTAAAAATCATTTTTAAAATAAACACAAAGAATGCGCTGGAAAGAATGCGTTATAAAAATATGTAAAGGATTTAAAGGTTTTTAACAGGTGTACGAGGCAGTTGCCGCTTTGCATCTCAATGTAGAATTTTGGACTTACTCCGTCATAAGATAGAGTTGGATTTAGTTTGCTAGTAGTTTGGTTGTAAGCTAGTGATGTCCACATCGCTTGCTCAATGAAGGTTTTTTCTCTCTCTGTCTACTTAATGTTATTTTGTTTTTATTGGATACATATGTTTTTTCCTATGTGTGAGCGGCGCATTCCTTTTGATTGCGTATGTATGTCCTATCTTTAGTGTTCGATCGTATCTCGATAAAATGGGTGTTATAGAACTTAATAGATGGATTATTTTTGTTGTTTTTCTTTTGTTCGTTATCTTTTCGTAATTAAAAGTGTTTGCCGCTTTTTGTGGCGTGTTTATAATATATTTAGATTTAGATACCTGAATAATTTGTATTCTATTGGTAAATTTTTCGGATAATTGGAGCTTGAAAAGAACCGTTTTTGGTATTTAAGCCTATAAATATCTTTAATGGAAAGAATAGGATTATCTTGTCCTATACAATAGGTAATTCAAGAGATTATCTCTTTCAAAAATATTTTTGTAACATTTTATTAGATTTTATTTAATATTTCAAAAGAGGAAATAAATAATTATGCTTCTAAAGGCACCGCCACTTATGAAACGGAAATATTATATCATATCCTGAAACTATTATGATCCATAACTCCAAAATACCCTACTTGTATGCGCATGAGTTGATTTGCGCAAAGAAACCGACTCCAACCATCCGAAGTAACTTAGCAATCAATAGCACCGATATTAACGAAAAAAGTAGATAGGTACTTGTTTTTTTTTACTTATACAATAGTATGATTTCATTTGTATAATAATTTCAGATTTCTACAAAAAATATCTCAACTGATCTTCTATCTTATGTTCTAAAAATAAAGTCCAAATTCGAATGTAACGTCGAAAAATATTACTTCTAAATCATTAAGCATGGTTCACATGCGCGGGTAAATGACGTCGCGTTTAACAACGCCCCATTTAACCGTATCGAATAAGTTTGCACAACAATCGCTCTTTACTCGATTCGACAGTTTTTTCCGCGATTTTTAACGCGTTCATTCATACTATTGTTCGATAGACAATATTGCTTGTACTAAGCTTTATATCAGTTTGCCGGCGTGTAAAT
This sequence comes from Agrochola macilenta, assembly GCA_916701695.1. Taxonomy (NCBI): domain Eukaryota; kingdom Metazoa; phylum Arthropoda; class Insecta; order Lepidoptera; family Noctuidae; genus Agrochola; species Agrochola macilenta. The sequence goes on along the minus strand of OU753559.1, from coordinate 2,584,341 downwards.
TCGATTATTTTTATTATACAGATGGTCGCTAATGGTCGTGTTTACCCGATTTCGATAAATCATGATCTGTATTGAGAGCATTTATTAAATGTTGCTGTTTCATAATGTTTTGGTGTTTGATTTATTTAGTTATTTTCTTTGGCCATCTATCATTCATGTCTGGCTGAAGCTTTTTAATTGTAGCAGTTTAAGCTGCAAAAGAATGAAAAAAAAAAAACAAATATCTGATTCACGAAATATTTTTTTTATATTTATTCTTTCAGGTTTTCACTTTCGACGATTAAACATAATAATAAAACACTAAAAACAACATTATTACAAATAAATAAAAAAAAGCCTCAAAAATAATCAGCTACCTCAACGTACCTTTTACAATCTCCATTTTCCACGGCGAACAACAAAAGCATATTTTAAAAAGCAAAAATATTCATAATATCATTTTAAGATTACCGGATACAGGGGTGACACGTTAAAAAACCCTTTTTCGAGTGTTAATGCCGTGACAAATGTAGAATTTATGCGGTTGTAGTGGTTTCGAGCCACCCCGCTGCGCGTGCGCTCCTCGCCTTAGGACGGCCATTATGGGACAAATAAAATAAGTTTGGACGTAAAGGAGGCCGCAGACCAGTGCGAAATGGTGGATAGAAAAAATGTGTTGTGTGTTTTTCGAAATAGTTTTAAATGTTGAAACAATGTTGTGTTTTGGGAACTATTATGACGTTTATGACATATTGCTTTATGAGAAAGGTCTGTGATTTACAGTGCCTGTCCCTTTCGGTGTTTTGTAATAAAATATAATTAGGGGTTCCTCCTAACACAATGCTCGTAATTAAAACCAATTCTGTTTTGTATATTCTCACTAACGGCGCCATAATTTTTATGGTAGCTATATACCTACTTCAAAAAGGTTTTACTTGCCAATTTCATAAAATAATATTTTGTAAGAGTATACTTTTCTATGGAATTCTATATTTCTCTCGTTGACACATCACAGATGCACATGAGGGAGTGCCAGACTTTTACTGACTAAAACCCACCCGTGTTCCTTCCGTTGCCTGTGTGCCGGGGCCGCGATATCCCTTTCGGACAAACTCGCAACCCTGGCAGGCATTGGCCCTTACGGACCCCGTCACATGCACATAGCCTACCACTGAAAAAAAGGAAAATGGAACGGAACTAAAGACCACACCCCGGTGTCCTTACACCCAGAATAAAGTCACAATTTTGCACCACAATGCAACCGCCACCAATGTACAACCTCCTTTACACATAACACAAAAAAATCCATATTTTTACTCATGGCTCCATAATGATGCGGTTTGCCATCATTCGTGGTGGAGGACAGGGACATATTAGCGGGTTGCTCTTGATACAACCTACTGGTCTCGTGACGTCATTACTGAACACGGTAGCTTGGACCAGGTGGCCGGAGAGGCTTCTGGGAGATGTAGCTTGATAAAGGAGTTAAGTTTTTTGGAAAACCAAAATTTTTCTTGTAAATGTAACTTAAGGGGACTACAGGACCTAAACGTGCCTAAAGGCAAGTTTTATAATCCCTAAAAGTACATGAACCACTGCAGTAAACAAAATCAGAATAATCTATGATATTCTTCAAGATATATGCTAGTAAGACAGTGTGTTGAAAACATAATACAAATTTGACTCCTAAGTCACAGGATTTCCTAGTTCGGGAGTCAGGGTTTACCCTATCTGTATGACCTTTATTCACTGTAAGCGACCTAGTCTTTAACCATTGTTGAAGGTTTTTGTATAAATAAAGATTTTTATTATTACTTATTATTTAAAACTTATTTGATACGATAGAAAAAAATCACGAAGATACCTCAAAATTTTTCTTTTAACGATTAAACATCATATTAATTTACATGGAGTCATTCTGATTTTTTGACAGATTATTCTACAAGCAACATATTACCGTAATAGTGTTTTAATTTTTTAGTTCAATCAATAGATAATGATTTCATATTTTGCAATAAATTACCTGCGCTGTGTCATCGCGATTCTCGTTCTTTTCTATGCAGTTCGACAGTGACCGCGCTTTAGCTGTTGTAAGCCTCTTAAGTTCCAAAAGCTGTAATTATACTATGCTAGAATGTGGTTATCTTCTGAACTATTTTTAATCGACTATTACGGTTCATATGGCTCCTGAAATACGCAAAACGTGAGAAAGACATTAATGCATACCATAAGTTACATCAAAACTTGAATTAAGCTTGAAGATTAGCATTTTTTTCTGTATTTATTGAAATACATTTTATTTCGTCTTCAGGTATTTTTGATGGCAAACGAACAAACATGACAATGCAATCAAAATCCTCTGTATTCGTAATCAAAATTATAACTAAGCCACACCGTAGCGTGACATAAATCTGTTTTACTTAAGACCTGAAAAAAAGTTCACACCTAAGCTTTTATATGATTTAACTTTACCAAAAACGAAAGTAAACCTTATTTTTAATTAATTAAGAGCGATAAATATATTTCCAGCTGTAAAATGAAGTTTGTATCTAAACCTAATTTAATTTGCACGGCTTTGTGTTGATTAATCACGGAATGGATTCGAGGCGACATTTTTAGAATACTTGTTCTGACTTCTGACCAATGTTCTGTCACCTTTTAATTTATTGAGTTTATTATTCATAATGCCGGCAATTTAATTTCGTAGGCATGTTTTTAAGAAAGGAAGCAAAAACTTATAAGGATCTACTTTATGAAAACTGCAAATAGATTGTTTCTTTTTTAATCGCCGTCCAAAATTCCTGATGTGCTATCGTTGGTCATCATAACCAATGATCAACAAAGCCTGAATTAGTCAAGAAAATTGACGCAGTCTCAATACTGCTGAATCAGTATTTTACAAAATAAATATCTCACGTTGAATATTTGTATAGGTAGTTATCATTAAAGGGAAATCAGGCTTTTTGACACTTCACAACAAACATAACTCTTAATTTCATAATTACATTTGTTCAGTATAAAAATAAAGCCTTATTATCACGCACCAATCTGCCGGACCACCAACCCGCTCCCACGCTCCTGAGCTGGCACAAAAATGGCATTTTGACATTTACGTCACTCTGACACATCCGGAAGCCATCTTGGAATTTTAATCGAAAACGATGGTATCTGTTAATAAGACATTGTGTCAAGACATGCACACGCTGTATTATCGCATATGTGCCCAGCTTTATAATGAAGTATTTAAGTATTGTGTGTAACAATGATGTAATTGTGACACTTTTGTTTCCGAGATAAGAAATTGAGTGGAAGTGAGGTGGGGTTTAGTTGATTGCTTTGAAAGAGAAGATGAATGATAATATCGTAACTGAGGTTACCGTATAAGAGCAACCACAGCTACTCAAGACCCAGCATGTGAAGAATATTGCTAATCCATTGCTTGATATGTTCGAAAAATGTGTCTGCTCAACAACGTTTATAATGCAATGGATGTTGTTGAACTGTCAAAATGAAAAAGATTGTGATTGATCGTGTGTTACGCAAATAGCGCAGGTAGATGAACGCATTTTTTCATAATTTTTCCAACTGGGCCTTTGTTAAGTAGGTACAAATGTTTGAATAAAAAATGTATCCACACCTACGCCCACAATTTCCTAAAATTCAAAGATATAACCAAAACTAACGCACCTTTTTCGTAAATCCCCTTGTTAACCCATTTTCAGCACCAGTTACATCTACCAAAAAAATCTCGAACAACTCATTTACGACAAGCATGAATAACAATCATTTCACATGTTTATAGTGGCTACTGTGCCCAACAATAAAACGGTACAGACGGACGGACGGACTGACTGAATGATATATAGGCACCAATTAAATTGGTGTCGTAAGTTCGCGGCCGTACTAATGACGGCTACCGGGCGGCGGTCTCAAGCAGACCAAGGAAAGGGGTAGAGTTGACGTGAGTCTGAAAATGCTAAAAGTTTTTAAGCTTATTTTTCAGTTATAAAGTACTTTTAATATTTAACAGACCTCAAAATAAGAACATAATTTATTGTCTGTTAAATATTATATTATATACTCAGATTGTCAATAATTACATTATTTGTATTTGCGTTATTTATTTAATGTGTTACCGTTTTCTTTCTACCCTCGGGCTAAAATTTTGGAGTCAACATGGAGGACCAAAAACATCAATAGGATGACCTGTAAATTGACTAACTAACCTGACTCTCTAGCTATGCTAGTTTAGACTTAAAACTAGGAATAGTTTAGTAATAATTTCTATCTTACTTCTCCCAACCGACAGAATAATTTCTTATTCACCCATTTCCAACTCGCTCCAACACTGGTTATAATAATGATTTCAAAATGGCCATTCTAACGCCAAGTTTCACAGAACCTTTATATCATTCGGACATATTTATAGTAGCAGTAAACAGTTTTTAATTAAGGTTTTGAAAGCGATGATCGCTTGCCTGTTTACGAGTTATATCGACCAATTAGGTTATATGGTTGTTGAAACACCTCCAAGTCTTTCTAGCTCCCTTGTTGTTTATATCCCCAATTTGTTATAAGATGTAATCTGTTAGAAGAAGACAACAAGAAACAATAGTTTTGAAACAGATGCATGTTTTTGACGGAAGACAGTGTTATGTTTTGAATTTTTCGTAGAGTTGCTAGGAGATTCTCAACACATCAATTCGAAACTCGAACTATGATAGTGACAGTTATAAATGTCAATTCTTTAAACAAGTGATTACATATATGTATAATTTGAACGAATTTTATAAGAAGTACCTGGTCGACAGATTTCTGCTCGGGTGAAAATAGATAAACATATCGTCCAGATATACCAACGCTGTATCACGAGGCTGTGAAAATGGAGAAAACGAATTTTCTCAGATATGAGACCTAGCTAAATCGATTGTCACCCCCGTAAACCCCTTCATTGGAAGTTTCATCGAAATCGTTAGAGTCGTTCTCGAGAACGTGATTAAAAATATATATACAAATATTGCTCATATAACAGCTTGATAGTTGACATTGTTAAAAAAAAATGATGTTGTTAAAATTATTATTGAAGCTATTGTTGCACTGTCCTAGTATGACTTCGGTCTAGCGTAGGCGATAGAAAAACGCCTACGCTTGAAGTTATTTCAATGGGTTCCTTAGCTCTAAAGTGCTCTGTAAAGGAAAGTCTGAGTAGGTCGATACAAAAGCTTCGAAGATTTAGGAAACAAGAGAACTTTTCATTTCGTGGTATACGGAGAAGAGTTCTTTGCAATCTAAGCAGTGTATACAGGGTGGCAGGGACATCGACGCGAAAACTATTACCGTAGATTCAGTACGTCATTCTGAACCTCCCTATGTTGAAATTATTCATCGGTTATTAAAAAAAATCAGCTGTTTCATAGAAAAGTGCAATACCTACGCGGTCAAAATGTATGGAACAGCAGATATTTTTTTTTATTAACCGACGAATCATGGTCAGAACCACCACTCAGAGTACTGAATCGATGGTAAAAGTTTTAGATAATGTCCCCCCTGCCACCCTGTATATAATAATAATTATATATGTTTATCAAAGGCAATCTTACCTAATATGTTGAGCAGGATAAACCTACTACCTTCATATTCATAGGTTCATATTGGGACGGGGTACATAAGTTGTAAGGTTAATAACAATAACAGACAATAATTCTTTTGTTAGCTAATTTGTACCAACAAACTGAAAAAAAACATACAAACGAAGTGTTTTATCCAGCGCAGGAGTCTGGGACTCCTGCGCTGGATAAAAAAACCTGTGTTACAGGAGCCAGTGTCTTCTTCCAATCAGTAGGTTTTGGATTTTATGCAGTAGGTATACACCGATTGAATTTACTTTATAAAAAAAAAAAATGTTCATGTAAATCGATTATTAAGTTTTCCAGAGTTATGTACATAGTATACTACATTACCCGACATGTTTTTATAATTTTGTATCAATCAAGACACGGCTATATATATTTTTTTAATCAAACTCAGAAATAGTCTTAAAAGTGTGACAATTTATCTGTAGTTTCGAAAGTTACTTAAGTTCTCAAAATAATTTCAATAGATAGATCTAGGCCACCTAAATTAGACTAACACAAAATAGGGCAAAACAGGGGGATGATACTTATACAGGGTGGTATCAGTATAGTGGTTAGGTTCATCCCAGTCTTGTCGCCCCCATTTCCCATCCTCCCGACAGACCGACAATTGGAGCCGAGTTTCTGAATTGTATCATAATAGTTTATCGATTTTGCCATACAATTGAACGTTTTGAATGTGGTATTGTAGTTATAGAAATACGAAAATATTAAAGCATTTATAACTAAGTCTTCTTCTTTTCGTGTGGTTAGTGACTAATCTGGTGTCAGAGTTTTAAAGCCGCCCCCATATGGGCCTCTGACTTGGCTTCACATGCCGTCGAGAAATATCTCTCAGGCATGTCTCCTCACGATATTTTCCTTCACCATTTTTGAAGCAAGTGATAATTATACAATACGCACATGTATCCGAAAAGTCAGAGGCGCGTGACTTGGGTTCGAACTCGAGACCTATAACTTGGCAGTCTGATGGTCACACCACTAGGCTATCACTGCTATAATAACTATGTTAAGATTGGTGTTTATGTTGTTTTTTGGCCAAGCCTTTTTGGGAAAGACTTATTTTATGATACAAAACTTGGAGTAACCAATTTGTGTCCAGGTCAAAAAGATATTTATATTTCTTTTTTTTTTATTAACTCTGCTTTTTAGCTTTATTATTTTTCATATCATACAATAACTACCATTCGACTATGTTAAGCAGTAACCCTTCTCCATTTGTGATTTTTGTAACACTTATGTTTGCCGAGTAGTCGTTTACCGTTCATTGATAATGATGATGAGTATTAAAATCACAAAATATGGCCTTTTTGTCGGTACGACATAACACACCTACGCCTTGATACGGGGAGGTCTAGCAAACTCATTTTATAGAAACGACATAGCTATTAAACTGCTATAATATAAATAAACTTACAATAAAAATGAAATCATAAAAAATTGACAACCATAAAAAGCATCTAACATTTTTACATATACACCTACATTATTGATCTAAAATTTTACATATACTTCAACAGAAACCGCATATTGAGCGTTGCCTATAAAGTTTTGAAATTAAAATTAATTGTTACAAGAAGTCGATCGGACATTCTTGGCATAACACCTCCTGTTGTAAAGTCGGTATCAATGGCTCGCGTCTAAAGGCCTTATTCTGTTAACGATGCTTGATGACGGGTGGAGCGAATCGATAAAAATGTCGAATATCTTTGGAATGTAGATGGAGTAGATTCGTTTTGTTAATGGAGTTGATTTGATTAAGAAATTAATTATTTCTTTTGAAGTGCTTTTTATTAGAAGCAACTGGTATTACACGTAGGTACTGTCTTACCAACATATTTCTTGGATTATTTCTGATGGAGGTAGGGCAATTATGATAGAAAAACTTGCGTTAAATATGCAGGTGAAAACAAATAACACGCAAGTTAGTATAATTCAAAAGTAACAAACAAACATTACTTCGGTGTTATTGTACCATTGATCGACATAAGCAGCTTACTGACAATGAACGTAAATTAATTAATTCGCACACGGCAACCTTCAATAATAAGGCCGCTTAAAATCTCTTCGTCATAAAATTTGATACTTACGGACATCTCATAAATTTTACGACGCATAAGATTCGCTGTTATTTAAATATCCAATCCTAATATAAAATGGGACAGACGGGACAGTTAATAAGTTTGTTTTGTATTTTCATACCACGCAGAAAATAAACGTACACAATTACACATTTTAACAAATATCTTGCTTGACCAAATTCGATAAATTTTTATGTGTAACATTTTCTTCTCGGTCCTGCATGAATCAAAATCAAAATCTAATCTGCCTAGCCTTTTCCCAACTATGTTGGGGTTGGCTTCCAGTCTAACCGGATGCAGCTGAATACCAGTATTTTACATGGAGCGACTGGACAAAATCAAAATCTGGACGTGAAGCAAAATCTAAATCGAATAACGCCAACAAAAAAAAAAAACTAATCTGTGGGAGTGATTTCGTGAAAGGGACGGAAGTGTGTAGCAGGAAGCCGAGAAAGTGTGCGCTGTTTGACTTAGATTTGATTATTTTGATTAGAGTTGGCCGATAGAAACGACCTTGACGAGGCCTTTACTTTAATGTTACTTATTAGCAATTACACATCAGAAGCGACTACTGTAGGACTCCCTCTTTTGTTTTTTAAATGCAGTCTGATTCGTCTCAAAAATTCTCATATTATTAGTATATAATTCTCGACCTGGAAGAGTGAATCCGGGTTAGACAGCTAGTTTATTATAATCTCAATCATTACGACTCAAGGGCACAATGCGGTTTGTTTTGGCGTTAAAATAAAAAATCCAAATGAAAAGGGTTGTCATTTTAAAGAAGGCGAGTAAACGATTTATGGGTTTTGTTGAGCCGCTAGAATTATAATAATTTGGTCATTAGCCATGGTTCATACAGAATTTGGAAGGAATGTCGGCGAATCATCTTCCTGGGCTGGAAATAACTTTATTTTATGATCAAGTTATTTTTAATTAAGATGGAGACCACATTTTATAATTTGTTAGCAATTTACAAGATTTATGGTTATTAACAGACGATCCGCGTAAAACAAGAAGCTTTATATACCATGGAAGAAAAAAAAAACCGTGCGCTTGGTCGGTCGGTAGCCAATGAGGATATAATCCCAAAAAGTCTTTTCAAATTCAGATACTAACGAGAAAGAAGTAATGCTCAACAATGACGACATGCATAGACCTAGGTAGTCAATTGATGAAGAAAAGGTGATAAAGTAATGTGCAGTCTGAACCACAAAACAAAAACTGCTGTATCAACAAAAATATTCGCTGCCACGGTTTGAAGGGACAAAAAAATACCTGACTAACATATTGCTTACGCCACTTTACGAACGCACCGTGACGATACTAAACAAATGGCAGACAAAACACAGGTATAATAACAGACACACACGTATAAATCAGCTGACACAATCGGTCATACAGTGTGTGATGAATTATTAGCTGTCGCAGACAAATGATGGAAGGAGACAAAGATGTTTTTGAACCAATTCTGACATAATTGTGTCTTTTAGAAGCAAAAACAGTCAATAAGATATATTTGACACTAAAGAATACACCTCTTTGTGGTGAGTTTGTTGAATCCTTGCAAAGTGTTTTCGTTTTTCAAATGTTTAGCTCCAGCCAGTAAAGTGCACCATTTAATATGGTGAAAATGTGTCAATTTAGTTTTTTTTTTTCAAATTTTTCGCATTGGCGGTTATATTTAATACACTATACGTTTTATAAGACTCTGAGCAAAAGCACCATAGCACTAACGGTAACAACTAGAGCCGAAACGCAAGAGATCGTGAGTTTAATCGCCTAACGTTGCACTATTGATTTATAACCTACTTCTAAAACAAACAGTTGAAAAGAATAGTACAGTTAACTGCAGATTAGTGGTAGCAATATGACATTCACACCGCCTTTATTTATTAGTAGTAAGGGCGATTTTGGTACAGCTAGTGTAATCACTAATCAATCATGTGGTTGACAATACCTTCATAGTAACGAGTGTTCCATAAAATACTTAAAAGTCTTAATTTACTTCCAGATAGTAAGGATAGCTCACTAAACTGCATACTAAGTCCCACACTCATGTCACAATTCCTGAATGTAGTTTTCCTCGAGGACAAAAAGCGTAACGAATCAGAAACAGGTAGAATAACAAAGACAAACACGTATAAATCAGACGATCATACGGTGTCCGGTGAATTATTAGTTCGTTGTGAGATAATGGCGGCGCGGTAAGACAAAGATTTTGTGTGTGACGTGAACTTTTTAAGGGGTTCAGTATGTGAGTAGATCACACATATTACCAAATACATTACGCACATTATTACCAAAAATATTCTGTATTAAAATGAAATGTACATGAATAACAACTTATACCTAATTAATTAATAAAAATAAAAATATCATATCCTAACTTAACTAAAACTATTGTCAAACTTAAATATGGCGTCGAAAAATTCTTCTTCTGCATCACTGTCGACTGTGTAATGTACGCAAAAGACTGGCAGCATTTTCACATTGTTTTGCTTAGCCTCTAGCCAAAGTAAAAGTCATTCCTTGGATCACGGGAAGTGCTATCATATTCAACATAGAAATCTTAAATAATATTCTTCTATTCTTAAAATATATATAAAATTTAGTCAACTCACCAAAATGTAATGAATACTTCTACGTCTACGCCTCTCCCACATTGCACCATTGCACTAAGTACTTGCTTCAGGTTTCTGTTGTAGGCCAGATTCTGATATCTTATCACTGCAATCATTTGAATGGAGTAAGTATTTACGTTTATCATGATTTTAATATTTTCATTTAACCTGCTGAATATTGCTTGGCTATGCAAATCTATAATGCCTTATTATTCGCCCTTCACAAAAAATGTCAAAGCTTTTTGGCAAACTTAATTATTTCACTGACATTTAGAACGATCAAATTATAAATATAAATTGAAAAGAAGAACGTACAATTATGTGTTTTTTTGAGGAATTAAATTAATTCATCAAAATCTGACTGAATCTGAATGAGAGAAAACATTTACAAAGATAGAATGAAAATCTCGTATCTAATTGAAAATTATAATGAATTTCAAAGAAATATGAATATTATCGTTACCAGACTAACGAACTTACAGGCATCATTTATCAGCCCGGAGGACACGGTGGAGCATACGGTGGAGGTCTGCCCGGCTTGGGCGGGGCACCGCCGTGTCCTCACGGAGGCGATCGGCAGCGGCGATCTCTCGCGTCCGGCCCTGGTTCAGGCCATGGTCCGGAGCGAGAGTGCATGGGATGCCGTCACTTCCTTCTGCGAAGCAGTAATGCTCGCGAAGGAGGAGGCGGAGCGCGCGAGGGAAATGCAAGATGCGCGCCCTCGCGCCCCTAGTCGCCGCAGGAGACGCCCCGGGCGTCGGGAGTCGCGAGCCGACTTCCGGCCACCGTAGGCGCGGGCTTGCGGACGGTGGGCAATGGGTAGCTCGCCGTCCGATTAGGACCAGGCCCGGGTCGACGGCGCGTTGTGTTCCACGCGCGCCTCAAAGAGATGTCAGCACCAACTGACGGGGTCCGTAAGGGCCAATGCCTGCCAGGGTTGCGAGTTTGTCCGAAAGGGATATCGCGGCCCCGGCACACAGGCAACGGAAGGAACACGGGTGGGTTTTAGTCAGTAAAAGTCTGACACTCCCTCTCGCTCCGCCCAGAGCGGGAGGAGTCATTTGATGATTTCCCACCCAAAAAAAAAAAAAAAAAAAAAAAAAAAAGGCATCATTTATCAAAGAATAAGTCGGATGACGTCTCACATTGAACACAAGCATATTATTACAGATATTCTTAAAATATAAGCATATTCGTTCCGACTCTGAAATGCCAAAATACCAAATCAACCTGATGATGCTGCTTTTAGTCTTAACGTTTTCACTTCTATCAAATTCCATCTTCATCAATATGCAAGTCAAAAGGATCACAAAACTTGTAAGTTTTAATAAGGAACCCTGAATTATGACAAAGCGGGCGTCGGCCGCGTCTTTTGTCAACATCAGGCGTGTTATCAGCCGCATCTTAAAAGCTGATCGAACAATAAGTGAATCTTAAGCGCTCGCCTTATCAACGCTATCACGGATACGGTCAGGTGTGGTTCTGATGCTGTAGTATGTTATTGTAGTAATTGTATCATTCTTATTCGGTACAAAATCGTGTCCTTCTGTATTGGATTCCTTTATTCCTATGGAAATTTGCCCCCAATCTTCTTAATTGATTCTGAAAATTCGCGTCCTGTGATTGTAAATTTTCATAACCATTTATATATTTACAGTTAGAACTAGAACTAACGATTGTTAATAAGTTCCTTGCTTCAAATCGGGCACGGTATTCAAAGCATGCTTTTCATGTATACGTATACATAGTACATACTACTATTTGTTAGATTATAATATTTTTAATTCAAATCCCAGTGGTAGAACTCCACTTTAACAAGATCAAAAGTAATCCCCGCACCATCGCTGTCCTGCCCAACCTTTATAATAATATTATTTTCGTAAACATTTTGCGTCGATCGCAACACTAAGATTATGACAGTCGTGAGATGAATCGATACTATCCAATGACAATCGATTTTATTTCCAAAACAATTGTAAATCGATTCATTGACTCGGTTTAGTGTCATATTGTTTCGTACAGAAATCTGTTTTATCGATTCCCTTTATATGAATATCTCGGTTAGATGTAAAAGGGTCTAATCGCGTTTCTTTTTGTACATCTACATTATCTTTTTAAATATTAGGGTTATTTGTCATAATGATTTTAAGTGCGACGGTTTGTATTTTTTGGTCGGTACTTCTAACAGATTTAAAGAGATTCTCAAAATATATCAAATTGAGGCTTTATTTTCTATAAGTACTTGAAAATACCCATGAGCCAATGGTATTTCAACGTGGGAAATTTTATAAAGAAGATATTGATGAAAATAATGAGAATAATACAATTTCAAGAAAGAATTTTAAATTACTAAAAGCCTAACACAGGGCTCTCAAAAACAGATTCCCAACTGCATAAAAACCGGATAAAATCCCTATTCTTTTTAAATCACGTAATAATAAACACGCTTATTGTGGTTAAAGAAGTTCGAAACTCTAATATTTCTGATACGGGATTTTCTTTTCACTGCACTGTTAGGTTTTATAAGGTGAACTGTTACCAAAAAGGTTGAATGCGTCTATAGTAAGTATTGTGGCACTTCGGGCAGTGATCAAACGACAAAGACGCTTAAAAATGTACTCTAATACACCAACTTTAATTTTCTCTTCACTTTTACGTCTCCTAACTTTATTGTCATCAACATAAGGTCGGTTTTTGATTGGATTTTTGATACTGAGGTCGGGTAAAAAGGAAAAAGTAGTGGTTCTCATGATAATGTTATTATTCGAGGCTTTGGTACGAGTGGGCTGGTGATCATAGCCTATTCTGTTGGTGGAGGAGTAAGCGTAAAGTTCTTATTGTAATAAAAGCGGTCAAGTGTGAACGTTTTGGTTCAAAGGGTTCTCAATGTGGAGGATACAAATTAGATTACCTTTCAATCCTATTGCAGTTATCTGTTGGTTGGCGGTTTTTTGTTATGAGAGATGATGTAATTTTCAGATCCATGTAGCGTGAGTTAAATCAAAGTGGCAGTAAGAGATGTCAACATTCCAATATTCATTATAGTCTTTCCTAACATCTTGATACCGCAGAAACATGAAACCGATGATAGTATTGAGCCTTACGGTATAATCTTTTATGGACCAAGTGATACATCTATAAAAGATGCTGTACTGCTGTTACAAATAAACACAATTTTCCCATCATGTTTCCGAGGTCCCACCACATCACGGAACCCTAACCATTATTAGTTAAGCTATACAAACATTTTGTGGTCCAAGCCGAGATTAAAGTTGTAACATAGGATAGTCAAACGCTGTGTATGTCACCTAACCGACTTCACAAAGCAGATAATTTACTTATGAGAAACTTTCAAAGAGTATAATCATTTCTTAAGTGTCCAAAGTCGGGTTACGTTAAATTATGATTTAATTTGGGAAGGTTCATGGTAATATGTTAATAAAGTAGAGCCAATGTTGAAAAATTGACCTTTTTAAGGCAGTTTGGAAAAGGTAGTTGCATTAGAAAATGTTCCAAGTTCGTAGGTTCTCACCAAAATATGGGAATCAATGTAAGTGTATCTACTTGCATAGGTCATTTGAATCTCTTTTAATATTGAATGAGGAAAACAGATGATAATAATGAGTTAAAAGCGACATACATAGATATTTCTGTCTTTTATATTTATGTCGTGATGGCCCAGTAACCAACCACCTTCCACGTGCCTCTCATGCACGAGGTTGTGGGTTCAAATCCGAGCAAGTACCAACGTGATTTTTTCAATTCATGTGTACTTTCTGAGTTTATCTTGGACATTACTGATATCGGTGAAGGAAAACACCGTGATGAAACCTGGACTTATAGTTAATATAAGTCTGAAATCACCAACCCGTCTTGAGCAAGCGTGGTGATCAATGCTCGTGCCTTCTCTGTGAAGGGTGGGCGTTTTGGGGGACTGTCTTATGTAATTTTGACGTTCGAAAAGTGCTGATTCTCAGCCTAGTTTGAATAAATGACTTTTGATTATGAGAAGAGACTTTTGCCCTGCAGTGGGACAGTAACAGGCTGGTATTATTATTATTATGTATAAAAACTCAGTAATTTAGAAGAACAGCGGATGCTAATATAAACCATCCTACCCAAGACTCTTTGCAGAGATACTTAGTAAGTACCTAATAACAGACCAATATTCTGTTGCATTCTAGTCAAACACCTGTTTAAAACAAAACTCAATCCTTAAAACTTCTGATCTTCATTAGATAAAGCCATCCAACCCGAACCGAATCAGACCATCAGAATCGAAACAAAAAACCATTTAAGAAATCGTTGACATTACTCAAACCGGGACTCGATCCCTCCCCCTTCCCGCGACCGCATTCCTTGGCGACTGCGCAGACGCACCGTCGCCGCACACACACATACGAGCGCCCAGGAAGGCAGCGAGGTGTTTGAATTTTGAATTTATAACAGCGATCTGATTGGTTCCTTGTTGTGAGTCATAAAGATAAGGTTTATGTTGTGTTTCGGGATTGGGATAAAAACTATCAAGTTGAGCTAAATTGGACGAGTTTTATTATTAGAGGGTTAGAAAGGCTGTAAATTGGACTTAAGTCTCTGTCTCTCTTTAATTATCCAACGATGGACTGTACAACGGCCATTTTAATAGTTTAAAGAAGAGTCGGTATGAGATGTCGCCAAGCATACCCAGATAGATTAACAAAATGAATATTATTGACCGTTAGTGCAGATCATAAATAAAGTCTACCTTTAGGAGTATCAATAGCATCATTGGACCACAATACGAAAAATTACGATGACAAAAATAATTTCACACATTTACACTACGAAAAATTTATGTCGCAAAAATGTTATACAGCCAATAACTTACTAATTCAAACATTAATCCTTATAAGTTTCACAGGTATTGTGTACCAACACAGCCGCCCACGTGAAATTCGCATAAATATGCATTCACACGCATAATTCCTGTCTCGGCATGTCGACATAAATATGGAGTATGCCTTAGCGTTTTACCAGCTTGAACTTTATATGAGATATGCGCACCTAGACGATGATTTGATGGTTTATGTTTTGGTGCTTCATTGATTGAGTCTGATTCATATTGATGTTTTCTAAGAAGTGGTTTTAATTCTTAATGTATTTTAACAGATTTTGTATAAGTCCAATTTCCAAAAACAATGTCTTGAAGTCGAAGATTTCTGTATTCTTCTCTCATCAGTCATGCATTTGTTAGTCGTGACTCATGTATAAACTCAGTTTCAGCATGCATTCTGGATATTATTCTTGCATCATAAAGAAAGCTTCATAATTTTACCTTCATTTCAATTGGACCAGCAATTTCACCGTGATCAACAAACAACAACTCACTGACAGCTTAAATGGCCCTTTTCTCCCATTAAAATAGCTGCTCTATTTTCATACAGGTTTCAATGATGACTCCATTCACCTTTGTGAATTTCACAGTAACCAAATGCCACTGTTAACAAAAATGGTGGACAATACTCACCTTCATACAAACCCTTATAATGGAATTCCCGCTAAATTCGCTCCAAACACCCGCAGTGTCGCCCAAACGCGTGAAATTATCCAACAATGGTCGGTAATGATCCTTTACAAGTGAAGAAATAAAAATAAATACACAAAACATTATTCCTGATATATTTTACTGGTTGATTCTTAATTTTCAACCCTATCTTCCGAAGCACAGATTTCATATTCCATTTTGTCTGTCTGCAAAACTGCATTGACAATTTTGAATTTTGACAAACTTTTCAACGCACCTATCAAAATTCTCTATCGTTCTTATCTCGACAGGGTACGTTTGAAAATGCTTCAGTATCAACGGCAAATGCGGTAATTTTTCCACACCTTCTCTAGTCATTACGGCTAGATCCGCGGGGTGCTTCAACAATTGTTTTGCGAACATTTTCTGGATACGGCGATTTGTGTCGTTTGTAATACAAAAATAATATATTGTGTTGTACAAAAGGGTGGCTTCCGCTAACCTACAGTGTTTAGTTTTGTGGCCTACCCATCAGATGCGGGCGTCACAGCGGGTTGATTTTGGTCACAATTTGTTTGTATTGTATTGTATTTTTACTGATTTTCTTAAAGCTATTGTTGAACCATTTTTACGACACATAGCTGTGCGAGACGTTTGTTTTTGAAAGAAAGTATAACTGTTTGGTTTTGTTTCACAATCAGTGTTCAAATTGTGTGGAAAACCAAACTATTGTAATACATCGTCATGATTGTTTCCCTTAGCAGGGAGTCCTAGTGGTTAAAACATAAAACCAGCAATATTTAATACACCATTGTGTTACTTAATGCCTTGAAGTTGTTATTTGTAAGTATACTTACAATGTCAATTGTCCCAAGACACGCAATTCAGTTTACTTAGTAGTTGTGCCACTACAGCTGAAATATGATTATACATAACATAGGTATGATCATGATCACTTCTTGCGCCACTTTATTTAAATCTATATGTATAATACATTCATCTACCATTAGTAAAGTACAGTGCCCAACTTTGGAAAGCAGCATTCCCGATCAGCTTGCCCCATCATAAAGCTATCATGCTCATACATAATTATTCGGAGCATGCATGATTCAAATTTTAAATATCCTTCGTTTATCTGATTCCTTAAATTAAAATTCATTCGTTTTCAAATCAAGAAACCAGGTGCGCCATTCATGCTACCAAACAATACACATGTACAACAATTAACGCAACAATAGTCGCGCGCGCAATTCCAAGGTGTGCATGCGCAACATGTTGGACAATTTCACTTTTGTTGGTCGCTGTGTTGTGATTTGTGTGCGTTCTGTTCGGTTGGTTGGACTTCCGGCATTTAGTGGAGATCAAGGGCTGATCAGTTGTTACCATATTATTAGCAAATTGATTAGTGCAAATTTGGTTACCATTTTTGAGGTCTTTTATGCATTAGACACTTCAGAGGTTTCTTCATTCTAGCTTTTAAGACTTTGTATTTTCTCTCGTTTGGGCTTTTGCGTTAGCACTGACATGACGTGACCTTCATCGTACCCTAAAAGTTTGGACATTTATGTATGCACTAAAATTGTGGTCCATGGTATTTCATTCTCCATGCTATTAATTTCATCTTTAAAACACGTACAAAATCACAATATTAGTACATTATGAGTTACATAAGCTAGACTCTGCATTTAAAATATACCTTTCCACAGAACTTCTCGACACAAATAAAATAACCTTAGAAATAGCACGTAAAAATCTCACAGGCACAATGAAATTTAACAAGCACGAATAAAATATCGACCACGAAGTACCCTGGACTCCACCCAGGATATCTTGACCCCCTCTTGAGTTAACATCTTCTTGATATCCAGGTCAATTTAAATTGGACTGAATAATACCGTGGATAGGCCATTTTAACTTGACCTCTGCTTCAGAACGCAGTGTTACCCCATTAATATCAATTTAAATTGGACGGAGTTTTGCCTATGTTATTTACATCCGGCAAGGTTTTCCATACAATTGGAACGGCCGATTCCTTGCGAAATATGGATCGTCTCTTGAGAATACTGTCGAGGGCATCAGTGATAGGATTTTTGAGGAAGTCGATTCGTTACATGGTAATTGTTTAGAGGTTGAAACAGTTGCTTTAGCATATGAGTTGGTAGAAGAAAACATTGAATTACCAAAAATCTAAAAGTTAAAAAGGCACAGTTACTGTTCCTTAGTTTCATCATGATTTAAAACTGGTCACGGTGACACAAGTTGGTCAGAGATGACCTCTCGATGAACAATTTGTCCACCCTATGAGTAGATGTTGAAATTTGTAATTCTAGGTTAGGAGACAATTCATTCAGGACAGAGATTACTGACATATATTTAAAAAATATAGGTTTTCGTGTGGTTATTGTGGGCCCTCACTAAACAGAGATCCACAGAGGCATTGTGCCGACATCGGCACGACATTTACATAAAAATATATTTCACATCAACCTGACCTTTTCCCGAATAGACCTTTACTTTAGGGACCAGATGACCCACACTTCCGTTGAAGCAAAGGCTTTGGATACCATAATAAAACAATAATTAGTTATACAATTCCCAAGAACAATTGGAAAGAAGCAAACGTAAGTTAAGACAAGGAAGAAAGAAAGTAAAGGCGGTTATGACAAGCGACAGATATTAATCAAAATTTATGAAGATAGAACTTGAAAGAATTTTCCTATTTGATAATTAAGGAGAAAGCGATAACGAAACTAATACAAATGCTAACAATGTTGCAGTTACAGTTAGGACAGGAGAAATGAAGATTATCTAGAAAGAAGAGTTGATTAGACAAGAAACTTTGGCCAACGAATTCACAGCTTACAACAAATCACCAAAAACAAAACAAAACGTTACTTCACTGCCTCGATCACAAATCATTTTTTCCTATTCTCACAGTATTTTTCACCATCATATCTCCATACATTACCAGGAGCGCATGATTTCGAGTAGATTTTTGATAGAATCAACAGTGGGCCTCGGTGGAGTGGTGTCGCCGTGTCGATAATGTCTTCCCCTCTTAGACCCGTTTGAATACGGAGTAAAATTCGGTTTACCAAAGTTCCCGTTTTCAATTCAACGCCGGAAAAGTTATAGATTGTTATTTTGTGAAGGGTTTGTGAGGTACCGGAATTTTATTTAGTTTTTTTTCTGTGTTTATTTTGTTTTCATTTAGGCTAGGCAGTGGTTGAAATTAATATTCTTTGTCCTCCACCCTATCAATATTCTTCAGGCCCTATTACTTTTTGCAGAAAACGATACATTCTACGAACTTCTTTTTAAATACCTGAAAGTGGCTCAAAGCTGGATATCATATATTCTTTATCTTGCTTCATTTTAGTCTTTCATATATTTTAAATGTTTTATTATCAACGTTCAACCTAATTACATGTAACTGTACTAATAACAAGCTGCGAACAATTATTCCAAAACAGGTTTAAACCTACATCTATGAATACTCCTAAATTAAATTTATGACCAGATCATTGTCTAACTATCACATTTAGACGTCACTAAAAAGCATTCCCAGTGCACTAAATCACTCGATTCATTGGAACAAACAGGTTCTGCACCTCATAGACCGTTGTCTCAACCTTTAGCGGGGCATAAACTAAATAACAAAACACACTTGACATTATATCTATAAGCCACACGCGGTGTCTTTAATAAAAATCAACCACGCCAAAGAACCCCTCGAAGTAACCAAAAAGTTCGTAGACACAGTTCAAGAAATACTGGCAGCTGACAACACCATTCTCAAAGTGAATTATAATATACATTGTTATCACGTAGGCCGAGACGTCGTTACAAACAATAAAAGTAATTTTTACGAGTGGCAACCCCTTCGTTAATAAATTAAAAAGTTAGCTGGCTAGGGTTGTGAAACAATGCCACTTCACCCTGTTACCAGAGATCTAAGTTTTGTCGCCCTAAGGTAATAAGGGTGGATAGGGTGCTATAAATTAAGAACTAATGAAAATCCTTTTGAGAGGATTTATTCATTCCATTTTATAAATGAAATCAAACCGAATTGAAATACTGCTATTGTAATAGGTTGTTTAAGAGCAAAGTTGCTATATAACTTTTCTTATCATTTCCGTAGTTGATGCTACATTAGTCTGGATTTTGTCTCTTTTCGTAGGTTATGAGTTCTGTCTATCAATTTTTGCAATAGCTTGATTAAGGTCATGATCAGAACATTCCCATATCTAATGCAGGGCAGGCAGGACTTCCGGATATGAAATTTATAAATTCTGGCTCTTGTGATAAAGGAACTCCTAGTACAAGAGCCAGGGCTACGCAGATGTTTGTGACTTTGAAGTGTAAATAAAGAAAAATATTATATTATATTATTTAAAATATTAAAATATTATTAAATAATAAATTACAGATTTGTTTTTCTGGTGAATACAAAAACGTAGAACAGCTTTTCATTGTATCGGATAAAGAATAATAACGCAGAAATTTTAAGCGGTTTTATGAAGCCTTGCCCTCTTATCCTCTAAACGGCAAAACAAAACAAAAAAGTGACGCAATGTGGTCTTAAAGAAACAAACAAATAACTAACAAGGAAACTGTTACTTAACGAAAAGTTACTTTTTACAAAAAATTGCGTAAGGTTTAACCTTTTCAATTCTCCCACAAAAGCTCAACCCTAAATAATAGTGACATCTGATTGCGTGCATACAGATTTGTCAAGTACCCCAAATTAATTTTTGAGAACAAAATCCATTAGCGAATGGTACTTTTTTCTTCACATTGTTCAGGGTTGTCCCATAATTTACGCGAAACTCGATTGAAGTCGTTTTTAAACGCTAGGGCGGCGAATGCGTGTTGCGTACATAGAATCAATTTACATCCACACCTAGATTTAGAAACCTTATGTTTTAGTTGTCAAGGTTGAAGATTGAATGGGTTTTAGTTTCTGGGGTGAATTTATAAGTTTGTACAGCCGTGTTTTCTTGTCAAGTATATGATTTATAGGGTCCAATTGTCTATAGTTGAATGCGTGTAAAGAGAATATTTCTATTTGTATCGTTATCCATTACTTTTTGTGATCCTACGTGCGGGTTTACATTTAATTCGGTATTGTTGGCAGTGGCATTTATTGCATTCGATTTATGGCCGCTAAAGAGTTTTTTTAGTCACTAGATGTGTTAGGCTTTTAGATATTTTTATTGGTTTGAGGTGTGATAGGTGTGAAAGATGTGAAATCATTGTTTTGTTGTGGCTTTCGAGCGTTTAAATTCGGAAGTTCGTTTGAGCAGTAAACTCTGAATAAGTTTAAGTGTTTTTTTTACTATACTTCAACGAAAAAAAATCTGTTTGGGAGACTTCGCATTCTTTAAGGTATAAGAAGAAAAGAAAAGAAGAAAAATTTACCATTTTATATAATATATAATATGATACCGGTAAAAAAAGAAGAAAAAAAATAGCTTTTTGTCGGTGTAGCAATTTCTATCTTACTCTATCCAATACAAATACATTATGCTGCTCACTCTTCATTTGCTGTTTCTTTAATTTTGTTCTGGCTTTATTTGTTCGGCTTTCCCCTTTTTTCTTTGTCTCTAATTTCTTAGGTCATACTTATTTTTATTTATTTTACATACCTAAACATAACTTTCAGTGCTAGTTTTTCAACCAATATCCACAGCTGGACATGAATATAAAGAAACATAATGATAAAAGATCAATTTATCCATTGTGAGGTTAATTACATAGACACAAAACAAAAGCCAATCGCAATAACACTCCATTGACAAAATGATTCATTGTAACAATACACATAATAGATCGAATACAAAATATGTTTTCAATTAAAAATGGAACATATTTACAAGTTATTAAAAAAATAAAAATACTAACAAAAGATTGTACTGGCGATTCGCAAACATGGCAGGCTATTGTTTCGAAAAACATCAGCTGTGTACATCAGCACACAATAAATGTAATACCCCATTCTGTATTCATATAGGATAATCCACACAATAAACCCTGTGTGTGACGATCAAAATAACTATAAAAATACAATAAGCAGCTTATACATGTACCCTTAATGTGTGCGCCAGTGTACACGAGAGAGATGAAGCTATTTGAGAGAAGGAGACGCAGATACCGAACAAACGTATTCAACTTTTGACTCAATAATTTGTTTGGTCACGGCTTTTCATGATACACGATAGAAAAGCGCTTTTAAAGGTATCTAAAGCGAAACTTAAATGATTTTATAATGGCTCTTGATAGCTTTACCATTTTGTTAAAGCTTTTTCATTATGATTCAGACTGGATTTGTAAAGATTCTACGTGAGTAACGTATATTGTAAACGATTCTTTGATACTTAACGAGGTGTTCTGTTGCTCTTAAGTTATGGGCTGACCACTTCTACTGGAGTTTTTGAAGCGAATCTTAAAGCGGCTAACACTTGGCATACTATCTAATACTTACTAGTCTAGTAAGCTATCAAGATAACCATCGAGCCTATTAACGTAACCTTCTATGTACATTGAAGGTTACAAAGTAGCGTATTTCAATGATACCTCAGACCAAATAAAAAACCAAGACAGAGCCCTGCCACAGACTAAGAACAATACAGTGAAGAATGCCAAAACTACACCGCCACTCTGTGCATACACGCTCACACATGCACACATTTACAATCAAACTACACCACACAAAGTGAACACATGTTTACTAAACCGGCACTGTACGGTTGACAGCGCTCTGTCTTGGTTTTTTATTTGGTCTGAGGTATAAACCAATGGACTTTGTCTTAACTGTTAAAAACGTTTCTATCTTGCTTATTTATTTATATGGTATATTTTATTGCAAACAAACAAAAATTTTAACAAAAAATTAATCAAACTCTACAACATATACAATTCGCGGCCTTATGGCTTTCCGCGATCTCTTCCAGGCAACCTTGGAATGAACAGTGATTTGCCTGGACATCAAAAGGGGCTGTCGTTGGTGCAAATATCCCAAAAAGATATTCCTTCCTATTACTATTTTCCAACTGTTAAAAACGTTAGCCTCAGAATTCGAATTTTAAACTTCAAATCGATTCCAATATGGCGGTTCATTGTTACCAATTAGGTGAAGTGTATCGAAAAGACTTAATCCTATTGGTTCATTGTTGGCTCAATTATAAAGAGCGTTTGTGCTTTATTGTGCTAATAAAATGTTTTTGCTATTGTGTTTAGAATTTGGGTCATGTTTGTAACGGACACAATGTTACGTTTACGTAATATTTTATGTAGGTGTGCTGGGTTCACAGTTATTAAGGAAAATATACATGTAGAGTGAGGATTATTCACTACGTGGAAATTCTCAAAATGTACTTAATACTCGTACATTAATAGAAGAAATCGTTACCAATAATGTTTTTTTTTTTCATTATTAAAGAAGAATGATATTGGCTGTCATGTCTTGGTGTAACCCTAAATTAAGAAAATAGAAACCAATTCGAATACAAATCTTCTCCAAAAAATCTCCATCCCTACTAATATTGTAACTATCTATATCACACTCCAAAAAAGCTGATATCTTTTCGTTACGTCACATTTAAAGGCCGGTACACATCTGCCCTTTATCATCTTCGATCTAAAGCTGCGCTTAGCAAAAATACTCATTTATCTTAAATGCGATCTGGATGTGCCCTAATCTCTCTTTTGTAGTTTTTCTGTTTGTTTGTATCGGGAATGTTTTGTGCAATTAGCTGATAGTTTAGTGTGAATGCACGTCAAGGATTATTGCTGTAAAAAATAGGGAAGATGATGTAAATTGATTTTGAAGTTTTAACCGCTTTCGTAGTTGGAGTGTGATGCGCGATTTGATTTTGATACTGGCCACAAATATTTGGATGTGGGAGATGAGCTGCCGATTAGGTTATACACTGGATACCGTTCTGAACACACTATAAACAGATTTTAAAAACAAAAAAAAATATCATGCAGAAATGGAGACAAACAAAAACAAACATATCGGCCGCCCACATAAAGAAGCCACGAAAAGTAAAATAACAAATTCATACAAAAACACTCATAATATAAATTACTTACACATACATTCACTAACAAAAATACAGAACAAACTACGTACAAAGTACAAACAAATCAATAATCAATGATATCGGCCGCCATAACGAACATCTTTGTTGAAACTTGGACTTTTATCATTTTCCCTTGCCACTGCCGATGACAGTTCATCTAATTGATTGTTTTTTTTTCTATTTTCATTTTTCCCTCCCTCCGTCTTGGCGGGAAATTTAAAAATCGCTTTCACCTTCGATCAATAATGATCGAAGGCTTTCACAGTCCGTTCTCAAAGTTATGATTGGGAATTCAACTATTTAAATCGAGATTGGAAATATGCAAATGAAAACAGACCTATTGTGTGTTATCTGTGCGCTAATAAATAGTTGGGATTTCAGTTTATAATATAGATTTTTTATTTTGGTTTGACTTTTGTTGTTATTTTTGGTTTAAGGCCCATCATAATTATTTGGAAAATGCACAAGTAAATGGCATTCTGTAAGAATCGTGTTTAGGGAAAACCCCCACGCAGAAGCATAAACTATACGTTTTTTTATTAAGTTTCTGTAAAAAATTGTTATCATTTTTTTTACCTGTTCGTAACGGTTTCCAGTAACACAAATGAAACAAAAACGTGTTACTTACGTTATTTTCCTCAAATTAATAAGTATGACAATAAAACCATTTACCAAACAAAAGAAATAATATGGTTACGGGTTTCAATAAATTATCCTTTAATAAACCAAGCAGACGACAAACACATTTTTTTCACCCTGAACAGTTAAAATGGGACTAACCGTTAAATTTACCAGAACCAACTGCAATACGCTATTCTCAGTGTACCATAACGTTTCCATAATGTCGACAAATGTGAAATTATACAATGCTCATTACTGTGGTTCCGAAACAGCATGACATTTCCAAAATCCAACCAAAAATGGTTTTAAATCAACAGACATTAAAACATATATTCCTGTAGACGAAACTGTCAAAATTGTAGTCTACTGTGACCTCCAACTTCGAAATATAAAAGAAAGAAAGAATAATTAAATGTCCACAAACATCTTTGTTGAAAACAATGAAGGAATAATGTAGTCACCAAAAATTTCAATAGCACACAGTGGAACGCCGAAGGACCTTAAAACAACAGTTAAGAATAGTTGACACGGCCATGGAATGCCTTTCTGTCATTATTGTACTCTATTGTGTATAGATGTCATAAAAATTAACTTTAGAACCATCGGCGAAAGCTTTGATGGTTCAAGATATTACTTTACTTCTATCAATTCTTCAACGTCCTAACGCCCTTCCTCATCTTCCCTTAAACTAGGCTCTCTGATCTTCTCCTAAGGTTCAAAGTCATTCAACAATAGTTCGTTAGTTGTGCACAATGGATTTAAAGTTAATGCTTTTGTCTAAACAATTACAGTGTGTATTGTAACAGGCATTCATTTGTGTTTCTTGTTCTATTGATACCAAGTTTTTGTTCCTTGGGTGTCCGAACCACATCATAAATCAGCCGTTACAGGCGAATGTTATATTATTTGCATACTTCAAAAGTAAATTGTAAAGGATTTTGAACTCTATCATTGAAAGCGTAAGGTTCTATTGCAGTTAGAGGGAAGTAAAAAAAGGTTGGTGAGGAAGGTTTGCGCGCGCGCTTCCAAATGATGCTCTTTACTATTGACGTTTCTATTCAAGCTATGTGCGATGTCTGATGTTTTTATAAACGATAAATTTTCAATTGTCAGTCTCCATTGTGAATTGGCGCGTTCTTACATTAGTACCAACTTATGCATTCAGTTCCTCGTATCTCTCTCTCCTAACATTTAGTTGGCTTTCTCGAAGATTTTGAGTTTTGAAGCAGCAAATGTAAAGTTTGTTGTAGATGAAGTCATGCAACATTGTTTGGTATTTTAAAGGCATTTTGAAAACGTTGATTGGTGTGGTTTATTTAGTAAAATGAAGACCTCAGGAGGCAGACAGCATACAGAAGTAAATTGCCTATTCATGACTCGTGACTGATCGGACGGAACCCGGAACAGTGTGTAATCATAGTTACGCGTATAATTATACTTATTCATGTCTGTGTTAGAATGTACCGTTAAATTGTAGAAGGCTTCTAATACTTTCTGCTCGAATACATGACTGGATAAATAAATAATGTACAATCACACTTTGTGCTGTCCTTCTTTAATGTTTAGTTATTCTATTTGTCCGTACACAGAACCTTGCTTTACTAATACTTGACGTCGACGAAGAGATTTTGACGTCTTTATTCGTGCTGTGCACCTATATGTTCAAATATTTTAAAAACGAATTTCAGAGCTACGATTATTCATCTGACATTGTTCCTACTGAACTCCATGTTATTTTAGCTGGGTTAGCTCACGTAACGACTTACTTAAATATTTTTGAAAATGCGATAACTCGAAACTTTTTTCTTTACAAAACAATACATCTGACCTTTAACCAGTTACTTTCCTTATGAAATATAACAATGACAGATGAAAACAATTAGCTAACACAAAACAAAACTCGGTATGACTTAATTAAGAAAGTTAAACTTTCAGGAACTTATTCATTACAAAGGGAGAGGGTTCACCATATTTGTTCAAGTTTTATTACGCAGCCTGCGATAATCTACTTTTTAGATTGTATAATCAACAAAAAAGTTACACGAATTTCATAAAGGAAAAAAAATAATTGTGGAATAATTGGAGTAAGTTATGCAACTTGACGAGTTGTTGAATCATAAGAGTTTCTCTATTGTCAATGGCGACAACGGTTTAGGCGTCGTCGCCAACACTGGTGGTGCTAAATGTCAACGTTTCTTTTAATTTTTCATTACACAACTCTTTGAAAAGGAAATTTTAATCGTGATTGTTCAAGTTATGCTCATATTGAACAATTTTTCAATGGTTTGTTTGAAGAGAAGTGGGCGTTATTACAAAGTCGACATCGATATCTGTTATTGTTTTGAATTGGAGAAGACTATGGAGAGAAAATGGCTTTGTTTCTCTGTATAGAATGCAATTGGATGTGAATTATTTAACATCATTATCAATTGTTGCTCTTGTTATTGGTATGAATTCATTCATTCGAAATCAAAAGGGGATCTAGATGAAATAAAACTCTTTGAACACTCAGCGATAGATAATGATATTACGTTATCTGTGGGATTATTGTCTTAAATTCAAAACTGCAGGCATAATTAGCAATTGCAACATATTATATACATTACTTGTAATTATTTTATCTCATTTGATATCCTATGGTTATCCTCATTTATTTTTTAATCAGTACTGTTTTAATTGCAGTGATGGCCCAGTGGTAACATCGCTACTTACGAGTTGCAGGTCGTAGGTACGAATCCTGACAGGCGCTTTACTTTGTGTAAATTATTTCATTGCACTGCACTCAAAACGGCATGTCCTAGAACCAAAAATTCGAAGACATATCTACTACACTGGCCACACCACCACAACACCACTGGCTACCCACACTGGGCCCGCGTGGTGGATTACGGGCCACTCCCTCTCTCTGAGAAGAGGCCTGTGTCGCTGGGACATAGGCCTCCAGCGGGAATATTATAGGCTGATTATGCAGTTTTGATTGACGAGTTTCAAACTACTTACATTATTATGATTACCAATTTTTAACGCTGGCTGTACACTTTTCTTTTTCGTTTCTCTCTTACATTTTATGGCATTTATTTTATGGTCTTTGATTGCACACTCTTAACACCCTCATTTTTACACCCTCTGCCACAAACTTTCTCGCCTAAAACGCTAATCGCTTCAACTTTGTGAAGACGCTCATTTGCCTTTTCAAGTCACTTTTGTTCGAAGCCGACGATGCAATGTCACTTCGCCGAAACTCTCAAAACGACTTTATCAATGTTCTTTTCAAAAATAAAACTTATGATGGGATTGTTAAAGTTGGAATTTGTTTGGAGGTTTTTGGAGTCAACTTTGATGTAGATGATAACAGAACAAATTGAGAAGTGTCCTGTTTAATTAGAAGTTGCTTCGGAAAGATGTCTGTCTCTACCGACGTGGATAATACAAGGGCCTCTACCAATTAGTTAATGGTTAGATTGTAGGATTTTAATGAGATTTTATCTTTGGTAAAATGTCGTGTCCTTTATTTTGGGTAGACAGTCAACAGGAAGTGTTTGGATGGTGTCAGGTACAATTTAATTGTCATTATTTTTCTTTTTCTTATCTGATTTGGAGGTTTATTCAAATCGTATTTATAGGGTTGTTAAATTAAAATTTTATCAAAAATTCGTACCTTAATCCTAGTATCCTACCAATATTATAAATGTGAAAGTTTGTATGTTTGTTACTTAATCAAGCAAAAACGGCTGAACGGATTTGGATGAAATTTGGCACACAGATAGTTTATGACCTGGATTAACACATAGGATACTTTTTATCCCGGTAGTAGGTTCCCGTGGGAGAATTTCCGACCTCCACGCGGGCGAAGCCGCGGGTGAAAGCTAGTTATTATATAATTCATGTTCTAAATATGCGTTATATATGTAAATTTTAAACATGAATTACCTGGAAATCAATATAAAAGCCATAGCTTGTATAGCTTCGCCCGAGGGGTTTGTGACAAGGAAAACTATTGCATAGATCAAAGAAAAAAGAAGAGCCATTTAAACAGATACAGAAATTGTGTAGTCTTCAAATGGTATAATAAGTTACTGCCTCTTTAAATCCAAACGAAGCTATAAATTTTAATGGAAGAGAGATTTCATGCAAAAGAAGGCGAAAGAAACCAGTTCTTTAATTTTTCTTTCTAGATAATAACAACGATCCCACAAAACGAACGTAAACATAATGTTTTGTTAACCGCTTGGCCGATCAAAACTAACCATTGCTAATTAATGAAATAAATTAGCACTAACCGAAACTCCGTGGTTAACTGAGTAAAAAATTAAACGAGTGAAAAGCTTAATTAACGCGGTGAGGTTTTAATATCAATAATTTTTAGTTTAAGACACCCTCTTTACAGGTATGGAGCAATGAAGAGAGGTGTGCGTAGTTGGTGTGCACTGGATGTGGTTGTCAAGTCTGCTTAACTGTGCGTTTGCACTGGCGAAACATTCACAACAAAACATGTTGAAATCTATAGGATCTGTCAATTTTACATACAATTTTTGACAGGAACTAGATATTTCAACATGTTTTATTTCACCAGTACAAACGCACAGTAAGACCATGTTTATAGACGTGTTTGCTATTTGTGTTTTTGTTTATGGCTTTTTTTTGTTTGTTTGTTTTTTGTGATGTTTTTGTTTGACCTTTGGGTCCTTACTATGTATAGAGAACTTATAGTAACCTAGGCTTTGCTGTCGTTTTCCAAAACTTTAAAGCTCGAATCATCGCGGTTTTATTTGCAAAAAAAAACGACATAATATGCTTGTGGTTTTGATAGTAAATAATTATCATGTTTTAATCGTTTAAAATAGCAACTAAAAGAAAAAGAAAAAATACTAAAGTAGTTTGGGATTTTGTCCTCTTTCCCTCTGTCACTTCCTGGTCATAGGTGTTTCGAAGAATACCTACATGAGATGCCATCTGGTCAACACACGTTAGGCTTGTTAGTATCTGTGTTAATGTGGCTTTGAAATACATTCCACCCTATTTCAGGTGCTTGCACTACCCAAAAACTGCATTATGGGAGTTCAGACTGCGATGTCATTCAGAACAGCAGAAAATATTAAAAAGTACCACCTCGGCTGCTGATTTACATCTCCACCAGCCCAACTACTCCACGCTATAATTGCACAAGGCGCGGGTGGAAGCGTCGGCAGAAACGCTTACTAATTGCCATTGAAAAAAGGCGAAAGCCCGACTGAAAACATTCCCAACCCGCTTTGATGTTTTTTTTTACTAAAACCGAGCCTTTTGCCCTCAAAGCTTGATAAGCTACACTACCCTTAAACTCGTAATAAGGCACTTTGATGCAGGTGTGACGTACTCACACGTTGAAAGAAGAGTGTCGTGTCGACCGGCCTTTATGTGCGCCATCTTGTAAAATGTAAAGGTTTTTCTTCAGGGGTGTTGTAAGTTGGCTGTTTGCTTTTGAGGCCAATTAAAGTATTTTTTTATTGGTGGTGCTGCGATGCGAAGTTTTGTTGTGACGAGGAAAGTACCTAGGAGAAGTTATTAGTGGACGCTTTGGCTTAGGAGCAAGCTAAGTCAGCTCAGGGCGATTAGCAAGATAAATATTGATAGTACGTAGTAATATGATTTTATTCATTTTGAACTACTACAAGAGCTGGAGTTCAGTCACATGCATTTAATTTACTTTTGCAGATAGTAATATTCACAATAGTGCATGTCACTTATGATAAAACTAGTTAAAAAGGGCAGGTGACCTTCTGATTATCATTGAAAATATATAGGCTGATAAACACATTACCCTCCTTTGCGTCGCTAAGGCGGGTAAAAAAATTCAGCGATGAAGGTGACTGGTAGGTAGGTCCAAATATAATATCACAAATTAAATTATCCAAAACGCTGGTGAACGTACCTACTTCTAATAAATTACCAGCTTTACCTTGAGTTAACAATGGAAAATATGGCAATATTATACCATTAAATGTAATAGTACCCCATTTACAGACGTTGTAAAATGCCCACAATGGTCATTCATTACAAGAGCCAATAAAACCATTATTAATTTAAATAGCTTATTATTTATTATACTTGACTTTATTATTTGCGATACACTACAACGAAAATTCACTTTTCTTGAAACTGTTACGTCACTACCAAAATCTGTAAACTGCGTTCGCAATATTTTGCCAAACATGTAATCAAACACGAGTTGTAGGAAAAAATACTGTAATGCCTACACATTAGGTTCAGTTTGCGCTACAACTTCATATATTTTATGTATTTTTTAACAGTACTAAGTCCTAAGACCTTACCTCCAATTTGTGACTGCTGACCGGTCATTTCTGTACCGCAAACCGGACGCAATAATAACCTTAATTCCTTACTAAAGTATAACATCGTGTGTATAATTGAACATAAACTCCTGTTGACTAAGGGCAGATCTCTAGTACTTAGTACATTGACACATGAGGTCATACAACCTGACGAATATTGCCTGAAGCCATAGAAGGAGTTGTATAATACTAGAAACAATTACAATTGTGTTAAGTTTTCATTTATTACTTACGAGGGTAGTTTTGGATTGACTTTCTAGTGACAGTTCGTATGTTCATTGACTGGCTGGACACTTGTTTGACCTGGTGGGAATTGTCTGGAGTGCTGACCTTTGACTGAAAGATTTATGAAAGGTCTATTCAAATCCTTGTTTCCAATTAATGTTATTTCCACTAAAACAAACATCAACCTTATGCAATTGTGAGTAAAGTTGATTTTAGACTGACTAGTACTGTTGAAAAAGTCATAAAAAAATTAAGTTGTAGCACAAACTGAACCTTATGTGTAGGCATTACAGTGGTTTTTCCTAAAACTCGTGTTTGTTTACATGATTTGCAAATAAATTGCGAACACAGATTAGTACAAGCAACTCGTCTCTGCTTCGCATGATTTTTACGTATTGACAAAACTTGTTTTTTTATTTTATTATACACATAAAGCTTCCGGAATAAACTCTCTAAATGATGGTAAAAATAGCATCAAAATCTGTTGCGTAGTTTAGAAGAACAACGCGGCCACACAGACAGACACGAAAAGTGACTTTTATTTATAAATATATAGAAGAAGATAGATATCTCAAGATAGATAGCTCGTGGCTAAGTAATAACAGTCGCACGGATCGATCGATCAGGTTAAGCTACGCTTGCCACGGTCAGTCCGTGGATGGGTGACCATCTTAACATACCGAGAACCCTCCGTACAGCATGAAAGCACGTTAAGCTATTGGTCCCGGCTGTCATTCTTGGATCTTTGTCAGTCGTTACGGGTCGTCAGAAGCCCGAAAAGGTGACAACCAGTCTTACCAAGGGATACCGTGTTACCCAGTAACTGGGTTGTGGAAGTCAGATAGGCATACGCTCCATGTAAAATACTGGTATTCAGGTGCATCCGGTTAGACTGAAAGGTTGGGCAGATTGATTGATATAGATGAAGATGGCAGCAAGCAGCATTGTTGAGTGCCAGTGAAAAGATAATGGTTACCTACCGGTGTCACTACAGACTTAAAAAAAAAAATTGCTGAACGGGCCATCACTTGACCTCGATCTCGCCTGATGGAAAGCGATGGATGTGGTCTATGATGGAGCAAGCGTACCCAGAAGATACCTGATACTCTTGCTTTGAAGGCAGACAGGTTAAATGTGGAAGAGAACATAGACGCAGGCAGAGAGTTCCACACTTTGGCTGTACGCAAAATAAATGTGGAGGAGAAGCGCTGAGTACGACTGGACGGAATATCAACCAAGTGCAGATGGTACCCTGCAGTACGCCTGGTAGTCTGGTAATAAAAGGGTGATGGTGGGATCAGGTCCAGGAGCTTCTGCACACACTCTCCGAAGTACAGTTTGTAGAAGACCGATAGGCAAGCAACATTACGCCGATGAGCCAGGCTGTGAAGCCTAGCCACCAACGTTCCTTCGCCTATAAGCCTTTTAGCTCTACGTTCCACAAACGTTTGTACAAACTTAAAAGCTGTCCAGATGTGAAGTATCGCCTCACCTTATTTAGGATGCTCAGAAGCTAGGCATCCTAAATAAGGTGGTGAGGGATACAGATGGTGAGGGAGGTAAGGTAAATAAGGTGAACCCATGTGGGTTTTTGGTTTTCTGGAAGGCGCGGTGCGAATTTATTCTGGAAGGATGATATGTATAACAGATTAAATTTAAACTTATATATAATGAAGAAATATCGAAATCGTGTCGTGATGGCCCAGTGGTTAAGTCCTCGCCTCTCATGCACTACGACTTTTTCAATTCATATGTACTTTCTGAGTTTATCTTGGACATTACTGACATCGGTGAAAGAAAACATCGTGAGGAAACCTGGACATATAGTTAATATATGTCTGAAATCACCAACCCGTCTTGAGCAAGCGTGGTGATCAATGCTCGTGCATTCTCTGTATGAGAAGAGGCCTTTGCCCTGCAATGGGACAGTAACAGGCTGGTATTATTATGTGGAAATCTTGTCAAGTCGTAAAACCGTGCCAAGGAGGGGTGGGTCGCAAGTGAATGGAAAACATGATAGTGTTTAAGGTAACTTTTCCGCACGAATTCTTTCACTATCATCTCCACTACAACAACCAAGAACCAGTGCTTCACTTAACTATTATAATTAATGTGTCGGACTGCCTAGAAAGAGTCGGAACAATAGTTTTAACACCTCGCTGTGTCGGACGGATGTGGTAGGAGCTCCGCCCCTCAATTGTTTAGTTCTAAACATAGTGTAGTTATAACCAGTTCACTCTTGAACCTCGTACACCCACGGTACGGAATTATTAGAATATGTGATCCTACTTGCTTAGGGAGGCCATGGGCTGAGGAAACCGGGATTTTGGTTAGACAGATAAAAATCTTCAGTACTTTTTAACAAGAGATTGTAAATAGGGATGAAGCCTCGGTAAAAAAATGAAATTCTAATTAGTCCAGTCAGATAATAAAAAAATATTAGACACGTATTTTTTGCTTTATCATTTTAATGAAAAATTACTTAGATAAACGCATTTTAAGTTGAGGAGTGGGGGTCGCTAGTATGTATAAAATCTACATACTCGTGACGTCATGGCACATTTTACCTCAATGTATCGCCGCAATCTTTAGATGACGTTAAAAAAGAAAAAATACGTGTCCAATATTTTTTTATAATCTCAAGACGGACTTAAAAAAAATTGTAGTCATCATCCCTATTGTAAACTAAGTGGTAAGTTTCAATTTCATGATGAAAAATACAATAAATTGACATTTCTCTTAATTGAGTTTACGGCTCTCTGGTGATCTACAGCATGAGGCTGAGAAATCTGGTATTTTGGTCAGATACCTGGGCCCAATAACCAAACATTATTATTAAAAATCTTCTTCAGTACTATTAACAAGAGATTGTAAACTATTTGGTACAGTTTTAGTTTCACGATGTGTAAAAAACAAGAAAATTACATTTCATAAAAATTTACGACGAAGTTAAGACTCTATGGAGGTGCGCCATGATGGTGAGATCTACAGCAATTTGAAAATAAATAACAGTAACACCGGTATTAAAAATTATTAGAATCACCGGATTAGGTTAAGATGTTA
The DNA here is from genome assembly GCA_916701695.1 of Agrochola macilenta. NCBI lineage: Eukaryota > Metazoa > Arthropoda > Insecta > Lepidoptera > Noctuidae > Agrochola > Agrochola macilenta. The sequence continues at coordinate 2,550,196 of OU753559.1, read as the reverse complement.
CATTAAGTATGGACATGGGAAAAGAATAAACTTACAATATTTTGGAAAATATAATGATATTACCTTATTGGAAAAAAAAAATGTAATGATGCCCGCTGCCTGTTTACTTCTTCCTTTTCAATCGAATAATGTTGCTTTTCCAAATATCTTCTATTGGAGATAATCGAATGAAAACTTTAGCTGATTATCCCACATGTTCTAAAATGATGGTGTTCTTAAGTAGAGACGCGTTCCTATACCTGTTCCACACAATGAATCATTGTCTACAACACTAAACTTCTGTTCAATAGTTCTATTCCGGCCGAGCCTGTTGAATAATTACTTTTCCGGCTACCGTTGCCTTGACAACCGGGGTATTATTACGAAAATTAATTTAAACGAAATCTTGAATTGATAATATAGAAATTATAGAAAATATCAAAAATACAGACTGGTTTACCAGCTTAATAAAAATATTGAATTATTTAAGGTTCCGTGTTGCTGTTTGTCTTCGAAAATATGCCTTATTTTCTATGCAAATTAATTAATAATAACACGTTGAACGCGAACCGTAAAATAGCAGAATTTCATAAAAATTGTCGACACCATGAATAGAAATACATAATTTTACATAATGAAAGAGTTTAATAAATTGAGATTTATTATGAGCAAAAAAAGGCGCCACAAAAAAGTCGCCTACACATTTATCATAATAATAAAAGCTATTATCGTAGAAAAAAAATCTCGGCATGAGTTGCGTTCCATGGCTTTGAGTCGCCGACGACGTTCGAACCATTGTTTTCAAATCGGTAACAGATCCAGTTCCGCCACTGGAACACACCGCATTAATTACACGTAATTGAATTTCGAATTGGAACGATGACATTTAAATTTTGGCGGGATCCGTTCACTCGGTAGTGATGTGCAACAAAGACGCCGATTGCCACAATCGAGACCTCCCGCCGCTCGACATAATGGTATATTAGAAAGATCGAATAGTGAAATGTGTGTAATGAGAATTATCTGGATTGCTTCTGTTGTAACGGCAGGTTTGAGACTGATACACGCTTTTATTGTACCATGAATAGCATTCTTCAGTCCCCTCTATTCTAAAAGATTATTTTATATTGTACACCCTTTATTATGAGCAAAATAGTAATCAGTTAGTTTATTAGGTACGTTACTTGCAGAAATGCTTGGGAACTCCTTTTATTCTTGCTCATAAAAGACGCGAACACCTATTTCGGTAAAAAGCTATTAAGATACACATAAAAATATTAATGGCTATATTTTGTATTAAAATATATTGGTAAGTTATTCTAATTTATACAAATATTTTACACGAGTATAAGTAATCTTTATTAAATTAAAATTCAGCTCAGCGGGGGGACTTGAAGCGGGTATTAGCATGATAATTAGCGGAAAACTCTGTGCGATGTGCATTCATCTTCGTAACGACAATTGTTGGGTTCAGTTCAGTGTCGACTTTATGGTCTCGATTATAGAGTCGATTATTGTGAAGATTAGTTTGATTCTTGACAATCGGTGGATTGTCTCGCGTGGATGCTTACATCCCCGGTAGTCGATGCGTCCACGTGGGACTCCCTGCGGGGCCGTTGATTGCCGACGAGTGTCGTTTTACGCCGATATGGACAACACTAGTGCCAAATTCAAAATTAGAGGTGTTATTAGTGTGATAAATGAAATCGGGGTGATGTTTTAATACATTCGACTGAGCGTACGTAAATACCTTTTATAGGTTTTTAAGTAGTTTGTATCTATTTAATTTGAAGGTTCATGTTGAAATGTATGTTAATGAATTTATAAAATGAAATAAAAACGTATAATCAAAAAACTATTTAATTAAAAATGTAATAAAAATAGTGGTTTATGAACAATATTTTTCCGGATTAATTGATTTTGTAGCAGAATATTTTTATAGTTTTTGTTTTAGCATTGAATTTATCAAAGATTAGCTAATGTTACAAGACGTGACAGAACATATTTTTTGCTTACCTGCCCTTGTCTGTTTCCTAACTATAATTGATACCTTTGTTTACAGGGTATAATAACCCGCAACAAAACTAATTTGTTCCCCATGCCCTCCCCATGTTCTACCGTTAAATTAACTTAGAGAATCGAGTAATTTGCGTGTATCGTGACTTGATATATTTTCACTAATAATTTATTATAAGCATCGGAATATTTCGGATATTCTTGAAACAGGTGGCGTTCCTGTAATTGGCGTGAATATCGCAATATTAAAAATTTCTTTAAAAAACGGTTACAATGTAAAATTATTTTATTTAAGTAAAAGTATCGCGTTAAATTTACTTATTGAATTTGTAGGTTCTTGAGAGTTCTAAAATTGTATACAAAATATTACATTCAAACTACCACCATATTAAAGTTTGTATTTACCTAGTTAACTCACAACATAAAATCACCCATATTTAAACCTTATGAATCGGCGTTTTTAATAGGAGGAGGTCACAGAACAGATAATCTGTTCTGTGGAGGAGCTCGTGGCTAAGTAATAACAGTCGCACGGGTCGATCCATCAGGTTAAGCTACGCTTGCTACGCTAATCTCGGTATGTAAAGATGGTCACCCATCCACAGAGCAACGTCTGTGGATGGATGACCATCTTTACATACCGAGACTCCTCCGTGCCTCAGAAACCACGTTAAGCCGTTGGTCCCGGCTGTCATTCGTGGATCTTTGACAGTCGTTACGGGTCGTCAGAAGCCCGAAAGTCTGACAACCAGTCTTACCAAGGGGTATCGTATTACCCAGTTACTGGGTTGTGGAGATTAGATAGATAGTCGCTCCATATAAAATACTAGTATTCAATTGCATCCGGTTAGACTGGAAGCCAAACCCAATATATGTAGTTGGGAAAAGGCTAGGCAGATTGATTGAATCGGCGTTTTTAATATTTGTTGATTATATACAGTATATGGTGGGTACAAGATAACAGTACAGAAGTTTCAAATTCCTAACTTGTTTAGTTGTTGCGATAGAGTAAAAGTACACAAAATATCACCTATTAAATCTTTAAATCACTAACTTCTGTTTTAATAACAAAACCATTTTTATCAAGTAACACCACTAATAATTAACACATTACAACTAAAAATCATTAGGTTGCCAAAGGCAGCTCTAAAATGCCGCCTACCGAATGACGCAGCACTAACCAACCGTCATTGTTCTGACGTGTTATTCGAACAATAATTAGCAGGCGATACATAATTTCACGGGAATTATAACGTTATTAAAATGGTAGGCAAAGCGCCATTTTATCGCCTTGATAGATTTGGTTGTGATTTTTTGTTGGAGGCGTTAATTGAAAATATGATTCAGATTTAAGTTGCTAATGTGCTAAAATGTGCGAACTAATTGTACCGTTTATAATGGGCTGCACAGATTTGATTGAGGTAGCGAAGTAGGATTAGAAAAATGGCAGATAATTATGTTATTATGTACTAGCTTTCGCTCGCGGCTTCGGCCGCGTGCAGCTCGGAAATTATTCCACGGGAACGTACTACCGGGATAAAAAAAATAAAAAAACAAGTTATAAACTATCTGTGTGCCAAATTTCATCCAAATCCGTTATTGCGTGATTGAGTAACAAACACAAAAACATACAAACTATCACATTTATAATATAATATAATACATAATATAATATAATATATTATAATATAATATAAATATTATATTTGGATTCTCAAGAATTACCTTACTTTGCAACGTGCCGCTACAATGGTGACATTAATTTATCACGCGTTGGGCTAGTGGCCAGTAATCATAAAAATTATATTAATATAAAATAATTCGAAAATTTTAACATTTTAATTTTCTATCGCTCGCCAACACAGGGCTCTCTCACTTTCCCCTAATTCGCCTACTCTTTGCACGTTATTCGTTCTTCATAGATGCGATGTTATGATCCGTGGCCCGGCGAATGACCTCTGCGCTACAATTATTTAAGCACAGGTCCAAGATGATATTTAAAAAAAAAAAACAATAAATAATAACGTTTAATAAAATTTTAAATATCTTCATAAAAACGAAAACACGAAACCGTGTGCGTGTGTTAAATTAATGTCGTAGCATTTTACAAGCTGACTGATAACTAGAAATGGGATATTCGGATACATCTTAACCTAAAGTTAATTATTGCCTAAGAAATTATGGAAGTAATTTTTTCTTAATATAAATTCCGATATTCCATAAAATCCGGGAATGCACAACTAATCGGATACATGGTATGGAAACGACTTATCAGCCCTCTTATGAAGGTTACTTTTGCGGTGTTCATACAAAAATGTATATAACATTTTTAACGAAACTCAAGGCACCGGGTGGTTTGTCGCTATGTGCTAAGTATGCCAATTTAGCAACGTGCTTTACAATATTGTCTAGCATTTCTATAGTCAAAAATGTATCAATTCCGGAATCGCGAGATTTTTACGTTCGATACGAAAGGGCATTCGATATTAGCTAACACCTGAACGTAAGTAAATATACATTCGATTCTATAATTAGAACTAAATTTGACGATCCCGTCAGTTTCATTGGGAAGTTACACAGAATATTGAGTCGTTTTTGTTGACCTGCAAAAAACGTTGTTCTACTTACATTGTGACTATTTTATAAATATTTGTCCAATGATGCATTACTTGGTGTACATTAAATTATATAATAAATTAATAAATGGGTTGCCTGTAATGTTCAAAGATACCAGCGACTAGCCAAATACGAGTACTACAAGAGGATTCGGTAGTTTGATGTTTGTTTAGATGTTTAGATGACCACAGGCTTACGCTTAAGGCAAAATAAATATTTAAATGCTGTTACCAAACATTAATTTACCAACTTGCCGTAAACCTGCACCAAATATCCACCAGAATGCACCGTGCATACACAACATAACACCATCCAGATACCGGCCACATTCAAACATCGAAACCTAATTTCCTGTCTCAGATACAGCGTGCACGCCGGTCTAAGCCTAAAGACAAATACACGAACAACACCACTGTCAAACGACCTGTCACCCCCTTCTGGGCCATCCACCGACCAACTGATGGAGGGGACTTGTCATAGAAATACGCGAGTCATGTTACACTGGACACGTTGACCAAACAGTCCTAGAGTATTGTGGGGTAAAGGAGATCTGAAAACTGAGTGTTTGATGTGTCTCGATTCGTCTAACGTGCTCAAGTAGGTAGATTCTATGGGGAGAGAAGTTACTAGGACTATTGACGGTTAGTTAGTGCGTATTATGGTGTGTAGATTGTGAAGCTGGACACATTGGTACATTATCTCTAATTTGGGTGGCAAGTTTAGAAAGGATTGGGTTTAACTGCGGCTAAGCAGCTTAAAGAAACATTGAAAGTTTTATAGGAAGCTGTCTACAGCGATTTAGTTCTTTCTTTTCATACCGAAAACGCGGCTGCAAAATTCTCACGCACATGATTCTCGATGTACGTGCAAACCAGAATCTCAAAAATCTCATATCAGTACTTGTGAAAAAGTTTTGATTAACAAAAAATGCAACGGCTTCCATTTCTGTCAACTGTCAATAACGGTCAAGTATTCAAGTTATCCAATGCCCCAAGCAACCTCATGTCAATGTCAATCGATAAACTTGAGTCAATTTAATCGATTCACAATGCAGTTATCATACACCCTGATCTCACACAATTTCTGCAAATCCAAAATGTATTTCCCACAAAAAATATTTAATTTGAATGCTCCAGATGATATCAGTCAGTCATAACGCGCGATGAGTCACACAATGTCCTCCTGGACAATACCTTTAATTTTAAGTACGACCCTTTGTCCGAACTCGGACGAAGTCTTCCGAAACCTAAGTCCGATATTTTGACCAACAACAGCCTTGACGACAAAGTTCGAGAACTTCGAACCGAGTTCGAACAAAATTTTTGTTTAAAACTTTTTTTCTCGTAATTACTGTATAAACATTGGTCTCGCTGGAAACTGTTGCCAGTTGGCAAAACGTGGACTTCGATCGAACCCCTTTTAGTTCCAGAAGTTTTTGAACAACCACCGATTCTTTCGGATTGGTTCTTCACAAAATTCGTACTACTAATGTTCCTATGTTTTGGTTGGTGGAAGAAAACTTGTAGGATATAAGCCTATATTCGGCCGAGGATGCCTACTAATCTCAAGGCACGTGACTTACAAGTAATTTCTCGGTTTTCCGTAGCAAGCATTGGTCAGGATTAAAATTTTAAAAGCACTCGGAAGTTTTTCGCATATACGAAGCCTTAAAACGTACTTGTAAGTTCAGTCTGACTCATGAACTTGGTACAAAAGACGTTGCTTTTTGTTTTTCTTTTCTCTGGAGTATTTAATTCATGTTTAAACCAAATTTTTCATGCTACCGTAATATTTCTGGCTGCTAAATCGTACATGGCAGATTTGATAAGTAGTCCATTAAAAACTCAGTTGCCATTTTGAGAATTGGGCATTCTGCGCCTAAATCAGGTTTTTTATAGCTGGCACGTTAGACAGCCTTACATCATTGAGGAAGCTCTGTGTATCTGATTTAACAAAACTAACAAACAATCCACATTGTGCATCTACCCTACATTCATGAATACTCCTTAATTCTTCCCCCAATCCTGGCGAACTTCTCACAGCCCCAAGGAGTTTGCATCTCATATCAAAGTCGCATTAGCAAAAAATTGACACGGGAACTTTTGATTGACGTGGACGTATGTATAAAAATGTTTGGAAATCAGACAATAGCTGAGTTCATAGTTCGTTTTGTTGACTATAAGGAACCGACCTTCTTTTGTCAAAAAAGACAGTGTCGCGCTCTGGAACAAAGATGGTAAAATAGGTGAAGGAAAAGAATTTTGTTAGACAGTTGTTACGAAAAAAAGTTTACAAGGACAATGTTTAATAAAGAAGTATGAATATGACGATTATGATGCATTACTTGAGCTGTCTTAATCGCAGAACAATAGATTGATATGAAAGGGATTCTAAAATTATGAGTAGGAATAATTTTAATCTAATCGTTTGTTTAGTGGTTGAAGGGTAGTAGTGGCCAAATGCGGTCAAAGAGTCCTAATAGAACTGTAGCGTGAAGGTCTAGATGTTGTTTTGAAAAAAAATAAACAGGTCAATTGTATTCACTTCCATCCATTGAAATAGACTTGAACAAAACAATCAAACTGCCATTTCATATTACCTACATTCAGTGTTTTTTAAGAGGGTAAAGCGGAAATGCCTATGAGTTTATTAAAACGATTAAAAGCTCTATCTTTCCAAATAAATCATTGCAAGTTTTTGATAGACTCTTTCAAGATGATCCTGTAATGTTTAAGGAATATTAAGAAACAGCTGATGGCCCTTATTACATGTTCTCTGCCTAACCCTTTGGGGAAACAAGGAGTAATGTTATGAATCTGTATGTATCAAAGAAACAGCGCTGTAATTGAGGTTTTCCTTTCGTTAAAAGGTAAAAGCCAGATGTCAAAGTCTAGCCCGCACTACGATTAAAAATCGCGCGTAATTTTCATCGCTATTTTGTAACACATGGTATCTTATGTATCTACACGCACTGGCGATTTAAAATTCGCGCTGATACGTATTCCGTACACTGAATACCAAACCACGCAGATAAAAATGGTGAGATTTCGCAGTGCGGGCTGGGCCTAAAAGTTATGTAAAGAAATACCAATTTCAAACTTCTAAAAGTCTTTAAAAATTCAGTTCTTAATGAGATGCTGACCCAACGGACTATCCTGGGAATAGTACACTTCAGGCCATAAATATTATCCGTTATCATACAGTTATTAAATCAGTACGCATCATAAATCTAGGACAACGGGAGTGACCACCTCGTCCCACAATATGGCGTACTCAAAATTACATTAGCCGTGTTACCATAGCCCTTTATGAACTAATAATGTGCACCACAGAAAAGACTTTGCATATAAATCCCCTAATTACTTGATTCATAGTGAACTAATCTCGACTAGGCCTTTATGGCATTTGCATGAGGTTTTTTTGGGGACAATTGAGAGTGATTTAGGGTGACCGGAATTCTGGCCGTGGACCGTGGATAGGAAGAGGTGTCTAGTTTGGACAGACGTGCACGAAAGTGTTGTGGGAAAAGTTTAATTACCTACCTATACGAACTTAAAATTCAGTACCTACCTTCCATGAATAAAATAATATAGAATCTACCGTATAAGTAAATATGATAACTTTTTGTAATTCAGAGAATTTTACAAGTTTTTGTACGGTGAGTGTCTGAAACAAATTGTGGTTCCTCATTTTATTTATGTTTGCTGGGACAATGAAAGGACTCTCCAACCCTTTCACCACTGTGTCCGATTTTATGTACCTTTCCAACCACACCAAACTTTACGACTGTACATATAACTTAAAAAACCAACTGCTCGTGACACGCAATAAAATGGATTAACGCAATTGAATCGCCCTTACGTTTCTGCCAGGCCCTTACTGTACCCGGCCCTTACGCTCGCCCGGGCCCATTCACACAAGAACTTATTACATTACATATAAATTAACATATTATTACGAAGGTGACACATGCATTTTGTTACAATTGTACTTTTCTAAGATTTATATATGTAAACACGAACGTGAGACAGTAAGTGGAAGGATGCGTTCTATCTCATTGTGTTCAACTATTCATTTGCTTATAAAGGGTAAACTAACGAAGTATTGTTGTCATGAGTTATTTTTTGGTGGTTTTTTTTTTCTATTTTTTCTTTCTTTTTGTGAACCGTTGATGTCGCGCTATTTGCACGTAATCTAGGCTGAATGATGACGCGTATTTTTCACTTTTGTTCGCGATTGTACGGTAAATTTAAATAGATTGTGGTCTATTTATTAATCTTTTTAATTAGGTTCACTTCTTTTCTAAACGGTTACTTATTCTTAAATTCCTGTCCTAGAGAATATAATGGATGAATGAATTCTGTTGTCTATTGCTATGTAACTGTAAAAAAATACTGTAGTCAACGGTTATAGTCATTTTCAGTAGTAGTGGTGTTTTCGACTGAAAACTACTGTAGGTACAACTAACAGATCATGAAGCTAATTAAGTACTCAAAATTCTATGTTTATCAATTTTGTACCGTTTTACTAAAATAAAACATTTAAAAATATTATTTGGCGCCCACTCAGCTGATATCACGAATTCATAGAAAGGGATACAGTGACACTTCATGTAGGTATCGTTGACCGATACTACTCCGAAATGTAATTGACGGAAAAATAAACAAACTTTATTTCTCATCGAATAATTACAACACACATTTTCATTTACAAATACTCTCTAAACTTCACAATTCAACAATTTATTTGCACTACACTACACCGAATTACACATAGTTGCAGAAAAAAATACCTAAAATCTAATCTCATTAGGAACAACAAACACTTGAACATTCACCACCCGCTCTCGACTCAACGAGCCAGTTTATTTGGCACGCACTGTACACTGGCGGACAATTAAATCGCAAATAAAATTAAACACAGTGGGATGGATTATCGCGTATTATCGGGGGTGGTTTTTCGTTGCAGTTTTACAAATAGGAGTGTGAAGTGGTGTTTGGTGCTGTTATTATTATTCGCTGGGTGATTTTGTTTGGTGTGAGTGTAATACTCCGATAATTCACAGGGAGAGCGTTGGCATTTTTTTTTTTTTGTTTAATATTGTAATTTAACTTAGGAATTGAGTCTGGTAAGAACATCCATGCATAAAAATAAAAAGGTAAGTAAAGTAGATAAAAACAAAAATACCAAATAATTTTTAACTTACTATTTAATTAGTAAAAAGTCTCGCCTTTAAACTTCAATACCACCTATAAATAACATTCAACAATAATAACTTACCAATTTATCTACAACGTAAGTTAACGAAAGAGCAGACCTTTAAAAAATCATCCTCTGAATACCCAAAACAGATCCCACCAATTAATTAAAAAGCTCCGTACAAATCGTTTACAAGCCAGTTATCACCAAGCTCGAGGCTTAACCCTCGCTGGTCCCACTTGTGGGCTAAGCGAAGCTAGAAGCATATTGTTTGAACCATGGTTTAAGTTACCATCAATAATGGATGTCCCCCTTTGTTGAGGGTAGTCTTTAAATATATTGTGACGATTTTGGTGAGTTTTTAGTACATTGGAGGCTGGCTATGTGACTAAAATATTGGCTTAAAGGAACTTTGTCTGCAGATAAAAAATAACATATTATTAGAAAAAAGAAAAAAAAATTAAAAGACAATTTTCATCAGTATTCAAATCACTGTTATCAATCTACTTTTCGTTATGTTATGCGCACAAAAACTCAACATTTCTTTAACAGCCGAATGCAAAAGCTAAAATGCTCTAAAGATTTTCGAAAAAATAAAAAAAACTTTCCGTATACCTTCAGCTAATTCATGCCACTGTTCAGGGTGACTTATTTGTCTTAAAAGAAAAAATATTAGTTGAAAAGTGTAATTATTTATAAAATTTATTAATACCAGCCTATTATTGTCCCACTGCAGGGCAAAGGCCTCTTCTCATACAGAGAAGGCACGAGCATTGATCACCACGCTTGCTCAAGACGGGTTGGCGATTTCAGATCAATATCGACTAGTCCAGGTTTCTTCACGATGTTTTTCCTTCACCGATGTCAGTAATATCCAAGATAAACTCAGATATTATTATTTCTATAAACGAATTTTCTAAAAGTGCATATTGATCAAAATTTTATAGAAGGACATGACCAGCAATGTAACTCAACCAACTAAACATTTCCATTGATGAGTCGAACACACAATAAGTTCCATGAGGGAGTTGCATTAATCCGTTTTAAGGGGTGAAGATTCAATTGGAACTGATTTCGATGGTCCTCCAGCGATTTTTGTGTGATACGCCCCTTATGTTTGTCGGAAATCGATTATCGTATCCAGAGGAGGATATCGATTTTGAGGCTTAGTGACTATACTTTTGAGGGTCAAGGTTGCTTGTGGCTGTAATCCATTCGTCTTTCTTATTTTACTGTATTTCTAGCAGCTCATATTCATAATCATGAAGCAGCTCATATTCATAATCATGAAGCAGCTCATATTCATAATAATTACAAAGAAAATGCAATAATTTTGATCAGTTTCACTTTGATGTTATTTTCTCAATTGCAAATTGTCTGAAATTACCTTTGACACCTCAAGTACCGGCTTCTGATTGTAAGTTCGCGGAAAATTATTTATTAGCAAAAATACTTAACCAAGATACAGAAGATCTCCATCTATTTAAAAGAAAATCCCAAACTACAACTCAAAATAATCTCAACAAATTGTTTGCTTAGAAACGTAGCACACACCTGTCATGTAGGTACCTCTAAAAACAAAGCCTATGACAAATGTGCCTCTTTCACGTGCACGTAATGTAGAGTACCTTGCTACTCTATGAATACTTACTACCGAAACAGAAGTTTGACACATATTGTGTCCATCCTTTTGTGTCTAAACGACTTTTTTAAGTCCCTTCGTTCCACTTTGGTCAGCAATTTGAAGTAACTTTTCAAAAATAATGGGAACATATTAACAGATAATGTTTCTAAGTTTTTTGTTCTTTTGGAAGATTAAGGTAATGATGAGGTAGTACCTGAAATGGTAGTACAGATTACTTAAGTTAACAAAAGGGATTATAGACACCATGGATATTGCACAATTTTCTTGCACCTCGTGACGCGGCTAATGGTTAGCGGTGAACGTGTAATAGTATGACAAAAAGTTGAGGACTGCATTATGTTCAATGGCAGATAGCACACTTTAATTGTGACATTGCACATGCACAATTACATAATAGTTATTATCTAGAGACCAGCATCAGGGTGAACACCCACTCCTACTCATTCCAGACACGTACATACGACCTGCTGGCTTATAGAATTCGCCCAAAGGGTCTCTAAGTACTTCCATTTTCAGTATTAAATCCGTAAAACTACTACAAAAGTATCCCTAGCAACTATACATATAAACTAGCAAATAACTCTATTAGCAATTCACAAAAGCACAATCGTGTCCTCTCCATATGACTCACTCAAATTCATTTTCATCGGACCTCAAGCAACAATACTGGTCAGCAGTGGTTGATTGAACCAAGAAAAGGCTTTCACGGCGTTGTACGTGCGGCATTAGCATCTGTGGCGATAACATCTGAATGACAAAGGCTATGCGAGCGTGTAACGCGGCTCAGCTCGGCTATCTTTTGTCATTACAATCACTTGGCACAGTTGCGAAGAAGCAGTAGGTTGGAGCTGATTTGTAATTAATTGTTATTTGGTTTCAGAGCAAAGGGAACAGATATGGAACTATGGAATGGAATGATGGAGACAACTGATCATCATTAGATGATCTCAGTAACAACCCGGCAGAATCGACGTGAAGTTAGAAACACATTGATGGCAATAGATATATGGATATATAGAATAGATAGATGGTATTATAGAATAGATAGATGATATATAGATGTATATATAGAATACTCTTTATTGCAGAACAAATAAAGGAAAATAAAACATTGTAAAACTATATAGCCTAAGTGAAGAAGGTACCAAAATATACATAATAATTGCCAAAATGAACAAAGAACATTTGAACACAACTACGTTGCTACCGTTGTAATATACCATAGAGGAAATGGCTTCGAGACAGAAATATAATTGTAAATTTATCTGATATTGATACAGAGTCGTTTGGCACTTCCAATTGGAGTACAATTACATTAATAAAATGATATGGATCACAGATTATGTATTAGTGTATGGCATGGATATAGAAATTGAATTAGAGCTTAGAATGAAAGAGTAATTATTTTTAGGTCTTATACGGTATATTTATTTCGATTGTTGATGTCGATATGTTTACAAACTTCTGTTTTACCGGCTTATTGATAATTATCTGCTTTCTATTTGCAGTATTTAGTTAGAGATACAGAAATTGAGACCAGATACCAGAATGCTACGGGATGCTATAGCTTATCATTTCACGCAGCTCTGCAGCTACAAGTTATTATAGTTACATTATTTTGGAGTAGTCTGCATTGACAAATCTATAAGAGGTATTAAAATGTCACTTGTAAAATCAACAGTGAACACTAATAAACCATAAGGAAACAACTATTTCTTTGTCCCAATCACAAGTATTAACAACTTGATCTTCTGCATCTCCTTCACTGTGACCTCCGGAATCTTGACGCTTTGTTCTACCAGCTACTCGAGTTAGCGTCGCCATCCTCGTTACAGACTTTGAAAATTAATGAGTGACTTTGTCCACGGACGTCTCAATTCTCAACTCATTGTTTGTTATGAATATAGGTGGCATTGTCAGTAAAACTACATGTTCTAGCTCGTACTTCTATGGAGTGTTTGGTATTCACGTCTGCTTGTGTGTTGTCTTGTTTGTATTATCGATTTTGATTTTGTTGGAGCTAATTGTTGGTTGATATTGTTTTGATGCTCGGTGTTAAGAGTTGTGGTGTTCCTGTGTGGTTGTTCTCAGAATCTTCTTTATTTGAGCATCTTCATTATTTATCTTTAACTCTCGAACTATGTGAGATTATTCTGTTTGCTGATCTGTTGGGTTATTTATACCTATGTCGTTAATTACCCCTTAACACTTCATCAGCAAAGCAGGTTTACAACAACAGAGTTACAGAGAAGCTTTCGGGAATTTAATTTAAAAGTAGGTAGGTATCATAAATATCAACAAGTGGTCTAATTAACATTTATTCCTTTTCAGTTTTATTGTTTGCCAAAAATAAATCCAGTCAGTCAATTCATGGATTGGATATTGATAGGTAAATTGTTGTACACAAGAAACTAACCAATGTCCAACTCCACAATACATTCATATTTTCTTTTAAGCAGCTGGTACGCAACATCTTTTCCTCCTTCAGTGCAAGGTGTTCAACAGTCCTACATTTCTTTAATAATTCACCGTTTAATTTGTGTGCAAACGTGATCGCTGGATCAAGCGCACAATAGAGCTGTGTTTAGCTGTCACTCACGCAGCGCACAATAGGGATGCGCTTAAAGTATCCGTTTTGCAACAATGAACGAATAGTGTTGTTTATGTAAAGGTCCACAGATAAGGGTGATTGCAACTGGCTGGAGCGTTAGCAGAATATTAATTAGGTGGAATGTGGAAGCTGTTGTGTGTAGTAACTGATACTGAGATAAGTAAGGAAAAATTTATATTTTTTTACTGCAGTGGACAAAAGTATCACCAACTATCGTCGCTATTTGCTATTTAAAGAGTAAATTGTAATTCATTATCATTCAATAACACGCAGAGCTCTTATTTTTATATATTTTTTATTTTTATCTTCAAGTAAGACAAGTAATTTTGCAGATAAGTAAGTATAAAAATTGCTAGTGCAAATTGCATTGCTCGCAGAACCGATGGCCGACCGGGCCGAAAGGTTCTGGAGTGGCAACCGCGTACCGGAAGACGTAGCGTTGGAAGACCCTCCACAAGGTGGACCGACGACCTGGTGAAAGCCGCAGGAATCCGATAGATGCGAGAAGCACAGAACCGGTCGAAGTGGCGATGCTTGGGGGAGGCCTATGTCCAGCAGTGGACGTCTTTCGAAATGATGATGGTGATGATGAAGTATACAAATAAATTATCGTTCGAAAAATGAACAAAGCTTTTAAACTTTATTTAATTCCACCTAAATAAAAAGAGCTGTAAAAATCACTATTTTAACATTCCCATTAGACTGTTCTGCTGCCTGTACGTACCGGCCATGGGAAGAGGATTACAGTATCTCGTGTCGGTGACGTCATGAATGTAAAATTAATACCGCGAGACATGACGCGAGCCGACAGACGCAATCGTTGGGAACGTATTAGTACAAGTAGAGTGTGTGGAGAGCATAATAGAGAGTGAGTTCGGAAACATTGAGGCAGATAAACAAACAAAGAAAGATATTTTATATATATTAAGATATATATCTCTTATGATATCTTGATATATATCAAGGAAAATGAGAAACTTAGTCAAGTGAGAAGGAAGAAAATAATATAGTTATTGCATTTGAAAGAAAGCTACTCTTGAGGAGATGAAACATCTCATAAATGAGATTAATAGATAATTAAAAGTGTCGATATAGTTGTACACACGGCTACACATCAAGCTATACATTTCCAGTTTATGCTGATCTCGCATTGTATGGGATTTCCGTACAATGTGAGGTCAGCTTATACTGGAAATGTATAGCTTGATGTGTAGCCGTGTGTACAAGAAACACTGTACAGGACAACATAGGTACCTACAAAACCAAAACTTGTAAAAAAGCAGTGTCTTGATCCAGATTTTAAATCAAAATACTCCGTACAAATCAAAAACACAACCAACAAAAGTGCGCAGGCACCTACAAAACGATTGTGTGTATTATGTTATTATTAAGCAATCATGAATTAGGGGTTTCAAATAACCAAAATATGAAGACCTCCATACTAAAACCTTTACTTCTTTTCCAGTCCCCAATTACAAGGCAACTTGAGGGGCAGGGCAAGTCGTCCTACACTGGTGACAGACCAACGTAACAAGACTTCTAAAATTCAACATTTAAAGGGTCAAGAGAGTCCAAGTTAGGTTGGACAACTACCCTAATGTGAGAGTTCAAATAAGCCGCATTTTAGCAAAATATCTGTTTGTTTCCTTTGTTATACAGTGTTTTAGGGTGAATGAGATTTGTATTAATAAATTCTTTATCGTCTCATCAAATCATTTTAAATGTAAATCAAACTGGTTTGATTTGTTTGTGAATTTCATGGTGATTTGCAAATGTAAAGAGAATTTGTAGAAAACAATTGCTGCATCAGTTAATTTTGAAGGGGTAATATACGAGTAGCTGATGTTTTCAGAGGGTTTGCTAAAAACAAATATTAAATCAAAACAAGATTAGATGGATTAGCTAAAGAAAACACGTAAACTAAAACTGGTTACAAATTAAATAATGCTTGAATAATTGATTGAAACGAATACCTACATAGATTTATTAAAAGCAATATAATAAATCGACCAATAAACTTAGACAACGGAGCTTTGGATACAACTAACAAGATGGAGGTGGCTATTGCTGAACATCCCTAAATGATGTCACAGGTACTAGGATCTCAGTTAATTAAAAAACACTCACGTCAGCCCATCAAAACCTCTGAACCTGAACCGATCAGGTTAATAACCCCAACACCTTATCCAGAACTGACCAACAATTTTTACTACTTTTCTACAACATTTCTGCCTGAACCGAAGCTCCCAGCGGGCTACCGTCCTCGATAAGGAACTGCGAGAATTTACGATAACTTCCCGTGATGGCCCCCGGCAGGAATTAGCATGCAATAGTGATACCAGGCACGCAGCCATCCGAAGAGATGGCTGCTAAAGAAATTATTGTAGCTAAATAGATTTATAATAATGATTTAGATGGAGAATTTATTTGGTATTAAGTGGTAGATGAATACGAGGATTTGTAGACTTTGTTGGGTGTTTGTGATGTTGATGGTGAGGATTGTGGTAATAATAGTATAAGTAGTTAAATGATGTTACCAATGAGGAGACCTTTAATAACGATCAATGTAAAACTAACCGACATAAACCGAACAGAACCCGTCAAATTGCATTTAAACGTGGAAGTAAAGAATGAATAAAAAATTTACTCATGTTATAAAATATTTCCGACTTGTGAAGATTCACATAGGTAGTTATATATTTATTTCTAATGAAAACATTTACATATGATAAATATATCTTGGATCTTAACCCACCTAACGTCGTAATACTTCTTGTAAAACAATGAGTTACTTAATTGAAGACCTAAAACCCTAAAGTACACTTGTTCCATAACAATGGACGAACAAAAATGCAATCCCGTGACATGTCAGTATAAATCTAACAGAAAAATACTAACTTTGCCCTTTATTACTTGAGCAAACTAAATTTTGAAACATCCTAACGTTCACATAAACACACAGAGGAATATCAACCTTATTTTAGAAAGTGGTAAAGTGGGGAATGAGTTGGTAACTGAAACTGTTGTCGGTTTTACGAGAAAACTTTTAATAAATGCATAATTAATCACTTAAATGTGGTAACAACCCCAAAATGGGTTTGTCCGTAAAATGCAATAAAGGAAATGCTGCTTAAACGTCTTTTGGCATCGCTTCATATGGTTCAATTATGATAATTGAAATGTTCACATAAGTAGCCATGGAAATAGCTAAGTTGTTCATAGATTATGCTGACTTACTCAGTGAAGATGAAGCTAAAGACAAAAATACATGAGCAATATTGATAAATAAAAAATGTTTTTTAGAAAACAGCAAAATGTTATGTGATTAAAGTGTCACGCAAAATCAATTTATAAACAACTTATGTAAGTAATAAGTAAATTTTGGATCCATGTAAGTCTTGCATATATTATAATAGACGATATTCCAGTATTGACAGATCTTAAACTTTGCCTTTTAAATTTTCAATAACCAATCCTTAAACAACATTCATTGCAAAAATATCTCCGAGCAAATTCATCAACATCGAAAAAAAAACAATATCAATAAAAACAGAAAACACAACAGAGCCAGTGCCTAAATTATTACACCTTAAGCCTTTGTTTAGCAATCCTCCAGAAAATATACAGCGAAACGCAAATTTTATCACTAAATCACGAACACCCATCAGAAAGCATCTTTGTTTTCAAGCTCTAAGGGAGATCTCATAACGTTGCGGTCGAAAAAGATGCTCTTGAAAACATCCTTTTGCAAAACCTTCCAAACCCCGAAACAAAAATCTTCCCAAAAATCAACCTTACTGTCTAGATCATAAGGAGTTTCAGCAAAGGTAATGCTGCAAAATTCAGTTGGCACAATTTTATCGAAGTCAGACAAATGAAGTCATTCGTCAAAAGCGTCAATCTCGCGTCGGTCGGTTAACCCGAACGAGCCGTTGGGGATGCGACTTTTACGACACAATATTTCAATATGCTTACGAGGGGTTATCTCGTTGTCCATTCGTATAATCCAATGTGGTTTGGGTTTGTGGGTGTAATTAGGTTTCGAAATCTCAAAAAATGTGTTTGACGTGATAAATGATTATTTGTCTCAAGTTGGCGCTAACGCTATGTCATAATGATGTGTTATGTGATGCTGAGGCAAAAAAATGACGAATCGGTATTCGTCATTTAAATCATCAACACAAAAAAAACACACACAAAAGAAAAACAATGCATCTATCAGGTGATAGATGCATTGTTTTTCTATGAAACAAGCAACACCGTTTTGCAACCATTTTGTCACAAGGTAAATGTGACATATTATGACAAACTACTGCACTAGTGCAATAACAATAATTTAAGATCTAAACAAGGATAATAAGTAACTTGATAATTTCTATGACGATCTTACGGTGCCATTGTCAACATTTGAACCTGCCGTTATACTTACATATATAATATCAATAAGGAAATGCGAAATCGAATTCATTCGCTATTCAGTTCTTTAAAAACCGCTGTAAAATACTTGCATAGCACAGCCATACTTGAGCAAAACTTGAATCCAAATGAACAAGATTCAAACGAGCAATCGATCGCCTAAAATCCTTTACAGCCAAACAAAATATCCTACCAATTCCCAAAACCGTATTCAATCTGAGCTGAACTATAAACACCGAAAGGTCCAAAGGTTTAGTCCGTCAAGGGTCTAAAGCTGACCGTCAAAGGTACGTCCTGTGCGAATGGGCACTAAATCAGTGCTAATCCGAGCATGACATCCCCCGCCCCACACTCGTCTTTATTCCTCCACAAAGAGAAACGGGCGTTAAACAAAAATCCTATAGCAAAAGGTTACATCGAGATTTGTATGTTAATCTTGGGTTTGGTTAACTTTAGTTAGCTGCACCTGTGAGCGTAGACTTGACATAAACATGGATATGTACCAACAAAACAATTATCAGATACGTAAAATAAATTTAGAGCCAGTTTAGAGACTACGCATTACTTTGATGTCGCTCAAATAAATCTAAAGCCATTGACTAATTCAACAACTTTAACAGCCAAATAAAAGAGTCTATGTACTGAAATCTATCAGCCAAATCCACGTCACGTTGCATGACAACGATAACAAACGCCACCTGTACTATCAATGACATCCCTACCACAACGATAAACATAAAAATTAAACGCTAACCGTCGCTCAAATATCCAAACATCAAGCACGGTGCAACCCATCAGACCATACCAAGAAAAACACTCAATGCAGGCATAAATCTATACGCGCATTGTTGCTTGTCCGCGGACAACGGGCTTATAAACACGGCCAAAGCTGGCCAGCCACGTCAGGTGGCCGTAAATACCGATAAACGACCGTAAATGGCTTTAAATAGCTTTAAACGGGTATAAGCTATTTATCCTCGGTTGCCGTTAATAGAACGAAGCGATCGGTGTCATTAATTTGTTCGGTAATGGGTTTCGATTCGCGGAGCTGAAATTTTGTGCTCTTTGGTTGTCGATGGAACGGCTGTAGTGGTGATGAAAAGCTTATACGTGGCTTTTGGCATATTTGAATTTGTCTAGTATTGTGTCAGTTTTTCTAGCTATACTCGTAGTTAAAACCAACGTGTTGTCTAAAAGGAATCGCCTGCACCTTATGATTCATTAAATGCCACGTAAAAGAGCTTCAAATTGAATGATAAAATGGACTAGTTAGTAATTATTATCACTTTCGAAGTGTGTAGTTCCTTCAACTCTTACAGTATTTACATAATTATTGTCTAAGATGTAAAACAAGATGTCAACACTTACATCAGCACCATCAATTTCTTCATCCCACCACCAACATTGGCACCAACATTTGAAACCGCAACAAACACCCATGTTTGTTAACCAACGCGTTCGATAAGTTTCATTATTTATCTACCATTGTTTGGGTCACATAAACACAGTGCTTTATGGGCAAAGAGTCAGTTTCCTAACAACTCTTTAGAGGCTATAAACTCTTTAGGGTTTCGAAGGGAATTAAGTTTTTAGTGCTGAAACGCTGTCTGGGTTTAAGCGCTTTTTGGCTGGAGGTTACATTTTTATATTATTGTCGTGTGAAGTGACTGCTAGGTCGAAACTATTCGGGAAAACTATCAATGCGTGTGAGTAAAAAGAACCAAATCTGAGTGTCCATCGGTTGGGTTAAGTGCGAAAATGAAGTAAATTATTTGAATGTTTAATCATTTTGTGTTGCTGAACGTAGTGTTGATACAGATACATACGTCATGTTACAGGTTTAATATAACTATCTGCATTAAATCCAGAACCTACTGATTGGGAGAAGACACTGGCCCGTGTAACACTGGTGTATTTACCTAGCGCAGGTGTGTGGGCTAGTGGGATTCACTTTGTTTGTATACATTTTTATGCCAATAATTTTATTTTTATTTTATTTATTTTATTACCTCGTTGGTCTAGTGGTCACAAGCGCTTTTGCTAAGTATGAGGTCCTGGGTTCGATTCCCAGGTCGGGCAAAGTGTCATTGGGGTTTTTCTAGCTGGAACTTCTCAGTAGTAGCCTGGAACCTGGATTTGTGCCCGGTTGATGGCAATAGGCTCGCCCACTAAAACATAACTGGCGAAATGTGGGTGTACTATAGGTACTACACCTCTGCCTAACCTTTTGAGGAAACAAGGCGTGATGTTGTGTATGGCAAAGTAAAGAGTCAAGAGAACATACATTTTCACAGAGTAAAAATATTATTATGTTCGCAACAAAATCTCAAGTAGAGAAAATAAGTTTAAAAAAAACGAATTTTTATTATGCCTAGTTTTGGGGTCACTGTTGCATAATGTTCTGGTACAGTCTGATTATTATGAAATAAAATTTTAATGTTAGTTCCAGTTGATGGTAGCATTTTCTTCAACAAAAAGTACTTATTTTGACTGATGTAATACAATTTTACCAACCACAACATCTATTTCCCAAAACTACTCAAAATCCAACCCTAAATATTATTCCAAATAACTAATACACATCTAAATAGGTTTAAGTGGCGACATGTTTAACAAACACCGCATTGTACAGGGCGCGACGTGTCAAATGCATGGGGGCCATCTTGGAAAATGTCGTGATTTCCTTTTTCGGGACTAGTTGTAGTGTACTTGTGTTGTGGTATTATAGAGTTCATTATGAATCAACAATGAGTGGGGTAAGGGTTGGGTTCAGTGAAAGCGATGAGGAAGAGATGTCGGAGATATGTATGGCGTTGGTAGGCTGTGTTTCAATTGTAAACAATCGTGTAATTTCCTGGTCTTATGAAGGAGGGTAATTATGATTCAGTTCGTTGTTTAGATAAAAATATTCAAAGAAAACTCCTCTTTCTCTGTCCTCTGTTGATATTTTGCAGGCAATTTTTTTATAACCTTAGCATTTGATTTCCGTGCAATCTGTCAATCATGGCAATATTTTTCTTCCCACCATCCATCGTTAACAACCTTTACTTGGAAGCACCGCTACACTTCATATCGCCAGCCTATCGCTCATCGCTTCGCCTCCACTATCCCACCGCCCCACACATTACGCCCAAAATGACAAAGAATTTAAGTAATAATATTTGAAGGAGACCTAAACGCCGCCACTGGTCCACCTCAGCCACCTCATAGTCACAGCAGCCGTGTCAACAACTCATTTCCTGTCAAAAATACTGATTAAATAACTTGTATGTACACGAAGTGCCGGTAAATATCGCTTTCCATAAACGAGAACTCATAATAGTTATGCTCACGTCGAATAATATAGATTGTTGGAAATAGCTTTCTATGGAGAACAACGCTTTGTGGTTTTGTGAAAGTTGAGATTTTATTTGTTGCTGTTGATATGAGATGGAAAGCTTGTCACGAGGTATAATGTGCAGCTAAATATATGACACGTTAATGTTGACAAATGTGAACTTATTGCCCTTTCCTTCTACTGATTTATGAAGAAATATTCAGGAAAAGGAAGAGATGAAGACACAATTATAAAGAATGACAAGCATCAACATTTGAAGGATAATAATCATCATGTTAAATCTAGCTTCTGTAGGAGCAAGAACGTATCTCGCTAAATTATATTAAAAACATACCATACTTGTGCTTAGACAAAAACAGAGAGATAGAGAAAACAGATGACAATCAGCCCTTTAATAAAAATTATCACAGACTGGAGACAAAAACCAAAAGTCAAAGACCAATTTTATTTTTATGTATTGCAATTCTCGCTAAAGACAAACCTAAGATCTTACTTTCATCTCAAAGGATAATGAAGACAATCTTCAGTGATACTCATCGCATGTCAGCTTCCGACCTGAGGGCAGACAGACAGACAAACAGGACCACGTGGGTGTAAAGTGGCCACTACAAACAATCCCCGGTTTGTTTAAGTAATGGACTATGCCAGGAGCATTGACGAGATAGGGGCGTGCGTGGAGAGGACTTTATTCTGTTATAAATTTGGTGAGCAGCTTTGCTATAACTAAACTTAAATCTTTATAGTAGTTACTTAATATTAAGTATCGCTGATGGTGTAGGATGACGTTGGCAGGAAACCTGAACCTGGACTTATAAAATGCTTTGTACTGAAATCAACACCCGAACTGAGCAAATACAGTAAAATGCTCATTCCCTCCTCTTTGTATGAGAACCTGCATTTTCCCTGCTGAAGGACCATTACAAACTGGTACCTCAATCTGCCTAGCCTTTGTCCCAACTGCAACAACAACTGCAACTGCAACTGCATATCTGACCTCCACACCCCAGTAACTGGGTAATACGATATCCCTTGGGTAGACTCGTTGTCAGACTTTCGGGCTTCTGACCTGACGACCCGTAACGACTGTCAAACAACTACGAATGACAGCCGGGACCAACGGCTTAACGTGCTTTTGAAATGCAATAATTAATATCGTAACACCGAATATTTAGGTTTAGATGTAGAAAAAGTATTTGAAAACTTTCCAAATGCCTTTTTTACACCTAAAACGAGTACAACATCAAATTCAATGTTATAATTGCAATTCATTATTAATATTCTTGTTCGCTAGTTAGCCACATTTCTTATTTCTATACAGTAATATTGCCAAATTAATCAAAACAGGTAAATTTTTGACAGTTATTTGCGTCGTTGCCAACTTTTAGGATAAACGCTCTTAAGTTTTTTTGACAACGTCGACTCTATTCCTCTGTCCCATAATTCGGTGGCGCGTACTACAGAAGTCGCCGTTTATTTTGTAAACGTGTGTCCTTCTCGGAAGCGTCACGCAGCCTCTAAGTAGGGTTATCATCATTATTTGACCAAATTAACACTTTTAACCATAGCCTCGTCCACCCTAGTTTCCTGTATTTTAGGAGTTATTTGTTCCAGTTCTGTGGTCCTAATTTTCACGCTATTTTTGCCTTTTATGGTGAATAGGGTCTTCACACTGGGGTGTAGTGTTTCTTAATCCTAACATAAGCGTTAGGCAGAACTGTACCTACAGTACGGGCCACATTTCGCCAGTTATGTTTAAGTCCCATGTAATAGGGGGCGAGCCCATTGCCAACAATCGGATATAAATCCAGACTCCGGGCTGCAACTAAGAAATTCCAGATGGAATAGCCCAATAGCACTTTGCCCGACCTGGGAATCGGACCCAGGACCTCATGCTCAACAGTAGCGCCACTAGAACAACGAGGCAGACTGGAAAAACAAATGTAGGCAACATGCAAAAACTAGTTATTGGTAATAATAGTATACGAGTGTTGCAGCATCATTTCAAGGTTCTTCTAATGTCATTGAAGTAACAGAATGCCAAATTTCAAATCGATCAGACCTGTGGAATACGCTCACATCCATTCATCAACTAGAAAAGAACTGATAATCTTCAAAAGGCTGAACCGATTTCTATAAAACATGTCTAAGAACCATCGCTAGAAAACCGCATTCAAATCGGTTCCCCGTTTAAGAGCTACGGTTCACAGACACACACACATAGCGGTCAAACTTATAACACCCCTCTTTTTGCGTGGGGGTTAAAAATGGGAAGCTATTTACATATTTCATCATCATGATACTTCTAATATTGCTTCAATTGTTTTCATGTTATTCGATTTCTTGCTGTTCTGAATTGCAGACATAGAACACGTTAGATAACCATAGACGATGTTTCAATGTAAGTACAGCTAATCTAATCTAAACGTCCAGCCTTATCTGATGCGATTTAAACTAACAATAGCCTATCCACCGCTGCGCCTTTTTAAGGTTTAAAACAATCTAGAATGAACTATGTATTTTAAAATGACGTCAACAACCCAAACACGGCACAGCCTACAAAAATTCACAAAACTACTCCAAAATGGCTCAAAAACCAACAGCCAACATTCTAACACTCAACTAAGAAGCGTTAACTTCTCCAGATCTAATTCGTTTCTTTATCCGTTCAATTATCACAGTAAGAACAAGACTAGCGTGCAGTCTGTTTGTCTTATAATGCCTTAACAACCGGTGTTAATGTGACGGACAAACATAATATTGGATCGGTGGGTAATATTGGTAGCTGAGCTTTTGTTTTCTTGGAACTCGAATGAAATTGAAAGTGTTTTTGAGTTTAAAATATGGCATGAGATGTGGTTGATAATGCAGGACACTTTTGTAGTGTCTTGCCTTTGTGTGTTTGTGAAACCAAACTGTAATAAGTAATATGATGCTGACAGCTTTAGGTTTAGATCAATGTGTGTTTTTTTTACTATGAACAGTTTTTAGGGCTTTTCCTTGTGAGTTTGTTTCTGGACAGACATCAGCCTTTTTAAGCATCCGCTGAAGTCCACTATCACACGCCGAAATCCTTATTCTTTGTACTGCCTGCATGTGCCCATTATGGTACATACTTGCAAAGGTTTAATCGTGATGGATGAATCTGTCATCACATTTTTACCATCACCCTGTCCAGTAACACTACCATTATTTTTGTCACGGTAGGAACAAGACTAGTATGCCAGTCTGTTTGTCTTATAATGCCTTAACAACCAGTGTTAATATGACGGATAAACACAGAATTGGATCGGTGGGTAATATTGGTAGCTGAGCTTTTGTGTTCATGGAAGATTGTGGTTGAAATTGAGAGTGGAATTTAAATTTGTGTTTGAAAAATAAGACTGGGGCTGTTTTAAAATGTGTAATTTAAATTCTATTGCAAGTCGCTTTCAAGTTTCACGAAAAACTTTGATAGAAAAACAACGAAAACTTTAGATCAATCTTTCGGTGGATCAAGTTTTGGGCCATTGTTGTAAAGTCTTGCCTAAGACTTTACTTTTTGGCTGTTAAAGCAAGAAATAGAAGTCTAGCCTAGAATCTAGGCTAAAATTCTCTTTTGAGGCAGTCGGTTGCCACTCGCTAAAATCCTCCTCTCAATATCCTCAATTCCTATAAATAGGTTCGTCGTGATTCTTGAATTGAGTATTTCATGTTTACATTCATAGCATTCTCCGTCCTTTAATAAGCGCAAAGGCCTTAAAAATATACAAATTAATCTCCCACCTTCAACCATATCTGTCCAGTAATACAAACAATCAAATTACATCTCAACAAAAGATCACAATACCCGATCACCCACACATTCCCACGACTATTTTCTAAAATGGCCGACTGACAGATGTCATCAAAATGTCAATACGTGCTAAACAAATGCGGCTTTGTATGTAACATGTTGAGAAATATTTGTATTATGATCTGATTGCATTTGCTTGGTTGTAATCCATCGCTGGGGTTGTTTTGAACTAGGCTTCGTGTGTCCGCACTCGGTATGCAATGTAAACCAATCATTTTTATTGAAATATAGACACTTGCTCTATGTGGATTGATGGCGTGACTTACACTAATCACTGCTGATTAGTGTAAGTCAATCCATATTGTATGGTAGGTGTCATTTCAAACTGCCATGATTAAACAACCTCTAAAAACTGTAATAAAATATTTCTTGTTCTTCTTACAATCATTAGGCTATAGCTTTCCCTCCCGTAGTTATTTCAGAGGTTGTTATTTTGTTCATTTGATTTGTGTTGGGTAACTGCAGTTTGAGCCGTTTGACGGATCATGTGGCCCGTGGGTTTCCCTTTTTAAGGAAATTTCTCGCCGGTTGGTCGACACTTCACGTGACCAGAGGGCTGGTTCGTTCTTTGGCCAGAGAATTAGCATTGCCATTCAACGTGGCAATGTTACCAGTCTTCTGGGCACATTTCCGGATGACAGCGATGTGGACGAGTACTTCGACGCCTAAGTGTACTTTGGTTTTTGTATTTAATTGTAAGTATAGTTAGTTAGTTAGTCATTTAATTTAGGAGTAGTGTAAATAGATTGTTTGTTGTTTATGAAATTCAGATGACACCTTAATAACTAATAATTCTAGGCATTTAGTTTCTGCTATTACGTAAGTTTTTCAATCAATGCCTAAATAGTGAATTGAGAGGCTATCCTCAACTATCGTTGCAATTTCCAAACTTGCGCAATTTCACTTTAACATTAATATTTCCAACACTTAACCTAGATCTTTGCCTTTAACAGAATCAACATAAATAATGAACGCCACATTCCACCGTGATAGATGGCAGCCACTAAATCGAACTGTACACGCCACGTCTGACAACGCAAGATTTAACGCACAACGCAGCACAATGCGTTTATTGAAACGCAACAAAAGGACGCACGTTTACGAAACGTGACGTTAAATACTACGATTAATTAAACGAAACTCGTTGTTACGTAATGTTTGAGTATCGAGGTTTGTTGGGTACACAGGCTGATATTCAATTTATTGGTAATCTTTGAAGAGAGTGAAAGTACTCTTGAGTATGAATTTAGTTTACCATGGGACCAACTGTACATTGTTATTGGGTTAGAATTACACTTTTTTATGAAACAGCAGATTTAACATATATTCCTGAGTAGGTTCAAGGACCTACAGCAAGTCGTCTTTACTATAGAATGAGTTACCACCACTTTACTTTGTAAAGAAATCCTGAAGGGTATGCTTTTGGGGCTATGTTTTATAGTGTTTGTCCTGCTGAATAATCAGTCTATAATAATGTTCCCACGGGTCATAGGCCTCCTCTCAGTAAGAGGGAGTCGGCCATAATCTACCACACGGGCCCAGTGCAGGTTGGTAGATGTCACATGTCTTCGAATATTTGGTTCTAGGACATGCCGGTTTCCTCACGATGTTTTCCCTCACCGTTTTGAGAGCATTGGTGATTAAATAATTTACACAAAGTAAAGCGCCTGTCAGGGTTCGAACCTACGACCTACATCTCGTTAGACGCGGCCGATACCACGTGGCTCAGTACTGCTCTGCACTGAAGTGGTGATTGTCAGTTTAATGTCAGCTAGGATCGTCACTCGTAGAGTCTCTTTTAATAAATGCCAACCATTACAAAGATTCATGTATACCGTCGGTGTTAATTGATTCTCCATACGATCCGTGACATCATACACGTTAGGATGTTTGTATTATTTATTAACGAATAAATGTCAGTACGAGCTTTATCCGTCAAAACCAGAGCTTAACACTAACTGCGTCATTATCTTTTATAACTTTAGTAACAAGAAACGAATAAGTTATACTCTACTAGTATCTAGTACGTGGAAGTAGGTTGTTGTGTCGATGCTTCGGGGACACCTGTATGCAGCAGTGGGCGTCTAACGGCTATATCAGGGGCTAACAAAGGGTGTGCCGCGGCGGCAGCGCCCTGGTGCGCCGTAGAGCGTAAAGAGGTGTGCGCCGGGAAGCGATCCTGTTTACCGTTCTCCTGAAACAAAACGTAGGTATTCGCGGGTAAAAATAAAAGCTGTAAGAATTACTTTTGCAACATCTTATTAATCCGGCTTCATATAGAAGCCGGATTTTCAGCTGTAGCTGTAATAAAAGCAAATATCTCTTAAAGATTGATACGGAGCATGAAATGAGAACAGCGTATTCCACGCCTTGAAAAAATGTGTGGACATCACCAAGCTCAGGCCTCACATTGACTAAGTTGCCATTGTATTTTATTTTCAATTTTTCTTAAATAATAAATTAATTCGTGTGTCAATACAAATATAAAAACTCAGCTTTATGTCGTAGATATTTAAATTTTTGTGCCTATCTACCCTATTTCGACTAGAAAGGGCGCCGTGACAAAATACTAAACGTGCAAGTGCGCTGCGAACTGTAAAAGTTTGGGAACGAAAGGGCTATGCGATAATAAAGATGATGGTGTAGCCGCTTGGAGTAAGAAAAATAGTGGTGTGACACCCCCATATCTCGAAAAGCACGTAAAGCCGCCGCTCCTATGCCTGATCTCTCTCGTTGTGGCGGATGGCCGTTCCATCATTCTATGAGAGTAGTAGAAGAGAGAGTGTACCTGTTCCTGCGCACACACTTATGCTCTATAATATCTCCTGTGTACTTAATTGGCTAGTTTTCGTTGAGATTATCAACCGTAACCGAAATCACTCATAAGGATTATAAAATACAAAGTCCTACTTTCTTATTATCCTCACTAAACAAACTCGTCACTAGGGTTGTCAATCAAGTTTAAATAATAATAAGTGACGTGTACCCGTCAAAAGTTGTCCAAAATCGCATCGGGGCGCGATGACCCAAACTAACTATGTAGACCAAAATCCCTTACTTTGTTTTGTCGTCACGACGTCCGTCACAATGCATTAGAATCCTGAAAAAAGTAGCCCTTAGGTGTAGGGTGACCAAAAGTTTCGTTCAACATTAGTGATCAGTTTTGTGAACACGTGTGAATTTCGAGGATACTTCACGTGTGGAGTAAGAGGTGTTTTTAGGCAATTCCTGATAAAAATTGGGAAATAAAGAATATTAAATTATTTAAATGTGAAATTTGACATTATATTTAAAAGGTGCACTTTCAATTACTTTTTTTTTTCGTGTGGTTAGTGACTTAACTGTTGTCTGAGTTTTAAAGCCGCCCATGGGCCTCTGACTTGGCTTCACATGCCGTCGAGAATATCGAGGATATCTCTAAGGCATGCCGGTTTCCTCACGATGTTTTCCTTCACTGTTTTTGAAGCAAGTGATAATTATATAATACGCACATGAATCCGTAAAGTCAGAGGCGTGCCTTGGGTTCGAACTCGAGACCTATGACTTGACAGTCCGAAGGTAGGAGGAAGGAAGGACACCACTAGGCTATCACTGCGGCTCAATTACTAGGTTAACTATACTGTGCCAAACTTGTGGTTAAAAGCACGTTTTATCAACAATAAAATTATATATGATTACCAATTACTTCTATTAAAAATACTTCCGAACATATCGCAAGAAAACCCTAAACTCATATTCACACTACCAACCCTCAAACGCTGACCCGTCCAACTTCTGTTTTCGACGAACAAAGCAACTAAAATAAACTATCATATAATATCAATAATGTGAACACAGACGCACGGACACATGTATTTAAAATACGTATTATTTAAAACCAGTTGAAGGGGCACCGTTCATTGTCGCAACTGTTTCAGGGATGTCCGATTGAAATTCCCATGCATTATTCTGGACAACAAAGCTATCGATTTGTAGGGGTAAGTAAATCATGTTGATTCTAAATATTCGTGACGTGTTTTCTTAAGTTATGACACGACTGACGTTTATGTGAATTTGATTTTAAATAGATTCGAATTGACAGGTCGTTTTGTTAAGGAAAACGTGCATGTTTTTGACGACTGTTTATGTTTAGTGCTTGAGAACGTGTGTGTTGTGTTATTGGAAACAAAAGTTGTCTAGTTGTCCTCAATATAAATGAAAACTTATTAATATTAAAAGTATATCGGTAAAGTTTGTAAGTGCTTTGCACACCTTTAAATGTCAAGGTCACTGCAATGTCTACAAACAATAAGATTGAGCTTTCTGTGAATTATTTTAAAACAAGCCGTTGGAGTGCCAACATAAATAAATAAAACTTGTTAAATATACATAGTAATGGGAGAATATGTCATGTTTACACATAATACTACAAAATGGTAGTTTAATGCCATTCATATCTTGACAAGTTCAAATAGCCACTCATTATTCCCACTGATATTGTGTTTTAAATACCGTATTAAAAAGGTTAATTAACTATAAATCATATTTCCTGAATTGCAGTAAATCCTCCCATGCTATACCTATAACAAATTCGTATTCACGAACATTTTTAGAAAATTTATCGCCATCAAATTACATAATCCCATATTTATCCACTGGTTAATTAATAACCGCCAAACAATCACCATAAACATTATTACTAGAACCAAAAATCACCTTTATAGGTGTAACGCCCATAAAAGACACACATTTAGGTCCCAATAAGACCTATCATTGTGGGAAGAGCCATTAAATATCCCTTCAATCAACTTTTACGAGCGATATCGCATAAAAATATTTAACTGTTTGTTTGTACTTCATATTAACTGTATGGTCCATTATACCCAACACTGGACTACATGCAATCTAATGTCACCCCTATTTCGACTGTGTTAAGAACTTCGTGAAATATATTTTTTATTAAATTGTGGTCTTCGAGACCCTCGTCGCGTTTGGAGGGTTAGATTAATTAGTGCCAATATTAGTATTGTATGGATTGCAAAGTCGTAAAATGGTCTTCTATTAGATTGAAGTTTGGGTTACAAACAATGCTATTACATGTGTCTTGAAGAGTTGGTGCTATCTTCAGAACAACAGACTATGTTATTTACAGCTAGAGCACCTTCCAACAAAATTAAACTGTTAACTTGATGAGTCCGTCGGTTCTGTGTGACAACTATGACAAAAAGAGCCATCGTGAGTAACTATATCTTAGTACTATCGATAACGCTACATTTTCAGTAATTTGTTGGCTAATATGTCGATCGTGACGGGTTGTTGATTTTACAGTCAAGTTTATGAAGCAGTTAAGAAGAATGGTAATAAAGAAGTAAAACATCGAAATGCTGCTGCTGAAGTAAAGAGGACTGGTTGCCCCATGGTAAGGCCTCGATTTAAGAGGTCGTGAGTTCAAACCTAGGCAGACGCTTTACTTTGTATAAATAATTTCATCACCAATGCTCTCAAAACGGTGAAGGAAAACATCGTGAGGAAACCGGCATGTCCTAGAATCAAAAATTCTAAAACATGTGACATCTACCAACCCGCACTGGGCCCGCGTGGAGGATAACAGCCCGCTCCCTCTGGAAGAGAGGTGTCCCAGCAATGGGAATATTATAAGCTGATTCCCGTTACTAACCGCTCTGACCGAATATCGACAAATTACCGACGTGACAGAAAATGTATCTTGAACCGGTAAGAGGATAAAACCAAAAAGACCAAAATCCTCGGTAGCAGTATTCATAAAAATTACTCAACAAACCCAACAGCTGATAATCAAACTCTCTCTCAGATAAATGGCGACCAAGCCGTCACTCTCATTTGTCTTACAGTGCTCGTAATAACAGAATTATCGGCGGCCATTGTTCCGTAAAGGGCAGGAAACAAAAAATATGTCCTTATCTGATGGACTGCACCATTAAAACGATACACGTCTAAGATGATGGCCATCACTTGTCATATTTACAGGGAGGGATTTGGAAAGTGAGTGACTGTCTCCTTCTCCTGGGTATATGAACTTTATGATGGTTTGATGGTTGCCGATTGGATTTGTGTATGGTATTCATTGGATGATATGGATTTAAGTAACAGTTTGTCACATGAATATGATACTTCCAGATTTATAAAAAAAGCCAAAAATAGGAATGTTGCCTGGGTAAAAAAAAATATCTATTTAATCCGTCAGTAAGATAATAAAAACGTGTTAGACCACAAATTTTTTACTTCATCATATTGATAAAAAATATTTAGATAAAACGCATTAAAGTTGGAGGGAAGCTCGCTATGTAATAATTAAGTATAAAATCTACCGAAGGGTGACGTCATGCCACATTTTAACTCAATGTATTGCCGTAATCTTTTGATTAAGTTAAAAAAGACAAAATACGTGTCCAATATTTTTAATAATATATCGGACGGACAAAAAAAAGTTTGGTCGTCATCCCTCTATTACGAGTATATCGAGAAAAGGTATCATTAAATCCCTGAAACTATAGAAGTTTCCGTTAAATCCAATAGGCTTACTGCTTTTCACAAATACACTAGCTATAGTTTCTTTACCAATCCCACCGAACTTAATCATTTGCTTTCCTCAATACAACCCTGCCTACTTCGACATAAACGCTCACACCTAAAAACCAACATAACTACAGCGGGAAAGCTCCAACTTTCTCCCAAATACCAAGCTCTCTAGACCTCCATCGAACAACAATATATGGTCTTAAAGCATTCGTTGCAGCCAGTAATCTTGATAGCGATAAGAGTGCTGGAGCAAGGAGTGTCCCTTTGTGTCCACATCAATCACTGATCGATTGAAATGGATCGGAATACTTATTAAGATAGTAGCTTTGTAGTGATGTATTTAAGAGTTTGTTAGAATGTGTAGTCTGTCCTGCATTGTGATTGTAAGTACATAGGTCTACTCTGTAGATATCATAATTGAGTAATCTTAAAGCTTTGCTAACATATCCTTGGTCTCACTTTCTCCTATTGTTATTGGTGGTTCAGTCTTTTATATCTTCCTCCTTTTCTTCGCAATACAATCCTTCGGTCAGTCTATTACTAATATTGACTTCATTGTTTGAAGGACTAAGTTTTGCATACACAAGCAGATGACTGACAAAAAAACCTCATTCATGTAATTGAATAAAATCACAATCTAATTTACAAATTAGCACGGCGCTTCATTTGATTCACAACATTGTATCCTTTACAAGTTCACAATCTCGATCTTACATAACTTTGACAAAATGCCAGTCGCGTTAGTGGTGTGTCGCTAAATGACATTGTCGCTTGTATGCTTTTGTGGCAAACAGCCCCATTATAACGCGGGCGATGCAAATCGACGGATAAAAGCAAAGGCTTCGGTGGACACGACTCAGGACACGGTGTAATGTTAGAAGATGAAGCGGATGAGTTAGTTTTTGAAGCGAGCTGATTTGCAGATTTTAATAAGGTGTTTTACAGATCATGGATGGAATTGGTTGGCACATTGTTTGGTAAAACCAATAAATTTGCAAAACATTCAGAACGTTTGTAGAAACTTTAACAAAACATTCAAAGGGTGATAGTATCAGTAAGCACAAAGTGATACCTAAATGCTAGACGAAATTCATCTTCTCCTTCTTGATTCATTTGTGTTAAACCTTTTTAGTGTATATCACTACTTACATTTCAAAGCAAATGCATACCTATATTTTACTTAAAGCTTTGCAATGCAGCTTCCAAAACTGATCCATCACCCGCTACATCTCAAAACTAAACCCGCGACCTCTAAAAGTAAAATAAAAATTGTCACATTTACTTTTCGTGGTGATTAACAATGAGCGCTAAAAAATCTATCATATTAACACACGGCAGACTATTTAACATGAACATGGCACTATATGCTATTGACGACAATATATAATTGTTGGCTAATAATAGGTGCTATTGCGTGTCGTGTGGACATTCAACAATGACCATACAAACTTGGAGGATGTTGGCGATTTCAATTATCCTTTTCAAGAGCGTGATGATCCTTTGAAAGTTTGTGGTAGTTGGTATTTGTGAGACTTTGTAAGTGTTCATATTTGCTTACACGTGAACTATTTATATGAAATAAAGGATTTGTATTTATAGTTTCTTTAACTGTTTATGGTCTAAGCCTGTTATCATCAATAAAAGTATAGAGTCTGCTTTAACATAGATATAATTTAATCTCAATGGTTGATTTATTAAATTTATCCTCCCATTCAATTTATCAAACAGATATCTCAAAACGTTTTAACTCATAATAAGCTGTCTGATGAATATTCAAGCCGAACAATGACAAAGTTGTCAAAGTATTCGAAGCGAATTATGTGCCAAAAATATTTAGAAATTATCTCCACTTACGAATCTTATGAATAATCGAGTTTTCGCACAATGAACGTCAGACTCATTTGCTTAATTGCTTCAAAATCGTAACAACAATATAGATATCAGTTGCTAACGCTAATATTTCCCAAAAGCCGATTATCTACACTTACGGGTCGCGACAATGGCTGGGCGATTCGTCAGGCCCAAGTTTACGTAACTTTACTAATAACGACATTAATAACAAACGTATTTTTTGACACAAATTGTCGAACACGCTCGTCAAATATTGTCCAAATTACAAATATTCTAGTGCCTCGGGTTTCTAATTTAGACCTTATGCGATTGCAATAATGACTTTCCGTAAATGATCGTCAGTAATATTAACGTTGTCGAGGCTTACTTCGTTAGTAATTAGTGCGCTAACTCGGCCGACACGAGCCTCATTGTCAAGTGCTTTATGACATCCGCGTTTAACTTTTCTGAATAATATTTGTGGATTTTTCAGTTCGTGTATACCTCATTTGTAGTTAGCACAAAGGACACAATATTTTTTGACGACAATGGTACCTTTGAGTGGAGTGTTGTAATCTTTACATGATTTCCACTTTGTTAAAGGCCAAGTTGCATAGTAGTTTCTTTCAGTTGACGTTTCAATTTTTCAAACATACTTTGTGCTACAAAATACCATTCATTTGGAGTAGAAAACAAAAGTTTGAGACGTTTTGAAGGTACCTATACCATTTCGCAAATAGGACTAAAATCTTTAGGGGTGAAATTGTTAACCTTGAGCTTAATCCGAAGGTCAGTATTACTAAGCCTTTGATTTATATAAAATATTATTATTTGAGCATAGATCTCATAGCGGATTCCAGCTCACTACGTTATTCAAATAAGTTTTCCGATATTCATCCACACTTTTCCACACATGCAAAACAACAATGACTCTACAAACTCCCACCAACACCCACTTAAAATGTAAATCGAACTCACTGACCAGGCTTTTAAGAAACCCAACTATAGCTCTTGATATAACTGTTAAACAATCAATCTTCAGAAAGACCCTTTTTGCATAGCGCTCAGATTTTAGGGATAAACGGGCCAGTCACGCCGGTCCAGTCTCCAGGGTACAGAACCGTTTAATGCATAGTTGGAGATTGTTAGGGTGTGAGCCTCGATTAGGATCAGTATTG